>CM066989.1:74757094-76066094 GCA_033977485.1 Hydrangea macrophylla
TACCTCAAAGGAAGAAGATGAAACAAAAATCAGATTTGGCCTTTCTTTGATATCAATGCCTCCCTTCTTTTTTTTTTTTTTTTTGGGATATCTTTTCTTTTCTTTTCTTTTTTTTTTTTTTTCTTTTTTTTTTTTCAGATCTTTTCTTTTCTTTTTCTTTTTTTGTTTTTTTTTTTGTTTTTTTTGTATAACTAGATGCACAAAAACAAAAAACAAAGAAGAACACAATATAAAACAGAATTTGAAGAACAAAAGAACACGAAGAGTCACGAAGAAAATACGAAGAACAAACAGAAAATAGACGAAAAATTAAAAGGATAGATAACCTGATTTTAGAAACCTTACTCTGATACCAAATGATGCGAACCTCAATAGACTAGCAATGAGACCCAACAACAAAGATTGAATATCTTCCCAAGAAAGCTAAAAATCAGATTGTTGTGAAAGTGAACCTGTGACCCAACGCCTATAAAGAGACGCAAACCACAGGTATTCCAATTAGTGAACCTGAGACCCAACGCCTATAAACAGACGCAAACCACAGGTATTCTTAGTTTTGAACGCCACAAGGTGAAAACCTTGATAAGTTCTGAAAGTTCAATGAAGAACCAAGAAGAAGGAGTAAAACCTCACTTTTATCAATTAATCAAATCTGTCCATTACAAAAGATAAGCAAGGATATATATAGGCTTGGAATATCCCTCCAACCATAGGAATAAATGCAAGTAGTTGGAACAACCCTCCAACCATAAGAAATAATGCATTCACGTTTTTTAGCAAAGGCTAGTACAAAAAAGTAGTTTAACTCATTAAATGCACTTCAAAACATGAACCAACTCCCAACTACTATCTATAAAACATATATAGCTATATCTTAGAGGTTATATTCAGTCCACATCTTCACTTGCATGTATTAAATTGACGTAGTCTTCATTTCCCTTTGGGCCACTCTTAGGAATGCTAAAATCAGCTCAAATTTCTTGAATCAGTCCATTGAAAGCTTCTTTGATCTTTTTGGACCTTGCTCTTGTAATTGGCCCATTTGGAACATGCAATGGATCTTGTAATCGCCCATGTTGATTCTCATCAAAATCTCAAAAACAAGAAAACTATTTTTCACTAGAAAAACAGTCGACTGGACTATTCTTCAGTTGACTGGACCCTTAATTTTCAGTTGACCGGACCCGCCCTTCAGTCGACTGGTTTCTGCAAGAAAAACAGAGTTTTTGCTTTACCTCTTTCAGTCGACTGGACCCCTTTTCAATCGACTGTGTTTTTGGCACAATCTATATAGTTTAAAGTGCAGTCGACTGAACCGCGAGCCCAGTCGACTGGATTACTGCACAGAACAGTAACGGCTCTTTTTCTAGAGTTTTGACTTTGTATTTAATGCTCCCAACTACCTTAAACGTTCAAATTTTCTTGAGAGAGTATATATACTCAGTTTAAATTGGTTGTTGGGATATCAATTACACACATTGAATACTCATTCTTGCAATCAAAGATTAAAGCCCTAATTTTGTGAGATACAATCTTCTAGCTCTAGACTCCATTTGTAATTCCTTGAGAGCTTTTATTGAGAGCATTTATTGTTTCTATCTATTCTACAAGAGAGTGCTACTAAGTTGTAATCAAACATTATTCATTCCTTGAAGCTGTAAAGAGGGTTGGTGTAACCCTTGCTCCAATTGAAGGTATTTTTCATTGGAGGTGTAAAAGAAGTTCAAGAAGAACTTGTAAGAAGTGGTTTAATCTTCACCCAAAGAATATTTTGTCACTAATAGTAAAACAATTACCGACGAAACAATTTCGTCCCCAATTGTAACAATTCCCAACGAAAGTTTTTCGTCACGAAAGCTTAAACAATACCCGACAAAATATTTCGTCACTAAAAGTAAAACAATTACCGAGGAAACAATTTCGTCACCAATTGTAACAATTCCCAACGAAAGTTTTTCGTCACGACAGCTTATACAATTCCCGACGAAACATTTCGTCACTAAAAGTAAAACAATTACTGACGAAACAATTTCGTCACCAATTATAACAATTCCCAACGAAAGTTTTTCATCACGAAAGCTTAAACAATTCCCGACGAAATATTTCGTCACTAAAAGTAATACAATTACCGACGAAACAATATCGTCACCAATTGTAACAATTCCGATGAAATTTTTTCGTCACGGAAGGTTAAACAATTCCCGATGAAATATTTCGTTACTAAAAGTAAAACAATTATTGACGAAAGTATTTCGTCATTAATTGTTACAATTGACGACAAAAATATTTCATCACGAAAGGGTAAACAATTCCCGACGAAATATTTCGTCACTAAAAGTAAAACAATTACCGACGAAAAAATTTCATCACCAATTGATAACGTTTCGTTGTCTAAAATTTTCCCACCAAATTTTTGGCGGGGGAAATTTCCCGCCAACTATTAGCGACGAACTTTAGTGACAAAATGAATTTTCATCGGTAATTGTTCGACTTTTACCCGCGAAAATTGGTTTCGTCGAGAAAGATAAACACTTTTGCTGACGAACGTTGATTTTGTCACTAATAGTATACTATTAGTGACGAAAATAATTTCGTGGGTAAAAGTTTTGTCACTAAAGGTCAGATTTGTTGTAGTAGGTGTTCTTGAGGGGTGGTCGTAGGCCGCGGATTGCGGATTGCCAAATCACTTGAAAAACTCGATTTGCAAGTGCTCCTCTCCCTCTCTCTTTAATTATTGTCGTAACTATATTTGTGCTTGCTTTAGTTTTAATTTGCCATTAATTGCTAGTAATCTTATTCAACCCCCCCCCCCCCCCCCCCTAAGGATTACTTTTGGGCTAACAATAACAATCTCTCTCTCTCTCTCTCTCTCTCTCTCTCTCTCTCTCTCTCTCTCTCTCTCACAACCAAAACAAACTGAACAGACCCAAGGCCTGAAATGGGCTGGTATATATAGAAAAACAAGTTGCCACATGTCAAACCACGAGGCAAAGAAGAAAACTTATCTCTGT
The DNA here is from genome assembly GCA_033977485.1 of Hydrangea macrophylla. Lineage (NCBI taxonomy): Eukaryota > Viridiplantae > Streptophyta > Magnoliopsida > Cornales > Hydrangeaceae > Hydrangea > Hydrangea macrophylla. The sequence goes on from CM066989.1 coordinate 74,760,106, forward strand.
AGATGCTAATCGATTGGAACTGATTGCAATCGATTGGTTACAGATATTTCATGGCAATCGATTGTGAGTCAAAGGCAATCGATTGGTATATGCCACGTAATGAATTCAGGTCGGTAGGATGGCAATCGATTGGGAAATATGGCTATCAATTGGTATCTAAAATGTGGCAATCAATTGGGAAACAAAGGCAATCGATTGGTATCTAAATTTACCAAATGAAGGGTAAGGGTTATACAAGTATATAGAAACGAAAACCAGGTCTTATTTATATATCCAAATACAGGGTATTACATATTATAACTACAACTTATAGTTACGAAGCTTAAATAGCATCGAATATATAATCCTAATTGTAGTCACAACTATCGAGCCCGAATTATATAACCTATGATTATAAATTAAGGGGCAATGAATATATGATATAACATATAGTTACAATATATTTTTTTTTGAGAGAACATATAGTTACAATATTAACTGACAATGAATATTAAAATAACCTATAGTAGATAATTAAGCGATAATGAAAATGTAATATAACTTATAGTTCCAATGACAACGAATATTTAAATAATCGATAGTTATATTTCCTAGCGACTACAAATATTAAAATATTCTATAGTTATAAGCTTAAGCGATAACAACTATTAAAAATAATCTATAGCTATTAAATCTTGCGACAATGAATACACAATATAACTTATAGTTATAAGATTTAACGTTAACAAATATTAAAATACGGTATTAATATACGAGGGTACAAGGATAATCATAGAACTAAACTCAGGAATCCATTTCTGTATTTTCTAATTTTCAAGGGTATTACACAAAAGGTCAAAAGGTACAAAGTTTTTTTTATCATGTGTACAAAGCTCCCTTACCATAAGTACAAAGATTTCTTATCACGGGTAAAACCACAAGTGGTTTTAATTTGGTACAAACATTTCTTTAAGGGTACAATATTTTGTTACCTTGGTACAAACATTTCTTATAAGATTGCAACGTTTTCTTACCAAGTACAAACATTTTTTAAAAGGGTGCAACATTTTTTATATTGGTACAGACATTTGTTATAAAAGTATAAATATTTCTTACTTTATACTAACATTTCTTACCAATTGATACGTACAAAAATATCAGGTCAAAGACAGGTCTCTCCACCTCGGCAAAGGGAAACCAAGTCACCTTGAATCCGGAATGACTGCTCAGCCATTCTGGACCCTTACGTAGAATTGCCCGGTTCGGTCGAAAGCCCGGGCGTCCACCCCAGACTGGCCCCGCATAGGCACGCCTCCAGAAAGCTTGGTTACTTGCCCAGCAAGCCTCCGGATAGTTTCCTATCCCAGCTAGAAGACCAAATAAAAGGAGCCATTGGTTTCCTAAACCACTTAGGAAACTCTCCTAAATCCATGCAAATCGGTTGTAATAAGATTAAGCTCCCAAATCGGCATACTTACCTTGTATGGGTGGTCTCTTGCACCTATAAAAGGGGTCATCTACCCCCATTGAAGAGGTCGCATTCTGAACCTAGTGGATAGCCAGTTACATCCATTCATACACATACACCCGGTCGGTTTGGCTGGTAGTGCTCCCTACTTTGTTGGCTCATCAGACCCCGCTGGTGATCTGTTAGTGAAAGCGCACGGACGCACCCGTGGACGTAGGTCACCTCATTAACAGGGCCTAACCACATCCAAACTTCGTTGTGTCCATCTTTCTCATATAATTACTCTTTCCCAACTTTTGGCATCATCACCAATATATATCAAGTGTTTGGTTGTATCATGCAACCAAACAACTTGGTTGTATGGAAGAATTCTCCATCTAAAAAATATATTCACATCACATGTCATGTCCTTTTCCAAGTTAATGACTACATGAAAGAAAAAAAATAGTGACAAGGGAGATGCTGCGTGGCAGCCTCCTTAGTGAGCTTCCCCAACATTTTTGCATAAGAGAGAGATCATTGTCAAAAAATTTTACAAAAGGAGGAAGCATATTTTATTTTTACACCGCTTAACTTTATAAAAGTGAGAATTTTTAGAAGAAAAATGATTATAATAAAGGAATTTGGGTGTATATAGCAAATACACTGGTGTATATAGCAATTTCCTATTTTTACTGGCAAAAGCAAGTATATAAAAATAAAAATTAAAATTAAGAGAGAGAGAGAGAGAGAGAGAGAGAGAAGAAAAAAAGAAAACTAAATCATTTTTTTTACTCCCTCCGTCCAATTGTATGTGTCTAACTTTAAGAGTCCAACATTATAAGGAGGCATAATGATTGTCATTCGCGTGACTTGAAATTATTGCTAAGATTCCAAATATCCTTACTTTACGTTTCTTTTCTTTTCTTTTACTTTTTGTTGGGTAATTCAAATTTGAATAAGGGTATTTTGAAAATTAATTAAATATTTTATCATGGAATATTCTTTGTGGACAATAGTTTTGGGATGGCGAAAAAAAAATGAAAAAATGGACACATAAAATGGTACAAAGGAAGCACTTTTTACTTACAAAAAAAGGGTCTTTTATTCATTCATCTTCACTTACAAAAAAAAAACAAAACAAAACAAAACAACAAACAAACAAACCAATAAAAAAAAAACAAGGCATTTTATTTCTCTTAGCATAAAATAAAATTTTAAAAAAAGAGAGAGAGAACTTTCATTTATTTCCTTATACCAAACAAAAAAAAAAGGGAGAACTTTTATTTATTTCCTTTCACCAAAAAAAAACTATTAGTTCTTCAAAAAAAAAACCCTTAATTCTTCAAAAAAAAAAAAACCTTTGAGTTCCTCAGTATCCAAACTATTCTCGACCGATGGGTTTACCACAATTGGGATTAGGGAGAAAAAATGGACGAAACCCATCCGATCCACCTCAGTTTACGCCGTTATAATGCCAAATTTTTTAGAAACTCAAAATTAATTTTAGATATACTTTTCAAATTCCACATTCTCACCAGCTCATTTTAAGCCGTTATAGTGCCGAATTTTTGAGAAACTCAAAAGTAATTTCAAATGTATTTTTCAAAATCCTACAATTCCCATTTTATCATTTTTACGCCGTTACAATGCTGAATTTTTAAGAAATTCAAAAATAATTTCAAACATATTTTTCAAAATCCCTCACTTCTAATTTCCCCATTTTAAGCCCGTCGTAATGCCAGAATTTCGAAGAAGCACAAATCTATTTCGGGATTAAACCCACATTTTCAAAATATATTCTGGGAATTAATCCCATATTTTCAAAATCTATAATGGACTAAGTTCCACATTTTCAAAGCAAACACATTCGGCTAAAGTCCAGGACAACGCAGCTCCGCACTCAAGTTCCCGGCCATGCCACATTTTCAGCCAAAAAGCTGGGGCTACGCTGTCGAAGGCTAAAGTTCCCAACTACCCCTCAACCTCACCCGAGTATAACTGGCACCACTTTTCACTTCTTCATCTCGAGGACAACTGAAGCACATTTTTAAATCCTCCTGAGAACCGGGAGAGCTACGCATGACCTGATTCTCAATCAAACTCGAGATACTTAGGCAGCCCACGAGGGGTTCGGTCGCACCAAACAAAAACCTATCTCCCATTTTCTTATACAATTTCACTTTCACTTTCACTTTGACTTAAAAGCTGACATGACACCAAAATAGCATGGTAACCGTTTCGAGGGATGTTTATGGGTGCCTAACACCTTTCGCTAACACAACTAAGTCTTCTAGCCCTTTCTTTGGCACAACAGATCATTTTTACAGAGTCACACATTTTAAATTGGCCTTTTACTTTACTTTAAAATCTTTTAGATGGCCTACACGTCTTTAAACCAGTTAGGTGTCGACTCTATAAAATTGATTAAAGGCCCTTTCACTTTTAAAGAAAAACTTCACATACATCGTCCCATCCCGGTCAATTTTGGGGCGCGACAGCTTGGCGACTCTGCTAGGGACCAAACATGCTCAAGCCACTTTAACTACTTAATGTCATATTGGCATTTTATGATAGCAAAAAGAGAGATTGTATCTTGCATATTTGTATATACTTGTTTTCTTTATTTTACAAATTTGTAGGATTGCAATTATAGTCTTACTTGTCCTAATCCCGCAGTCAAGAGACCAAAAAAAATCTTCTTTTCTTGTCCATTCTCATCGCAAGTGGGGGTGGATAAAATTCATGCATTTCACTCAGCATGACATGTCCCGTTTGGTCCCTTTACATAAATAGGGGGTCAGTATTCTTGGCTCGGAGGCATAGAGGGTTGATAGGCAATGAATATTGCATATTCATGTGCTAATATAGTAGACATAGTGCTCGTTTAATCCCCAAATTCCTAGATTTACATGCATTTTGGAATTAATATGATTTAATGATGAATCACTCAAATGTGTATAATTATGTGCTTTTACATGTTTTATATGCTTAGGTGAAAATGAAGTTAAAAAAATGCAATAAAAGAAAGGAAAGAAGCAGCAAACATACATGAATATTTCCTATGATTCATATATGCTGATTGTAAAACCACATTGTCAAAACTCCCAACCACTGGTCTTAACCAAGAAGACCAACTAACGATCTTAGACACAAGAAAAGAAGACAAAGTCCAAGACTCATTAAATTTCTTCTACATTGGTTTGTACGTGTATATATAAATATATACATAGAAAAAGTCTTGGACTTGCATCACTTGGGAATCTTTCCTCTCTCTCTCTCTCTCTCTCTCTCTCTCTCTCTCTCTCTCTCTCTCTCTCTTAAGTTGGTGTTAGAAGGAAAAATGGTCGAAGATTGAAAAAATGAGCAAACTTTACTTTCATCCCCGTTCAAGTGACGAACTCAATGATGCGTCTTCATCTTCCGTCAAGAGCATCTTCATCTATAAATACCAACCATTGAAAAAAAGAGAACAGGACAGAAGACACATAGCCACAAACATAGAAAACAGAGGAAAAAAATAGAGAAAACCATAGGAAGAATTCCATTGCCAAAGTTATCATGTGAGATTTTCATAGTGTCCTTAGGAGTAGAAATTTAAGATTTTCTTTGTTTGATTTTGTTTTAAAGTTGTAAAAAGTTTCTTTTCTGTAATTGATGATTTCAAGTTCAATAGTCTCTGTAATTAATTTCATCAACTGTATGAAAAATTAGTTTTCAGATTTTAGTGTTATTAATGTTTTTAGTATTGTTGGTAGTTGTAGATCTTCCCTAAAATGGTTTGAAATCCCAAATTTTCAGTTCTTGTAACAACAATTCCATTCACTGTATGACAGAATTTGCAAGTAAATTATGGACTTGTTTGCTACATAGTTGTTATAATCACCTATTAGAACCCCAAGATTACCCAAAGTATCCATATCACATTCCCAAATTAGGTTAGGATTTGATTTGGCCTTGCTTGTGTTTTTGGAATTCATCCACTGTGACCCAGCAAGAAATCAAGGTCAAAGGTTTAGTATCTAATTTTGATGTAACATTTTAATTTATTTATGTTTTATGTTTGATGTTTTATTGGTTTAGTTGTACTAAAACTCCTCACAGAAGTCAGGAGTTTTCTTGGTCTTGCTGAATACTATCGGAGATTCGTGGTAGGGTTCTCCAAGATCCCAGCTCCTCTTACTGGACTAACAAAGAAGGATTTGAGGTTTGAATGGAGCAACAAGGATGAACGTGTATGCCAGGAATTGAAGGAAAGAGTGACCTCAGCGCCAGTGCTTTTGATACCCAAGAGTGGTGAACAGATCACTATTTATAGCGACGTATCACACCAAGGACTCAGATGTGTTCTGTTGCAAGACGAAAAGGTAATCGTATATGGATCGCGACAATTGAAACCCCGAGAGTTGAATTATCCTATGCATGACCTCGAGTTAGCCACGATTGTCTTTGCACTCAAGATTTGGAGGCATTATCTCTATGGCGAGAAGTTTGACATGTTTTCGGATCATAATATATCACGCCCTGAAACCACCCAGATGATCCTAGGACATGTGGCACGCCACCAACGCCTTACACCAGTGATTAAAGTTCCAAAATAAGTTTAAAGTAAGCTTAAACCAAAGAAGCTCAACTAACAAAGGCAAAATCTCGTCCTTGCAATCGGCCAAAAACCCTGTTTTAACAAGTAATAAATTCTCATGTAATATTACCAAATCACAAGATAAAACCAGAACTAACGATTCAAACCATTTAAAGTCAAACCAAAGTCACAAACATGAGCTCCCAAGTACAAGCAAGAGTTTTTAAATACTTTAGGAAAAGTACTAAATATAACCATTTACAACCAACCCAATAAATAAATCTCCAAGTTCAAACGTCCCAATCTAATAACATTAGTCATAGTAACACTATGATCAAACAATCCCAACTAACACAGTCCAACCTTATATTACAGGAGTTAAGTTACAATCCAACTAAAGTATAAAGTTTAACTAGAAATATTACATAAGTCTTAAGCCAACCAAAGTATAACTCGTACTACAATCCAGATTAAAACCGATTAATTACAACTATATTGCAAGCTTTAAACTAAAAAGCAGGTGTGGATACCGCAAATTTTCTTTTACCCACAGCTTTTCTCTTAAAACCTTTTTCAATTTTAAAATACAAAACGCGAGTCGCTACTTAATTTTTTTAGAAGGAAAAATTAAGAAACCGTTTTAAGACTAACTGATCTTTTGCGAAACCAAAGATAAACTAGGTCCGGGAATTATGGAATAAGAGAGGAAGGAGCCCATCGGACTAAAACACCCTCTCTCATCCTATCTTGCGATAGGCCTCTACTCAACATCCTTTTAATCGATTTATTAATCTAAATATGCCCTCAACTAATACATATGTATTTACATACATTACAAAAGCATGTCTAAAAGGGTGCAAGATTGCTAGCGATAAAATATCATTCAAAATCAAGTAATTCATTTAGCAAGCAAATCATGATATGCAAAGCAAAGAACTAGAGAACTTACCCGGGATCCAGCCGCGAATATTAAACGTGCAATGCATGCAAATAAAAGAAAATCCTAAAAAAGAGTCTCTAATCACATATATACATATAAGGCAAATCCTAGTTCTAAGGTGTCATACATGGAGTCGAGGAATCAATAAAATCAAGAAATAAACAAAACTAGAGAAAGGATTGAGAAAATGTACCTCGAAAGCGCTACTAAACAAAGAGTCAGTTCACATACTTTAAACAAAACACATCACTAAATCCAAAGCAACAAGTCTTAACACAAGGTGAATTCTATTTTCAAACATCAGTCTACGTGGATGAATGCACATGAACACATGAGTATGAATGAAATAGAGCTATGAACTATTCATTGGTTTGGATCATTTAGCTTCTGGTTTTAAGCTTACTCAATCATTATTAAAGCATAGTATGAACCCTAGGTTAAGAAAAGATCATTTGAACTTTTATTTACAAAGTTGATTAAATCTGTCACTACATTCTGGAAATTCCAGAGAGCAGACCTGAACTTCAAGAAAATAGAAAGCATGCTTCCAATGGTTGGATCTTGATGATTTTTGAGTATGTTATGCCTCTGTGAGTCTAGTTTCTAACCCAAAAAGAAAATCAAGGTTTGAACGGTTAGATCTCTGGGAAATGGGAAAAAACCAGACGTCTCTCAGAGACTTACAACTCTCTGTCCAGAAATCTTATATGGTTTTCTAAAAATAGTAAAAAAAATCAGAAACACTTTGATCTTTTTAGGGTATCTTCCTAACACATTAAACCTCATAGAAAAATATATTTGAAGTTAAAAATACTTGGTTAGGACTCTAATTTACTAGTTTCAAAAGGGTGTTGCTGTTCTAGAATTCTGGACAGATTATTGTTAACTCACAAAACTCTTGACCAAACCATTTTAAACATGAAATCTAATAAAAGCAAAAATTACAGTGGTAAAACTTTGTGTTATTGACACTCTCCAAGTGGTTTCATTCAGTTCCAACGGTCTGATTTCGAACTAAAAATCCTTGATCAAAGGTGGTCATTGAATTCACTGCACCATTTGTTCAAGTTCAACTTTCATTTGTTAACCCCAACTATTAAACCATGAAGTTGGGCTTAACCTAAACCATTTCTTCTACCACTTGATGGTCATTGAATACTAACGACACACACACATGTAGATCTTAGTGAAGTATGAAGAACTTCACAAAACTTTAAGAAAAGGATTAGCCTAAGCCCTAGAGATGGACTTAAGCTAAATTATTTCTCCTACCATTTGATGGTCATTGGAGACTAAAGACATTTGAACTTGTGGGTTTCAATGAAGTATAAGGGACTTCATGAAACCTCAAAGTAATGAGTTCAAACTATAGATGAAGTTTGGACTCATTGACTCCATATACTAAAATCAACCTCAATCCTCTCATAAATCATAAGTTCATGAGAATATTAGGTTTTGAATGCTAAGATTCAAATAAGACATTCTCATGAATCTAAACAAACACAAGCAAAAAAAAGACCAAGGTTCCATTTCAAGATTTATTCTAAGCTTCAAACACTAAACTTACTTTGATCCAAACTAATGAGATGAAAGTTCAATCACAATAAATATGGTGTGTGATGAAATGAGGTGGGAAGAGAAGTTTTGAAAATGTGTAAAAGATTCTAAGTATCTAAATATTGTGATTGAACTACTAAATAAACTAATTAGTTAAGAGTTTTACCTCTAAGTATCCTCAACTTCTTAGTTTCTTCAAGTCCTTCCAAGTAATGATCAAACTCTTCTTCTAACTCTTCCAAACAAGTCTCTCTATTACTCTCTTAATTTGGAAAATTGTGAAGGAGAATCAATATTGGGATCCTAACATTCTAATATTCCAAGTCCCTTTGTAGTAGGATATACACCTTCCTTATATAGGAAGATTTTGGAGGGGTATTCCAGCCATTTTAGGGGCAAAACCCTAACCCCGGATGTCCTTTCTTGAAGGTACAAAGTGTGCTGTTTTACAGCTGGCTGTTACAAAAAGGCGGCATTCAGTGAGTGCCGTTGCGGCATTCAGTGAGTGCCGTTGCGGCATTCAGTGAGTGCCGTTGCGGCACTCAGTGTGTGCCAGAGCGGCATTCAGTAAATGCCGTAACGACATTCAATGAATGCCGGAGAAGTTTTACGGACTGCCGTCCAGTTTTGAAAATTTCATTTTTTCGCGGCATTTTCTGGAATTAACGACATTCACAGAATGCCGTGCGGCACTCCATGGATTGTCGTACAGCAGCCCGTGACTGCTGTAGATGTCACTGTGCGCCGTTTTTTCCTGTCCTTCCTTTTCTTTCTTTTTCCTTTTTTGTTTTTGAATTACAAGAGCTTTCGAAAGAGTTTGAATCATCTTTGGAAGTCCTAGATTAATCGGACGCTTGTCATCACCGGATCTTAGAGGTTGTACTCCCCTTAATTCGACGTTTGGTCAAAATTGGGGTGTTTACAGCAGGTAACTATTAACAAGGTTACAACAACTCTCAAAACCCATAAGCCAGCCAAGCCACTTCCCAGCTCACTTCCCCGATTCCTCGCCACGATCACCTACGATGGTTATTCAATAACCATTACAATATATAAGCTATATGCTTAGTGAGTAATGTTAATCATGACTATGAATAATTGACATGCTCGATTCAACACATTACAAATAACGATAGTCTCCGGCAATTACTAGCTCACTCCTACCACTACCGGCTAGCCCGCGGCTCCACTCCCTAAGCCCACGTGACTAGTCATGACCCACGCCCTCAAACATGCGATCCCATAGGCCTCTGGCAGGCGTGGATGTCACCACAAAGATTACCTCATGGTGGTATAGAACTAGCAATTTCCATTGACCCAAATAGGCAACTCAACATGCTCATTTAATCATTACACCGTGCTTTCACAAATAAATTGGGCATAATTTAGCCACATGAATTTTGCCCAATAATAAACTATGTAAACTGAAGGCATGCTTTAGCATCACAATTGAACCCAACATGAAAATCATCTAAATATCATAGTTAACATCACTCACCTCTTAGGTTTCGCTCCTAATCACAATATTAGAGTCCCACTATGATCCAGGTACAAATCCTATATAAAAACTATAAGTTATGAGCTAAAACCCTAAAAAGGGTTGCAGAAAAACTGTCACAGAACTCAATAAAATTAGTACCAATAGATTAGACTCACCCCCAGGAGTCCGAAAATGTAGCCTATTTTAAAAACCGACGTCGTTCGTCTCGTCAACCGTCGTCGGGAACGTCACCGTCGTAAACACAACTCCTATATCGCTTCTACTGAAACCTAGATCTAAATGAAGAGGATGAGTATGTGTTTAATTATAAAGATTCCATTTCTATTATGAAATCCACACTAGTTTGCTAGTTTTGCGATTACGCCCCTACTAATTATGAAACTGTATTAAAACTATCCCAAACTTAAATGGGTGTTTGTCTATATCTCGCATGGGTCCCATAAGTGGTCCCATATAATTATATGAAGTTGCTATTTAGCCTACTAGTTATGTAATGTGTTCAATTCGTGCTCACAAAGGTACCTCTAATTGACCCCAAAAGTGGTCACTACCTATTAACATGATACTAACAACAATAAAATAATAAATCATTTAAGCCTTAATAAACATTTAGGCACATAGGGTGTTCCACATATTGCTGTCCCATCTCAACTGGGACCCATCAACACATATCCCAACTTGGGATTGCCATACTGGCCACAATTGGGTTCCCAACTGGGCACCCAAAACAACTTAGTGGGATAAATCCAACTCCAATAAGTGTCACATAACACTATGATTAATATTAGCTCATGATTATGCATGCTAAAGCAATATTAAATATAAACCGCGGGAGCGGGTGTCACATCTCTCCCCTCCTTAGAAAGGAGTTTGTCCCCAAACTCATTGTACCTCAAGTTTCGAACAAGAACGAATACTTCTCTTTCATTTCATCTTCTCTTTCCCACGTGGCTTCCTCAACGGAGTGATTTCTCCATAGCACCATAACCAAAGGAATAGTCGTTGTCCTCAGAACTTGTTCTTTTCTGTCAAGAATCTTGACTGGATGCTCGATATATGTCAAGTCTTCCCTGACTTCCAACGACTCTGGAATAATTACTTTCTTTGGATCTGATACACATCTTCTTAACATTGATATATAAAATACATCATGTACATTAGCTAATTCTGGTGGCAACTCCAACCGATAGGCTACTGGTCCAACTCTGCCGATGATTTCAAATGGCCCAACATACCTTGCATTCAACTTTCCACATTTTTCGAACCTCGTAATACCTCTGAAGGTGATACTTTCAAGAATACAAAATCCCCAACTTCAAACTCTATCGGTCTTCTTTTCAAGTCCGCATAGCTTTTATATCTACTTTGGGCTGTTTGAAGCTGTTGTTGTATTGTCTTTATCTTTTCCGTGGTCTGCTGAACAATTTCAGGCCCTATCAATCTTCTCTCACCAACCTCAGTCCAACAAAGTGGAGAACGACACTTACGCCCATATAAAGCCTCAAAAGGCGCAATCCCAATACTGGATTGATAACTGTTATTGTAAGCAAATTCAGTCAATGGTAAGTGCTCTTCCCAATCACCTTTAAAATCCAAAACACAAAGTCGAAGCATATCTTCAAGTATCTGAATTACACGTTCTGATTGTCCATCGGTTTGAGGATGAAAAGTTGTACTAAAACTCAATCTTGTACCCATTGCTCTCTGCATTCCTTGCCAAAATCTTGATGTAAATGCACAATCTCGATCAGAGACTATAGATACTGGAACTCCATGAAGTCTCACAATTTCTTGAACATATAATTCAGCTAACTTCTTTGGATCATTGATCTTGATTGGTAGAAAATGTGCCAACTTGGTTAATCGATCAACGATTACCAACGATTACCCATACACTGTCATTTGACTTCCTAGACCTCGGTAAACTCCCACAAAGTCCATTGTGATATTTTCCCATTTCTACTCTGGTATAGGTAATGGTTCCAATTTTCTCGCTGGTTTCTGGTGTTCCACCTTTACCCTCTGACAAGCCACACATTTTGCCACGTGCTCAGTTACTTCTCGTTTCATTCCTGACCACCAATAGACTTCTCGTAAATCACAGTACATCTTAGTACTACTCGGATGGATTGAGTACCTCGTATTGTGCGCCTCTTCAAAAATTACTTCCTTGATGCCATTTACATTGGGCATACAAACCCGATTCTTGAATTTCAACATATAATTCTCAAAAATAAATTATGGCTGCTTACCCTCAGGTATTTCATCATGAATCTTCTTCAATGTTGGATCTTGAAGCTGTTTGGCTCGAATTTCATCAAAAAGAGACGGCTGTGCAATAATAGCTGACATTAAAGCACCTCTAATTTTTGGAATCACCTCTAATTTCAATTGTTCTATTTCTCGAATTAACCTTTCTTGCGAAGTCAAACCATAAGCCAGATTGTTTGTTGACTTTCGACTCAGTGCATCGGCCACCACATTAGCTTTTCCTGGATGATACTAGATTGTCAGGTCATAATCCTTCATTAGCTCTAACCATTTCCTCTGCCTCATATTTAAATCCCACTATGTAAACAAATATTTTAGACTCTTATGATCTCTGTAAATTTTACACTTTTTCCCGTAAAGATAGTGCCTCCAAATCTTTAAGGCAAAAATCACTGCTGCTAACTCAAGATCATGTGTTGGGCAATTTACCTCATGTGGCCTTAATTGTCGTGAAGCATATACAATCACTTTGTTATTTTGCATTAAAACACAGCCTAAACCTCGATAGGAAGCATCACTGTATATCACGAACCCTGCAGTACCTGAAGGAATAGTCAATATCGGTGCTGTCATCAAACGAGTCTTCAATTCAATAAAACTTTCCTCACACTCTGGACTCCAAACAAAAGGGACATCTTTTCGCATAAGTTGTGTCACTGGCATTGCAATCCTTGAAAAATTTTCCACGAACCTTCGGTAATATCCAGCTAATCCCAAGAAGCTTCGTACTTCTAATATGCTTGTTGGCGACTTCCAATTGGCCACAGCTTCAATCTTTTACGGATCCACTGATACACCCTGTTTTGATATCACGTGTCCCAAAAATGCTATCTCAGTTAACCAAAATTCACATTTCTTTAACTTTCTGAATAACTTCTTTTCACGAAGTCGCTTTAGGACCAATCATAGATGCCTCTCATGATCTTCCACACTCTTGGAATATATTAAGATATCATCTATGAAGACAATTACAAACTCATCTAGATAGTCTTTGAATACTCGATTCATCAAATCCATAAATGTCGCCGGTGCGTTTCTAACTCCAAAAGGCATGACAAGAAATTCATAATGACCATAATGGGTCCTGAATGATGTCTTCTCCACATCCTCTTCCTTGATTTTTATTTGATGGTAACCCGATCACAGATCAATCTTAGAAAAGACTTGGGCTCCTTGAAGTTGATCAAACAATTCATCAATTCTAGGCAACGGATATTTGTTCTTGATAGTTAACTTGTTGAGTTCTCGATAATCAATACACATCCTCATAGTCCCATCTTTCTTTTTAACAAACAAAACTAGTGCACCCTATGGCGATAAACTAGGTCAAATGAATCCCTTATCTAGAAGATCTTGCAACTGAATCTTCAGTTCTTTCAACTCCACCGGTGCCATTCTGTACGGTGTTTTCGATACTAGCTGAGACCCCGAGGCTACTTCAATAGTAAATTCAATTTCTCACTCAACTAGTACATCAGGTAGATCTTCAAAAAAGACATCTGGGAACTCTCGTACAACTGAAATATCTTCTACTCTAGTCCCTATGACCCGTATGTCAATTATTGAACATAAGAACCCCCGACAACCTTGTTTCAACAACTTGCCTACCCGTATTGCTGAAACCAAATAGGGTGGTGCTACAACACCAGTTCCTTGAAAACTAAACTCCCCTTGTCCCGTTGGTCGAAAAGTAACTCTTTTCCGTTCATAGTCGATAGTGGCTTGATTTACGAATAACCAATCTATACCCAATATTACGTCAAAATAATTAACGGCCAACGGAATTAAATCCACTGTCAAAACCCTATCATTTACCTTGATGTCACATGCTTTAAATATTGATGAGGTCACCATAAATTTACTTAAGGGTAATGATATTGACAAATCATACCCTAGAGGTTCTGACATGCTGTCTAAGTGTCTAACAAATTTATGTGCAACAAAAGAGTGTGTTGAGCATGAATCTATTAAAACATGTGCCGGGTATGAGCACATATGTAATGTACCTGACACGACAGAATCGGTAGCTGCAGTATCCCCTGGTGTTAGACGGAAATACCTTCCCTGTTTTTGTTCAGGCCCTTTCCCTTTGTCTACAGTTGTCCCTGGTTTTGCCCCAGTTGAAGCCAGAGAACCTGTTCCCCGCTGTCGTCTTGTTGGGCAATCTTTAGCTTGATGTTCGGGCTGTCCACATTCGAAGCATTTTCCCCCTCATGTCTGGATTTATACTCCCCGTACTCTGGGTTCGAGCTTGTGAGGAATTCCTCTCTATATGTCCCTTATGCCTACAGATATTACACATAAGTGTCAAATGGCACACTCCCCCATGCTGATGATTACAAGTTGGACATAATGGGCGACTTTCCCCAGAAAATGAACTTCCCCTTTGAACTCCCGAGCTAGAGCTAGAACCTCACAAAAACGACTTCTTAAAGAAAGCTTGTCCTTTACCTTTTCCCTCTGCTGGCCACTTATTCTGTTGGCTCTGTTTGTACTTGTCAATATCTCTTTCTGCTATCAAGGCAACATCTTGTACATCAGCCACTTTTCGAAGTTGATGTGTATCCACTCAGCTTCTAATATTATCTCGTAGTCCTTCTTCAAATTTTTGTGCCCTATCCACTTCCCTTGGTACTGTTCGATGTGCAAATCAGAGCAAACTATTATATTTCACTACATACTCATTTACTGTCATATCCCCCTGTTGCAAATTTGCAAACTCACGGCCCAGCTGTGTCTTAACGGATGTCAGAAAGTACCGCTTATAGAAGACCTTTACAAATCTGTCCCACGTCTCAGGTACCCCTTGTTCAATCACATTTGTCCACCAGTTTTGAGCTTCACCCTTCAAAGTGTCGGTAGCACACATTATCTTTTCCTCGTCTGTACACTCCACTGCCCAAAAGATACGGTTCATATCCATCACCCAATGGTCGGCTTATGATGGATCTGGGCTTCTATCAAACTGACTCGGTTTTCTTTTATAAAATTTCTCAATGACTCCCCATTCGGCCCATGGTTGTGGGTTTGCAGGTCTATCACCACCCATTCGATCACTTACTGCCCTTACGAAATTGCTTACCACTTCTTCTAGATGGTCCATCCTCGAATGAGGTGAACGTTCCCGATTATGATCCATTTTCTTACCTTTCAGTCAATTGACATAAATATATTGCATGCTATGCCAACATGTTATATAACAACATAGCAACAATTATTCATATGTATTCATGAAATGCATCTACATGCTCATTATCTACACGTACTCTCAATCGTTGTCTCTCGTACCCAAGGTTCTAAGCCTAAACCTCGCTCTGATACCACTAAATGTCACGCCCTGAAACCACCCAGATGATCCTAGGACACGTGGCACGCCACCAAGGCCTTACACCAGTGATTAAAGTTCCAAAATAAGTTTAAAGTAAGCTTAAACCAAAGAAGCTCAACTAACAAAGGCAAAATCTCGTCCTTGCAATCGGCCTAAGACCCTGTTTTAACAAGTAATAAATTCTCATATAATATTACCAAATCACAAGTTAAAACCAGAACTAACGATTTAAACCATTTAAAGTCAAACCAAAGTCACAAACATGAGCTCCCAAGTACAAGCAAGAGTTTTTAAATACTTTAGGAAAAGTACTAAATATAACCATTTGCAACTAACCCAATAAATAAATCTCCAAGTTCAAACGTCCAAATCTAATAACATTAGTCATAGTAACACTATGATCAAACGATCCCAACTAACACAGTCCAACCTTATATTACAGGAGTTAAGTTACAATCCAACTAAAGTATAAAGTTTAACTAGAAATATTACATAAGTCTTAAACCAACCAAAGTATGACTCGTACTACAATCCAGATTAAAACCGATTAATTACAACTATATTGCAAGCTTTAAACTAAAAAGCAGGTAACTATTAACAAGGTTACAACAACTCCCAAAACCCATAAGCCAGCCTAGCCACTTCCCAGCTCACTTCCCCGATTCCTTGCCACTATCACCTACGATGGTTATTCAATAACCATTACAATATATAAGCTATATGCTTAGTGAGTAATGCTAATCATGACTATGGATAATTGACATGCTTGATTCAACACATTACAAATAACTATAGTCTCGGGCAATTACTAGCTCACTCCCACCACTATCGGCTAGCTCGCGGCTCTACTCCCCAAGCCCACGTGATTAGTCATGATCCACGCCCTCACACATACGGTCCCATAGGCCTCTGGCGGCCGTGGTTGTCACCATAAAGATTACCTCATGGTGGTATAGAACTAGCAATTTCCATTGAGCCAAATAGGCAACTCAACATGCTCATTTAATCATTCATCGTGCTTTCACAAATAAATTGGGCCTAATTTAGCCACATGAATTTTGCCCAATAATAAACTAAGTAAACTAAATTAAGCTAATTAGGCATGCTTTGGCATCACAATTGAACCCAACATGAAAATCATCCAAATATCATAATTAACATCACTCACCTCTTGGGTTTCGCTCCTAATCACAAGATTAGAGTCCAACTATGATCCAGGTACAAATCCTGTATAAAAACTACAAGTTATGAGCTAAAACCCTAAAAATGGTCGCGGAAAAACTGTCACGGAACTCAATAAAATTAGTACCAATAGATTAGACTCACCCCCAGGAGTCCGAATATGTAGCCTATTTTAAAAACTGACGTCGTTCGTCTCGTCAATCGTCGTCGAGAACGTCACCGTCCTAACTTATCGTAAACACAACTTCTATATCTCTTCTACTAAAACCAAGATCTAAATGAAGAGGATGAGTTTTGACTCATCCTGTACGTGTTTAATTATAAAGATTCCATTTCTATTATGAAATCCACACTAGTTTGCTAGTTTTGCGATTACGCCCCTACTAATTATGAAACTGTATTAAAACTATCCCAAACTTAAATGGGTGTTTGTCTATGTCTCGCATGGGTCCCATAAGTGGTCCCATATAATTATATGAAGTTGCTAATTAGCCTACTAGTTATGTAACGTGTTCAATTCGTGCTCACAAAGGTACCTCTAATTAACCCCAAAAGTGGCCACTACCTATTAACATGATACTAACAACAATAAAATAATAAATTATTTAAGCCTTAATAAACATT
Source organism: Hydrangea macrophylla (assembly GCA_033977485.1). NCBI lineage: Eukaryota > Viridiplantae > Streptophyta > Magnoliopsida > Cornales > Hydrangeaceae > Hydrangea > Hydrangea macrophylla. Next base: position 74,777,517 of record CM066989.1, read on the forward strand.
TAGGCACATAGGGTGTTCCACATATTGCTGTCACATCTCAAATGGGACCCATCAACACATATCCCAACTTGGGATTGCCATACTGGCCACAATTGGGTTCCCAATTGGGCACCCAAAACAACTTAGTAGGATAAATCCACCTCCAATAAGTGTCACATAACACTATGATTAATATTAACTCATGATTATGCATGCTAAAGCAATATTAAATATAAACCGCGGGAGCGGGTGTCTCATAAGAGTCTGGGATACTTGTTCTCTCAAAAGGAATTGAACATGAGGCAACGACGTTGGATGGAATTGTTAAAGGACTATGATTTCACGTTGTAGTATCACCGTGGGAAAATCAAACGTAGTTGCTGACACATTGAGTCGATAACCCTGGAGGATAGTTGTAGCTTCTCTTATGGTCAACGAGTGGTAAGTGTTAGAAACTTTGGCTAACTTTGGTATTCAAGCCTCAGATCCAAGTGAAGGACAACACTTTGGATGTCTCATAGTACAACCAACACTTATCAGTCAGATCTTAGAAGCACAGAAGTGGAATAACGGTCTTCAGGAATGGTTCGCAAGCAACGCAGTGAAAGAACCGGAGAATTGGAGTATTGGTTCGGATGGAGCACTCAGATGTAGAGGCAGACTTTGTGTGCCGGATGAGGATAATCTCATAAATGACATACTGGATGAAGCACACAAGTCACGTATAACTATCCACCCAGGAAGTATAAAGATGTACAAAGATTTAAAGAGGAACTTCTGGTGGGAAGGAATGAAGCGAGAAGTTGCTAAGCACGTATCTCAATGTCTTACGTGTAAGCAAGTGAAAGCGGAACATCAGAAATCACTCAGACTTCTACAACCCTTACCCGTTCCCGGATGGAAGTGGGAGCATATAACCAATGACTTCGTGGTTGGTTTACCGAGGTCTCAGCAAAACCACGACACCATTTGGGTAATTGTGGATCGACTTACCAAATCGGCTCATTTCATAACATATAGTATGTCATACCCAGTAGAGCGTTTGCGTCGTATGTACATACAGCAAGTAGTGTGACTGTATGGTGTACCTGTGTCAATTATATCCGACCGTGATTCGAGATTTACAGTGGAATTCTGGAAGAGTCTACAGTCAGTGATGGGGACTTCATTGAACTTGAGTATCGCTTTCCACCCACAGACTAATGGACAGACTGAACGAGATAACCAAGTGATGGAGGACATGCTGTGAGTATGTGTTATTGATTTTGAAAGCTCATGGGAGACTCATCTACCATTGGTAGAGTTTGTATAGTAATAGTTACCACTCGAGCATAGGGATGGCACCCTTTGAGGCATTATACGGAAGGCTGTGCCGATCACCTTTGTGCTGGACAAAGGTTGGAGATAATCAACTACTTGGGTTAGAATTAGTTCGGGAAACTAATGAAAAGATCAAGATCATGAAAGAAAGGATACGAACAGACTACAGTGCATAGTAGACACAAGAGTTACGCAGATAATTGTCGTAGGAGTTTGGAATTTGATGTTGGACAATTTGAGATCCTCGAGCGTGTAGGAAAGGTTGTCTACAGACTCGCATTGCTACCCAAGATGTCGAGAATGCACAGCGTCTATCACGTTAGCTTGTTGAGGAAGTGTGCTCATAATCCAAGTCATGAGATCAACTTTGACGACATCGAGGCAAATGATAATGTATCGTTCCATGAAGGACTAGTGCGAAATCTGGATCGGAGAGTTAAGAAGCTAAGGAATAAGGATATCCTATTGGTAAAGATCCAGTGGAAGTTTTACGACGAAAGAGAAGCTTCTTGGGAGTTAGAGGCGGAGATGCGTGAGAAGTATCCAGTTTTGTTTAGCGACGCTTAGTTCGGATTTCGGGGACGAAATCTTTATTTAGAGGGGGATGATGTAATACCCTGTATTTTCAGATGTATATTATAATGGAATTTCATTAATATATGATTTAATCTTATAATCTTATCTTACCTTTGGTGAATTTTGGGTCCTAATCGATTGGCCTTTAACCTAATTGATTGCCACTTTTCGATTCCAATTGATTGCCACGATTCCAATCGATTACCATCCTGCTGACCTTAATCCATGACGCGACCGCATCCCAATCGATTGCTACATTGCCAATCGATTGCCTGGATAATATTTGAGCCCAATCGATTGCCACTGATCCCAATCGATTGCCAACTGCAGAAACTTGGTTTTCAAGTTGCTTCGTGTTTTGACGCATGACACTTGTTTTTCCTATATATACAAGCCCTTTTTTGGGCCTTGGACTATTTGCACAGTCTTAGAGAGAAAGAGAGAATGATATACATACACATATACACTTATACACATACACTGACATTTTATGACCTGTTATTGGCCATAGATTAAGCAACTCGCGTATTTTTGGAATAATACAACTCAAACAAAATTCCCCTGACACTCCTTTCAGAAACTGATAGAAAAACCTCCCTAATCTATTGCAGTGTCAATCATACGTCAATCGGTCCCTCAAAATGAAGGAAATATTAATTAGAACTCCCTGGGAATGACTTTTTCGAGCAAAGGTCCATACATTTTTAAAAGTATGTGTTAAGGACCGACACACTCATACCAAGGTTCATTCTTGCTCCCCTCCCGTTGGCACGAATACTTATATTCTCGTATGAGTCCGCTACACAAAATGATTAAAGAAAATGTGACATATTTTGTAAGAAGAATTCTAAGTGCACTCACTTCATTGCTTTACACACTCACCTGTTGCATTATAACACCCTATTGTACAACTATTTAATGCAACAAGTGAGTGTATAGGGTAAGTTAGGCAGAAGTAGATAGAATTTCCCATTTCCTTGTAATTAAGCCAAGTAAAGAACATCCCAACATTTACCACTCCACACACAGTCCACTATCCACAGAGAGAGAGAGAGAGAGAGAGAGAGAGAGAGAGAGAGTTGGTTCACGCAGTCGTAGAGTGAGAAAATGGTGAACTACATGCTAATGATCACCGGCGAGCTCGAGAATCTCACCAACCTTCAGCCCCAAGGTGGCTGCAATGACCCTAACTTCACCTACTACTTCAAGGTCACCCTTCGTTTCCATATCACATCGCATTTACATACACAAACATATATATATATATATATATATTGATATGTGAATATATATATATGTGCGTTTATGTTGAATTTAAGTGTTTGATTTTGTTTACTTTGTTTCTCTGATTACTTTTTTCTTCTGCTGCAATCTGTTTCTTCAGTCAACTCGATTGTGTGATTAATATCATTTTCGTACAAATTTCATGGTGTTTAGGGTTTAGTTGTTTCTTCATTCAACTTGATTGTGAGATTATTATCATTTTCGTACAAATTTCAATTGTCTGGTTAGGGTTTCTGAATCTCTATTGGCTTACATTTGTTCAATCTACTTCAAGGTCCAGTCCGATCTCCCATTGCATTTATAGATACGTACACATATATGGATGTATATTTAGATAAATGTGTGTTCGTAGTGAATTTGAGTACTTAATTTAGTTTAGTTCATTTTATTTGATTACTTTTTTATTCTGCTGCAATCTGTTTATTTAATCAACTCGATTGTGTGATATTTTTTTTAATCAATTTTTGGTACAAATTTCATGGTGTTTAGGGTTTCTGAATCTGTATTGGCTTAAATTTGTTGAATCTACTTCAAGGTTCAGTCCAATCTCACATCGGATTTATATACATATACTCATGGATATTGTTCATATAGTGTCTTAATATTGGATTTGAGTGGTTGATTTAGTCTAGTTCGTTTTAGCTGAAAACTTTCTCCTTCAATCTGTCATCTTCTGTCAAATCGATTGCGTGATTGTTATCATTTTTCATGCCAATTTTGTGGATAGTAATGGTTTAGGAGTTTATATTTGTTGAAATTACTTCAAGTTCCTGTTCGGTCTTGCATCGCATTTATATATCTATGTGCGTGTATGTATATAGACATGTTCACTTTGAGTGCTTGTCTGCTTGAATATTTGCTTATTATGATTCCTAAAGAAAATTTCTGATATCTACTTAGGATTTTGGATTGTCTATTTTAAATATTTGTTGTATGTACTCTCATTCTTTAATTTTGGATTTCATTCACTTTGTATACACTTGATTATGTTTGTAGGATCAAAATTCTTGTGATGTAGAGCCATATATAGTTCTGATTTTGCATCAGTTCATATTAGTTGAATCTTCTTTGTTCTCTATACTCTGTTTCGATATGAACATCACTATCATTTCCATCATTGTTGTAGGCTGCAGCCTCATGTGTTTGTTACTGTTTCTGATGCCTTCTTCATTGATATCATCGGAAGCTTTTATCTATATCTTATTTCAATCACAGTTCAGACAGTTATTTGTTTAATCAAAATCTAATTGTTTGGCACAAAGTGCTTCTGTTGTTTCACAGTTCATCTTGGTTAGTCCACTCTTTTCCGTTGCTCTTTTTGTTCTTGAACTTCAACTCTGTATATGATATGATGTTTCCTTCTGTTAAATATCACCTGTGGTTGTTAGGATTCCGAATTGATGTGGGTTCATGTTTGTTGAATCTCCTCATAATAAATATGTTTCTTACTTCACTGCATATGGTGGTAATTGTTTGGGTTCGATACTGGTATTGGAAAAAGGAACTTATAAAAACTATGATCCAACACCATTCCATCATAATCTCATATGTTTTGGGGTATATACATACACACACACACATTTGTGTGTATATAACCATTTATGTCCTGGTTGAGCAAAAGAAAGAAAAAAAAATCATTTATATTCTGTTTCTGCAGATGAGATGTGGGCATTGTGGAGAGCTGACCCAGAAAGAGACTTGTGTGAGCTTGACTGAAACTGTTCCTCTGCTAAAGAGCAAGGGCACCACCAATCTAGTTCAAAAGGTGAAATCCTCTCTCTCTCTCTCTCTCAGGTTCTTTTTATTTATTTATTTTTCTTGTGTGCGCAAGAAAAATAAATAAATAAAAAGAACCTATATGTGGTTATGTTTATGTGTTTGCTTTGACATATGACCCTGTGTATGGGTTATTATCTTGTGACATCTTTGTAATCCATCTATCCTGATTGAATTTGTATAATTGATTTTTCGATGGGTGTCACATATACTCTTCATATTTTGGCTTGATTCTCGAGATGATTGCCTTTTGACATTTTATGACCTGTTATTGTAATTTCAGTGCAAGCTTTGTGGGAGGGAGGGAACTGTGACCATGATTACTGGCCGTGGCCTTCCTCTGACCCAGGAAATTAGTGAATCTGGGAAGTATGCCCCCTTGATGGTGTTTGATTGCAGGGGCTATGAACCTGTGGATTTTGTCTTTGGCCCTGGTTGGAAAGTCGAATCTGTAAGTCCCTGACCTCTGTGTTTTGGCAGTAGCTGAAAATATTAGCATATCAAGAAAAGAAAAAAAAGGTTTTGAATATACCTGCGAAAGGTAGTGATTCTATCTGAATCTTGTAACTGAATCACTGCATAATATGATTTACATATGCCTGCATTTAGTTCTAGTGGCTATCAGGTCATAGGAATCATTCTTCTTGTTTCTTTTTCTTCTTACATAAGTGTACAACTAATTATTAGTGTTATTTATTCCCCCCCTTGTTTTTTTTTTTTTTTTCCTTCCATCCTTAGAATTTATCGTAGAACACAGCATACTCCCAGTTGATACTTGTGACTGGCACACAAATTCTTTTGTTTTTAAGATCCATCTGTCAATTAGCTGTGGATATGATGTTCACTAACTTGACTTCAGTTATTGATATTGAGTTTGACTTTGTAATGTGTGAATATTTTTGAAGCAATATTTGTGTCAAATTCCCTAACTTCACCAGTCATTCCCCTACGTATTAATTTTCACGAGGATTAGATTTTATTTATAAGTTTCAAATTTGCATGGATTTATGAAATAACTGTACATCAACTTAAAGCTGATGGTTATTTGGATTAAAAGTTCAATGTAAGAGTGTGTTTATGGTTATGATATCATCTTGTGTGGATCTTCACAAGGCTTGTCCTCTTTCTCAGACTTACAAAAGTATGTATATAAAGTATGGTTTATATGGAAAATTATTTAGTGGCTCTAGGTACCCACGTGGACACTTTGGTTACACCATTTATAGCTTTGGTTTTAGTTACAAATATCAGTACAAGATCTTCAACTCTAGATAATAAGCTAATCTCCATCCCCTCCCCGTTCTCCTTCCACACACACACACTCACACCTCTCTATCCTTTCTTTGTAGTCTCATTTCGTTTCACTAATTTTTAAGCTGTAATCATCTCTACCAATTATTCATTTAGGACTGTGAAAGTCTGCATTGACCTGAAATAACCTGCTGGTCAGACGAGGAAACAAGTTTTTCAGTGCATAAAACGGAAATATAAGCATATTGAGTTTTACCTTTTGTTTTTCTTTTATCTCACACAAATTTCTGCTGGTAACAAGTAGACATGGGTGATGGTACATGTACCTTTAGTCTGAGGGCCACCAGATACCATTTCTTCTACTTGACAGTTACTAAATTGGGTTCTGAGATAGGCAGATTGCAAGGCCCCTTATTTCTTACAAAAATTGTATTTTTTATTGGGTGATGCCGATGATTAATTCTCTTATATTTTATTTTATGTAGTGTTAAAATTCTTCTAATTCTTGAAGTAGTTAAATTGATATGTAGCGTGTTCGTACATATCTAGATTATGTACGTAGGGAGGTGTGTGTATATCCCCTCTATATTGAATGAGTATTGTTATTGTTAGAGACACCAAAAACTTATGATGAAGTTGTAGAATGACAAACGCTTCTTAACTTGTATAGAATAGGAACCAATTTTTGCCTTCAAATTTAAAATTGTCTGTGACACATTAGCTGGTACGAAATTTGTTTACAAAATCCAATAGACTTCGCACTGCCTTATTTAAGTAAGTGTTTGTTGTATGTGTGTACATGTTTGAAATATGGCGAAAGTTGCAAATGAATTTTTGGTTTAGCACTCAAATCCAGGTTGGTTCTGTTGAGTTTCATTAGTTATAAATGTTTTATTTATTTTATGATTAGTATAGGGACTTGTGTGTAATTACTTGTTCTCTTGTTATTATAAATAAAGAGGTCTCACAGTTGTGAGATTAAGCCTTCAATAATATTGTGTAATGTTATTCAACATGGTATCAGAGCCTCCCTAAATTAGGGTTCTGTCACCACCACCAACAGCCTACCATCACCACCATCAGCCGCCACCCTAACCCTAGCCGACCCAACCAGAGTTTCATCGCGAAGTTACTGTTCATCGCGAAGTTACTGTTCATCGCAGCACTATTCATCGCGCACTGTTCATCGCAGCACTATTCATCGCAGCACTGTTCATCGGGTTACTGTTCATCGCAGCACTGTTCATCAAGTTACTGTTCACCGCAGCACTGTTCATCGAGTTACTGTTCACCGCAGCACTGTTCACGCAGCACTATTCACACCTAGCCGCAATAATTTTTTGAGAACATTATTTGCTCCTAGTTTGTTCGTCTTCGATCCGTAAGCGGATCTATGTTGTTTAATTAGATCGGATCATCTTAGGCTTCCCTTGACCACCATCCCTTGATCATCTGCATCCTTCATCATGTCAAAAGATGATGTGATATCTGGGAAATCTATTGCCGCCTCTTCAGGTTCTTCTATGGGTAACGAAAGACAGTCGTACGTTACTGAGAATCCGGGTTCCAAAATCACCACTGCGTTGTTCAATGGTGCTAATTACCTCTCATGGTCCCAGTCGGCAACTTTATGGCTCCGTAGTCGATATAAATTCGGTTATGTGGATGGTTCAGTCAAGGCCCCTACTCGTGATGATCCGACATATCTCAAGTGGGAAGGTGATAATTCTCTTGTTATGAGTTGGCTAGTTCATTCTATGGAACCCGAACTTGCGGATCCATTCTTATCTATGGGCACGGCCAAAGATATTTGGGATACTTTAGCTGAAACATATTCCCGTCAAGGGAATGTTGCCCAAGTGTATGAACTTCGAAGAGCAATTCAGGACGAAGTTCAAGGGGATCGCACTACTCTCCAGTATTTCACCGCTCTAGGCTCTCTTTGGAAGCGACTTGATCATTTAATCACATTTCATCCCTCTAATCCAACTGATGCTGCGGGTTTTCAGAAATACATTGAAGGGGAAAGAATCTTCAAGTTTCTAGCCGGTCTTAGGCCCGAGTTTGATCCAGTTCGTGGCCGTATTTTGGGTATTGTTCCCCTTCCATCTCTTCGAGAAGCTTTTTCTATTGTGCAAGATGAAGAAAGTCGCCGCTCTGTTATGTTGCCCTCTTCATCGACAGATAGGTCAGCCTTGGTATCATCTAATCAACGGGGCGGCAAGGCCTTTACTCCTCCGAGAGAACCCCAGTATATGGGACGTGACACCAACAATAATAGACCTTGGTGTGATCATTGCAATCGTCTCGGACACACTCGCGAGACATGCTGGAAGCTTCATGGGCGTCCTTCCTTTCCCAGGGGACGTGGTAGTGGCCGTTATGGTGGTCGTGGTCCTCCACGAGCTCATTTGACTACTGACTCATCTCCGTCTGAGGAGAAAGATACACTTGCCTCAGCTCCTCCATCGTCTTCTCCAGCAGTGGGAAACATCAGTAGTGCCGATATCGAAACACTCCGCCGTATTATGACTCAGTTGAACACTCCATCTGCCTCTACTTCCTTTGCCCAGTCAGGTATTTTTGCTAATTTTTCACATGCCTTACATGCTGATTCTAGTCAACCATGGATTATTGACTCTGGAGCTTCCGATCACATGACCGGTCTTTCCTCTGTATTCTCTTCTTATACCCCAAGTTCTGGTAAAGAGAAAGTTAAAACTGCAGATGGTTCCCTTTCATCCATCTCTGGTAAAGGTGTCATTAAAATTTCTAATTCATTACCTTTATCTTCAGTACTTCATGTTCCTAATTTCTCTACAAATCTTTTATCCATTGCTAGGATTACTCATGATCTTAACTGTAGTGTTACCTTCTTCCCATCTCATTGTGTCTTTCAGGATCTCTCCACGAAGAAGGTGATTGGCAGTGGTAGAGAGGAGAATGGCCTATATTTTCTGCTGCCAGAGGGAGCCACACAGGGAAACTTACCACAAGCAGCTCATCATATACAGAGAGAGACTATTCCTAGGGAAGCTTGGTTATGGCATCAGAGATTAGGCCACCCTTCGTTTTATTTACTTCGTTTTTTATTTCCTTCTCTTGTCAGTAATAAAAGTGTTTCCAACATTTCTTGTGAGGCTTGTGAGTTGGGAAAACATCATCGTGCAACTTATAATTCTAGTTTTAATAAAAGTACTGTTCCATTTGCTATTATTCACACTGATGTTTGGGGTCCTTCTCCGATTATCACTCTAAATGGCTATAAGTGGTTTGTTACCTTTATTGATGACTGTACTCGCACTACTTGGGTTTATTTGATGAAGGATAAGAATGATGTTTTTTCCATCTTTAAATCCTTTCACAAAATGATATGCACACAGTTTAGCACAGTTGTCAAGGTTGTTCGGTCTGACAAAGGGGGGGAGTATATCTTTGGTGGTCTCACTCACTATTTTTCTGAACATGGAATGATCCATCAAACTTCTTGCACTAACACCCCTCAGCAAAATGGTGTTGCAGAGAGAAAAAACCGTCATTTGTTAGAATCAGCCAGGTCTATGCTCTTCTCTATGCATCTTCCCAAGTCTTACTGGGGGGAAGCAGTCCTAACTGCATCCTATCTTATCAACCGTCTTCCTTCTCGTGTCCTTGGTAAGAAATCTCCAATTGAACTTCTTACTAAGTCGTCCTCCATTTTTCCCATTCCTCCTAAAGTGTTTGGTTGTGTATGTTTTGTCCACAATCATTCTCCTTCTCGTCGGAAGTTAGATCCTCGTTGTGTCAAATGTGTCTTTGTTGGTTATTCTCCAACTCAGAAAGGGTACAAGTGTTATCATCCTCCTACTCGTCGGTGGTATGTATCTATGGATGTAACTTTTGATGAAACACTTTCCTACTTTCAGTCCTCTCTTTCTCCTCTTCAGGGGGAGATAGACCAGCAAGCAGAGCAGCCTGCTTTCATTGTTCCCTTTCCTATATCTAACGAGGAAGAGGGAGAAAAAAAGGAAAAGAGAGAGAATGAGGGAGAAAAGAGTGAGCAGAAAAAAGGTGAGGAAGAGGGAGAAAAAGGAGAGAAAAAAGGAGAGGAAGAGAGAGAAGGTAAGGAATTGTTAACGTATACCAAGGATAAGAGGAGACAAATTTTTGGGGCAGCAGAAAAAAGGCACATCTCTCCAATCCCGCTTCAATCGCTTTCTAGTGAAGATGATTCAGGTATTTCCTCTCCTTCTATTGCTAATTCTCCAATACCTGTTATTGTTGATCCATCTGATGATGATGATTTAGACATGCCTATTGCCCTGCGAAAGGGAACTAGAGCATGTACTAAACATCCTCTTTCAAATTTTGTTTCATATTCTCATCTCTCTCCTTCATATAGGGCATTTGTGTCCCAAATCGATTCTGTGTCTATCCCTAACCATGTTCAGGAAGCTTTGTCTAATCCTAATTGGAAGAATGCCATGGTTGAAGAGATGAAAGCTCTTCACAAAAATGGGACATGGAAATTAGCAGAGTTACCTCGAGGTAAAAAGACGGTAGGATGCAAGTGGGTATTCACCGTGAAACATAATGCGGATGGGACTGTTGAGAGATACAAAGCCAGGCTTGTTGCTAAGGGCTTTGCTCAGACATATGGGGTTGATTACCAAGAGACATTTGCCCCGGTTGCAAAAATGAACTCCATCAGGATCCTTCTGTCGCTAGCAGCAAATCTGGAATGGCCCTTGCATCAGTTTGATGTCAAGAATGCATTTCTACATGGTGACTTGGAAGAAGAAGTGTATATGGATATTCCTCACGGGTTTGAGGACAGTAAGACACAAGGTAAGGTATGTCGCCTCCAGAAATCCTTATATGGCCTCAAGCAATCTCCTAGAGCCTGGTTCGATAGATTTTCTCAAGCTATGATACGATATGGTTTCAGACAAAGCCAAGGCGATCATACTCTCTTTATCAAGCATTCATCACAAGGGAAATTGACTGCTTTGATAGTCTATGTAGACGATATAGTTCTCACAGGAGATGACTTAGTTGAAATGGAACAGTTGAAGACCTATCTTGCCAAGGAGTTTGAAATTAAGGATCTAGGAGATTTGAAATATTTTCTTGGAATAGAAGTGGCACGCTGCAAGGAAGGGCTGTTTATATCCCAACGTAAGTATGTCCTGGATCTCCTAAAGGAGACAGGTTTGCTTGGTTGTAAAGCAATTGATACTCCCATGGATCCAAATATGAAGCTCAGTGATGATCCCAGTGGAGAACCGGTTGAAAAGGGAAGATACCAGAGACTAGTGGGCAAACTTATCTATTTGGCTCATACCAGACCGGATATCGCTTTCGCTGTTAGTGTGGTAAGTCAATTTATGCATGCTCCTAGACAACTCCATCTTGATGCTGTGTTTAGAATTATGAGATATCTTAAGTCAGCCCCAGGGAAAGGGCTGTTCTTTGCCAAGAATGGTCATACACTTGTTGAAGCCTACACCGACGCTGATTGGGCAGGTTCAGTGATGGATAGGAGATCAACTACGGGGTATTGCACTTTTGTGGGAGGTAATTTGGTCACATGGAGAAGCAAGAAGCAAGCAGTGGTAGCAAGATCTAGTGCAGAGGCCGAGTTTAGAGCTATGGCACAAGGAGTATGTGAATTATTATGGATTCAGATAGTTTTGACTGATCTGGGGTATGGGCCAAAGGACTCTATGAAACTGTACTGTGATAGTAAATCAGCCATTAGCATTGCTCATAATCCGGTCCAACATGATAGGACAAAACACGTGGAGATTGACAGACATTTTATAAAGGAGAAGTTAAATTGTGGAAGCATTTGTACTCCATTTGTCAAGTCTGGAGAGCAGCTAGCAGACGTTCTTACCAAGAGTCTAGCAAGTCGTTCGTTTCACTTTATCCTTAGCAAGCTGGGAATGAGAGATATCTTCGCACCAGCTTGAGGGGGAGTGTTGAGTTTCATTAGTTATAAATGTTTTATTTATTTTATGATTAGTATAGGGACTTGTGTGTAATTACTTGTTCTCTTGTTATTATAAATAAAGAGGTCTCACAGTTGTGAGATTAAGCCTTCAATAATATTGTGTAATGTTATTCAACAGGTTCCACACAGAGCTTGAGAATTTTGTGCTTCTGAGTGCTGCGGGAAATGGTAGAGTTGAGGGAAGTCAAGGGGCTAAAAATGTGGGGGGATTTTGAATTTGGGATGAATTTTCCCCTCATGTTATATTCATATGCCAGAAGAAATTTGACTAACTGATTGTGTTGTATTTTTCTATTTACCATTATGGATTTTTTCATGTTTAACATTCTTATGTGTGCTTGTTCGTTCTGTGTAGTTATTTTCTAAAAAAAGAAAAAAGAAAAACATGAGCACACATGCATCTCACGTCATCCATAACAAATATACACAATCCCACTGTCTTTGGATGTTCAATGCTAAGATTGCGTTGTCACGTCCCATGCCATGTAGCGCCGACACGGACATGGAACACGAATATAACACGATACAGACATGGCTCTTGTTGGGCAACTGTGGATGTCCAACATGGACACGTCACCCGGATTGATCCAACTGTCCAAATGGACACGGCACCCAAATTGAAGTGTCCGTGCTACATGGATCCCATGCTCTGGATATCTCGAAATGTTTGGCATATATCTCTGTTGAAGTTCATTTGAAATTTTATACAAGTGATTGGGCACACTGCATTTCTACGTATGTGTTGGACATGTTTGTTTGCAAGCTTATATATGTATATATATATATATATACATGTATCCCTTTTTTGTGCAGATTGAAGGGACTACTTTTGCTGATGTAGACTTGTCTGAAGGGGAATTTGCTGAATATGATGAGAATGGAGAATGCCCAGTCATGATATCCAACCTTCGTGCTACTTTTACGGTGGTAAAGTAGTAAATTTTTCCTGGGTTCAACTTCAATGGTATATAGAAAGGTAAAAGTGGGTACAGCCTTCTTGTCTCTTTAAACTGTAAGTAGAGAAGCATTGCTGCATTATGTGGTTAGCAGCCAAATTTCTGAAACTTGATGGATTTTCAACTGAAAGTATTAGTATGTTTCATGGATATTTTGGTACCAACTTAAATAGAGGAATGAAATGTTTTCCAATGATGACGATTTTAAGGAATTTGTGATGCTTGTGGTCATTCTTTCATAGTTATGGAATGCCATGTGAGCAGATGATCACTCTCAGGTCTCTCTCACTCTCTGCTTGATATTAAAGATGGAGTAATGCTATGGTTCCCAAATGCTTTGACAGGCGTACCACATAATGTGACAGTCATCGTGGTACCACACACCACACACCCATGTATGCGATACCCCTGTCATAGCATTTGGTTTGGGAACCATAGTCTTTGTTTTGAGTAATGCTATCGTTCCTAAATTTAAATCCCAAATTTGGTTTCCCAAAGCATTTGACAGTTGTACCACATATACCGCTGGATGTGGTACCAGTTCCATAGAAATTGGGATATCCGAAGTTGGAAACCATAGCATTACTGATATGCTTGGGTGGTGGTGACCTTCTTCACTTTTTGCGTAAATATTTGCACTGATATGGGGAACTACTGTTATTTTTATTTTTTTTCCATCTTTTATTTTGTTATTTAAGTTGGTTTTTTGTGTCTAGGATTGCAAGTACTTATCGTGTCTCCAACCTTAGACTTAGGGTCTATATAGTAACGTTGCAATTTTGGCTTTGAATTTTTGTTTTCACATTTGGAGTGAGTTCTCTCGTATTAAAATAAAACCACGTTTAAAACTAAGAAATCACAAGGTTGCGAACTAGACATTTCTTCCCTACCGTAGTACCGTGTATAGACATTGCTTACATTTTACTCTTTAATAATTCGCTTGCATTGCACTGGGTGGGGGGGAGCAGGAATGGGTTTCAAGACTTTTTTTTTGGTGAAGGGATTCAAGACTTCAAGGTTTATGTTTGTGCCTTTTCTAAATATATGGGCTCAAGTTATGTATTTATTTATTCTTTTATATCTTGAGATGCAGAAACAAGATTTTGTTGCTATTAGTATTGAGTGCATTTTGCTCACTCTAAAATTGCTCATCCATTGTTCTCATTGGCTAATGCAGTGGAATCCAGAATTAAATGGGGATTTATTAATGGTATAAAGTCTTGGGTCCCATTGCATTAACCAATAGGAGCAATGAGTGAGCAATTTTGGGTGACCAAAAATGCACTCATTAGTATTAGAGTAATGCTATGCTTTCCAATCTTTCATCCGAAATGATGTGGCAGTTCACTGGATTTTGATTGGATTATGTTTATTGTCACGGGTCCACTGTTAGATCATTTGGGATGAGTATTTGGTATTAAGATTTCGGAAGCATCGCATTACTCTTAATATTAACACGTGTTTCCTAGTAGTATTTTTCTGCAAGCATCGTACCATTTACTGGGTGCTGCATTCTACTTGTGCACCTGATCAAATACACCTTAGCACACCTTTTTTCTCCTCTCAAAATTCATTTTGTTAAAAAAAAAAAAATGAAAAAACTTTGTGTCATTTAAGGCCCTTAATTTTGAAATCGATTTCAATAGAAGACTACTGAGAACATATATTTTAATTGAGGACGGTTATTTAAGGCCCTCGATGGCATATCCAATAACGATTGTGTTCAATTGAAATTAACTTAAAAATTGAAGCCCTGAACAATGAAAATGAGATGGTAAGGATTCGGTTATCAAAAAAAAAAAAAAAAAGAGATGGTACGGATTCAAAATAATTTTTTGAAGAAAATAGAGGCTAGGAAGTGTATTCTACCCTTGTGCATAAATATAAAAGATATGCTTGTGCTTATTTATAAGATTTGCTATTGTCCTATTTATGTTGCCATGAGTTCCCTCTACGTGAATAAGTAGAATGTTCTCACTTATGCAACACCATGATTGAACCACTAAGAAGATTAAAAAAAATAAAAAGGAATAGATTATTTTGCAGTCCAATGCTATTTTGAATAGCATAGCTGAAAATTGAAAGAAATAGGATGGATTTAAAAATGGGTTAATATCATCTAGCATTCCTGAGGTTTGACCTGAGAATACTTAGACCCCTCAGGTTTGAAGAACAACACTTTTCCCTTGAGCTTTTCCTCTCTTCAGTTTATTGAATAATATTTGGTTTATTAAAATATGCCTAACTACCCTTATCCAATTTTTGATTGAAATGACCTTGGGGCTAGCATATAGACCTATCTCTTCCTCTTCCAGTTGAAATCACATAAGTTTGAAAACTATTTATACGGAAGACATGAAAAAAAAATGTGGATATGTTTCAAGGAATTATCAAAATGTTGAAAACATATTTCACATTCGTGAAAAATCGTGAAAATTTCAGAAAATTTTGAAAAACTGTGAAAATTGTTGAAATAAATTTCAGAAATATAATATTTGTAAAATCGTGAAAATTGTAAAATTTTGTAAATTCCTACCATATGGGCTCTTTAGATATTTTGTAAATACTTTCAATTAATTTCTTCATTAACTTTGAGGTCTAGATTGTACTTTTACCAAAGCATCGGGGAAAATGTTGTTCTTCAAAATTTGGTGGGGGGATCTCGGGGGTGGTAGTTGATATAAACCCTTTAAAAATAGAAGAATGGAAGGTAAAGACAAAAGAGACAAGTTAGAGAGAGAAAGATCCATTCTCTCTAGTGGGACTCACTAAGGCATGTTTGGTACGCATAAAAGGAATAAGGCAGGAATGTAATAAAACTGGAATGGAATGAGAATGGGCATTTCATTCATTTGTTTGTCTAACTGTCTAGGAATGGAATATTAATTACATTCCTGTGTTTGGTTTAAGCAGTCTAACTACTAAAATTGAATCAAATTTCAATCAAATATCCCAAAATACCCTTATAAATTAATTAACTAATTAATGGAGATAGTAATAAGGTGGGGAATTTTTTTTTTAATAAGAGCTCCTTTCTTCCCCGTTTCTTGTTTCTCTCCTCTTTTCCTTCTCGTTTCTTCTTTCTCTCCTCTTTTGGGAGAGAGTAGTGTGTCTGGAAGATAGTGCATTTCCACCTCACTTTCCTTTTAATTTTCCTTATAGAAAGCAAGAAAAAAGATTCTTCTTTCGCTTTCATCTTTCCTTGATCTCTTTCCTCTTCTATTTTTCTACTTTTTTTTTTTTTTGCTGAATTATGCTTGTTGGAGAGTGGACTACAACAACTTCACAAACAGAACGAAGTGTTTGGAAATACTAAAAAAGGATTAGTTTTAATCCCACCATTATTTATCTATTTTTGTTGTAAATATCAATGTCATTTGGTTTGATAAAATCTATTTTAAAGTGTTTTTCTAAATTTGGCATGAACTCCATGAAATGGTTTTTATTACTAGCTCGTTTTTTTTTACCCTTCTAAATAGCCAGCTTTCAACTGTGAGAACAATTTTTTTAGGGTTAAATACATTTTACTCTTTTGTGATTAGACCTACTTTCACTTTATGGTTTATTAAATTGAAATTGTTAAGATTCCCTCAAAACTAATGAAAATTAGCCAAAAATCTTAACACTTAACCCCCCTCTATAAGGTTAATTTTGGGTTATTCCACTATGTGGAGATAATGCCGTCATTTAACCCATCTATGTAGGGCTAATTTTTAACACCTAATCCTTTTACAATGTTATTTTGGGTTAATTGCCTATGTGATATTAATTTTGGCCCTTAAACTCTCATATGAAAGTATAATTTTAAGCTTAATCTCCATGTGGGGCTATTTTGAGAGAAATATTATTAGTTTCACTTTAGTCAAAGACCACAAGAGGATTAAGTGTCCACTTTTGAACCACATGGGATAAAGTGAAAGTGACCCTAACCAAAAAAGGTAAAATGTAATTAACCCTTAAAAAAAAAAAAAAAAAAGAAGAAGAAGAAGAAGAATAAGGATATATACTTGATGAAGCCTTTGTTTTTTTTTTTTACTAAATGTTTGAGAGCAAGTTTTACTTTTCTTTGGTTTTTTGTGAGAATCAGTATTTTATTTTTTACTTAGAAAAAAGTAGCAAGAAGAATAAGGATCAATATTAGATGAAGCTCAGATCAAATATATATTATATATATTAGATGAAGCCTTGTTTATTTATTTTTTGTTAAATAGTTTAGAACAAGTTTTACTTTTATTTGATTTCTGTAAGAATCAGTATTTGCGTTGGATTAATAAAAAATAGCTCTGAGATTATTTTAAGACAGACACCGACTCCTTTAAACTAAAAAGAAAATTACACAAACCTTAAATTATCAAAAACTGATTATTTCTAAACAACGAATCAGTTCTTACACAAACCTGACTCTAAAATTTAAAAATTTTCTTTGGGTTATATAACATAAAAAATAAAATATACATATATATTTATATATTCGGTCAGACTCTAGAGTGAACATACCCAGTAAATGTTGAAAAAATAGGAAGGATACGGCTATGAATCTGATTGAGGCGTGCAATAGTTTGCATTGTCCTTAAGAACAACTCCGCCCCTCGGAGTCAATGACTCGATGCACAAGGTCTCAGCGCTATGCTCTCCAGGATTCAGCAATCAGTGTCTTCCAAACGTGCACTCGAATTGGAAGACTATTTGAGTGCTCAGAATTGCTCCAAAAATAATAAGGAATTTTCCCAAAATATAGTTTTGAAAATTACAGAAAAGAGAGAGGATTTTTCTATATATAAAATGGAATATAGAAGGCTATTTATATTAGACAAACTGTCCAACGGTCATTTTATTAAAAACTGATTTAATAGCCTCCAACGGCCATATTTTTAATACAGGAGTTAATAGCCTCCAACGGCCATATTTTTAATACAGGAGTTAATAGATTTAATAGTCTCCAACGGCCATATTTTTAATACAGGATATTAGTCACATCAATTTAAAAATATGGCCGTTGGAGGCTATTAAATCAGTTTTTAATAAAATGACCGTTGGACAGTTTGTCTAATATAAATAGCCTTCTATATTCCATTTTATATATAGAAAAATCCTCTCTCTTTTCTGTAATTTTCAAAACTATATTTTGGGAAAATTCCTTATTATTTTTGGAGCAATTCTGAGCACTCAAATAGTCTTCCAATTCGAGTGCACGTTTGGAAGACACTGATTGCTGAATCCTGGAGAGCATAGCGCTGAGACCTTGTGCATCGAGTCATTGACTCCGAGGGGCGGAATTGTTCTTAAGGACAATGCAAACTATTGCACGCCTCAATCAGATTCATAGCCGTATCCTTCCTATTTTTCCAACAATCTTAAGAACAATTACTTGATGCTGCTATGATCGTCGCGAACCCAAGATGCTAATTAAAGAGACTATTTATCCGGTAATATTGCTTCTGCATTTATCAATAAGTTATTTCTTCTCTTGCTTTATTTAATCCATAACTTTGGTAGCATTTTTAATTGTGTATAGGTTATGATGCACTAGTATTTGAAAATACTATTCTGTAGAGTTTTAAGTATCGTGGTTACACATCCTACACTGTTAAAAGTTACAGAGTATGTGAGTATATAGAAAAGTATTATTTAACAAATGTTTTAAATCTGGAAATTTCTTTAACTTTTACAAATTTCACAAATTTAAATTAGTTTCATTTTGCAGTTCTGGTACATATACTCAGTATATATATATATATATCATATATAACCTGTGCATTGTTTGAAGAACAAAACGCATTGCAAAAAAAAAAAAAAAAAACTTCAATGTGGTTTCAATTCTGTTCGTATTACATACATAATTGTTTACGTTGTTGTTCAATTTTACTACTTGATTAAATTAAAACAAATAAGGTTTTGTATAGATTATTACAAACAAGTGTAGACTGAGTCATATGTAGGAAACAATGCATATTTAATATGAATTCAGCCAATTTTTTTAAAAATGGAATGGTTCAATATTTGGTCATAATTAGGAAATAATTCAAAATTTGATCAAAACTGACTTTGCATAACCTGTAATATATTGCACCTTTTGGACACGTTTCTTTTAATGCGGTATACATGGTAGTTCATTATTACATACCAGTGCAAGTGTATCCATTCACATTAATTATTTTCAGTTTTGAAAAAACTTGCTCAAGTACCTTTTATATATGTCCAAATGGGTATATTGTTATATTGAAATTATAAGGACTTTTTAATAGTATAAATAAACCAACAGCTACATATCATGAGCTTGATAGAGTCCTTGATGGAGTCCTTAAAGTAATTCTATTATGGCTTTTATGATGCCCAACTGCTATTACATAAATTATAATAGTATATATTATATGAGAGCGACTCTAGCATATGATTTGTGCATAGAAATACATATATGAAATGAGCATTGTTGGATGTGACAAGTTTCTTACTTGTATTTCTTTTAATTGATCCAATAGCTTTGACACGTGATATCTAATTCACCCGAGACCAGATTGAGATCATTTAAATATTTGGGTAAGTTTACTAGAGTGTATTAGAAAAATAGTGTGCCTTTTAAAACAATTTTTGAGGTTGAATTATTTGACTACATTAGGATTTTTAATCCTGAAGGAAAAAGAAAAAAGGAAAAGAAAAATGGGAGTACTCGGGGTGTCTCTGTTTTCCATAAAACAATATTATATACTATAGTATACACGTGAGTGAGCCGACCGTGTGTGATAAGATATACATATATGTGATAAGTATATATCGATATATTGGATATGAGGTCTTATTGGATGTTGAAGTTCTTTTCAATCTTGTATATGACCCAAGAGTTTTGACTCATATCCTAAGTAAAGATGTAGCTTGTGCCTTTGTGAAACATGCTTTTAATATTATTGTTTGTAGATTTTAGACATAAAAATCTCTGTGACTTTTTATTCTATTCATGCTAATTTTTTACGAGCATGCATTTCTTTTTGAAATTGAGAAATAGTGGGGGTACTTAACCTCTTGTTTATCCCATTTTACCATATTACATTTAGAGCATATAGTAAATGGAGCTTTAGTAAAGTTTTTCTTAACCCAGTGGTTCTATTGAAAAATTATAAAACTACTTTAGTAGCTAAGGGGTTTAAGGAAATTGTTGTTTATTTGGATACCTATTGTCCTGTTTTACATCAATTAATGTGTGCTAGTTGATATTGTTGTTCGATCATACTTGATTAATTATCAAATTGATGTAAACACCTTTTAAATGGAGAATTAGAGGTGGACAAATTATTTGAATAAACCGGTAGAGTTTTATAAATATACATAGAAATAAAGTGTGTATTTTTGTATATTGTGCATATGGTTTAGAACTGGCATCCAACCAATGATTTGAAAATCATGATTAAACTATTATTTCAAATAATTTCAAAATTAGTGGAATTGACATATAGTTACATGGAGGAGATTGATAAAGGATATCAAAAATTATAGTGTGAATTCCTAAGTAATTTTATAGATTAAATGACAAAATCTCTTGTGAATATTTTGTTTGGTCAATATCACTTGATTAGAGAAGTTATGAGTAAGGAAAATTATTTTTCGAAATAGAGTGAGAATTGCGGGAAAGGAGATACTCACTAAAACATTTTCCAAAACAAATGATCGCAATGTATTTTATTGTGGGAAATTAAACTCAGTCTCAGTAGTGCAAGAAGCATTGTTTGTTCTACATGCTAATGTGACCAAAAAGCCATTTGTGGCTATATTTGTGTAAGTAAAGTTGATAGACAAATTTTGGAGGATGTTTTATTAATTTGAGGGCTTGTAGGCATATGTTTAACAACACAATTTTTTACTCTTCAAGGAAAAATGAAGTGTTTTACTAGATGACTCGCTTAATACCAATGTTTTGATACTAGAGACTTAGGGTGCGTTTGATAAAACTGAAAATTAAGTGCTGAAAATTAAGTGCTGAATTTTAAGTACTGAAAATTTTAAGTGATTGAATTTGTAATACTAAAAACAGTGCTTCAACTACTGAAATAGAATGCATTCAGTGATTATTTTCAGTAGAAAATTTTCACTTAAAGTTTTCAGTGATTTTTTGGCTGCTTTTTCAATTAAGTGGTAAGTTATCAAATGCACTGAAAAAGAATAAGTGCTAAATCTTTTCATTTTCAGCACTTAATAGGGTTATCAAACATACCCTTAGAGTTAAATATCACCTCGTGAAGAACATATTTTTAAAAAATGTTGTATATCCGGAGATAATGAAGAACTTATTTTTGAAAATGTATTGCATACTTCAAAATTCGAAAGAAGTTAAATTTTGGTTTTTCAAGGCCAAATTTTAGCCAAAGTTTTTGGGGGAGGAAAGTATGTATTTTCAAAAATAAGTGATGCAATTTGGATTTCAAATTCAGATAAGACGAATTTAATGAGTGAATTTGTGTTTTTTTTTTTAGTAGAGGTGCAGTATCTTTCCAAGCAAACTTGCACAACTAAGTCAATGATGGAATATGAGTTTGTAGCTTTGAGAAAGCTAGTTTTGAGGCTGAGTGGCTTAAAAGCTTCTTAGCAGATATTCCTATTTGGAATAAACATTGAGATAGCCAGGCTGTAAAAGGTTGAGCTATGAAAAAAATCCTATAAAGGCAAGAGTACGCATATACGCCTAAGTCACTATATTGTGAGACAGCTGTTTGAGATAAAGTTTTTCTCTTAATTTTGTATGGCCAGAAGTGAGTTTGGTTGATACCTTAACAATACCACTAGGGAGAAAAACTAGTGTATGAAACATCGAGGGGAATGAGGCTTATGCCTGTAACAAAAATCAACAATGATGGTAACCCAACTTATGTAATTGGAGAACCCAAGAAATAGGTTCATATGGGTAATAACAAGTCATTGGATGATTTGAGATGTACTATACCTTAATTATATTGTTGTCCATTCCTATGATGTATAGTGCAATTGCAATGTGTAAAGGTTGAGTTAAACTCTTAATGAATTCCATAGTCCATATTATTTAGATGGTATGTTTAATTGCAATACATACTTGATGGATTCACCTATATAAGTGTGAAAGTGGGCCGCTTTCTATGAAAATGTAGGCAAGTTTTCTAGAGCACTTATGAAAATTCAGGATTGGCGCAGGGCCTAGAGGTGCCACACCGATTAGAGTTGCTCAGATTCTGAGGAATCAATGTGGGTATAAGACGACTGGTTTACGTTAAGGGATTCTGGTTCATAGAAATTTTATTTCACCAAATCCCTGTAAGTCACTTCTTATATCCCTAGGGACTGGTTCATAGCCCTAAAGGCACCAGTTTTGATGCATTGAATTCTCTTGCTCCATTCTTTTATGTGTTGTTTAAATTTTTGAAATAGGGGGGGGGGGGGGATTGTTGGAATTTTTGATTTCCTCTTATTTGGGCATTGGACTTTTTATTTCAAAAATACAAACAAATATTCACAAGAGATTTTGTCATTTAATCTATAAAATTACTTAGGAATTCACACTATAATTTTTGATATCCTCTATCAATCTCCTCCATGTAACTATATGTCAATTCCACTAATTTTGAAATTATTTGAAATAGTAGTTTAATCATGATTTTCAAATCATTGGTTGGATGCCAGTTCTAAACCGTATGCACAATATACAAAAATACACACTTTATTTCTATTTATATTTATAAAACCCTACCGGTTTATTCAAATAATTTGTCCACCTCTAATTCTCCATTTAAAAGGTGTTTACATCAATTTGATAATTAATCAAGTATGAACAACAATATCAACTAGCACACATTAATTGATGTAAAACAGGACAATAGGTATCCAAATAAACAACAATTTCCTTAAATCCCTTAGCTACTAAAGTAGTTTTATAATTTTTCAATAGAACCATTGGGTTAAGAAAAACTTTACTAAAGCTCCATTTACTATATGCTCTAAATGTAATATGGTAAAATGGGATAAACAAGAGGTTAAGTAACCCCACTATTTCTCAATTTCAAAAAGAAATTTAAATGCATGCTCGTAAAAAATTAGCATGAATAGAATAAAAAGTCACAGAGATTTTTATGTCTAAAATCTACAAACAATAATATTAAAAGCATGTTTCACAAAGGCACAAGCTACATATTTACTTAGGATATGAGTCAAAACTCTTAGGTCATATACAAGATTGAAAAGAACTTCAACATCCAATAAGGCCTCATATTCAATATATCGATATATACTTATCACATATATGTATATCTTATCACACACGGTCGGCTCACTCACGTGTATACTATAGTATATAATATTGTTTTATGGAAAACAGAGACACCTTGAGTACTCCCATTTTTCTTTTTCCTTTAGGATTAAAAATCCTAATGTAGTCAAATAATTCAACCTCAAAAATTGTTTTAAAAGGCACACTATTTTTCTAATACACTCTGTTAGCCTTAAGGTATATTAAGGCATATTTAATTATGTTTTGATGATGTCAAATATGTTATGATAATTACATGATTCATATTGATTCATTCTTTGTTATTATCATAGTCATTTTTATGCTCGTATAATCTCATGTATTAATATTGTATCAATGTTTTAACATCTTTGTGTGCATGAGATTTAATTGATGTAGATCAAGATTACAAGGAGCTCAACAAGGATCAAACTTGAAGACTTGAAGATATTTCATCCTTGGTTGAAGCATAGGACCATCATTGTAAGGCATCTTGATCTCACACTCTTAGGGCCTCAAACAAATGCTAAAAGTTAAAGTTTTGGAAACAAATTTTAAATGGGTCATCTTTAAAGCAATGCCTCAACCAATTGGAAAACAATTAGATGTTGAGTTTTATATGGTTTGAAAGGTATTTGAATCTAGTTTCCAAAACATCAAACGGATCGAAAATTCGAGTTTTGTAGAGGGAGTTATGGCCTTTTTAGTAGAGATGTGTCAAGCTGTCAAACTGGGAAGGGCAGTCGACTGGGAAGTCGACCGAAGTGAGCAGAATGCAAACAGAACCCTCTGTAAACACATCTCAGTCGACTGCTTTAAGGGGCAATCGACTGCTTCATGTTCCAGTCGACTGAATCGACCTGGAAAGGCATAACGGCTAGTTTTTAAAGGGGCTTTTAATTACCAAACATGCCACCAACGGCTATAATCTTCCAAGGCCTATAAATACATGTTTTCCCAAGCTATTTAGGGTTGAGATTTTGATTGGAAAACATAGTATTCATCACACATCTCTTTGATCTTTAAACTTTATCATTTGAGCCCTAGTTGTGTGAGTTTATCAATTTGCTCTAGCTTTCAATTGTAATCTTTGAGAGAGTGAATTGTAGTGAGCTTTTAATTGTATTATCCACTCTAGAGAGAGAGTTATTAATTTGTATTCAATCAATTTGTAAAGGTTAAGGGTTAGTAACCCTTGTGTGCAAAGAAGAGGTGTTCTTCTTTGGAAGAGATCATAGGCTCTTGTAACGGTTTGGTGCACACCCGTAAGTGCTCCGGGAGAACGGTTTGGTCTACACCTGTAAGTAGATCGGATTAAAGGAATCCTCAAGAGGTGTTCTTGAGGGGTGGACGTAGGCCGCGGGGTGCGATTGCCGAACCACTTGAAAAATCGGTTTGCAAGTTTCTCTTCCCTTCTCTCTTTACTTAATTGTTTGTGATTGTGTTTCAATTTGCATTTTGTTTTAAAAGGTTAATTTCCGCTAAAACATTATTCACCCCCCCCCTCTCTCTAAGGTTTCCACTTTTGGGCCAACACACTCTATTAAACTTACCCAAATATTTAAATGATCTCAATCTGGTCTCGGGTGAATTAGATATCACGTGTCAAAGCTATTGGATCAATTAAAGGAAATACAAGTAAGAAACTTGTCACATCCAACAATGCTCATTTCATATATGTATTTCTATGCACAAATCATATGCTAGAGTCGCTCTCATATAATATATACTATTATAATTTATATAATAGCAGTTGGG
Source organism: Hydrangea macrophylla (assembly GCA_033977485.1). Taxonomy (NCBI): domain Eukaryota; kingdom Viridiplantae; phylum Streptophyta; class Magnoliopsida; order Cornales; family Hydrangeaceae; genus Hydrangea; species Hydrangea macrophylla. Next base: position 74,802,652 of record CM066989.1, read on the forward strand.
CATCATAAAAGCCATAATATAATTACTTTAAGGACTCCATCAAGGACTCTATCAAGCTCATGATATGTAGCTGTTGGTTTATTTATACTATTAAAAAGCCCTTATAATTTCAATATAACAATATGAAAATACTTTTGCTCACCCAAAATTTGGTACACCAATGCTCACCCAAGCATTCTATTGGCCAATGCAGTGGGGCCCAAGATTAAACAATATTAAACAACATTTGTTTAATCTTGGGCCCCACTGCATTGGTCAATGGGATACTTGGATGAGCATTGGTGTACCAAATTTTGGGTGAGCAAAAATGCTCTCATAACAATATACCCATTTGGACATATATAAAAGGTACTTGAGCAAGTTTTTTCAAAACTGAAAATAATTAATGTGAATGGATACACTTGCACTGGTATGTAATAATGAACTACCATGGATACCGCATTAAAAAAAACGTGTCCAAAAGGTGCAATATATTACAAGTTATGCAAAGTCAGTTTTGATCAAATTTTGAATTATTTCCTAATTATGACCAAATATTGAACCATTCCATAATGATAAAAAATGGCTGAATTCATATTAAATATGCATTGTTTCCTACATATGACTCAGTCTACACTTGTTTGTAATAATCTATACAAAACCTTATTTGTTTTAATTTAATCAAGTAGTAAAATTGAACAACAACGTAAACAATTATGTATGTAATACGAACAGAATTGAAACCACATTGAAGTTTTTTTTTTTGCAATACGTTTTGTTCTTCAAACAATGCACAGGTTATATATGATATATATATATATATATATATATTAAAAATATGGCCGTTGGAGGCTATTAACTCCTGTATTAAAAATATGGCCGTTGGAGGCTATTAAATCAGTTTTTAATAAAATGACCGTTGGACAGTTTGTCTAATATAAATAGCCTTCTATATTCCATTTTATATATAGAAAAATCCTCTCTCTTTTCTGTAATTTTCAAAACTATATTTTGGGAAAATTCCTTATTATTTTTGGAGCAATTCTGAGCACTCAAATAGTCTTCCAATTCGAGTGCACGTTTGGAAGACACTGATTGCTGAATCCTGGAGAGCATAGCGCTGAGACCTTGTGCATCGAGTCATTAACTCCGAGGGGCGGAATTGTTCTTAAGGACAATGCAAACTATTGCACGCCTCAATCAGATTCATAGCCGTATCCTTCCTATTTTTCCAACATTAAACATTTTTTTTTTACCTGAAAAAACCGGCGGGTTAGTGGGGCACGCGCGGGTCAACGGGGCAGCCCGCGGATTTTTCAAAAAAAAAAAAAAAAAACCTGAAATTCAAGTTGATTTTAAAAGAGTAAGCAAATTCAACCCGACATCGGTTTAGCAACTCGGGCTTGCGCGCCGATATGAGCTTGTGAGTTTATAAGTGATTATAAAATTTTAAATGTTAAACAAACGAGTAATGTTAGGTACACCTAAATAATACACTTGTTGATATGAATTTTCAAAATTATTCATCAATCATCAAATAAAGTTTGAATTAATTTTAAAAATGTCACAACACATCAACACATAAATAATTTAAGTGCACAAAATCAATGTAATTAACAATTTTCTAAACAAAATTATTCAGCAAACCAGGAAAAAAAAAAGAGTCAATCATAGAGTTTTGAACCACCAAGAGAAAGTGGTCAAATGGTAAAGACTGGTAAGGTCAGTACTAAGTCTCGAGTCCGTGTCCCTTCCATTTCGGTGTGTGCCTGTTTTTTGGTTTTTCAAGGAATCTCATGTCTTCTGTTCAGGACTAATCCTCTGAGGTATTATCGGGTACTGAAGCGGGGACCTCTCCTAAGATAATTTTCTGCATCCAGAAGGACTTGAACTTGAGATCCTTACTTAAGCGACCAGAACCCCTTCCACTCATGTCAACTGCCTCTTGGTTTTGCCTGTTTCCACTTTCCATGGTGGGGTTCACCACTAAAAGTCCAACAAAAAAAAATCATAGAGATTTGTGATGGATTAAACTTACAACAATGTTAGAGCACACCCAAAAAGTATCCACACCCTGAGGTAGATCAATGAGAATGAGATGACTTCTTATTGGTCCACCTCAGGGTATAAATTCTCATTAATCCACCTCAAGGTGTGAATGCTTTTTGAATGTGAATGAGTGTGGCTCAAACTTTACTCTTAAACTTAACTTAGACGATTTATGTCTAAACATAGTTGAGTAATGTTATATTTTTTTAAAAAAATTGTATTATAAATGGTTCTGCGTCTAAATTTTAAATTTAAATTTGGAATATCAAAGTAAAAGAAGTTGCTAAGCATATCCTATGGAACAAGAAGACCAGCCGAATTCTTTTTACCCCCTAACACGTGCCGTACCTTCTCCGTCAAATTGACGCTTGCTTTTTCTACGCTGGTCACGTTGTCAGTCTCCCATTAGTTGAACGGTGTACATTTTGGTTGATTTGTGGGTCCCACAGAAACTATTCTTTATTTTGTTTGGAATTGCGTGATTGCAACGTTGGGGTGACTTTGTTAAGCATCTTTGGGAACTTTAGTTGGACCCACATAAACGTAGCTGAAATACAACATACAAAAGTAATGTTACAGATATAATACATTGTATAATATAAAGTACAATAGAATTTTAAATGTCTTGTATTTTGTGCCGTTTAAATTTTTTACTCTATTTTATCTACCACTTACACATAATAGAATACAAGCATTTAAAACTTTATTGTACTTTATGTTGTACAATATATTGTGTCTATAGCATTACTTAACATAGAAATGATCAAAATTCTTTTTGTAAAAAAAAAAAAACCAAATTTTTGGTACATCATGGTGGCCAAGGATGAGTCATGCATTTTTAATTATTTTGGTTTTGTAATATTGCACTTGTATAACATTACTTTTAGCCTACCGGATATCAAGGGGTGGGGGATTACCGTATTACAAAATGGGTAATATTATGTGTATATAAAATGTGCACATAAAGATTAGGCCATTTATTTTAGTGGGGTCTATGCCTATATACATGGGATCCACCAAAATTAATGGCCAAAATCTTTATATGCACAATTATGTGCATGAATTATTACTCTTACAAAACAGTAATTTTAACAGGCAAATATTTTTTAAAAATTAAGTTGGTTCAACAGTGTTACACACACTCTAAAAAGCATACCAAAATACACAACCTTACTTAAAAAGGTTAGACTTTGTGCTGAAAAGCCTACACACACTGCACACCCCCTTTTGTGTGTGCATGCTTTTCAGTACAAAGTCCAACATTTTAAAACAAGATTGTGCATTTTAGTGTGCTTTTCAGAGTGTGTCTAGCATTACTTAAGTTCTTTTTTTAAAGTTATACTCCCTCCGTCCCATATTAAGAGTCTCTTTTGGGAATTCCAACTTATTAAGGGGACAACCTTGATTTTGGTGAGATTTTCAACTTTTCAATATTGCCCTTTTTGAAATTCAAAATTATAGTGTCACATAAAAAAAAAAAAAAAAAGAGGGAAGAGTTGAATATAATGAAGGGCAAATTTGAAAAGTGTGTATTAAAGTACTTTGACTTTTCAAAAAGGACTCTTAAAATAGGACATAAAAAAATGACATCAAGAACTCTTAATATGGGTACAGAGAGAGTAACATTTTGGCAACACTTAAATGTATCATATATTCTGAATTACTAGGTAGGATGTATGGGAGAAGTTCCGAAGAATAATCCTATTTTGGGATGTATGATATATTCTAAACCACTGAGATGTATCATAGATATTCCAAAACAAAATCACTTCTAAATAGTTTTGTGTTTAAATTTACTTTTAAATTACGTTGGAGTTGGAGTTGGTGTTTGGCTTTAAAATGCTTGAAGTGTTAGTTATTTACAAACTAGTGTAACAATGATTTTCATAAGAATCAAATTAAGTGAGACTTGGTCTAAACTTGAACATGTTTTCATTACTCCCAACAAATCCTTAAACGTTGGACATAGAGTAATGTTACAGTTATCAAATTTGAATTTCAAATTTATGTGGTCGTGGAACCACCTAAAACTACCTAAAAAAATCAAGTGAAAACTTAACCACTGCTATTAATCATGGTCCCACAACCACATATACTGAAAACAAACTTTGAAAACCATTTCATTTTTCTTCCATAAATATTAGCTATCATCCTCGAGTTTACCTCAATATTAATTAGCTCCAAATGTTTAATATAATGAGTGTCAAATTAGCTTTTGATAGTTGATAACATAGATTATAACATGCCTCCCAAATGATCTAGCACTTGTACCATTGTTTACACCCTAATTTGAGATTTTTCAGGGCACATGAAAGTCACATGGTTTAGTGATGTCAGGGCATAAACAAGTTACTACACCCACTCTGTCCCATGATTAACTCCCATGATCTGCTTTGTGATCCCACTTCTACCACGTTACTTTTTCATATAACTGTCTTTATTCCACCTCAGCGCACTATATACTGTCCAAAAGGCCTTGCGAATATATCCTAGTTGATCGATTACATTCTTCCCCGAGCTACTTAGCGCTCGTTGGCTGATAGATCTCGGTCTTATTTCTCGTGAAAAATCCAGCGTTCATCGGTATTGGTGACCAATTTGACTATCTCAACCATCTTATAAATTCTTTGTTGATCATTCTTCAAACCCGATCCTACGTCCTTCACTTACCTGTTATATTGATCATCATCCTTTGGTCTTGCAACTACAGAACCAATACGGGTTGTCATCGGCCTTACTTGTTGAGGCCGAGGTGTCTTTTAACCGATATCATGGCATCCACTGCTCCTACTTGCCAGAGCAGAAGTGGCGTGTGTGCTAGCCCCCCTCAAATGTTGCACACCCTGCCCTATTTATAAGCCTTGACTGAATAACTGTTCATCCTAGTAGGGTTAGTGGGTGGTGGTTCCTAATCTCTAGGCATGAACAAATTACTGCATCCACTCTGTCCCATGTTAACTCCCACGATCTACTTTGTGATCCCACTTCTACCACGTTACTTTTTCATATAACTGCCTTTATTCCAGCTTAGTGCACTCTATACTGTCCAAAATGCCTTGCGAATATATCCTAGTTGATCGATTAAATTCTTCCCCGAGCTGTTTAACGCTCGTTGGCTGATAGATCTCAGTCTTTGAAAAGTAACGTGGTAGAAGTGGGATCACAAAGCAGATCATGGGAGTTAATCATGGGACAAAGTGGGTGCAGTAACTTGTTTATACCTAGAGATTAGGAACCACCACCGGTTGTCATCAACCTTACTTGTTGAGGCCGAGGTGTCTTTTAACCGATATCATGGCATCCACTGCTCCTACTTTGCAACCTCGCCCTTACTTGCTGGGGTTAAGGTTTCTCTTAGATAGCCCAGTGTCATCCCATTCTCGATCTCAACACCGATATTTATGTAGTAGATGTATCGCCCTAAACAGTCAAGTGTTTAGGCCTTATTCTCTGTCCATCTTCATGCCTGCTCCTGTGATGACGTCACTAAACCACGTGACTGTCATGTGCACTGGAAATCTCAAATTAGGGTGTAAACAACCATATATTGTGATCGTGATTAATAGTACCAATTTCTATTAAATATTACTCCTATATAATTAACACAGTATTTAAGAACTAAATTTGGAATTCGAACTTGGTAAGTATAACATTCAAAGAGATTAGAATATTATGGCACATGTTAGAGCAAATTAGGGGGTGTATGGAGAAAACAAAGAATTGATTCTATAATTTATAAAGTAAAGTAATGTAAATTTAAGTGTTTGATGAGTATTCATTTCCTCGGCAAGAGTCCATCTCATTGTAATGGGTCTATTAAAATTGGTTCAATTTCTAACCAAAATAACCTTAATTGTACTACAAACCAAATACTTATTCGTCCCTTTTTTTGAGTCCTATATTCCATTTTAGGATATCCCAAAATTAGTGTCCACTTTTCTAAATTGGTATACAATTTTTACCTACTTTCCAAAACTACCCTTCCTTGAAATCTACACCAAGACAAAGCTAAAAAAGTTATCATAATGATTAGGGGCAATTGTAGAAAGTAGTTGTAGATTCGTTTTGTCCCCTTAAAAAGTTTAGTTCCTAAGAGTGGACTCAAAAAAGGGGATGAAGGGAGTAGAAAGTAAAACTTAGACCGAACCAAACCCTATTTTAAGGGACAACACTTGGATGATTTTCACTCGATACTTTTTGTGTTGTTCCCTCTCACAGAAGTGAGATCCAGTAGTATAAAACAATTTTTTAAAAACTATCCTGAATCCCACTTTTATGAGAGAGAACAGCACAAAAAGTACAAAGTGAAAAGCACCCAACTCCTATCCTGTTTTAAGCATTTTCAAACATGTCCTAAAATTCACACAACAGCTGTCACTCAATTAATCGCCAGGTGATAAATCAGCACCAGCCCATACATTACTCCTCTATATATATACGCTCACAAGCAGCATTAAACCTCTAAAAAGCTCTAAATATTCAGTTCTCCCTACTTTCTCTCTCTAAAAAATCTCTCTCTCTCTCTCTCTCTCTCTCTCTCTCTCATCTAGCAACAGAAATGGCGGTTTCTCAGTCCTCAGCTTCGCTGTTTGCTCTGATGGCGGTGATCGTAACAGCCTTCTCTCTCATCGGACTCTCTCTCGCCGCCGAAGCACCGGCGCCAAGCCCGACCGCCTCCGCCGGAGCGATCTCGCCGTCGCTTGCTGTTGGTTGCCTTTTCACCATCGCCGCCTATCTCTTGGGATCTGCATTGAAGATGTAATGTTCTCTCTGTTTCGGATATCGCTTTCTCTACTAGTTGATCTACTACGATTTGTGGCCGTATAGAGTATATATATATAGAGAGTATGGATCTGGTTCTATTGTAGGTTTTTTCTAGGGATTTCTGTCCTTTTTGGTTGATTGTGTTGTTGGATCTTATGATTCTAAGGTTTTGATGGATGTGAACTTGATATAATATGTTTTGATGCAGAGATCACCTATAGTACATATATCGTTTTAGTATCTGTTTCTATAATTTCCAAGTTTTTAGATGTTTATTTCCTTGATTGTTTGATTGTGTTGTTGGATCTATGATTCTAGAGTTTTTGGTGGATTTGTAGTTTATATAACATGTTTTGATGCACAGATCGTCTATAGTATATATATATCGTTTTAGGATCTGTTTGTCTCTGCCTTCTATTGTTTGTTATTTATGAGATATTTTACCTGATTTGTGTGATTTGGGGACACTTTTCTTGTTGGTTGTGTGTTTGGTTGCCTAGAAAATGTAGTGAAAGTTTAAACATATTTGGAGTTCAATTTTATCTCAGTTATGGGTGAAGAGGAAAAAGTAACTGAGAAAATTGGTTTTGGTTAAAAGTTGTCGAATGGTAGCTTTTGGTCAATTGTACATTTTGTGATTGACTCACATTCCTTTAGGGAGTGAAATGCAGAAGTAGTTTTATTTTAGCTTTTGAAGATCCATAATCATCCTAAACTTCATAAATTGTTGCCAAACTGGGCCTAGTGCCTCTTTTCCCTCCCTCCGAAAGGAACATTTTTGGAAATTTAAGTATTTCAAGGAAGTTTATTTTTATGGTGATGAAATAATGAAGAGTAATATTTAGAAATTATCTAAAATATTGTTTTTTAAGGAGTACTCTTAAATTAAAATATTATAATTGACTTCAACTCGGGACTGAGAGATAGAGCAACGACTTAGCCTAATTGGTACAAAGGTTTTCCATGCCACGCCTCATACCAAGTTCGAACCTTGCCCTCTCTCTCGGGTCCTAGCACTTGTATCCTTGTACGAGATCATTACACTAAAAAAAAAAGGTATGGACAGATTTTTCGGTTAATTTCAGTTTTAATTTGGTGCAAAATTTAATTTGATAGGTTCACTCCTATAGTCTGTTTGGTTTGATTGTAAAATAGAATTGAATTGATTTGCATAGAATATAATTAATTTGCAATTCTATTTCTCTTATTTGGTTTGAAACAGAAATAAATTCATTTATTACCAATTCTATTCAATTATATTGGTTGTTTAACCTGGAAATGAATTGAATCAGTATTATTTACTATACTTCCCCTGATAGAGATAGAGGAAGGAGTGATATATATGGGGGTAATGAGATACTATATCATATTTGTTTCACTCACAAATGAAATCATTTATTGCCAAATCAGAACAAAAGTGGCCCAATTTTTTATTGGGCGGACACAAGAATTGGTTAGAATTGAAAATCAATTTCTTTGACAAACCAAATAAAAGATTTGTCACAAATAAAAATTGCAAATTAATTCTTTCTTGTTTGAGGCAAACCAAACAACCAAGCTGCTAATGGGGGAAACTATTTATTTACCTCTTTATATGTTGGCAAACATATCTATTTTTGTCATTTATTTGGTCAATTAATATCATGCAGCGACTGCAGAAGTACACTCAAATCTCTTATTTTCGTATGCAGCGACTGCAGAAGTACACTCAAATCTCTTATTTTCGTATGAGGGATGACTTGTTATTTTCTTTGTTCAAATAATGAAAAATTTGTTAATAGTAGTAGGGAATCGAAATCCTCATGGAAGTGTTTCGGATGGATTGAAATGATAACTTCATAATACATTTTTATCAATTAAAATTACATAGTCATTTTCGTTAGTAATTTATTTTAAAGATGTATTTTAATACAATTTTTATTTTTTGGCGAGTGCAAGTCTTACTTGTTTATGCTTTTAAGTTGAAGATGTTTTAAACATGAGGACATAAGTTGGAGTTGACTGAACTCATGCTCTTTCAACTTTTTAACAAAATAATCTCACTCTATAATGTAATGCTCATATTTTGGCTTTTCTCTGTCTATATATAATAAAACATACTCCCTCTGTTCTATATTTAGAGTCTTTGATGTCATTTTTTATGTCCCATTTTAAGAGTCATCTTTGAAAAGTCAAAGTACTTTAATATCCACTTTCCAAATTTGTCCTTTATTATATCCAACTCTTCCCTCTTTTTTTTTTTTTTTTTTTTATGTGACATTATAATTTTGAATTTCAAAAAGGGGCAATATTGGAAAGTTGAAAATTTCACCAAAATTAAGGTTGTCCCCTTAATAAGTTGGAATTTCCAAAAGACTCTGAATATGAGACGGAGAGAGTACTAATTTTGGTACATTTACTTTGAGAAAAAAAGTAACTTCTATGGCAAACAGACAATGTCAAACAACTAAATGGGCCCTCTCTACCATGAGCTCTGAATTTGAGCTTGTATGTTGGTTAGCATATGACATTTTAAAGGTAGTTTATAAAACTTATTATTAAATTGTTTGATAATTTTGTACAAGTGACACATTACTCTTTAAAAAAATATCATAAAATTAAAAAGTAACTTTGGGCATTTAAAAACTCAATTCTAGAGCTTTTAAAAGCTCTCTCTAAAAAAGTCCCAAATTCAATTTTTGTAAAGTTCATAAACTAATTACTAAATAAATTAACATAAAATTATATTTTATAAAAGAAGAAACTACCAAAATAGGGGTCAAACTAAGCCTAAGCACTTAAGCAGCGGCCCTAAATTTTGTGGCATTCTTGGCTCTTGCTATAGGCCTAATCATAATCTAAATACTGGTGGTTTATTTTCCTTCATTCCCAAATTTCTCACCCCGATGGGCTCATATCATGTAACAATCACAACTAGTACATGATTTCTATTTTATGTGAAGCTCGTGAATTTGCCTATTGAAAATGATTTTGTTCTCATTTTGCACAAAATGACTTTTTTTTTTACTTTTATAAATAAATATAAAAAGAAGAAAATGTGTTTCCCTTCTATAAAAAAAATTGCGCCAGTGTACTATTATTAGGCTTGTCTGGATAGGATTTGACCTCTGCATTTAGACAGAAATAGAAGCAGAAGACTCTAATTAGAAGGACAGTCATTGAAATTAAAAAATTCATCGAAACTCTAAATCTGCTTTCTATATCACATTCAATCAAAAAAACCTTTAGACCTGCTTTTAGTTTAGGATTTTAATGTGCTTTTTCAGATTGATCCAAACATAAATATTTGCATCTTGGGTTTCACAAACATGTTTAGGCCACAATACACATTTGAAAAGTAATTCTAAACATGACCTTAACCATGAAGGTTGTGGGAGCAAATTCTCCCGCAGAAAACTTTTCAGTTAATGGTTTTTTTTTTTTTATCCGTCTCTTTTTTTATCCGTCTCTTTTTCTAAATGGACCCAAGTTGAAATGGACATTACACCCTACAATACGTGCAACCAGATTTGGTTTGGAGGTTGAAAATCACATTTCACCTCAGACAGTCTTATTCAATCCCAGCCAGCACTTTGCCCAAGTACATAAAAATACACCCTTCACTCTGTGTGACTACCACTGTAATTTGAGTATTCTATAGATTTTATGTGGGTCTTGTAGTAATGCACGGATCACAGTGACTATTACACGGAATAATTTTTTCCTCCACTATGACCATTTTTCAAATACACCCCTTAACTCAAAAATGCAATAAAATGACCCCCTGAACTCTTACCTTTTTCAATAACACCCCTTTAGTTACAAAGTCGTCCAAAAAAAAACTAATGCTGTAGTATCATGTGACCAATACATGATATAGACGTGTTTTACAACGTGACTTTTATGCTCCTCCTATGAGTCATTGAAAATTATTAGAAAAGTGTTTTCCCTTTAGGGAGGGGATGAAGCATGTTAAAATAGAATTAAAAAGTCTAGATTCATATGTCTAGACATATCATGTCTAGATACATTGTACACCTAGTTCTAGTTGTACTCTTCTTTCCCTTAATTAGGATTCTCCCTTGGCCTATATTATGTCTAGATATATTGTAATATTTATCACATAACTCAATAATACATTTTGGTATTATTCTCTCAACTCTCTCTCTAATACTTTAACATGGTATCAGAGCCACTATAGTGGTTCGAATCCTAGGCCTCTCTAGATTAAGGGAAAGACCCGCCCACCCGACCAACTCGACCCCACCCAACCATTTTGGTCGGTTATTAAAGAGCATGGATGGAGTCACGGGTCCAAGGGTGTTAAACCCGACCATTTCGATTCGAATGTTGGTTTGTTTTTCCAAAACCCGACTAAAACCGTCCCGACCTGACTATATATATATATATATATACATACATACTTTACTTTATGAAATTAGGGCTTTGTTTTTCTAGAAATGATGATTTATACATATATATTTTATATAACTCCTAATCTATTTCAATGTTAGAGAGAGAGAGAGAGAGAGAGAGAGAGAGAGAGAGATGGGAGTGGGAGATGGGGATGGGGAGTCAGGGGCCAAGAGAGAGAGAGAGATGGGGATGCGAAGTCAAGGACCAAGAGAGAGAGAGAGAGAGAAATGACTATGGCGCACAAGTGAAGTGACTGCCCATGGCCACCAGTCACCACCAACCTCTCTGGCTCTCCCCTGTGGCCGTCGACTGACCAGTCTCCACCACCTACGACCTATTTCTTCCCCCTCGCCGTCGCATCTCTTCGTATCCAAGAGAGGTAGGCATCGATATTCCCTTTACTAATTTCCACATTCCAGATCTTTTTCTCTTAATTGCTTATTCTAAATATTTGTTGATTGTTTTGATATCTACCTTGAACTAATTATTATGAACTGATTTTTGGTAGATTTGAGGTTTACAATTTTACACATTCAGATCTGCATATTTCTAAACATATACTTACACATTCCAGTCTTCCAGATCTTCTTCTTCTCTTTATTTCTTCTTCCACTCGGGTTTTACCCGAACCCACCCGAATCCACCTGAACCCGAGGGGTTGGTTCCACCCAACTGGGTGAGTGGATGATGGGTGACAACCCGACTAGCTCACGAGTGGATGATCGGGTGAGGCTCAAACCCGACTCACCCGACCCGTGAGCACCCCTAGAATAAATTATGCTCTATAGTTACCACTATTAGTGGACCCTTCACATCAGAAATATTTCTAGTGGTAGTCTCTGTTAGGGATATATACTAAAAGCCATGTTATATGTAGTTAATTTATTATTCATTTAATAAAACCAGTTATTTCATTTTTATAAGAATCTGTGTTGGCAATGTTTGTATTGTATTATTTATTTAATATTATGCATGTGTGTCTCTCATTCTACATAGTAGGTGGTTTGGTGTGTAGAGTTTGACTTACACACGGAAGATCAGACCATCGGATCTTGTAGAATATAAGATTTTGGTTTACAGTCTTATATGGGTTTGGACACACCATCGGTAGAACTGCAACATGATGTTGTGTAGGTTTGTCTTAACTACAGGAAACGGTATAGTTTCAACTCACTATGCTTGTACACTTTGTGTATTAAACAGGACCGACTTGGGGTAATTATCTTTATACTGACTTATGAGATAATTAATACCTGATGGCTATTATGAGTGCTTATGCTCTAAATCCTAAGTTAATTTATAGACACATATATTTGATATTTACACTTTGATCCCTAAGAGGGTGAGATCCTTAAATGGGTCAATATCTCATTGGATTGGGTGACAATATTGATTGTGTGGTGGATATAAATTAATGATGGAATCCATGTCTCAATTTTTGGGATTGATGATATCCCCTTAAGAAAACTTATAAGTTTTGATTATGTCAAACACTTCAGGTGGATTTTGTATCCGACATATCAAATAAGTTAAGTAGAAAATCCCAAGGAATTTTAAGAGATTAATTAAATGTGATTGTCAGTAATTATGTTTGATTAATAGATATCTATAATCTTAACATGAGGAGATAATAAGTATTTAATAACATGGAGCTCGATATATATTTTTTGAGATAAGGGTAGGAGTGCAATTATAATTCTTTATTGGTATGAATTATAATTTATGAAAATAGAAATCTAATTCAACTCGAATTGGGGTTTCCTAATTCCATAAGGAAGCCTATTCCTTATTGACCTATTATGGTCCCTATCGTAGCCTATATATGTTGCTTTGGCTCTCCTCTTAGTTTGCGTTTTTCTATATAGAGTATTATAACTCGAAATAGAAAAGAGAGCGTAAAAAGGGAGAGCAGAAAACTAAAAGGATTTCGATAGAGCCCACACTCAATTCGATATTCTAGCAGCAGAGGAATATGATAGAAGATCGTGAGTTGTTATCGAGCCCGTGTTCTCGATTCGTCTACTACAACAAACCGTTTTTGCAGTTCAAGGTAACCCTAGTTCTGCCCTTGTAGGGTTATTGTAGCTTTCACGTAAATTTTTGCAGTACCAACTTGTACGCACTGTCAACGGATTCTGGGAACACAGTTTCCTAACAGTGGTATCAGAGCAACATTGATTTTGCGTATGGGTTGGACGTAACCATGTTGTCCAGGAATACAGATCTTATGCGTACATTGATGGATGGATAGAATGTAGATCTGTTCTAACCATTGTTTTGCAGCGTTCTTATTCCACTATTATGGTCACTGGTTTTGTGTGATTAGATCCCACGATGGTTTTATCCGTGGTTAATATTACTATTTTGATATAGCATGTGAACTCTTTTATGGAGGCTTAGGATTTGTATGTATTGGATCACACGCTTGATTGATGCGTGGTTAATTTACTGCAAATAAATAGCATGTGAACTCCTTCATGGAGGCATAGGGTTTATGTAATATATCTCAAGTAAATCAGTGAAGATGGTTCGTGAGAGCAGCTTTACAAGAAGTTTCCGAAAGCGATCTAGAAGCAGTTTCAGAAGACTGTTTCAGAAAACAGTTTTGGAAGGCAGTTGCTGATGGTAGATCGAATTTAGCTTCCGGGGTGCTCCCCGCGAGCTGACCAGGCAACTCGACCCCCGTGCGTAGTGGCGACATAGAGGTAATCGGATTCAATGAAGATTTCTTCACAAGAGTTGCAGCTTGACCATAATAGTGGGACTCCTATTTTATTGTGGTTTCCTTATTTATATGTGATTAAATGATTATTATTGTTTCATGTTTAATGAATAGGACAACATGGATAATTGTTCCTAGACCTATTTCAGACGTCTAGCTGCATGTTTAATTTATATTAATTTAAAATGATGGACAACTACATGTGTATTTAGAAATAAAACTAATTCCATATTTTGAAAACATAAGTACTTATTTTCTAAAATCATGATAATTGAATAATTTTATTATCTATACATGTGTGTTTGACAAGTAAGGATGGACTAATCCTTGTCAAGTATTCTATTATTTTTTATTAATTAAATTAAAAGTTTTTCTAAAAACCATAACCCTCAAATTTTTTTTAAAATTCTAAGCGGGAGAGGGAATTTACCAAGTATAAATCCCATGGTTTCTATCACTGGTTTGTAGATGATATGATTAATTTTGTGTGATGGCTTTAGTGCCAATGGTACGAGAAGAAACACCACAAGAAAGAGTTATCATTATTCCATTACCACGTCGTAGTGGGAGGATTACCGAAACTTGTGTAGATCCCGAACCAACCATTAACACGTAGGTTCCTGAACCAGTACATCATACAGATAATGGTGTATTAGGTTCAGAATCTTCACAACAAAATATCAGTGATACACAAACACGGATTGTGCCTCGTCGTAGTGGGAGAGTTATTATTCAACCTGACAGGTATATATTCTTGGGAGAGTCTTATGACCGGGTCTCTAATGAACAAGGCTATGAAGTCTGAAATAGAGTGTATGTACTCCAATAAAAGTTTGGGATCTTGTAGATCCACCCAATGAAATAAAACACATTGGATGTAAGTGGATCTATAAGAAGAAGAGAGGAGCAGACGATAAGGTGGAAACCTTTAAAGTAAGGTTTGTTGCGAAAGGGTTCACTCAAAAAGAAGGAATCGATTATGAGGAAACTTTTTCGCCGGTGGCCATGCTAAAGTCTATCCGGATTCTCTTATCCATTGCTGCACATTTCGATTATGAAATTTGGCAAATGGATGTTAAGACATCATTTCTTAATGGGAATCTTGACGAGTGCATCTATATGGTGCAACCAGACGGGTTCATCACAAAGGGCCAAGAACATATGTTGTGCAAGCTTGAAAAGTCCATTTATGGACATACGCATGCATCTAGGTCTTGGAATATCCGCTTTGATCAAACAATCAAGTCTTTTGGTTTTTATCAATGTGCAGATGAATCCTGTGTGTACAAGAAACATGATAGAAGCGTGGTGGTGTTCTTAGTACTATATGTGGATGATATCTTGCTAATAGAAACGATGTGGGGGTATTAACTTCTGTAAGGGTATGGTTGTCCAGTCAATTTGATATGAAGGACTTGGGAGAAGCCGATCACATCCTAGGGATCAAGCACTTATATCACAATATTCTTGCTAGGACTTGGGCTTATCACAAGGCACTTATATCGACAATATTCTTGCTAGGTTTAGCATGCAAGATTCCAAGAAGGGATTCCGTCCCTTCAGACATGGAATTACTATATCTAAGGATCAGTGTCCTAAGACACCTGATGAGATAGAGAAGATGAAGGCAGTTCCTTATGCCTCGATAGTAGGAAGCCTAATGTATGCTATGCTATGTACTAGACCTGACATCTGCTTTGCTGTAGGCATGGTTAGTAGATATCAGTCTAATCCAGGGCAAGACCATTCGACTGCGGTGAAGATTATTCTCAAGTACCTGAAAAGGACTCAAGACTATATGTTAGTTTACCAAGCAGACAGTCTTGTACGCATTGGGTACACAGATTCTAATTTCATGTCAGATAGGGATTCCAGAAAGTTTACCTCAGGAAATGTGTTTACCCTAGGAGGTGGAGCCATTTGTTGGAGGAGTATCAAGCAGTCATGTATTGCTGATTCCACCATGGAAGCCAAGTATGTGGCTGCTTCGAAAGCCGCTAAGGAAGCCGTTTGGCTCAGAAACTTCCTTATGGATCTAAGAGTAGTACCTGTGGTTCAATCGGCTATTACCCTTTATTGCGATAATAGCGGAGCGGTTGCTAACTCAAAGGAACCTAGGGCCCATAAGAAGGGAAAACACATTGAGCGTAAGTATCACCTGATACGAGAGATCGTGCAAAGAGGTAATATTGAAGTGACCAAGATAGCATCAGCAAATAACCTGGCAGATCCTTTCCCCAAGAGCTTACCGGCCAAGACTTTTGATAGTCACATAGAAGGGATAGGAGTAAGGTGTGTTGCATCATGACTTTGAGTCTAAGTGAGAGATTGTTAGGGATATATACTAAAAGTCATTCTATATGTAGTTAATTTATTATTCATTTAATAAAATCAGTTATTCCATTTTTATGAGAATTTGAGTGAGCAATGTTTGCACTGTATTATTTATTTAATATTATGCATGTGTGTCTCTCATTTTACATAGTAGGTGGTTTGGTGTGTAGAGTTTGGCTTACACACGGAAGATCAGACCATCGGATCTTGTAGAATGTTGTCACACCCCGACGTAGGATAAATAAGGAAAGCATTTAATTTCCTTTATGGACCCGTAGGTCGCGACAGTTTGAAGGATCGATTCCATCCCAAACGTCAACAACAAAAACATAATAATCAGAGTAGAGCAATCAAGACTTATAAAATTTTTCTAACTTATTACATACAGTACGGGTCATCTAAAGGCACAGACCGCCTTGAAACAAAACAATAACTTAACGTCTATTACAGTCATCCTTAATACAAAACAGTTCATAAATTAAAGCATAGGATATTGATAACAGTTCTATCATCCAAAGCAGCCGTTCTCAGTTTGCGTAATCATAATGTTCCGCTTGATCAAAACCTGAAAAGCCTGAACACGAATGTCCAGGGCGCATCAACGCCGTCAGCTTCAAGAAGCTGGTGAGTATTAAAAACATAACTTTAAATGTAAAACATACTCATTTACCATTTTCAAATTCTCATTTAATTCAATGAGTTTACATTAGGGTAAAGAGTTCATTTTAGAAAACAACAACAATATCATTTGAAAGCTATAATTCACATATATGTGACCGTGTATGAAAACAATGCACCAAACTCATCTTGCCGACTCTTTTCTCTCGACAAACACAACATCCAACTCTCTCACACCAGTGTCTTTGAAACGCTAAGATAGCCACACTTTAGTACAGGGGTACTAGGGAATGTCCAGTTTGCCTCACACTTTAGCACGGGATGCCAGGGAATGTCCAATGCCGCACACTTTAGTACCTAATCCGCCTCGCAAATACATCACACAGTATCCAGACTTGGGTACCAGGGAGTGTCCGTAGGCCACACTTTAGCACTACCATGGGTGCCAGGGAATGTCCAAGTCGGCGTCACACACTTTAACGCTACCATGGGTGTCAGGGAGTGTCCATTTTTGCCACCGTCGCATTTCAAAGACACTCTAGCCGCAATCTCAACCACAACACACTTTGGTACACAATTACCAGGGAGTGTCCACAACACTATCTCAACCACATACTCTTTTCCACACTGACCACCACTCACCATGCATGTACAACTGACTCCACATGAATGATATGTGACTTAATACAGAAATATAAAGTACTGGGAACGATAACCATGGATATACGAGAAGAAATCAAATCTTATATGAAACAACCGGTGAATTCATCAAAGAATGCTCTAATATGCTTTATCGCTATTAGAACACAAATGGGTCTACTTTGAAGCAATGCCCTAAAAAATGAGTTATAATTTTTGTGCATGAATTACATATCAAAAGAAAGTTCTTTGAGTCTAATTTCCAACGCTTCAAACGGTGTGCGTTTTCGAGTTCTCTAGAGAAAGTTATGGCCGTTTTAGTAAAAGTCGTCAGTATTGAAAAATGCCAATCGATTGGCAAAAGTGCCAATCGATTGGAACACATACCAATCGATTGGTAAACATGTCAATCGATTGGCATCAGCAGTTTCTCCCCTGTTACGAATTTAAAGCTTCTTTTTGACCCATTTTCAAATCCGAATGCAAACATGACTTGTAATATATGGTTCTATCCGTTTTTCCGCAAGGATCGCGAATACGCGATCGGTTTTAACTAATTTCAATCGTAGCTCTCGGATTTTACGAAAAACCGAGGGGTGACAAAACTTCAATTCTAATATAGTTTCATATACGAATGAATTAAGCTCCAATACTTTAAATACAACCTCTAGAGACTGTAATCTTTCATTTTTATCTATCAAAAACGATTTTGGTTAAGTTTGAAAAATCACTATTTTTACACCATGAATAAGTTTAAACGAATTTCATATAAATACATACTAATTCAAGCAATATAAACTGTAATTAAGCATGAAATTACATTCATAGTGAGTTAGTAATACTCACTGTGATAAGAGAATATAGTGTATATTGAGAAAGATAGCAAAATAAGTAGACCCACTTGCAAGCCTTTGGCTATGGTGGAGAGCTTTCTCTCTCTGAAATATTTGAAGAACTCTCTGTGTATCTCTCTAAACTCTCAGTGTTTTTATCAAAGTGCAGATTGTGAAGTGTGAATGTGATGTATATATATAACCAAGCCTCAACTTGGAGCCCAAGTAGTTTTTCTTTCACTCAACAAAATGTTTTGTTTTCCTAATTAATCATATACATAATATACATAGATATACATAAGTATGTGATATTCACATACACAGATTATACAATCTGTGGAGGGGTCATAGGGGTTGCCTTAGAGGTAGTAGGGGTCAAGCAAGAGTGTTTGCGAAAAAAATTGGCTTAAGGCACAACAAACACACACACAAAATAGGTAAAAACAAACAAGGCACAAGCCAATGATTTGTTTCCATAAATGGAAAATAAAGCATAAGTCCAATCACACTTTACATAACTTCCAAAATCTGTGGAAGTTTAACACAGTGTGGACAGTTTTGAAAGTAAACTGGTATTTTCGTGGTGCGGTGGTCACCCCAAAAATACAAAAATTTTATTTTAACGAAAGAAATACTTTTCTGGTGTTATAAAAATACAGTTTGAGTTAAACGAGAATGTTTCCACCGTTTTTGAAATTCAACACGGGTAACATTAAAATTTATAAAATTGCAGTTTGACCCCAAAAGAAATTTCAATATGAATTAGACAAGAAATTTAGATTCAAAACATGAGGACTGTAATTAAATTAAAAGCAGACAATACTAAATGAATTTAATTATGACAATGCAAATACAAATTAAATATGGACATGCTCAAATTAAAATTAAATGAAATGCAGGTTGTTACAAATGTAAGATTTTGGTTTACAGTCTTAGATGGGTTTGGACACACCATCGGTAAGACTGCAGCATGGTGTTGTAGTAGGTTTGTCTTAACTACGGGAAACGGTACAGTTTCAACTCACTATGCTGGTACACTTTGTGTATTAAACAGGACCGACTTGGGGTAATTATCTTTATACTGACTTATAAGATAATTAATACCTCATGGCTATTATGAGTGCTTATACTCTAAATCCTAAGTTAATTTATAAACACATACATTTGATATTTACAATTTGATTCCTAAAAGGATGAGATCCTTAAATGGGTCAATATCTCATTGGATTGGGTGACTATATTGATTGTGTGGTGGATATAAATTAATGATGGAATCCATGTCTCAATTTTTGGGATTGATGATATCCCCTTGAGAAAGCTTATAAGTTTTGATTATGTCAAACCCTGCAGGTGGATTTTGTATTCGACATATCAAATAAGTTAAGTAGAGAATCTCAAGGAATTTTAAGAGATTAATTAAATATAATTGTCAGTAATTATTTTTGATTAATGGATATCTGTAATCTTAACGTGTGGAGATAATAAGTATTTAATAACATGTAGCTCGATATATATTTTTTGAGATAAGGGTAGGAGTGCAATTATAATTCTTTATTGGTATGAATTACAATTTATGAAAATAGAAATCTAATTCAACTCGAATTGGGGTTTCCTAATTCCATAAGGAAGCCTATTCCTTATTGACCTATTATGGTCCCTATCGTAGCCTATATATGTTGCTTTGCCTCTCCTCTCAGTTTGCGTTTTTCTATATAGAGTATTATAACTCGAAATAGAAAAGAGAGCGTAAAAAGGGAGAGCAGAAAACTAAAAGGATTTCGATAGAGCCCACACTCAATTCGATATTCTAGCAGCAGAGGAATATGGTAGAAGATCGTGAGTTGTTATCGAGCCCGTGTTCTCGATTCGTCTACTACAACAAACCGTTTTTGCAGTTCAAGGTAACCCTAGTTCTGCCCTTGTAGGGTTATTGTAGCTTTCACGTAAATTTTTGCAGTACCAACTTATGCGCACTGTTAACGGATTCTGGGAACGCAGTTTCCTAACAGTCTCTTCATAGTGGCCAACCCCGACATGCGGCACACTACTGCCTGCTGAACCACCAACTGACTGCTTCCGTCACCCGGCAACCATCCTCCGTTCGGCTCCCTCCACCCCCGGACCACCAACAGGCCGCTTCCGTCGCCCGACGACCACATCTTCGTCCGGCTCCCTCCACCGCCGGACCACCAACCACCTACCCCCGACCAGTTGGAACTCCGTCTACTACCTCCTCAGTCCGGCCTCCTTCATCGCACCTCCGACATGGCGGAACTCCGTTCACCGCCTCCTCCGTTGTCTGACTCCCTCCACCAACCGCTTCTATAATACCCTCGGTCCGGCTCATTCCACCGCCAGACCACCGACCGCTATCACCACTCCCTCCGCTCAGCTCACTCTGCCGCCGGACCACTCCCCTGCCCAGCTGCAACCACTATCGCCTCTGCTTAGTCCAACCCGACGCTATCATGCCAGTGTTTTCCGGTACGGTTTCAGTCAGCGTTTCTATTGTTGGTTCTCTTAGCCAAACTCGACGCTATCGTACTGATGTTTTCAGTCTGATTTCGATTAGTGCCCTCTTTGTTGGATCGCTCAATCTCGCCTTTCACTGCCGCCTGTATTGTTCGCCATCGCTAGCTCTACTCAATCAAACCCCGTTGTCAGCTCCGCTCAGTCAAGCCGCTAACTGTTTCCGACTTTTATTTTCAAACTCAAGTTGGTTTCAATCCCACCACCTTGAGTTTGAGGGGGGCTGTTAAAATATAGTAAGTCTAGATTCATATGTCCATATGCATTATGTCTAGATACATTGTACTCCTAGTTGTACTCTTCTTTTCCTTAATTAGGATTCTCTATTAATCTATATAAAAACTACCTATTATAATATTTATCACACAACTCAATACTATATTTTGATATTTTTTTTTTTTTTGATAATCGGGGGTGTCCGGACCAGCTAGTGCGCACCTCGACTAATCCCCCGAGGCCTGGAGGCGCCGTGTGAATACTCTAGTGGCCACGCTCCCCATGACTCGAACACTAAACCTCTTGGGTAGTACACCCAAAAACCTTACCACTCAACCACAAGAGACTTGATTTATTTTGATATTATTCTCTCAACTCTCTAATACTTTAACAAAGCCAACCAACATGTGGTGTCGGTCTCAAACAAACTCCTATAGAATTAGATGGTCCCATTATGTGATGAATTGATATTCACATGTGTGGGCCAATAATGTTTGATGCCAATGAGTTGTTATTTCATGTTGTTGTTTGGTCATATGCTGATGAGTACAAAATTTGACCACAGCTAGTATCTAAAAGAGCTGCTGATGATTTTTAGGTTTCCCTCTCTATATTATTGCATGTTTTTAGGTTTCCTTTTCGAGATGCTCTATGGTGGTGCTCTTTTAAAGAAGAATTGCTTTTAGATCATCTTTATTGGTTTGAATTATTTTTTCAAGTTGAAATTATCTTTGGCATATTTTGCTCCTATACTTGTTCTCAGTGCATGTGTGCCTTGCAAATGCATAAATGCTGAAAGCATCAAAAGGGCCGATTGTACATGTTCCTAATCTGAGCTTGACAATTTGCATTAGCAATCAAAACTTATAGACCATCTCTGTTCACTATTTAACACAGATGTTCAAATATCACTGACCTCCCATGAGCTTTGTCATTATATCATCAACCTCCCCTGTGGTTTGAATAATATCAACAACCTCTCATAAAATGGAAACTCAGTGACCTCCCTTCTCCTTCTCTTAATAAACATCAATAGAAGTGGATGGAATCTGGTGATGTCAAACAAATTGTCAAGAAAAATGAAAAATTTGCCCTTAGATTTATCACAGTCTAATATATTAATTTATATAAGGGTATCTTTGTAAAGTAACATACCCATCTAATATCATTTTCTAGCTGTTACATACAAGGACATTGATAATTTTCAAACCACAGGCAGAATCACTGATATTATGACAAACCTCATAGAAGGTTAGTACCCTTCTAACGTAACGAAGAAGATGTATCTCTATATTTCTTATTGGTTAATTTTATATTTCTTTATTGAAGAAAAAAAAAAAACAAATCATAATTCCAAAAATCACATTTAAGTTATTCATGAGAATGAGTCGATTCTGGAGAAGAGCAATGCTTCTGGAAGTATACTTTCAAAATGTTCACATTTGGGAATTCTCTTCATTTCCTTGTTAAAGAAAATTACTTTGAAAATGCTAAAACAATCTTTTTAAAAAAAAAAGTGATGGGTAGCGTGGAGCCTAATAATATAATCCACTAAATACCATTCTCAGGAATGCAACTTAGCCTGAAGGTTGCGGTTATTTGAATTTTATGAGATGTATTTTTGTAAATAAAATACTTTAGTACTTTTTCTTAGATATTTTTCATCATACTCTAAGATTTTATTTGATCCACCTATGTGTCATATATATGCCACGTAAACACACTTGTACATATGGACCAATTACGCTCTAAAATAATAGAAAAAATATCCAAAGAAAGACACCCAAATCTTTTTCCTTGTTAATTTTTGCACCAGTGGTCTGTAGTAGGGTTTGCCTCTCCTCTCAAGATTTTCTTTCCAACAATGCATAAAATTTTCTCTTGTTTCAAATATCCTAGATATGGAAGAACTGTGTAGCAATCTCCACGGCACATTTCAAGCTACCTAGCCAAGAAATAAATTAGACTCAGATTTGAGCTTTTGGATTCTCGATCGCACCATGGGGGATATATCAATAGATGCTTGACAACACATTAACTTTTCTCCCTTTTTTGTGTGTGTGTGTGTGTGTGTTGTCAAGCACCCTTTGGTGCTACTGAGTGGGCAGCCCCAAGAGGCGCCACCGACGATCTTTGCCCCAGATTTGAAGGACCAAACAAAAAAATTCCACAACATTACACAGTTTATATCCTCATAGTAATGCAATGGCTGACAAATCTTTATCTCAAATTTGGCAGTGGAACCAACTTGAACAATTTCCAATGAAAATTTAGATTGTCCCACTTCCACTTCACTTAAGAACTAAATTTGGGTATATTCTCATAGGGTAGAAATCGGAATATTTTTCCAAAAAAGAGATTAGACAGGTTTGGAGACCCATAAAAAGAATTCCATCACAATCCAATTTGGTTAACACTATTCATACTAAAAGGAGGTGGTGAACAGGAAGGTTACAAATTCTCATACAATTTCAGGTATATATCTAACTTCTTTCCAGGAAACTTAAAAAAGCCATGTTTATGAGCAGCAAACATCAAAGGCAACAGTTGACTAGTTCAACATTTTTTATTCTTAAATAATGCACTAATATTTTCCAAATTTGGTTCCATACTATGGAATTGGAGACCACCCAAAATAACTTCCAACAAAAATACAAGTTTGAGAACCATGCTTATACATATTTCTTTATTGGAAACAGGAATATTTTCTTCATTTCTAGCCATTTTCTTCTTCTTCTTCTTCTTTTTTTTATCCCTGAGGGGGGGGGGGGGGGGGGGGCGGGGGGGGGGTTTGTAATATTAGACTCAGATTAGGAGACTCTAGAAATAAAGGGGAAAAAAAAAATACAGTACAAGGGTTACACTATTCTTACAGAACGGTTACAAATTTTCATACAATTATACATATATTTACTTCTTCCCAAGAAACCTGAAGTTGCATATGAGCACCAAACATACAAAGCAACAAGAACAAACTAGTTCAACAGTTTATATTTATGACTCCCACATTCCCGCCAAACCTTGCAGCGGAACCACCTAAAACAATTCTCAATGAAAATTCACCCCAGAGCCAAAATCTGAGTCTAATGGAATGGTAGGTCCCACATGCTCATCCACTAGAGTGCTTAAGGTGAGCAATGGGTGGGAAAAAAATGCACTCTTTGGAAACCAGGGCATTATTCTAATTCTCATTGGCTAGAAACAGGGGCATTTTCTTCACCTGGTGCTGACTCACCGGTGGTTGACTTCTTTGCAAGGGACTTTGGTATATCAATGTCGTCTTGCACACATCGTTGCTGAGGATGAGATAAAGCCACACACATGTAACGGAAAAGAACACGTGTCAGACCCTGACCAGTCTCAAAAATGTAGCCCTCGTATTCGCTGACATGTTCGAGTGCATCAACAAGCGCGTCATACACCTTCTGGGGACAATTGTCCGGTCCGGGCTTGTCGTGCAGGTAAATTACATCCAATGTAAAGAGTTTCTCTCTTCCGAGCCATTGATGTGTAGGTGATATAGATGATCTACAGTATATCAGAATCTGGGTTTCATGGAAAATTACATAATTAAGATAGTGTAAAGAGAAGAAGAGGCTAAGAGAGAGAATTTCAGATCATTTCGTCAAGTTTGATATAGGAATTGGATATATACTATGTTTTAGCATAAATATATCCAAGAGATAAAGAACTAGTGACTACCATAACCGGAAATCCTAAACAAAAAGAAAAAGAAAAAGAAAAAGAAAAAGAAACAATGCAAGAAAACTAAAAGCTAACCATTGAAGAAGGTTGGTGGTATGAAGTAAAACAGGTTCACAGGACGAGGCTCAACTCAACTCTTTCTTTTCTTTTTTCTTTCTTGATTAAGATGAGTTGTGATGAAAATCACGTTTGAGTCATCTACGAACTTAAAGCTAGAAAACCATGACCTAAAAATTTAACAAATACCATGTTTTGTAGGGTGGATGGAAGATGGAAGGAAGACAAGGGAAGGGAGGAAGAATAGAAGAGGTATCACCAAGGGAGGGAAGGGAGGCTTCCCTCCTTTTGTTCAGTTAAATAAGAAGCAACGAAGGGAGGAAATAAGGGAGCCTTTGTCTTGTTCCTAAATTCCTAATCTGTCCACTTTTGGGTGGATTGAAATTTAAAGGGACGGAGGGAAAGGGCATATCCCTCCCCACTTCTTTTGCCTCCTCTTTTCCATCATACCAAACAAGTGATTCTACCATCTCCCCTCCTCCTCTCCTCTCCTTCCTTCCCTTCTTCCCTCATACCAAACATTCAGTAAGAGAATCAAAGAATAAGTGAGAAAGTATTCCACGAGCAGAAAGTGGGATTTCCCAACCCCCACAAGTTCAGAAATCAAGAAACCAAAAATGAAATTATAAGATAAATTGCCGGAGATATGAATTTCACTAGAAAAATCTCAATAATGGACTTCAAAAAGAAACACAATACATGTAAGGAATAAGATAAACCTATGAAACTATAAGGGTAAAATGTTTGAGTACAACTGCCAGGAACATGATTGATTCAAAAGAAGCGCAATATATATCTAAAGAGTCTTCAAAAAACATTCCTGTCCCAAAAGCACTTCAACTCAACTCAACTAACCCTTGTTCAAAATATTTTGGGGTCGACAACATGAATATATTTGTCCCATGCTGCTGCCATCCGAAACCATAATATCACCTAAATCTTAAATTATCAAATCTTTTTTTGACCATACCTACCCAAGTTATCAAATCTTTCTACACTACTCTCTACCCAACGATATGCAAGTGGAGCCTTGCCCCACTGTGGCAAATTTTTCAAGGGGTTTTTGGTATTTTCACCCATGTCACGTATAGCCTTAATCTTATTAATCTTCTGTTCTCTGTCTCTGAGCATAGTGAAAATATCATCAAGTCCATGGACTTGGCCCTAATTTTGTGTGAACCATGTAAATCCAGTGTTCATGTGTGTGTCTCTTCATTTCTGTTTTCAGCTCCCACTGGATCAAACCCTAATACCCAGGTCAATTTCTATTTACAGCTACCCCTAGCATCATACTTAAGTGGATACTATTAATCTTCCTAAAGTTAAAATTATGGCTCTATGTTGTAAGTTCAAACTATCTACGTTGTACTTTGAACTTACCAGGGTAGTATTCTCCCAGACCTCAAAGAATAGGACAACACGATTATTACAGAAAGGTGAATGAAAGAAAAATATAGCGTGTAGTGTGTACTGAATGGAAGTTCAGCGTACCCAACTTAATCATAATTCATAAACACTACCGACTATATCTTCAAACACAGAGACCGGATACTGAGAAATGTGTTTTATATATGACTTGCTACCTCTAATTGGCCTTCGTTACTTTGAAACGGGGGATTTGAGTTAATGATGTGCGAGTACGGAAGCAGGAGGAGAGCCACTTCACAATTCCAAATAGAGAGATCAACATAAGTTGGGAGAAAGTAAAAGAAAATCTATTGTACACCGCCAATGGTCTAGCATTGGCTAAGCCAAAAGACAGTTTTGCTCTGTTTGTTTTGCAGATATAGAGAAGGAAAGGAAAACATGAAAGAAAACTAATTATATTGGAATTTCGCCTGTGTTTTCCTCCATCCTTGCATAATTAAAATTTATTTAATTTACGGAGTAATGGAGGAAATAGACTCACAAAATTCTTAACTTTGTTGGAAAATATGAAAGATATGGGCTGTGATATGATTTCAGAATATTCTCAATTTGATGAGAGAGAGAATCCAGATTTTATAGGAAGATTTGAATAGATTATATTGTATTCCTTTTCATTATTGGATATGATTGGAATCTGTAAAGATTTGATCTCATCTCTTATTCTCACCCTAAATAAAGGGTTGAAGGGCTTGTAAACATGAAGATCCTCAACATCAATACAATCTCTCTTTCTCTAAACAGTCTACATTGTATCGGAGCCACCCTAAAGTAGGGTTTCAAAACAGCCACCACCACCGGCGGGTGCCAGCCCGCTGCCCTCCGGGACTTCCATTTTGCTGTTTTTTTTTAATTGTTTGTTTCAGAACAGATCACTGACCTAGCTCGTTTTGTTTCCGCAGCTCATAGTTTCGCCCGTCCCTTCCAAACTTCAGTGCTCGTGTCCATACCCACCATCAGTTTGAGGGAGAGTGGAAGAGTATTTTCACGTGACAGATGATATATGTTAAGCTAGACCAGTCTTGAAACAATAGTAGATTGGCTTTGGCTTTAACAAGGACTCTATCGTCCAAACTTCGAATGTTTTTCGTCTTCATTCCCACCTTCAGTTTGAGGGGAAGAATAGGAGACCTTGACGAGCGGTAACATTATTTTGTTGCAAGAAGCGTATTCCTTGCATATTGGCACGAAGGATTATTCCATGCATACTACTGGCTACCTTCCATGTATACCAAATTGAAGACATCGACCGCAGCGAGATGCAGTTCCTCGGACCTCTATTCATGTGTAACACGATGGATTATTCTGTGGGCACATCTCACCTTTCTCCATGTGAGCTTCGGGCTTTGGATGTTTGTATGACGAGACCACCTAAGAGGAGCCGCACATGGACTGGACCACCCAAGAGGGGTCACACGTGGACGAGAGACTACCTAAAAAGGGGTCGTTGTAATAGTCTACAAGGTGGAGTTTTAAAGAGGAAAGTACGGTGATGATCTTCCATATTCAGGTTCAAGTTGGACACTTCAACACGAGTTTCTGTGTAACCAACTTGAGGGGGAGTGTTGGAAAATATGGAAGAAAAATATGCAAGATATGGGCTGTGTGATATGATTTCAGAATATTCCAGATTTGATGAGAGAGAGAATCCAGATTTTATATGAAGATTTGAATAGATTATATTGTATTCCTTTTCATTATTGGATATGATTGCAATATGTAGGGATTTGATCTTATCTCTTATTCTTAGCCTATATAAAGGGTTGAAGGGCTTGTAAACATGAAGATCATCAACATCAATACAATCTCTCTTTCGCTAAAACTCTACAAACTTTTAGTCTATTTCCCCCCCATATTTTATTTTCCTTCATATTTTCCTTAAAAGCCAAACAAAGAAATGTGCTTTCCTTGGTGATTTTCTTTTCTTTTCCTCAGGAAATTCATGAACCAGACAGATCCTTAGAAATACACTTTTCTTCATAACAAAAATCTTCTGCACAAATATGTGCAGAATAACAACTGAACCATTCCTAAACTAGTAAATATGCATCAACATATATGTTTACACACACACACACATTTGTCTAAATATGTACATCCACATGGAAGGATTCCCAAGGATAACTCACCACCCGAAGAATCCTATTCTGGGCTCGGGATTTTTTTGCTTCATGGCCTGCTGCACGGAATAGCTGGGTGAGATCGGCCTGACCAGAAGATGAATCAGCTGAGACAGAGAGCCCCCTGAGTGCAGCAACAGCAGAATCAACTTCACTGCTAAACTCTTTCCGAAGCTTCAAAACAATTAAAATTGAAAACCTTCTCAGCTAATATGAGCAAAAGCAGAAAAGTATCTGCACAGATTACATCAGATTTCAATGTTAGGATTTCCTTTCAAGTTAAAGTTAGAAAATGATCTAATATACACATCAAGCCGGCTTTACCACTGTCCTCAACTCGTCATGAGCAAAAAAGTATGGGATAACACCACATGTGATGCCAACAATATAAGTCAATAGTAAATACTCACAAATGTGATGCCTGCAATAGAACATAATAGTAAATCATCTATATTTTTTGTAAGTATAGTTGTTGTACAAGGCGGGCAAATTTGATAAGAGCATAAACAAGAATGTTAGTTAAGGAGGGATCATTTCATACAAGTAAAATCTTGAGGAAGCACTGCCTAATATGAATTCATCTACGTTGTGTACATAATGTCAAAAATAGGTTTCAAATTTCTACGCGGTCCCCCCTCCTATACCTCCACATTTTCCCAATAAAGACCCAATTTTGAAACCTCAAAATGTTTTCGGGAATCAACAAAGTTCTCAAAAGGTATGGCACATGCTTTCTATGTCAAAAGTGATATCAACAATTTAATGTGTAGATCAGAAAAGTGAACCAAATGGCACTAATACTATTTAGCTGTCTTCCTTACCATACAATGTCTCCAACAGACTAGCTATTCTCCATTCTTAGCCAAAATGGTTATCCAAATTCACGATATCTGCTCCAGCAGGCTATGACTACCTAAAATATATAATAGCTATATTTCTAGCTTAATTTGGAGAGCCAAATTGGTCGTCCAAATATTTTGAAATTTGAGTTGACACAATTCTCAACGGTCATTATGAAATTACTGTCTAAAATGAAGGTCCATGTTAAAGGTAGCCTCTCAAAAAGTGCTACCTACAATGTAGACTACTTGAGATTTTTTAGTTCAACTTTAGCTATTAGTGATAAAGTTGCTCTTACGTCTTACTGCAACAAGTTGAGAATTGATATGGTAATAATACATAGAATACACACATATCTACCTACAGACTATTAAAATATAATTTGTAATAAACGGCTGCTATATGTCACTTTTTTTTGGTAGTAACTTAGTCTAAAATCTTGACTATGGTTGCCATATTATGGCCTACGTTTGGTGACTTTGTTCTTAGGTGCTTAAGTCTAAGATAGGGAATTCTAAAGGTTTTACTTTTGTAGGTCTTTACGGCTTCTTAATTCTTGTCATGTATGGTGTAGTAGTCCTATAAATATAGCCTAAGTTTGGAAGGTCAGTAAGTAGAGAAATAATAAGAACAAAGTCTCTCTTCCTACAATTATCTCTTTCAGTAGCTCACTCTATTGTGCTTCCATTACTTTCTCTCAAAAATCTCCAACACATTTTTGGTATCAGAGCCTTACACCCTACACCCTTTCTTCCTTTCCCTCCAAATTAATCCCTTCTACAAATTCTTCCAATGGCATCATCTTCAATTAATAACACCGTCAATTACTCTCAAAACTATGTACCCGTATTTGATGGGTTAAGACTACTGGCATGTCCAAATGAAAACCCACTTCATTTCTCAAGAACTTTGGGATATTGTAGAGGATGGTTTTCTAGAACCAGAAACCAGAAGCATTGCTGCATTAGCAACTTGAACTCGAGCAAAGCAAGAGTACAAGGAGAATGTGAGAAGAAATGCCACCAAGTTCTGATGAAGTGATGCTGAAGTTCGATGTGTTTGGTTCTGGTATGAAAAACTAGATTTTTTGTCATGGAAATTGCTGACATATTATCACAATAAATCTTTGTAGTGTCCTTTTGATTTTACTGTATGTCTCAGAGAATTCTTCTAAGCCAAACTGCTTCATATGCGGCATCTGTAGCAGCAAAATATTCTGTTTCTGTGGAAGAACGTGCCGCTGCCTTTTGCTTTTTCGAAGACCATGAGATTACTTTTGTACCCATGCAAAACAAATAATCATATGTGCTTTTTCTATCATCAATCTGCCCAGCCACTGTCAGTGTACCCAATTAGACTACAGTCCTTTTCAATGACATATTTAATACCAATTTTTTTTGTGCTTTTCAATGACAACTGGATGTGCATTTTTCTTATTCTTTCTCTGCTTACTGACATTTCCAAACTTAGGCCATATTTATAGGACAACTATGTTGAGTTTCATTAGTTATAAATGTTTTATTTATTTTATGATTAGTATAGGGACTTGTGTGTAATTACTTGTTCTCTTGTTATTATAAATAAAGAGGTCTCACAGTTGTGAGATTAAGCCTTCAATAATATTGTGTAATGATATTCAACATGGTATCAGAGCCTCCCTAAATTAGGGTTCTGTCACCACCACCAGCAGCCTACCATCACCACCATCCACCGCCACCCTAACCTTAACCCTAACCCTAGCCGACCCAACGAGAATTTCATCGCAAAGTTACTGTTCATCGCGAAGTTACTGTTCATCGCAGCACTGTTCATCGCAGCACTATTCATCGGTTACTGTTCATCGCAGCACTGTTCATCGAGTTACTATTCACCGCAGCACTGTTCACGCAGCACTATTCACACCTAGCCGCAATAATTTTTTGAGAACATTATTTGCTCCTAGTTTGTTCGTCTTCGATCCGTAAGCGGATCTATGTTGTTTAATTAGATCGGATCATTTTAGGCTTCCCTTGACCACCATCCCTTGATCATCTGCATCCTTCATCATGTCAAAAGATGATGTGATATCCGAGAAATCTATTGCCGCCTCTTCAGGTTCTTCTATGGGTAACGAAAGACAATCGTACGTTACTGAGAATCCGGGTTCCAAAATCACCACTGCGTTGTTCAATGGTGCTAATTACCTCTCATGGTCCTAGTCGGCAACTTTATGGCTCCGTAGTAGATATAAATTCGGTTATGTGGATGGTTCAGTCAAGGCCCCTACTCGTGATGATCCGACATATCTCAAGTGGGAAGGTGATAATTCTCTTGTTATGAGTTGGCTAGTTCATTCTATGGAACCCGAACTTGCAGATCCATTCTTATCTATGGGCACGGCCAAAGATATTTGGGATACTTTAGCTGAAACATATTCCCGTCAAGGGAATGTTGCCCAAGTGTATGAACTTCGACGAGCAATTCAGGACGAAGTTCAAGGGGATCGCACTACTCTCCAGTATTTCACCGCTCTAGGCTCTCTTTGGAAGCGACTTGATCATTTAATCACATTTCATCCCTCTAATCCAACTGATGTTGCGGGTTTTCATAAATACATTGAAGGGGAAAGAATCTTCAAGTTTCTAGCCGGTCTTAGGCCCGAGTTTGATCCAGTTCGTGGCCGTATTTTGGATATTGTTCCCCTTCCATTTCTTCGAGAAGCTTTTTCTATTGTGCAAGATGAAGAAAGTCGCCGCTCTGTTATGTTGCCCTCTTCATCGACAGATAGGTCAGCCTTGGTATCCTCTAATCAACGGGGCGGCAAGGCCTTTACTCCTCCGAGAGAACCCCAGTATATAGGACGTGACACCAACAATAATAGACCTTGGTGTGATCATTGCAATCGTCTCGGACACACTCGCGAGACATGCTGGAAGCTTCATGGCGTCCTTCCTTTCCCAGGGGACGTGGTGGTGGCCGTCATGGTGGTCGTGGTCCTCCACGAGCTCATTTGACTACTGACTTGTCTCCGTCTGAGGAGAAAGATACTCTTGCCTCAGCTCATCCATCGTCTTCTCCAGCAGTGGGAAACATCAGTAGTGCCGATATCGAAACACTCCGCCGTATTATGACTCAGTTGAACACTCCATCTGCCTCTGCTTCCTTTGCCCAGTCAGGTATTTTTGTTAATTTTTCACATGCCTTACATGCTGATTCTAGTCAACCATGGATTATTGACTCCGGAGCTTCCGATCACATGACCGGTCTTTCCTCTGTATTCTCTTCTTATACCCCAAGTTCTGGTAAAGAGAAAGTTAAAACTGCAGATGGTTCTCTTTCATCCATCTCTGGTAAAGGTGTCATTAAAATTTCTAATTCATTACCTTTATCTTCAGTACTTCATGTTCCTAATTTCTCTACTAATCTTTTATCCATTGCTAGGATTACTCATGATCTTAACTGTAGTGTTACCTTCTTCCCATCTCATTGTGTCTTTCAGGATCTCTCCACGAAGAAGGTGATTGGCAGTGGTAGAAAGGAGAATGGCCTATATTTTCTGCTGCCAGAGGCAGCCACACAGGGAAACTTACCACAAGCAGCTCATCATATACAGAGAGAGACTATTCCTAGGGAAGCTTGGATATGGCATCAGAGATTAGGCCACCCTTCGTTTTATTTACTTCGTTTTTTTATTTCCTTCTCTTGTCAGTAATAAAAGTGTTTCCAACATTTCTTGTGAGGCTTGTGAGTTGGGAAAACATCATCGTGCAACTTATAATTCTAGTTTTAATAAAAGTACTGTTCCATTTGCTATTATTCACACTGATGTTTGGGGTCCTTCTCCTATTATCACTCTATATGGCTATAAGTGGTTTGTTACCTTTATTGATGACTGTACTCGCACTACTTGGGTTTATTTGATGAAGGATAAGAATGATGTTTTTTCCATCTTTAAATCCTTTCACAAAATGATATGCACACAGTTTAGCACAGTTGTCAAGGTTGTTCGGTCTGACAAAGGGGGGGGAATACATCTTTGGTGGTCTCACTCACTATTTTTCTGAACATGGAATGATCCATCAAACTTCTTGCACTAACACCCCTCAGCAAAATGGTGTTGCAGAGAGAAAAAACCGTCATTTGTTAGAATCAGCCAGGTCTATGCTCTTCTCTATGCATCTTCCCAAGTCTTACTGGGGGGAAGCAGTCCTAACTGCATCCTATCTTATCAACCGTCTTCCTTCTCGTGTCCTTGGTAAGAAGTCTCCAATTGAGCTTCTTACTAAGTCATCCTCCATTTTTCCCATTCCTCCTAAAGTGTTTGGTTGTGTGTGTTTTGTCCACAATCATTCTCCTTCTCGTCGGAAGTTAGATCCTCGTTCTATCAAATGTGTCTTTGTTGGTTATTCTCCAACTCAGAAAGGGTACAAGTGTTATCATCCTCCTACTCGTCGGTGGTATGTATCTATGGATGTCACTTTTGATGAAACACTTTCCTACTTTCAGTCCTCTCTTTCTCCTCTTCAGGGGGAGATAGACCAACAAGCAGAGCAACCTACTTTCATTGTTCCCTTTCCTATATCTAGCGAGGAAGAGGGAGGAAAAAAAGGAAAAAGAGAGAATGAGGGAGAAAAGAGTGAGCAGGAAAAAGGTGAGGAAGAGGGAGAAAAAGGAGAGAAAAAAGGAGAGGAAGAGAGAGAAGGTAAGGAATTGTTAACGTATACCAAGGATAAGAGGAGACAAATTTTTGGGGCAGCAGAAAAAAGGCACATCTCTCCAATCCCGCTTCAATCGCCTTCTAGTGAAGATGATTCAGGTATTTCCTCTCCTTCTATTGCCAATTCTCCAATACCTGTTCTTGTTGATCCAGATGATGATGATGATTTAAACATGCCTATTGCCCTGCGAAAGGGAACTAGAGCATGTACTAAACATCCTCTTTCAAATTTTGTTTCATACTCCCATCTGTCTCCATCATATAGGGCATTTGTGTCCCAAATCGATTCTGTGTCTATCCCTAACCATGTTCAGGAAGCTTTGTCTAATCCTAATTGGAAGAATGCCATGGTTGAAGAGATGAAAGCTCTTCACAAAAATGGGATGTGGAAATTAGCAGAGTTACCTCGAGGTAAAAAGACGGTAGGATGCAAGTGGGTATTCACCGTGAAACATAATGCGGATAGGACTGTTGAGAGATACAAAGCCAGGCTTGTTGCTAAGGGCTTTACTCAGACATATGGGGTTGATTACCAAGAGACATTTGCCCCGGTTGCAAAAATGAACTCCATCAGGATCCTTCTGTCGCTAGCAGCAAATCTGGAATGGCCCTTGCATCAGTTTGATGTCAAGAATGCATTTCTACATGGTGACTTGGAAGAAGAAGTGTATATGGATATTCCTCCCGGGTTTGAGGACAGTAAGACACAAGGTAAGGTATGTCGCCTCCAAAAATCCTTATATGGCCTCAAGCAATCTCCTAGAGCCTGGTTCGATAGATTTTCTCAAGCTATGATACGATATGGTTTCAGACAAAGCCAAGGCGATCATACTCTCTTTATCAAGCATTCATCACAAGGGAAATTGATTGCTTTGATAGTCTATGTAGACGATATAGTTCTCACAGGCGATGACTTAGTTGAAATGGAACAGTTGAAGACCTATCTTGCCAAGGAGTTTGAAATTAAGGATCTAGGAGATTTGAAATATTTTCTTGGAATAGAAGTGGCACGCTGCAAGGAAGGGCTGTTTATATCCCAACGTAAGTATGTCCTGGATCTCCTAAAGGAGACAGGTTTGCTTGGTTGTAAAGCAGTTGATACTCCCATGGATCCAAATATGAAGCCCAGTGATGATCCCAGTGGAGAACCGGTTGAAAAGGGAAGATACCAAAGACTAGTGGGCAAACTTATCTATTTGGCTCATACCAGACCGGATATCGCTTTCGCTGTTAGTGTGGTAAGTCAATTTATGCATGCTCCTAGACAACTCCATCTTGATGCTGTGTTTAGAATTATGAGATATCTTAAGTCAGCCCCAGGGAAAGGGCTGTTCTTTGCCAAGAATGGTCATACACTTGTTGAAGCCTACACCGACGCTGATTGGGCAGGTTCAGTGATGGATAGGAGATCAACTACGGGGTATTGCACATTTGTGGGAGGTAATTTGGTCACATGGAGAAGCAAGAAGCAAGCAGTGGTAGCAAGATCCAGTGCAGAGGCTGAGTTTAGAGCTATGGCACAAGGAGTATGTGAATTATTATGGATTCAGATAGTTTTGACTGATCTGGAGTTTGGGCCAAAGGACTCTATGAAACTGTACTGTGATAGTAAATCAGCCATTAGCATTGCTCATAATCCGGTCCAACATGATAGGACAAAACACGTGGAGATTGACAGACATTTTATAAAGGAGAAGTTAAATTGTGGAAACATTTGTACTCCATTTGTCAAGTCTGGGGAGCAGCTAGCAGACGTTCTTACCAAGAGTCTAGCAAGTCGTTCGTTTCACTTTATCCTTAGCAAGCTGGGAATGAGAGATATCTTCGCACCAGCTTGAGGGGGAGTGTTGAGTTTCATTAGTTATAAATGTTTTATTTATTTTATGATTAGTATAGGGACTTGTGTGTAATTACTTGTTCTCTTGTTATTATAAATAAAGAGGTCTCACAGTTGTGAGATTAAGCCTTCAATAATATTGTGTAATGATATTCAACAAACTACACCATACAAGAAAAGAATTAAGAAGCCATAAAGGCTTACAAAAGTAAAAACCTTTGGAATTCCCTATCTTAGACTTTAAGCACCTAAGAGGAAACTCACCAAAAGTAGGCCATGATATAGCAACCATAGTCAAGATTTTAGACTAAGATACTACCAAACAAAGTGATGACATATAGCAGCCATTTATTACAAAATACGTTTTAATAACCCTTATTAATTTGTAATGTGCACAAATCATTTGAATTGCTCCAATTTTTCTAATGTGACTGCTTTGGTGAACACATATGCGTATTGATCATGTGTGTTGACAAAATTCAACTGAATTTCTTCTTTGTTCACCAAATTTATGATGAAGTGATGCCGAAATTCTCTCTTTCTACAATTATCTCTTCCAGTAGCTCTTTCAGTAGTTCACTTTATTGTGCTTCCATTACTTTCTCTCAAAAATCTCCAACATATTTTTGGTATCAGAGCCTTACACCCTACACCCTTTCTTCCTTTGCTCCAAATTTAATCCCTTCTACAAATTCTTCCAATGGCATCATCTTCAAATAATACTACCTTCAATTACTCTCAAAACTCGTATTTGACGGGGAAAGTTATGACTACTGGTCTGTCCAAATGAAAACCCACTTCATTTCTCAAGATCTTTGGGAAATTGTAGAGTATAGTTTTCCAGAACCAGAAAATCCAAAAGCATTAGCAACTTGGACTCAACCAAGCCAGAAGGAGTACAAGGAGATTGTGAGAAAGATGCCAGAGCATTTCCTCCCAACCAACAAGGGTAAGCATGTCTATTTTTCCTAGTAGAATCTTGGGTGAAAAAAATCACAAGAAGCTTGGGAACTCTTAAAAATTGAGCTCCAAGGCTCCGAGAAAGTAATTTCCATTAAGCTTCAAACACTTTGGCAACAATTCGATAATCTAGCCAAGAAAGAAAAAACAATCCAAATCTTTGTTTCAAGAGTTGCTTAAATAATTAATCAAATCAGAAGCTATGGAGATACCATTCAAGAGAAAACGATTGTGGAAAGTGTACTTGGGAGGCTACCACAAAACTTTGATCATACTGTTGCTGCAGTAGAAGAGTCAAAGACTTGTTAAACTCACTTTTGTTGAGCTCATGGGTTCTCTCGAAGCCCATGAAAAAATAATGACCAGATATGCAGACCCAAGTGTTGAGCAAGCATTCCAGTCAAAAAGCTCGACATTGCAGAAAATAAAAATTCAGAAAATAGAGGAAGCAACTCATTTCAGCAAGCCCAACGAGGAAGGGGACGTCAGAATTTTGGTAATCGCAGTCGAGGAAGAGGAAGAAATTCAACAATCAGCAAAATGGAATTGGTAATGTCAATTTTGACTCCCAATGTTTCGTTTCAAATGCAGCATATGCAAAATTCCAAGCCACTCATAAAGAGATTGTTGGTTTTAAACAACGAGCAGCAAATCTTTTATTCTAGTATGAGCACTCAATTTGACTCACAAGACACTTGGAACTTGGATAGTGGAGGAAACAAAAAAATATTTTTTTCGGTTTGATGACCAAATCTCTTCCCAAGTTAAATTGGGAGATGGAACGTTACAACCCAATGAAGGAAAGGGCACTGTGGCTGTTCAGACAAGGGAGGTAACACAAGTTTAATTTCTGATGTTTTTTGTGTCCCTGGCTTGACTCAAAATTTACTAGGTGTAGGACAATTAATTCAAAAAGGTTTCAAAGTAAATTTTGAACGATCAGAATGCAAAATATCTTATAAAAACGATCAGCCAGTGGTAAGTGAAAATGACTTCAAATAAAGTCTTCCCTCTTGCCATGCCACTTGATGAAAAAATTGCTCTAAAAGCTGACAAAGTTGACCAGTCATTGTTGTGGCATATGAGATATGGCCATTTGAATTACAGTGGCTTGAAATTATTGAAACAAAAAAATATGGTCATTGGACTCCCAAATGTTGAAAAGGGGGACAAATTTTGTGAAGGATGCATATATGGGAAAATGCACAGACTGCCATATCCCAAAACAGCATGGAGCTCAAATAGACCACTTGAACTGGTTCATGTATATATATAAGATGCTCAAAACAGATCGTGGTGGCGAATTCTTATCACAAGAGTTCAAAAACTACTGCAAAATTGAATGAATAAGACGCCGACTGTTCGATACACTCCTTAGCAAAATGGAGTGGAAGAAAGAAAGAATCGCACCATTGTCGAGATGGTGCGGAACATGTTAAAAGCAAAAGGTCTTCCCAAGAATTTTTGGGCAGAAGCGGTCAATACAGCAGTCTACATTCTCAACAGATCTCTTACAAAAGTAGTTCTAAACAAAACTCTTTATGAAGCATGGAATGGTTGTAAGCATGATGTTAACTCCTTTAGAGTTTTTGGTATGGTGCATATTCTTTCATTCCCTCTCAACACAGGGAAAAATTTGATGAAAAAAGAGAAAAATACATCTTTATTGCCTACCTATGTAGCACGGTCATAGACACGTGACACGGGTATGATACAATACGGGTACGATGGTACGGCTATTCCCAAAAATGTAGGGTACGAGTACAGCTAGGGTACGTTGAATAAAAATAAATTTTTAGTTATAAAAAAAACAAAGAAGAAGATGGTTTTAGATCAATACTACATATTATTCATCCAGAGCATAGCAACTAAGCATTCTTAGCAACTGAATAATATTGTTTTAGCATTACAAGTCCACAACATTAAAATAAATAAATAAAAAATAATAAAAAAAGAAAAAGAAAAAGAAGAAGTCATAGTTTCAATCTCAATTTCCTAAAAGTACCCGTGTCCCTGCCACACCCATCCCATACCAAGTGTCACAATGTTAATTAAAAGCACCAGGACACGGTCAGAAGAGTGTCCGACACGCACCCACGTGTGTCGTACCCGTGGGGTACCCGATACTCTTACGGCAACCAAAATGAAGTACCCGTGCTTCCTAGTTGCCTACAGTGATGAATCAAAGGCATATCGACTCTGAGATCCAAAAACCAAACAGTTGGTGATTTCAAGAGATGTGTACTTCGATGAGATGAAAGCCTAGGAATGGGAAAGAAAAAACTCCCATGAAGAAAATTTTGCTCAAGCTGGCGAGCCAAGTTCTTTGCAGTGTCCAGCAACCAATTCAAATCTAAGTTTCTCTAGCAATATTGATTCAGAGTCTGATTCAAAACCAGATTCACCACGAAGAAAGGTACGCCCACTAAGAGAAATTTATGATTCGTGTAACTTTGCACTTTTCTCTTGTAAGCCTCAGAATTTTGAAGAAGCAACAAAATATGAAGTTTGGCAAAGAGCAATGGATGAAGAAATGACTACAATTGTAAAAAATCACACTTGGGATCTTGTTGATATTCCTGAAGAAAAAGATGTGGTCACGCTGAAGCGGATCTACAAGACCAAGTTTAAAGAAGATGGTTCAAGCCAAAGGCACAAGGCCAGTCTTGTTGAAAAAGGCTACTCACAACAGCCTGAAATAGACTTCAATGAAACTTTTGCTCCAGTCGCCCAAATGGAAACCATTCGCACTGTCCTAGCATTATCAGCACAACTGGAACTCCAAGTATTCCAGCTTGATGAAAAATCAGCTTTCCTGAACGGCGAATTGGAAGAAGAAGTCTATCTTGAACAACCTAAAGGCTACGTTGTAAAAGGAAAGGAAAATAAGGTGTATCACCTTCGAAAAGCTCTCTATGGCCTAAAACAAGCACCGTGTGCTTGGAACAGCAAAACTGACAAGTATTTTCTTCAGAATGGCTTTCAAAAAAGTCCAAGTGAGTCATCCCTGTATGCCAAAAAAGGAGGTACATATGATTTCCTTATTGTCTGCTTTTATGTTGATGACTTGATATATGCTGGCATTAACTCTGTGATGGTAGAAGAATTTAAAAAGGCCATGATGAAAGAATATGAGATGACAGATTTGGGTCTCATGAAATATTTCTTGGCATTCTCAAAAGGAAAAATCTTCATTTCCCAAGAAAATTCACTGCAGATATGCTGAAAAATTTAACATGTCAAAGTGTAAGCCTGTGGCAACTCCAATGGAATTGAATGAAAAATTGCAGCTTAAAGATGGAACTCAAAAGGTCAATGCTACACTCTATCACAGCTTGGTTGGTTCATTGATCTACCTCACCAACACAAGGCCAAATATAGTCTACCAAGTCAACCTAATTTCCAGGTTCATGAATGAACCAAGTCAAATCCACGACTCTGCAGCAAAACGAAAACTAAGATATTTGCAAGGCACAAAAAAATTTGGCATTAAATATATCATTGAAAGGGACTGTAGTCTAATTGGATAAACCGACAGAGACTGGGCTGGATCCATTGACGATAGAAAAAGGACATCCGGTTATTTGTTTTGCATGGGTACAAAAGCAATCTTGTGGTCTTCCAAAAAGCAAAAGACCGTGGCACTTTCTTCCGCAGAAGCAGAATATATTGCAGCCACAGAAGCTGCGTGTGAAGCAGTTTGGTTCAGAAGAATTCTCTCTGATCTAAAGCAAAATCAAAAGGAACCCACAAAGATTTATTGTGATAATATGTCCGCAATTGCCATGACAAAAAATCCAATTTTTTCATGCCAGATCAAAACACATCGAATTTCAGCATCACTTCATATATTTCGTGAACAATGAAGAAATTCAGTTGAATTTTGTCAAGACTCATGAGCAATACGCAGATGCACTCACCAACACAATCACATAAAAAATTAGAGCAGTTCCAATGATTTGTGCACATTACAAATTAAGAAGGGGTATTAAAATGTAACTGGTAAGAAATGGCTGCTATATGTCATCACTTTGTTTGGTAGTATCTTAGTCTAAAATCTTGACTATGGTTGCCATATCATAGCCCACGTTTGGCGATTTTGCTCTTACATGCTTAAAGTCTAAGATAGGGAATTCCAAAGGTTTTTACTATTGTAAGTCTTTACGGCCTCTTAATTCTTGTCTTGTATAGTGTAGTTGTCCTATAAATATGGCCTAAGTTTGGATAGGTCAGTAAGCAGAGAAATAATAAGAAGTCTTTCTCTCTTCCTACAATTATCACTTTCAGTAGCTCACTCTATTGTGCTTCCATTACTTTCTCTCAAAAATCTCCAACACAGACATGTTAGATCAAACAAAAATAAAAGCATTCTATGTTATACAAGAAACCAAACAGAATCGAAGGAAACTGAATGTGATGACCATGAACAAAGTTTTATTTGAATTCCTAGATTTAAGTTTTAGTTTTAAAGATTTATTATTGACGAGCAATAGCAATTGCACCTATTAAAGTAACTAAAAGAATTACAAATATGAAAATGGAAGAAAATAATATGTTGATAAATGAATCCCAATTTTGTTTGATCATTAAGTTTGCAACAAGTAGAGTGAGATCAGGCACATTGGCATCAACTCATTTCCCAAAAAAAAAAATTCCTTTTATAGCACTCAGATATTCAAAACAGCAGAAAACTCTTACAATATTACGGTATTACCTATTTAGCCCAAATAGGCTAAGGCCTCATTTGGAGCAGCTTCTAATTCTGCGTTTCAATACGAAAAAAAAAACTGCTTTTGACCAAAAGCTGCCAAGGTAGCTTTTGGCCAATTGCAATTTTTTGCAATTAACTCACATATTTTTGCAATTGAATCACAGAACCTGATTTGTCAAATAATCCCATTTTAGCTTTTGAGTTCCATAATCACTTACGAATTCCCAAAAAGCTATTGCCAACCACCTAAATAAGAAAAATAAATAAATACATCCAGAAAACTACATAGAAAATTGCCCAATAAATGCCCCTTCTATCCAATTCCATTCCAATTACAATTTCAACTACTCAAAACCCTATCCACTCTAAATTTCAAACGATTCCGCAGATACCCACAACGAAAAAAATAAAATAAAATAATAATAATAATTATAATTCAAACCCCACAAATGCACTCACTGATGAGAGAGAGAGAGAGAGAGAGAGAGAGAGAGAGAGAGAGAGAGAGAGTAAAAGGGGTACCCAAGAAGCGGATTTTCCGAGAGTAGCAAAAGCGAAGCGGTGATCAGGGTTGATGGAGAGCTTGGTATTGATGAAGAGGATGATCCCCTGTCTGATTGACTCCAATCTGTTGATGGTTCGACCGTTGGGTCCTGTCACTTTCATTTCGACCTGCGATTCCGTGTCCACATCGATACAGAACAGTATGTCTTCGTTTGAGAATCGAGATGGTGGCAGTGTGTAGCGAGCTGGTGGTTGTGTTGAGCTCTGACCCTCCGCTCTCTCCATTCTCTCTCTCTCTCTCTCTCTCTCTCTCTCTCTCTCACTTGTTTCTGTCAAGAACTCCTTTTGGGCTTTTCTCAATAAACCAATGGCACCTAGGAGCATCAGATGGGCTAGCTACATTAACTTACTCCCACTGTATCATTTTCTTTTGACTAAATTTATCATCTTTTACACTTTGGTATGATTGTAAAATAGAATTGAATTGAATTGAATTGAATTGGGGAGAATAGAAAAGAAAATAAAAGAGTAGAATTGATTTGCAATTTTAATTCTCTTGTTTGGTTTAACACAGAAATAGAAAGAATAGAATTGAAAAGAATTAATGATACTTCCTAAAATACCCCGGACCTTAAACCTAATTTACCCAAACACACCTCAGACCAGAAGAACAAAAAGAAAGAAGAAGACCGAAAAAGACGACCGGAGAAGAAGAACCAAACGACCGAAGAAGAAGAAGAAGACGACCAAAGAAGAAGAAGAAGACTGAAGAAGAAGACGACTGAAGAAGAAGAAGGAGAAGATCGTAGAAGAAGAAGAAGAAGACGAAAAAATCAGGTTAGGGTTTTTGGATTTGGGTATTTTGGGAAGAATAATATTTACAAATCAATTCTCACCAAATTCAACCAATTTTGGTCGGATTTCAGTCTTGCCTAAAACTTCAATTCTCAAGAATTGGTAAGAATTGGAAATCATTTCATTTCTCATTTTTGTCTCAAACCAAACACATGATTTGCCACAAACAAGAATTGCAAATCAATTCTTTTCTTGTTTGTGGCATACTAAACAGACTGTTAAGCAAAACATCATTAAATATATAATTTTCTATTAAATAAGAATAATTCTTTGGTGATAACTTTTATACAACTTTCATACAACCTCTAAAAGATGTGTCTATCTCTCTCCCCTGTGTCACTGTGGGGTCACCCCACAGTGACAACCCGCGCCCGGACTCCCCAATTCCTTCTACAGTGACACAGGGGAGAGAGATAGACACATCTTTTAGGAGGTTGTATGAAAATTGTCACCAAAGAATTACCCATTAAATAAAGCTTGTTCCTCCAAAATTATTCATTTTACTTCTTTTTATCAAAAACTAATGCTCTTCTATATTTAAGTTTAGAAAGAGTATTGTTAGAAAATGAGTAAAAAAATATGCATTTAATAGTCAAAGTGTTCCTTAATTTTGGAACGGCTTAAAAAATGAAAAGTAATCATACAAATTGGGACGGGTAGTCATCAAAAACTAAATTTATATTCTAAAAGTTTTTTCGGTGGGGTCAGGTCTAATATAGTGGGATTAGTTAAATTTTAATTGGAAGTTATTTACCATATCATTTGAAAAGTGCTTTTGGGATAGAAATTTGGAAAGCATATCATTCCTCTTTTTCTTTTCTTTTTCGAGTGAATACATTACTGGCTATTTTAACTTGAAAAATTAGTGAAAATTTCTTACAACCAATTATCAAGAGTTTAAACTTCATTTCGATTTTTATTTTGTTAAAAAGTCACTGATTTTAAATCCTATAATTTGCTACATCCTTATAGATATAAATATAATATTTTTTTTCTTCCCAAAATACCCCAACAATGAAAAAAAAAAAAAAAAAAACCAAAACCCAAATATGCTCTCTCTCTTCACAATCTCATTAGAGCTACTTTCTCTCTCTACAATCTCTCTCTCTCCTCACCACCACCACCGATATATATATATATATATA
This sequence comes from Hydrangea macrophylla, assembly GCA_033977485.1. Taxonomy (NCBI): domain Eukaryota; kingdom Viridiplantae; phylum Streptophyta; class Magnoliopsida; order Cornales; family Hydrangeaceae; genus Hydrangea; species Hydrangea macrophylla. The sequence goes on from CM066989.1 coordinate 74,846,585, forward strand.
TATGTATGTAGGGTTAGGTTCTTCAGTGCACTGGGCTTTTAAGCCTAAAAATTCGCAGGATAGCAGGGCAGCGGAACGCGGGGCGGATTAGCAGGGCGCCCCACAGGTTTTTTAGGCTTAAAAGCCCAGTGTATTAGAGAGCCTTTCCCTATGTATATATATATGTATATACAAACAACGTGTATACTCATTGTTATGGATGGTGATTACATGTATTGAGTTGAATTGCTAGGGATTTACTTTTGTGTGTATACAGTGATAGCAAACAATGGCTTAGATCCAAAATTTCACTTATTTGATGAGGTTGCTAAGCACAACAAAATTAAAGATCGGTGGCCACCACCGATCCACCGCTTCCACCCTCTGCCATAATCACTACCACCTCCCTCTATCATGGCCACCACCACTATGAGCCACATCCACCACCACAACCATCGCCAACCTTCACCATGACCATCGCCAATCACCACCACCACTACCATCATCGTCGCAACCACCACCTCTATCGTCACTATCAATGGCGTTGATCTAGATCAAGATATAGATCTTTATCTCCGGTCAAGATCTAGATCTAGATCTGAACATCATCGTCATCGTCATGGTCATGGTCATGGTCATGGTCATCGTCATTGTCATCGGTGATAACTCAATGAACTCCGACGACCACTGTGCAAGGCGACTTCGTGATCCTCACACAACCATTAGCAATGTGAGATTAGTTGCAAAATTTGTTATATCAAGTGAAATTACACTTATTATAGACAAAGTTAAGTGAATTTTACTTATTTTTGTCTATAACAAGTGAAATTTCACTTGATTTTTTTAGGTGGTCGCCGGAAGTCAGACGAGTGGTGAGTGGTGGTCACCAGAGGTCAGGCATGGAAGGGGCGGATGTGGCACAGGTGGTGGTCATCGGAAGTCAGATGTGGTAGTGGTAGTCGCTAGAGGTGGTGGTTGTGGTCGCCGGAGATGGCAGGGTGTAGACACCCAATTTTGACCACACTGATAGGATTTAGGGTGGACAACGTCTTGGAGGATTCGATGATGAAAAGTACCCCGTGGAAGGTACTGGATTCCACACAATCAGAAGATCGGACTTCGGAAAGTGACTTCAAGCTCAGAAAAGCCCTTTTCCATGGATAAATCCCGGTTTTGTCAAAATCATCTCTCAGAATTCATATTCTCTCAGGGTTATATGAACATTAAGTGTTCTAAACGCAGTATTCTAGGTATCCAGAGATTCAATTTTAAAGAAAAGTTCGAAATCGACGCACATTTGAAAGCAATTTTGGAAAAGACGTCATTTGATTTCAAAAAGATGACGAAAGTTCCGGAGGACTTCCGGACTTCAATTGGACTTCAATTCTCATTATAAAACCTCTGGAAATATTTTTATACTGAAATTCAACCTGACAGCTTTCCAACGGTACGTAAACGGACGATTTCGGACACCAAAAAGCATTTTTACAAAAATCTGGAAAAGCAGTGCACGTGATTTTTGAAACAGGGTTTGTGGGTGACCAGAGGAGCAAGAATAGTAAGTGGCGGTTTTGGGTATGGGGGTGGCGGGTCCCACCATAACCGCCACTTCCATTTGTGTCCTCCACGGAGCTTTTTGAGTTCCAGACCCTTCTAGAAGCTTCCCACTGCGAGGAAATTGCCTGGAAATTGCGTTTAGGCTCCGAAATGGCCATTTTAACCCTCTTTTAAGCTCTAAAAATCCTGTTTTAACCCTGAAACTTAAGAGCTAAGTCTTCAAAACTCTATATAAGATCTCATACATCTCATATGAGATCACATCTTAACACACTAGACACTTGGAAGAGATACACTTGAATATACTTGGAGATACAAACATACATAGAAGCACATACAAGAGAGATAAGTATACTTTGAATATACTTTCAATTTAGGTGAATTCTAGAGAGAGAAAATTATGAATTGAATTTAGATTAACTTAGGCTAATTAGACCACAATTTGAACATCAATTGCCTCCCTCAACTTCCATGGATGAGTGCTTGAAGAACACTTGAATAACATTTGAAGAAGAAGATCTTCAAATCAATTTTGGTCTTGTAATTGAGAATCCTCCAAGAGGTAAACACTATAGTTCATCTCTAATTCCTACTTTGTATATATAGATCTATAAGATTTGGATCTAACTTAGTTCTATTTCTACTTATTAGAACACTCATCTTCTTCCTCTCATGTTCTTCACACACTCACATAGTTAGATCCAAATCTCTTTGATTTTTATTGATAATTTACAATTAGAGATTGTTTTTCACTTTGATTTTCAATTTTGGTTTCATTCTTCAATTTTAGTTTAGATTCATGCATACATGATTATATATATATACATATATCTATTTTGAATTCCATGATGGTTTGGAAATATGATCTATGAGAAGGATGATTTCTATGTTCATACCTATCTCTTGATTATTCCTATTACCTAGAATTCCTATTGAATTTCATCTCCAACATGATATTTATAAGTCCCTTTGATCCTTGATCTAAAAGTTCTTCATAGAACTTGAGGGCTAAATTGATTGGGAATCATGATAATTAAGTTGATCTATGAGTTTGATCTCTCTAATAAGCTTCAACTATCACTAAAATGTTTTCCTCACACTTTAAAATGAACTAGATAAAAATTCAGCAAAGCAGATTGGTTTTGTCCATTAGATTTGGTCCATCAAAACCCATAGTTTGATGGATTTCAAATTTTCTGGGTAAACTTTGATGAATTAGCTTTCATCCGGTCCGTTTTGAGAGCTTTTAGGATTCATATACTATTTTTAGAAATTGTTGAGAAATCGGTTGACAGATTTGAACATCGTCTCTTTGTGCTTGAATTTCAGAAAATCTATAATAGTTATCGACGTTCCGCTTTTTAGGGATGATTCCTAACTCATATATCTATATGCCGATGTAAAATCGTGAGCATACGATCGAGTTAGGATCGTTTTCTAAGCGTTTAAAGTTGATACAACTATTCTGGAATTTTCTAAGTTTAATTACAAATATGATCATGTATACAAAATGGTCATACCTTGATCACTCAACAACAATTGATGAATAAAACTTGGTTTAGAAATCACCTAGGATAAATGGATGAGAGATCAAAAGCTTAAATCAACTTGGTTAACATGATTCATGAACTTCTATTATACTTCTATTATGTTTTGCATTCATTTGTCAAATGATACCAAATTTCCAGAATAACAGAGTCTGTTTAAAACACTTTTTCAGAAACCTTGTGATTACAGAATGTCCATGGGTTTATTTTTATCATATACTACAATGAAATAGCTTTCTTTTGACACCAAATAGAGCTTCATATGATTTTTGTAGATTTAATTATGATTTTTACAAGAACAATGGACAGTCCTGATCCACTGTTCCCAAAACATTTATTTCTCAAACAATAAAATTGATATTGAGGTCCCACTTTTTGGAGAAGTTCCCTAAGACATGTATCTAACTTTCTGTAAAAGGGTTTTTATCCAGCTCATGTTTAAGACCACTTTTGATAGGATTCATTAGAGGTTGCTGAATCTGGAAATTTGATTGATGACATGTTTTCTTTGTTTATCATGCATATCATTTGTTTGCTTGTATTTTTGCAATGCTTTGGGTATTCTTTGGTGTCTTAGTGCAGAGAATTAAGTGCCTTGGACCCGGACGTCGATTTGTGGTTTGCCTCGTCTACATGTGGCTTAGTGCCCATGTATCATGTACTATCTCTATCCTTTCTCTTAGAATTTTTCTAGGTTTACAACTTTGATTTCAACGACACAATTCCTTTAGGATAGTCTCCGTTTATATGATTATTTGTTAGAGACATCTTATCTAGGATAGTTGCATGATTGCATTGCACGTTTCCATTCTTTTTGCTTTCGCGACTCCGCTTGAGTCAACCAATGTAAGTCTTCTCGTTCCCTTTGCATATCATGACATGTTTACTTTATTTGCATCGGTCCCGGGCGGGACTAGCCACTGTGAGTATACTTCTCCCTTGTATTGCATGAGCATCCGCTTTCTACTTGATTTAGTCTCTTGAAATGATTTTCATTAGATGTTTCTTTTTGCCATGTATATATCTATCTAGTATGTTTGAGGAAACAACATCTATTATGAATTAATAACAAGGATATTTGAATCAAGGCCTACCATTTGGTAGGGCGAGGAGGGGGTGCTTTAGTCCTGCTTGGGCTCCTTCCCCTCTCGTACCAAGACCCCCGAACCTTGTTTCTGGTAATGAAGGCCGAGTAACCTTATTCAATTTTGGGCGAGTCAAACTTGGGTTTCCTAATTCCCGATAAAAATTAGGTGGCGACTCTTTGTCTCTAGGATCGCGTGAGGAAGTCCTAGTTTTCTCTGAAGTGTGCTCCTTGGGATCCGTCCCGGGACACTATCGAGGGAGAGCGTCAGGACCTCCTCATTCGCAGTGGTCCACAATCTGGCGACTCTGCTGGGGATTTGAACATGAAACCGATGGTTTCTTGTTCTTCGAGGGTTTGACTTGAACCAATGAATATCCTTGTTATTAATTCAATAATCATGTTGTTTCTGCCTGCATTTGCACTTGCATTGTTCTTTCACCGCGACTGCTTGAGATCATTGCCTTGAAGATAGAGGGTCCTCTTTCCTCTATTTGTCAAGAGTTTTGGTAGCATGTAGTCACCGTTAGCCTTGTACCGCGTGCGGTATATAGAGCCTATGTGTGAACGGCACGCCCTCGGGGAGGCGGTCAACCACACCGCTGAGCTTGCTAATGGACCCTTTATGAGACTAAAACCCGGCCTTTGCATATAGTTTCTATAGAACCCTTCAATTAGGATCTTGATTATCATCTTTGATTAGGACAATGTGATGAATTACTTGCGCTTGCCCGTAAGGGATTATGTGGATGATGAGGACGTGTATGCGAAGGCATCATCAAACCTTGTATGGTGGATTCCTCTAGGATAGTATGGTCTTTATCCGAACATCCAATCATTATTTGAGGACAATTTTGAAAATTTTTGAAATTATAAGCACTTCTTTGAAAAACCCCAAGTCTTTTGAAAATTCCGGGAATATCCCTTTTGAAAACTCGCTTTGAAATTCACTTTCAAATTCTCCTAGATTTTTAGAGAAATCCAAAATTCCTACTTTGATGATTCAATTTCAAATTTTCCTCTCAGATCTTAGAATTTCAAAATTCCCACCTCAATTTTTAAGAATCATGATTTCTCACCACAAGCATTGATGGTTCAAAAATTCTTTTGAAAATTACAAATCTCCCCATCTCTTTCAAAGATTTATCATGAAAAATTCAATTTTGTAAACATGAACCATCAAGAATTTCAAAACTCAAAATCCTTGGATAATGATTGGATTAGTAGGGTGATTAGCATACTCAAGGAATCTTATGTGCTTATGTGTTGATATGCTAGGTCTAAGCTAGATTAAGGTGCATTGCATTTAGATTAGATTGCATTTCATCTGCATTACATGCACTACACGAGCATTGCATATACGACTCACGAGTGCGACGCCTCTAATATACTTTCAAAAGAAAAGATTTGTTTTCCTCAGAATTTTGAAAACTTGAAAAGATTTCTTTGATTTTAAGAAAAATGTTTTTGAAAAAGGAAATGATTTTCCATTTATGATTTCCATCTTTGTAAATCCACCTTCTTATATCATTCTTTGAAAAATTCTTTTGCAATAAAGATACCTGATTATTTGAAAATCCCTAAATAAACCAGATAAGAAAAGATAGGACCGAAAAGTTGTACTCCTTTCTGGGTCAGAGCTCCGAACAGCCGTTTGATCAGATCAGGGTTAGAAGAAGGAACAGCCGAGTCGACTAGGGTTGAAGATATGACATACGAAGCGGATATGGAAGCCAGATTGGCCGCAATGCAAGCTGCCTTGGATCAGAGCAGGGAGCAGAATCGAGAACAACTTGCCACTATGATGAGAATGATTGAGCAGCTAACTAATCCACCACCACCACCTCCAGAGCATCATGAAGAAGAAGATTTTGGGGAGACAGTTCAACCAAAGGTTCAGCTAGATCAGGAAATTCAGGACAAGTTGGCCAAGATCGACAAACTAGAGAGTGTGATCAGAAAGAGCAAAGGGGTGGATGAGTATTTGTTCGATGTTGAAGGGTTGTGTGACGCTCCAAAAGCCAAACTCCCAGAGAAGTTTAAGATGCCGCATATTGAATTTTTCAATGGAACCGGAAATCCGAAGAGCTATCTGAGGCTTTATGTAGGAACTTTGCAGCCCATGGGCATTGGATCTGACCTCTTCGCTCTATTGTTTCCAAGAGTTTTGAGTGGAGCAGCACTTTCATGGTACTTGACGTTGGAACCAGCCATAACCAGAGATTGGGAGGCATTGGCCAAAGCTTTCGTGGCTCAATATTCATATAACCAGTTGTTTGATGTAACTGCAAGAGATCTAGAAACCACCCGACAAGAGTATAGGGAATCCTTCGCAGGTTTCCTTACTCGTTGGAGAGCTAAAGCTGCTCAAATGACTAGCAGGCCAGCGGAAAAAGATCAGGTCCGAATGATCATCAAGAATCTACAGCCCGAATACTTGGAAAGGCTAGAATTTCAGTCCATTGTAAGTTTCGAACAGCTGTTTGATGTGGGAACTTTGATAGAAGATGCCATTAGAGATGGAAAGATCAAGAAAGAAAGCACGAGCAATCGATACAGAAAGACAGAAAGGCCAGTCTATCATCAGTCTGCTGACGTCAACACACTATCTCCTCAGCCTTTTCAGAAAGAGCGTCAAAGTATGGCTAATGCAAGAGGAAGTCAAAATCAGAAACAGTCGAGAGAGAAAAGAGAATTTTCCGACTTGGGGATGCCACTAAGCACCGCACTTGAAAGAATGATAGAAAAAGGGTACTTGCAGAAATTGGAACCTAAACCAGAGCCAAATCCACTTCCACCGGGTTTCAAAACAGAGTTCTTTTGTGACTTTCATCAAGGCCGTGGACATAGCACAGATAGATGCTGGAGACTTCGCCATGAAATTGAAGACTTGATTGAAAAAGGGGTCATCTCCCCTCCTCCCTCTCAGCCAAATGTTCAGAAGAATCCTCTCCCTAATCATAAGGGGAACATGCCAAATGTTAACTTTGTAGAAGAAGGATCTCAGATTTATAACCCAAAGATCTACATCACATCCTCGAATCAACCAGCTATGGATGTTCAACTTCCGGAAGACGCTGCAATTTGCATCTTGAGGAATATGGAAGAGGAAGAATGGGTCGAAGAAGCACTGGCTTTTGAAGAAGAAATAGCCAACGGAAATCTTACAATTGAATGGTGGGATCCCAATGCCATCACCGACGACTTGATCTGGTATGAGGAAGAAAAGCCCATAGAAGCAGTCACCGAGAAACAAAGCACTGAGCCGATAGAAGAATTGCTAAAGCCTGTCGAGAACCTTGAAATCAAAGATGACGATCTTATTGCAATGATGGAAGAAGAAGAAGATTGGTGGTATGATGATGAGGATGATTCCGTTAATAATACCATAATCCCCGATGATTCTGTTTGGAAAATCACTGTTGGCACCGAAAAGTTAGCCAAAGAACTTGAGTCTATCTGGATCACCAATGAAGCAAACCACTTGACCCGTTCCGGACGTCATTTCAAGCCTCATGAGTTAGAAAATCGTGGAAAAGAAACATGGAATGAGAAAGAAGTCGTCAAAGCAAAAGAGGCTGGTAAAGGAGCCGTGAGCGAAGAAGAAGATGAAATCCTAAAGCAATTGAAGAAAACACAAGCTTGGATCTCAGTATGGGGATTACTTATGACCTCTCACAAACACAGGCAGGCCATGCTCGATACTCTCAATCGTTTGGATGTTTCTGTCAATACTACTCCCGAAGATCTAGTAAACATGATCTCTTCAAAGCCTTGTAAGCCTGTAATCACATTCACAGATGAAGATTTACCGCCGGAAGGGGCACACCACAACAGAGCTCTCTACATCACTGTACATTGCCTGGGGAATAGAGTACCGGTCTGCTTGGTAGATAATGGGTCAGCCTTGAATGTATGTCCTCTCCAAACAGCTCTCAGAATGGGGTTGTCTATTTCAGAACTCTTGCCATCAACACAAACTGTGAGGGCCTATGATAACACCAAAAGGGCCATTGTGGGAATGATTAAGTTGAAAATTGAAGTCGGGCCATTAAACAAAGAAGCTGATTTCCAAGTGATTGATATTCCGGCTAGCTTTAATCTGCTATTGGGACGTCCGTGGTTACATGTGAATGATGCAGTCGCCTCCACTCTCCACCAGAAAGTCAAGTTCATCTGGAAAGAGGATGTGGTAACAATCTTTGGGGATAGCTGGATCAAAGAAGAAGGGACAAGCCATGGTCCTGTGCTAGAAGTCCAAACACCGGAAGAAGAAAATGAATTAGGAGGATTCAACTTTGTGGGAATGATAAATGAAGGAGCTAAGAAAAAGAAATCCGTTTGGGATCGACTCAGCTATGAGAAGAAACTTCCTGATGCATCTGTCTGGGGCGAAGAAATCACTCCGATCAAGAAAAAGAAGCCGTTCATCACCGGACGCGAATATAGAAAGATGTTCGAGAAGGGAAACCCGGTTGCCAAAGATCTACAAGAAGAAGTGGGACAGAATTGGATCCCTGAAGTCATGCCATTGTACTTTGACCAGTATGCCAATCCTAAAGTGGCTCATATGGTGCGGAAGATGAACTATTTTCCTGGAATGGGACTAGGTCGTCGTCAACAAGGAATAACTGAACCACCGAACTTCCACGAACAGAAAGATAAATCTGGGCTTGGGTATCAATTGACTGAAGAAGATAAGAAGAAGATGACAAAAGGAAAAGGGCCGATGGTTGTTTCTGGGCCAAGAATCCTGAATGGATACTTCGTGAAAGAAGGCGATGACTTTCCCTTCTGTGGGTTCCCTGAACCATGGTATGATCCGGCTACCAAGAACATTAAGCCTGGATTTGAGATTTTCTTCAAACATGAGTTCTCCGACTATGAGGATCCGTTCTTGTATACTCCGCCTATCAAGAAAGAAAGGAAGGACTGGGCTGAGCTGATGACAAGTGATGATTTGAACATGCTAATGGATGAAGAGCTGAACATGCTGATGGATGCCGAAGAAGCACTGGGAAATGTGAAAGAAATCAAGCCAATAAAGGGAGCTCTGAACAATTGGGTGATAGAATCGGAAGTCAACAAATCCCCTCCCCCATTTCCCCGGAAGTCTGTAAAGGCCAATATGAGCCATGATGTTGAGTCTGCTTTTGCTTTTGATGTACCCAAAAATGTTAATGAAATGAACGAGGATTTTGCTTACTCTTCTGTGTCTGATGATCTTGATTTTGAAATTTCTGAGGATTTGCAAAGATTAATTGAAAATGAAAATGAATCTGCATGCAAGATTATTGAAGAAACTTTGCTAATAAACTTGGATAATGAAGATAATCCACAAAATGTTCATATTGGCACCACACTCACTTCACAAGAAAGCAATGAACTAATCAACTTATTAAAAGAATTTAAAGATGTTTTCGCTTGGTCCTACCAAGATATGCCAGGCATCGATCCAGAGATTGTCCAACACCACATCCCTCTCTTTCCAAATTCAAAACCTGTTAAGCAAAAGTTGAGACGCATGAGACCCGAATGGACTTTGAAGATCAAAGAAGAAGTTGAGAAACAATTGAAAGCTGGATTCCTGATGGTAACCCAATATCCGGAATGGATAGCCAATATAGTTCCTGTGCCAAAGAAGGATGGAAGGATCCGTGTATGTGTTGACTTCAGAGATCTAAACAAGGCTAGTCCTAAGGATGATTTTCCGCTTCCACACATAGATGTTCTGGTAGATAGCACCGCGGGGCATGAGTTGTTATCATTCATGGATGGTTTCTCAGGGTACAATCAGATTTTAATGGCACCCGAAGACAGAGAAAAGACTACATTCACAACTCACTGGGGGACGTATTGCTACCGAGTGATGCCATTTGGGTTAAAGAATGCTGGCGCAACCTATCAGAGAGCTGCTACTACTTTGTTACATGACATGATCCATAAAGAGGTAGAAGTTTATGTGGATGATATGATTGTTAAGTCCAAAGAAAGAAGTGGGCATTTAACAGCACTCGCCAAGTTCTTTGAAAGATTAAGGAAATACAGAATGAGATTGAATCCACAGAAGTGTACTTTTGGAGTTACCACCGGAAAGCTGCTGGGATTTCTCATCACACAGAGAGGAATTGAGGTTGACCCCACAAAGATCAAGGCTATTATGGATATGCCGCCTCCGACAAATGAAAAGGAAGTAAGAGGATTTCTGGGAAGAATCCAATTCATCAGCCGCTTCATATCTAAGCTCACTGCTACTTGCGATCCGCTTTTCAGCTTGTTGAGAAAAGGGAAGAAATTCGAATGGGACAATCAATGTCAAGAAGCTTTTGACAAGATCAAGGCTTATTTATCAAACCCACCGGTTCTTTCACCCCCAAAGTCAGGGAAGCCTTTGCTGTTGTACTTATCCGTGTCAGAGAATGCTATGGGATGCATGTTAGCCCAAGAAGGAGATGAAGGGCGTACAGAGAAAGCCATTTACTACTTAAGTAAAAGGATGACTGGATACGAATTGAAGTATTCTCCGTTAGAAAAGACATGTTGGGCTTTGGTTTGGGCCACTCGTCGTCTGAGGCATTATATGTTGGCCTTCCCTGTTGTTTTAATCTCCCGAATGGATCCTTTGAAGTACCTATTTGAAAAACCAGCATTGACCGGAAGAATCTCCCGATGGACATTGATGCTATCTGAGTTTGACTTGATACATGCTACGAGTAAATCTGTTAAAGGAAGGGCTGTCGCAGAACATTTAGCAGAACATCCGATAAATCTGGAAAACGAAGGAGAGTTCATGTTCCCTGACGAAGGATTGATGGAATTAAAAGAAGATGTGTGGAAAATGTATTTTGATGGAGCTGCAAACCAGAAAGGATATGGAGTGGGGATCATCCTTGTATCCCCTGAAGGAGCACATACCCCGTTCTCTATTAAGCTGAAGTACACTTCCACCAACAACACTGCTGAGTATGAAGCTTGTATCTTGGGGCTAGAAGCCGCATTGACTTTGGAGGTAAGGAAACTTGATGTATTCGGGGATTCCAATTTGATCATATCCCAAGTTCGAGGAGATTGGAAAGTCAAGGAAGAGAAGTTAAAACCCTATCATGAGTATCTTGATTCTTTACGAACTCGTTTCTTGCATATCACGTTCTTCTACCTGCCTCGAGAAGAAAATCAGCTAGCAGACTCTTTGGCTACTTTAGCGTCAATGATTGAGATTCCTGTGGGGATAAAGCTAACTCCTTTGATGATTGAACAAAGGGAAAAGCCGTCTTATGAGATGATTGGGGAAATAGAAGAAGCAGAAGAACTTCCGTGGTACACCGACGTGTGGAACTTCATTGAAAATGGGGAATATCCGGAAGGCGCCTCTGAGAAAGACAAGAGAGCCATAAGAAGATTCTCGGCTCAATTCATGATTTGTGGCGGAAATCTATTGAAGAGATCTCACAATGGATTCAACTTGACATGTCTGTATGGAAACAGTGCGAGAAAGATGATGGAGCAAATTCACGAAGGGGTGTGTGGTCCTCATATGAGTGGACACATGTTAGCTAAGAAGATCATCCGACAAGGATATTATTGGACTACTATGGACAAGGACTGCTATGAATATGTCAGAAAATGTCACAAATGTCAGATCCATGCCAATATGAAGCATGTGCCGCCGTCACTGCTATACAACATGACTACCCCTTGGCAATTCACAGTTTGGGGAATAGATGTTATTGGAGAAGTAACCCCGAAGGCGTCTAATGGGCATCAATACATCCTGGTAGCAATTGATTATTTCACAAAATGGATGGAAGCAGAGTCTTATGCGACATTGAAGGCTAAAGATGTGGCCAGATTTATCAGAAGAAATATAATCTGCCGATACGGGGTCCCTCATGAGTTGATATCCGATCATGGCAGTCACTTCCAGAAAGAGGTTTTGGATCTACTAGAAGAATACAAGATCATGCACCACATGTCAGCGCCGTATAGGCCACAAACAAATGGGGCAGTTGAAGCAGCTAATAAGAATTTGAAGACGATCCTAAGAAAGATGACTGATACATACCGAGATTGGCATGAGAAGTTACCGTATGCACTGTGGGGATACAGAACATCTATCCGAACATCTACAGGAGCCACTCCTTATTCATTGGCTTACGGAATGGAAGCAGTACTCCCAGTTGAAATAGAACTACCATCTTTGAGAGTTGTGGCAGAATCCGAGATTCCAGAATTTGATTGGCTAAGAGATAGATATGAGGAGCTAATGTTACTTGATGAGAAAAGGTTGGCCGCAATTGATCATGTGCATGTGTATCAGAGAAGAATAGCTCGAGCATTCAACGAGAAGGTCCGTCCAAGAAAACTTGAGGAAGGCGACCTTGTGCTTAAAGCCTTAAAAGCACCCGTTTTCGATCCTAGAGGGAAATTCAAGCCAAATTGGGTTGGCCCATACGTCATCAAGAAGCTTCTCTCTGGAGGAGCGGCATACCTGATGGATCTAGATGGAGTTGAGTTCAATCAGCCAATCAACATTGACCGTCTCAAGAGATACTATGCTTAAAAGCCTTTTTCTTTCAAAACCTGTTCTTTCAAAGCCTCCAGCATTCGAGGAACTACACTTGACCTGATTCCCACTTGGGGATATGTAGGCAACCTGCTCGGTTCGGTCACTGCTCCTGAAACCCTCAACCATACTTTCTTTCAAGACCTGGCCGAACTACTTTGGATCTGATTCCCACTTGGGGATAAGTAGGCGAGCTTTCCTGGCTCTCGATCCCTAAACCTTGCAAACTAGGGGCAAACTTTCAAGTTTGCCCAAAAGCCTCAAGATATCACTGCCACACTAGGGGCAAACTGCGTTTGCCCAAACTTCCATTTATCTCTGTCAACTAGGGGCAAACTGTCGTTTGCCCATACCTCGCTACCTGTCCTCTCTGGATCACTTGGCTATCAGAAAGCACCTAAGTGAAAAATCTGGTAATTCTTGATATTAAGTTGAAAAGTTTTTTAGCAATCTAAAGATGTGAATCTAATGTCAAGACTGAAACATTATGTGGAAAATTTTCAAAAGCTTCAAGATTACATGCAAAGCCAACACAATATCCTGCTACAAGATAAAATCTCATTTTCAAAACATGCAAATCCTTAGAAAATTCAAATATCCAAGTCAAAAGACATTGTCGAGAAAGAGGAATCGTCAGAAATTTCCTTTCCCTGTAAAATCGAGTCCTGTGTGTCAGTGTGCAAAGTGTCAATCAAATCAGTCTCGTGACAAGGGATGCAAAGCGAAACAGAAGGATAGCATAAAACAGCATCAAGCAAAGTCAAGAGTACAAGCCCATCAAGTCTCAGACAGAATACATCAACATCAGTCTCAGCACAGAAAGCAAGAAAAACAGAAAGATAGTCATGGGTGCATATGATCATCATCAGCGACGACGAGTAGCCCGTGGGTACCGAGCAGGCATATCTGAGGCCGTAGAGCTATCATCATCTTCAATTTGGCGCCTTCGCCTAGACCCACCAGCCCCACCAGAAGGGCCTGCATTCATCCGCTCCAACTGTGATTGAAGCTGCCTAACTTGAGCCACCTGTGGAAGAAAAGAATCAGTATAGGGGTTTGAAAAAGCAATGAGATAAGAAGAAAAGGTCAAGAAATTTACCAGGGCCGCATCACGGTCTATGTAAGTCTGGCACATGCCATCCCACTGCAAAGAGAAGAAAGATATGGTCAGAAAGATCAGAAGAATCAGAGGTAATGAGTTCAGAAATTACTTACATGTCCCTCACGAGCAAGGCTCCAAGCCCTCAGATTCTGTGCATAAGCTCGCTCTTCATTGAAAACGGCTCGGGGAACGGACTCATGTTGTTCTGAAACTAGCTGAGGCTCTACAAGATCACGGGGGATCTCTACAGAAGATATAACTCCGCGCAGCATGGTCGAGGCTCGCCAATCACAAGGAGGAATGAGAGGTAGAGGTCGACCAGGGCCATCCACAAAAGAACTCCCCTGCAAATGATGATGAGAAATGAGATAAAGCAAGCATTCGATCAGAAATGAAGAAGTCGTGAAATACCTGCGGGTCATCCGAGAGCGGGAAATTAGGCATCAGATGAGTAACCCTGAAGACGTCATAGTTCTCCTCAAACAGAGTAAAAGAGGCTGAAGGAATTCCGTTCAAAGCATTAATAAGATCTTCATCTTCCAAATTCTGCGCCGACCTCATACAAGAAGGCGGATCCTGTGGCACTAAGAGACGATCCTCCAAATCAGTCTGAGGAGCTACTCTCTCTCCAAGATACCACTCAAGAACAGAGGGACCCTCAAGAAGAATCCTCTCTCCAGTCATCTGTCTAGCTAAGCCAATCTCAGTCACATCTCCATTTGTCACCCAAGGATGCCAGTTAACTTGGGTGAATCTGAGACGGGTAAGAAAATCCCGGCAAGAAATAACATTATAAGCATCATTCTTGGTACCTACGGCTTGGCGACGCCACTTCAGAGCCCGTGGAAAAATATGAATCTCTTCCTCCCAGAATGATGGAGCCGTCATGGAGAAATACTCAAAGGCCCACACCTACAAGGGAAAATAAAGCAGTGGTCAAAACAGCAGAACATCAAATGATAAAAACTGGAAATGAAAATATTTTCAGTACCTCCCAAGCTCTCCAGAATCCGCCGAATCCAGGGGATTTGCCTCGAGAATGCTCCCCCATATGACTATACAGAATGGCTAAACCAGCAGAGCCCCAATCAAAATCTGCAATCTCCTCAAGATTTCGAAGACTATCAAGCATATTCAATGTAATCCGCTCAGCTCGAGTAGAAAGAAGAGAGCAACCAAGCAAATACAAGATGAAAGCACGGATTGGTCCAATCTTGATGCATAAAGAGTGCTCGAAACTTGTTGGAATTGGTCTAAAGGACCCATGGGAATTTGAATTTTGGTAAAAGCCGTTCAGAGTTGAAGAAAAGTCCCCCAGATGAGAAGAATCAAAGGCACCGCAGCCTGAAAGTGGCCGAGAAACGGCAAACTCCCGTCGTTTTGGGATTGATTATGAGTTGTCTTAGAAAATGGACATTTGAGTCTATTGTCGCTTGAGAATTACATCCAGAAAGGACTTTCAGAAGATGGGTCAGAATGCGAGATGTTCAGAAAGGGTTAGAGTAAGCCTGACGTGTTGCAAGAATGATTGCGTTGGTCGAAGCACCAATATGAGTCTCAGAAAGAATCAGCAGGGCCTCCAGAATATGTGCTCGCGTCCCAGAAACCTCAGATATCTCCTCAAGCAGAGAATTTCCAGATATTGTCAAGGTATACAGAATTCGTGCATCTCTCAGAATCATAGGATCTCCCCAGTAGAGAACTTTCAGAATTAAGTTTCTCGCAAGCATCATGTATCCACGGGTTGCCTCCAGATAAAGGATATCTCTCAGAATTTGAGCATCAAAATCGCCTCCAGAATACAAGGTTTATGCCAAGCATCATGTATCCAGGGTTGCCTCCAGAATGTAGGGTTTCTCTCAGAATCGTGGGTTGCCTCCAGAATGTAGGGTTTCTCTCAGAATCAGAATCGTGGGTCGCCTCCAGAATACAAGGTTTATGCCAAGAATCGTGTATCCGTGGGTTGCTCTCAGAATGTAGGGTTTCTCTCAGAATCGTGGGTTGCCTCCAGAATGTAGGGTTTCTCTCAGAATCAGAATCGTGTATCCAGGATTGCCTCCAGAATGTAGGGTTTCTCTCAGAATCATGTATTTCTCAGCATCGCATATCAGGGTTGCCTCCAGAATGTAGGGTTTCTCTCAAAATCAGAATCGTGTATCCGTGGGTTGCTCTCAGAAGAAGGGTCATCTCTCAGAATTTGTGTATCTCTCAGAATCCGTGCATCAGAACAGAAGATTTGTCCTCAGAAGAAGGGCCTGTTTCAGAAGAACAGAGGATTTGTCTCCGGCAGAGAGACCTGTTTCTAGACCTGCCACAGAAGATTTGTCCTCGGAAAAAGGGCCTGTTTCAGAAGAACAGAAGATTTGTCTCCGGCAGAGAGACCTGTTTCAGAAGACTTGTTTCCAGACCTGTTACAGAAGATTTGTCTAGAAGAAGGACCTGTTTCAGAAGAGCAGAAGATTTGTCTCCGGCAGAGAGACCTGTTTCAGAAGATTTGTCCCCAGCAAAAGGACTCTACATCAGCAATCGTCCCCAGCAAAAGGACTCTACATCAGCAATCGTCCCCAGCAGAAGGACTCTACATCAGCAATCGTCCCCAGCAAAAGGACTCTACATCAGCAATCGTCCCCAGCAGAAGGACTCTACACCAGCAATCGTCCCCAGCAAAAGGACTCTACATCAGCAATCGTCCCCAGCAAAAGGACTCTACATCAGCAATCGTCCCCAGCAGAAGGACTCTACATCAGCAATCGTCCCCAGCAAAAGGACTCTACATCAGCAATCGTCCACAGAAGAAGGACCTGTTTCAGCAATCGTCCCCAGCAGAAGGACTCTACATCAGCAATCGTCCCCAGCAGAAGGACTCTACACCAGCAATCGTCCCCAGCAAAAGGACTCTACATCAGCAAATCGTCCCCAGCAGAAGGACTCTACATCAACAATCGTCCCCAGCAGAAGGACTCTACACCAGCAATCGTCCAGTTGTTTGACATGACTCAGAATTCATCCAAGATACTTCGCTATTTCAAGAGTCGTCCAGGATACAGATGACGCCTACGAGCCTTAAGATCAGAAGAGTAACTTTGACAAAAACCTCGAGAATCATCCAAGATACCTTTAGCATATTCGACTGTGAGAGAGAGTCATTACATCCCTTGCATTAGATTTTGCATCCAGGGAACCCTTGAGGATGATTCCTCCAGCACTTGCACATTCACATACTGCACCAGCATCCTAGGATAGGAGCATTTCATCCGCATTGTTGTTGTTTGTTTTCCGTTTTCCCGCGCGCTTGAACTACGCCCTGGTCTGATTCCTGGAAAGGATACGTAGGCAGCTCCAGCGGAGCACGACCAGCATCAGCTTCAACTTAGCCGCCTCTACCCAGCATTGCATTGCATTCTTGCATTCGTAATTTCTTGATTTTCTCTGATTTTGAATTTCTTGATTTTGCGAATTTTTTATTTTTCCTAAAACCTCTCAGTATGGTTATTTGGGTGCCTTCAAGGCTTTGGCACTCACTTGCAGTTCACGTTGTTCACAACAAGCTCTGCCAAAGAGGGGCAAACTGTAGACACCCAATTTTGACCACACTGATAGGATTTAGGGTGGACAACGTCTTGGAGGATTCGATGATGAAAAGTACCCCGTGGAAGGTACTGGATTCCACACAATCAGAAGATCGGACTTCGGAAAGTGACTTCAAGCTCAGAAAAGCCCTTTTCCATGGATAAATCCCGGTTTTGTCAAAATCATCTCTCAGAATTCATATTCTCTCAGGGTTATATGAACATTAAGTGTTCTAAACGCAGTATTCTAGGTATCCAGAGATTCAATTTTAAAGAAAAGTTCGAAATCGACGCACATTTGAAAGCAATTTTGGAAAAGACGTCATTTGATTTCAAAAAGACGACGAAAGTTCCGGAGGACTTCCGGACTTCAATTGGACTTCAATTCTCATTATAAAACCTCTGGAAATATTTTTATACTGAAATTCAACCTGACAGCTTTCCAACGGTACGTAAACGGACGATTTCGGACACCAAAAAGCATTTTTACAAAAATCTGGAAAAGCAGTGCACGTGATTTTTGAAACAGGGTTTGTGGGTGACCAGAGGAGCAAGAATAGTAAGTGGCGGTTTTGGGTATGGGGGTGGCGGGTCCCACCATAACCGCCACTTCCATTTGTGTCCTCCACGGAGCTTTTTGAGTTCCAGACCCTTCTAGAAGCTTCCCACTGCGAGGAAATTGCCTGGAAATTGCGTTTAGGCTCCGAAATGGCCATTTTAACCCTCTTTTAAGCTCTAAAAATCCTGTTTTAACCCTGAAACTTAAGAGCTAAGTCTTCAAAACTCTATATAAGATCTCATACATCTCATATGAGATCACATCTTAACACACTAGACACTTGGAAGAGATACACTTGAATATACTTGGAGATACAAACATACATAGAAGCACATACAAGAGAGATAAGTATACTTTGAATATACTTTCAATTTAGGTGAATTCTAGAGAGAGAAAATTATGAATTGAATTTAGATTAACTTAGGCTAATTAGACCACAATTTGAACATCAATTGCCTCCCTCAACTTCCATGGATGAGTGCTTGAAGAACACTTGAATAACATTTGAAGAAGAAGATCTTCAAATCAATTTTGGTCTTGTAATTGAGAATCCTCCAAGAGGTAAACACTATAGTTCATCTCTAATTCCTACTTTGTATATATAGATCTATAAGATTTGGATCTAACTTAGTTCTATTTCTACTTATTAGAACACTCATCTTCTTCCTCTCATGTTCTTCACACACTCACATAGTTAGATCCAAATCTCTTTGATTTTTATTGATAATTTACAATTAGAGATTGTTTTTCACTTTGATTTTCAATTTTGGTTTCATTCTTCAATTTTAGTTTAGATTCATGCATACATGATTATATATATATACATATATCTATTTTGAATTCCATGATGGTTTGGAAATATGATCTATGAGAAGGATGATTTCTATGTTCATACCTATCTCTTGATTATTCCTATTACCTAGAATTCCTATTGAATTTCATCTCCAACATGATATTTATAAGTCCCTTTGATCCTTGATCTAAAAGTTCTTCATAGAACTTGAGGGCTAAATTGATTGGGAATCATGATAATTAAGTTGATCTATGAGTTTGATCTCTCTAATAAGCTTCAACTATCACTAAAATGTTTTCCTCACACTTTAAAATGAACTAGATAAAAATTCAGCAAAGCAGATTGGTTTTGTCCATTAGATTTGGTCCATCAAAACCCATAGTTTGATGGATTTCAAATTTTCTGGGTAAACTTTGATGAATTAGCTTTCATCCGGTCCGTTTTGAGAGCTTTTAGGATTCATATACTATTTTTAGAAATTGTTGAGAAATCGGTTGACAGATTTGAACATCGTCTCTTTGTGCTTGAATTTCAGAAAATCTATAATAGTTATCGACGTTCCGCTTTTTGGGGATGATTCCTAACTCATATATCTATATGCCGATGTAAAATCGTGAGCATACGATCGAGTTAGGATCGTTTTCTAAGCGTTTAAAGTTGATACAACTATTCTGGAATTTTCTAAGTTTAATTACAAATATGATCATGTATACAAAATGGTCATACCTTGATCACTCAACAACAATTGATGAATAAAACTTGGTTTAGAAATCACCTAGGATAAATGGATGAGAGATCAAAAGCTTAAATCAACTTGGTTAACATGATTCATGAACTTCTATTATACTTCTATTATGTTTTGCATTCATTTGTCAAATGATACCAAATTTCCAGAATAACAGAGTCTGTTTAAAACACTTTTTCAGAAACCTTGTGATTACAGAATGTCCATGGGTTTATTTTTATCATATACTACAATGAAATAGCTTTCTTTTGACACCAAATAGAGCTTCATATGATTTTTGTAGATTTAATTATGATTTTTACAAGAACAATGGACAGTCCTGATCCACTGTTCCCAAAACATTTATTTCTCAAACAATAAAATTGATATTGAGGTCCCACTTTTTGGAGAAGTTCCCTAAGACATGTATCTAACTTTCTGTAAAAGGGTTTTTATCCAGCTCATGTTTAAGACCACTTTTGATAGGATTCATTAGAGGTTGCTGAATCTGGAAATTTGATTGATGACATGTTTTCTTTGTTTATCATGCATATCATTTGTTTGCTTGTATTTTTGCAATGCTTTGGGTATTCTTTGGTGTCTTAGTGCAGAGAATTAAGTGCCTTGGACCCGGACGTCGATTTGTGGTTTGCCTCGTCTACATGTGGCTTAGTGCCCATGTATCATGTACTATCTCTATCCTTTCTCTTAGAATTTTTCTAGGTTTACAACTTTGATTTCAACGACACAATTCCTTTAGGATAGTCTCCGTTTATATGATTATTTGTTAGAGACATCTTATCTAGGATAGTTGCATGATTGCATTGCACGTTTCCATTCTTTTTGCTTTCGCGACTCCGCTTGAGTCAACCAATGTAAGTCTTCTCGTTCCCTTTGCATATCATGACATGTTTACTTTATTTGCATCGGTCCCGGGCGGGACTAGCCACTGTGAGTATACTTCTCCCTTGTATTGCATGAGCATCCGCTTTCTACTTGATTTAGTCTCTTGAAATGATTTTCATTAGATGTTTCTTTTTGCCATGTATATATCTATCTAGTATGTTTGAGGAAACAACATCTATTATGAATTAATAACAAGGATATTTGAATCAAGGCCTACCATTTGGTAGGGCGAGGAGGGGGTGCTTTAGTCCTGCTTGGGCTCCTTCCCCTCTCGTACCAAGACCCCCGAACCTTGTTTCTGGTAATGAAGGCCGAGTAACCTTATTCAATTTTGGGCGAGTCAAACTTGGGTTTCCTAATTCCCGATAAAAATTAGGTGGCGACTCTTTGTCTCTAGGATCGCGTGAGGAAGTCCTAGTTTTCTCTGAAGTGTGCTCATTGGGATCCGTCCCGGGACACTATCGAGGGAGAGCGTCAGGACCTCCTCATTCGCAGTGGTCCACACAGGGTAGTGGCTGAGGGGTGGTAGTAATGACGGCTAGGGTTAGATGATGAAGATGAGGGTATTTTAGCCTATGAAGTAATGAGAGGACTTATCCTTAATAAAATATTTAAGTTGTCCATAATACTAAGAAATCTTATACTAATGTCCTTTTCAATAACTACCACTTTTAACTTTTCTCTTTTTGGACTAGTTATATTTGTCTTACTAGTAATGACTCTTTATATTCTCTTTCCAAATCTCAACCCTTGTATCTTCTTACAATTTTAATTGCCATTAATCAGATGGCTAGACAAGTTGGCCAGAGCTCTTGGCCTCCCAAAAGGAGGTCAAGGGTTTGAAACTTCCAAGGGTTATGTGAGTGGTTTAGAATGACCAATTTCAAGTAGCTGGACGAATCGTATCCAAAGCTTGGCATGGTTCGATTCCTACCGCCCACCCACCTTTTCGATTTTCCTGGTGCATGTATTATGGGGTCAGTGCACGTGCCCATTGTTTACCCCAGTTCTACTTTGTTAAAACGACAATAAGGTAAACCATCTAAAATACTGGTGGGGACCCCGAAGTCGCAGAGGACATGTTGGAGGATTTGTCCTAATCATTTAGAAAGAAAAAAAAAAAATTGCCACTAATCTCAATCACACAGAATATAATAAAGTAAGATAAAAAAAAGATAAAATGAAGAACATTGCTTGAATTGAAGGTTCAAAAATGGAAGGCTTAAAACCACTGTAGCTAAAAATAATATCACTGCTCGAGATGCTCTAAGTGGCATTGGGAGCACTTGAGCCAACTTGCAATGATACATCCTGCTGGTTTAAAATGTATCATACATACTGGTGGTTTTTGTGTTGAAATATGATAACTTTGTACTAGAGTTTTAATACCATTCGAATAAATGGTTTTTAAAAATAAAGCAAATTTTCAAAAAACATGTATTGTTTTCCGAATTTATAACTATTTTGTACTAAGTTACAATAATTTGGCTCCAAAAGTGATGCCAATTGTTGTATACATCCTAAACCACTAGGAATTCTACTTGTAACATTTTATCACTAATTTGGGATACATGATGATACAACCAAAGCTAGTAGAAAGTATTGTCATACCCCGGCATAGCCAGATAGGGAACAAAGGGACTTTCTACGTACTCTTGGACCCGATGAATTGCAACAGTTTGTGAATCGCCAGATTGTTCAAACCACACAACGACAACAATAATATAATCAGAGTAATTAAAAGCATACAAGGATCATAGCTTAAAGCATAAAGCATTACTAAATAAAAAGGTGGTACATAAGGTTTTACAAACAACTGGAGTCTGGCACCAAACTACTACATTAGTCTGGAATTACAACATAATAAAACTACTGGCTGAAAAAAAAAAGTCTTGAGGATAAATTGAACAAAACTAAACATAATTTCGAGGAGCCTCTCGACAAAGTCCTCTAGCCGAGCATCTAGTCCCGCCTCAGCTGGTAAAGGGTGTCATGCCCAGGAGTAGCAAAAATAGGGAAATTTAAAATTTTCTTTTTGGACTCATAGGGAATGACTTGATTGAAAGCCGTCCTGTCCTCTAACACTATAAACAACATGAAAATAAATGGGAGAAAGCTAATCGTAACATAAACTTTAATCTGAACAATTTAAACGATTACAAAACATCGGTTTCAATACTAATACAACAGACTATTATAAATACATGATGCTGGCGGCTATCTTTGGTCTTCAGTCTAGCTCTATACTTCCAGTGTTTCTTAGCATCTCACTCTCAAGACTGAATTGTCCTCTGACCAACATGCAAGGAAATTTGGACATCGGATTTCCAGGCGTAACATGTCGTCAGCTTTGCAACAAAGTTGAGTGGGCGTTTATAACTATATTCACTATCAATATATATACACTAACTACTCATCTTACGTTATTACTTTGCATATTAGGATGCGATTAGTCCATTATTGACGTCGCTCACACGGATATAGCAAATGTATCAACTAACATATAATGCATTTACCAAACATCCACCATTAACCAACTAACGGGATTAATATAATTCATATCATACTTGTCTGGTTCTAGTAATCATAACAACTTATCTCATATCATTTCATTTCTCATTTCCATTATGTGCATCATGTAAATGTGTACTCAATGAACCCGAACCCCAAACTCTAGAATATGAAATCCCATGAGCAAAGTAACTCATTAACGTCGGGTTATAAAACCCATGACAAATTACTCTGAACTTACTTTCATAATACAAACCACGCTTCCACTGCAAACTCTGATACTTATTTCATACTTCATTTTGTCACGACCCACAGGCAAAGGCACTAGGGTGTGTATCTCCACTTAATCCAAAATAGCACGATGGGAGAATTGGCTCGATCGTCTATACCCTCGCTGGTGAATCACCACCAGACGAGTTGCACGTTAGAATACTAACTGCGGATAGGCAAGCATAGCGGCAAAGGCACGCATCATGCGTACTATCACGGAATCTCACTGCAGAGGACGGTACATTAGTCTCTAACTAGCGCATAATATACAGCACGACGACAACCCACACAATGTGTGTACTATCTCTGGTAAAGCTCCTCGACGACCAGTACATTATAGTGCTAATTGCTAAACAGTACGACGGTAAACCCAGCCGCATGTACCATCTCCAGCAATTTACACGGACGACTGGCACAATAGCAACTCTAATTGTTTTCTTACTATCACAGTTATAGTCACAATATTCTGTATCTCAATCATAGTTTCCCATTTATCACGTATCCTTATTATCTCGACAGACTCCCAAAACATAACGACTCATGATACAAGAATCTCAATTATACCAATTCCCAATTCCAAAGACTCCTAATTACTTCACTCATGACTTTAGATGATCGGAGTCACTAACATTGACTGTGTGTACTGACACCCGTGATGTGACATCCAGTTACATGATTCTTGATAACATAATTACATTAGGCAAGACATATAGATAAAACCCCTAACATGCTCTTTATTCTCATTAGCGCATTTAGACATGGTTATCAAAGCAATAACGGCGACGTGTTCACATAACCAACATTGACATATATGAAACGTACAAATTAACGTTCGCAATCAATTATCCATCATAACACATACATGGCTATACAGTCTTTCACATATGGTTCTTCTCTTTTATTTCTTATAAATATAACATAGTAACGTCTAACATGCTTGTCTTATAGCAATCGTTTCATAACACAATCAGGGGCGGAGCTTCAAAGGGACTGGCAGGGGCCATGGTCCCCCCAAAGCTATAGAAATTCTAATGTGAAGTTGTGTTAAAAATTTTTTTTAGAAAACTTGTAGTTGATTGGCCCCCCCAGCTTTGTACCATACACCCTACCTTACCTAAGTAATTTCCTAATAAAAAAGTAACAAAGCAGACGTGAGACTTGAGAGTTGGGACACTATACAACACACCTCTTTCCAGACTTTACCCAAATTCCAATCCAAAACAAAACCTAATATTCCTTTCAACTGAGAGTCTGAGATCGTCCCCTCCCCTGACTCCCCTCTACTCAGGGGTGGAGCTTCAAAGGGACTGGCAGGGGCCATGGTCCCCCCAAAGCTATAGAAATTCTAATGTGAAGCTGTGTTAAAATTTTTTTTTAGAAAACTTGTAGTTGATTGGCCCCCCCAGCTTTGTACCATACACCCTACCTTACCTAAGTAATTTCCTAATAAAAAAGTAACAAAGCAGACGTGAGACTTGAGAGTTGGGACACTATACAACACACCTCTTTCCAGACTTTACCCAAATTCCAATCCAAAACAAAACCTAATATTCATTTCAACTGAGAGTCTGAGATCGTCCCCTCCCCTGACTCCCCTCTACTGGCCGTCGCCCTTCTGCCCTTCACGGCGTCAACTCCGGCTATGGCGACATCTCCGGCAACGGCGTCATCTCCGACTTCTCCTTCTTCCATTCACAGTAAGGCACTTTTCTTTTCTTCTCTCGTTCAATTCTTTCTTGCACCTCTCTTTTTCTTCTCTTCCAAAATTCAATTTCTCTTCTCTTTACTTCCAATAATCCAATTTGTTTTCATCTATTGCCTAGTGGTGTGTTCTTTAATCAAGAACCCTATTTACTTTTGTAGTCCTTGAAGTCTTGGTGAGAAACTGAGAATGTCAATGCACATTGACATTGGCTTGGAAAGATTGCTCCAATACCTTTACATTGATCTATTTTTTTTCCAGAAGCATTACCTTTGAAACTTGAAAGGTATGTTTAGGTACTAATTTTATTTTATTTCGGAAGAATTTAGTGGTATTGAAATATAATTCCTTTAGATTGGAAGATTGGGCCCATTGGGGTATGATTTTGATTGCTTGATATTATTCCTAATATCCTTTAGATTGAAATATAATTGATTTATCATTTGTTAACTATTTGTTTGAATTAGGAATTTAGCCCGTTTAGGATTAAAACTTAGTGCTTACAATAGATTATTTTTCTAAGATTAGTTAATTAACTTTAGTTTTACTTGGATAATGTTAGATTCTAGGTTGCAATGTCAGAGAAACGTCAACAAAAGCGTGCAAAAACTACTATTGATACCTTCTTTAAGAGAGAAAGCAAAGCACCCCCAGCATCGAATGTTGATACCTCAACTCCCGTTGAACAACATTCAAGTAAAACTCCAGGAGTCGAACCTAAAGAAGTCGAGTTCTCTTCTTTAGAACGTGATCCAGGAAAACGCCCTCAAATGTGGGAATATCATGTTAACCAACGTGATGAAATTTGACGTGCTTATATCAAAGCGGGGCCTTACCAATTTCATCTTTCGGAGTATCCATTTTCATCAGAAAAGCATCATCGTCGATTTCAATATTCTTGGTTCGCACAATTTCCTTCTTGGTTAGAGTATTCACCTACCAAGGATGCTGCTTTTTGTTTGGCATGCTTTCTTTTCGCTAGTAAGCCAGACGGGCGGTTTAGAGCAAATGCATTTACTGTCGCAGGATTTAAAGGTTGGAAGAAAGTCAACGACGGAAAGAGATGCGCTTTCTTGGCTCATATTGGAGATTCTTGTTCACCACATAGTATTGCTGTGAGATCTTGTGACGATCTAATGAACCAATCTCGACATATTGACAAAGTGATGCATGCACAAAGTGAAGACACAAAATTGAAGAATCGTTTGAGGATTAAAACCACAATTGAGTCCATTCGGTGGCTTGCCTTTCAAGCTTGTGCTTTTCGAGGTCATGATGAAACACCTAATTCGAGAAATCGTGGTAATTTCCTTGAACTAATAAAGTATGCGGTGGATTACAATGAGAAAGTTGTAGAAACTGTTTTAGAGAATGCTCCTAAAAATGCGAAGTATACTTCGCCAATGATTCAAAAGGAGCTTCTACACATTTTCTCTAACAAAGTGAGGAACAAGATTCGTGAAGATATTGGGGATTCCAAATTTTGCATTCTTGTTGATGAAGCACGAGACGAATCTAAACGAAAGCAAATGGCTCTTGTCTTAAGATTTGTTGACAAAGATGGTGGCCTACAAGAGAGGTTTTTTTATGTTGTGGGTGTTAAAGACACAACAGCATTGACTCTGAAAAATGTGTTATCAAATCTTTTTTCCCGTCATAATATCAATGTCAACAATCTACGTGGGCAAGGATATGATGGTGCAAGCAATATGCGTGGTGAATGGAATGGATTACAAGCACTCTTTTTGAAAGATTGCCCCTTTGCATATTATGTGCATTGCTTTGCTCACCGACTCCAACTAGCCTTAGTTGTGGCATCTAGAGAAGTAATTCCTATCCACCAATTCTTCTCTATGTTGGCTTTTATTGTCAATGTTGTTGGTGCTTCTTCAAAGCGCAATAGCGAGTTACAATCAGCTCAAGAAGCTGAAATTGCACGTTTGATAGTTATTGATGAACTTGAGACGGGTAGAGGGGCTAATCAGATTAGTACTTTGCAACGAGTAGGAGATACTCGTTGGAGTTCTCACTTTTCTTCAGTTTCTAGCCTATTAAGATTGTTTAGTGCAACATGTTCAGTTCTTCAAAATATCATTAGTGATGGAGCTAATTATTCTCAACGTGGTGATGCTGATGCAGCTTATACTAATATTACATCTTTCGAATTTGTATTTATCTTACATGTAGTGAAAGAGATCTTGGGAATCACTGATATCCTCTGTCAAGCTTTGCAACAAAAGTCTCAAGACATCTTAAATGCTATGAATCTAGTCTTGACTACAAAAGAACTCCTTCAAAATTTGAGACGTGATGGTTGGGATGCTTTTCTAGAAGTTGTGAAATCATTTTGTGGAAAACACAACATTGATATCCCTGATATGAGTGCTCGTTATATAATGGGTCGAGGTAGGTCTTGTCGTCAACGAGACCACATTACAATTGAGCATCGTTATAGGTTTGATATCTTCATAGCTACTATAGATACTCAGTTGCAAGAGTTAGATAGCAGATTTAGCGATCAAACAACGGGACTTCTCACTCTTAGCTCGGCTTTGGAGCCTAAAGATGCATACAAATCATTTAATATTGATAGTATTTGCAGTCTTGCGGAGAAGTTTTATCCCGAAGATTTCACAAACCAAGAGAGACTTCTCTTGAAGTTTCAGTTGCAGCATTATGAGCTTGATGTGCCTAATCATCCAGATTTGTGTAATTTGTCCACAATTTCTGCACTATGTCGAGGATTAGTGGAAACTGGAAAATCAAAGGTTTATTATTTGATTGATAGGTTGCTTCGTCTTGTATTGACTCTTCCGGTTTCAACTGCAACGACAGAGAGGGCATTTTCAGCTATGAAACTTGTCAAAACTAGACTCCGGAATAAGATGGAGGATGAGTTTCTTGCAGATAGCTTGGTTCTTTACATTGAAAGAGAGATCGCTGAGACTTTCAGTACAAATTCGATAATAGATGATTTCTATTCTTTGAAAGATCGTCGAGCGCAACTTTAATAGTATATAGTTCATAGTTATTGTATTTTGTACTTAGCTAAGTCATACATGACTAGATAGATTTTGAAAGTTAGTTGATCCTTTAAGATAGTTGATCCTTTAAGATTAAGTCTGAAAGCTAACTTTATACTTTTGTACGTACTTACACTCTAAGTAAGTTCCAATATATACATATTTTTGATTTGATTTGCTAATTGGTTGTTTCATGAGAAAAATGCTTGAGCATGAGTGCATGACTTTTATGTTTTATATAACATGTTATTTAAAAATTTGGGTGGCCCCTGCAATGGGGAAATCCTGGCTCCGCCCCTGAACACAATCCACATATACATCAATGTACAGTCATAGTATCACAATCATAAATACAACTTATATATATCACATACAAATACTCTAGTAGTCATTATGTATATGAGAGTGAGGTTAGAAACACTCACCTGGATGTCTTGTCAAGCTTATAACTCTCTGAATAGCGGATAAGTCACAGTCCTACAACGTATAATAGAATAACGGTGATGAAGCGTAGGTGTAAATGATAGGGGCATAATGGTAATTGTATCAAACCTAATGCCAATGCTAATTTATAATATTTTAGAATGCTAAAGGCTAATTTATAATATTTTAAAACTTTTCTTTAAACATTAGCCAATGCCATATATTTATTTATTGTATTAAGGCTAACAATTATTATTTATTTACGACTAAATAAATAATCAGTAAAATGTATAAATATATTATATATAATTTTAGAATATATAATAATTATTAATAATATTATTACAAAAATTTAAAGTTGAATAATAATAATTATTAATCAAGATTAACATTAATTTAAACTAATTAACTAATTAAATCAAATGATATCTATACATAAGGCTCTGTTTGGCAAACGGGGTTCCTAACACACATAAGCACAACCCAAAAGCTGACTTCCGAAACTGGCCTGAGCCCAAGCCCATGAGTCATTTTCCTCCTCTAGCGTATATACATACGCATCATATATATATACATATAGTTTGTATATATATACGTTTTTATATACAAAACTTTAAACGATCATAACTCTCTCATTTCTTAATGAAAATTAGCAAACTATAAGTCGAAATTGAGTGCCTCGACAAGCCCAATCTAATGGTCCAAGTCTCAAAGCCTAACTATTAACGGTTTGCACGTACGGGGGAAACCAGTTCAACCTAAAAAGGATAATTGGTTCGTTGGTCTTCCAAATGTGGCCTAAGCTTCAAGCTATTCGTAGGGGATCTTAAGGGGGTTGCTAGGGTCATTTTGGCATTAGTTTTATGGATTTTGGTGATGGTCCAAAAATGGAGCTTGGTTAGAGCTTCAATGGTAGTCTGGCCATAACGTGGGTGTTGGGTCTGTTCGGGGGTGTCCGTGAGGGCATGTGTGAGTCCATGTGTGTATAGAAATCATAGAGGAGGTGTTTGGGTTTACCTGTTGGTTCTTGGGTTGGTTCTGACGTCTCGCTCGGCATCCCGCGACTCTCTCTATCCTTCTTCTTCTCCTTATTCTCCTTGCTGCGAGCTGTGTGTGTATGTTTGGAGTGTGCTGAGGTGAGTGGCAGTGAGGAAGGATGAGGGACAATGAGTGGTAGAGAGGTTGAGTGAGGGAGGGTGGTGTTGTGGGTTTTGTTTTCTTTCTCTCAACTCTCTCGGTCTGACTCTCTCCCTCTCTCTCTCTATATATATATATATATATTAACACAATGCACACACAACATAAAAATATATACAACACTCATACATATATACAACATACATATATACATAATAGTGGGTGTGTATGTTGTGTTCGGGGGTCCAAGAGGAGGGCGGGTAGGTGAGGGTTTAATGAGGGAGAATTGGGGAGATTTGGGGGTTGAGTGTAGGAGTAGTGGAAGTGACGGTGAGGTGATGTGGTATGACTTTGTGTACGGTTATGCATGTAATTCAGTCCGGGTATAAAGGTTGGAGTCCGCATCTATAAATTATAGTCCGGGTCTATATTTAACGTTCTGGGTTCACATTCTTAGTTCGGGTCTAATATTAATATCCAAGTCCATAGTTTATAAATTAGGCAACAACAAATATTAAAATGTAACCTATAGTTATATATTCCAATGGAAACCATGTATATTAAAGATATAAAATTAATCATACAGAGAGAACTTAGAAAATATTACATTAATAAAGGGTACGGATTTTACAGGTACTACAATCTACCGAACTTACAAGAGATTTCGTCCGAAATCTAGAAGTGACTAGTCCTACCCAACTTACAAGAGTTCTGACCTTATATCAAATTCTAAGGTTGTGAAGCCTTTGTAAATACTACTAGCTAAGTTTATTATTCTTACCATCCTTGTGAGGAAACAGAAGCATCAGGATTACACGGTTGAGATGCTGAGGTGTTGTGCTCTCTGTCCTCGGTGTGATTCTGCTTATTTTGTCCTGGATGATGGTTTGCTTGCTCGGCGGTTCCGTTTTGACTTCTTTTGAGTGATGTTGTTCATTCCTTGTCTTGAGCAATTCTTGTGGATGTGGTCCATTCCACCATACTTGTAACGTTGTGATTCGTATCCTCCTATTTGTTTCGGTGCTGGGCATTCGTTGAAGTGATGTCTGCGATTTTCACAGTTAAAATAAAGTTGGCGTATTTTACGTTGAACTGATGCTATTATTGTGTCGGCTTTCCTTTCATCATCATTGTGTCTTTTGTACTTACGATGGTTATTCTCTGGCCTATTTCTTGGATTCGTTCGAAGGAATTTGTCGCTCTTTAGAAATTCCTGATCGGGGTTCTACTTCTATCCTTGGTTGAATCTCCACGAGGGTGGTCGGTTCTCGAATCGTCCTTGTTCTCGATCAATGATTTCTTCAAAACCATTTGCCATTCCCACCAGGGCTTTGAGTGGTTGGTTCAGATGACCAAGAGTCGATCGTTGAAGTTGTAGGGAAAGGCCTAGGTGGTACTTCCGATTTTTCTTCTCTGGCATGTCAATCATGTGATATGCAAATCGGGATAGTCGTTCGAATTGTACCGTATACTCTCTCACATTTTGGTTTCCTTGAACCAGCTCAATGAATTATTTCTCCTTTTTCTTCCTCTCAGTCTGTGGAAAATAGTTTTCTAGGAATAATTCTCTAAATTTTGTCCAGATCATTCTTTGGATGGCTTCTTCTCCAAGGGTCACCTTCTCTAATTCCCACCAGTCGGCTGCTGCGAATGTCAGCCGAAAAATAGCTAAGCGTTTTTTCTCGTCGTCCCTATAATCGATCATTTTGAATATCAAATTCATCTGACGGATCCATTGTTCTGCTTGCCATGCTCCATCTAATCCGTTAAGGGCTTCTGGTCGGAGAGAACGAAATCCTTTAGTAGTTTAACTCATGTCTAGCGTATTGGTACTTCATTGCCATTGTTATGATTATTCTTGTTGTTGTGGTTGTTGCTGGTGTGTTCTAACCTTTAAAGGAATGCTCCAAATACGCCAATTGGGTCCATTCTGGGAGGTATTAGGTCAGTAGATCCACTTGCTTGGTATTGAATTGCTCAGGTTAATCTGACCATGGTGTATGTAGGGGATTGACAAACACTGAATATTGCACATTTATGTGCCAATATAATAGACATTGTGCTCATTTAATCCCCCAAATTCCTAATTTTACATGCATATTTGAATTAATATAATTTAATAGTGATGTCACTCAAATGCGTGTAAATATTTGTTTTTACATATTTTATATGTTAAGGTAAAAATGAAGTGAAATAAAGGGAAGCAAAGAAGTAGCAACCACACCGAAGCATTTCTCATATATTACTAAAAAAAATGCATAGTAAATATTGTTGGGTTTGTGCTCTCAAACCATTACTTTTGTATGAGACACTAGCATTATAATATATGGATATCAGCTTTACACTTCATTGTGTATGTTTCTTTCATGAGATGATTATTTATCCTTAAGTATCATAGTAAGCAATTCGTGTGTGTATGAGATACACAAGTGAGATCCGAATTACTATTCTTTGATACTTAGAATATGTCACAGTGGATGATGAGACTGGATACCTCATCAGGTCTACACTGTAGCATAATTAACTACCATTGGATGGAGTGATTAATCTCAATCACTAGAGTGTAGCTCTTAGTTGATAGGCTAGTGCTTATAGTGCATTGACAGACCTGAGTTTCCTATTGACACTTAAGGTTGTCAACAGTCAATAGGAACTCATAACTTGTATAAGGTACGTGTTCTCAATCTTGAGACGATTATGAACACAGACTGTGGATATGACTGCTTTGACTTACCAATCAGTGAGGTCTATAGAAGATCAACACCTGGGTATCTTGGGTATGTCATGTTCATAGGGTTGTGAACATATATTGTCAAGATAGAATCTACCCTCTGATTCAGAGTAAGCATTTCCTTGAGAATGTCACCAAGTTGATTACTGAGAACTGCAGTCTTGTTGATAATAGTTATCGACATGTTTGGTAATCATGAGAGGTGAATGGGACTCAAGGAATACAAGAAGTAATCATGATTCAGGTTGACAGTAACTGTTATCCGACTACCTGAATATGATTACGAATGCTGACGTAGAGGGACATTAGTACACCATATAAGTCTAGTTATCGCTTCGGATATGTTCTTTTGCGTTGGAGTTCAGTTATCATTTTATAGTGGAGTAAACGTTAACTGATCAGTCGATTAATTTGCTGATCAAAGAGTTTGGTCATGAGAATTAATCAACTGATCTGAGCTAACAATAAAGAGCCTAGGAGGTCCCACTCTTAGCTCTGCCAGGATACTTGGAAAAACACTTGAGGAAGCTGTCAAGACAGGTTCGATCGATTGAAGCTAGTTCGATCGATCGAAGTCATGGCAGGTTCGATCGATCGAGAATGGTTCGATCGATCGAATGTTCGATCGATAGAAGTCCTTCGATCGATTGAAGGTTAGGTCGGTTCTGGGAATCTATAAATAGGGCAACTGCGTTCTGGAAAAGGAGTTCGTCATTTTTATTAACCAGACGCTGCAGAAACTATTTTAGTACTCCAAACCTTCTTCTTCTTCTCCATTAGGATTCCCACCAACCCTAGTCCTTCCTACGAGCATCCACAGGAGTCATAAGAGTGAAGGCCATCTAGTGGAGGCTGTAGACACCCCATTTTGACCTGCCAAAAAAAGAAATAACTGTCGCAGGGGGGCCCACCAGGCACGCAAATCAAAGAAAAAGCTTCGGAGTCCAACCAGGATCCCCAGATGTCAAATCAACGTCGTAAGCAGCACCGATGCAAACGTACTGCATTCCGGGCTTCCCGGAGGTTAATAATCAGGACCGATTCGAACTGAAAGTCAACATATCAGAGTCTGGGATGACCAAAGGCCAAATTCAATTATGCCAGGACTCAACAGGCATCAATACGGGCCACGGAACTTCAAATCATCAAATTCTGATAACCGACGAAGAATCGGTCTCCGATCGAAAGCTTCGGCACACCGAAATCGAGAAAAAAGGACACGATCGTCAATCCAGAGGCACCAGAAGTCCGATTGGACATGATTGGCAGGAAATACGGAGAAAAACAGAGATTCTGTGACTTGAATCAGTCTAATCGAACAATCGGAGAAGAAACGGTGTTCGATTCAAGTTTTAACGGCCCGATCAACATCGACAATGACATACATGTCGATATCCGGGCTCAAGATCTCTGATCCAACCATACGGATATAAAGAGGATGACATTACGAGTCCATAACTTCTTGAATCAGAAAAATCGGACGATCGGTTCAAAAATAAATAACAATCGAAGTTCCTGAACGATCGGACGGTCAAGATCAGAATTGCACCGATCAACCGGTGTCTCACCTACATGGGATCGGAGCCCATGTAGGTTTTGCTTATAAAAGCAAACGATTTGCTTCATCTGACGAGGAAAAGGGGGAACAGCCTCCATTAAGGCCTTGTTTGGTTTGAGAAAAAAACTCCCAAACCCCTTGGTATTTGTTTGGTTATCCACCAAACACATCTATATCACCACCATCACACAACCACTGTCACCACCACTAGAGACCCATCATCACTACCTCATTACCCAACACCTTGCACAACCACAGCCTTCAGAAAACACCCAGAAGACCCAGAAAAACTGTCTGAACCAAACAGGGCCTTGAACCTTCGCAGAATCTGAAAACTCAACCAAACAGGCCCTTACAGGGCTCTCTGTATCTCACCTCCCCATCCAGGGGGTCCCCCAGGCCAAGACGGAGCCAACACCGCAGGTCCCGTCACCAACCCACCTCCAGAGAAGCCTCACGCGCCTCCAAAACGCAGCCACGCGCCGCCGCTGCAAAGAAGCTGCTCCGGCAGCTTTTCCTGCGATCCCCACCGGAAAGCACCACGACCATCTCCATCGTCTAGCCCAGACGACGCCACCACCAGAAGGCCGGCCTCCAAAGACCACCGGAAACCGTCGCACGCGCTACACGCGCCACCCGCAGTCCGTTTCGGCTCTCCACGCGCAACCCATAGTCAGCGCTGAGTCAGCGCTGACTCACCAATTGACCAACCAATCAAAGTCTGCCACGTGGCAATGACTGATGAGTCAGCAGTCCAGTCAGCATGCCACGTCATCTGCCATGTCAGTGTTGACGGACTAATCACAGCCTGCCACGTGGAATCACCAGCCACGTGTCACTGCCACGTGTCTACCACGTCATCTGCCATGTCAGCGTTGACGGGCTAATAACAACCTGCCACGTCACTGCCACGTCACCACTAACCAACCAATCAGAGGCTGCCACGTGTCCACTACTTGTCCAGTCAGCGTCCAGTCAGCGTCCCGTCAGCTTTGACCAGCCAATCAGAAGGCCCGCCTTATAGCTATTCTGACTTTTTCGGTCCTTTCGGACCTGACTATGACGTCCGTTCAAGTCGATTGCGTGTCAAAATATGACTTCGGGCCTTCTCGGCTTATTTCTGCGACGTTTCTCGGTGACGATCCTTTCAAATCTCCGAATTCTTTGATTCTTTCTCAACAACACATCGACTCGGCTTTAATAGCCCCCTTCTGCACAGGTAACTCCCTCAAAACTCTTACACTTAGTGGTCTGGGGCTCCCTATAAATCCACTGGTTGGATATTCCGCCTTTTTCTTTTCTTTTATTTTATATGCTTTAGTGGTGTGGTCTCCCTATAAATCCACTGGTCGGATCTTCCGCCTTCTCTTGCTAGTCGGAAGGAGGCCTCAAACTCCACCCGATTGGACTGTATACATCCTGCGTCAGCCGGAAGGAGATCTAATGACCCACCCGGCTGAACTTTATCCAACTGTTATATCTTGCGCCAGTCGGAAGGAGGCCTCGAACTCCACCCGATTGGACTTTATATCCTGCGTCAGCCAGAAGGAGATCTAATGACCCACCTGGCTGAACTTTATCCAACTGTTATATCTTGCGCCAGTCGGAAGGAGGCCTCGAACTCCACCCGATTGGACTTTATATCCTGCGCCAGCCGGAAGGAGATCTAATGACCCATCCGGCTGCACTTTATCTCTTGTTATGGATTTTCGTTGATAAAATCAGGAAACACAAAAAATGATACTTCTCTCGATTTACACAAGGGCACCGACCCGTACTTCCGGCACACTTTGTTACCACTGGGCACCGACCCGTACTTCCGGCACACTTTCTCAAATCATAGGGCACCGACCCGTACTTCCGGTAAAACTTTTACACTCTTTTTTTCACCGGGCACCGACCTATACTTCCGGTACACTCTTTTTTTCACTGGGCACCGACCCATACTTCCGGTACACTCTTTTTTCACATGGGCACCGACCCATACTTCCGGTAAAACCTTTTTTCAAATTACTGGGCATCGACCCATACTTCCGGTAAAACCTTTTTCAAAACTATTGGGCATCGACCCATACTTCCGGTACTTTGCTTGGAACCTGCAAACAGCACATGTAAGACAGGTATGTCTTCACACCCTTCATGGGCACCGACCCTTACTTCCGGCACATAAAACAAAAAGACAAAAAAATCATAAAAAAACAAAAATACAAAAAAACTCGTCGCACGGTCGATCTATCCCGTTTTTTTACTCAAAAACACTTTCTCACAACTCACTACTTTCTCAAAGGTTAAAGTCTAGGACTACACCGCGCAGGTTAAAGTTCCTAGCTACACTGACTTTACTCAAAATATTATTTTACACACTCACGGTCTAGATCGACCAAACATCCATACATATACACTGCACAGAACTACGTACGGCCTGATTCTCGTGTCGAGATACGTATGCAACCCATACTTGGGTACGACCATAACTATACTTTCAAACTATCTCGACTGAGTCGAGATACGTATATATACTTTCAAACTAATACATACCTACAAAACTATCTCGTGTCGAGATACGTAAATCGGCAACCGCGTGTCACGGATGCTCGCGTTTTAATTTCTTATATATGCATCATACTACTCCTTACTTACGCCCCATTACTATGAAAACCACTAAAACGGCAACTGTGTGTCACGGATGTTCGAGGGTGCCTAATACCTTCCCTCGACATAATCGAGTCCCCGAACCCACTTTGAGAACTTTGGTTTCGTACGACTATCAAGAGTCACACTTTTAAAAGGGCCCCACTCTTCTCAAACTGTTTTCTCAAAAGTCAAAGATGATTACTCTAATCGCCTTTGCAGGGATCCTAACTCCCGATAACGTTAGGTGGCGACTCTGAACTTTTACTGGCCCTACTCTCACTTGTACATACTTTCACACATTTCCTTTCGCGCTTTGGTTCGCTGCTTTGAGCCTTTTACCCAATTTTATTTTTTTTTCTTTTAAAATGGTCGCGACCCACGAGGGGACCGCCCCCCACCTTCGGGGCGGGCGCGACAGTGGAGGCTGCTGGAAGTTGAAGAAAATCAGAATTGGGTTCAAGACACTAAGGTATAACTCTTGTCCCCTCTTGTGCGCATCTATGGAATTAACGAGTAGTAGATCCTGGGCTACCATTAAGTTTTTATAACTTGATTTTTCCGCTGCGCATTTAAACTTTCAATTTAAACCGGTTTTTCCCTTCAAATATTCCGTAAACTAATCAATATATATATATATACATAAGTATGTATAATAAAAAAAAAGGAAAAGAATAAAAAAATCAAACCAAAGCCAAAATTTTCAAAAGAATCCAAAACCAAATGAAAGTATGACAATGACACTAAATCATATATGTAATGAGTTTTCTCCCTCTCTCTCACTCTCGTTTTGTGCAGATTGTCAAAACAATGTCAGTAAACTTTGAAAAACTGGGCAAAAGAATTGAGCCAAAGATCAACTGTCAGAGACTGAAGAAAAACTGAGGCGTGAAGAAGGAAAAAAATTAGCAGATGACGAACGCAGTGATGAAATGTATCATAGAATTCATCTATAAAATGGAGGAGAGCCAACGAACAACACACAACTCAAAAACACAAGCTACAACAGTTTATAATCACTGTTAGGGAGAGAATAGTTTAGGGGAGGTTATCATGTGAGCACTTTATATTGTCCCTAGAAATAGGAAACTTTAATTTTTCTTGCCTTTTCTAGTTCTAGTAGTTGTAAAATTTTACTTTTATGTAATTGATGATTTCATGTTCAAAAATATGTAGCAAAACTTTGTGTACTGTATTTCTTAAATTTAAAATATTTGTTTTCTTGTATGACCTTTGTCAATTTGTAGTAGTAAAATATTCCTATTTAAAATTAGATTTAATATTTCTAGACTAGTAGTACTTATAGTTGCCCCCTAAAATAGTTAGAAACTCCAAAATTTCAGTTTTTATAGCAATATTTTTATTCACTAGAAGACAGATTTTGCAAGTAAATATCATATTTCTTAGCCACGTAGTTGTTGTAATCACCTACCAAAGCCCCAAGCACACCATATTCATATCTCACTCCAAAAGTAGATAAGGATTTGGTTTGGCCTTATTTGTGTTCTTGGAGTTCAACCACTGTGACCCCACAAGAATCCTAAGTCAAAGGTTTAGTATTTTATTATTAATTCAGTATTTCCATTTATGTATATTTTATTAGCCTAGTTGTACTAAACTTTGCTATTTTGCAGATTCCACAAATTTAACCCTAGCTCATGTTAAGTAAAGAAAATAATATAATAATATTAGTTTTCACCTTTACCATGGTTTTATAACTTTAGTTTTAATTGAGCAGTCACTGTTTACACCTACTTAATTTATCTTTAAATTTTATTTGGAAGACAGTTTCAATTCCAAAACGGTGCGCTAAAACTTTAATTGAGGATATGTAATAAAAACTTAGAAACCACAGCTTCTGTACACTAATCTTAAATGGGCAAATTTATCTAAATGGGTTGTTTTTCCATTTATGGCCAAAAATATCTATGTATCTATAATTTATGACCATTTAACATGTTTATATACTATGGCTATATTGGGCTCAAAAGAGTACATATTTGAAATAAAAAGCCTAATTATGTGGATTGTCAAACTATGCCTTTTGTCATAAAAAAAACACCTAGCATACTCAAACAACTCATATGACAAAGTTAACATTTCAAATATGTGTTTATATATATTTCTATCCAATAATGGATATGCAGTTGTGTAGTGGCAGAGTGGTGGGGACTGGACGCCGAATAACCCACGTCCGCGGCGGGGCACGGTTCGAACCTGGCTACTGCCCAATTGCCTTTTTATTTTTCTTTAAACCAAACGACGTCGTTTCATATCAAACCCGACACACTTGATATGACCCTGACTAGTGAAAGTTTATTTTTAAATAAAGAATGACTCTGCGGTCTTAAATGCCAAATGCTTTTCAAATGCACAAAAGTTGTGGGATCTAGTGTTGGTTTGCATATTCCCAATTCCTTTAAATCATTTCCCCCTAGTTAATTAATATTTCATATTTTATAATAGTTTTGCTTAAATATCTGTATTGTTTCCATCTTTCGCTATTATTAAATCTAAAAAGTTTATCTCACAAAAATTTAGCTTTTATTTATTTTTCTTCCTTTTCTTACTAGTATCTTAGTCAATTTATTTTGCACTGTGAAAATCTTTACCGTAAACTAATTAGAAAAAAAATAGCTTTAATTACTTTTATTGCAAAAACTATAAAAATTAGTAGTTTAGTAAAACCCCACAAAAATCCATCATCTTTTAGTTTCTTTTTAGTGACAAAATAGTTATCTGCCTAACTTTATAAAATTTTATTCCGTTCCCTATAGGTTAGACCTGGACTTCCAGAACTTTATTACTTGTACGATCACCTACACTTGGGTGTGATAAGAAAATGCATCAATAGGATGTCGTCAGGGATGTTCAAAGGTTTCCTACATACGAATCGGTGTCTAATTGGTTAATCACATCCTATCTCATTCTTTAAACAATGCATGGCACATAGCGGATGCAAGTAATGATATCAATATCATACGATCTTAGCATACAAGGGGTTGTTCTATGAATAGCGTCCACTAATGCATATCTAATTCTAAGACTATGGTTATAAGACATAACGACTAGTACGCAACTCAAAGGACAAGGTGGTCCTATTCTTAATCTCTTTCTAGACTTTAGGCCATGCTGACTGTTCCAAATTCCATCTTAGGAAGTTTGTCAGTGCCTTAACTGCTAGTTGATATGACAAGTCACTTCAGCTATTCATAGGTTGACTATATATATGTATACTAGTCGTCTAACGTATAACGGTCAATCGTACATCCTTGTAAATTAGAAATATATAAGAAGAAGCATACGGTTGGCGAATTATGCGAGTATAGGTAGACATCTTAGTAAAAGATAGGTTGAAATAGGTTTTCATGAATAAGAAAGATATTACAAGAGAGAATTCTAATTTAAGTTCTACTGGGTTCTAAACATATACTTCCCCCAAATTGTGGGACTGCAATCCTAATACAATACTAATCAAAAGATGAAACTAACTAAGGCATCTAATCCTCTAGTTGTGGTACTCCTCCTGAAGTCATAATCTCCTCTGGGGGACTCCACAACTGTTAGGAAACTGCGTTCCCAGAATCCGTTCACAGCGCGTATAAGTTGGTACTGCAAAAAATTACGTGAAAGCTACAATAACCCTACAATGGCGGAACTAGGGTTACCTTGAACTGCAAAAACGGATTGCTGTAGTAGACGAATCGAGAACACGGGCTCGATAATAGCTGATGATCTTCTACCGTATTCCTCTACTGCAAGAATATCGAACTGAGTATGGGCTCTTTCGAAATCCTTTATGTTTTCTACTCTCCCTTTTTACGCTCTTTTCTATTCCGAGTTATAATACTCTTGATGGAAAAACGCAAACTGAGAACAGAGCCAAAGCAGCATATGTATAGGCTACGATAGGGACCATAAGAAGTCAATAAGGAATAGGCTTCCTTATGAAATTAGGAAACCCTAATTCGAACTGAATCAGAATCCTATTTCCATAAATTATAATTCATACCACTAAAGAATTATAATTGCACTCCTACCCTTATCTCAAAAATATTTTTCGAACTCGATGTTATTAAATGCTTATTATCTCCCCACGTTAAGATTACAGATATCCATTAATTAAATATAATTACTGATAATCATATTTAATTAATCTCTTAAAATTCCTTGAGATCCTCTACTTAATTTATTTGATATGTTAGATACAAAATCCACTTACAGGGTTTGACATAATCAAAACTTATAATATTTCTCAAAGGGATATCATCAATCCCAAAATTGAGACATGGATTCCATCATTAATTTATATCCACCACACAATCAATATTGTCACCCAATCCAATGAGATATTGACCCATTTAAGGATCTCACCCTTTTAGGGATCAAAGTGTAAATATTAAATGTACGTGTCTATAAATTAACTTAGGATTTAGAGCATAAGTACTCATAATAGCCATGAGGTATTAATTATCTTATAAGTCAGTATAAAGATAATTACCCCAAGTCGGTCCCGTTTAATAGACAAAGTGTACCAGCATAGTGAGTTGAAACTATACCGTTTCTTGCAGTCAAGACAAACCTACTACAACACCATGTTACAGTCCTACCGATGGGGTGTCCAATCTCATCTAAAACTGTAAACCAAAATCTTACATTCTACAAGATCTAATGATCTGATCTTCCGTGTATAAGCCGAACTCTACACACCAAAAAACCTACTATGTAGAATAAGAGACACACATACCTAATATTAAAATAAATAATATAATACAAACATTGTCCACACAGATTCTCTTAAAAATGAAATAACTAATTTTATTAAATGAATAATAAATCAACTGCATAAAGCATGGCTTTTAGTATCTATCCCTAACAATCTCCCACTTATACTCAAAGCCATGATGCTACACACCTCACTCTTATCCCTTTTACGTGACTATCAAAAGTCTTGGCGGATAAGCTCTTGGTGAAAGGATCTACCAGATTATTTGCTGATACTATCTTGGTTACTTCAACATCACCTCTTTGCACGATCTCTCGTATTAGGTGATACTTACGCTCAATGTGTTTTCCCTTCTTATGGGCCTTAGATTCCTTTGAGCTAGCGACTGCTCCGCTATTCTCGTAATAAAGGGTAATAGTCGATTCTACCACAGGTACCACTCTTAGATCCATAAGGAAGTTTCTGAAACAAACGGCCTCCTTAGCGGCTTCCGAAGCAGCCACATACTCGGCTTCCATGGTGGAATCAGCAATACATTACTCCTTGATGCTCTTCAAACTAATGGCTCCACCTCCTAAGGTAAACATATATCCTGAGGTAGACTTTCTGGAATCCCTATCTGACATAAAATTAGAATCTGTGTACCTATGAGGACAAGACTGTCCGCTTGGTAAACTAACATATAGTCTCGAGTCATTTTCAGGTACTTGAGAATATTTTTCACTACAGTCCAATGTTCTTGGCCAGGATTAGAATGATATCTACTAACCATGCCAACAGCAAAGCAGATGTCAGGTCTAGTACATAGCATAGCATATATTAGGCTTTGTACTGCCAAGGCATAAGGAACTGCCTACATCTTCTCTATCTTATCAGATATCTTAGGATACTGATCCTTAGATAGAGCAATTCCATGTCTGAAGGGAAAGAATCCCTTCTTGGAATCTTGTATGCTAAACCTTGCAAGAATATTGTCGATATAAGTGCCTTGTGACAAGCCCATCATCCTATTCTTGCGATCTCGCATAAGCTTGATCCCTAGGATGTGATCGGCTTCTCCTAAGTCCTTCATATCTAATTGACTTGACAACCATACCCTTATAGAAGATAATACCCCTACATTGTTTTCGATTAGCAAGATATCATCCATATATAGTACTAAGAACACCACTTTGCTTCCATCATTTTTCTTGTACACATAGGATTCATCCGCACATCTATCAAAACCAAAAGACTTGATTACTTTATCAAAGCAGATGTTCCAAGATCTAAATGCATGCTTAAGTCCATAAATTGACTTCTTAAGTTTGTACAACATATGTTCTTGGCCCTTCACGATGAACTCGTCTGGTTGTACCATATAGATGCACTCATCAAGATTCCCATTAAGAAATGCTGTCTTGACATCCATTTGCCAAATTTCATAATCGAAATGTGCAGCAATGGATAAGAGAATCTGGATAGACTTTAGCATGGCCATCGGTGAAAAAGTTTCCTTATAATCGATTCTCTCTTTTTGAGTAAACCCTTTCGCAACAAGCCTTGCTTTAAAGTTTTCCACCTTACCGTCTACTCCTCTCTTTTTCTTATAGATTTACTTACATCCAATGGGTTTTTTTTCATTGGGTGGTTCTACAAGATCCCAAACTTGATTGGAGTACATGGACTCCATTTCAGACTTCATAGACTTTTGCCAAAGCTAGATCTGCATCTTTATCTTGGAGTGCTTCATTATAGTTACAGAGATTGGTACCTTGCTCATCAGGGACCCGGTCAGGTTGAATAATAACCCTCCCACTATGATGAGGCACAACCCGTGTCTATGTATCACTGATATTTCATTGTGAAGATTCTAAACCTAATATACCATTATCTACATATTGTACTGGTTCAGGAACCTGCGTGTTAATGGTTGGTTTGGGATCTACACAAGTTTCGGTAATCCTCCCACTACGACGCGATAATGGAATATCGATAACTCTTTCTTATGAAGTTTTTTCTCATACAGATGGTATCGAAGAAGTATGTGTCAGTGTCTCTCCTCTCATTTCCTCTAGAACAATACGATTTCTAGGCTTGTGGTCCATAACATAGTCCTCTTCCAAGAATGTGGCATTGGTGCTAATAATAACCTTCTGATCCTTAGGACTATAAAACATACCACCTTTAGTTCCTCTTGGATACCCAACAAAGAAACATACTTATGTTCTTGATTTCAACTTTTCAGTGTTCCCTTTCAGCACATGTGCTGGACTACCCCAGATCCAAACATGCCACAGACTAAGCTTTTGCCCAGTCCATAATTTCGTGGGAGTAGTAGGTATTGACTTAGATGGTACCAAGTTTAGAATATATGTAATTGTCTCTAATGCGTGTCCCTAAAAGGAAATAGGTAAATCCAAATAACTCATCATAAATCTTACCATGTCCATGAGAGTCATGTTCCTTCTTTCTGCTACACCGTTCTGCTGAGACATACGTGGTGCAGACAATTGGGATGTAATCCCTTGCTCCAATAAGTATTCCCTAAAATCTCCCAAGAGGTCCTCTCCACCACGATCAGATTGTAGTGTCTTGATACATTTACCTAGACGCTTCTCCGTTTCAGCCTTGAAGTCTTTGAATTTCTCAAAGCATTCAGACTTATGCCGCATCAAATAAATGTACCCATACCTTGAGTAATCATCAATGAAAGTGAGAAAGTACTCAAATTCCCTCTTGCTTGGATAGTCATAGGACCACACAAATTAGAGTTAACCAGTTCCAACAGCTCTTTTGCTCTATAGCCCTTGGCCGAGAACGGCCTCTTGGTCATTTTACCTTCCAAGCAAGATTCACAGACTAGAAGTGCTTCCACTTTCAATGAGCCTAATGGCCCAATTTGAACTAGTCTTTGAATCCTTTTCAAATTAATATGACCAAGGCGTAAGTGCCAAAGATGCGTTTGGTTGATCATCGAAGGTTATTTTCTCTTAAATGGGAAACTATTTATGTTATTCAATTCATTATGTTGCAGTATAGGAGAGACAAGATTTATAATATAAAGATCATCGACCAATTGACTAAAACAAATAAAACATTTATTTTCTTTAATAACTACTATTTTATTAAAATGAATGAATATCCATTCTTTACTAAACTAGAAACTGAAACTAAATTCCTTCTAACAGAAGTTACAAAAAGGCAATTTCTTAATATTAAAATCCTATCTCTACCAAAACTAAGATGTAGATCTCCTACTGTAACTATTGCTACTCTCGTAGCATTTTTCATATATAGATAAATCTCTCCATCACTGAGTTGCCTGGTTCCCTGGAACTCCTACAAAGAATTTCATACATGATTAGTGGCTCCCGTATCTACATACCAGGTACCGGTAGATCGAACCGCTAAACATGATTCAACTAGTAAATGAGATTTACCTTGATTGTTCTGTTTGGCAAGATAAACCGGACATTGCTTCTTCCAGTGTCCTGGCTGCTTGCAAATAAAACATTTGCCTTTAGGTTTTCCCAGTTGTTCTCTTGGCCTTTGGATTGGAGGAGGACCCGCAACCTTCTTTTGAGCCTTTTTCATTTTCTTCTTGCCTTTCGACTTTGAAGCAGAACCTTTCTAAAACACATTAGTACTCCCTGAATGTCTGTTGAGACCCTCAGCTGCCTGGAGTTCTTTAAGCAGCTCCGCCAAAGTATATTTAAATTTATTCATGTTGCAATTGAGGCAGAATTGCTTAAAAGACTCTGGCAGTGACTGGAGACCGATATCGACCTGGGTTTTCCCGTCGATTTCAGCTCCAAAGATCTCTAGTTCATTAAGAACAGATATCATCTTAAGAATATGATCCCTTACATGCGTCCCCTCAACCAT
The DNA here is from genome assembly GCA_033977485.1 of Hydrangea macrophylla. NCBI lineage: Eukaryota > Viridiplantae > Streptophyta > Magnoliopsida > Cornales > Hydrangeaceae > Hydrangea > Hydrangea macrophylla. The sequence goes on from CM066989.1 coordinate 74,891,547, forward strand.
AGTTGTGTTCATCAAGTCTTTCATGGCAACCTACCTAGCACCACGATTTTAATCCCCAAACATCTCTCGGAGGCTCTCCATCATGTCATAGGCACTGGCCATCAGCTGATGCTGATGTTGCAGAACATTTGACATGGATGCCAAAATGTAACACCGTGCCATCTCATCAGCCTTGACCCATTTCTTGTGAGCCTGGGTTTCATCAGCGGTTTCCCTCTCACCAGGTTGCTCAGGACATTCTTGAGTAAGCACAAACTTGTACTCTTCAGCAGTTAACACAATATCCAAATTTCTTTTCCAGTCTATATAGTTTGGTCCAGTAAGTTTGTTTTCTTTAAGTATAATAGCGAGTGGATTGAAAGAACCCATTTAAAAGCCTGAGAATCATATAATATAAATAATTACGTTTGGGCAAAAATTAATATGGATTCGAGTTGAAAATATTGGTTCCCTCTACCATATTTGAAAAGAATCCGCCAGCAACCTGATACACCGCGAATAGTATGGCTCGATGGGAAGTCATATACTATCCATCATTTGTTCAGATAGGCAAATGCTTTTAATTTTACTATCCAGACGATGTACCTTGCCTAGTAAAATTAAACTGCTGACTTGCTTTGGTCCTATAAATAACAACAGTGACTCAGATGGAGAGGATATTATTATTTATAGCTAAGTGTATACCATCACTTAATTCTAGGTCAAGAGTTCCGTGAGGAACACCTCTAATGGAGAGGTAACCCACACTAATAATCACCCAAAACATTCTTGTAAAGAAGTTTGTACCGATGATTCCATGATCAACTGCATCCGATAGGGAGGATGACACTAGAGCCATCACACAAAATTAATCATATCATCTACAAACTAGTGTGCAGACAATGTGATTTATACTTGATAAATTCACCTTCCCACTTAGAATTTTACGAAAAAATTGAGGGTTATAATTTTTAGAAAAACTTTTAATTTAATTAATAAAAAATAATGGAATACTTTACAAGGATTCATTCATCCTCACTTGTCAAACCCACATGTGTAGATAATAAAATTATTCTATTATCATGATTTTAGAAAATAAGTGCTTATGTTTTCAAAATATAGAATTAGTTTTATTTCTAAATACACATGTAGTTGTCCATTATTTTAAATTAATATAAATTAAATATCCAGCTAGACATCTGAAATAGGTCTAGGAACAATTATCCATATTTTCCTATTCATTAAACATGAAACAATAACAATCATTCAATCACGAATAAATAAGGAAACCACAATTAAATAGGAATCCCACTATTATGGTCAAGCTGTAACTCTTATGAAGAAATCTTCATTTAACCCGATTAGCTATATGTCGCCACTACGCACGGGGGTCGAGCTACCCGGTTAGATCGCGGGGATTGACATCAGCAACTGCCTTCCAGAACTGTTTTCTGAAATAGCCTTCTAGAACTGCCTTCTGAAACTGCTTTTAGATTGCTTTCCAAAACTTCATGTAAACTGCTCTCACGGACCATCTTCATGGATTTACTTGTGATATATTACACAACCCTATGCCTCCATGAAGGAGTTCACATGCTATTTATTTACAGTAAATCAACCACGCATCAATCAAGCGTGGGATCCAATACATACAAATCCAATGCCTCCATAAAGGAGTTCACATACTATATCAAAACAGTAATATTAACCATGAATAAACCCATCGTGGGATCGAATAACACAAAACCAGTGACCATAATAGTAGAATAAGAACGCCGCAAAACAAGGGTTAGCACAGATCTATGTTTTATCCATCCATCAATGCACGCATAAGATTTGTATTACTCGACAACATGGTTGCATCCAATCCATATTCAAAATCAACGTTGCTCTAATACCACTGTGTTTGCACCTAAAAACCGTCAATGGTTTTTGAGCCCGATTCACATTAGAAGGGAGGCCGGGTTAAGGAGTGAATGACTCATCAGACTTGAGTACGGATGTGGGATTAATGAGGATTAAGGCCGGTAGGTATTATAAGAAGAGCTCGATGGGAACATTAGATAGAGGTAAAGATTATCGAGTTCTGGGAAAACGTAACAATCAATTGGTAAGCCCGATGGTGGAAAGCAGAAACAGGAAGCCCAATCGGACACTGCATAATGAAGATAGGAGGTCAAGTCAAGAGTTAAAGTCCGATTGGTTATGAGTGGCTGAAGAAAGGTAATCGGGCATCAAGGGATGCATGGAAACAGATTGAGCCCGATTCATCTAGGGGAGGCAGTGGTAAGGCCGATTGCATGAAAGAAGGCGGTGCTATCCACAGCTGGCATGATGACGTCGTCTGTGAGAGTTTTTTGGAAACAAGAGTCCGTTTAGGACAGAATCTGATCATGGCCAGCTGGATTGAGGCGTCTGATCCCTAAATGAAAGGGATTAATTCAATTAAGTTCTGGATAAGGAAGGTATCATTGATATAAAAGGACTTCTTTAATCAGCCAATCAATTAAGCAGCTTGGGGCGAAAGTTAAGGAATCCTAGTCCAAATAGAAATCGGTCATGGCCGCTATAAATAAGAGGCAGGCCATCCAAGCAAAGGACTCCGCGTCTCTCTCGAAACAGCATACACAACATTCAGTATTCAGCATATTCGCAGCATTCAAAGCACTTTCTCTATGTCTTTATTTTTTCCAGCTTTAATAGCAATTAGGTTCGCCCTTTTGTTATGTTTGTTCTTTTTGTTCTTGTGAATATTCAGCCTTTTCTGGTGTGTTCTTGAGATCTGTTTAGTTTTTCCAAGCATTTAATAAAATCTATTTTATTAAATCGTTTGTGATTTCATTTACCTGTTAAACTTGATACTTTTTAGCTTGTGCGCTTCAGTACTGCTAAAGAACTTACAGTGAGGGTACTTTCCTACTCACTATACACAATCACCCTGTTTAGAAGTTAGATTCATCAAAGCCTTGTGTATCACTCACACAAGCGGATAGGAAATTAGTTTGCACGCATACACACATACACCGAACCACAGATTGGTTCTGGCACGCCCGCGCAAATTATAAGCAAACATTTTTGGCACGCCCGGTGGGACCCAGAGTGTCAAACCATGCCGCCGAAGAAAGATAAGCAGACGACAAAAAATGGCCAGGACGATCAGCCTACAGACCCACCTCTGGAAGAGAGCACCGACCATTCTCCAAAGATGGCAGTGTCACGCTCGAGGCGATATCAGAGGCCATGAGGGCTAACGTTGAGCCCATGTGGCAAGAGTACAACGCGCTCATTGGCTCTATGGGCAATCTCAAATCGGTCATGAACCAAACGACAGATGTTCATAAGAGTCGGGCTGAATTGGTCTTAGAAACCAGGACCACCCACATAAAGTTGGACCGCCTGACAGACGCAATCGGAATGCTAGTTGAAACCTATAAGGCCGAAAGCAACACAGAACAGGTTAACGGATCAGGCTCGGGCACGCTGCCTGAATCCGATAAGCCGAAAGACCAGCCTTATGTCTGTCCGAACCTAAGGAGTGGTAATGGCTCTGGTAGGTAGTTTGAGTCACAGATGGGCATGACAAGCGGAGTGGTAGTCACCGATCTTAATGGATCGGCGACACCAGGTTTTGGTAGATCCATAGGCCACACTGAAAGTTCAGTCGGCCACACACAACCCCTAGGTCACGGCCATGGGGGCCAAAGGAACAACGGTGGATTTTGGACCCATCAGGCTCACAACCAACAGCACAGACCGCCGCCGTTGGTACCCCCGATAAGAAATGTTCAGCCCGTAGTTCAACCCATCAATAGGGAGGAGCTGGTAGTGGCCATACATGAAGAGTATGGCCCATTTATGCGAAGACTTGAAAGGCCGATTTACAGACGGTCGTACCCCCTGAAATTGACCAAGTCATATTTCTTCAGGGGTACAAGGTACCGAATTTCACTCTATTCTCTGGAGAGAGTGAACAGTCCTCAGTTGAGCACATTGGCCGTTTTATTGTTCAATGCGGCCATATGGGTCACAGTGACCCATTAATGTTAAGACTGTTCCCAAACTCGCTAACAGGCATGGCATTTTTATGGTACGTTAATCTCCCAGCCAATTTGGTGTTAACGTGGTAGGGGATGGAAGAACTATTTCACGGTCAGTTCTATAGGACTGAGCCCGAGACATCGCTGGCAGATTTGTCCAGGATGATGCAACTAGTAGGGGAGACCGTGGAAACCTACATAGCCCATTTCCGAAAGGCAAAATATTGGTGTAAGACAGTTTTGCCCGAGGAGGAGTATGCAAAGATGGCCATGGGGGGCATGTCCTTTGAGCTTCGCAAGAGGTTTGAGGGAACTGACTTCCGTGACCTATTCGAGCTTGCCACACGGGCTAGTCGCTACGAGCGTATTCTTTTGGATGAGCAGGAGAAGAAGAACTCTTCCAAGGGAACATATTATAAAGACCCCAATTACGAGGTCCACTTGGCAGAGTGTGACCTTGAAGTAGAAAATGATATGGCCGAGTTGATTTGCAAACGGCCAATCGTATGCAACGCCTTGAACAAGCCTGTTAATAATAACGCCGCTGCAAAGAAAATGGCGTTCGAGGCGAGGAAAAACTATACTTTCGATATAACAATGGCTGATCAAATATTCGATGCCCTGTTGGCCGATAAAGTGATCAAGCTAAGTGAAGGTCATCGGATCCCAAAGGCCGATGACATAAAAAATAAGGAGTACTGTAAATGGCACAATTCTTGGAAGCACTCTACTAACAATTGTGTTGTTTTTTGCAATTTCATACAGGAAAACATGGAAAAAGGAGTATTCAAATTCTCGGACAAAGCTATGGGGATCGATTCAAATCCTTTCCCTCAGATTACGGGCACAAACATGGTGATGCCCGATCTAACCAAGCTTTCGAGGCCGAGACCGAAGATTGACTTGTCTGGCGGGGAGTTTGTGCCAAAACAAAGGGAGGGTAAACAAATTGCTATTTTGGCCACTGACAAGCCGAAGGTGACAATACATGACCTCCAAAAGAGCTACCAAGAACGCAAGGCAGAAGCACATAAGGCCGAGGAAGAAGCGGCCAAGTCTAGTACGGATAATCTGATAGCCGATTTACGGCGACAGCTGGAATTCATCGAACAAGGCCTTTGCCTGAGGTGCAAGGCTGATGTCAAGAAGGAAGTCTCGAGCCCGAGTAAGAGGCTGAGAAGCTATGAAAATCGAGAATCAAGCCCGAGACGGTCTGTTTACGAGAGATTGTCACTACCATGGCAAGGTCAAGCCAAGCCCGAGTGGCGAGCAAAACATTTATTGGTACAACAAATCGGCCAAGGCGAATCCGGCCGACTGGGGGCAAGAAGTTCCCAAGCAATCCCAAGGCCTCAGATGCAAGCAACAACCTCTGGCAGGAGTCCGAGGATGGTGTTACCACCTCGGGTAGAAGATCAAAAGTGGCATAGGGCTGAACACTCTAAATTCCCAGCACGGCCGCAATATAGCAAGTCCCAGAAAAGGAGGTATCAGAGAATGAGACAAGCCGAACGAGAGCGTCAGTTCTTGAAAAATCAGGCTGAAGACCCTCCTGCTTCCACAGAGCACAGGGTGTCTGATTACCCAGGACTCTCCACGAGGGCGATGCGCGTTGCCACTAAGCACCCAAGGGAAAGAATCCGACAAGGAAGATCACAGGAAGAAGGTAGAGTTACATCGTACAAGATGATTGAGTCCGATGGAGATATGTCGGACTCAAGTTTTTCACCGATACAATTCGGGACGATTCCATTAGGGTTGTCTTCCAACATGGTGTTTACACTACCTATGTCCTTTAGGGCCAAGCCAGACCAGCCATCTGCCATGGAAGGGGACGTGGTAAAGGGCCTAGCTAAGGATTCGGCCGTAATAGAAGAAATCTTTTGGAACGGAGGAGAAACCGTTAAGCCTAAAGTGGTGGAAGCCATAAGCAAAAATGTGGACGCCACCGACGGGCAGACCGATCGGCCTAAGATTACTATCTTAAGGCCGAAAGGACAGCAGACTGAGGAAGGAGTAAAAACCGGACCAGTAAAAGTGGTGTTTGAAAAGCCAATACACCAGATGTCCCAACATCTGAAGCCTTTGTATGTGAAAGGACACATTGAAGGCGTCCCAATAAATAGGATCCTTGTTGATGGAGGATCTACCATTAATATCATGCCTCAAATAATGTTGAGGATCCTGCAGAAGTCCGAGTCGGAGCTCATTCCGACCGAGATGAATGTCCAAAGCTTCACGGGGGCACCTTCAAGGACCAAGGGGATCCTATCCCTTGAACTGACCGTTGGCAGTAAAACGGTCATTATTGCTTTCTTCATAGTAGAAACCTCAGCAGCCTATAATGCTTTACTAGGCCGGGATTGGATACACCCTAATTATTGTATTCCCTCCACGCTCCATCAGTTGTTAATTTTCTGGAGAGGTGATGAAGTGGAAGTGGTTGGGGCAGACACCAAGCCCTTTGTGGCCAGGGTGCAGACGGCCGATGCAGTCTTGTACGAAGATGACATCAGGCTAGTTAAGTTGTTGGGGTAAAATAAAATGGGAAGACCAAATTCAGCGACCTTCCTTAAAGGAAGTTCGTCGGACATTAAAGCATATTTCCATAATCTCAGTCGGACAGAAGAATCAAGGCCGATTGAGATCGTTGAGTAAGAAGATGTCTATGGGGACTCCGATAATTGAAGAACGGAAGCTGCTGGCCTTGAGGGCCAGCATGGCCAGATGGTGTGCATTCTTGGCCGACAGAAGATTGGAAATCGGCCCATGTGACGGAATGATCAATTTGGCTGATTGCATCTACGAAGAAGAAGCGCCAAGGGAAGAGGAGATTCACATGGGCGAATTGGAAACGGCCACGGCAAAACTGGATGATTTGAAGGCCGATGTCCAAGACGCTCTCTTGGAAGTCAACCTAGGCAAGGAAGGAGAGCACAAACCTACCTATGTAAGTCAGATGCTGGATCCTCAGTGTCAGGCCGAGTTGATTGCCCTCCTTCACAAGTACAAAGATTGTTTTGCCTGGGAATATGACGAGATGCCTGGTTTATCTAGGGAACTGGTGGAACACCGAATACCAATTAAATCGGGGTTCAGGCCGGTCAAACAGCTACCTCGGCGCATGTCACCAGAGGTGACACTGAAGGTGAAAGAAGAGATCGAGAGACTACTGAACGCTGGCTTCATTCGGACAGCCCGATATGTGGAATGGGTCTCGAATGTGGTGCCAGTAGTGAAGAAGAATGGGAAGTTGAGAGTTTGCATTGACTTCAGGAACTTAAACTTAGCTACCCCAAAAGATGAGTATCCCATGCCTATGGCCGATCAGTTAATCGATTCGGACGCTAAACATAAAATTTTGTCATTTATGGACGGGCATTCGGGGTATAACCAGATTTACATCGCCGAAGAGGATGTCCCGAAGACTGCTTTTCGGTGTCCGGGGGCAATTGGAACCTTTGAGTGGGTTATCATGCCTTTCGGGTTGAAGAACGCTGGAGCCACCTATCAACGGGCAATGAATTCAATCTTCCATGACATGATCGGACAGTTTATGGAAGTTTACATAGATGATGTGGTAGTGAAGTCAGGAGGTGACGCCGATCATTTGAGGGACTTGGAGAAAGCATTTGAAAGGATGCGGGCTCACAAACTAAAGATGAACCCTCTCAAATGTGCATTCGGCATTACAGCGGGGAACGTTTTAGGGTTCTTGGTACATCAAAGGGGGATAGAGATTGACAAGAATAAGGCTCGGGCTATCCAGGTAGCAAAGCCACCTGCTAATAAGAAAGAGCTTCAGAGATTGCTCGGACAGATAAATTTCTTAAGAAGATTTATATCAAATTACGTGGGGAAGACCCAAGTATGGATCCCACTATTGAAGATTAAGACCGATGAAGATTTCAAGTGGGAGGACAGCCATCAACAAGCCTTTAAGGGAATCAAACAATATCTGTCTACTCCTCCAGTATTAATGCCACCCAAGAAGGGTAGGTACCTAAAACTGTATATATCAGCCTCTGATTGCTCTATAGGAAGTATGCTAGCTCAAGATAATGAGCAAGGCAACGAGCAGGCCGTTTATTATTTAAGTAGAATCTTGACTCCAATCGAGCAGCGCTATGCGCCGATTGAGAAGTTATGCTTAGCATTGTATTTTTCGTCACAAAAGTTAAGAACATATATGCTCCCTGTTTCAACTTATATAATGTGTTAAACTGATGTGATAAAATATATGTTGTCAAGACCAATCATGAGAGGCCGAATTGGGAAATGGACCTTGGCCTTGATGGAATTTGCCATCCAATACCGATCGCAGCAATCGGTGAAAGGCCAGGCCATAGCCAATTTCTTGGCCGACCACCCTGATCCTACTGATTTGGGGGAATTGCCTCTAGCACACAAGGTCCTGAGCACATCCTTCTTAGTCCCATGGACTTTGATCTTTGACGGTTCCAAAAACGCAGAAGGGGCTGGGGCAGGTGTGGTGATTGTATCACCCAAGTACAAGAAAACAAAAATGTCTTTTCGGCTCAATTTCAAATGTACCAATAATCAGGCCGAGTATGAAGCTCTTATAATCGGACTGGAGATACTCCTGGAAATGGGGGCATCGTTCGTGTACATTAAGGGAGACTCGGGGTTGGTGATCGGACAAATAGCCGGGGAGTTTCAGATAAGGAGTTGGGAGCTATGCCCATTCCACCCAGTTGCCACTCAACTCATGGAGGTATTTGATGACATTAGCGTGAGCTATATCCCAAGAACAACAAATACTGAGACCGATGAGTTGGCGAAAATAGGATCAGCCTCGCCGTCCAAGAAGAGTGCAGAAGACCAACTTATCATGGTTCATGTCCGATCATTACCATCCGTGGCAAAGAGGGATTGGTACGCTACAACCAATTCGGTCTTGATGGAGGACGACGATTGGAGAATCCCCATCATTGAATACCTGAATCACCCGAATGTCAGGGTAGACCGAAGGGTTAGGTTATTTGCTGTCCGATTCGTGGTACTTGATGGAGAATTATTCAAGAAACCAATCAGCGATGACGTGGTTTTGAGGTGTCTAGGGAAGAAACAGGCCATGCAGGTTATGGCCGAGGTACATGAAGGTATTTGTGGGGCACATCAGGCCGGTACCAAAATGAAGTGGTTGCTGAGAAGATACAATTATTACTAGCCCGGCATGTTGAAAGATTGTATTAGTTATGCCAAGGGTTGTCAACCTTGTCAAAAGCATGGTCCAATCCAACATGTGCCGGCTAAAGAGTTGCAACCAATAATCAAACCATGGCCGTTTAGGGGATGGGCGATGGATTTAATTGGCAAAGTCCTACTGCCATCATCAGGCCAGCATTGTTTCATAATAGTGGCTACAGACTACTTCACTAAGTGGGCCGAGACCATACCTTGTAGAACGGTGACACAAGCCACCGTCATCAAGTTCATTGAAGAACACATTATCCATAGGTTCGGCCTTCCAGAAACAATCACAGCCGACCAAGGATCGGTGTTTACAGGGACTGAAACATCGGCCTTTGCAGAAAGTAGGGGAATCAAAATTCTCAATTCTACGCCTTATTATGCACAGGCTAATGGTCAGGCCGAGTCCACTAACAAAATCCTCAAGGGGATCATTGAAAAAATGATTGTTGAGAATCCTAGAGAATGGGACAAGCTCTTGTCCGAAGCGTTATGGGCCTATCGGACATCTAAAAGGTCAAGTACTGGGATTACACCGTTCATGCTGACTTACAGGCATGATGCGATGTTACCTATGGAAGTAACAGTCCGATCGGCAAGAAGAGCTTTACAAAATCAGATAGAGCCTGCTGAGTACACAGAGGCTATGATAGCTAAACTGGAAGGACTTTACAAAATAAGGCTAACGGCTTTGGATTCATTAAGAGTGCAGAAGCAACGGGCAGCCCGAGCTTATAATAAGAGGGTGAAGGAGAAGTCTTTCTGTACTGATGATTTGGTATGGAAGGCCGTGTTACCAATTAGGGACAAGGATAATCGTTATGGTAAATGGTCGGTCAATTGGGAAGGCCCGTTCATCGTCCACCAAGTCAGAAGAGGAGGTGCTTACAGGCTTCGTGATTTAGATAGAACTGTTCATGTCCGACTAATCAATGGTCAGTATTTAAAGTCTTATTACCCTACGTTATGGGAGACCATTGATCTGGATTATAAACTGAATCCTGGGTTGGAATATGATCAGTTGATAAATTATGCGCCTGAGCCCGAATGATTAAGATAAAACTATTTTTGTATTGATAGGCTGAGCACAGCTTACTTACAAAATGATAGAAAAAGGAAAAAGATTCTCTACAAAATACAAAAAAAAGGAGTCGGCCTCTAGGCCGACTCAAAATTCCTAAGCTTAGCCTTCAGGTCCTCCCAGGTTTTGATGGCTCCAGACCGATCCCGTTTGGCTTTTTCTAGCTTTTGTGCCCATGCCCGGGATATCGAAACACTGGCTTGCAGTTGATCGCTGCACTTCTGGGCATCGCCGCCTAGTGAAGACAATGCTTCATCAATCTTCCCGAGGGCAGCGTTGTTGGAGACGACCTCGGCCTCATATTGGGCAAGTTGAGCTTGTAGTGCAGCAATACGGGTCTGCAGCCAAGAGTCCCTTGCTAGAACCTGAGCCCGAGAGGCCTTCCCCGTTTTAAACTTGGCTTTGGCCCCTTCCAAGAATTTCAACGCTTTCTACCGTGAGCTTAAATGAAATTCTGCATCAGCCTAAATTTTCAAGGCCGATCGGTCCACAAGACGGGCGCTGGGGAGTCTCTCTTTTATCTCAAGGAGTAATGATAGCTGCCCGTCTGAAAGTGAAGGATCGTCCAGGAGAGTGGTCAAGGCTGCGTCAAGTTCAGCAGCAGCAGGAAGGTTGGATAGTTCCTGGTCAGTGAGCCCGATGAGTAGGTCCTTGGCTTGTTGAAGGAGAGAAGGGGAGACTGCTTCGGGCTCCAGGGGGCCAAGGTCAAAAGCTCTCAGGTCCAGGCCCGAGAAGAAGTCGTTGAAGGGAATTGGCACTGGACCTATGGGATTGGCCTGTTCAAGAGAATACAGTCAGACATGGTCTTTAAAATTGTATAAATTAAAGTAAAGAAACACTGAAATACCTGGGTGTGAGGACCAAGTGAAGCCAAAATCGCTTCGCGGACATCGGCCTCACTGGGTTGCGAAGATGTTGGTTGGGAAGGAGATTGAACCAACCCCGAAGAGGAGGAAGCGTGGCCGGTCTCAGCCCCTGGACTGATTAAGGCCGCCGTCGCTTGCAAGACTTCGGCCTCTGGGACTGCGCCCGGATTATCAACACCGGCCTGAATGGTAGGCTCTTCTGGAATGTTGACCTCGGCCAATACCGGTTCCACTGCTGAGGGAATGGAAGGTCTGGTGGCTGCAGGAGGTTCCCCTTGCCCAGAGAGAACCCCAACTTCAGGAGGAATAACTTGATCTACCTCATCCCCAGCGGCCTCCGTGGCAGTTCCAGCATCGGCCACTCCTTCAGTGCTGGAAGAGAGGACAACTGGCTCAGGAGCTTGGCTGATAGGAGCAAGGTCTTCATCCCCACTGGAAGGAGTCAGAGGAGGCACGATGTGGAGAAGCATGACCCTCACGGCAACCCGCTCTAGATAGGCCGCTGCAAATGCCAGTGATGTAGGGAGAGTTGGAGGAAGAGTCTGAGTTGGAGTTAGATCCTCTCCTGAGTCTTCATCAACAAGCTGCAAAACAGAGGATTAGAACTCGAACAGAGAATCAGGCGTAGCTGTTAAAAGATGGTAAAATGTAACCTGAGTAGAGGCCGGTGTTGTTTTCTGTTTCTTCTGGGTAGGACCTTTGCTCGGAGCAGCTTTTCGGGCAGGTTTTTTGGCTATTTGTTTGCGCCTGACTAGAGCTGCCGTCGGGGCAGAAGCATCGGCCTCAGTGGCCGATGAGGCAAGAAAAGGCACAAGGGCCTCAGTAGCAGTGCCTGGAAAAATGTTGCGTGCCCGTTCACCCCACCACTGGGTGAATTCTTCTAACACCATGGGCCGGGCAGAGAAGGGTGTAAAGCTGAACGCCGCTTTGAGCCGGTCTGATCTTTCTTTTATTTTCTTCACCTGCCCGTCATTAACGATGAGGCTGCGTTCCACCCAGTCAACATTGACAGTAATACCAGGGGGAATAGGCACGAGTTGTGTAAGCCCGAATTGGCGGGCATAGAGAGGAGCGAAGTAATATTCGGCCCCGCATTTATTATTGGCCGACGGGATGCTTGGGATGAAAATAATGTCTCTAGCTACTAAGTAGCTAGAGAAGATTTATTGTAAGTGGACTGGGTGCCCGAACCCTAGTTGGAAGGATTATTGGAAAGCTGAAGGAAAGAAGAGAATTGAAGAGAAAAGAATGGGGTAAAGAGGTTGATATCCCGAGGGGAACAACCTTGATAAAAGAAAGTAAAACACTCCTCGAAGGAGTGGGAAGAAGGAGTTACGTCCATGTACTGGACAACAGAGATGGGAACGTCGGCCAATTGGCGGATGGGGGGTTGGAACTCGGGAAAATAAGAATGCAGCCACAACTGAAGCACCCATATCGGGCTCCCACCAGCTCCGAAGCCCGAATGGACAAAATCTGTGATGCCTCGGACAAGGTGCGCCCAAACCAGTGTAGCCATGGCCAAGGGTTGCCCCGATGCAAGAGCCAAGGCTAAGGTTGTATACTCTTTGGTAATGGCTTGGCTGGCCGAGCAGAAGAGATATTTGTTGAGCCAATAGATAAGGAAGCCAGTGTGTTCTGCATCGGACACCACTGTATCATCTGCCCCAATGCAGGCAGTGAGAAAGCCTCCAAAGGCTGTAATCGGCCTTTAAGAAACATCCCCGTCCTTGACAATTGCTTATTGAGGATAGGCAAAGCTGGCCGTCCCAACGTCAAGCCCGGGAATGATTTCTTGTCCGTGAGGGCGAAGGCCGAGCAGATAACTGATATCTTTGACGGTGGGAGCCATTGGTCCGCAACGAAAAAGGAAGTCGTTGCAAGAAGAAGACCAGAATAATAAGGCTGAAAGAAGAAGAGGTCGGTCTATCTCTATTCGAGACCGACTGAGCATTATGGCATCATAAATGCCTGTTTGCTTCCAAACACCGGCCTTAGAGGCCGAAAATCTGGTAACCCATTTATCCCAGTCTGCAGCAGGAGTTGGCCATCCCCAAATAGGCTGGTTAGCACTTTGGACTTTGTCCCAGTGGGCAGGGACTTGAAGGAATGCTTCATTTTCTACTGGAGGGAAAAATGGTAGAAAGGTTGCCGGAGGATGGCCGAGAAACGCTGCTCCTAGCCCCGGTGCGACAAGAGAGCCATCAGAGGATCTGTAAGGGGTGAGGTAATCGGTGGAAATGTCAGCAACATGAGCTTTTGCTAGGGTCCTAACCACTCTACAGCGGTTTTGCGGCGGTGGAGCGTCTGCGAAGGATTTTTTTCCTTTGGAGGTGGCTGGAGCAGTTTTAGGAGCCATATCTGTGGTGGAAAGGAAAGGTCGTCGGAAAATATGGAGGTCTAGAGAGAGAAGCTCTGTTTTGCTTAACTGTAGAGAGAGAGTGTAATAAGGCAAATGTGGAGGGTTTTGAAAGATTGGCTATTTAAATACCACGATGCTGTAATCATGGTGCATTAAATGTGGAGTGACTGGTGGGATTCTCCATACTCTGACAAGTTGCTACATGCTTGACGTGTGGCCAGTTTAAAATTCAAAATGTCACATCAATCAAGGCGGGACGTTTGATATGACCTTTTGGGGGGCAATTGTTTGCACCTAAAAACCGTCAATGGTTTTTGAGCCCGATTCACAGTAGAAGGGAGGCCGGGTTAAGGAGTGAATGACTCATCGGACTTGAGTACGGACGTGGGATTAATGAGGATTAAGGCCGGTAGGTATTACAAGGAGAGCCCGATGGGAACATTAGATAGAGGTAAAGATTATCGAGTTTTGGGAAAACGTAACAATCAAGTGGTAAGCCCGATGGTGGAAAGCAGAAACAGGAAGCCCAATCGGACACTGCATAATGAAGATAGGAGGTCAAGTCAAGAGTTAAAGTTCGATTGGTTATGAGTGGCTGAAGAAAGGTAATCGGGCATCAAGGGATGCATGGAAACAGATTGAGCCCGATTCATCCAGGGGAGGCAGTGGTAAGGCCGATTGCATGAAAGAAGGCGGTGCTATCCACAGCTGGCATGATGACGTCGTCTGTGAGAGTGTTTTGGAAACAAGAGTCCGTTTAGGACAGAATCTGTTCATGGCCAGCTGGATTGAGGCGTCTGATCCCTAAATGAAAGGGATTAATTCAATTAAGTTTTGGATAAGGAAGGTATCATTGATATAAAAGGACTTCTTTAATCAGCCAATCAATTAAGCAGCTTGGGGCGAAAGTTAAGGAATCCTAGTCCAAATAGAAATCGTTCATGGCCGCTATAAATAAGAGGCAGGCCATCCAAGCAAAGGACTCCGCGTCTCTCTCAAAACAGCATACACAACATTCAGTATTCAGCATATTCGCAGCATTCAAAGCACTTTTTCTAAGTCTTTGTTTTTTCCAGCTTTAATAGCAATTAGGTTCGCCCTTTTGTTATGTTTGTTCTTTTTGTTCTTGTGAATATTCAGCCTTTTCTGGTGTGTTCTTGAGATCTGTTTAGTTTTTCCAAGCATTTAATAAAATCTATTTTATTAAATCGTTTGTGATTTCATTTACCTGTTAAACTTGATACTTTTTAGCTTGTGCGCTTCAGTACTGCTAAAGAACTTACAGTGAGGGTACTTTCCTACTCACTATACACAATCACCCTATTTAGAAGTTAGATTCATCAAAGCCTTGTGTATCACTCACTCAAGCGGATAGGAAATTAGTTTGCACGCATACACACATACACAAAACCACAGATTGGTTCTGGCACGCCCGCGTAAATTACAAGCAAACACACTGCTAGGAAACTGCGTTCCCAAAATCCGTTAACAGCGCGTATAAGTTGGTACTACAAAAAATTACATGAAAGCTACAATAACCCTACAAGGGCGGAACTAGGGTTACCTTGAACTGCAAAAACGGATTGTTGTAGTAGACGAATCGAGAACACGGGCTCGATAATAGCTCACGATCTTCTACCATATTCCTCGGTTGCCAGAATATCGAACTGAGTGTGGGCTCTTTCAAAATCCTTTCTGTTTTCTGCTCTCCCTTTTTACACTCTCTTTTCTATTCCGAGTTATAATACTCTTGATGGAAAAACACAAACTAATAACAGAGCCAAAACAACATATATATATATATAGGCTATGATAGGGACCATAAGAAGTCAATAAGGAATAGGCTTTCTTATGGAATTAGGAAACCCTAATTGAATTGAATCAGAATCCTATTTCCATAAATTATAATTCATACCACTAAAGAATTATAATTGCACTCCTACCCTTATCTCAAAAATATATTTCGAGCTCCATGTTATTAAATGCTTATTATCTCCCCACGTTATGATTACAGATATTCATTAATTAAATATAATTACCGACAATCATATTTAATTAATGTCTTAAAATTCCTTGAGATCCTCTACTTAACTTATTTGATATGTCAGATACAAAATCCACCTGCAGGGTTTGACATAATCAAAACTTATAAGCTTTCTTAAGGGGATATCATCAATCCCAAAATTGAGACATGGATTCCATCATTAATTTATATCCACCACACAATCAATATTGTCACCCAATCCAATGAGATATTGACCCATTTAAGGATCCCACCCTTTAGGGGTCAAAGTGTAAATATCAAATGTACGTGTCTATAAATTAACTTAGGATTTAGAGCATAAGCACTCATAATAGTCATGATGTATTAATTATCTTATAAGTCAGTATAAAGATAATTACCCCAAGTTGGTCCCGTTTAAAACACAAAGTGCACCAACATAGTGAGTTGAAACTATACCGTTTCCCGCAGTCAAGACAAACCTACTACAACACCATACTACAGTCCTACCGATGGTGTGTCCAATCCCATCTAAGACTATAAACCAAAATCTTACATTCTACAAGATTTGATAGTCTAATCTTCCGTGTGGCCAAACTCTACACACCAAACCACCTACTATGTAGAATGAGAGACACACATGCATAATATTAAATAAATTATGTAACACAAACATTGCCTACACAGATTCTCATAAAAATGGAATAACTGATTTTATTAAATGAATAATAAATCAACTACATAAAGCATGGCTTTTAGTATATATCCCTAACAATCTCCCACTTAGACTCAAAGCCATGATGCGACACACCACACTCCTATCCCATCTACATGACTATCAAAGGTCTTGGCCGGTAAGCTCTTGGTGAAAGGATCTGCCAGGTTATTTATTGATGCTATCTTGGTCACTTCAACATCACCTCTTTGCACGATCTCTCGTATCAGGTGATACTAATGCTCAATGTGTTTTCCCTTCTTATGGGCCCTAGGTTCCTTTGAGTTAACAACCGCTCTGCTATTATCGTAATAAAGGATAATAGTCGATTGTACCGTAGGTACTACTCTTAGATCTATAAGGAAATTTCTGAGCCAACTGGCCTCCTTAGCAGCTTTCGAAGCAGCCGCATACTCTGCTTCCATAATAGAATCAACAATACATGACTACTTGATACTCCTCCAACTAATAGCTCTACCTCCTAGGGTAAACACATATCCTGAGATAGACTTTCTGGAATCCCTATCTGACATAAAATCAGAATCTATGTACCCAATGGGTACAAGACTGTCTGCTTGGTAAACTAACATATAGTCTCAAGTCCTTTTCAGGTACTTGAGAATATTCTTCACCGTAGTTCAATGTTCTTGCCCCTGGATTAGATTGATATATACTAACCATGCCAACAGCAAAGAAGATGTCAGGTCATAAGGAACTACCTTCATCTTCTCTATCTCATCAGGTGTCTTAGGACACTGATCCTTGGATAGAGTAATTCTATGTCTGAAGGGAAGAAATTCCTTCTTGGAATCTTGCATGCTAAACCTTGCAAGAATTTTATCGATATAAGTGCCTTGTGACAAGCCCATCATCTTATTCTTGCGATCTCGCATAAGCTTGATCCCTAGGATGTGATCGGCTTCTCCCAAGTCCTTCATATGGAATTGACTAGACAACCATACCCTTATAGAAGATAGTACCCCCACATCGTTTTCGATTAGCAAAATATCATCCATATATAGTACTAAGAACACCATTAAGCTTCCATCATGTTTCTTGTACACACAGGATTCATCTACACATTGATCAAAACCAAAAGACTTGATTGCTTAATCAAAGCGGATATTCCATGACCTAGATGCCTGCTTAAGTCCATAAATTAACTTCATAAGCTTGCACAATATGTGCTCTTTTCCCTTCGCGATGAACCCATCTGCTTTCACCTTATAGATGCACTCATCAAGATTCCCATTAAGAAATGATGTCTTGACATCCATTTGTCAAATTTCATAATCGAAATGTACAGCATTGGATCAAAGAATCCGGATATACTTTAGCATGGCCACCAGCGAAAAAGTTTCCTCATAATCGATTCCCTCATTTTGAGTGAGCCCTTTTGCAACAAGCCTTGCTTTAAAATTTTCCACATTACCGTCTACTGCTTTCTTCTTCTTATACATCCACTTACATCCAATATGTTTTATTTCATTGGGTGGTTCTACAAGATCCTAGACTTGATTGGAGTACATGGACTCCATTTTAGACTTCATAGCCTTTTGCCAAAGATCTACATTTTTATCTTGTAGTGCTTCATTGTAGTTATAGTGATCGGTACCTTGTTTATCAAGGACCTGGTCATAAGACTCTTCGAAGAACATATACTGGTCAGGTTGAATAATAACCCTCCCACTACGATGAGGCACAACCCGTGTCTGTGTATCATTGATATTTCATTGTGAAGATTCTAAACCTAATACACCATTATCTGCACGTTGTACTAGTTTAGGAACCTGTGAGTTAATGGTTGGTTCGGGATCTACAAGAGTTTTGGTAATCCTCCCACTACGCCGCGGTAATGGAATATCGATAAATCTTTCTTGTGATGTTTCTTCTCGTACTGATGGTATCGAAGAAGTATGTGTCAGTGTCTCTCTTCTCATTTCCTCTAGAACAATATAGCTTTTGGGCTTGTGGTCCATAACATAGTCTTTTTCTAAGAATATGGCATTGGTGCTAACAATAACCTTCTGATCCTTAGGACTATAAAACAAGCCACCTTTAGTTCCTCTTGGATACCCAATAAAGAAACATACTTCTATTCGTGATTCCAAATTTTCTGTGATCCCTTTTAGCACATGTGCTGGACTACCCAGATCTGAAAATGCCGCAAACTAGGCTTTCGTCCAGTCCACAATTCTGTGAGAGTAGTAGGTACTAACTTAGATTGTATTGGACATACCATCGGTAGGATTGCAGCATGGTGTTGTACTAGCTTTGTCTTGACTATGGGAAACGGTATAGTTTCAACTCACTATGTTGGTACACTTTGTTTTTTAAATGGGACCTACTTGGGGTAATTATCTTTATACTCACGTATAAGATAATTAATACGTACATTTGATATTTACACTTTAATCCCTAAAAGGGTGAAATCCTTAAATGGGTCAATATCTCATTGGATTGGGTGACAATATTGATTGTCTGGTGGATATAAATTAATGATGGAATCCATATCTCAATTTTGGGATTGATGATATCCCTTTGAGAAAGCTTATAAGTTTTGATTATGTCAAACCTTGCAGGTGGATTTTGTATCCGACATATAAAATAAGTTAAGCAGAGGATCTCAATGAATTTAAGAGATTAATTAAATATGATTGTCAGTAATTATATTTAATTAATGGATATCCTATAATCTTAACGTGGGGAGATAATAAGCATTTAATAGCATGGAGCTTGAAATATATTTTTGAGATAAGGCTAGGAGTGCAATTATAATTCTTTAGTAGTATGAATTATAATTTATGGAAATAGGATTCTAATTCAGTTCGAATTAGGGTTTCCTAATTCCATAAGGAAGCCTATTCCTTATTGACTTCTTATAGTCCCTATTGTAGCCTATATATATGCTGCTTTGGCTCTATTCTCAGTTTGCGTTTTTCCATCAAGAGGATTGTAACTCGGAATAGAAAAGAGCGTAAAAGGGAGAGTAGAAAATAGAAAGGATTTCAAAAGAGCCCATACTTAGTTCGATATTCTGGCAGTAAAGGAATACGGTAGAAAATCTTGAGCTATTATCGAGCCCGTGTTCTCGATTTGTCTACTACATCAATCCATTTTTGCAGTTCAAGGTAACCTAATTCTGCCCTTGTAGGGTTATTGTAGCTTTCACATAATTTTTGCAGTACCAACTTATATGCGTTGTCAACGGATTTTGGGAACGCAGTTTCCTAACAGTGGTATCAGAGCCATCGTTCGTTATCCCAACCTATTGGCCAATCGGGATCATATAAGTACAATGCCACATTGTCTATCAGATCCTCATCAGCTAGATATATATGCATCTCTCCATCATCCAAACTTTCTATTGGGCTGGCGGGGATCACAAAAGTCCTATCTCGACCTATGATTCTCCCTAATCAATTGTCGTAAGGTTATCAATTACGCGGGATATTCTGTCCTTCTCTATTGACATCGTGCATTGTTATATGACTCTATGATACACAATCTTAGGAACATGTCTCTCACGGGAGAAATATTGCATCAACCTTCCTATCTTCTTACAGGCACTGTGCCTGATGGTGGCACTAATACGGGCTGGACCTTGGGAAGTGACCTTCATGTCCATGGTAGTCTTCTGCTCTCTATCTTCAGCGTCATGCTCTCTTTGGTAATCCATACTACCTGTGTGAAAGAAAACTATACTAGCATCGGTTGCT
The DNA here is from genome assembly GCA_033977485.1 of Hydrangea macrophylla. Taxonomy (NCBI): domain Eukaryota; kingdom Viridiplantae; phylum Streptophyta; class Magnoliopsida; order Cornales; family Hydrangeaceae; genus Hydrangea; species Hydrangea macrophylla. The sequence goes on from CM066989.1 coordinate 74,911,522, forward strand.
ATCTTAAGAACATCTTAAGGTTCTCAACTTAAGAGTGTGGGACAGATGGTGAACTCCTTAACCTATGCTCTGATAACAAAAATCCTATCACAACCCATATTGGTGGCTATCAGATTTAGGAGACCCATAGCTTGGTGGTTCACGATGATTGGAAAAGACTCAAAAAGGACTCTTGGAAGTTAGTTATATCTCTCAAATGCTCAGAAAGTGGTACAAATTACCAAAATGCCCATGAAAGCCCAAACACTCCCAGATTTGGACCAAAAGTTCTGGAAACAAGCAATGTCACAAGAAAAGTAATAAAATGAGTTTGGAATCAAAATCAGATGAAATCGTCAGCTCCTGGGAGCTCCCAAAGGTCCTTAAAACTTCTTGGAGGTCCCTAGTTTGATCGATTTGACCTAAAAGTTGACTTTGGAACCAGAGCACCGTATCATTTTTCAAAATTTTTTATAGATACTAGAGGTCAATAGCTTTCCAATGGTATATTGCACATAATTTTTGGATTTAAAACGGATTTATTCTTAATTTTTGAAGGTGAAAAAGGCGATCAAATTGACTTTTATCACGAATACCGCAAAACTTTTTAAAGTGACCTATCTCCAAACTATTTTTTTTTATGGAAATTGGACTCCATTACCTTTCCAAAGGTATATCACAAGCTCAATTTGGAGTTTGTATGCAGTTTCTATAAATTTCGGACAACATAGGGACTTTTCACGAATATCGGAACCTCTAGGGCCCTAAACAGAATAATCTGGCCATCTGAGGAGTAGTGCTACCACGGCACTAGCCCACTGCCGCCATACATAGGCCCAGTGCTACCGCATCACTCTCCCCCAGAAGTCCATTTTTTGTAATTTTATTTTGTGGCCCCAAATTGAATAATTGAAAGCCAAAATGACGTTGTTTCTTGTTCATAGATGTTTGAGACTAATGGGAGCACTTTTTAAATCCCAAAACCACCCCAAATTGGCCTATATAAACCCCCCTTTGCTCTTCATTTTTTTTGGAGGGGGGGGGGGGGGGCAGCAAGTGCAAAGCTTGAGAAAAATTATAGAGAGAAAGAGAGAGAGAGAGAGAGAGAGAGAGAGAGAGAGAGAGAGAGAGAGAGAGAGAGAGATTTAGAAGTGAGAAAGTGAGCTTCCGCCACTGATTTTCTATAGAAAAGTGAGTTCTAAACTTGTTTTCTTTCATTACTCTCATAGATACTTCACATTCAATACTCCCAACCACCATTTTTGAGCATTTATAAGATAGGAAGCTACTCCCATGTCCAAATGTCACTACATATGAGTGAAACACCAAGCTACAAGTCTAATATCTCATTGAATATCATCTATTGATTACATGTTTACTTTAATGATCATCTTTTCTTACCTCACTTCTTTTTTATTTTCTTTGTTTATCATATTCTAGATGATGACATGGTGTTTGAGGTGAGTGAATCCTTAAGGATAGTAGCTATTGACCTCAAAAATATGTTTAATAGATGATGATTCGAACTTCAATACTTCCTAAGTATTCTTGAAGTTATTTTTAAAATAAAATAATGTTTGTCACGCCTGCACCCTCGGAATGCCAAGGCTGTCTGTGTGGGCATGGCTTTCTAAAAGTGGGTAAATTGTGGCTTGATTTTTATTAGGAAGGGTGAAAAGAGTATGGTAGGGCCTATTTGAACTATTCAGAGTCGCCACCTAACATTTGGGGTGTTAGAGCCCCAGCAAAGACGATTAAAGTAATTTATATTTGACTTTTGAAAAATAGTTTTGATAAAAGTGGGCCCTTTAAAATAGTGACTCTGAATAGCCATGTGAAAACCAGAGATTTGAAGATGGGTTCGAGGACTCGATTATGTCGAGGGAAGGTAATAGGCACCCTCGAACATCCGTGCGAACACGGTTGCCAATTTTAGTGATTTTTATTAAAATGGGGCATTTTAATTGAAAAAGAAAAAATGGGGCATTTTAGTGATTTTTTTCTTTTTTAGAAGTTAAAATAAGACGGAAAATAGTATTAGGTATGGCCGCACTCTTTGAGAGTTGCTTACGTATCCCAAGACGGGAATCAGGCCAAACGTAACTCTAACTTTCGTGTGTGCGAGTGGATGCATAAATTTTTTTTAGAGAAAGAAAAAAGTGGTCTTGTTTGACCATGCACGTGTGATATAGTGATTTGAGAAATAGTCGGTGTAACTAGGAACTTTAACCCATGTGGTATAGTCCTAGATTTTAAACTTTAGAAAGTGATTGAGATTGAGATTGAAATGAGACTATGCAAGTGATTGGAGATTGATGTATTTTTTTTAGTAGTTTTCTATTTTTTTTAAATTGTTTTTCTTAGTCCAATACTGGAAGTAAGGATCTGTACCCAAGTGACTGAAAAGTGTACCGGAAGTAAAGGTCGGTGCCCATTAAAAGTGTGAAGACTTACATGTCTTATCTATGATGTTTACAGATTCCAAGTAGAGGTGGCGTTGGAGTTTTATTTTAGAAAGTCCTTTTTTTTTTTTTGTATTTTTAAATTTATCTTTTTTTTTTTGTATTTTTTATTCTATCTTCTTTTTTTTTTTGTAATTTTGATTTTATACCGGAGGTAAGGGACGATGCCCAAATAACTTAAAAGTGATTTTTTTTTTTTGCATTTTTATTTTATGTCGAAAGTAAGGGTCAGTGCCCAAAAGAAAGAAAAAATGTAAAGTGTGTATAGGATAAGAAGACTTACCTGTGAAGATCTCCAAATGCAAAGGCGGCTGTTGAGTCCGATTAATTCTTTCTTTTTTTATTATTCTATTTATATAAGTTAAGCAATCTTTCTAATTTAGACATGGATCTCTGTGTTAGAAAACCATGTAGTCCTCAGTACAACATAGATCTCCATATTAGCAATTACGTCATCCCCAGTAGAACATGACTCTCCGTATTAGAAGCCATGTGGGATTTTTTTATTGGGAACCATGTAATCCCGAGTTGGACGTGATTTTTGTATTGGAAACCAAGTAATACCGAGTATGACATGGATAATTATTTTTTTTTAAAATTTTTGATTATCAAGAAAGAATGAAGATAATAGGTACAAGAGAAAAAGAGAGAAAAAAAACCTGAGTTATTAGAGGAACTTGAGGAATCGGCTAGAATATTGAAGGTAAGTGACTGGGATGTTGGGTGATGATTTGAGTCGGCAACAAATGATGGCGGTGGTACAGTGGCCGTGAGGTATGTTGATGAGAATCGTGATGATATGATAGCTAGGTGGAGGGTGGTGATTGTAATGGTGACCTTGATGGTGATGGTTAGAAGGGGTGGTATGGTGGTGAAAAAATGTAAACTTCATTTTTTTGTATTTAATGATGAAGTGAGGGAGATGGAAAGGATGGTGAGGGAGATACGGAGTATGAGGAAGATACAGAGAGGGAGTATTTTTTTTTCTTCTTCGTTCCCCCTCCTTTGCTGAATGATTTAGCCTTTGCTTTTTATAGGCCAAAACCTTCTTTTTATTATTATTTTTTTTGTTTTGTTTTTGGAATCAAAGGCACCCACTAACTAAAGGAGAGTACCACAACTCTTGTTTTCTTGCCTCCCCCCTTTTTTTTCTTTGCTTTCCTTCATCAATCCACCGAGAGCTGTTTCCCCAATAATTTTGTGGAGGAATAATCATGTGTGGTAGGGTGCATGCAAAATTGTTGACCATTTGACCCCAAAGCTTTTGACTTGTAATATCTTTTCCATTCGAGGTCAAATTGGAATAGTTCAAAAAAGTGATAGCATGACCACTTTATTTTGAAATGATTGGGTTGGGCAAAAATGGGGTGTCTATAGTTGTCGCACTTTGTCATGTTTTGCGAAGCAAATCGTTTAGGCAAATAGCTCTTTCTTGAATTTTTTTGCCTAAACTCTTTCTTGAATTTTTTTTTTATGAGAAGCATGTACAAGAATACGAATGATTTCGAAGTCTGTTTAAAATGCTCACGTATTTTATGTAGAGAAGGATCATATCGAGCGTAGTTTAATTGAGTGACACCATGATTGGCGAAGACTGAAGTGACGTGCCAGAGTAGGCAAGTGAGTGGTGTGCCAAGGTAGGTAGCTGGGAATTGGGATTATTGCCAGTTTAGGCAAATAGCTCTGCTAGGGATTGAAAATGTAATTAGAATGGGCAAACGACTCCGTTGGGGATCCATGTGAGAAACGAACAGAAGAGGGATGGTGTAGTTGAGAAGTGCGTAACCGCGTAATCTCAAACTTTAACCGAAATATAGTAAAGTAAGGGTATGGCTAAGCTTTTAAACTGAGGAAAAGAGGGATGTAGCCAAGAATCGCGAAGTCGTGTAATTCTAAACTGATGTTGATGTGATGATAATAGGATGCCACTTGACAGACTTACTCCTGACGGTGATATTGTGAACAGGATGCCTCTTGATGGACTCACTCCTGAGCTTGAAGCTGTGAACAAGCTACCAATTGACCGACTCATTCCCGATAGTGAGATTATGACAGAATGCCTCTTGATGGACACACTACTAAGCTTAAAGATGCGAGCAGGATGCCTTTTGACGGACTCATTCCCAATAGTGAGATTGTGAACATGATGCCTCTTGATAGACTCACTCCTAAACTTAAAGATGTGAACGTGATGCCACTTGACAGACTCATTCCCGATAGTGAAATAGTGAACAGGATGCCTCTTGACGGACTCACTCCTGAGCCTAAAGCTGTGAATGGGGTGCCACTTGACCAACTCATTACTGAAAGTGAGATTGTGAACAGGATGCCTCTCGACGGACTCACTCCTGAGCTTAAAGATGTGAATGGGATACCTCTTGACGGACTCATTCCCAATGATGAGATTGTGAACATGATGCCTCTTCACGGACTCACTCCTGAGCTTAAAGCTGTGAATGAGATGCCTCTTGATAGACTCATTCCCGATTGTGAGATTGTGAACAGGATGCCTCTTGACGGACTTATTCCTGAGCTGAAAGATGTGAACGGGATGCCACTTAGCGGACTCATTCCCAATAGTGAGATTGTGAATCGGATGCCTCTTGACGGACTCACTCCTGAGCTGAAAGATGTGAACAGGATGCCTCTTCATGGACTCATTCCCTTTTGTGAGATTGTGAATAGGATGCCTCTTGATGGAATCACTCATAAGCTGAAATATGTGAACGGGATGCCACTTGACCGACTTATTCTCAATAGTGAGATTGTGAACATGATGCCTCTTGACGGACTCACTTCTGAGCGTGAAGATGTGAATGGGATTCCTCTTAATGGACTCATTTTCAATTGTGAGATAGTAAACAGGATGCCTCTTGACGGACTTACTCTTGGGCTAAAAGATGTGAACGGGATGCCACTTGTTGAACTCATTCCCAATAGTGAGATTGTGAATAGGATGCCTCTTGACGGACTCACTCCTGAGCTCAAAGATGTGAACGGGATGTCTCTTGACAGACTCATTCCCGATTATGAGATTGTGAATAGGATGTCTCTTGACGGACTCACTCCTGAGCTTGAAGATGTGAACAGGATGCCACTTGACGGACTTATTCCCGATAGTGAGATTGTGAATAGGATGCCACTTGACGGACTCACTCCTGAGCTTAAAGATGTGAACGGGATGCCACTTGATGAACTCATTCCAAATAGTGAGGTGGTGAATAGGATGCTTCTTAACGAAATCACTCCTGAGCTTGAAGATGTGAACGGGATGCCACTGGATGGACTCATTCTCGATAGTGAGGTGGTGAATAGGATGCCTCTTGACGGACTCACTCTTGAGTTTGAAGATGTGAATGGGATGCCACTTAACAAACTCATTCCTGATAGTTAGATTGTGAACAAGATGCCTATTGACGAACTCACTCCTGAGCTTTACGATGTGAACGGGATGCCACTTGGTGGACTCATTCCTCATAGTGCGGTGGTGAACAGGATGCCTCTTGATGGACTCATACCTGAGCTTGAAGATGTGAATGGGATGCCACTTGACGGACTCATTCCCGATAGTGAGATGGTGAAAAGGATGCCTCTTGAAAGATTCACTCCTGAGTTTGAAGATGTGAATGGGATGCCACTTAACGGATTCATTCTCGATCGTGAGATTGTGAACAAAATGCCTCTTGATGAAGTCACTCCTGAGCTTGAGGATGTGAACGGGATGCCACTTGACGGACTCATTCCCAATAGTGAGATGGTGAACAGGATGCCTCTTGACGGACTCACATCGGATGTTGGATGATTTGAACAGGATGCCCCTTGACAGATTCATACCTTATGTTAGATGATATGAACAGGATGCCCCTTGATAGACTCACACCTTAGATTGGATGAGATAAACATGATGCCACTTAACAGACTCATGCCTGATGCTGGATGATATAGGGATTGGTTATTCCAAGTACGGGACACACTTCTTGATGATCCGTAAAGGGGAGGTTGATTTGACATGTAGATCTGAGCTGAGGGATTGCTGTAGAGTTGGTGTTTGAGCAAAGACCGTATGAAGTGGGTGGTTTTTGGAAGTATGCTAGGCCTGTATTGAAGCTTTTGGAGCTATGTTGGGCCAGTGGTGAGATTTTCATAAGTATGTTAGGCCAGAGGTGAGTGCTCTCCTTTCAAGGATGATGGAAGTATTAGGACCAATTGCCCTTGTTCCAAAAGATATGCATTTTCTGCTATATTGTAAAGTATTAATGATTATTTTTTGTTTTTGAATGCGATGTTATACTATGTACAAATATTTACATAAGTGTTTGATGCATGACTTTATCATCTGCAAAAGAATATTCATAAGTTAGTCATGTTGTATGTCTTGTTGCTTGTTGGAACATGAGAAGACAACGTATCTTGATTTTATGGGCTCAGTGCCCCAGTATTCAATGAATGTCCAGTCCTTGTCTGTATTTGGTGTGTCGACAGTTTTGCCATAGTCTTGATTTTTACTCGTTGCGCCCTCTTTTTTTTTTCTTTGGTTTTCACTACGCCCGTCGGATTATCTTGAAATTAACAGTATGTGATGGCCCATGTCTTTGAAATGATGCAAAAGTGTGATTTAATTAATCCAACAAGACTTATGTCAATCAGAGTGGACTTTTAGTCGGTTGTATTGTAGGTTAGGGTCATGGGTGTAGAAATGAAGGATCTCATGAAGGCTCAAAGTTTTTTTTTTTTTGAAAGGTTGATGCTTGAGATCACTTTATGCTCTATTATTTTTTCTTTTACCTGCCCTAGTCTAGTATGGGGTGAGTATTGCTGAGTGAAATGCGATTTGGGGAAGAATTGCCCCATTTTGAAGTAAGTATCCAAGTCAGATAGTATTTTGTAGATTTGTTTCCAACTTCTGTATTGAGCGCTCTTTTTTTTCCTTTTTTTTCGCCGTGCTTCTTTTCTCTTTTTTTTACATTGACCCAGTGTGGGGGTGATCCTCAGGGGGTTTGAATTTGAAGAAAAATTTTCATTGTATGGCTCAAGTGGGCTAGCAAGTGAATAATAGTGTATAGATAGTTGAAATGATTGCCTCTCATCATTTTGACAAAAAGTCTTGTTAGATTTTAGAAATCATATATGTGCAACATGAGAATGTGCAATGTCATGAGGAGCAATAGGTTGTCCCAATTAATATTTGATCAATGTGTGGCACGCCTTGGGTTTGGGGATTTGAGGTATTCTTGCCCTTGAGGGTGGGTTGTCCGTATGGTACATCAGTTGTAGAGCTGCATGTACTTGTAATGATGAGCAGTGTCAAATATTGTAATGATCAATCATAGACTTAAAACCTTTTGGCATGTTCTGTCATGGACTATGATTGCATGGGAAAATGGACACATGTTGCGTCCAGAAGTCTAATTGCGATGTCCAAATTGGCTTCAACAAGTTACAAGATAGTCATATCCAATGAATCATGAGATTTTGATGATACTTATTGAATGATGTGGAAAGTTTGTTTTATTTTATTTTTAATTTGTGCTGGCTTTTTTTTAAAAAAAAAGATATGTATGTACTTATACAAAGCAAACAATGCATAAATTTAGTAGTGGAGAAACTGCCCCTATATGGAATTTTGATGCTTTGTAAAGAGTGGCATTTTAGGCAGTGGGTGAAGTATTGGCCTTTCGAGAGAGTACCCAAAGGCTTGTGGGTGTATCGGTGGAGAATCAGACTATTGGTAAGGGTATAGAAATATTGCATGGACTGGATGACTGGGAACAACACATATGATTGGTTGCCCATGTATTTACACAATCCTTGACATTATCTTTTTATTGATAATTTTTTTGTGATACATATAAGAGCAAAAAGAGTACAACAAGAAAACCCACATTTTCATCAATCCATTGTTCATTTGTAAAGCCCCCATCCAACAAATGATCTAAATCACAGGGGCGAACCGAGTTTCCAAGAACATTTTTTCTAGTCTTCATGGTCTTCTTCATTATCAAGCCACTTGAACAAGAAGCAAGTTGCTGTCGTCACAGCCATACAAAGAAGAAAGCAAGTTTCGTAAAGTATAATTATCTCGCCCAAATCCATGTTGTTCTCCAAACTTTTTTTTAAAGAGCGCCCGCACACCTAAAACGAGATCAAACTTATGGTCTTGGTCGTAATCGCAAAGCACAATGGAGAAAGATAATGACTATGAGTATGGTTAGGGGAGAGAAGTGAGAGAAAGATGAGGGAGCGAGCAGAGAGAGGGGAAGAGATGCAAAAATGAGAGGGGGAGTTGTAGTTGAGAAGAAGAAAAAGAAAGAGAATGAGGGAGAGCTGTGAGGGAGAGGTAGGCTTTTATGCTTTCTTTCCTCTCCCTCTCTACCAACACTTTCTCTCTCTCCCGGTCTCTTTTCCTTTTTTCTTTTTCTTTTTCGTCGACAATGGCTGACAATCTCTCTCTCTCCTCCTTTCCTTTTTTGACTTTTTGTGTTTTTTTATTTTTTATTTAAGTAAGATTGTATTTGAGAAAGTAGAAAAGCCTAATTTGGACAGTTGTGAATGTGCTGGTACTACTTGGATTTGATCATATCAGTGTTCGCAGTCTTGACTTGCACGTGGTGCCAGTGCATCGTATTAGGCCTGAATGAAGGATTATAAATGATCAAGCATGCCCTTTTTTAGAATTAGGACACATGTTAGCCTTTGAGCTGGTTCAGATTTATGGCAGCAAATACAAGTTGATTATGAAAGTGATAGGGGATTAGAATCCTCATTTTAGAAAGTGCACTTATGTTACTAACAAGAGATAGTATATCCACAGCTGATTCTTGAACTGATAGCCCAATGTGAGAGTACATTGCATAAGAAGCGAAAATAGTGCTAAGGAGGATTTTTTTTTTTTGGAAATATGGAAAGTTACAATGATATAAATGTACATTTGGATTTCGATGAGCAGGAGGATAACTGAGTTCTGCCAATGTGAGGGTTCCTTCCTAAGGTCGAATGCTAACGACATCCTACTCACTTTTTAGTAGCCCTATAGATCCTATAGTCCGTTCCACAGAACCCTGGGTTAATGTTCTTCAGGACTTACTTCTGAGGACAATACTGTCCTGGGATACTTACCCTCCTAGTTGCCCTATAAAACAGTACCCTAAGGTCCAAGCTACATTAAGCTTGTGGAGGGACACGTGTTGTAAGACATGTGGGCTCAATCCCACGCACACTCGATGTATAGGAACTACATCGAATACGGACTGTGATGTTCATTCCATTTTTTTTTAAAACAAAAAGAGCCTTAGTTTTAAGGCTCATACCACCTTGTAAATTGTTGACTCTCCATCTCGCCCATTAAGCCCAAGAAGGAGCTTTGAGCTAAATTATTAGCAGTGAAGAAAGAGTAAGGATTAGTGGATTTAGGGGGAGATTTGGATATTTTGGGACCCCTATTTTTTCTATTTGATACAGAGCAATTTGGGCCTTGTTAGATTGCGAGTGTTGAACTAGATCAGACCAATGTGAGCAAGTTGGAGTAACAAAGGGGTGTGGGTAAGAATAGAGACTGAAGAGCTTGTGAGATCCAATGGACTTGGAAAAGTTTGGTGGTTGTCGCTAGATTGTAAGTGTTGACCAGATCAAACCAACGAGAATGAGAAGAGGTCGTACAAATTTGAGTAACAGAAGGAATATAGGTAGGGCTAGAGATTTCAGATGAGATTGAAGCAGTTGTGATGGGAAAATAGGGATTGGAACACTTTTGAAGAATTTCTATGTCGCAACCTAGATCATCCATGGCATAGTCGATCTAAGGATCTAGATCAGGCTCTTTGGATTGTTTAGGTGGTTCATCTTTTGACTGAGCTTGGAGTTGTGAAACCTATTTCTTCAGCTCTAGAACTTGTTGTTCGAGAAAAAAAGACATAAGAAACACAACCCAAAACGGGATCTTGAAGTCTAGATATGGCTTCATACACAAGGGAGTAGATAGTTTGTTGACGGTCTGCCTCGGATACCTTGTTAATAAGGCGTAGAAAGCTCTTGCTTCCAAAAAACTTGTGAATGGTCTCATAATCACTCATACTTCCTGCATACTGAAAGTAGAAAGCCAAGGGACAATCACTTCTGCACCATCTTCTATTATGCTCACTTGTACCACAACGACTTGGGGTCAATAATCCTTTTAGAAGTCATTTTGGTATGATTCTCTATTCCTTCTCTCGATCTCTATGGGAAGCTCTTGTAAGGGTTTGTTTTAATTTCTTCTTATTCAGATCTAGGTTGGGTGAGGGTTTTTTTTTCGAGAGGAGAGACAAGTTTTTTCCAAGAGGTGGAAGGAAGATTAGGAGAAGAAGAATGAGAAGAGGAGAATGAGACAGAGAGAATGGGTGACAAGGACAGAGAGAGAAGGGGACATAGAGGTACTTTAAAAGGAGAGAAAGAGAGAGGGGGAGTAGATCCATGAGGGTGGACAAGAGAAAGTGGACAGGTGAGAAATAAGAGAGAAAGAGAGAGAGGGGGTCAGTGAGTGTGACAGAAAGAGAGGGGGCAAGTGATAAAGAAAGGAGAGAGAGAGAGAGAGAGAGAGAGAGAGAGAGATAAAGGGTCAGTGAGAGTGATAGAAAGAGAGGGGACAAGTGATAAAGAAAGGAGAGAGGGAGAGAGAGACAGAGAGAGAAAAAAGAATGAGAGCACGTGGAGAGAGTAAGAGCATGTGGAGAGGCTTATGTCTAATGCAAATGTAAATCAGGCATGGTTCCTAAACCTTTAAACCTCCAGCGTCGAAGCACTTTCTCAGGTTGGTGGTTCAAGCAGAGAAAGTTTCGGTGCTGGTACCGGTGGTTCTACCGCAACGCCCATGCCAATTACTAATCCTCCTATCTAATCTTAAAGGTTTCCTCTTAAGGAAGGGTTATGTTATACTTGCATGCCAGTGTGTAGTGTGCATGATAATTAAAGATCGTGGCATTGGCCTTTGCAATTTTGGCATTGGCCTCGCAGTTTTACTTTAGCCTGAGTTGCGAACACTTGTGCAAAAGAATATGAATTTTCTAAGAAAATATGAAATAAAAAAATTGTTAGTACAAAAGAAATGCCCTATTGTAACGAAAATCACTAAAGTGATGGCCTGAGTCTTCTTAAGAGTAAGAATCCCAAGCAGAGTCGCCAGCTGTCGCACCCGCGCTCTCGTAATGCCAAGGCTGCCAGTGTGGGCCCGACTTTCTGAGAATGGGTGAATTGCAGCTTGATTTTTATTGGGAAGGGTAAAAGAGTATGGTAGGGCCTATTTGAAACATTAAGAGTCGCCACCTAACATTTGGGGTGTTAGGCCCCTTGCAAAGACGATTAAAGTAATTCATCCTTGACTTTTGAAAAATAGTTTTGAGAAAAGTGGGCCCTTTAAAAGTGTGACTCTGAATAGCCATGCAAAATCCAAAGATTTTGAGATGGGTTTGGAGACTCGATTATGTTGAAGGAAGGTATTAAGCACCCTCGAACATCCATGAGAATACGATTGCCAATTTTAGTGATTTTTAGTAAAATGGGGCATTTCAATTGAAAAAGGAAAAAAAAGTTTTTTCCTTTTTTAGAAGGTGAAATAGGACATAAAATAGTGATAGGTATGGCCGCACTCTTTGAGAGTTGCTTATGTATCCGAAGACAAGAATCAGGCCAAACGTAATTCTGACTTTCATGTGCGAGTGTATGCATGGTTTTTTTCAAAGAAAGAAAAAAGTGGTCTCGTTTGACCATGCACATGTGATATAGTGATTTGAGAAATAGTTGGTGTAACTAAGAACTTTAACCCACGTGGTATAGTCCTAGATTTTAACCTTTGGAAAGTGATTGAGATTGAAATGAGACTATGCAAGTGATTAGAGAATGATGTATTTTTTTAGTAGTTTTCTATTTTTTTATTTTTTATTTTTCTTAGTCTAATATGGAAGTAAGGATCTGTGCCAAGTGACTGAAAAGTGTACCCGAAGTAAGGGTCGGTGCACATTAAAAGTGTGAAGACTTACTTGTCTTATCTATGCTGTTTGCAGATTCCAAGCAGAGGTGGCATTGGAGTTTTATTTGAGAAAGTCCATTTTTTTTTTGTATTTTTGATTTTGTCTTCTTTTCTTTTTTTTGTATTTTTGATTTTATCTTCTTTTTTTGTATTTTTGATTTTATATCGGAGGTAAGGGACGGTGCCCAAATAATTTAAAAGTGATTTTTTTGTATTTTTATTTTATGCCGGAAGTAAGGGTTGTACCCAAAAGAAAGAAAAAAAAAAGATGAAGTGTGTGTCGGATAAGAAGACTTACTTGTGAAGATCTTCAAATGCAAAGGCGGTTGTCGAGTCTGATTAATCATTTCTTTTTTATTATTCTACTTATATAAGTTAAACAATATTTCTAATTTAGACATGGATCTCTGTGTTAGAGAACCACGTAGTCCCCAGTAAAACCCAGATCTCCATATTGGCAATCACATCATCACCAGTAGAACATGGCTCTACGTATTAGAAGCCATGTGGGATATCTTATTGGGAACCATGTAATCCCGAGTCGGACGTGAATTTTTTATCGGAAACCAAGTAATTCTGGGTATGACGTGGATTATTATTATTTTTAATTTTTGATTATCAAGCAAGAATAAAGATGATATGTACAAGAGAAAAAATAATTAAAAAAACCTAAGTTATTAGAGGAACTCGAGGAATCGGCTAGAATATTGATGGTAAGTGGTGATTGCAGTGGTGACCTTGATGGTGATGGTTAGAAGGGGTGGCATGGTGGTGAAAAAATGTAAACTCCATTTTTTTTGTAGGATTTTTTTGTGTTTAATGTAAAGTGAGGAAGGTGGAAAAGATGGTAAGGGAGATATGGAGTATGAGGGATATACAGAGAGGGAGTATTTTTTTTTCTTCTTCGTTCCTCCACCTCTGCTGAATGGTTTAGCCTTGGCTTTTTATAGGCCAAAACCTTCTTTTTACTATTATTTTTTTGTCTTGTTTTTGGAATCAAAGGCACTCCACTAACTAAAGGAGAGTCCTACAGCTGTTATTTTCTTGCCCCCCCCCCCCCCTTTTTTTTTTTTTTTTTCCTTTTCTTTGCTTTGTTTGATCAATCCAGCGAGAGCTGTTTTCCCAATAATTTTGTGGAGGAATAATCATGTGTGGTAGGGTACATGCGAAATTGTTGACCTATTGACCCTATAGCTTTTAACTTACAATATTTTTTTTTTCATTCGAGGTCAGATTGGGATAGTTCAAAAAAGCGATAGCATGAGCCTTTATTTTGATATGATTGGGTTGGGCGAAAATGGGGTGTTTACAGTGTCCCTCTTTGTCATGTTTTGCGAAGCAAATTGTGACAAAGATAAGTAGACACCCATTTTTGCCTCAACTCTTTCTTGAATTTTTTTTATGAGAAGCATGTACAGGAATACGAATGATCTCGAAGTGTGTTTAAGATGCTCACGTATTTTATGTGGAGAAGGAACATATCGAGCGTAGTTTAAGCGAGAGACACCATGATTGTCGAAGACTGAAGTGACGTGCCAGAGTAGGCAAGTGAGTGGTATGCCAAGGTAGGTAGCTGGGAATTGGGATTATTGCCAGTTTAGGCAAATAGCTCTTCTAGGGATTGAAAATGTTACCAGAATGGGCGAACTACTCCGCTGGAGATTCATGTGAGAATCGAACAGAAGAGGGATGGTATAGATGAGAAGTGCGTAACCTTATAATCTCAAAGTCTAACCGAAATGTAGTAAAGTAAAGGTATGTTCAAGCTCTTAAACTGAGGGAAAGGAGGATGTATCAAGGAATTGCGAAGCCGTGTAATTCTAAACTGAGGTTGATGTTGATGATAACGGGATGCTAGTTGACAGATTTACTTCCGACGGTGATATTGTGAACAGGATGCCTCTTGATGGACTCACTCTTGAGCTTGAAGCTGTGAACGGGGTGCCACTTGACCGACTCATTCCCAATAGTGAGATTGTGAACAGCATGCCTCTTGACGGACTCACTTCTGAGCTTAAAGATGTGAATGGGATGCCTCTTGACGGACTTATTCCCAATAGTGAGATTATGAACAGGATGCCTCTTGATGGACTCACTCCTGACCTTAAAGATGTCAACGGGATGCCCCTTGACTAACTCATTCCCGATTGTGAGATTGTGAACAAGATGCCTCTTGACGGACTTACTCCTAAGCAGAAAGATGTGAACGGGATGCCACTTGACGGACTCATTCCCAATAGTGAGATTGTGAATAGGATGCCTCCTGACGGACTCGCTCTTGAGCTGAAGGATGTGAACGGGATGCCACTTGATTGACTCATTCCCAATAGTGAGATTGTGAACAGGATGCCTCTTAACGGACTCACTCCTGAGCTTGAAGATATGAACGGGATGCCTCTTGACGGACTTATTCCTGATTGTGAGATTGTGAACAGGATGCCTATTGATAGACTCACTCTTGAGCTGAAAGATGTAAATGGGATGCTACTTGACGAACTCATTCCCAATAGTGAGATTGTGAATAGGATGCCTCTTGACGGACTCATTCCTGAGCTGAAAGATGTGAACGGGATGCCTCTTAACGGATTCATTCCCGATTGTGAGATTGTGAATAGGATGCCTCTTGACGGACTCACTCCTGAGCTTGAAGATGTGAACGGAATTGCTGTGGCACCCCAACCCGCCGTGGTCGGAACACCTTCTAATACAACTCAATTAATCAACAACATTAAATTTAACCTGTGATTAACAAATTTATACAAGAATACCTTATTATAGAATTTAAAATATTCACATCCAAAGTGTTATACATTAAACTAATCCAACACAACTAAACTTAAAAGTTAAGTGTTTACAACATCTTGCTAAAGTTACAACTAAACTGTATTTTATAATTTTCCGACAAAATACCACTCTTGTGGTCAACCCATAGCAACCCACAGTAACCCCAGACCTATGGTAGTGCAACTCCTAATTCAGCTTCACAAAGGGGGTACCTGCATAGGAAATCTGTGTGGGTGTGAGCAAAACCACGGCTCACGACAACTAGATAAAGCAGTATGCAAGTTTAAGCATATAAACAGCTCAGCATAGCACAAATACAGCTTTTGTGCAATATTAAAATGCAACTCATACATGCCATGACTTACACACCTGGGCCCATCAGCTTTAGCCTTTCGCAACTTATTACCAAGTTTTCAGCTACTTGGTTTAACTGCTCAGCAATGCAAGTGCATAACATACAGTTCATGCCATGCCAGCTACATATATCAATATCATTCATAATACAGCTCAGCAATAATATAGAACATACATGTTATGCCAGCTATGTATATACACATAAATTGCAATATAGCAATATCTAGAAGACCCACCTCAAATTCGGCAAGTGAATAAAATTCACCTTTCTGCTTGCTCCTCGGTTGACTCCTTGGGTTCGTTACTACTAGCCTCGGTCCCAGAAATCTTAAAAATTAGATTTCATAGCAAATATAATATCAATTTAAATAATAATTCACAGTGCATTAAAAATCCACATCTAACATTGTTCACCACAAACCATCAAGTAAAAATCAAGAACCCATTTCTAGCTTCTAAAGCTCAAGAACATCTTCAATGGTGTTTTACCCAAATCATAACCCAATTCTTCTAAACCCAACTAACATTCTATATATGCTTCTCAAATATATTATTAGCATCTAACAAATTTAAATATCAACTCATAATCAACAATTTTTACAAATCAAGCAAGACCCATAAGCTAGAGTTTTAAAAACATGCACTACACCAAGAACACACACTAATCTCTACTACTCTTCCCAACTCAACTCTTTTAAAGTTTGTGTAAGAGTACTCCAAAGCATTAAAAACATCATTATAACAACAAAAATCAACCCACAGATAGATTTGAAACAACAATTTTCAAGAACTCATAAAACCCAAAAGCTTCAAATTTCATCCATGGTGGTTATCACCTCAAACCCAACTCAATCCTTTCAAGACTTGAACTAGGAGTGTTTCAAGACATTAATAACATACTCTCAACACCAAAAACATCAAAAACAAAAACAAAAAAAAAACTCAATTTTCGGATTTATTGAAAACCCTTAAATTTCAACACCCAACAATTGCAAAATCAACAATACACAAGAAAAACTTGCCATACATGGTATACATATCACCCAAGGCATATAGAACACATATTCACTATCAAAATTAACCCCACAAATCCCCAATTTTTGGATTACTACCAAACTCTAAAAACACAATTTGCAAATTTGCTCAAAATTCAAGTTTAACATGTAAAAATTCATACCACACCACATTACATATCAAGGAGCATTTAAACAAGTTCTAAAACATAAATTACAACTTTAATCTCGTAATTTCATATTCTAAGGAAAGAATTCAAAAACCCCAATTCACACTTTCAACCAATTTCACTTACCTAGGGTATAGAAGATGAAGTTTTCTCCTTTTCCTCCCAATTTTTAAGTCTTCTTCTCTTTATTCTTCTTCTTTTTCTTCTTCTTCTTCCCCTCTCACTCTCTTTCTCTTCTCTTTCTTTTCTCTGTAGACACTCTCAAGAACCAATACAATATTTTCCTAAGTAAGCTTTTTTAAATTATGATAAGCTCCCCAACTATTTTCATATTATATTTCTTAAATTCTCTAATTTTATATTATATCACCTAGACACCCAAAAAAAGTTATTTCCTAACTAAAAATCCTAAAAAATAGAATTTCTAACCCAACTCATAATTATTTAATAATTAACAGCTCGGCATAAAAATTTAATAACAATTCATCTTAAATAATTAAATCACATAAATTTAAATTTTAAACAACTCAGTTCAGCTTAATAGAGTAAATGATTTATTATTTTAATATTCTTTTAGGGTTCGGGTCTCACAATTGTAACTTGATGGACTTATTCCTGATAGTTAGATTGTGAACAGGATGCCTCTTAATGTACACACTCCTGAGCTTAAAGATGTGAATGGGATGCCACTTGATGGACTCATTCCCAATAGTGATGTGGTGAACAGGATGCCTCTTGACGGACTCACTCCTGAACTTGAAGATGTGAGCGGGATGCCACATAACAGACGCATTCCTGATAGTGAGATGGTGAATAGGATGCTTCTTGATAGACTTACTCCAGAGCTTGAAGCTGTGAACGGGGTGCCACTTGACTGACTCATTCCCGATAGTGAGAATGTGAACCGGATGCCTCTTGACGAACTCACTACGGAGATTAAAGATGTGAACGAGATGCCTCTTGACGGACTCATTCCCAATAATGAGATTGTGAACAAGAAGCCTCTTGATGGACTTATACTTGAGCTTAAAAATGTGAATGGGATGCCTCTTGACGGACTCATTACCGATTGTGAGATTGTGAATAGGATGCCTCTTGACGGACTCACTTCTGAGCTGAAAGATGTGAACGGGATGCCACTTGACCGACTCATTCCCAATAGTGAGATTGTGAACATGATGACTCTTGACGGACTCACACCTGAGCTTAAAGATGTGAACGGGATGCCTCTTAACGGACTCATTCCCAATTATGAGATTGTGAACAGGATGCCTCTTGACGGACTCACTCTCACTACAAAAAAAGGGGACTTTTGTGACGAATTTTTTTGTGACAGATAAAAATCCGTCACAAATACTTTTTTTGTGACGGAAATGTTTCTGTCACGAATAAAATTTATTTGTGACGGAAATGTACTTATCCGACACAAAAAAAAATTATTTGTGACAAAAATGTACCTATCCGTCACAAAAAATGTTACTCCCTTTGTCCCATTTTGAGAGTCCATTATTCCATTTTGGGATGTCCCAAAATAGTGTCCACTTTCCTTAAATTGATGTACAATTTTTACTTACTTTCCAAAATTATCCCTCCTTGAAATCTACACCAAGACAAAACTAAAAAAGTTGTTGTAATGATTAGTGGCAATTGTGGAAATTAGGTGTAGATTCTTTTTGTCCCCTTAATAAGTTGAGTTCCCAAAGATGGACTCACAAAATGGGACGGAGGGAGTAGGATGGAAAAAACTGGGAGCAAAATAAGAAAATAAGTTTAATAGTTAAACTTATAAATTATTATACTTACAAATAATTAAGTTAGTTTAGTAGTTAAATAATTAATCAACCCTTAAGTAATTGTAAAAAACACACTGTAATCACACTTTAAGAAGTTCACACTTTAAAGAATTTATTTTGCCCTAAAAATTTTCCCTCTTCTCACTCGGTCACTCCCGCCCGCAGCCCTCAAAGCCTCCCTCTCTCTCTCTCTCACTCTACACAATCATTGACTCTCTCTGTGAACATTTTCTTCACAATGATAGCAAGGAATCAAGATGACGTCGTCGTCGCCGATAGCCGTTGACACCTCCGCCGCCGCTTGTCGCCTCTGACACAGCCTCTTCTTGCCGTTGTCTTTTTCTCATCTAAGGTATCATCTCTCTTTTTTCTCAGCCGTCAAACCCTTCCCCCTTTGTAGTTTTTCCTTGTTTGGTAGAGGGGAGATGGTTGTGGAGTATATTTACCTTGCTTTTGATGGTAATAATGATGGAACATGGGTACTTCACGCCTGTTGTCCTGAACCCTATTTGTTTCTCCTAATTGAAGGATACATTGAGGATATGATTACCATGGTGATTGGATTTGTGTTGGATTCAGTTTTTCTGACTTAATGTATGTGCTATTAAATATTTTTCAAGAATCATTTACAGTGCTTTGTTCCAATACCTTGTGATTTCGTGCATTACTTTGTCCAATATAAACTCCCAGGCGCCTATATTCCCCCTAATGTTACTCCATCTCAATAACCTTCGTTTCACTTTTCTTTCTTTCTGTTTCATTTTTTGTGCTTGGAATTACATTAAAAAAAGAGTTATTGAAAGGTTGAAAAGTTAAAATATATATATATATGGGGTAGTACTTGGGGCACACCCAAAGACACAACTTTTGGGACACAAGCCAAGAGATGTTGTGTCTTTGCTCATATATATGAACCCCACACCGAGCATTGAAACCCACCCTGTACCCCTTGTTTGTTTCCACTTTTAGGACCTTAGCATATCCCCTAAGGGCACATGTTAACAAAACCCTATATATATATATGAACTTTAAGTGCTAAGTATATACATATGAACTTTAAATATATATATATGAACTTTAAGTGCTAAGTACATATATATAAGTAAATACTGTAAAATTAGTGAAAGCAGAGCTTTAATCATGTGTTCAATCATTTGGGTTTGCTTCTTGAAAATTAAGCCGTTAACTTCAATGTCTTATTGTCCTTGTGCTATTAAATTTATTCAAAATCTTTTAATTCTTTATGTAACTCAGCCGCTACTTATTATTTGGAGCTAAATAGTTCAATATATGGCTGGATTATTTTTGTTGATAATGCTCCTATTTCTGTTTCTAAGCATTAAATGGTGTTTCAAGTTACCAACTGTTCAGTAAATTGAAAACCCGAGGGGATGTTTTTTGTGGGGGAGAGTTGTGTTCGTGTGTCGGACACTACACGACACGTGACCTTCCTTCTTAGAAGTGTTCGTGCTTCCTAGATTATTTCAACACTCTTGTTTCACTCGTCCCATTCCTAGATTATTTCAATTGCTATACTGAATCGCCCCATTCTTGTTTCAAAATTTAGGCTGAGATGAAAAGAAGGTACGTGGTAGAACAATATTAGATTTTTTGCAATCCGAGTCCCAGCAGGAGCCCGAGGCACAAGTAGAGGTACAACCCCAAGCCCAGTCACATCCCTATACTCGGGCTTGAGCACAGGTACAGGTACAAGTGCAACCACAACCATAAGTACAGGTACAACCCGAAGCACAGACACAGGTACATGTGCAGTCACAAGAACATACCCATTCTACAAGCATGGGCTCTCAACCAGAGGCCTCACAGTCCAAGCAGCTTGATGGTACATATTTTATAACTATTGTGATATTCTACAAAATAAGTGCATATCATTTTTTAACTAAATATATTTTCTTTTCACTATTGAGCAGGTACTTCAGTTGCTGGATCCACTTCTACCAGCCAGCGAGGTAAAGGAGTAGCAAAAGGTTTGGAGACGTGGGGCACTAATCAAAAGCTTCATTTGGTGTTTAATGACTTGGGGCAAGCTATTGGAAAATCTTCTACACAGTTAGCGACACATATTGGAATCATGGTACGAAATGGGGAGCAAGTTCCTCTCCATTACGCGCGATGGGATGATATGCCAGAGGATGCATTGGACCATATATGGACTAAGGTTAACGTAACACTTAAACACATAAAAAATTGTCCCTACATGATTAAATTGTCTTAATGTTTATATGTAAAATAACTTGATTGAATTTTATTTAAAGGACAACACTGATGCTCCTCCAGAGTTTAGAGATAATTGTCTAAGCATTGCTGGGGCGTTATGGAGACGTTGGAAGGGCCAAGTGAAACATGATTACTACAACAAATACGACACAGATGAGGAGCGTTTGTTGAATAGGCCAAGCCATGTCCAGCCTGATCAGTGGGAAAAACTTATAACTTATTGGGGGAATAAGACAATTAAGGTATTAATTACTTTATTGTAGTTTATATATCAAATATAAAATGTGGTTAGTTTCTTTTGTAGGAAATTGCTATAAAAAATAAAAGGAACTGTGAACATCAAGTACTCAATCATACAACTGGATGGAAAAAACATGCTCAAGTAAGGGATGAGGTATGTTATAGGGTATTTACGTTGCTCATTCATTATTAAACTTTTAGATATCTATTAAAAATCACATTTTTATAAATTTGTTTGTTAAAATAAACGTATTAGATGGAGGCACGTGGAGAAGAAACCGATCGAGTTAATGTGTTCATTGAGACACATAAACCCAAGAAAGGTCGCCCGCAAGCTCCAGAGACTGCTGCTGTAATTGTATGTTTCGACTATCATATGTTATAATATATTTCCTCTCTTTTGTTAAATGAAAGGTAGTGTTGAAACGACATAGTATTTTTTTCATGTATACTAAACTCATGTAACATTATAGGCTGAGATGAAAAGTCGACTGGATACAGTTTCAGTGGAGGAGCGTACCACGACCTTTAAGGAGAAAGTATTTATGGATGTCGTAGGACCTGATGTTCGTGGTCGAGTTAAGACTTACGGGGCAGGTGCCACTCCGAGGACTGTGTTTGGCACAGGAGCAGGGTCGCAAACCAAATCTAGGGAAGTGGAGATGGAGCAGAGAATAGTTGAAAAGGTCAGTGCATTGCTTGAATCACGAATTGCTGAAATAATGAATTTGTTTTGATATGGGATACAGGAATATAGTCGACGGGTTGGAGATGGCCCATCTAGTGTCAGTAACCAGGTAACAAATATTAAAATTGCACTTATATTTCGATTCGAGAAATTTGGAACATTTTTAAAATTTTGATGTAATATTTGTATTTTTGTAGGTTCCTACTTCATCAAGTGGGCACCCCCCTAACTCTGAGGCTGATAGAGATACGAACCAAGGTGATGAGGTAATATCTTTGTATATTTCCTATTCATTATTAATTGTGTTGATGAACATAATTGTGAGTTGTAGTGTGTGAGTGTATGTTTTTATGTAGTGAAACAATATGGTTAATTATCTTGTATTAATGAGCAGAATTGTGAGTTGTGGTGCATTCACATTAGGGTTAGTGATCTTCAATTGTTTGTTGTATAGCATGAAGTAACATAAAAGTGCCAAAGAGTTGTATGTTGATTTTGGGTTGTGATAAATTTATTTACACAGGTTAATGGAAATTTTTGGATGTTGTAGAAACAGAGGAAACTCAGCCGATTTTTTTTAGGAATCTTTGCCCTTTTTTTTTTTTTTTTGTTCTCGTGTTGTTTGTTTGGATTGTTTTTTATTTGTATATTTGGTCTTGTTTTGCTCTTTGGGTTGCTAGGTGGTTGCATTATATATTTTTAATTCAAGTTTCGTTTTCTATTTCAGGTGATGGCGAGGGATTAGAGGATTAGAGCATAATTTGTTGTTTTTAATTGAATCTTATGAGCGTAAAGACTTTATTTAGATTATTATCATTTTATTTTTATTTCTATTAATGTCAGTTATGGAACAATTATGTATGAACATATACTTTATTGTCTCTTATTTGATCTTTAATTAATATGCTTTTAAATTTTATGTGGTTCTTGTCGTTAAAAATAAGTATCGCATAATTTATTGTGATGTAGAATTAATGATTTTGGGTGACAATATATAAATTTCCGTTACAAATAATATTATTTGTGACGGTTTTGGTAATAATTGTTGTGGTCACAATATTAAATTTTCATCACAAACATTATTTATTCCGTCACAAATGCTATTTGTCCAAAACTGTTACAAATAGTATTTGTGACGGTTTCAGGTCGACACAAATAAAGTGCTTCAAATTAAATGTGACACACTATTTGTGTCGCACACAAATCCGTCACAAATATTATTTGTCACGGTTTGGGTCGACACAAATAAACTGTCACAAATAATAAGTTTATGTGACACTATTTTTTGTGTCACACAAAAATCCGACACAAAAGCCGTCACAAAAACTTTTTTGTGACGAAATTTGACCGACACAGACTTTTTGTGATGCCCATAACTTGTTTCGAGCACAAAACCGTCACAAAAGGTGCATTTCCGTCACAAAAAGTATTTGTGACTGAATTGCACCTTTTTTGTGACGGTTTTTTTCCGTCACAAAAACCCTATTTTCTTGTAGTGTCTTGAGCTAAAAGATATGAACGGGATGCCACTTGACAAACTCATTTTGAATAGTGAGATTGTGAATAGGATGCCTCTTGACAAACTCACTTCTGAGCTGAAAGATGTGAATGGGATGCCTCTTGACGGACTCATTCCCAATTGTGAGATTATGAATAGGATGCCTATTGACGGACTCACTCCTGAGCTTGAAGATGTGAATAGGATGCCACTTGACAGACTTATTACTGATAGTGAGATTGTGAATAGGATGCCTCTTGGCGGACTCACTCTTGAGCTTAAAGATGTAAACAGGATACCACTTGACGGACTCATTCCGAATTGTGAGGTGGTGAATAGGATGCCTCTAGATGGACTCACTCTAGAGCTTGAAGATGTGAGCGGGATGCCACTTGACGAATTCATTCCCGATAGTGAGATAGTAAACAGGATGCCTCTTGACAGACTCACTCCTGAGTTTGAAGATGTGATGCCCCGCAAAAATAAGCGTATTTCCATTGAAAAATTAAATAAATCACACTTGATTCTTTAAAATAAAAATACAAAATTTCCTTAAAACTCCCAGCAGGTCCATATTCTCCACGGATCTCCTATATCATCCTTAACCTTATCTCCCTTCTAGGCTTCGGTTACCGGCACTGCCTGCATCTAAAAACCATACCGGGAAGTATACAATATGACATGAATAATAAAGGCTCAAAAGGATAATGACAATCAAATACATAGAATGACATCAAATCAATTGACCAGTCTCACAACCCAACTGCTCACACTACCCAAACGCTCATACCAATAGCATCATACCAGGTTCCTCTTGATCACATAGCAAGAGACACCTCACCTCACCTCACCCGTCTCCAGTACGTCGGTCCCTGAGGCCTGTTGGACTGTTGGTAGGTGCTCCTTGCTCATGACCCTTTAGTCCCATAGCACTTAGCAATAAACACATACTCATTGATTCCAAATGAAAACACAACATAACTGCAAAAAGAGTACAAGTAGAGATAACAAAGAAATACTCCGGAGAATTTAGAAAGCATATTGTACACAACCCGGTACCTTAAAAATAATGTTGAGCAATTTCTCCAATCTCTGAATATATATGTATATGTGTTTGTGTATCAATATATGTAATCTGTGTGTATGTAATAATATGTGGGTGTGTAAAATGACCATAAATATATATATATATATATATGCCGAGAGATAGAGAGACAGTGAGTGAAATGAGAGAGGCAGAGAGCTATGAGAGTTTGAGAGTGGTTGTGATTTGGAGAGATTATGTGGTGTATATATAATGAAACAAAAGCTTGGCCTCCACTCACAAAACACACTCCACATTATTCTCCACTCACAAACTTTCCAACACATCTTCCACTTCACAAACACCCACCACAAAAACACACGTACACACTGCACAAAATTATTTGAGTGGATTCCAAATGTTCATGAGGTACCCTTGTGTGTGTTGAGCTTACGCAATGATACACACACACAGGTAAAATTACACTGTATAAATTTTAAATATGGTATATTTTTTTATTATTAAAAAGCGAAAATAAAATACGGGGTATTACAGAAGATGTGAACGGGATGCCACTTAACGGACTCATTCCTGATAGTGAGATTGTGAACAGGATGCCTCTTGACCGACTTACTCCTGAGCTTTAAGATATGAACGGGATGGCACTTGGCTGACTCATTCCCAATAGTGAGGTGGTAAACAGGATGCCTCTTGACGGACTCACTCCTAAGCTTGAAGATGTGAATGGGATGCCACTTGACAGACTTATTCCCGATAGTGAGATGGTGAAAAAGATGCCTCTTGACAGGCTCACTCCTGAGTTTGAAGATGTGAATGGGATACCACTTGATTGACTCATTCCCAATAGTGAGATTGTGAATAGGATGCCTCCTAACGGACTCAATCCTGAGTAGAAGGATGTGAACAAGATGCCACTTGACCCACTCATTCGCAATAGTGAGATTAGGAACAGAATGCCTCTTAACGGACTCACTCTTGAGTTTGAAGATGTGAATGGATGCCTCTTGATGAACTCATTCTCGATTGTGAGATTGTGAACAAGATGCCTATTGATGGACTCACTCTTAAGCTAAAAGATGTGAACGAATGCCACTTAAAAAACTCATTCCCAATAATGAGATTGTGAATAGGATGTCTTTTGACAAACTCACTCCTGAGCTAAAAGATGTGAACGAGATACCTCTTAACAGACTCATTCCCAATTATGAGATTATGAATAGAATGCCTCTTGATGGTCTCACTCCTGAGCTTGAAGATGTGAACAGGATTGCCACTTGACGGACTTAATTTCGATAGTGAGATTATAAATAGGATGCCACTTGATGCACACACTCCTGAGCTTAAAGATGTGAACAGGATACCACTTGCTGGACTCATTCCCAATAGTGAGGTGGTGAACAGGATGCCGCTCTTGACGGACTCATTCCTGAGTTTGAAGATGTGAGCAGGATGCCACATGACAGTCTCATTCCTGATAATGAGATGGTGAACAGGATGCCTCCTAACAAACTCACTACTGAGCTTGAAGCTGTGAACGGGGTGCCACTTGACCGACTCATTCCTGAAAGTGAGATTGTGAACAGGATGCCTCTTGACGGACTCACTCCTAAGCTTAAAGATGTGAATAGGATGCCTCTTGATGGACTCATTCCCAATTGTAAGATTGTGAACAAGATGCCTCTTGACAGACTCACTTTTGAGCTTAAATATGTAAACGGGATGCCTTTTGACGGACTCATTCCCGATTGTGAGAGAGTGAACATGATGCCTCTTGACGGACTTATTCCTGAGCTAAAAGATGTGAACGAGATGCCACTTGATGGACTCATTCCCAATAGGGGGATTAGGAATAGGATGCCTCTTGACGGACTCACTCCTGAGCTAAAAGATGTGAGCAGGATGCCTCTTGTCGAACTTATTCCCGTTTGTGAGATTGTGAATAGGATGCCTCTTGACGAACTCACTCTTGAGCTAAAAGATGTGAACGGGATGACACTTGACGAACTCATTCCCAATAGTGAGATTGTAAACAAGATGACTCTTGATGGACTCACCCCTAAGCTGAAAGATGTGAACAGAATGCCTCTTGACGCACTCATTCCTGATGTGAAATTATGGATAGGATGCCTCTTGACGGACTCACTTCGAAGTTTGAATATGTGAATGGGATGCCACTTGGCAGACTTATTCCCGATGTATGATTTTTAACAGGATGCCTCTTAACGGACTCACTCTTGAGCTTAAAGATGTGAACGGGATGCCACTTGACGGACTCATTCCAAATAGTGAGGTGGTGAATAGGATGCCTCTTGACAGACACACGCTTGAGTTCGAAGATGTGAGCGGGATGCCACTTGACTAACTCATTCCCGATAGTGAGAAGGTGAACAGGATGCCTCTTGATGGACTCACTCCTGAGTTTGAAGATGTGAACGGGATGCCACTTAACGGACTCATTCCTAATAGTGAGATTGTGTACAAGATTCCTTTTGATGGACTCACTCTTGAGCTTTAAGATGTGAACGGATTGCCACTTGGCGGACTCATTCCCGATAGTGAGATGGTGAAAAGGATGCCTCTTGATAGACTCACTGGTGAGTTTGAAGATGTGAATGAGATGCCACTTGACGGACTCATTCCCAATAGTGAGATTGTGAACAAGATAGCTCTTGATAGTCTTACTCCTGAGCTTGAAAATGTGAATGGGATGCCACTTGATGGACTCATTCCCAATAGTGAGATGGTGAACAAGATGCCTTTTGACGGACTCACACCTGATTGTTGGATGATATGAACAGGATGCCCCTTGACAGACTCGCACCTGATGTTGGATGATGTGAATAGAATGCCCCTTTATGGACTTACACCTGAGATTGGATGAGATTAATAGGATGCCACTTGACGGACTCATACTTGATGCTGGATGATATGGGCTTGGTGATTCCGAGTATGGGACACACTTCTTGATGATCCGTAATGGAGAGGTTGATTTGACATGTAGATCTGAGCTGAGGGATTGCTGTAGAGTTGGAGTTTGAGCAAAGGCCGTATGTAGTGGGTGATTTTTAGAAGTATGTTAGGTCAATAGTGAGGCTTTTGGAGCTATGTTGGGCCAGTGGTAAGGTTTTCAGAAGTATGTTGGGCCAGAGGTGAGTGCTCTCCTTACAAGGATGATAGAAGTATTAGGACCAGTTGCCCATGTTTCAAAAGATATGCATTTTCTACTATATTGTAAAGTATGAATATTTTTTTTTTGTTTTTGAATGCGATGTTATACTATGTACAGAGTATTTACAAAAGTGTTTGATGCATGACTTTATCATCTGCAAAAGAATGTTCATAAGTTAGTGGATATTGTATGTCCTGTTGCTTGTTGGAACACTAGAAGACAACGTATCTTGACTTTAAGGGCTCAGTGCCCCAATATTCAATGAATGTCCAGTCCTTGTCTATATTTCCTGTGTCGAAAGTTTTGCCATAGTCTTGATTTTTACTCGTTGCGCCCACTTTTTTTTTTTTGGTTTTAACTACGCCCGTCGGACTATCTTGAAATTGATAGTATATGATGGCCCATGTCTTTGAAATGATGCAAAAGTATGATTTAATAAATCCAACCAAACTTGTGTCAATCAGAGTGGACTTTCAGTTGGTTGTATTGTAGGTCAGGGTCATGGGTTAAGAAATGAAGGATCACATGAAGGCTCAAAGTTTTTTTTTTTTTGAAAGGTCGATGCCTAAGATCTCTTATGCTCTATTTTTTTTTTCTTTTTGCCTGCCCCAGTCTAGTATGGGGTGAGTATTGTTGAGTTAAATGCGACTTGGGGAAGAATTACCCCAGTTCGAAGTGAGTATCCAAGTCAGATAGTATTTTGTGGATTTGTTTTCAGCTTCTGTATTGAGCTCTCTCTTTTTTCCCTTTTTTTTGCCAAGCTTATTTTCTCTCTTTTTTACATTGCCCCAATGTAGGAGGTGATCCTCAGGGGGTTTGAATTTGAAGAAAAATTTTCATTGTATGGCTCAAGTGGGTTAGCAAGTGAATAATAGTGTATAGATAGCTGAAATGATTGCCTCTCATTATTTTGACACAAGTCTTGTTAGATTTTAGAAATCATATATGTGCAACATGAGAATGTGCAATGTCATGAGGAGTAATAGGTTGTCCCAGTTAATATTTGATCGATGTGTGGCACGCCTTGTTGGATTTGAGGAATTCTTGACCTTGAGAATGGGTTGTCCATATGCTACAGCAGTTAGAGCTGCATGTACTTACGATGATGAGCAATGTCAAATATTAAAATGATCAATCATAGACTTAAAACCTTTTGGCATGTTCTATCATGGACTGTGATTGCATGATAAATTGGACATATGTTGCGTCCAAAAGTCTAATTGCGATGTCCAAATTGGCTTCAAGAAGTTACAAGACAGTCATATCCAATTAATCATGAGATTTTAATGATAATTATTGAATGATGGGGAAAGTTTGTTTTAGTTTTTCTGAATTTGTGCTGGTTTTTTTTTTTTTTAAGAAATGTATGTACTTGTATAAAGCAAACAATGCATATATTTAGTAGTAGAAAAACTGCCCCTGTGTGGCATTTTGATGCCTTGTAAGGAGTGACATTTTAGGCAGTGGGTGAAGTATTGGTCTTTTGCGAGAGTACCCAAAGGCTTATGGGTGTATCGGTGGAGAATCAGACTATTGGTAAAGGGTATAGAAATAGTGCATGGACTGGATGGCTGGGAACAACACATATGATTGGTTGCCCATGTATTTACACAATACTTGACATTCTCTTTTTATTGATGATTTTTTTTGTGATACATATAAGAGCAAAAAGAGAACAACAAGAAAACCCTTACATTTTCATCAATCCATTGTTCATTGGTACATCCCCCATCCAACAAATGATCTGAATCACAGGGGCGGACTGAGTTTCCAAGAACATTTTTTGTAGTCTTCATGAACTTCTTCATTATCAAGCCATTTGAACAAGAAGTAAGTTGCAGCCATCACAGCCATACAAAGAAGAAAGCAAGCTTCGCAAAGTATAATTATCTCGCCCAAACCCATGTTGTTCTCCAAACTTTTTTTTTTGACAGAGCACCCGCACACCTAAAATGATATCAAACTTCTAGTCTCAATCGTAACCGCAAGGCACAATGGCGAAAGACAATGACTATGAGTATAGTAAGGGGAGAGAAGTGAGAGAAAGATGAGGGAGTGAGGAGAGGAAGGGGAAGAGATGCAGAAATGAGAGGGGGAGTTGCAGTTGAGAAGAAGAAAAAGGAAGAGAAATGAGGGAGAGCAGTGAGGGAGAGGTAGGTTTTTATGCTTTCTTTCCTATCCCTCTCTACCGACACTTTCTCTATCTCCCTATCTCTTCTCCTTTTTCTTTTCTTTTTTTCGCTGGCAATGGCCAACAGTCTCTCTCTCTCTCTCTCTCTCTCTCTCTCTCTCTCTCTCTCTCTCTTCTTTTCCTTTTTTGACTTTTTGTGTTTTCTTATTTATTATTTTTTATTATTTATTATTTTTTTATTCAAGTAAGATTGTATTTGAGAAAGTCGAGCAGTCTATTGATTTGGCAGCGAGATGATTTAGACAATATCGAATGTGCTGGTACTGCTTGGATTTGATAATATCAGTGTTCGCAATCTTGACTTGCACGTGGTGCCATTGCATCGTATTAGGCTTGAATGAAGGATTAGAAATGATCAAGCATGCCCTTTTTTAGAATTAGGACACATGTTAGCCTTTGAGCTGGTTCAGATTGATGATAGCAAACACAAGTGCATTATGAAAGTGATAGGGGATTAGAATCCTCATTTTAGAAAGTGCACTTATGTTACTAACTATATCCACAACTGATTCTTGAACTGATAGCCCAATGTGAGAGTACATTGCATAAGAAGCGAAAATAGTGCTAAGGAGGATTTTTTTTTTTTTTTGGAAATATGAAAAGTTACAATGATATAAATGTACATTTGGATTTCGATGAGCGGGAGGTTAACTGAGTTCTGCCAACGTGAGGGTTCCTTCCTAAGGTCGAATGCTAACGACATCCTACGCGCATTTCAGCAGCCCTATAGATCCTATAGTCCGTTCTATAAAACCCTGGGTTAATGTTCTTCAGGACTTACTTTTGAGGACAACACTGTCCTGGGATGTTACCCTCCTAGTTGCCCTATAAAATAGTACCCCAAAGGTCCAAGCTACATTAAGCTGGTGGAGGGACACGTGTAGTAAGACATGTGGGCTCAATCCCACGCACACTCGATAGCCCAATGTAGTAACAGAAGGAATATGGGTAGGCTAGAGATTTCAAAAGAGATTGGAGCAATTGTGGTAGGAAAAATGAGATTGGAACACTCTTAAAGAATTTCTATGTCACAACCTAGATCATCCATGGCGTAGTCGGTCTAAGGATCTAGATCAGGCTCTTTGGATTATTTAGGTGGTTCCTCTTTTGACTGAGCTTGGAGTTGTGAAACCTATTTCTTCAGCTCTAAAACTTGTTGTTCGAGAAAAAAGACTTAAGAAACACAACCCAAAACGGGATCCTGAAGTCTAGATATGGCTTCATACACAAGGGAGCAGATAATTTGTCGACGGTCTGCCTCGGATACCTTTTCAATAAGGTGTAAAAAGCTCATGCTTTCAAAAAACTCGTGAATGGCCTTATAATCCCTCATACTTCCTGCATACTGAAAGTAGGGAGCCAAGGGACAATCACTTCTGCACCGTCTTCCATTGTACTAACATGTACCACAACAACTTGGGTAAATAATCCTTTTAGAAGCCATTTTGGTATGATTCTCTGTTCCTTTTCTCGATCTCTAAGGGAAGCTCTTGTAAGGGTTTATTTTAGTTTCTTCTTATTCAGATCTAGGTTGGGTGAAGGTTTTTTTTTTAGAGGAGAGACGAGTTTTTTCCAAGAGGTGGAAGGAAGAGGAGGAGAAGAAAAAAGAGAAGAGGAGAATGAGACAGAGATAGAATGGGTATGAAGGACAGAGAGAGAAGGGGACATGGAAGGTCTTTAAAAGGAGAGAAAGAGAGATAGGGAGTAAATCCATGAGGGGGGACAAGAGAAAGGGGTTAGGTGAGAAATAAAAGAGAAAGAGATAAAGGGGTCAGTGAGAGTGACAGAAAGGGAGGGGGCAAGTGAGAAAGGAAGAAGAGAGAGAGAAAGAGAGAGAGAGGGAGCAGGTGAGAGAGAAAGAAGAGAGAGAGAGAGAGAGAGAGAGAGAGAGAGAGAGAATGAGAGCACGTGGAGAGGCTGATGTCTAATGCAGACTTAAATCAGGCATGGTTCCCAAACCTTTAAACCTCCAGTGCCGAAGCACTTTCTCAGGTTGGTGGTTCGAGCAGAGAAAGTTTCGGTGCTAGTACCGGCGGTTCTACCACAACGGCCATGCCACTTACTAATCCTCCTATCTAATCTTAAAGGTTTCCTCTTAAGGAAGGGTTATGTTATGCTTGCATGCCGCTGTGTAGTGTGCGTGATAATTAAAGATCGTGGCATTGGCCTTTGTAATTTTGGCATTGGCCTCGCAGTTTTACTTTAGCCTGAGTCGCGAACACCTGTGCAAAAGAATATGAATTTTCAAAGAAAATGTGAAATAAAAAAAAAATTGTGTGTACAAAAAAAGTGCCCATTGTAACAAAAATCACTAAAGAGATGGCATGAGTCCTCTAATAGTAAGAATCCCCAACAGAGTCGCTAGCTGTCGCGCCCACACCCTCAGAATGCCAAGGCTGTCGGTGTGGGCCCGGCTTTCTGAGAGTGGGTGAATTGTGGCTTGATTTTTATTGGGAAGGGTGAAAAGAGTATCGTAGGGCCTATTTGAAACGTTAAGAGTCACCACCTAGCATTTGGGGTGTTAGGGCCCCTGCAAAGACGATTAAAGTAATTCATCTTTGACTTTTGAAAAATAGTTTTGAGAAACCCTTTAAAAGTGTGACTCTGAATAGCCATGCAAAAACCAGAGATTTTGAGATGGGTTTGGGGACTCGATTATGTTGAGGGAAGGTATTAGGCACCCTCGAACATCCGTGCGAATAAGGTTGCCAATTTTAGTGATTTTTATTAAAATTGGGCATTTCAATTAAAAAAGAAAAAAAGTAGAAGGTGAAATAGGACGGAAAATAGTGATATGTGTGACTGCATTCTTTGAGAATTGCTTACGTATCCCAAGATGGGAATCAGGCCAAACATAATTCTGACTTTCGTGTGCGCGAGTGTATGCATGATTTTTTTAGAGAAAGAAAAAAGTGGTCCCGTTTGACCGTGCACGTGTGATATAGTGATTTGAGAAATAGTCAATGCAACTAGGAACTTTAACCCACGTGGTATAGTCTTAGATTTTAACCTTTGGAAAGTGATTGAGATTGAAATGAGACTATGCAAGTGATTGGCGAATGATGTGTTTTTTTAGTAGTTTTCTATTTTATTTATTTTTTATTTTTCTTACTCCAGTACTGGAAGTAAGGATCTGTGCCCAAGTGATTAAAAAGTGCACCGGAAGTAAGGATCGGTGCCCATTAAAAGTGTGAAGACTTACCTGTCTTATCTATGCTGTTTGCACATTCTAAGTAGATGTGTCATTGGAGTTTTATTTGAGAAAGTCCATTTTTTTTTTGTATTTTATCTTCTTTTTTTTGTATTTTTGATTTTATATTGGAGGTAAGGGACGTTGCCCAAATAACTGAAAAGTGACTTTTTTTTTTTGTATTTTTATTTTATGTCGGAAGTAAGGGTCGGTGCTCAAAAGAAAGAAAAAAAGGTGAAGTGTGCGTAGGATAAGAAGACTTACCTGTGAAGATCTCCACATTAAAGGCAGCTGTTGAGTCCGATTAATCTTTTCTTTTTTATTATTCTATTTATATAAGTTTAGCAATCTTTCTAATTTAGATATGGATCTCTGTGTTAGAGAACCATGTAGTCCCCAGTAAAACATAGATATCCATATTAGCAATCACGACATCCCCAGTAGAACTTGGCTCTCCGTATTAGAAGTCACGTGGGATTTCTTTATTGGGAACCATATAATCCCAAGTCGGACGTGGGTTTTGTATTGGAAACCAAGTAATTCCGAGTATGACGTGGATTATTATTTTTTTAATTTTTGATTATCAAGCAAAAATAAAGATGATATGTACAAGAGAAAAAATAATTAAAAAAAAACCTGAGTTGTTAGAGGAACTCAAGGAATCGGCTAGAATATTGAATGTAAGTGACTGGGATGTTGGACGATGATTTGAGGCAGCAACACATGATGGCAGTGGTACAGTGGCCGTGAGGTATGTTGATGAGAATCGTGATGATATGATAGCTAGGTGGAGGGTGGTGATTGTAGTGGTGACCTTGATGGTGATGGTTAGAAGGGGTGGCATGGTGGTGAAAAAATGTAAATTCCTTTTTTTTTTTTTTGTATTTAATGATGAAGTGAGGGAGGTGGAAAGGATGGTGAGGGAGATATGGAGTATGAAGAGATACAGAGAGGGAGTTTTTTTTTTCTTCTTCGTTCCCCCTCCCTTGCTGAATGGTTTAGCCTTGGCTTTTTATAGGCCAAAACCTTCTTTTTATTACTATTTTTTTTTGTTTTGTTTTTGGAATCAAAGGCACTCCACTAACTAAAGGAGAGTCCCACAGTTCTTGTTTTCTTGCCCACCACCTCCAACCCCCCCCCCCCCCCCCCCCCCCCCCCCCCATCCTCCTCCTTTTTTTTTCTTTTGTTTGTTTTGCTTTATCAATCCACCGAGAGTTGTTTCCCCAATAATTTTATGGAGGAATAATCATGTGTGGTAGGATGCATGCAAAATTGTTGACCTTTTGACCCCATAGCTTTTGACTTGTAATATCTTTTCCACTCGAGGTCAGATTAGGATAGTTCAAAAAAGCGATAGCATGAGCACTTTATTTTGAAATGATTGGGTTGGGCAAAAATGGGGTGTCTACAATGTTCTCCAATAATTTTGGAAGTTCATGACATGCGTTTGAGGTTGATTTTATAAGTGATTATAGTCTCCATTTATTGCTGGAAATACACTCTCAAAACCCTCCTTTTTAAAACCCCTCTTAAACCCTCATTTTGATTTCAAGAAATAAAACACTTGTTTTTCCAAAATCTTCAAAACAGTGAGTTATCCAACTTTAAAATGTCATTCTGAGTTCAATACTCAATGGATGATTGCAAGGTCACTTGGAAAGTCTTCCTAACTTATTAGATAACACCCATGATTTTTGGTCTAATTTAAAAACACTTGGAAGGGTTCCATTTTGACCCAAACATTCTTTCTAGACATTCAGTTTTCTCTGTCACAATAGCTTAATTGACTTGCAACTTGTTTTCCAGAAAACTTTTCCAAAATGAGTGGTCCCAACTCATGTTTTCCTTGAACTTCAGTGTCTTAGGGAGCTTTCTGTATAACATGGGTCTCTGAATGTTTTGTTTTCAGTTTCTAAGATTTTTCTACATTTCAGTCAATAGTACGGATTCTGTTTCTTAGTAACCTCTCTTGTTTATATGATTTCTCTCAATCTGTAACTTGTAAATGAGTATGTGTTACATTCAAAGTTATGTTTTTAATACTCACCAGCTTCTTGAAGCTGACGACGTTGATGCGTCCTGGACATTCATGTCTAGGATTTTCAGGTTATGACTATGCTGGGCCCTACGACTACGCAAACTGAGAATCCCTGCTGGAAAGAGAATTTACTTTAATATGTTTTAAGTTATAAAATGAATTCTGTAATAAGGATGACTGTAATAAACGATAGATATTATTTTGTTTTAAGGCAGGTTGTGCCTTAGTTGACCCCGTATTGTAATACGTAATAAGTTAGAAAAATATTTGTAAGCCTTAATTGCTCTACTCTGATTATTATGTTTTTGTTGTTGATGTTTGGGACGGAATCAATCCTTCAAACTGTCACGACCTATGAGTCCATAAAGGAAATTAAACGCTTTCCTTATTTATGCTACGTCGGGGCGTGACATGATTTTAAGGCGGCTTGTGCCTTAGTTGACCCCGTATTGTAATACATAATAAGTTAGAAAAATATTTGTAAGCCTTAATTGCTCTACTCTGATTATTATGTTTTTGTTGTTGACGTTTGGGACAGAATCGATCCTTCAAACTGTCATGACCTACGGGTCCATAAAGGAAATTAAATGCTTTCCTTATTTATGCTATGTCGGGGCATGACAATTTTTTCATTTTCCATTTGCCTTCAACTTTCCTGGAAAATCCTCTTCGTCTTCTACCAGCAAGTTTCCATGGCCTCTTCTTTTGCAGCCAGTGCTTCACAAGCCGCCGGTGCCACTTCTTCTTCTCCAGCTGCCACTACCACTGCACCGACCACCAAAATCACCAATGCCACGGCTGTTAAACCGGCCCTTGAAGCCACACCTGGGATAATAATCCCTCAGGTATTAATTTGTATGCCTTCTGGTTCTTCAACAGGGCTTGGTTCTGCTTTTGAATCATTTCCTCCTCCATCTCAAGACCCCTAAGCAAACACTTAGACATTAATTACAAGATAATGGAGGAATTACAAAGCAAGAAAAAGAAGGAAACAAAGGTAAGTAGTGTTCAGATTGCTTTAAAGCCGCTGGGGCTGTTTGGCCGTGTGTGAGCAGTTTGCTTATTGCTAATTGTCTTCCTTTTATAAATGTTGAGAATAACTTCCCCACTATTGCAACTTTTCCACTAAGTTGGTAACTTCCCTACTACTAGATAATTGCCACCCACTAGCAAAAACTTCCCACTAGTGTGGTTAATTTCTCACTTGCAAAAATAACAATAATCGGTCAAAATATAAAAATATAATTTTTATATTAGGGTGTAAACACTATCCTACGGAACTGTGGAACTTAACTTTGTCCCACAGTTCTCAGCATTACATGCCTCCAAACTTAAATTTGTTCTAAGCTATTTTATAAATTCCACCATTGTGAATGCTCTTAGGGCATGCAGAGGTAACATATTTTTGAATTATTAGGATTAGTTATAATAGCATTGAACAAAAATATAAAAAAAATTCTCTATTTTCAGTTCAGCAGAATAAATGTACTAAAAATGTAAAATTTTAGTAAATTGTGTTGCTATAGCGCATTCGGATACCACCTTAGTATTGAAAATTAGTAATTGAAATTAGAGTACTGTTATATTTTTTGAAAGTTGTATTTCAAGTGTGGTTACAACATCTATATAATAAGTTAGAGCGGTGTGGGTCCCTTCCAAATTAGTAACTTTCAATCCGAGCCATTCAAACAAGTTTAGATATTTTGAACCGTCCGATCATTAGTCCACCAAAAATGGTAACATGCACACAGACCAAATCAGTTTTCAATTTACTCCTTGTACCTTCCAATTCGGCTCTCTCTCTCTCTCTCTCTCTCTCTCTCTCTCTCTCTCTCTCTCTCTCTCTCTCTCTCTCTCTCTCTCTCTCTCTCTCTCTCTCTCTCTCACACACACACACACACCTCAACCCCAAATGGAGAGACCCATATATCACTCATGTCTCTTAAGTCTTTGTTCCCCCCCCTCCAGAAACTTTAAAAAAGGTCAACAAAGGCGAAGCATAGATTGGTTAATTTTGCTTTTTTTCTTTTTTTTTTCTTTTCTTTCTGGTTCTTTCAAAAATCTTAGAAAAAGCCTTTGTAACACCCTGTAATTTTATTTCCTTAATGAATGAATATTTCACTTTTAATTCTCTTTATAATATTTACTTGGGCTAAAACCGAAATTTTCATTAATATAGAGATACTATTATGGATTTGAAAACAATATCTATACTTTTGTATTATCCGGGAATATATTTCTTAAGTTATATAATTTTCTGTATTTTTTTATTTCAACCAAAAAATACCAGTTTTTGTTTTAATCTGGGTTTATACTACGTCGTGGGTGTGGGAGCATGTGAGCTCAACCACACCGTGCGATTTTTATGGCTTGCTTGGAGGCCACAACTCTCAGTTTATATATATAAGTGTTGGTATCTCTAAACTCTCACAGTGTACTCTCAAATTCTCTCAATTTCTCTCCTTTCTCTATTGTTCTCTCAAGGAACAAACAACACACACATATTATATATTATATACATACACACAATCACATACATATACATAGATATATAGCTATATATATATCAAGATCAAGAACGGAGGAGAATTCGAACGACGGAATCGACGACGGAAATTCTCGATCTCAAAGTCTCTGTATATTTGCCCTCAGTGAGTAATTTAAACTCACTCACCATGTTTATATAAGTGTATTTCAGTTTATATATGTGTGTATATATAGATACACCATTAAAGCTTGAAAGTTGGAGTTTAATGAAACTTAATCAAAATGAAATTCGTGAATTGGGAATGAAAGATCTTAGTCCCAATAAGCTACAGTTCAAATCCTATGGGTTAATTCATTCATATAGTGACGTATCATTGATTTAAAGATCTTATCACTCTAACTTTAATCGCAAAAATCGAGAGATACAATCCGTATTAGTTTAAATTGATCACATATTCGTAATCTATGCGAAAAACCAGAGAAATCCATATATGGCATGATATGGTTGAAACAGAATTTGAAAATGGGTATGTTTAATTTGGAAAATTGAAAACAGGGGAAAAACAAAGAAGATGAGGTTCTGCAACAACTCGCGCGCGCGACCCGCTCGCGCGACCCGCTCGCGCGGTCCGCTCGCGCGAGGTGTGTATTTCT
Organism: Hydrangea macrophylla; assembly: GCA_033977485.1. NCBI lineage: Eukaryota > Viridiplantae > Streptophyta > Magnoliopsida > Cornales > Hydrangeaceae > Hydrangea > Hydrangea macrophylla. The sequence continues at coordinate 74,949,515 of CM066989.1, forward strand.
GGGCAGAAATGGGAATTTTAACAGCTCTTTCGGAAAAGCCTAATCGCGCGCGACCCCCTTCACTCGCGCAACCTGGGCATTTTGAGTACTTTTTGTATTTTTGTATAAGGGACTGTTTGGAAAAGGTTTTGAAAGTTTTTAAAGAACTGTTTGACTGATATACTGTTTTTAAAGGCTCACTGTTAGGAATTGGACTTATAAGAACGATTAAGGCCGAGATCTATGTTGAATGAATATCCAGCTTTGAGATTAATAATTGTTACTACAAACGTGGAACATTGACATACATATTAGGGTCAAGGTTATGTCAACATGCATGTGTGTGAGAAAGCGTGAAAAGAGTAAAGAGTGGCAGTCTGGTGTGCGACCTCAATATCGATCGAATATTATTCATAGTATTGGAGGCGATAGTGTTGTGTGCGACTTAGATATCGATCGGATATTATTCCTGGTATCTAAGGCGCGCGTTTCGAATATCGATCGGATATTATTTCTGGTATTCGAAGCGATGGTTGGTCGTGATCGACCCAGATATCGATCAGATATTATTCCTGGTATCTAAGGCGATAGCGTGGTGTGCAACCTCAATATTGATCGGATATTATTCCTGGTATTGGAGGCGACAGTGTTATGTACGACTTAGATATCGATTGGATATTATTCCTGGTATCCGAAGTGATGGTATTGGTGTGCGATTAGGATATCGATCGGATATTATTCCTGGTATCCAAGGCGACGATGTGTTGTGCGACCTAGGTACTGAGCGAATATTATTTCTAGTATCTGAGGTAATGGTTTGGTTGAGTCGAGTTTGTTGAGGGAAAAGAGTCAGAAAGATGAGATATTACATTGTTCATGCACGGTCGTATATTTATTGCTTACTCTATTCCCCTGTGACTTATGTTGGAATTAGAACCTTGAATTTATTGCTTTTAAAGTTAAATTGTACTGTTGTTTATTTGCTTATATATACATTGCGAGCACTTGTTTATCTTGCTCACCAGCTTTCATAAGCTGACGGTGTCAATGCGTCCTGGACTCTATGTCCATATTTTCAGGGTCAGGAGCAGGCAGGGTATTTCGACTATGCTAGTTAGAGGCAGGGGACTTTCCAGGAGGCTGCTTTATATTTCCTATGTCTTTTTAATTCGGATTATAATAAACTAGTTTTAGACATTTGAATAAGGGCGTTTGTGCCTAAGACCTAGACTTTATGTAATAGTTTAGTAAGTTTTAATTTCGGAGCTTATGTTTATTAGTATCCTTTCCTTTAGAAATGTTGTTAAGTTATTTGTTGCAGGGACAATTGTTCATACTCACTTGTCATGACCTAAGAGTCCATAAAGGAAATTAAATGCTTTCCTATATTATGCTACATCGGGGCGTGACAGACTTTTTGGTATCAGAGCCAGGTTATGGCTCGACCAATTGCCCAAGACATATAGGATCTCCCGTTAAGATTAAATTAAGATAAGATAGTTCGACTTCATTCTGTGTTTAGTCGCTTTCTATCGTTGAGAATTTTCTTTCTTCTCGAGAGATTGAACGAATTCTTGTTGATCAATGGATAGGTACCGTTCTCTCGATTATATGGCTGGAAAAAATCTCAGGAATCGTCCCACTATTGAAGTTGCACCCCCGGTAGTAGATCCAATCGGAATGTTTGAGGCTTTTGTAAGGAGGTTGGAGAGGGTTAGCGATCAGAACACAATGAACAATAATCAGAATGGGAATCATAACGGGAATGGGAGGCAAGCCCACCAGACTGGAGACAAGCTTCTCAAGGAGTTTAGCGCTCTGCGACCTGAGTATTTTGATGGGACTGATGAACCCTGGCAAGCGGAACAGTGGCTAAGCCAGATGGAACGTATCTTTGAGACCATAGAGTGTACTGATCTGGAGAAGAAGAGTCTGGCTATCTTTCAGCTGTCATATGCAGCGGCTGATTGGTGGGATGCTGAAAAGGCGACCATAAGGGAAGAAGATGCAAGGAGAATGCCGTGGGTGGTGTTCAAGGAAAGATTTCTTGAAAAGTATTTTCCTGAAGAAGAGAAGGACAAGAGAGAGAAAGAGTTTATGGAATTGACTCAAGGGAATCTGACTGTCCGTGAGTATACTACTCGATTTGAGCGTTTGTCTCGCTTTGCTACACATATGGTGGACACACCCCAAAAGAAAATCAAGAAGTATCACCGGGGTCTCAACTTGTCTCTCCGACATCTGACTATGGGGCATCTGGGCCAGTCATTTGAAGCTTTGGTGAGATTGGCTACGGGGTTAGAGAATGATGGTTGTCAGAATTTGAAGCCATTTGGAAATTGACCTCCGCAGAAGGGTTATTCCGGACAGAAACCAGGGTACCCTCAGGAACAGAAAAGGACCTGGGATGGAGGGAAGAAACCTCAACAGACACAAGCAGTGCAGCAGTATCCGCCTCGAGCAACATGTGGGAACAACAATAATAAAAATTGCTTCAATTGTGGTAATCCCGGTTACCGAGCTAAAGATTGTAGAGTAACTAGGCATGCTGATCGTCCGGGAGTTGTGTGCTATAATTGTGGCATGCCATGTCCCATAAGTCCGGACTGCAAGGCTCCTAGAAGAGGTAATCATGGTCAGTAAGGACAGGCCCGCCTGAATGCTGTTATCCCCGAGGCTGCTGGTTATGAAGAAACAGGGTATGAAGAAGGTGTTTATGAGGAGGAACCGCCTGAGCAACGAGCAGTGGAAGGTATTCTAACCTTGTTTAATTCCCATGTTAAAGTTTTATCTGACACGGGTGCTACACATTCCTTTATATCTGTTAAGATTGTTCGAAAGTTGGGTATAGTACCGCAACGTTTAGATGAAGCTTTGAGTGCTGTCTCACCCTTAGGGACCACCGTCAAGTTATTACATGTATGTAAGGATTGTCCTCTACGGTTAGGAGACCGTGAACTTTTGGCAAGATTGGTGGTTCTGTCGATGAAGGAGTTCGATATAATCCTAGGAATGGATTGGCTCGAGAAGAATCATGCGAAGTTGGATTGTGCAAGGAAGAGGATCACATTTGCGAACAATGGGAACCAACCCTTTGATTTCCAATGTAACCCTTCAGATGATATGTTCCTCACTAGATGCCTAGCAAACATCGAAGTTGTCAGTACAGAAGTGACGGTGTCATCAATACCGGTGATCAAGGAATTTGAGAAAGTATTCTGAGATATTTCAGGATTACCGCCGGAAAGGGACATAGAATTCTGTGTGGAATTGGTGCCAGGTACTCGACCTATAACCAAAGTTCCCTACAGGATGGCCCCTACCGAGCTACTGGAGTTGAAGGAACAAGTTTAAGAACTTGAAAAGTTGGATTTTGTTCGTCCAAGTACTTCACCCTGGGGAGCACCAGTGTTGTTTTTGAAGAAGAAGGATGGGACCATGCAGTTGTGTATTGACTACCGAGAACTGAATAAGGTTACTATCAAGAATAAGTATCCTTTACCTCGGATAGAGGATCTATTCGATCAATTGCAAGGAGCCACAACCTTTTCCAAGATAGATCTACGGTCGGGGTACCATCAGTTAAGGGTACGAAAGGAAGACATACCTAAAACTACTTTTAGGATGAGGTACGGACACTATGAGTTCTTAGTAATGCCGTTTGGGATGACGAATGATCCGGCTGTGTTTATGGACTTGATGAACAGAGTATTCAAGCCATACTTAGATTAATTCGTTATTGTCTTCATCGACAATATTTTGATCTATTCCAAGTCAAAGGAAGAGCATGAACATCATCTACGGATTGCGATGCAGACTCTCAAGGATCACCGCTTGTATGCTAAATTCAGCAAGTGTGAATTCTGGCTTCAATAAGTTAAGTTTCTCGGACATGTGATCTCTCAACGAGGAATCGCGGTTGACTCATCAAAGACCGATGCAGTTGTGAATTGGACTCGGCCGACCAATGCTACAGAAGTCAGAAGTTTTTTAGGATTAGCTGGTTACTATTAGAGATTTGTTGAGGATTTCTCAAATATAGAAGCCCCGTTAACTGGTTTGACTAAGAAAGATTTGAAGTTTGAATGGACTGATCAGCACGAACGCGCTTTTCAGGAATTGAAATAAAGGCTGACAACAGCACCAGTGCTTGCAATACCAAAAGATGGTGAGAAGTTCACTATTTTTAGTGACGCCTCTTACCAAGGGCTGGGATGTGTCCTTATGCAAGACGGAAAGGTTATCGCATATGGTTCATGACAGTTGAAGCCGAATGAATTGAATTACCCAACTCATGATTTGGAACTGGCACCAGTTGTGTTCGCGCTTAAGATCTGGAGACACTAATTCTATGGGGAGAAGTTTGATTTGTTCTCGGACCATAAGACCTTAAGTATTTATTTACTCAGAAAGAGCTAAACATGAGGCAACGCCGATGGATGGAATTGATTAAGGACTATGACTTTACATTAGAGTACCACCCTAGTAAGGCTAATGTAGTCACTAACGCCCTAAGTCAGAAACCTTGAGGAATGATTACTTCATTGATGATAAGGGAATGGAAAGCTTTAGAGACAATCACTGAATTTGATATGCAGATTTCTGAGGGAAGTGACGGACATCACCTTGGATGCCTCATGGTTCAACCAACACTTGTGAGTCGAATTATCAAGGCCCCAGAAGGAAGATGAGAAATTTCAAGCATGGTTCGTCAAGATGTCAGAAAAGGACCCTACGGAGTGGAAGGTTGGGACAGATGGAGGATACCGATGTCAAGACAGATTGTGTGTGCCAGATTCAGGAGATTTGAGAAAAGATATTCTCGAAGAAGCATATAAATCGAGACTGACCGTACACCTAGGAGGAACAAAGATGTATAAGGATATGAAGAGAAACTTCTGGTGGGAAGGGATGAAATGAGAAGTAGCCGAGTTTGTGTCTAAATGTTTGACTTGTCAACAAGTGAAGGCCAAACATCAGAGACCCTCGGGATTGTTGCAACCCTTACCTGTTCCAAGATGGAAGTGGGAACACATAACTATGGATTTTGTAGTTGAACTACCCCAGTCACAACAGAACCATAATGCGATTTGGGTAATCGTGGATCGTCTGACGAAGTCTGCACATTTCATCGCGTATAGTATGACTTACCCAGTAGAAAGGATGAGTCAAACGTATATCCAGCAAGTGGTACGAATGCACGGTGCACCGGTGTCTATTGTATCAGACAGTGATGCACGTTTTACCTCGGGATTTTGGGAAAGTCTGCAGAAGGCTGTGGGAACTTCGCTCAAGATGAGTACTGCTTTCTATCCTCAGACCAATGGACAGACCGGGCGTGTTAATCAGATTATAGAAGATATATATGCTCAGAGCTTGTGTAATCGACTTTAAAGGATCTTGGGAGACGCACTTACCGTTGGTCGAATTTGCGTATAACAACAGTTATCACTCGAGCATTGGGATGGCATCGTTCGAAGCCTTGTACGGACGGCCATGTCGATCTCCGTTGTGTTGGGCTGAAGTGGGAAACACATAATTATTGGGACTAGAGTTGGTGAGAGAGACCAATGAGAAGATTTCACTAGTCAGGAAAAGAATAAAAACTGCACAGAGTAGACACAAGAGTTATGCGGATCGACGTCGAAAGGATTTGGAGTTCAGTATCGGTGATCACGTCCTCCTTAAAGTTTCACCTATTCGGGGAGTAGTACGTTTTGGTCAGAAAAGAGGGAAGTTGGCACCTCGTTTCATCAGACCATTCGAGATATTGGAGCGAGTTGGAAAAGTGGCTTATCGGCTCCCGTTGCCACCAAAGATGTCTGGCATTTACAATGTATTCCATGTCAGTATGTTAAGGAAATACATACGGGATCCTTCATATGTGGTAAATTTTGATGATATTGAGACGAGTCAGAATGTTGTCTACAAGGATAGACCTGTGAGGATTCTTGACTAGAGTATCAAGAGGATGAGAAGAAGAGACGTTCCTTTGGTTAAGGTTCAGTGGAGGCATCATGACGAGGGAGAAGCGTCATGGGAGTTAGAGTCAGACATAAGGACTAGATACCCCGAGTTGTTTCAGGATTGGTGATGTTGTCAGAATCAAGATATAAAAGTATTCTTTACTTTTCAAAGGATTTGCAGTGTGGAAGTAAAGGTCGAACCCACAGAGATTGATTACTACAGCAACTTGATTTTAAAACCTAAGTCTAATTAATTAGGAAAAACGGATTTTGATTTGGTTTGAATTAAACTAAATAACAATAAAAATAAATCTAAACTATGAAAGCAATTAAAGTTGTTTTAAATAATATTTAAGGGAACCTAGGATTGCAAATCCACCACTAGTTTCATAATAAGAATATCTATGAATTACTTTAGCTTATTACGTTGGATGAATATGGGGAATTGTAGCTACAAGCCCAATTCCTCCGACAAGAAGATAATCATGGTTCAAGCACCAACATAATCCATCTGCGGATAGCACGAATTATCTCACACTAAACTAGGGTTGTGATCTAATCCGTCTAACCTAGGCATGGACTATTCGGATACTTGATAGCACGAATCAATAAAGCACCATCACATGTAAACCACCTAAACAAGCACAGCAAGAATAGATCGTTGAGCACATCACAGTCAAAATAGATCTAAGACAAGAATAAATTCTGAAAGTAATGATTTAATCAATGTAAGTACGATTTATTTATGAAAATCCTCGGAACATGTGACTGTCATCCATACATAATAAAACTAAAATAAAAGCATAAATAAAACCCTATTACTCATCTAGGGCTTCATTGAAACCCTAGATCGATGATCTAGCCGTCCATAGAAGTAGTAGATAGCAAGAGGTTGATGGAGGAGGCCATGGAAACCCTTGGTCTTCTTCTTCTTCTCCTTGCTTCCCTCCCTTCAATGGCTGGAAGTATGGTTGTAGAATGTGTGTATAATAACTGCCAACCCTCTAATTGAAGTAAAATAGAGTTTTTATAGATTTACAACATGTTTTGGAAGCCTTTACAACTCGAAACGGACTGAAACTGATGTAATTTACAGTCTGGACGTCGTTTAGCAGTCTCGTTTGCACAGGAGTCTTCAGTATACTGAAATACGCAACTTTGGTTTTTGGGCATATCGCGCGAGCGGGTCGCGCGAGCGCGACATTTGGCTTTCGCGCGCGCGGGTCGCGCGAGCGAATTATTGGTTCTCGCGCGAGCGGACCGCGCGAGCGATTCTCGGATTTCGCGGGCGCGGGTCGCGCACGCGACTTGGATTTTTCAGCTTCTTCAACTATGCTTTTTCACCCTGTTTTGCCTGGTTTAGTTGATTTCTTCCAAAACCTGTCAGAAACTAGAAAACAAAGTAAAAATATACAAAAACAGGATAAAATGGTCTAACAAATGCTCGTTAAGGCGTATAAATAGGATTAGTTCTCTCCCGATCACACCCCCAAACCTACATTTTGCTAGTCCTCGAGCAAAACTAAAATAAAAACTACTAATAAAATACTACTCCATTTCCGTATGGATCACGATTGCATTTAGCATATGCAACAAGCCTTTTAAACCCCTAGGTGTCCCTAGTCGGACGAGTGAAGTCTCGTGAGGGTTCTCGTCAACAAGTTACCCACAACCATCTTTATTAACTTATTAATTTAAAAACTTTATTAAAAACAAAGAACATAATATTCAATACTCCTTATTATACAACAAAGATTTGAAATAGGATAACGAACATAAAGAAATAGAATCAAACGTCTACATACATCATGAAAAACAATCTCAAGCACATGCATCGTATAAATCAATAGAGTTTCTCATAAGATCGCACGTGTGTGATAAAGCAGTCAAATGAACACGCGCATGTCATAAACTTGGAATATAACTCGGATGACCATCCAACTATGTCTCGACTACGAATCTCACAATGTCAATTACACTCTCAAATAAAACACTCAGAAACAGGTGTAATTTTTCTAATATATGTGAGCAAAGGAATTATGTTTTCAAGACGAATAACGCTCACATACGACATGAAAAAGACGCATGACACGAAAGACAATAATCTCATGGATAAGATGCCAATAATCAAGAGAAATTAATCATTACCATGTTTTAATCCCCTCCCATCATTTTCATATCCGAACCATGTTTTCCTAGGATCAAATAGGACTTTTTACAGGTTGTAATGTGGTTCAGGTAATGAAAAAGGATAGCAAAGATTCAGTAGGTAGTTTTCAGGATGGCATTGTAAGGCATGTTCGATCTCTTTCATTCTTCTTCTACTAACTTTTCATCTTTTCTTTCTCTTCATTCCTTTTCATTCATTTTTCTTCTTTTCTTTCATTTTTTTTTTTCAACCTTCTCTTCTTTATTTTGTTTCTTTTCCTTTTTCTTTTCTCGCTTCTCAAATGACTATGCATTGAATACCAAGCAACTACCCCAATAATCATCTTATTTACTTCTTCTTCTCAATCACACATCGCCTTAACACCACTAAAAGGTGATCAATCTTTCAGAAGTGAACTCCAAGTTGGCCAAATTGGAGCAAAAACAAGGATAATGGTAATTTAAGAAAGAAATGGCATTTTAATGGCTCAAAAGGGCGAACTAAGGAAATTTTAGCATTTATCGGACGGTAGTAAACAAAGAGGGCCTAAAATCATGTCCTAGGGTTATATGGTTCTTCAACATTTACGACGGAAGATTATTTAGCATGGTAACAAATATTTTAACTTGACTATCAACCAAAACAAAAATAATGAGACTAAACAACAAGTTAATGCGCTATTTCAATGAAATTCGACAAACACAAAATGTATTATAACCCTCTAAAAAGAAAAGATAGGCTCAAAAGCTCACCGGGCTTAGTCTTCACCATGTGTTATCTAGAAATCCAAATCATATTATAGTTCACAACCAACATGTATTCAAGCGACTACGTGCAGTGCATAAGTTTATGTGCAACTCTATGATATAAAACTACGATTCAAACTATACATAACTTAAAACATTACATCATAACTTCAGCAAATGTTTAATCACATCTTCCCTTGTTTACCATTCTATAACAATCATAATTACATAACACGAAGTATCAACTAGCGATTGCAAAACCGTAGGTAACATCGTTTATTTAAACACACTTATTGAAAAAATTTTAAAATTTTGCATAAACTACTATGTGCATACCCCCAAACCTAAACCTTTCATTGTCCCCAATGAAACAATAAAACGAAAGAAATGAAAGTAGGTAAGAAAGGAACGATAATACCTCGATCTCGGTAAGCATAGAACAGGTTAACACAAAGGAATATGACAATAAAGTTCAATGTTACCTGTTACTTCTTAACAAAAGAAAATTAAACAAAAGAAAATGATAAAAATAGCTAAAAGAAAGATAAATAAATTAACCTAAACTAAAAGAACTATACTAGATAACAAAATGATGAAAACAAAACAAAGATAAACTGGAAAAGAAAATAAAACATAATCAGAATTACGAAACCAACAAAGGACTCGATCTAAAAATACCTAAGAAACAAAAACAGAAAAGTAAAAACCACTAGAACAGTAAGAACTACTAGAACAGGTGTGAGGGAAAGATATAGAAAACAAAAGAAAATATGCAGAAATGGGGGAATCGCGCGCGCGAATTCCTAATTTTTTTTTTTTTTTTTTTTTTTTTTTTTTTTTTTTTTAAATCGCAAAATCGCGCCAGCGAGGTACCTCGCGCCCGCGATATCAGGCGCGAGGAGAACCTGAGGCTCATAATAAAGAAAAGCAAAGAAAAACGTTAAGGGGTAAACTCGCGCCAGCGGGCCGCGCGAGCGACGTCTCGCGCCAGCGGGCCGCGCGAGCGAGTTTGGTGTTTTCCATTTTTTGGCTAAAATTTTGTATATACTATTAAAATAAATTAAGTCCAACCCCCAAACCCATCCAAAATATGCAAAACAGACTCAAATAAACTCAAAAACGACCAAAAATAAAGAAAACGAACGAATTAAAGCTTGGGTTGCCTCCCAAGAAGCGCTTTCTTTTACGTCTTCAGCTAGACCGTTCTAGCTCAAGATTCAAGGAGGCTGAAAATCAGAATTTATGCCCAATAGGATATCAGGAAGAGCTCGGTGGTAAGCAGAAATAACATCGCTTTGAATTAAATCGATTGACGGTTTGTCATTATGTTCGAATCGATTTCTTACCTTCCGAGTAGATTCCGCATTAGGGTCCACGGGATTAGGATTCATCCACTCATCATCGTCCGCTATATTATTTTTCCCACTCACATTTATTTCTTTAGTAGGCTCAATATTCCGTGTTTCCTCACCTTCCACCTCACATAGGTAATCGTCGTTTTTAGGAGGTTGATCCATAGCATTAAAAACGTTTAATTTTAAGTTCATGTTCCCAAACGACACTTTCATTACCCCCGTCCGGCAGTTAACACGTGCGTTAGCGGTTGCTAAGAATGGACGGCCTAAAATGACAGGAGTGTGTTTCCTAGCATCTAGCACGGGTTCAGTGTCAAGGACCATGAAGTCGACAGGATAATAGCATTTATCAACTTTAACCAGAACGTCCTCGACGATTCCTCTAGGAATTTTAATAGAACGATCCGCTAATTGTATTGTAGCGGCCGTAGGTTTCAGTTCACCTAAACCTAATTGTTTATAGACGTGATAAGGTATGAGATTAACACTAGCTCCTAAGTCAAGGAGAGCCCGATGAATGACAGTGTCACCTATGACACATGAGATCGTAGGCGTACCAGGATCCTTATACTTTGGAGGTGCGTGTTGGAAAATAGAGCTTACTTTTTCCGTGAGGAAGACCTTTTTAGGAGTATGACTCCGTATTTTGCGTTTTTGTGTACAAAGGTCTTTTAGACATTTAGCATAGGCGGGTATTTGTTTTATAGCATCGAGGAAAGGAATATTTATTTTGACTTGTTTAAATACCTCGAGTATATCCTCAACCTTAGACTTTTTATTTGTAAGATTAGACGGTTCCTCAACGTTAGGTGGATATGGCAATCTAGGAGTATCATTCGTTGGGACCGAGTCTTTTTCTTTCTTATTTTGACTCATGTCCTCACCCGTCTCTTTATTAGAGTTAATATTCATACCTTTCACATTCCCATTCGGAATTTCTATTACCTCCTCCTCTCGGGTAGTCAACCTAGTTGAGATGGCGTTCACTTGTTCATTCGACCCCTTAACCTCATATTGTCCCTTAGGATTTTGGATTGTTTGACTAGGCAACGTCCCCTCGTTTCTACGACTTACTACAGTAGCTAGTTGTCCCATTTGGGATTCAAGCTTCGCAATGGATTGCGTATGAGAGTGCACTATTTGTGCTTGTGCCTGAACTTGCGTTTCAATAGTCTTAAGGGACGCCAACACCTTTTCCTCAAAAGCATTACCCTTTGAAGGATTCGAATTAGGAGGTGAGTGTTGGTATTGATTAGGTTGAAACTGAGGTCGATACGCATTTGGAAAATTAGTCGTCTCATTAGGATTATTATTATTATTTTTCCACGAGAAGTTAGGATGGTTTCTCCATGGCGCATCCGGATTATTAGTAGTTGCATTATAATTATTTCGTGGGTATTGTTGAATAGAATTAATGTGTTGCTCCACGAATTCCGGAAATTGACTCGCCGATGGACATGCAAGTATCGAATGTGAAGGATCAGAACATAATGCACAAATTTCACGAGCGGGTGAGGCTGTCGTTTGGTTCATCGTTAAAAGTCGGTCAAGTTTGTTAGATAGTTCTTTTATTTCAATTGATTGACTTGACTCGAATTTTACATCCCTCTTAGATTGATTAAGATATCCTTCCGAACGGACAGACACCGTTTGGTGCATTGAATTCTCGCTTAACGTTTCAAAAATTTTCCAGGCCTCGTCGGCGCTTTTGTGTAGGAAAGTTCCCGCACAAACGGCATCGACGGTATTCCTAACAGAGGGAATAAGCCCCTCATAGAAGACCTGAACAAGTTGCCACTTAGGAACCTGATGATGTGGACACGAGCGTAGTAATTCTTTAAATTTTTCCCACGTGTCGTAAAGTGATTCCCCATCTTGCATTACAAAATTGGTTATTGATTTTCTTATCTGGTTTGTACGCATAATCGGGAAAAACTTTTGTAAAAATGCGGTGTGTAAGTCTTCCCATGTTCTAATAGTGTTTGGCTCCAAAGACTGGAGCCAATATTTAGCTTTGTCCTTTAATGAGAATGGAAAGAGCCGCATTTTTAATTCATCATCAGTAAGATTTTGAATTTTCAACGTAGAGCATATGTCTTGAAAATCTCCTAAGTGTTTATATGGATCTTCATTTAAACGGCCATGGAAAGATGGAAGCAGCGAGATGGTAGACGACTTTATCTCAAAGTGAGATGCCGTCGCCTCCGGTAATTCAATACATGTTTGTGGCGTGTAAGTCGTCGGAATAAAATAATCTTTAAGTGGAGGTGGTGGCGGTATATTAAGATTGTTCATATTTGCTCCGTTATTTTGATTGTTATTGTTATTTCCACCGTCAGCCATTTTAATCGGTTTAATGTTATTAAAGCGTGGTTTCTTTAGTTTTTGAAGAGTACTACGTATTTCAGATTCAAATAAAGACGTTGGTTTTGGTGTCAAATCGTCGTCTATTACAAACCTAGTTCCAGAAGTTAAGTTTGAAGACTTGTTAAGTCTTAATGTACGTTCAAGTTCAGAGTCTAAAGGTTGTAATTCCGGTTTGTTTGAACGTGTACCTAACATAAACTAAAAGAAAAGAAAAGAAATTAAAAACAAAGACTGACTCAACTAAAAAAACAAATAGCAAGCAATCACGCAACTAAGATAACAAGCACTCAACTACTATGATGCATGCAAATTATCCTGTAATGCAATGACCGCGTCAAGCCCAGCGCCCCGGGTTTCCTAGCTAATGCAGTGCAATTAACCCTAAACTAATGCAAATAGTGCGTCACAGCGCCCTGACTTACAGCGGTTTAAAGCGAATTCCAAAGGAAGCAACTTATTTAATTTTTATTTATTTATTTGCGTAAGCTCCTTTGATGTAATTAGCTGCTCCACTCGGAAACGTTGACTACAAAATAAAAGAAAAAAAAAATTAGTAACTACAAACAAAATGGAAAATAAGAAAAATAAAAACTAATCTCATATTTACGAATTAACTAAACTAAGTTTATAAAACTAAAGGTAGTAATGCAATCCCCGGCAACGGCGCCAAAAATTGATGTTGTCAGAATCAAGATATAAAAGTATTCTTTACTTTTCAAAGGATTTGCAGTGTGGAAGTAAAGGTCGAACCCACAGAGATTGATTACTACAGCAACTTGATTTTAAAACCTAAGTCTAATTAATTAGGAAAAACGGATTTTGATTTGGTTTGAATTAAACTAAATAACAATAAAAATAAATCTAAACTATGAAAGCAATTAAAGTTGTTTTAAATAATATTTAAGGGAACCTAGGATTGCAAATCCACCACTAGTTTCATAATAAGAATATCTATGAATTACTTTAGCTTATTACGTTGGATGAATATGGGGAATTGTAGCTACAAGCCCAATTCCTCCGACAAGAAGATAATCATGGTTCAAGCACCAACATAATCCATCTGCGGATAGCACGAATTATCTCACACTAAACTAGGGTTGTGATCTAATCCGTCTAACCTAGGCATGGACTATTCGGATACTTGATAGCACGAATCAATAAAGCACCATCACATGTAAACCACCTAAACAAGCACAGCAAGAATAGATCGTTGAGCACATCACAGTCAAAATAGATCTAAGACAAGAATAAATTCTGAAAGTAATGATTTAATCAATGTAAGTACGATTTATTTATGAAAATCCTCGGAACATGTGACTGTCATCCATACATAATAAAACTAAAATAAAAGCATAAATAAAACCCTATTACTCATCTAGGGCTTCATTGAAACCCTAGATCGATGATCTAGCCGTCCATAGAAGTAGTAGATAGCAAGAGGTTGATGGAGGAGGCCATGGAAACCCTTGGTCTTCTTCTTCTTCTCCTTGCTTCCCTCCCTTCAATGGCTGGAAGTATGGTTGTAGAATGTGTGTATAATAACTGCCAACCCTCTAATTGAAGTAAAATAGAGTTTTTATAGATTTACAACATGTTTTGGAAGCCTTTACAACTCGAAACGGACTGAAACTGATGTAATTTACAGTCTGGACGTCGTTTAGCAGTCTCGTTTGCACAGGAGTCTTCAGTATACTGAAATACGCAACTTTGGTTTTTGGGCATATCGCGCGAGCGGGTCGCGCGAGCGCGACATTTGGCTTTCGCGCGCGCGGGTCGCGCGAGCGAATTATTGGTTCTCGCGCGAGCGGACCGCGCGAGCGATTCTCGGATTTCGCGGGCGCGGGTCGCGCACGCGACTTGGATTTTTCAGCTTCTTCAACTATGCTTTTTCACCCTGTTTTGCCTGGTTTAGTTGATTTCTTCCAAAACCTGTCAGAAACTAGAAAACAAAGTAAAAATATACAAAAACAGGATAAAATGGTCTAACAAATGCTCGTTAAGGCGTATAAATAGGATTAGTTCTCTCCCGATCAATTGGTTAGCTCAGATTTTGGGGCGAAATCTCCGTTAAGGTGGGTAGAGTGCAACACCCTGTAATTTCATTTCCTTAATGAATGAATATTTCACTTTTAATTCTCTTTATAATATTTACTTGGGGTCAAACCGAAATTTTCATTAATATAGAGATACTTTTACGGATTTGAAAACAATATCTATACTTTTGTATTAACCGGGAATATATTTCTTAAGTTATATAATTTTCTGTATTTTTTATTTCAACCAGAAAATACCAGTTTTTGTTTTAATATGGGTTTATACTGCGTCGTGGGTTTGGGAGCACGTGAGCTCAACCACACCGTGCGATTCTTGTGGCTTGCTTGGAGGCCACAACTCTCAGTTTATATATATGAGTGTTGGTATCTCTAAACTCTCACAGTGTACTCTTAAATTCTCTCAATTTCTCTCCTTTCTCTATTGTTCTCTCAAGGAACAAACAACACACACATATTATATATTATATACATACACACAGTCACATACACATACATAGATATATAGCTATATATATATATCAAGATCAAGAACGGAGGAGAATTCGAACGACGGAATCGACGGCAGAAATTCTTGATCTCAAATTCTCTGTCTATTTGCCCTCAGTGAGTAATTTAAACTCACTCACCATGTTTATATAAGTGTATTTCAGTTTATATATGTGTGTATATGTGTGTATATATAGATACCCCATTAAAGCTTGAAAGTTGGAGTTTTATGAAACTTAACCAAAATGAAATGCGTGAATTGGGAATGAAAGATCTTAGTCCCAATAAGCTACAGTTCAAATCCTACGGGTTAATTCATTCATATAGTGACGTATCGTTGATTTAAAGTTTTGTCACTCTAACTTTAATCGCAAAAATCAAGAGATACAATCCGTATTAGTTTAAATTGATCACATATTCGTAATCTACGCGAAAAACCAGAGAAATCCATATATGGCATGATATGGTTGAAACAAAATTTGAAAATGGGTATGTAATAGTTTGGAAAATTGAAAACAGAAGAAAAACGAAGAAGATGAGGTTCTGCAACAACTCGCGCGCGCGACCCGCTCGCGCGAGGCTCGCTCGCTTGGTCCGCTCGCGCGAGGTGTGTATTTCTGGGCAGAAAAGGGAATTTTAATAGATCTTTCGAAAAAGCCTAATCGCGCGCGCGACCCGCTCGCGCGACCCCCCTCGCTCGCGCAGCCTGCTCGCGCGACCTTGGCATTTTGAGCAATTTTTGTATTTTTGTATAAGGGACTGTTTGGAAAAGGTTTTGAAAGTTTTTACAAAACTGTTTGATAGATATACTGTTTTTAAAGGCTCACTGTTAGAAATTGGACTTATAAGAACGATTAAGGCCGAGATCAATGTTGAACGAATATCCAACTTTGAGATTAATAACTGTTACTACAAACGGTGAACATTGACATACATATTAGGGTCGAGGTTGTGTCAACATGCATGTGTGTGAGAAAGCGTGAAAAGAATAAAGAGTGGCGGTTTGGTGTGCGACCTCAATATCGATCGGATATTATTCCTGGTATTGGAGGCGATAGTGTTGTGTACGACTTAGATATCGATCGGATATTATTCCTGGTATCTAAGGCGCGCGTTTCGGATATCGATCGGATATTATTCCTCGAAGCGATGGTTGATCGTGATCTACCAGATATCGATCAGATATTATTCCTGGTATCTGAGGCGATAGCATGGTGTGCGACCTCAATATCGATCGGATATTATTCCTGGTATTGGAGGCGACAGTGTTGTGTACGACTTAGATATCGATCGGATATTATTCCTGGTATCTAAGGTGCGCGTTTCGGTTATCGATCGGATATTATTCCTGATATCCGAAGTGATGGTATTGGTGTGCGGTTTGGATATCGATCGGATATTATTCCTGGTATCCAAGGCGACGATGTGTTGTGCGACCTATGTACTGAGCGGATATTATTCCTGCTATCTGAGGTAATGGTTTGGTTAAGTCGAGTTTGTTGAGGGAAAAGAGTCAGAAAGATGAGATATTACATTGTTCATGCACGGTCGTATATTTATTGCTTACTCTATTCCCTAGTGACTTATGTTGGAATTGGAACCTTGAATTTATTGCTTTTAAAGTTAAATTGTACCGCTGTTTATTTGCTTATATAGACATTGCGAGCACTTGTTTATTTTGCTCACCAGCTTTCATAAGCTGACGGCGTCGATGCATCCTGGACTCTATGTCCAGATTTTCAGGGTCAGGAGCAGCCAGGGTATTTCGACTATGCTAGTTAGAGGCAGGGGACTTTCCAGGAGGCTGCTTTATATTTCCTATATCTTTTTAATTCGGGTTGTAATAAACTAGTTTTAGACATTTGAATAAGGGCGTTTGTGCCTAAGACCTGGACTTATGTAATAGTTTAGTAAGTTTTAATTTCGGAGCTTATGTTTATTAGTATCATTTCCTTTAGAAATGTTGGTAAGTTATTTGTTACAGGGACAATTGGTCATACTCACTTGTCACGACCTACGAGTCCATAAAGGAAATTAAATGTTTTCCTGTATTATGCTACGTCGGGACGTGACAGGCTTTGTTCTTTCTTCTTCTTTTTTTCCTTCTAAATGCATGAAAAGTATAGTTTTTCAAAAGTTTCTAGAAGGAAAAAAAGAAGAAGGCTAAGTATAGATTGGTTAAGTAGTTCAAGAGATGTGTGGTCCACAACACAACTATCTGAAACTACTGAGTAATATTATACTTTTCAGATTTGTATGGTAATGAGACCACTTGATTTTTCATTGGAGTGTGTTGATGTAATCCAATAATATTGAAGGTCTCTACAACATGTTTTAGAAATAACTAAATTATTAGAAGCATAGCATAACTAAATTAGAAGTAACTAATATTGACATGTAGGTTGTTGCAAACTCAATACACTAAATAGGTTATGACATGAAATGAAAGAGGTAAACCAGCCCGCTTAGCCGGGTTGGTCAGGGCCCATACCCCCCAATTGGGAGGTTGTGGGTTCGAGCCTCCTTGGAGGTGTTCAAGGGAGCCAATTGCTTTAAAGTGGGGTATGGCCTCCCCCCTTGTGTGTGCGTGTGTTACTAACATATAGGCTACTAACCCCGTTCATGTCACAGAAACGGTTAGAAATCTGAGACACAGATAAAAAAAAAAAAATGAAAGAGGTACACATATGAAATTATGTTTTTTTTTTCCTAACAAATTTATAGCCCATATTTACAGCCATTATACTCCGCATTTTTTTTTCCACCCGTACTACTATATATGTAATAACTATGTGTTCACGCAAGGAAGAAGATAGGTTGGGTTAAGGCATGTTTGGGAAATCAATTTATGGGCAGACCTTTATGTGTTAGGAAATTGGGTTGCCAAATAGAGCCTTAGGTGTTAAATAAAAATAAAACATATAAAAGAAACTGTCATATTGACATTTTTTTTCTAGGCTTTAGAAGGAAAAAAGGAAAAACAACAAGAAAAAAAATGACATCCTTTTGTTTTTATTTTTGTTTTTTTTGTTTTTTGGATCCATGTTTGAAGTAATGGTAGCTAAACTTGGCTACTTTGTACAAAATTTTACTTTTTCTTTATTCTTAATTTAAGCAGTTCTGCTCTTGATTTATTACATAGAGCCTTATAGTTTTTAGAAGTATTAAAAGAGTATCATATATCTAGAACCTTCATACTCAATTTTATGAACATAAAAGAGATATCACTCAACTGCAATGACATGAATAATTTTATGCAAAAAATTTGATCTTTTGAAGTATCGAATTTCTTTTTTCTTTTTTTTACTTCGTACCCATAGGCACGGGTCATTACTAGTACTAGTATATAACAGTGAAATTACTCTATTTTTATTAGAGAATCTTGAATGTATCTCAAAGTCGTTGAGGAACCATATAATTGTGGTGTCACGGACTCACCGAGTAATTTCTCAATTTTTACAGCTGACAGACCAAACAACACGTGGCATCCCAGAATAACCAATAACCAGTAGGGGCATTTTGGTCAATTGAAAAAGGAATCGCTGCTTTTCTCTTTTGCCAAAGCAAAGCTCTCTTCTGGCGTCTTCTATAATTCTATTCCGTTTAGTTGCTCGGCGTCAACCGTGATTAAGAGAGAGAGAGAGAGAGAGAGAGAGAGAGAAAGAGAGAGAGAGAGATGGCTTGCTTACACGATCACAGCTGCGAAGATCACGATTGTTCTTCTGATTGGTCTCTCTATAAACACATAGACCTCTCCAAGGTTTAATTTCTATAGCTCTCTTGTATTTAAACGCTATTTGTTTACCTTCTCTCTCTCTCTATATATATATATGTGTGTGTGTGTGTGTGTGTGTGTGTGTGTGTGTATTTGTATTGTATCGTCTATGTTCACGAAATGCTGATGTCCTTGTTACTCCAACTGCAAATTGACGCTATTTGTTTACTACTTTTGGTTTGATTTTGCTTTAGATGAAACAATGCCCTATGAATTTCAAGTGACTCCGACCGTTCAATCACTTTCATCCGATAAATTTCAAGTGTTAATGATTCCCATAGTGCCAATATAATTTATGATCTAGTATATATGACTCACCAACTTGAAACTCTATTGAATTGGTAGCTAGGAAGCACCCAGACTTCAAATGAAGTGCCGTATTTGTATCCGACACATCTCCAACACTTGCACACCCGCCTCCGACGCTTGTCGGACACACAAAAAATGTGTCGGGATTTTCTAAATTTATTTTGAAATCCAACACATCATCAATGGCTCCGACACTTTCCCTCCATGGTATGTTTTTTTTTTTTTGTAATAGAAGTCTTAATATGTAAAAAAAGGTTGGAAAAGGGGGGTTTATTTTGAAAAGTTAATACACTTTATGATAGATAGAAGAAGTACTAGAAACTTAAAGGATTTAAAATAAAAAAGAATGAAATAAAATTGGTCTGCCCAAAACGGTTTCACACTGGTTGCTACACAAGCTTGTAGAGTTGAGAGACAAAGAGAGAAGCGAAAGAGATCACCTACGACGAGACAACGAAGAATGTATTGTTGTTGTAGGTAATTTTTTTAACATCTTAGTTCTTAGTTATTTTAAGAATATTGTTATATTTATGTTGTATGGTTACATATAAATAATATATATAATTAACATTTCCCATGTCGATGTTGTATCGTGTCGGGGTTTTTTTAGGATTTGCCGTATCACCGTTTCGTGTTGTGTCTGTGTCGCCGTATCCGTATTGGTGCTTCTTAGATTATTAGTACTTGGTTTTCTATATCCTAATTGCATTTTTATAGTCGTACCAATATATTATGTGTTTCAATTTGCACACCCTAAAGTAGATCCAAAATTGATTTTTTGATGTGCCAAAATAATTGTTTGTTAGTTCTAGTGATTTTTTAAACTTAAAAACTGCTATTGAATCTATAGGCTTTGAATTTGGTTAATTGGTATTGTAGTTCAGTGATGCCTAGATTGATTATTGCGAGAGATAATGATCTATGGAAACGTAATTTCAGTTGATATACGTTATAAAGCTCAAACACTAGTATTTGTCACTATCCTCCAGTCCTTTATGTTATGTTTTTGTTTGTTGCTGGCTGTTTGCTTGGTTTATAATTTCCAAATTGCTTGTTATAGTCGCTTAGTCCTTTGGAAACTGCAATGCATTGACACACAATCCTTTGAAAGTCATCTTAGCTTAAAGTCAGTTTTGAGATGAAATTTCTAGTTTGTCTTATTTGTTGATTTTAAACAAGCAATGAAGTGAAATATGTTTGAAGGATTGCCGTCTTTGTTTTAATTACGCTTTTCATCAGTATCCTGTGGATATCGTGAATTTTTTTTTTTTTTTTATTATTTTTTGGGGGGTAAAATATTAGTGTTGTCATTCTTGCTTTTACTTAGATGACACTTTGCATTGGATTTTTCTGTTTCTTGCATCTCATGATAAATGCTGCTTTTGTAAATATTTATGAACCTTTTGTGATACAATGTTGTGGATTAAGGTAACCTCTGCTACGTTGGTTCCATATTGTCTTACAAGTTGTTGTAGGTCAGTTTAGCTATATGACTGCTCTGAAGCTTCTTTGCTCTTTCATTTTATGCGCCACAATTGTGAAATATGTCTACTCGCATAGTTGTGCATGTGCATCTTCTGACTTGTGGGTAGGTATGCATGCATGTGTGAATAATAATGGATATGTGCAGTTGTTTGACTGATTTGTGTTTCTTGGACTTCATTTATTATCCTTCATTGACATATAGTACCAGAGTCTTGCTCACTGGTTGACCAAGCAGGCCTCCCTATAAGTTGCTCTATGATTAATTAACTGTATTTCAACGCGTCTAAGTTTACTTATTGATTCAACGGAGGATCTTGTTTTTGTTGTAGCACAGGTGTCCGCTTTAAATGAGGCTGTTCCAGGAAGTGTTAAATCTGTTTTTAAAGCATGGGAGCAGCGGCTAAATTCTTCAGAGGTAGGTTTACCCTAAAAAAATAATTCTTTTCTGGTTTCTTTAAATTTGCCTCACTTTGTATCTACATGATATTAACCTCAGTGGCTTAAGATGTGTTGAAGATGAAAATAACGTAAAAAAAAGAAAAAGAAAAAGAAAAAGAAAGGAAACTCAAGACTCACAATTTGTCTTGTGTCTTCTGTGCTACTTCTCACAATGTTAAAAGTGAACAAAAATTGTTTGTGTTAATGGAAATACAAGACTCATGAGACAGGCAGATTTGGTGGTGATCTTTTGACTTTCCTGTCACCACCTCTTATCCTGGCAATAGAGGCGTGTTCTTGCTAAATGACATTCATACGCCACATGAGTTCTTTCTCTTAGTTTGATTTTTTATGGATGTACATCTATCTATCTATCTATCTATCTATCTATCTATCTATATATGTTTATATAAAATTATGGTGTGGTTTAGGGTATTGACCTTATTATTGATAGAGTTCTTTGAGAGTTGATACCTGGTAAGAATGGGTGGCAGAAAGTGACTAGCCCTTCCCACATTCATTAATCTCCCGACACTTTTATTTATAATTCTGTAATGCAAGGCTCAAATGTGATCCTCTTCCTTGTAACAGGGTCACTTGGAAAGTAATGAAGGTGATCCTGAGTTACTTGTATTCATCCCGTAAGTGACCACTCTGTTGTTCAAGTACCAGATATTTCCTTAACATGAAGGCATACTGGCTGGAAGAGTTGAAGTGCACTTAGCTTACTTTTCTTGTTACTAGACTGTCATGGCTTTATTTACCATCCACTGTTTTACATAGTGATCGTTTTTTGGGGGCTCTGCAGTGTTGCAATAATAATGATTCTAGTTACTTTACCTCATTTCCTAAATTTTTGAGTTCAAATCCTCAATCTTCTAAGGAATCTTCCATTCCATCCTTTTCGTTTGGATTCTGGAATCAAGCTATGAGCTTGATTTGTACACATACAGGATGTATCAGCATTGACCATGTGCATCTCACTTGCCTACCTCCATTTTCATAACCTTCTGTCCCATTTGTTGCAAGCGTACATTAGCTACACTACTTTGAGAAATGGATGTAGGAACGGAGGACAACTATTGCCCTTTTTTTGACATATGCTTCCGTGGTTCAACTTCCTCAAAATCAACTGAATATCTCCTTTCTTGTTCCTTAACATTAACGCTACAAAATAAGACAGTCAAGATATGGTTTCTAATGGATGTGTTCCCCCTTTTATCATTCCTTAATGAATATTGGTTTGGATCAAATTTATTTTTTTTCCGATTTCCTGAATGGTTAAGATTTTTTTTAAGGTAATTTTGACATTTGTGTGATGAATTGGTTATATGATAGTTTTACATCAGATGTTAAGATCAAGAGCATTTCAATTGTTGGTGGTGCTGATGGAACAAGTCCTTCCAAAATGAGAGCGTAAGTTTCTCTAGATGGCACTTCTTATACTTTCGATGTTGAATGCATACTCAAAACCAGTTCAATTCAAAAAGTGTAGAAGCAATAAGTAATAGGGGCATTGTTTGATGTGATTGTAAGAAACTTGGTCCGACAAGTATGTGAATGCTATTTCAAGTCTGAGAGACTGAGACCCCTGCCACTTTAGATGATAATATTTCCAAATGTTAGGTCTGTTTCCGGTCTACTTCTCCTATTACTTTATGCAAGCGTGACCACTACCGGATAATGGGCTATTTAGAAAAAAATATGTAACTTGGTAATTTCTTGAACAGTTCTGCACGATTACGACATCATCCATCTTCAACTACCAAAAAAAAAAAAATTTAATAATAATTTCCTTTCCATTTCACCTCTCCTTTCAGCAGCTTATTTTCTTGGGCTAAGGAAGAATGTTTCATATAAATGTAGGTTCATAAATCGAGAAGGTATTGACTTTTCTGATGCTCAAAGTATGCAACCCATTCAGGTATTTCCTCATCTTAGCTTTTTTCTGAATTTGAGTTTGACAGTATTATCTTACATTGAACGTTCGTTCATTGTCTTAAGGAATGGGATTTGGCGGAAAATTTGCAAGGAGTTTTAGAATACCAGACAAGGTAATTTACTGTGTTTTCTGTTTTACTTGGCATATTATGTGGCCTTTGTTTATCTTTTACTTCCATTTTGATTTTGTTTTCACTTTTCACCATTATATTAGACGGGATTCTACTAAAATTCTTGCATTGCAAGTGGCTGTACCGCTGTAGCTTGTTATTGCACCGGGAAATTGATGTGCTTTTTTGGTACAAATTGTTGCTTTGTTATATAACTAAATATAGCGAACTTGAAGTGTCATAAACTTAAGAAGGAATGACTGGATAATGATTGCAGTTGCTGCTCCTTGAAAGTTATTTTGAAGAGGGCAACAATTTTATGTAACTTCGTGGAAGGGGCATAAAGCACTGGTTCACTTGGTTGTTAGAATAGGTCAGTTCACGAGTCATTCGAGTTTCATACAACCCCATATGGATTACGATTTAATACCACTGAGACTCATAATTTCGAATTTTAAGTTTTAAGTTAACTGTAAAACTTTCAACATTTTGAGCCGATACTGCGTGAAACTTGTGCTGAATTATTATTTTTTCATTTTAAAGACTGCACATGTATTTTTATATTATAATATATACATGTAGATTACTGCTTGTTTTCTGAAAAAAGTGGATCTTACCGTTCACAATTCGATACGATTTATGATTCGAAAGCCAAGCCTGTTCACCTAATAACGATGCTACTTTTCACTTTCCTTCTTTCCCCTTAATTTTGGAATTTTTACGCGCCTTTAAACTATCTACTAGTTGACATGGTTGAGAGAATAAGAAAAGACTTGATGACTTGTAGGTTGAACGGATAAAAGGAATTCATGTAGCCGACCACAACTAATTTGGGACAAATGTTTAGTTGAAGTTGGGTTGAGTTTTTAAACTATTTACTGGTTGACATAGGGTGTCAAAACTGACACACTGAACATTAAAAATAACTATTCCGCCACCACGTTCATGTGTGTCCCATTATTTTGTGTTTTCAACTTTCTGATACTATATCAATATTCAATCAGATATGCTAGATTTCAAGGTGTGGCAAGTCTCACTTTGCATTTCCCTGATAATTTCGGGGCTGAGACAACTCAAATACATTACATTGGCATAAAGGGTGAAGCCACCCAGGTAATTCTAGTGTGAAAGTTTGGATTTCAGAGATTTACTAGTAGCTTATAGCTTTGAATATGTATATTAATTTCAATGAATTTTACAGTTGAGGAGAGATGTTGTTGCAACAATTGTTTATGAAATCACGCCGAATCCTTCTGACCACAAGTAAGTGTTGTTTGGGTTTGTGGAAAGGTCTCGAATTTTGAGTTGCTCATCTGATGCATACGTATGTTTTCTTGGTATTAGTATCTAAAACTAAAGCTAAATCTTTCAAATGACGATGCCTTTTAAACTTTTTGAGATATTTAGTGGCCCAGGATTTCCAGGTATTAGTTGCACTTGAATCTACAGATGATATACGGTCTTTATATGTTATGTTAGTAACAATGTGAAATTCTCAAATTACTTTTCCAATGTCCTTAACACGAAGCTTTATTTTGCATGTGGTTCGCTTCTTTTCGACTTAATTCTGCTGATTGAAAAATGTTGCACTCATATGCAGGACAAGGGCAGAAGGTGGAGGAGGTCTATCGCATGTCGAATGAAAAGTACATGTAACCGGTGGGTATACGCAAAGAAGTGGGTGTCCCAATACTCTCTCTCTCTCTCTCTCTCTCTCTCTCTCTCTCTCTCTCTCTCTCTCTCCATGTCTGATGTCTGCACTATAGTTGAAAGAATCTTGTTGCTTACCAAGAATTGCTTTTCGCAAGGAATTGTACTTTATTTTTCCTTGTAAATTTCAGTTTGTTGAGAAAAGTGACTTTTTTGTTTTAATAGTTGATGGTGCTGTCAATGTTGGGATGCAAACAAACAGGTTTACGAGTCATTTAGGGCTTGCATGGTAAAGTTTGCCTTTTGGTTTATTGTTTTTATGTTCAGTTTTAGAGTGAATTCCTCTCATAGAAGAGTCGATCATGAATACAAAAAATGAAAACAAATATTTAAAATAAAAAACCGCAACGTTTCCATGAGATTTCTTAACTTGTACATGGTTTATCATCGTTTGTTGTTGGTACATGGATTATGGATAGAATGAATGGTTTATCTGCCTTCAGTCTCATTCTTTACCTTAAGGGTAATGCTATGTGCACATAAAGATCTGGGCCATCATTTCGATGGAGTCCGTGCCTGCATACATGGGACTCATCGAAATTAATGGCCTAGATTTTTATGTGTGCACCAATCATTACTCTTACCTTAAATTAGAAACCATTTTTAAAATTTACTGCAAGTCTGTATCATTAAGAGTTAGTTAAAAAATTGAATGGTACTAAAATATGTCTGATCATCTTTAAAAAATACTGCATTTTCTGGTTTTTTTTATTATTTTTTTTATTTTTTTATTTTATTTTTGCTGAACATTTTCTGTGTTAATTTGCATTTAAGAGTTGTTTGATTACACATTTTTGTCCAAACCTCTCTTGCCGTTTTGAGCTTGGACATGGCTTTTCTTTCTTTCAATTTTATTTCTCCCTTTTATCACCATTAAAGTCGAACAAACATACCCTGTGACTATATATCGTTTTTTAACGTGTTATTTTCCATCACTTATTGTAGTTTCACTGTAATGCAATAATCTGAAATGAAAATAGTAAGCACTGAAGCTAAATACATTGCTTGGCAAAAAATTAAAACAGAACGCTGTATATATGCAAAGGCTTAAATACCTTTTACCACTCTTTAAATATACCGAAGTTTCACCTTGGTTCATGCATTTTGAATTGCGATTCTTTGGGCTATCGATTATAAATACATGTCAATTAACAACAATCCCTAACTTTGTCTACAAAAAATTACCAAATGGGCAACTGACTTAAAAAATTAAGGTTACGCCATAATTATACAAAAGTTTTATTTTAGGCCCTCCAAAATTGATAAGATAATGGAAATGAAGGACCTAAAATGAAACTTTTATATAATTATTAATAAGGGTACTTATGTGTCTTTAAACCTTAAATTTTTAAGAAACATTTTTTAGGCACAATTACCAATTGTTCTTAATTGATGCACATTTTTAAATCAAGGGCCTAAAGTGTTACAATTGAAAATGCATGGACCAATGCGAAATTAAGTTATAACAATAGAGTACTTGAATGTTTATTTTAGCGAATATGCAATTACTTGTTGGTAATTAGTTACAATTGGGGGAACATCTGTGCTATGACCAAGCGGTTTCGTCATACGACTAATACATAGGTATGATTTTTTATTTATTTATTTTATTTTTTTAACCACTGTACAAAATTTTGAGATCTAAAAAATCACTATAGGTACAATTTTTGGAGGCGACTAATTAACCACCTGGGTGCAATGTTCATGACCTTGGTACGATTTTTGTGACCTCTGTACAGTGTTTTGTGACTTGAGTACAATGTTTGCGATCTAACAACTATAAGTGCCATTTCTTCAAAGCCACAAATGTTGATCGTATGACGAACTCCTTGATCATATCATATAATTCTCCATTAACTCTATTTATGTTATATTACCAACAAAAGGAGCTTCGACCATAGCCCCCTTATATAAAAACCCTTTCAAACTAAAATTCATGATACTTTTCTTTTACTCATTAGGTCATTTTTATGCCTAAATAACTTCAAATTACTATAACTTTTGTTTTACAAGTCTATTTTTTTTTGTAAAATTTGATATTTTGGAATCGGCAAAATGAGATCCATCAAACGAGATCATTGACAATAAAATACTGGGGAAAAAAACTAAAAAATTAAACAAATATAGAAAATTGTATTATTATTATTATTATTTTTTTGCATAAGTATAATAAAAAGATATTTCATTTCGTAAAACTGACACCATAAATGAATAGATCTCGAAAAAATATAGGGAAAAAAAATCACCAAAAAAGTCCAAGAATTTAGAAAGTTATGATGGTTTAAGTTGACTGATAATATTCTCTGTTAAACAGATAATATATAAAAATCAGGCTGTAATTTATCGTTTTTTGCAAAATTTTCAAGTCCTATGCGTAGATCTCAAAGAAATACATGAAATACCAAAAAAAAAAAAAAAAGGAGGAAGAAAATAGGCCAAAAAATGAGAAAATTATGGTCGTTTTCGTGAATATTATATGTCTGTCAATAGATAATATTATCTATTTACGAACTGATAATATTATCTGTTTTTATGTGTCAGAAGGGCTTTTTGCTGAACAAAAAAGTAGCGAAAAGTTTAAAAAGAATGGCCAAATCATGCAAGTTTTGGACAAATACACTTAATTTTTAGGATCTATGACCTAATATCTCAACAAAGTATATATTTGTTTTTTGTGTCTTGAATCTGGTAGTCATGAGTTGGTATTTTGGTAACTATTGTGATTTGGTTCAACTTCAAGTACTTATCGTGATCATTCTTCGCAAACAAATAATCTCCTAATGGTGATTAAAAAAAAAAAAAAAACTCTCTGTCTCATATGTTAAGTCAGGGTTTAACATTAAAGAATTTTTTTCTGTCTAGTTTTGCATACAAACAAACTTCTTATTTCCTATTTTGGATTGCCAAGAGCAACCAAATGTTTCTCTAATGTGGCCACGCAAATAAATATATATATTTTTTAACACCAAAATGTTGTAATTCGATCGGAAATGTTGCAAAGGAAAAAATAGAAGAGAAAAAATTATAATTTTAAAAAAAAAAAAGGTTGGTTAAGGCTCAAGGTTTTTTTTTTTTTGGCTCAAGTTAAAATAGAAGAGAAGAAATAATAAAAATATCTTTAAAAGAAAACCCAAAAGTATCTCAGTGAAGCATTGAGGATTTTTTCTACCAAAAAAAAAAAAAAAAAAAAAAAGCATTGAGGATTTTTAAATTTTTTTTTTTGTTTCACATATCTGGATTATGGTTGGACGGTTGGACACACACACCTTTAATTCAATTTAATTCCAAAGTCTCATACACTATGTTTGGGAGTTTTAAAATGGAGAGAAAAGAAGAGAAAAGAAGAGAAAGTACCTCACTTAATGGATAGAATGGTATCTCTCATTGGTATGTCTCATCCTCTCTTTGCAAAAACAAAAATGTACAATTAATGGATAGAATGGTAATTTTTTATTCTTTTCTTTTCTTTTCTTTGCAACTCCCAAACAAGAGGAAAGAAAGCAACTTTCTCTTCTCTCCTAAACTCCCAAACAACATGAAAGAAAACTATCATCATTTCTCTTCTTTTCTTTTCTCTCCTCACTTATGACTTTCTCTTCTTTTCTTTTCTCTCCTAAACTCCCAAATATAGTGATAATGGTCCACAACAAAGCTCAACAAGAATCACTTATTCCGACTGAAGAACAAATAAGAGGCAAGTAAAGACTCACCCAGAAGAGTTGAACCCTCAATTTGTCCATTGAAGAGAAAAATATCACACTATTTGAAAAAAAACCTGAAGATCTTACCAAAAAATAAAGCAACACTGAGGGAAAAAAAAAAGGACAATACGAGGGGCACTAACAACTTCCACTAACACTTATTAACACACTCTATCTCTCTCCTAGTGGTACTGCGGGGCCCACTGCGGACCCCACAGTACCACTAGGAGAGAGATAGAGTGTGTTAGTAAGTGTTAGTGGAAGTTGTTAGTGCCCCAAATATTACTAAAAAAAAAAACCGTGGGAATATTTATTATTTTATTTATGAGTAATGATACACCCACACTTTCAACCACACTCCCAATCACATGCAATATATCTTGACTCTTGATTCTCTTTAGTTTTGGTGGGTTCCACATGAGTTTCACATAGAACCCACTAGAATTAATGGAGAGGATGTGCTAAATGTGGTTGGGGGTGTGTTTTAGGGAGTGAGTATATCATTATTTGTTTATTTTATTATTGCAGTATGTGGCGCGCGTAATCATATCAAACAGGGAAATACTCGCAGGGAAATACTCGCAACTCCACAAAGAGTAACCTACTCCTCCCATCTCAATCGCCGGTAACCTCTCTCTCTCTCTCTCTCCGATTGGAGGCCCACTCAGAGGTTTTTTTTTTTTTTTTTTTCTTCTTCTTCTTCTTCTTATTCTCAGCTCTCTTTCTCTCTCTGGCGCGCGTGAATTCATGTTTTCTGTTTTTGTATCCGATGGATTGTCAATATGTTATTGAGTCCAATATTGTTTATATTTTATACATTAAAGTTGGGGTTTTTTCGATTGATCTAACATAGTACACACACACTACGATAGGTTTACAGAACGATTTATTATTATTTTTTGATTGGATAGGTTTACAGAACGATAAAATTGATTGTTATTGCATTTATGTAGAGCTTCATGTCTTTCTATTTCTGCTTACAATGGATTGTCATTATGTTATTTTGGCTATTCTAAACCTAATTGATATTTTGGAATATGTAGGGTGTTTGTTTATATATATATATATATATATTAAAGTTGGGATTTTTTTTTGGATTGGTCTAACTTAGTGCGCGCGCGCGCACACACACGCACGAACACATTTCGATAGGTTTAGAGAACGATAAAATTGAATTTTTTTTTTGCATATATGTACCAACTTCATGTTTTCTGTTTTTGTATACAATGGATTGTCAATATGTTATTGAGTCAAATTTTGGCTATTTTGAACCTAAAGTTTGACATTTTGGAATATGTAGGTTGTTTATATAAATATATTTTGGAAGCGAGCATGCAGGCTTGCGGTGGAACTGCAGTGATGGGTTCTCTTAAACAGCCGGTTTGGATTAAAGGATCCACGTACTATCAAAAAGGGAACGGTATTACTTGTTATCCACATCAGGTTAAACATAATTCCGTTAAGCCGTCTAGATCTTCCCAAATTCAAGGGAGCATGGTTACTGGGAGGCCAACCTCTGTATCTGCTCCAGTGCCCGATATTGGAGGTATGGGTTTGTTTGCAATGGCATTTTCGTAATACATTTTCGTCAATTGTAGTTCACTATTCTCTTCATTTTCAACTGCACCTTTAATACAGTTTCTAATTTTTTTTTTTTTCAGAAAAAAGCAAGTCTTACTTGCCTTTGCTTTAAGTTGGAGATGCTTTTTCTCTCTCGATATTTAAAGTATATCAATTTGATCCATGTGCTACTGAAAAGAAGTTACTTTTGTGCGAGATTGAGTATAAATGTTTTCTGGACTCGAGATTTGACTCTATTTTCCCTACTTTAGTTTGATCATTTCTTTAAATGGTCTCTGAGCATATGTTCTGTTCAAGTGGCTGATGATATTCTTTATAGTATTGATTACCTTCTGAATAGTCCTTAGAGGCTGTTTTGGTGTCCAAGTACCAACTTTTTGAGATGTTGGTTCTGCTCTATGGGTCAGAGAACCATTTCTTCATTGTTTTTGTAGTTGCTTTTAGGTACATAGGAGTCCGTGTTTGGTTTAACACGCCCCAAGAACTTGTTCTTTTTAATCAACATAATATTAGGTTTCATAAAACTAGATAAAAGTGAGACTTGGTCTTAATCTGATCCTATTTTGGTTTACCTAACAAGCCCTTGTGTGACATGTGCTTAGGGTCTCTGGAATATACAGAGAGTTTTTTGAGACGCTGGTTACGACTTTAAATGCAATTTTCTAGATATTAGAGCTTATGGATGACTTATTTATGTGTTTCTTCTGATACCATAAATATGTCTTGTTCATGACTAACTTGTGCATTAATTTCAATTTATTTTACTAAGGCAATGGAAGCAGCTTTGTGGACTATGGCCTTGGTGAAGCTGATCCCGAAGTGCGAGCAATTATTGACAAAGAAAAGCAACGGCAATTTAGGAGTCTGGAGCTTATTGCTTCAGAAAATTTCACTTCTCGGGCGGTCATGGAAGCAGTTGGTTCTTGCCTAACAAACAAATATTCTGAGGGACTACCGGGTAAAAGGTGAAATTTTCCCATTTAAGGAAAAAGATTTTGTGTCAACTTTGATGTCTCATTCTTTGTGCCCATTAACTGTTCCATGTGTCTCATGCACGAGTGTTAGAATCGGCCAATTCACAAGTCAATTCGAGTTTCACACAACCCGACACGATTAGGATTCACATAATTTTGAAATTTGTAGCGCCATTTTGATCCTTCATATAGCATGAAACTTGTGTTAAATTTTTATTTTGTTCATTGTTTGTAAGCACTACTATTGTTTATTTTCTGGTAAAAAAAAAAGAAGTAAGTGAATCTTACAATTCACGATTCTGTACGATTCATGGTTCAAAGGCGATTCGATTCACGATTTGACAACAATGGTCTTAGGTATTATGGTGGCAATGAGTACATTGATGAGTTGGAAACTCTTTGTCAAGAGAGGGCTTTGGCGGCATTTCACTTAGATGGAAATAAATGGGGTGTCAACGTTCAGCCTTTATCTGGTTCCCCTGCTAATTTCGAGGTTTATACTGCACTTCTTAATCCCCATGACCGCATAATGGTAAGTTCTGTTACCAAGTTTGATCAGTGTGATTATTTGTTTTGGCATGTGATTTTGATCTTCGAAATTATAAGTTTTAAGTTGAAAACTTTGAACATTTGAGCCTTGAAATTGCTTGAAACTTGTGTTGAATTGTGATTTTGTTCTTCTTAAGCACTCTACATGTGTGTGTATATATATATATATGTATATACAGTTGTTTATATTGTATTTACTTTCTGGAAAAAAGTGAATTTGATTCACGATTTGATAAAATTCATGATTCATATTTTCTGCCAAACCAATTCATGATTTGACAACCACGAGTATGGTAGTTTGATTTGGAATCTTTTGGTTCTATACTAACAGTACATGTAAACTCCTCAGGGCTTGGACTTGCCTCATGGTGGACACTTGTCTCATGGGTTCATGACTCCTAAAAGACGGGTATCTGGCACATCAATTTATTTTGAGTCGATGCCTTATCGACTTGATGAATCTACAGGTTTTGCATTTCTATAATCCAATTTCCTGTTTATGGAGTAGATGATTGTTAAACACTGGTTTCTAACTCTTAGTTGTCTCAAATTTGGAAATAGGCATTGTTGATTATGAAATGCTTGAGAAAACAGCTAATCTCTTTAGGCCAAAGCTCATTATTGCCGGTGCAAGCGCTTATCCTCGAGATTTTGACTATCCACGTATGAGAAAGGTATGGTTCTTATGCAGTGCCTGTTGTGAAAATAATATTGAAAAAGTATTTTTTTTGTTTGTTTTCATAGTAGATACAATCCTCTCTCTCTCTCTCTCTCTCTCTCTCTCTCTCTCTCTCTCTCTCCATGTGAAAACCTGACAAGTAACTTTAACGTGTTTTGGAAGATTGCCGATGCTGTCGGTGCTTTTCTCATGATGGATATGGCTCACATAAGTGGGCTTGTTGCTGCTTCTGTTGTTGCTGATCCTTTTGAGCACTGTGATGTTGTAACGACAACAACTCACAAGGTATATCCCTGTTCTGTTTCTTTATGAGATATTCGTAAGTAGAAAATTGGAAATATAAAAAACCCTTCACCAGGGATTCTCAGAATATTGCATTGTATTTATACTTGGTGGGCAAAATATTATATTTGCTATATGACTCTTACCTAGTCATTCTTATCGCTAGAAAGTGGTTATTATGATCTAGTAGTTCTCTAGAATCTAGACAATTAGTTTGAATCTGACCATGGTTCAAAGTATCGGCCGATACAGAGTCGTAACGGCCGAGTTAACTCGGTATCGTGAGGGTCCGATACGAGATATAGGCCGATTCAAGCTGAGTTAAAAAAAATTGGAGGATCGTTCTATATATCGGTCGTTTCGGCATCATCTTCCGCCATCATCGTCTTCTTCCTCCGTCTTCTTCTTCCGCCATCATCGTCTTCTTCTTCTTCTTCTTCCGTCATCGTCTTCTTCTTCTTCTTCTTCCGTCATCGTCTTCTTCTCTGATCTCTCTCTCTCTCTCTCTCTCTTTCTTTTTTGTTAATCTGGGTTTGGTCGAGAGTCGAACAAAGGGTTTAAGTTGTGTTTGGGATTTTATTCTGTGTAACATGCGTTTGTGTGCATGTGTTTCCATCTGATTAAAATTGAGAGCGCTTTTGCTCACCCAAATTTGGTTCACCATTGCTCAGCCACGCCTTCACTGCCTGGCATGTGTCTCATACAAGTACAAAATGGGAATGAAAGGGGACACATGTCAGGCAGTGAAGGCATGGGTGAGCAATGGTGAACCAAATTTGGGTGAGCAAAAGTGCTCTCATTAAAATTTAGACTTTATTGGGTGAGTGTGACATACAAAATTTTTTTGTATTTAATTAATTATTAATTACATGGTTAGGGTTAATGTTGTGTTTGAAGATTATTTAATTTGAATGTGCATTAAAAAATATTTGCTTATAAAAAAATGTTTACTTATTTGTTTAAAATGTGTATGTGTAATAAAAAATGTTTAGTTATTTATTAAAAAATTGTTTACTTATTTGTTTAAAATGTTTGCTTATTTATTAAAAAAGAGTTTGTTTATAAAAAAATGTTTACTTATTTGTTTAAAATGTTTGTTTATATATATAAAAAAAAATGTTTACTTATTTGTTTAAAATGTGTGTGTAATAAAAAAAAATGTTTAAAATGTTTACTTGTTTGTTTTAAATGGGTATGTGTAATAAAAAAATGTTCAAACAGTAGATCGGCAGCGTGTGAGTTGAATAATTTGTAAATTTATAATTGGTACATTGGGTATTGTGACAATCTATTATGCCAATTTTGCTATTCTTATTATTTTAGAATTTTTGGTTATTTTTCCAGATTTTTTTTGAATCTTAAATCTAGTGTTTTGTTGCATAGCGCCCGATACCAGGCCGATACCGCGACCCTGAGTCATCACAACGGACTCCGATACCGCGACTGCGAACCATGAATCTGACTCTTGTTATTGTTGGTGACGTACTTCCATTATCCAACTTGCCGTGCTGTGCAGATCCTGATTTGGCGTTGGTATCTTTGTGTTTATCTATGTTACCCGGACTCGGGTTCGTGTGTCGGGTGTGGATATGACTCTGGGAGTCGGGCTCGGTAGATCCCAATATTTTAGGATAAGGGAACTCAGCCATAAAGGATCCAAAATTTAGGTACGGGTAGGAGAACATGTCAAACAAGAAATAGAACAAGGCATATTCTTAAAATTAGCTATACTCTTATGTTTATAAACCTATAAGGACATCATTACTCTTATTTTATTATTATTTCACACATGATTTCGATGGAGTTTAAATAATTTTTGGAAAAGTAGCTCTACTTAGAAGTCTATAAATGTCAACACTAGGATATGAGGTTATTAAATGTACTGACAACCTAAATATGATAACAAGACCTGGAGTCTTTTAGATTGTATTTTTGATAGCAAGCCATGTCCGATATGGTATGAAACAAGTCCGACACATATCGTTGACACAAACACGGCACCTTTTATGCCAAATCCAGGTAACATAGGTGTTTATAGCTTAGAAGCAGGAACCTTCTAAGGTGGTCCTGCCCCCGCCCCCCACTACCTCCCCCACCTCCGCTGCCGCCCGCTCACGAAGAAACTTTTGAACCTCTTAAAGTTTAAAGCTCCCAGCCCCTGCCCCTGCCCCTGCCCCTGCTCCCGCTTCGTGCTTCTATGGTTTGTAGATAACTTCCATGTTCATCAGGACTGTATCTGACATTTGTTTTTTCCCCTTGGCCAGACTTCTGTAAGTAAACGTTAGCTATTCTTGTGGTCCCAGTTTACTTGGCTCTTGTGCTGACTAAAAGAGTAGGTTTGTAGCTGGCCATAAACACTTGGGAGCAAAGCTTTGTTGATTGGGTGTTGTTAAATCATGGGATTTTAGGGGGAGAGAGAGAGAGAGAGAGAGAGAGAGAGAGAGAGAGAGAGAGAGAGAGAGAGTTTTTAGGGAATGAAAGCATATCAAATAATTGAGAACTCTAAGAGTCTGTTTGAATTAGCTTATTTGAGACAGACAATTACTTGTCTGGGATTATTGAGAGATTCGAGTCTCTGAATATAATTTTTTCACACCTTTTTTTTGAAATTCTGTTCCACCTTATAGCTCAGGAAATCTCTTATTCCCACGGCAATACCGAATGGGATCTAAATAAATTGTTTCTCGTTGTTTGGTGATCAATCATTGACTGAATACGGAGTGTGATCAGATTGTTTTCAGGTTTATGGAACTCGTGCTTGGGAAAACACTATGCCTTAAGTAGTCATATTCTATTTCTTTTGTTTATCTGTAACTTGTAAGCTTTACAAACCATAGTAAAACAACCTAAAGCTGTAGAACATATGCTTGGTAATGACAGGCTGAGCGGCTGTTTAGTTGCAGATTAAAAAAAAAATATATCTTTGTTTTTGGTGTAGCGATATGCATGAAATTATTTAAAACTTTTTCTTCAAAAGGGGTGTGTGTGTGTGTGTGTGTGTGTGTGTGAGAGAGAGAGAGAGAGAGAGAGAGAGAGAGAGAGAGAGAGAGAGAGAGCTCTGTAGATGTTGAGTATTCATGGTTTTTTTTTTTAATAGCAATTTTGTTCCCCAAGTATTGCAATGTCTGCACCATACCTTCAACACATCAGCCCTCTTTATTGCATCAAGAAGGCAAAAAAAAAAAAAAAAAAAAAGGGTCAAAGACTCAAAATTAAGTTGATCTAGGTTTTCTCTATCTTATCCATATTGCAGACAATATTATGTGTGTGTGTGTGTGTGTGTGAGAGAGAGAGAGAGAGAGAGAGAGAGAGAGAGAGAGAGAGAGAGACGTAGGAGAATTTCCCTGTGCTTTATTGCCATATTGCAAGAAAGCCCTGGATGTAGAAGCTTTTGCTGAAGTATTACCTTGTTATTTTTCTCCAAGTCAAGTTAACTGTAGTGTGAAGGTATGAAATTCTTATTCTCCCTCATTAGTGTACGGAACGGCTTTATTGGTTATGTTGTGATAGCGGCTATAATCTACATGGATTAACTAATATGGGATTGGTATTTTTAAAATGCTATGATTTATCTTTTCCACATCCGTGGAGTTGTAAATTTGGTTGCTTATCTTGGTCATGATTTTACAGTATGAAGTGCCCTATGAAGTTAGCAACAAAATAGGAAATGAGGGCAATTTATGAAATTTTCTTTTGCTTAGAAAGGGGAACATCTTTACCTGTTGCAACACATTCTATAAACAATATTATCCTAAAATGTGTGTTCTTTTATCATGATTGATGCACATACAACCTGATAAACTAAGGAAGTTTTTATTTTTTTTCAGTCCTTGAGAGGGCCCAGAGGTGGCATGATATTTTTCAAGAAGGATACAATTCTGGCTGTTGATTTAGAGTCTGCCATTAACAATGCTGTTTTCCCAGGTTTACAGGTTAGTTTTGTCTTTTCTGCTGTACACCTGCATGTTTAGCTTTTTAGAGCAACTCTAACCCAACTTTTCAAATTTGAAGATGGTCTTCATTTCACATCTTCAAATTTGATCTTAAAATAATTTGTGTCCCAATTCTTCGAATTACATAATTTTTTCAAACCCATTTATGCCCTTTCATTTTTATTGTGATTCTTAACTTATAGGAGTAGTTAATTATCTTCGTACTATTTTGATATACATCT
Organism: Hydrangea macrophylla; assembly: GCA_033977485.1. Taxonomy (NCBI): domain Eukaryota; kingdom Viridiplantae; phylum Streptophyta; class Magnoliopsida; order Cornales; family Hydrangeaceae; genus Hydrangea; species Hydrangea macrophylla. Next base: position 74,986,325 of record CM066989.1, read on the forward strand.
ACATTGAAGATGCCCAAATGAAGATAGCTTTGAAGACTTTGGGTTGGAGTTGCCCTTATAGTTTCGAAGTTCTTTCTGAAAGGAATGTAAAATGTGTTATTTGTGCTCTTTATAGGGAGGTCCTCATAACCACACAATTGGGGGACTCACAGTTTGCTTGAAGCATGCTCAATCCCCAGAATTTAAGGCTTATCAGAACAAGGTATTGCACTTTCCTTCTCATGGTTGTAACATGGAGAAATTATCCGATTTGTGATAGTCACTATGATTCAAGTATTTATGTGGGTCCTGCAGTAATGGAGAAATCCTTGGTTTATCCGTTACTGGTCAAATCACAGTGACAGTCACATGGGACAATTTCTCCGTAACATGACTTCACGTCATCTTATTTAGCACATTCCTTTTGTCTTGTAGGTGGTTTCCAATTGTAGAGCTCTTGCAAGTCGATTGATTGAACTGGGATATAAGCTGGTTTCTGGTGGGAGTGATAATCACCTGGTTCTTGTGGATCTGAGGCCATTAGTACGTTTCTGTCTTACAGCCTAAGCTTTTGCTTTTCAACTTTCTTAGATTGTTGCTACTTAAATAGTTAAATGCATGCAAGCAATGCATGTTTCACTAAATCATGAAAATCTTGAGTGAATTATGATTTGACTCTAGGTTTTATGTAAAACAGAATTGGAGAAATAGGATTCATGTAACCAACCGTAAATATATTTGAGATAAGGCTTTGTTGAAATCGTAAAATTGATTAAAAATAATAAATATAGATCTTGAAGCCGGTCAATTTTAGAATGACATCCACAATGAAAGGATGAAGCATATATTCGGGCATCTCTTCAAAGTTTTTAAACACGTCTTGGTGTAACTGCTTGCTTGTTTGTTTTTATAGCATTTTATGAGATTTTGTGAAGCCTTATTTTGCTTACCAAGTTTAATCTGAGTCTACAACCATTCCCTTGTTGACAGGGTATTGATGGGGCTCGGGTAGAAAAAATTCTTGATTTGGCTTCCATCACTCTAAATAAGAATTCAGTACCTGGTAAGCTCTGTCAAGTGTCCTTGTTTATATTACGGTAAATTACATTGACATCCTTTGAGGTATATCATATCATAAATATTAAATACAGGGACCTCCCTTAAGTTTATAGTCGTGTAGCACTTACAGTTGTCAATGGAGCATTAACCTTTTGGTTGGAACCTTTTATAATGGCTATGTTGCCCTTTTCAATGTAAAATAAATGACAAATTTCTCTATAAAATTGATCAAATTCTAACTATGAGGGAGGTCTCTATAGTAATGACATGCCTCAGGGGGGGTTTAGTGTAATTTACCCTTTATTTATTTTTTATTTCACAACTTCTCCAATTCTCTCTCTGTACCCACTCCCTCGGTTTTACTAACAACGAAATACACATTTTGGGTCACAGGAGATAAAAGTGCACTAGTACCAGGAGGCATACGCATCGGATCTCCTGCTATGACGACCCGTGGTTTCACGGAGAAGGAATTCATAGCAACTGCAGATTTCATTCACGAGGGCGTGCAACTAACTCTCGAAGCAAAACGGGCAGCTTCTGGTTCGAAACTCCAAGATTTCCTGAAGTTTGTGGCTTCCCCTGATTTCTCTTTGAAGGATCAAGTTTTAGATCTGCAAAAGAGAGTTGAGAGCTTGACAACACAGTTTCCGTTACCCGGGTTATGAGAGAGAGTTGGGAAAGCACACATTACACAGGCTTATAGGTGAAAGTATGGAGTACAAGAGCTTTAGTTGTTATAAAAGAGCAAAATGGGAGATAGTGAAGCGTCTTTTGCAAGAGACTAAATTAACAAAGTTTGGTGGTATCTTTATGTTGTAAAATTTTGGAATGTTGGGATTCAAATGGATGTGCGCTATATACTCAATAGCACTGACATATTATGATATTATATTTAGAGTAATGCTATGCTCTCAAGTTTATATTTCAAAAGTACTTCTCAAATAATGTGGTAGTGGGGTCAAGTAAACAAATTTCATTCAAAGTTTAACTGGTCCTACTGAATTAGACTTGGCCCTACTATCACATCATTTGAGAAGTACTTTTGGGATAGAAATTTGGGAAGCATATCATTACTCTTATCTTAATGCTCTACTTAGACGCTTAGAAGAAATGTAGGTTAAGCAAGAGTATTAGTATGATGCTTGAGTTTGTTTTTGGTTTTTAGTTGGGGCTCGGTTTGTTCATGGATTTAGTGAGGAAAGGAAAAGAGAACAGGGAAGAGAACACACTTTGTGTGTTGAAAACAATGGGAAATAGAAAGGCAAAGAAAATAGGATGTGAATAAATTAATTGTGAGTCACTGCCCTTCCTCTTTTCTTGAGTTCTATTATATTTCTGAACTTTTCAAAATTTTGCTTTATTTAAACAGGGAATGGAGGAAATAGCTATTTAAATCGAACCGAACTGAAATCTATCGGTTTGTACACTAAATCAAATCGAATCGATCGGATTTTCTTAAAAATTGGACTGAATCAAACTGATACTAACTTTGACACCGCAATGTATAATAGGGTACACCAACTTCTGCTGTAGTTAATATTAGTTGCTTTCGCTCCAATCCGCTCTATCCCATTTAATGAATTTTCAATGTTCCCGAACAAAACATTGGATTCAGGAATCTAGTCTAGGGGACCAAGACATACATAATTTTTTTTTGGCGTTTATTGATACATTTTTTATAATGAGATAAATATTTAAGGAGAGATAAATACAAACTATTTGAATCAACAAGGTATGAAGCAATTTGTAAACTAAATTCAAAATTTATGCTTACAAAATCACACCAAACTTTTTCAAAAATTACATGTACACATCAGTTTACGGAAAAAAAAAAAAAAAAAATCTAAGGGGGGACGAGCTTAATAATTTAGAAAAAATTTAGAGGGAGCGAGTGTATATACTTAACATGTATTTTCGAATATACTAGTATAATTAAGTATTTTTGGGAAAAAAAATACATAAGTATAACACCCCCCAAGATCCATCCTTGACCACCTCTTAGGTTTTAGAATGATAAAACAATATTTAACAGGGTGAAAAAAAAAAACACACACACACACACAGGGGAAGCACACAGTTCATTTTAAAGAACAGTGTTAACATAAACAAGTTAAAAAATTAAGGGCATACTAGTAAATTCATAGTCCCTATGTCCCGTTTTAAAGAGTCTCTTTTAGAAATTTCAAGTTTTGTTGGAATCTTTTGGATTGTGGTGAAACTTTTCAATTTTTTATTATTTTTATTAGGGTAATGATATTATGAGCAGCTTCTTATGTGAGAAAACACTCTACCACCATTGGATGAAGAATAAATAATAATTTAATAATATTTTTACTTACTATCATGAGACCAAATCTTCATCTAACGGTTAAAAGCTACTTTCTCACATGAGAAACTGCTTACAATATCTCATTGCCCTTTTTATTATTGAACTTTGGGTTAATTACACAGACTTCTCCTAAGGTTTGGCAAAATTACACGGACCTCCCTTCTATATTGCAAAATTACATTGACCTCCCCTCTAGCATGAATTTACTATTTTACCCTTACTGTGTTTACCATTTTACTAAATTACACACACCTTACTCCTCCTCTCTCTACTGTGTGTGTATATATATATAGATATAGATATAGATATACAAGTACATACATACATATATATATATATAGGGAGAGGATCTTAAGTGCACTGGGTAAGTGTAATGTACCCAGTGCATTGGTTTTTTTTTTTTTTTTTTTGCATAAAATACCCGTGGGTCAGCGGGGCGGTAGGACGGGGCGCAGGTCAGCGGGGTAGCTCACGGATTTTTTTAGGCAAAAAAAAAAAACCAGTGCACTGGGTACAATGCACTTAAGATCCCCTCTCTCTCTACATATATATATATATATATATGAATATGAATTTGTTAAAAAAAAAAAATTTTAACCCAAAATCAATTCATTCCAAAAACTAATCAAATATTTACAGGATCTAAACAGAATTAAAAGATAAAGAGATTTTATTACTTACTTGTGGTGAACCACAGCTGTAGATCAGAGATTACAAGAGGGAGAACAAGAAAGAAAAGGAGAGAAAGAGAAAAATGAGATGCCTCTCAACAACCCTGAAGGTCATCTTAAATAAAGAGAAAAAGGTCTACATTTCTTAGACAGGGTACTGTAGATGAATAGTAAAAAGATAAAAAGTAATACACGTGTCCTGTATATGTTGGAGTCGTTCCGATTACTTCTTATCTAAACACTGTAACAAAACCATTGGTATACCAAACTGTGGGCAAAACCTGTGGGTAAGAGATCGTCACTGCATGCGTCATGGAAGAAGGACGTCACTGCAAACGTTACATAGCCAAATTATTCATTTTTACTATTTGGCTTGCTGATCTGTGATACCGTGGCAATCATGGCATCGAAGAAGTCTTCTACTAAAGGAACCTGGTTGGAAATGGATGCTGTATCCATGTCCTCTTCATCTTCATAAGGGTCTTGTGCTTCCCTTGCTAAACATCCAAAAATGTTTGTTTGTGTAGTTTGGGATGGCTGACCCGGATCCTTGGCTTGGCTTAAAATAGCCTGGCTTCCTCCTTGGGAATTTTGAGAAGCAATGAATTGCTCCTTAAGAGCTTCCATTACTTTAACTTGGATTTCTTCCCTAGAAAGAAGTGGAAATTTCCCCCTAATGGAATTGAATAGGAGGTCAAACATATTTAAGTGTGAGCAGAGCTGAGAAGCCTGTACCATAAATTGGTCTGCTCTTTTCTTTTCCTCTTCCTCAAAATTTTTTTCATAATTTTTTACTGCTGGCTGGATTTTTGAAAGAATATGGGGAATGTCAAATCCAGGCCACCACTTCACCCAGAATGTTCTCTGGAGAATAGGAATTCTAAGATTGTCCTCAGTATGAATAATATCCCATTTCCAAATCCAGACTAATATGAATTCGGCAAAGAAGAATAAAATATTTCTTCCAAAGGGAATATTGTTTAAACTTTTTCCTCTGAGAATAGGATGGTGATCAAACTAGACTGTAAAATAGTCCAGAATTTCTCGAGGAACAATACCAATTTCAGGTCCCATTTTTTCCCACCAATGATAAAACCAGTTAGGAAAACAGTCAAGACCTGTTTTAAGAATTTGATCATTAATAACGAAGAGCCAGGTGTGCCTTCGTGTTGGATTATTGTAAAGAAATGCTTTATTCTAAGCTTCTAAATATTCCCAATAATTATATGTTACTCCATTAATTTTTAGAGTCCTTGCCTGTGCAGGATTAAGACCCCACTGATTAACATGAAGAACTTTAATAATATAACACTTAGAATGTGTTATAGGAGTCTTTTTATCATTTTGAACAACATGGAAATGCTCAATTTGAGCAGATCCTGTTTCTATTAAAATTGCCTCGTAAGCAAATCTAGGTTTAGATTCTTGGGTCATGAAATTGTGCATGTTAAGAAATCTTTCTTTAAAATCCCATGCATCTAATTCAATTTTTTTCACTATTTTTCATATTATCTAAAACAAGAAAGGTTTCCAGAAATTGCTTTTGGTGAAAAACTGGATCTTGAATTAGAATGTCCTTGGCAAAGGGTTCTGCTGAGTACCAGCCTTATTTGGCTGATTGGACCCTTTATTGGGTTGGGAACCCTTGGTTGGGTTCTGTTTTTGGCCTTTCCCTTTGTTGGGATGCCTTTGAGGAAATTGAAATCCTCCTTTATCCGGAGGTTGCATCCTGGTTTTCCTGCAAAAATTCTCTAGTTAGAAAATCTGGTAAAGAATTCTGCTCTCCTTTAATATATTCAAGCTGGAAATCGAAAGCAGATAAATCAGACTGCCATCTAGCAAAAATTTGCTTAGAAACAATATTTTTTACATCTTGTTTCAAGATATGTTTGGCAGCATTGCAATCTATTCTTATAAGAAATGTTTGGTTAAGTAGATCATCCTAGAATTTAGTGACACACTTAACAATAGAAAACATTTCTTTTTTAATAGTAGAATAATTTTTTGAAGGACCTTTCCAGACACCAGAGGTGAAACGTAAAAGTTCTTCTGTATTAGTTTTGGGATTCTTTTGTTTGAGAATTCCCCCATAACCAATGTCTGAAGCATCAGTTTCAACAACTTTATCCCAATGAGGATTTGCTAATCTCAGACATGGTAATTTTTTTTAAGTTTAATTCTCTGAACTGCTTTAGTGTGTTCAGAGGTCCATGGTAAAGGATTCTTTTGAAGCCTTTGGTGCAGTAGTGCACAATCATGGGCTAATTTATCATAGTGATTTCCTATGTAATTAATGTTGGGTTTGTGCCCTCAAACCATTACTTTATGTATTAGACATTGACTTTTTAATATATGGATATCAGCTTTACATTTCATTATGTATGTTTCTTTCATGAGATGATTGTTTAATCCATAAGTATCATAGTAAGTATTTCGTGTGTGTATGAGATACATACAATGAGATACGAATTACTATTCTTTGATACTTAAAGCTTGTCACAGTGGATGATGAGATTGGATACCTCATCAGGTATACACTGTAGCATCATTAACTACCATTGGATGGAGTGATAAATCTCAATCACTAGAGTGTGACTCTTGGTTAATATGCTAGTGCTTATAGTGCATTGACGGACCTGAGTTTCCTATTGACGCTCAATGCTGTCAACAGTCAATAGGAACTCATAACTTGTATAAGGTATGTGTTCTCAATCTTGAGACGATTATGAACACAGACTGTGGATATGGCTGCTTTGACTTACCAATCAGTGAGGTCTATAAAAGATCAACACCTGGGTATCTTGGGTATGTCATATTCATAGGGTTGTGAACATATATTGTCAAGATAGAATCTACCCTCTGTTTCAGAGTAAGCATTCCCTTGAGAATGTCACCATGTCGATTACTGAGTACTGCAGTCTTGTTGATAAGAGTTATCAACATGTTTGGTAATCATGAGTAGTGAATGGGACTCAAGGAATACAAGAAGTAATCATGATTCAGGTTGACAGTAACAGTTATCCGACTACCTGAATATGATTACGAATGCTGACGGTAGAGGGACATTAGTACAACATACAAGTCTAGTTATCGCTTCGGATATGTTCTTTTGCGTTGGAGTTCAGTTATCGTTTTATAGTGGAGTAAACGTTAACTGACCAGTTGGTTAGTTTGCTGATCAAAGAGTTTGGTCATGGTAATTAATAAACTGGTCTGAGCCAACAATAAAGAGCCTAGGAGGTCCCACTCTTAGCTCCGCCAGGATGCTTGGAAAGATGCTTGAGGATGATGTCCAGACAGGTTCGATCGATCGAAGATATCTCGATCGATTGAAGTCTGCAGGTTCGATCGATCGAAGATGGTTCGATCGATCGAATGTTCGATCGATCGAATGCACTTCGATCGCTCGAAGTCTAGGTCGGTTCTGGGAATCTATAAATAGGGCAGCTGCGTTCTGGAAAAAGTTGTTCGTCGTTTTGAACGTCAGAAGCTGCAGAAACTGTTTTGGAGTCCCAAAACCTTCTCTATCCTCTCCATTAGGGTTCCCACCAACCCTAGTCTTTCTGGCAGGCATCCGCAGGAGTCATAAGGGTGAAGATCATCTAGTGGAGGCTGCTGGAAGTTGAAGATCAGAATTGGGTTCAAGACATTAAGGTATAACTCGTGTCCCCTCTTGTGCGCATCTGTAGAATTGACGAGTAGTAGATCCGGGCATGCCAATAAAGTTTCATAACTTGATTTTTCCGCTGCGCGTTTAAACTTTCCATTTAAACCTGTTTTTCCAACAATTGGTATCAGAGCCACGCTCGTTTGGATCCATAGATGCGTTTTTTGGAACACTATTTTGATTTGCATGTTGATTTTAGAACTGCTTTCGAAACTGCATCGTCACAGATCTGTTTCTGCAGTGTTATCGCAGCAGTATACAAATCTGTGATTGCATTGGATGCAAGATGGGTTCGATCGATCGAAGTAGTCTCGATCGATCGAACGCTCTGTACTCGAGCGATCGAACAGGTTTCGATCGATCGAAACCTTCTGTTGTTCGAGCGATCGAACAGAGTTCGATCGATCGAGACAGACTCTTTGTCAGGATCTTTGTTTCACAGTTTTAAAAGTATTTTGAAATTAAAAGTTTAATTTTAACGTATTCTGCAAAATTTTTAATCATTCTGTGAAATAGAATGTTCAAGCGATTGAACAGTGTTCAATCGATCGAAGGTTCGAGCGATCGAACGGTCTTCGATCGATCGAACTATGACAGAGAAGTTAGATGCTGTTTTGAGTTCTAATTCAGTATGTAAAGAGTTTATATACTGTGTGAATCAATTAAGGGTTCCAATAGTTATATTTTGTTATATATATGCGTGGATGTGTGTTCAACTAACCTTTTGCAGCAAAAGTTAGTCGCTATCTCCCATGGCGCCAAGAGCATTTAATTTTGTGTTTGAATGTTTTAGATTGGTGTGTTGTTTTAAGTTTGGTTTGGTTTTAAGGCATATGTAAAGGGCGCTGCGACTTCAATCCTACGAAAAGGAAAGTCGCACCGGTTTCCCTAGCCTTTTATTTTGTTGTTGCTATTTCTATTTCTAGATAAATTGTAAGCTTCAAAAGAGGCATAGGTTCAATGTAATAGAATTAGAATTGTCCATGAAGATGGAGCTGGAGGCGATCAAACCAAAAGTAGGTTCTATGGAGATAGAGCCATGGGAGATAGAGGCATCGTTTGGATGTCTTTTATTTCATTTTAGTTTTTGTTTTATGTGCTTTGTTTGTGATTGGCGTATAATACATTGTTGCATGCACGCAAAACAAGTTTTCTAAAATAAAATTCAAAAACCGTTTTCAACACATTAGTAAACATTAGATGTTTATGGGAAGTGTGTAGAAACAGATTTTCTCAAAAAGCAAAATCCTTTTTTACTAAATCTAGTGGGAGAGGGTCTTATTAATTACACCCACGATCTTCCATTAACGGTTCACTGTAAGATGAGTGGTGCATTTTGTGTCACCTCGCCAGGGGTGATCATTCCATACGGAGGGTGCATTACTCATTGGTTACTAGATGTGAACTTCTTTTGATAGGATCAATCAGACGTGTTAGAGGGTGACCACCATACGGAGGCGCTACTTGAGACGGTTGTGATTGGATCCTAGTTAATGGTACACACTAGCTAAGCTATGGATAAGGGATCCCACACGGGGCATTATTCAGAAACTTAGAGATCAAATAGGTTCGGAAGTCATAACTTGTTTTGCAAGAGTTGCATAGCGGATAAGTTATGATAAATCGAAAGATCGAACATTGACCACCACACGGAGGCTTTATTCTTTCGTTTCGATATTCCGGCGACTTTGTTTTAAAATAAGAGTTTTTAAAAGGATTCTTTTATTTCAAACTGTCAAATTCTGATATCCATATTTATTTTGTTTTGATTTTTCAGTAAATCATAATGTCTGGATCTGCATTTAGTCCACTTGCCACCATACTCACTCAAAACAAGTTAACTGGAAACAACTACACTGAATGGAAACGTAACCTTGACATCGTGTTAACTGCGGAGGATCACATATATGTCCTCACCACCCCATGCCCCGAAGAACCCGCTGCAAATGCTTCGGCTGCTGCTAGACGCGAGTTCGATAAATGGAAAAAGTCGAATGGGATGGCTCGTTGTTACATATTGGCTTCTATGGCTAATGTGTTACAACACCAATACCAGTCGAACAATTCCGCCAGTGACATTATCGAATCCCTGAAAAAGATGTTTGGGGAGCATGGCAGGCCTGCCAGACAGGTAGCTATGCAGAAGATAATGAGTGCTAAGATGTCGGAAGGGACTCCAGTCAAAGAACATGTTTTGAAAATGATTGGTTATTTAAACGAGCTGGAGACCCTAGGTGCCAACATCGATGCACAGACCCAAGTTGATATGATCCTCAATACGCTGTCGCCATCATTCGCTCAATTTAAACTGAATTATAATATGAATAAAATGGATTTTTCAATGAGCGAATTGATGAGCTCTTTATTGGCAGCGGAAGGGGTGATCAAACCTAGGGGCAGCGTTTTAAACGTTGAGAAAAGCGCTTCCTCTTCCCGATCTGTGCCGAAAGGAAAGAAAGGGAAGAAGAAGGCTAGCACTGGAGGTTCAAATGTTGGACCGGTCCCTAAGATTGCAAAATCTAAGGGAAAAGGTAAGGGCAAAGGGAAGGTGGGTGGCCAAAGCAAAGGAAAGTGTTTCCAATGCGGTGAGAAGGGCCACTGGAAGAGGAACTGTCCAGAATTCTTAGCTACAAGAGTTCAAGGTATGATTGAATCACATGTGATTGAAGTAAGTTTTATAACGGATACTTCAAACACTTGGTGCATTGATTCTGGTGCGACTAACCATATCTGTAATTCATTGCAGGGGTTCAGATCAACCAGGAAGTGCAGTGATGGGGAAATCGTACTTACTCTAGGTTCTAGCGCAACCGTTTCTGCGGTTGCTATAGGAGTCGTAGTTTTAGAATTTCTAGACAATAAAGTTTTGATTTTATCAGATGTACTTTACGTCCCTTCAATGAGACGTAATTTAATTTCAGTTTCTAATTTATCGAATAATGGTTATTCTTTTAATTTTGGAACTGAAGTTGTGATTAAAAGAAATAGTTCTTTTATATGTTCTGGTGTTAAATCAAATGGTTTGTATGTGATTACTCCCAATATTTCTAAAGATTCTTGTATGGAACTTAATAACTCAGTGGTAACTGTACCATCTAAAAGAAAGAGATCTTCCACTAATCCAACAAGGCTTTGGCATATGAGGCTTGGTCATATCAATCTAAATAGGATTGGCAGACTAGTCAAAGAAGGGGTCTTAGGCGATTTGGTTCTCGAACCAATAGAAGTCTGCGAGTCTTGTTTAGAGGGTAAGATGACCAAAAGGCCCTTTCCTGCAAAGGGCAATAGAACCAATGCATTGTTGGAATTAGTTCATACTGATGTGTGTGGACCAATAAATATTAGAGCAAGGGGTGGTTATGAGTATTTCATAACATTTACTGATGACCACTCTAGGTATGGATATGTGTACCTAATGCAGCACAAGTCTGAAGCCTTTGAAAAGTTCAAAGAGTTTAGGGCTGAAGTGGAGAAGCAATTGGGCACACATATCAAGGCCATTCGATCTGATCGAGGTGGCGAGTATCTCTCTAATGAATTTATTGATCACCTCGTACAGAATGGGATTCTGTCACAGTTGACTGCACCTGGTACGCCTCAGCAAAACGGTGTAGCGGAGAGAAGGAATCGGACTCTTTTAGACATGACTAGGTCAATGATGAGTTATTCTGAGTTACCTTTATTTCTTTGGGGTTATGCTTTGGAAACCGCTGCTTACATACTAAATCTAGTACCAAGCAAATCTGTTCCCAGGACACCACGAGAGATGTGGATTGGGCGCAAGCCTTCTTTGCAACATCTCCGGATATGGGGATGTCCGGCACATGTGCTAAAAGGAAAGATGAGCAAGTTGGATTCTAGATCGGAAGTATGTTACTTCGTGGGGTATCCAAAGGGTACTTATGGATGGTATTTTTATGATCCAAGAGAACAGAAGGTGTTCGTCAGTACGAATGCTATTTTCTTGGAGGATGATTATATCATGAACCATAAACCTAAGGGAAGGATAGATCTTAGAGAGATAGAAGGAGAGCCCTCAGTCCAACCCGTAGTTAATAACGATGTAAATCAGGAAAACACCACTTCTTCACCTATTTCCGCACCAGTACCTCGTCGTAGTGGAAGGATTATCAGCCAGCCTGATAGATACATATTCTTAGGAGAAGTTTTTGAAGCTGTCTCCATAGAATCTGAATCTGATCCTACCACATACGAAGAGGCAATGGCTGATGTTGATTCAGCTCATTGGGTTAAAGCTATGAAGGCTGAATTGGAATCTATGGATTCTAATCAGGTCTGGGATCTTGTAGAACTTCCAGCCAATATTAAACCCATTGGCTGTAAATGGGTCTACAAGAGGAAAAGAGGATCTGATGGAAAGGTTGAGACCTTTAAGGCAAGGCTTGTTGCGAAAGGTTATACTCAGAGGGAGGGCATTGACTATGAGGAAACCTTCTCGCCAGTGGCCATGCTCAAGTCCATCAGAATACTCTTATCCGTTGCTGCATGCCTAGATTTTGAGATCTGGCAGATGGACGTCAAGACTGCATTCTTGAATGGCAATCTTGAGGAGGACATCTATATGCAACAACCAGAAGGGTTCATAGCTGGTCGGAAAGGTAACTTGGTATGCAAGTTGCAAAAGTCCATTTATGGGCTTAAGCAGGCATCCAGAAGTTGGAACATACGATTTGACCAAGCGGTCAAATCGTTTGGTTTCATACAGAATCTGGATGAACCTTGTGTATACAAGAAGAGTGAAGGAAAAGTGGTGGCTTTTCTTGTACTTTACGTTGACGACATTCTACTCATTGGAAATGATGTAGCGGCATTGTCAACGGTCAAGGTTTGGCTAGCTAGTACTTTCGATATGAAGGATCTAGGAGAGGCGAGCTATATTCTTGGGATAAAGCTCTTTCGGGATCGCAAGCGAAAGATAATGGGATTATCTCAAGCTGGTTATATCGATAAGGTGCTAACTAGGTTTTCAATGGATAATTCGAAGAAAGGTTTGTTACCTTTCAGGCATGGTTTAGCGTTCTCCAAGGACCAGTGTCCAAAGACACAGGAGGAGAGGAATCGCATGACAGGAGTTCCCTATGCTTCTGCAGTGGGAAGTCTCATGTATGCGATGTTATGCACTAGACCAGATATCTGCTTTGCCGTTGGCATGGTTAGCAGATATCAGTCGAATCCAGGTCCAGAGCACTGGACAGCCGTTAAGCACATTCTTAAGTACTTGAGAAGAACCAAAGATTACATGCTTATGTACGGTGGTAGTGAGTTAATTCCAGTGGGATACACTGACTCGGACTTTATGTCAGATAAAGATTCGAGGAAGTCGACGTCCGGTCATCTCTTTACCTTGGGAGGTGGTGCTGTCAGTTGGAGGAGCATTAAGCAGAAATGCATTGCAGACTCAACTACAGAAGCTGAGTATGTGGCTGCTTGTGAAGCCGCAAAGGAAGCTGTTTGGCTCAAGAAGTTCCTTATGGAACTCGAGGTGGTACCAGCGTCGCTGTCGCCTATTACGCTTTATTGTGATAATAGTGGGGCAGTGGCTCAGTCCAAGGAGCCAAGGAACCACGGAAAGGGAAAGCACGTAGAGCGGAAATATCATCTTATCCGAGATATTGTTCAACGTGGAGATGTGACTGTCACCAAGATTGCCACAGCTGACAATCTTGCTGATCCGTTTACAAAGGCCTTGCCACAGAAGGTCTTTGATCGTCATCTAGATAGTCTAGGTCTTAGATGTAGTTCTGAATGGTTATGAGTGCAAGTGGGAGTTTGTTGGGTTTGTGCCCTCAAACCATTACTTTATGTATTAGACATTGACTTTTTAATATATGGATATCAGCTTTACATTTCATTATGTATGTTTCTTTCATGAGATGATTGTTTAATCCATAAGTATCATAGTAAGTATTTCGTGTGTGTATGAGATACATACAATGAGATACGAATTACTATTCTTTGATACTTAAAGCTTGTCACAGTGGATGATGAGACTGGATACCTCATCAGGTATACACTGTAGCATCATTAACTACCATTGGATGGAGTGATAAATGTCAATCACTAGAGTGTGACTCTTGGTTAATATGCTAGTGCTTATAGTGCATTGACGGACCTGAGTTTCCTATTGACGCTCAATGCTGTCAACAGTCAATAGGAACTCATAACTTGTATAAGGTATGTGTTCTCAATCTTGAGACGATTATGAACACAGACTGTGGATATGGCTGCTTTGACTTACCAATCAGTGAGGTCTATAAAAGATTAAGACCTGGGTATCTTGGGTATGTCATATTCATAGGGTTGTGAACATATATTGTCAAGATAGAATCTACCCTCTGTTTCAGAGTAAGCATTCCCTTGAGAATGTCACCATGTCGATTACTGAGTACTGCAGTCTTGTTGATAAGAGTTATCAACATGTTTGGTAATCATGAGTAGTGAATGGGACTCAAGGAATACAAGAAGTAATCATGATTCAGGTTGACAGTAACAGTTATCCGACTACCTGAATATGATTACGAATGCTGACGGTAGAGGGACATTAGTGCAACATACAAGTCTAGTTATCGCTTCGGATATGTTCTTTTGCGTTGGAGTTCAGTTATCGTTTTATAGTGGAGTAAACGTTAACTGACCAGTTGGTTAGTTTGCTGATCAAAGAGTTTGGTCATGGTAATTAATAAACTGGTCTGAGCCAACAATAAAGAGCCTAGGAGGTCCCACTCTTAGCTCCGCCAGGATGCTTGGAAAGATGCTTGAGGATGATGTCCAGACAGGTTCGATCGATCGAAGATATCTCGATCGATTGAAGTCTGCAGGTTCGATCGATCGAAGATGGTTCGATCGATCGAATGTTCGATCGATCGAATGCACTTCGATCGCTCGAAGTCTAGGTCGGTTCTGGGAATCTATAAATAGGGCAGCTGCGTTCTGGAAAAAGTTGTTCGTCGTTTTGAACGTCAGAAGCTGCAGAAACTGTTTTGGAGTCCCAAAACCTTCTCTATCCTCTCCATTAGGGTTCCCACCAACCCTAGTCTTTCTGGCAGGCATCCGCAGGAGTCATAAGGGTGAAGATCATCTAGTGGAGGCTGCTGGAAGTTGAAGATCAGAATTGGGTTCAAGACATTAAGGTATAACTCGTGTCCCCTCTTGTGCGCATCTGTAGAATTGACGAGTAGTAGATCCAGGCATGCCAATAAAGTTTCATAACTTGATTTTTCCGCTGCGCGTTTAAACTTTCCATTTAAACCTGTTTTTCCAACAATTAAGCCTTACCAAAAATCTTTGTAATTGTGTTTTATCCTTTAATTCATCAGGAAATTTAGAAGCAAATTCTATACTTTTGTCAATGGGAACAATTTTCCCTTTATGAATATTGAACCCTAGAAATCTTATCTGAGTTTTGAAAAGATCCATTTTTTGGGCTGAAAGAACAAGACCATTATGAATAATAATATCTTACAAAGTTCTAAGATGTTTAAAATGCTGATCTATAGATGATGAAAAAACTAAAATATCATCTATATAAACCAAGAAGAATTCCGAAAAGGGAGTAAAAATATCATTCATAATATTTTGGAATTCTGAAGGAGAATTTTTTAATCCAAATGGCATGACATTCCATTCATAGTGTCCAAAAGGAACAGTGAATGCTGTCTTGTATCTATCTTCCTCTTTAATCTGGATTTGCCAATATCTAGATTTTAAATCAAATTTTGAGAAAATAGAAGCATTATAAAGTCTATCCAATAAATCCTTTTTATTGGGTATTGGATATCTAATCCATTGTAAGGCATCATTAAGTGGCTTATAGTTAACCACTAATCTGGGTCTGCCTCTTTCTTTTTCAGCATTTTTATTACCATAGAAAGCAGTACAGCTCCAAGGAGAATAACTTTTTCTTATAACCTTTTCATCAATAAGACTTTGTATTTCTTTTTTACAAAGTTCTAAAAATTCAGAATTCATTTGGCTAGGTCTAGCCTTGGTATGAATCTGAGATCTTTCATCAAAGTCAGGCTTATAGGGGAGAGAAATAATGTGTTTCTTCCTTGTCCAAAAAGCACTAGGAATCTCACGACAAACTTTATTTTGAAATTCCTGTTTTAAAATATCTATTTTTCTAGAAACATTTGGCATCTTTTACTGATGCTCTATTTGCATGATTCAGTTTCTTCTTGAAGGAAATCCAAATGTCTTTCCTTTTGGTCAAGAAGATTTAATTCATTAATGATTCTGGTTTCATGCTCTTTTAAAAATGTAAAAACCAGATCAATATTATCAAAAGAGGTATAAATGCCAGTTTGATCAACTTTTATTGGCATTAATAATTTTAAGAAAGGAGTTCCCAAAATCACTTGTTGTAAATCTTTAACAAGTAAAAAAGTAGATGGGATACAAGCTCCTTCATTACAAACATAAACATCAGAGAGTTTGAACAGGATTTTCATTCTGCTTCCACTGGCTGATGTTTAAGATTGCATAGTTTTTTCAAAATATTTTGTGGGAACTGTGCCTTCTTGTATGCAGTTTAAATCTGTTCCACTATCAACTAATGCAATAGCATTACTAATGGTAAATTCCTCATGGATAACTAAATTAATTTTTATATACCATTTTTGAAAAGTAATTTTGTTTAGGAGATGTAAATATTGTTCTCCTGTTAAATCAGTAGGTGGTGTATCCCCAAATTGAGGAATCTTATCACCTATGCTAATGGAAGATGTATTTATATTATCCATTTTTTCTTCCATTTGAGAAAATGCAATTTGGAGTGCTTTAATGTCTGACTTAACCAAATTGATTTCATGTTTAAGATCTTGAACAGTAATGGGTTTTCAACTTTTTCCATTCTGTTAAAGACTTCCTGAATACTATAATGTTTAACC
Organism: Hydrangea macrophylla; assembly: GCA_033977485.1. Taxonomy (NCBI): domain Eukaryota; kingdom Viridiplantae; phylum Streptophyta; class Magnoliopsida; order Cornales; family Hydrangeaceae; genus Hydrangea; species Hydrangea macrophylla. Next base: position 75,002,942 of record CM066989.1, read on the forward strand.
TGATATTCTTTTTTATCAGGAGTCTTTTTGCTATGGTTTATACATAATTGTATTACTTTCACCTTTAGTTCAGGATCAGTAATATTATCAATTATATTTATCATTTCACTTTGTTCTGTAGTAAGAACATTTAGAGTGAGTCCATTCATGGTAGCAATAGACTTCCAATATTCAGCATCTGGGCATCCATTAGCACATGATGATGATGGTTGGATTATTTCTTCTTCAGAATAGATTTCATCATCTTCATCATCTGGGATGTCCTCTTCCTCAGAAATTTCTGGGGAAGTATTTAATAGAATTTTATACAATTGATCCTTTAGACCTTCATCAATTTGTAATTCAGCTAATTTCTTTTTAGTAGTACATTTGTTAGCCAAATGTCCTACTTTCCCACACTTCCAACAGACCCTGATCTCTTTTGGAGCAGGACCTTTTGCAGGTCTTCTCCTAGACGGGTTGCTTTTCCTGGGAGGTGGTCTTGTTATAGTATTTCTTGGATTAGGATTAGTATTCCTTCTCCTGGTAATATTTTTATTTTGATTTGTTTGTCTCCTTTTCTTTTTTACTGGATTGACAGGCATATCAAAACCCCATTGTTTACAAAAATCTCCTAGCTCTTGTTTACCAGTGAGATTTTGTTTTCTCATTTGATATTGCAATTTCATGTCATTGCAAATATCAAGCCCTACTTGGGTACAAACACTTAGGATCTGTCCATAACTAAGACTATTGTATGGAATATTGTATCCATCATTTTGATCTCTAAGCTTCTGTCTAACTTTTTCTGCAAATAAATATGGAAGTCCATCAATGTAACGGGCTTTCCAAAATTCATTATTTGCATCTACTCTTTGCATTACTCTACAAATAAAAATATCTTCATACCATCTGTAGTGGGTTAAAGAAGAACATCTAAGATTCATAAGGAGTTCTCTGCTCCTTTCACTTCTTTGAGGATTACTTCCAATGAAATGTTCAATGATAGTCTAGACTAATGTAATAACAACATCTGGACGCAAAGTAGGCTGTCCATTAACTATCTCAACTTTGACTTTATCTAATATCTCGGTTTTCTGTGCTGTGGTTAGGAGATTATCCCACCATCCTTTTAGGCTACCAGAAAAACCATTTGTAAGAATAATTGGGTATCTTTTTTTGAATTATCGCAATGTTTACTCATAGATGCCCACATAAGCATTTTATGGATGGTTTCAAAAATCTGATATTCAGTAAAACCATCAATATTCCATTCTACTACCTCTTTACCAGTATATGTGGTATGGTATCTCCAACTACTTTCTTCAAAAAGGAGATCTTGAGGAGTAGGTCTATTATAATAATGAGGAAGTGGTTCATAAACCAACTTGTTTACGTGAAAAGAAGAATTTTCTTTAAAATTGTCTTCAATATTATGAAAACTTGTCCATAAATTTTCTTCTAATTCTTCTATAGTTTCTTCTTGTTCTGAAACCTCTTCTTTATTTAGAATTCGAGATTACAAAGAAACTTTATTTAATACATGCAACGAGGTGCCAGAAGTAGGCTCTTCCTCTTTTAAGGAAATATTTTGAATCTTTTTTGTCAAAAGTTCAATAAATTCTTCTTCCTCCTTTTTATTTTGAGTCCGAAAATTCTTCGGCTGGAGAGGAGGTTTAAAAGTAGCCGCCTCAAAAGGTGTGATAGTAATACTACTACTTCCACTTTTTTCTAGAGGTCTCAGATCTTTTAGTAATCTTTCTTGGCTATCTATTTTATTTTCAATTCTTGATAATTGGGCCTCCATAGATTCTATGGAATGGTTTGTCCAATTATTTTGGTGTGCTAAATGACTGTTAAAAATTGAGTCATTAGCTCCAGGTTTACCAATATAAGCAACTGCTTCAAGTTCTCTATCAGTTGACTTGAAGTCTAAGTGTAAAGGAGGAGGATGTAGGCTTTCAAAGAAACCTTTATCCCCATGTAGTCTCCATTTGGTTGAACTAATGGTATTCAATACTTTTTGGGTAGAGAACCATTTTCTAAACCAATCAACAAACCATATTATAGTTTGTTTTTGTTCTAGATCTTGGTAGTTAATCTTTTTGATAAGATCTAGATCTTTTTTTATTAAAACTTCAAAATATTCTTGTCGGAACTCAAGGTTTTTCTCCGACATGAAATCTTTACTAATAATTTGTCTTAAAAAAGAATTTGGACTAAAATTCATTAAACGTAGACAGAAGAATTATCATGAGAATAAGAGGGATCAAATGGATCTCTTTTCTCTTTATTTTCTTGGGTTTCCCCAGGACCATGAATCCCTTGAGGAATTTGCTATCCTGAATGGATAAAACCTTTTAAAATATTTTCCCTTTCCAAATTCTGGAGATGTTCAAGATCCATGTTTGGTCTTGGTTGATCAGACATGAACTGTCTTGAAGAAGAGGGTAAAAAAATTACCATGTCTAGGATTAGCAAATCCTCATTGGGATAAAGTTGTTGAAACTGATGCTTCAGACATTGGTTATGGGGGAATTCTCAAACAAAAGAATCCCAAAACTAATACAGAAGAACTTTTACGTTTCACCTCTGGTGTTTGGAAAGGTCCTTCAAAAAATTATTCTACTATTAAAAAAGAAATGTTTTCTTTTGTTAAGTGTGTCACTAAATTCCAGGATGATCTACTTAACCAAACATTTCTTATAAGAATAGATTGCAGTGCTGCCAAACATATCTTGAAACAAGATGTAAAAAAGCTTGTTTCTAAGCAAATTTTTGCTAGATGGCAGTCTGATTTATCTGCTTTCGATTTTCAGCTTGAATATATTAAAGGAGAGCAGAATTCTTTACCAGATTTTCTAACTAGAGATTTTTTGCAGGAAAAACAGGATGCAACCTCCGGATAAAGGAGGATTTCAATTTCCTCAAAAGCGTCCCAACAAAGGGAAAGGTCAACAACAGAACCCAACCAAGGGTTCCCAACCCAACAAAGGGTCCAATCAGTCAAATAAGGCTGGTCCTCAGCAAAAACCCTCTACCAAGGACATTCTAATTCAAGATCCAGTTTTTCACCAAAAGTAATCTCTGAAAACCTTTCTTGTTTTAGATAATATGAAAAATAATGAAAAAATTGAATTAGATGCTTGGGGTTTTAAAGAAAGATTTCTTAACATGCACAATTTCATGACCCAAGAATCTAAACCTAGATTTGCTTACATAATATTTAAACCCAAAATCAATTCATTCCAAAAACTAATTTGTTCATAATTTTTAAACCCAAAATCATTCATTCCAAAAACTAATTTGCTCCTAAGATTTAAACCCAAAATCAATTTGTTCCAAAAACATAAGACCTAAACTCAAAATACCAAACCCACCTCAAATATGTATACAAGTACCTATGTATATATGTATTCAATGGCTATATGTATACAAATATGTATATATATGGTGTGTGTATGTATGTATGTATGCATGTATGGATGTTCCATATATATGGTGTATGTGTATGTATGTATGTATGTATGTATGTATATATGTATATACAAGAGAGAGAGAGAGAGAGAGAGAGAGAGAGAGAGAGAGAGAGAGAGAGAGAGAGAGAGAGAGAGAGAGAGATGTGTTTTTTTATTTTTTTTATTTTTATAACTATGGGTGTTTTTGGCGTTAGCAAATTAAGAAGGGAGGTCTCTGTAAATGCAAATCTAAACCTCAAGGAAGGTATGTATAATTTTTCAATATAGAGGAGAGGTCCGTGTAATTTAGCCAAAACTCAGGGGAGGTCCGTGTAATTAACCCTTGAACTTTTTTAATTTAAAAGTTCTAGTGTCACATCAAAGAAAAAATGCGAGACTTTTGTATAATAAATTGTAAACTTGAATAAGGTGTAATTAAAGTACATTGACTTTTCAATGAGAAATGATACATTAAAGAATGGAATGGAGGACTCTTAATTTGGATGGATGGAGTATCATATTCAGGACAGAGCGAGTTTAAAGGACCTTTCACCAACACCCCTCCCTAACCCTACAGATTTTTCATCTTAGAGTATCAAATCCCCTTCTAGTCCATAATACCTCCCCCAACTCTGTTCTACTAGGGGCAAAGAATTTTGCCATCCCTGTGTATAATTATGTGTTGTATGATTCTCTCTAGGCCAAAGCTCAAATGCATGTTTTGGAATCATCATCTTGATATCCTATTTTGATTAGTTTTGTTCACTTCACACTTCCTACTTGTACGGATTATATGGCTCTTGAACTTCCATAGAAATTCATTTGAGCTATTTTGTCTCAGATTTTTAGGTTGATTAGGCTTGTCACCAATTATATATACAGTGCACGATTTAGGAGTTTCCATGGATACAAAGTCTAGCAAGTTTCACAATCAAGCTATATGGGGTGCACAAATAGTTTGCGGTGAGAAGCTTGTCCTATTTTCTGATCACAAGAGTTTGGGATACTTGTTCTCTCAAAGGGAGTTGAACATGCGACAACGACGTTGGATGTAATTGTTGAAGGACTATGATGTCACGTTGCAGTAATGGAAAAGCAGACGTAGTTGCCGATGCTTTGAGTTGAAAACCCCGGAGGATAGTAATAGCTTCTCTTATGGTCAAAGAGTGGCAAGCGTTAGAAACCTTGGCAGAATTAGGTATTTAGGCCTCAGACCCAAGTGAAGGACGACACTTTGGATGTCTCATGGTGCAACCACCCCTCATCAGTCATATTTTGGAAGCACAAAAGAAGAATGAAGGACTTCAGCAATGGTTCACAAGCAACGCAGTAAAGGAACCAGAAAACTGGAGTATTGGTGCAGATGGAGCTCGTAGATGTAGAGGCAGAATTTGTGTGCCAGATGGAGATAATCTTAGGAAATATGTACTGGACGAAGCACACACGTCACGTATAACTGTCTACCCAGGAGGTACCAATATGTACAAGGATTTGAAGAGGCACTTTTGGTGGAAAGGAATGAAATGAGAAGGTGTTGAGCATGTGACTCAATGTCTTACTTGTAAGTAAGTGAAGGCGGAATATCAGAAGCCTCCAGGACTTCTACAACCATTACTAATTCCCAGATGGAAATCGGAGCATATAACCATGGATTTCATGGTAGTTTTACCGAGGCCTCAACAAATCATGATGCTATTTGGGTAGTTATGGACATACTTACCAAATTAGCCCATTTCATAGCTTATCGTATGTCGTATCTAGTTGAACGTCTGAGTCATATGTATTTACAACAAGTCGTGTGACTACACAATGTACTAGTCTCTAATGTATCTGATCGTGATTCAAGATTCACTGCAGAGTTTTGAAAGAGTTTACAAACTGCTTTGCGAACTTCATTAAGCTTGAGCACCGTATTTCACTCGCAGACTGATGGACAGACGGAACGAGTTAACCAAATAATGGAAGATATGTATGTCATTGATTTTGAGAGCACATAGGAGACTCATCTACTGTTGGTAGAGTTCGCATATAAGAACAGCCACCACTCGAGTAGAGGGATGGCACCATTCGAAGCATTGTATGGAAGACCGTGCCGATCACCTTTGTGTTAGGCAGAGGTTAGAGATAATCAACTACTTGGACCTGAATTAGTTCGAAAAACTAATTAGAAGATCCAGATTGTGAAAGAAAGGATGCGAACAGTGCAGAGTAGGCATAAGAGTTATGCAGATAAATGGTACAGGAGTTTGGAGTTCAGTGTTAGAGATCATGTGCTACTCAAAGTATCTCCGGTGCGAGGAATTGTCATATTCGGATAGAAGAGAGGAAAGTTAGCACCACATTTCATTGGACTGTTTGAGATCCTCGAGCATGTAGGAAAAGTTACTTACAACGCGTTGCCACCCAAGATGTCAGGAGTGTACAACGTCTTTCATGTCAGTATGCTGAGAAAGTGTGCTCACAATCCGAGTCATATGATCAACTTTGAAGATACTGAGGTAATTAATAATGTATCGTTCCATGAAGGACCAGTACAAATTCTGGATTGAGGAGTTAAGAAGCTAAGGAATAAGGAAATTCCGTTGGTAAAGATTCAGTGGAAGTTTCACGACAAAGGAGAAGCATCTTGGGAATTAGAGTCAGAGATGCGTGAGAAGTATTCAGATCTGTTTAGCGATGCATAGTTTGGATTTCGAGGACGAAATCTTTATTGGAGGGGGGTGATGTAATACCTACAATTTTTGTTGTACTTTTATACTCTTGATATAAATAAGATTCAGTGTGCTTGTCTTTACTGTTCTTGTAATGACCTTTCTAGTCAATTGAACTTTCTTCAATTGATTGAACTTGTGTCTTTATCAATCGATTGAACTATTCTTAATCGATTGAACTTATGCCTTTTTAATCGATTGAACCATTTTGATGGTTGAAACCCTGCTGACATGAATCCATCGCGTGGACCCATTTACAATCGATTGAATATATATCAATCGATTGAAACTTGACTGACATGTTTCAATCAATTGAAATAATGTCAATCGATTGAACTTAATATCCCACGTCTGTACAGGAAGCTGCCACCTGCCCTCCCCTTGGCCTATATATATATGTGTATTTCATGTATGTGTTCTGTTTGGAGACTTAGAGAGAGTTAGAGAGAGAGAATGTATACACATTCATACATATATATCTATATACAGACACAGATATATGTATATATACACACACATATACTCTGTCAGCCAGAAGAGAGAAGTAGGAGCAGAGGGAGAAGGAGACAGAGAGAGAGACTGGTAGAGAAAGGGAAGGAGAAAGGAAAGAGAAAGGAAACCACCACGAGGAACTCGTGACCACCTCGCGTCATCGGCGTCACCGACTTCACCGGTGAGTGTCTAAACTCACTTAGTAGCATAGATAGGTTAATATATATGTGTTTCGGCAAGACAGAACAGACCTTGGACGTGCGTACAAGGTCTAGTTCAGTTCTGGGAAGAAACTGTCTTCTCAATCGATTGAAATGGTTTTAATCGATTGAGAACAAAGCCCAATCAATTGATTGAAATAGTTTTAATTGATTGAAGCTGGACCCAACCGTTTTAATCGATTGAACATGATCAATTGTCGAAACTGATTCAATCGATTGAACTCAACTTCCATCGATTGAACAAGACAGATTATTAAATGTTCAGTTGGTTATATATGATGCACTATTTCATATCATACGTTGATGGTTAGAAGTGGTATCGGAATAATGCACACATTGAATAATGGGCTTAATGCATTAAACAGTGGAACCATTTGTATAATGTTGTTAATTGGATTGAGAAGCCGACATGCATAGTAATGGGTCTGTCAACCGCAGAGGTCAATACTATTTATATTGGTGAGTATGAATGCGGTCCCAAAGATCATACGATGTCGGGTGTGGAATCCTAATAAGCAGGGATAGTCGGGTATGCTCAGTTATAAAGTAGGTGTATTTCAAGGCATAAGTGTTGTGGGCTAGGACTACATGTCAGGAACAAGTGTTATGAGCTGGGACTACATGTTAGGCATAAGTGTTGTGAGCTGGGACTACGTGTTAGGCATAAGTGTTGCAAGATGGGACTACGTGTCAGGCACAAGTGTTGTGAGCTGGGACTACGTGTGAGGCATAAGTGTTATGGGCTGGGATTACGTGTCAGGCACAAGTGTTGTGGGCTGGGACTACGTGCCAGGCACAAGTGTTGAGAGTTGGGACTACGTGTCAGGCTAGGCGTATTGACCGGAATGTATCGGGTGTGTTGGCCAGAATGTATCAGGTGTATTGGCCGGAATGTGTCGGGTGTATTGGCCGAAATGTATCAGGGCGTATTGGCCAGAAAGTTGGGACTACATGTCAGGTTGATGTGTGGGTTATCAAGCTGGGACTAGGTGTCAGGTTTGATAGGATGTGTGGTATGGGACTATGTGTCTGAGTTATGTGTTAAGAATTAGGACTTCGTGTAGGGTTTGATAAGTTGTGATGTATTGGGCTACGTGCCAGGTTAGAAAGAGATTATTCGAAGAATGAGTTGAATTACGTGGGATGTAGAGCTATGTGTGAGATGTGGACCCTAGAGTCCATGTTATGATTGGGGTTGGTTGGGACGATGTCCGTTGTTATATATTGAGTTGGTGCATTTCATGAGTGTGAACGATAAGATGACTTTTAATGATGTTGTTTCATATATGCTACATATCTACTGATACTCTGTAAGTTTTTACATTCACTCGGCTTTCATAAGCTGACGGCGTTTATGCCGCTGGACATACTATGTCTAGCTGGCCAGGGTTATGAGAATGCAGGGGAAGAGTACTTCCCCAGAGGCTATGAGGAGGAAACCTACTATGATGGAGGCGATGCTGGAGACAACTACTACGCAAGCTGAAGACCTGGAGCTTAGCCGTAATTGGTTAATGTGTATGTCTAGAGGCTTCTGTAATAGTTAAAGTTTGTAATGTGTATACGTTGCCATAATATTTTATTACATTTCTGCTGCTACTTATGGGTTGTAACAGTTAGAATTGAACTCTGACTATATTATGTTGCACTTAGATATTCCAAATGCGTCGTTCGATTCATTAGTCTAATGATTGAACTTTGGTTGTGGACAATATGGTGACTTTCAACTGTCATGGCCTACGGGTCCAAAATGAAATTTTAGTGTCTGTATTTTTTCTACTACGGGGTCTGACATGCTAATTCCCCCCTTTTTTTTTTTGGGAAAATTCCAAATTTCAGTTGTTTTTTCGTGATTTGGGGGTTTAGATTTAGGGCTTTTCAAATTACCTTACTTCAAGATTTATCTATAGAGATTTGACATTTTCCAGAGTACCCGTTATTTTGAGAGTTCAGTACTAAATCGAAGGTGGTCAATTATATATATGGTAGAGTCATCTGAGGGAGAGGAGGAAGGTAAGCTCATCGGAGGCAACCAACACCTAATGGTGGACACCGTTCTTCGTGAAATGGCCATGAAGGCCTCCTGGAGCATCAGCTCTTGCAAGCTCGGCAATGGCGTCCTTTCTCTTCGCGATGACAACCTCGATACCTTCTGGCAGTATATACCCTTCTCTTTCCCTCTCTCTCTCTCTCTCTCTCACACACACACACACACACACACACATAGATATACACACATTCGTACATTTTATATGCTTATGTATACGCAAATACCCAAGTACCTAGAATGTGTTCTATTTTTTATTCATTTCGGATGGTGCGCAGCCTCATCTTGTAAATATTCAATTTCAGAAGAAAGTGAAGCTTTAAGTATGCGATGAATTATATAATATATGAATATACCTTTTTTTTTTGTTCATTATGTAATTTTTTTTTTTTTATGTTTACCAACCAAATTTGTTGTTTTTTGTAGTTGGTTGTTCTCTATGTTGATATCAAGCTGAACGAGAGCTACACGCCTAGTAAGATCTGTATGTGCTTGTGATGGCTTCCACAACTTGAAGGTGAAAAAAATTTAGCTCTTTAATAGTGGATTGAGATTTAACTGCATTTTGACAAATTACATTGGTGTTTACTAATGTGATGCTGGGATTAGCTAAAGCAACAATTTTAGGGTGATAGATACTTGGGCATGCACAGAAATACAACTTGTATATTATGTTGTTATATAAGTTGTCCTTTCTAATACTCAATTTTGTTCTGTTCTTGCAAATGTCCATAGGAGATAAAAACAGAGGAACTTGTCAAGCCAACTGGTTGGGTGTATATATCATTATCTGGGAATGATCCTCGGTAAGCAATGAGAGCTTTGTATATATATGATTTTCGTATACCATTTTTCTTTTATTAGTTTCATTGGTTAATTGCTAATGTTGACTTAAGATTTATATTAAGTCTATGTACAACCCAGATGCTTGGGAAGCCAACAGGAGTACACATTTAACAAGTCCACGACGACAACCACAACAAGGGTACAACATTTTTTTTTGGGGCCCACTCTATTTTGCTCATCAGCCCCTTAATCAATATACCAGAACACAAATCATAATTCCCCAAATCCACACTCTCTCCTTTTCCTCTTTCATGCTGAAATGTTTTTAGCCCTAAATCCCCAAAGCTCCACAGGCCTTGTTCCCTAAAGCTTCCATCATCGCCTCTCCGACCAGCCAGAGTCGAGGATCAGCCACCGTCGAGGATGATGGCGATGACGTGTAACCTCGGCGGCGACTGAGCTCCGACCATCTCCGTTATTCAATTTCTCTCTTATCTCTCTCAGATCTGTAAGTTTTCCCTTTCTTTTTCGCACAAAGTATGACACATAAATATTTATTAGTGTCGAGAAAGAAATGATTTTTGCAAGGTCAGTTCTTGAAAACCTATAAACCCAAAAAACTCAAGTGAAGGTGTCAGTGTCTTCACTTGAGATCAATCCACACCCTAGTAATACCGAATGGCCATGATGGTTCACCCCGACCAAAGGCGCAAATGGCATGTCATATATATTAACCAAGTAAGTTGTATCAAAGGTAACCACTTCACCAAATCTTTAAACACTGCCCTACTCCTTGCATCAGCCCTAAATACATTCTTCAGTCGACATTCGTAATCTAAATCTATCATGTAGATGAACTCGGAATTTGTTAGATTATATTTTCAAAAAATAGTTGTACATTGCATTAGCTTCACCTTCCCCTAGTTGTAAAAGCCTAACCGTATATATGTTGTTTATGACATCTTTCTCAATAAAAGACAAATTCTCATGCCCCCTTGTCTCAACAACTAATGCATTAAAATTTTTGTTCAATCTAATTCTAGCTTTATCATTCAAAATAAGTCTCCTTTTAACATGTGGTTGCAAAAGCCTATTGGATTTGTAATATTGGGAATTACCTGGACTCATCATATGGTGTGGTCTAGTACAACCCCTTTCACACACCACTTTCCATTGCGCGAATGAAATGCACTAAGCTTAGCTTTGCAATTGATTTTTGAATTCTGCCGCATTTGTGTGGGTCAGAAGATCTAATTCTTGTCGTCCCACCACGAACACACTCAATCTGAATATGTGTCAAGATCCCATCGACTTTCCTTGCTGTTCTCTTGGCCACAACAAAACCTTTTTGCTTTGCATACAAAGCATAAAATCTCACGAGTTCATCTATAGAATCAAACTCCATCCATTCCTTTGGCTCTTCTATTTGTTTTTCTTCATTAGGAATTGTTACTGCATTCTCATTCTCATTTTCAATAACATCCTCAGTGATATTCATAAACCCACATGATACTTCTTCTTCTAAGTATCTACAAAATAACATATGATCAATTGGTTAGTATACTGCATGGACATAAGATCAAGCCTAAATAAAGAAAAGGAAAGTAACGTAGAAATTGGAAAGTAAAGTAGAAATTGGATTTTTTTTAAAAAGAAAAGGCAAAAGCAACTTTGAGAAGCATGGGTTCATGTTTTCTTATAACAGTGTATAATTACCACTATGGATGAATTGTCGACAATGGATGAATTGTTCTCTTGAGTAATGTTTTCAATGTTTGGCTTGTTACATGACCAATGATGAGGTATGGCCCTTTTTAATTACCACTGCTCAAATTAAATACACAGAATGTACTCAGAATAAGAGAGAGGTTCAGAGCTTGATTAAATATGGAAGGCAAAAACTAGGAAAAGATTGGAAGAATTGTCAACATACACAGACTAGAAAGCTCAAACCACTAATGACAAAAACTAAATTCATAATTTAGAATAGAATAAATGAATAAATAAATAATTGGGTTATCGAGAGAGTTATCAGATAAAAAACTGTTTAACTATAACCCACGCACAAATACGAGAAATTAGCATCACAACCTCAAAAGGAAAGTCCATAACAAAATTTCCTATAGACAGAACTATGATCCTAAATTGCCAGAATGTCGTCCACAACAGCAACCACAACAAGGGTACGTTTTCTAGTGCTAAAAAATGTCACTAGGAGATACTCATACAAATTACGTTTTATATCCTAAGTGAGTTCAAAGAAATTGTTTGAGTTTTACCAAAAGCCAAAGGAAAAAAAACATGGTTTCAGAGGGGAAAAAAGAGAATAAGAGAGAGACGGACCTCACACCACACTGCTGTTATTCGTCATTGAGACCGCCATCATTGGTTCCTGCCGTTTCCTCACCTTCGAGTTTACTGGTCGTCGCAGTCATCCTCGACGGTGGCTGGTCGGAGAGTCGACTGTGGAAGCTTTGGGGAACAAGGGCTGTGGAACTTTGGGGATTTAGGGCTAAAGAAATTGTAGCGTGAAGGAGGAAGAGGAGAGACAGTGGATTTGGGGATTTATGATTTATGTTTTGGTATAATAATTTAGGGACTAATATGCAAAACAGAGTAGGCACCACAGTTTTTTTGCTAGCATACCCTTGTTGTGCTTGTCGTTGTGTGCGTAGCATTATTGTTGATTTTTTAAGGGAGAGATTGGCCTAAAAGTTTTTTGAATTGGTTCATTTTCTGTGTTGCGTAAATTATTAGTCCTTGTCAAAGCTGTCAGCATTGAATTTGAAACTCCCTTCAGCTAAACGAATATTGGTTAAGTACAATCGTCTCCACTATATGTTCTCTCTCTCTACTTTTTTTCTTTTTACTTGAACCTGATATAGATTTCAATTTAGTAAATTAAACCACTGTTATGGTTTTGCTAATTCCCCCTTTTTTCTATTTCTTTTTTGGAAAAATTCCAAATTTCAGTTATTTTTTCGTGATTTGGGGGGTTTAGATTTAGGGCTTTTCAAATTACCTTACTTCAAGATTTATCTATGGAGATTTGACATTTTCTAGAGTACCCGTTATATAGAGAGTTCATTACTAAATCAAAGGCAGTTAATTATACATATATATATATATATATGGCAAAGTCATCGGAGGGAGAGGAGGAATGTAAGCTCATCGGAGGCAACCAATACCTGGTGGTGGACGACGACCTCTGTGAAATGGCCAAGAAGGTCGCCTGGAGTGTTAGCTCTTGCAAGCCTAGCAATGGCATCATTCTCTCCGCGATGATAACCTCAATACCTACTGGCAGTATATACCCTTCTCTCTCTCTCTCTCTCTCTCTCTCTCTCTCTCACACACACACACACACACACATTCGTAAATTTTATATGTATATGTGTTTTGCAAAAATATTGTATTTGCGGGCGTACTAGGACCTTGTATGGTAGGCCCAAACATGTAGCTAAACTAATCCCTATGTTTAGTGTGAGTGTGATCAGGTGATTGTTGGGAAGTAGGGATGCCCCTTCCCTTGAGGTTGCACTTGCCTCAATGAAGAGTACTTCAAACATTTAACCAAGTGATGAGTTTGGGAAATGTAATGAAAAGAAATGGAAAACTTTGACAACTGAAATAGAAATGATTGCCATTGAAACAAACTAATTAAAAGAAGAATAAGATTACACTAATAACCGAGCATCTAAAAATAAAAAAAACATATGCTGGAATGCTTTAGAATGCTATTTTCTAGTTGATGAAGTGTTGGAGCATCCCCTCTGTTTGGCTAGCCTTGGGATTTATAGATGTATGTTAATTGCTCCCCAAACCCACGTGTTGAACAATGGCCCCTCTCTTGGGTAACTACCCCACTAAGTAATAACACCCCATTATGCACACCACCATTCATCTCTTGCCACATGTCACTCATATACTTTGTCCAGCATACAAACTTAACCAAGCTAAGGAAATCAATTGCATGGAGTCATGTACTTGTATTTCATTAGACTTCTCGGGGCTACTTCCAAAAGTGGCCATAAATTTGGTCATAATAGTCTGTCCGATTTTGCACATTTCAATCGGTCTAGTCATTTGCGGGCAAATACTAATTTAGTAAGACCAAATTTATTGTGGTTAAAATGTGATGAAAATATTTCCACCACATACTAATTTTCAGCAATGTGATCAAATTACCCAAATTATCCATGAGCCAAATTGTAATACCCACTATTTTCATTGTACTTTTAGATATACTTTTGATATAAATAAGATTCAGTGTGTCTGTATTTACCTTTCCTTTATTTTCTTTTTCAATCGATCAAATAATTCTCAAGCGATTGAACGTATATTCTTTTCAAGCGATCGAACTCTTCTCGAGCGATTGAACATATGATTCTTCAATCGATCGAAACTCTGCCGACCTGAATCCATATGTGGACTCACTCTCAATCGATCGACCCTACTTCGATCGATCGAGCGTGACTAAACTTGCAAACCAAGTTTATTTCCTCGGCTCTCATTCACTGACCCTTCTCTCTCTATATATCTGTTATACATACACATACTTGGGTTGCTGAAATTGAGAGAAAGTTTAGAGAGAGAGAGTTATACAATATATATACATATATACATATATATACACCCTTATATATATTTATACACACACAAACATACACACACTCTCAAGCTAGAGAAGAAGAAGTAGAAGACAGGGAGAAGGAGAGAAAAAGAAGAGACAGAGAATGAAGAAGAGAGGAGGAGACCACCCCAAGGAACCCGCACCCACTCCACACATCACCAGCATCACTGACGTTAACGGTGAGTGCCTATACTCACTTAGTAGCATAGATAAGTACGTATATATGTGTTTTGACAAGAAAAAATGGGCCCCGTATGTACGTACAAGGTCTAGTTCAGTTGGAGAAGAAAAACTCACTTCTCAATCGATCGAACTGACTTCGATCGATTGAACATAGAAGTTCTCAATCGATCGAGCCAACTTCAATCAATCAAACTTTTGGTTTCTCAATCGATCAATCTTCCCTCGATGGATCGAACTTAACTTTTCCTAATCGCTTGAAATGACTTCGATCGATTGAATGTGACAGTTTGCCAAATGTTTAGTTTGTTTATATCTGATGGGCTGTTAAGCTATTTATTATCATGCATTGGTATTAGGGAACTATATCAAAACAATACACACGTGAATAATGGGCTTAATGCATTAAACAGTGGAACCATTTGGATAATGAGATTATAACGTTGTTAATCGAATTGAGAAGCCGACATACATAGTAGTAGGTCTATTGACTGCAAAGGTCGATACTATTTATGTTGGTATATATGAATGCGGTCGCAAAGGTCGTATAATGTTGGGTGATATAGGACTTCGTGTCAAGTTTAATACAGCGGGACGGGTTGGCCAGTATGCATCGGGCGTGGTGGCCAGTGTGTATAAGGCGGGTTAGCTAGAATGAATCAGGGCGTGTTGGCCAGAATGATATGTGGATTAGGGGCTGGGACTTCGAGCCAAGCTTATATGTCGAGAATGTTGAGAAAGCTTATATGTCGAGAATGTCGAGAAAGCTGATATGTCAGGAATGTCGAGAACGCTTATATATTCAAAAATCTATTGGGTGTGTTGGCCAGAATGTATCAGGGTGTCCTGGCCAGAGTATATCGAGGCGTGTTGGCCATACTGCATTGGGGCATTTTGGCCAGAGAGTTGGGACTTTGTGTCAGGTTAATAGACCGTACTGTATGGGACTACGTGTCTGATTTATGTGTAAGAGAATTGGAACATTGTTCACAGTTATATATAGAGTTGGTACATTCATGAATATGAATGATGATACGACATTTAATGAGGTTATTTTATATATTGCATATCTATAGATGCTCTGTTAGTATTTGAATTCACTCAGCTTTCGTAGTTGACAGCGTTTTATGCCGCTGGATATCCTACGTCCAGCAGGCTAAGGTTATGGGCATACAGGAGAGGAGTACCTAGCTAGGGGCTGTGAGGATGAAGCCTACTATGGCGGAGGCTATGATGGAGATGACTGCTATGCAAGCTGAAGACCTGGAGCTTTGCTATAGATAGTTTATGGTTACGTTTTAGAGACAACTGTAATAGTCAAGTTTGTAATCGGCAAGCCTACCGTAATACTTTATTTCCACTGCTACTTATGTTTTGTAATAGCTAGTAAACTCTGATTTTATATGTCGAACCTTGAACTTCCTTATGCATCATTTGATCTTTTACTATGATGTTTAGACTTTGGTTATGGACAATATGGTGACTTTCAACTGTCATGGCCTACGGGTCCAAAAAGTAATTTATTTTCTCTATTTTTGCTACTGTAGGACCTGACACAAATAATTGGTCAATATATGTAAAAAAACATATTTTGGGTATAAACAAAATGTATACGCGAATACCCAAGTACCCGGAATGTGTTCTATTTTTGATTCAGATCTAATGCTGCGCAGCTTCATCTTGTAAATATTCAGTTTCAGAAGAAAGTGAAGCTTCAAGTATGTGATGAATTATATATTATATGAATAAACCTTTTTTTTTTTTGTTAATTCTATAAATTTTTTTTTATGTTTACCAACCAAATTTGTTGTTTTTTTTTAGTTGGTTGTTCTCTACGTTGATTCAAGTTGGACAAGAGCTACACACCTAGTAAGATCTCTGTACACGCTGGTAATGGCTTCCACAACTTGAAGGTGAAAGAAATCTATCTCTTTAATGTTGGATTGAGATTTTTCTGTATTTTGACAACTTACATTGGTGTTTACTAATGTGATGCTGGGATTAGCTAAGGCAACATTTTTAGGGTGATAGATACTTGGGCATGCTCAGAAATACAACTTGTATATTATGGTTTTATATAAGTTGTATTTTCTAGTACTCAATTTTGTTCAATTCTTGCAAATGTCCATAGGAGATAAAAACTGAGGAACTTGTCAAGCCACCTGGTTTGGTGTACATATCATTATCTGGGAATGATCTTCAGTAAGCAATGAGAGCTTTGTATATATATGTTTTTCGTATACCATTTTTCTTTTATTAGTTTCATTGATTAATTGCTAATGTTGCCTTGAGATTTATATTAAGTCTACGTACAACCCAGATGCTTGGGAAACCAACAGGATTACAAATTTAACAAGTCCACAACGACAACCACAACAAGGGTATGTTATCAAAAAAATTTATGGGGCCCACTCTAGTTTGTATATCAGTCCCTAAATCAATATACCAAAACACAAATCATAAATCCTCAAATCCATTCTCTATCCTTTTCCTCTTTCACGCTGAAATTTCTTTAGCCCTAAATCCCCAAAGCTCCACATCCCTTGTTCCCAAAGCTTCCACCATCGCCTCTCCGATCAACCACCGTCGAGGATTAGCCTCCATCGAGGATGACGGCAGTGACTGAGCTCCGACCATCTGCGTTATTGAATTTCTCTCTCATCCCTCTCAGATCTATACGTTTTCCCTTTTTTTCGCACAAAGAATCAAATATATATACTTATTAGCATCAAGAAAGAAATGCTTTTTGCAAGGTCAATTCTTGAAACCCTATAGACCCAAAAAACTCAAGTGAAGGTGTCAGTGTCTTCACTTGAGATCAATCCACACCCTAGTAATACCGACTGCCCATGATGGTTCACCCTCGATGAAAGGCGCAAATGGGATGCTATATTTATTAACCAAGTAAGTTGTATCAAAGGTAACCACGTTGTCATATTCTTTAAACACTGCACTACAACTTGCATCTGCCCAAAATATATTCTTCAGTCGATCTTCGTCATCTAAGTCCATCATGTCGATGAACTCGGAATTATTAGATGGTATTTTCAAAAAATTGTTGTGCATTGCATTAGCATCACCTTTGCCCAGTTGTAAACGCCTAACTGTATAGATGTAGTTTTTGACATCATTTTCAATAAAAGACAAATTCTCATGCCCCATGCCTCAACAATTAATGCATTATAATTTTTGTTCACTCTAATTCCAGCTTTATCATTCAAAATGAGTCTCCTTTTAACATGTGGTTGCAAAAGCCTATTGAATTTGTAATATAGAGAATTACCATGACTCATCGTATGATTATGGTCTAGTACAACCCCTTTCACACACCACTTTCCATCACGTGAATGAAATGCATTAAG
Source organism: Hydrangea macrophylla (assembly GCA_033977485.1). Taxonomy (NCBI): domain Eukaryota; kingdom Viridiplantae; phylum Streptophyta; class Magnoliopsida; order Cornales; family Hydrangeaceae; genus Hydrangea; species Hydrangea macrophylla. The sequence continues at coordinate 75,020,811 of CM066989.1, forward strand.
CTTAGCTTCGCAATTAATTTTTGAATTCAGCCGCATTTGTGCCGGGTTGGAAGATCTAATTCTTGTCATCCCACCACGAGTACCCTCAATATGAATATGTGTCAAGATCCCATAAACTTTTCTTGAGGTTCTCTTGGCCACATCAAAACCTTTTTGCTTTGCATACAATGCATAAAATCTCATGAGTTCATCTATAGAATCAAACTCCATCCCCCTTTTTTGGCTCTTCTATTTTTTTCTTCATTAGGAATTGTTACCACATTCTTATTCTCATTATCAATGACATCCTCAGTGATATTCACAAACCCACTTGGTAGTTCTTCTTCCAAGTATCTACAAAATAGCATATAATCAATTGGTTAGTATACTGTGTGGACATAAGATCAGGCCTAAATAAAGAAAAGGAAAGTAACGTAGAAATTGGAAAGTAAAGTAGAAATTGGAATTTTGAAAAAAAGGCAAAAGAAACTTTGAGAAACATGGTTTCATGTTTGCTTATAATAGTGTATAATCATCACTATGGATGAATTGTTCTCTTGAGTAATGTTTTCAATATTTGGCTTGCAACAAGACCAATGATGAGTGATGACCCTTTTTAATTGCCACTTCTCAAATTAAATACACATAATGTACTCAGAATAAGAAAGAGGTTCAGAGCTTGATTAAATATAGAAGGCAAAAACTAGGAAAAGATTGGAAGAATTGTCAATTTACACAGACCAGAAAGCTCAAAACACAAATGACAAAAACTAGATTCATAATTTACAATAGAATAATTGAATAAATAAATAATTGGGTTATCTAGAGAGTTATCATATAAAAAACTATTCAACTATAACCCAGATACAAATATAAGAAAACAACATCACAACCTCACAAGGAAAGTCCACAACGAAATTTCTTCCTTACAGAACTATGATCCTAAATTGCCAGAAAGTCGTCCACAATGGTAACCATAACAAGGGTATGTTTTTTTGTGATCAAAATGTCACAAGGAGATACTCATGCAAGATATTTTTTATATCCTACGTGTAATATCCTGTATTTTTTTTATTATATACATATATATATATATATATAAACCCCTAGTACCTTTCCTAGCCTTTGGGTGAGTTTGGTTCCCAATCGATTGCAATATTCCCAATTGATTGCCACGTTTTGATCCCAATAGATTTCCATTATTTCCCAATCGATTGCCTTTTCGTGGACCAGAATTCATGACATGTACCCATCCCAATCGATTGCCACTTGGTCCCAATCAATTGCCAGTAGGCAGAACTTGGTCAGCACTTTTGGTTTGTGTGGTTGTGGTTATTTTTCCTTCCCCTACATAAAACCCTTCCCATATACATAAGTTTGTTTGGTTGTGTGTGTTTGGGGGAGAGAGAGAGAGAGAGAGAGAGAGAGAGAGAGAGAGAGAGTGTGATAGATTATATATACATACTGAGAGAGAGAGAGAGAGAGAGACAGAGAGAGAAAAGAGACCAGAGAAGAGAGAGAAGCAGACAGGAGGAAAAAGTCCACCATAGCCGTCGCCAACCGAGCTCGGAATGCCGGGACAAGGTGAGTTCATTAACTCACTCAAGAGAGATGTTTTTGGGATGATTTTGTATGTATAATAACGTGTATAAGGAAAAGAGAACCTCCAACATTTTATGTATAAAACCAGTCAGTTTTAAGGAAGAAGACAAAGTCCTATCGATTGCCATTGATACCAATCGATTGGGTCATTTACCAATTGATTGCCATGGTTTCCAATCGATTGCTATGCCAATCGATTGCCAATTTGACCAATCAATTGTCATTATTTCCAACCGATTGCCTTGTTTGGCCAATCGATTGGTTAAGGACAGAATATGTTTTTATTGTTACATGTTATGAGTTAGTTGTATATACTTGAGTTGTTAGTAGTCGTACAAATGCTGATATAGTTGTACCATATGTGATATTGGGATATTAGATATGTAATTAATCAACACGATGTTGCATTAGCTATTAACTGTTGATATAGGAGAAACTGTTTAACTACCATATGTTGTTATTGATGAACTGAATAGTAGACAAAACACGACTATATGTAAATAATCAGTAAATGAATAGATATGATAAACACAGAGCATGTAATAGTCCTATTAGCAAGAGTAATGCATTCATGATATGTGGCTAGCATACATGGGATAGTGATATGAAGAGACAAAAGATGGGATAAGAATTGGGGTTATGTGTTTTTATGTGGAACAATGTAATATGTGTACTTTGGATCCGTGGGATCAATAACTGACGAGTCGAGCATACATGGGATGGTTAGAGTTCCTAGTGCGCCTCTCATTGTTAAAGACATCCAGTGATGCGTATGCACTGTTGAAGACATCCATTGTACCGTTGCCGATTACGTTCGGCTAGTGCCCTAATGTATTCTCACTATGTAGACGACCAGTGCGGGTCTACACATCGTAGAAGACATCTAGTGTACCATTTCCATCATTTACAGATAGGATGAATTGTGTAAACGACCGGTAACCTGTCAAGGGATCATGTGACGTAGGACACCACCGGGTAAGCGACTAGTGTGGCCTACTGGCTAAATTATTTTGTATCAACCAATGGATACAAATTGATATTGTTGTATTGATGAATGGATACAGATTAATAATATGGTATCAACGTATGGATACAGAGATGAATGGGAATATGAAAGAGTATATATAGAAAAGATGGTTATTCAGTCGAGGATTTAGCATCCCGACATGAAGATAGATGCATGGGGTGGATGCATGGGTTATATGCATGGATTTAGTAATGCCAAATATTGAGATGAATATGATGAGATATTATACCATGATCTTTATCTTTGGCTTTACTTTATATGATTCCTGTTATCGTTGGTTTTATGTATGGTGTAATGAGATCTCTGCTATGTCCGTGAGTGACGTCATTAATAAGAGATTAAGCGCATTTTAAGATGCTAAACAGTAATGGGTGAGGAGTGTTTTGATGTTCTCACTCAGCTTTGTATTCAAAGTTGATGGCATGTTATGCCTTAGACAATCCAATGTCTAGAGCTTTGCAAGCATTGAGGATGGAAAACTGATGTTCAGCCAAACGTGGAGCTGAAGACTTGAAGACGAAGATGTACTGCTTTGTAAACATTAGTTTATATATCTGTCGTATTTCTATTATTATTGTTGTAGGCTTCAGACTATAAGTGTAATGCCTGTAATTTTTCTACGTGCAATAATACGAGTTTTATGAATTTCTATATCTGGTATATTATTATATTATTATTTTATTTGTGTGACTGTATCAGTGTAATGTAATTACTAATTAGACTATAATCACTGCACCGACTCGACAGTAATTAGAATTAACTTAGTCCCGTACCTGGACCCGGACATCATAAATAATACTCGTCTGCACGTAAACCGAGATCGACACGTATAACGAGGAACTTATGCACACAAACTGAGAAAGTAGCACGAAACTCGAGGTGGGCCCCACCATGGCCGGCCACATGGCAGCCCATGTAACTCTCAAGACACATGTCACCCTCTCCCATGACACTTGTCCACCCATTGGACACTTGTCCACCACTTTGACACATGTCAATGCATGCACCCCATGCACATTGACACCTAGCACATGCAAGACTCTATATAAGCATGCATATACTCTTCCATATCATTTTTTGGCCATTACAATCTGTATAAAGAGAGGGAGCTAGGAAATGAACTCCATGGTGGGATGAAGGAAGTTAGAAGAAGAAGAAGTCTCCACCATTGAAGGTTATGTTCAAGCTTCCTAAGCTCAAATCCAAAGCCCAAGCTCAATTTCAAGTTTAGGTGAGTATTCTAACTCACTTTAGAACCTATATAGTATGTAGTAATGTTTATTATGTGCTTGATGTTGATAGTTTGAGAGATCCATGCTATGCAAGATAAATTTTCAAATCTGGGAAGTAGAAACTTCCAGCAGAATGTTATTTAGTAAACCAAACATTTCGAGCAGTTAAAAAATGGGAATGAGGCTAGGTTTTTTTGTGGAGAAATATAACTCATTTGTCTACAAATAACTCTTATATAGCCTGGTCTAAAAATGAATCCTTGATAGGTGAAATGCACATGCAACGCAGTACTATAAATCTGGGACAGAGCAGTCCAAAAATATAGAAATGTCTAAGTAAAATAAATATTTTGAGTGGTTCAAAAATGCAATTGAAGCTAGATTTTTTTGTACATGAAGCTAATCCAATTATCTACAATGTTCTAGTTTTGAGTTTGATCTACAAATCAATTTATCATGCCCAAATAAATCATATCAATTCAGTCGATATAGTAAAATTAAATTCTGGCAGATTGTATAACTACTTGTATGATGTGTTTATTGATGATGCTTTCTTTTCGATACCTGTGTGGTTATGGATATCTTGTGCTATGGTAGTGCTATCGAGTAGATGAGTATGTTAGGGGCCTCATCTATATATTATTGGTATTAAATCCACGAGCTACACGCTAGGTTTCTGTTGTTATGAATATAGTGTGATGACCATAGAGAGTTCATACCCAAGCTATAAGTATGTTGTACGGCACGATTATTGCGCTGATAGTGATTGGATAGGTTTCAAATGTAAGTATATTACGACATAAAACAGGATGACGGATGTATAAACGTAACTTCGAAAGTATATTCGGAAGTCCTTTAATGAACTACATTCCAAAATGAGTGACGAATGCGCGGTCGGGAAAACGTAAGGGTCGGTAGTGCTATGTTAGAAGCAGATTATGATAAGGATAATTGTCGGATAGGTAATCTGGGCAGCGGAGATCAGGATAGTAAGAAAAAGGGATGTGTTGTTGAGTTTGTGACGCGGTGATTCTTTGAGTAAAGACTCGTTTCGGTTCTTCGTAACGAAATGGATGTTCTTGTACTCCGTAACGCTTTCGGTTCTTCGTGACGAAGTGGTGATTCTTTGAGTAAAGACTCCTTTTGGTTCTTCGTGATGAAATGGATGTTCTTGTACTCCGTAACGCTTTTGGTTCTTCGTGACGAAGCGGTGATTCTTTGAGTAAAGACTCCTTTCGGTTCTTCGTGACGAAATGGATGTTCTTGTACTCCGTAACGCTTTCGGTTCTTCGTGACGAAGCGGTGATTCTTTGAGTAAAGACTCCTTTCGGTTCTTCGTGACGAAATGGATGTTATTGTACTCCGTAACGCTTTTGGTTCTTCGTGACGAAGCAGTGATTCTTTGAGTAAAGACTCCTTTTGGTTCTTCGTGATGAAATGGATGTTCTTGTACTCCGTAACGCTTTCGGTTCTTCGTGACGAAGCGGTGATTCTTTGAGTAAAGACTCCTTTCGGTTCTTCGTGACGAAATGGATGTTGTTGTACTCCGTAACGCTTTCGATTCTTCGTGACAAAGCGGTGATTCTTTGAGTAAAGACTCCTTTCGGTTCTTCGTGACGAAATGGATGTTCTTGTACTCCGTAACGCTTTCGGTTCTTCGTGACGAAGCGGTGATTCTTTGAGTAAAGACTCCTTTCGGTTCTTCGTGACGAAATGGATGTTCTTTTACTCCGTAACACTTCGGTTCTTTGTGACGAAGTGGTTGATGAAAGATGAAGTGGTTGATGAAAGATGGTTTGGTTAACAAGAGACACTTTGGGTTTGTAAATGATGTCGGATGTTAGAAATGAATGGTAGTGGCATTAAGAATGTCTAGACGGGTCTCCTGAATTGTTTGTATTCCTATCGAATACGTAGTCGGGTACGCTAGTAGTTATAATTCGACGGTGAGAACGTAAAGATCCTAAAAGATATGTTGAAAGGTAGTAAATGTATTCCTATTGTGTTTTACTATATACGTTCCATTTGATTTAGCTTACTCACTCAGCTTTCATAAGCTGACGACGTTCATGTCGCTGGACATTCCCATGTCCAGCTTATCCAGGTAACGAGTACACGGGTTATGATGCTACGCAAGTGGAGAACGTGGAGGAAGAGTACACCGAAGATGGCTATGGTTATGCTAGTTAGAGAGAAGACTAGCAGTTATCCTCTGTAAATGTTTTGATTATAACCAGAAGACTTAGCATATATTTTGTAATAGTTTTGTGAGGCCGAGAGCCATAAGACTCTGATGTATTTATAATGATGTATTAACTAGCTGGTACTTTGACTTCTCTTTGTAATATATTCCAGTAAGTAAATGATGGAGTTATCCTATTATTATATCGTTTAGTTATTATTATTTGGTCATGGATAATTTGACACTGCAACTAGTCACGCGCCTCAGGGTCTAAGATGAAAATTTAAATTTTTTCCATATTTTGGCTACGCCGGGGCATGACAATAAGCCAGCTGTTGTAATAGTTTTAGTAGACTGCGACCTGTGAGTTTCCGCTGTAGCCTCTGATTACGTTAATAAGATATGTTTTATGAATAGCATCCTCCCTATCATTGTGTTTGTGGGTTTGAATAGATGACAATGTGGTTATTCACCAGTCACAGGCCTATGGGACCAAAAATGAACTTGTTTTTATCTATTTTTGCTTCTCTGGGGTTTGAGAGGATTTTTGGTATCAAAGCCTAGGTTTCAGTTATGAACCGTTTGCCTTTTGTGTTAGAACCTGAGTTCTAAGTTAATATATCGATAGCATGAGGATTAGCTTGGATGGGATAGAACTGGCATCTTGTCAATTAGATGAGGAGTTAGAAGTCACCAAGTATCCTCAGACGAATTCTTCAGAGGTTAGAGATGACGCCTAGCCAATAGGAAAACATTAAAACAAATAGTAGTTGGGAGCTACCGGAGAATCGGATATTCTGAGGACGTTTCTTTGGGAGGTAGTAACTGTTCAAGTTGATAAGAGATCATTAGAACTATTGGTAGCTGAGTTCACAGGGAACAAGGCTTCAAGAGCTTAGTTGTGGTTATGAATATCATAAATGTAGAGCCGTTGGATTTTAGACACTGACGAATTCCTGAGCAATCTCAAAATAGTCAGTATGACCTAGAAATAGAAAAGGGGTTAAGGATAAGATTATCTTGTTACCTTGAGCCACATGTTAGTTGAGTGGTCTCACATATTAGTTGAGCAGTACTCGCAGTCAGAAACCTAAGAATAGAAATAGAACGTTTAGAGGTGATACGTGTAGAACTTATAGTTTCGTAACCTTTTCCTTGAGCATAGATACATTTGAGAATACTTGGTAGGTAGACTGACCTCTGTGGTTATTGTTATTATTTATGTGGGATATCCGTATTGCTTGATGTGATCGTATTATATAGTTGTACTATATATTTGTTGTCATATGTTTTATTCTTGCCTAAGCTATAAGATAGAATGCGATTGACCAAATAGATTTTCATTTGTAGTTAGAGACACCGAACACTACCAGTACTCGTTATGGTTAGAACGACTCGAGGGAACCCGGGCTAGCTAAATGGAGTACCTGATGTAGTGCCTCTTGAGATAGAACCAGCAGGAATGGTTGGAGTTTTCATCCATCACATGGAACAAGTTATCAATCGTGCGGATCGTGTCATCGACAATGAAGCACCAGTACGTCAAACGAGAGTCAAGTTGGTAAAAGAATTTTGTGCTCTTCATCCAGGAACTTTTACGAGATTAACGGGAGCATGGAAAGCTGAGCAATAGATCTTCCAGATAGAATTAATATTGAGACACTAGAATGTACTGACACTGAGAAAAGACATTTGGTCGTATTTCAATTGACGTTCTCAGCAATAGATTGGTGGGACATAGTGAAAGCTACGATAGGTGAAGAAGCTGTAGGAAGAATGACTTGGGAATCATTCAAGACTTGATTTCTAGAAAAGTACTTCCCAGAATCTGAGAAGAACAAAAGAGAAATGGAGTTCATAGAATTAGTCCAATGTAGTTTTATAGTACCAGAATATATAACTCAATTCGAGAGGCTATCACAATTTGCACTGCATATGATCAATACACCAAGGAGGAAGATAAAGAGATATCATCAAAGATTAGTTCCACTTATTCTCCATATGACTGTAGGACATTTAGACCAATCCTTCGAAGCTTTGGTAGAAATGGCAACGAAACTAGAAGACGACACTCAAATTAGTGAAAAATAATGATCTGATCAAGTATTGCCAAAAGATGATCAATTTTTCCTAACGAATCGGAGAGAAAGGGATAGTCAGATTGTGTTGGCTGCTAACCAAGAACAAGGAAACCAGAGAAAAGTTATAGAGTCAACCACCTGAAGCGCAAGAGAATGGAGAATGACAAGAAAGAATCAAAACTAGTAGTGATTCTAACACAACACATGAAATGAGATATATGCTACAACTGTGGAGTACTGGGACACCATTCCCAAGAATGCAGAGCATCAAGGAAATCTAATAGATGGAGAATACGATGCTTTAACTGTGGTAAAGTCGGTCATGTTCGTAAGTTTTGTCTAGAACTAGAAGTGCAACACAATGCTCCACCGCAACAAGTACCACGAGAACAAACTCGTTGAACGGCTAATTGATCTCAACTTAGGCAAGAACAATAGACAGAAGGTACAACACTCAGCACCTATATCATGTATTACATATGATCCCCATATTGCAGAAAGTTGGCACTCTTCCAATTGATAGTAAGAGCATTAGACTAATTAGCTTACCCTAAAATGTTGAGCCTATACCATAAATTGTAGATACCTGAGCAATTCATTTGACACTGATCAATAGTCGTCTATGATAGTAGTTATCCAAGTATAGATATAACATCAATTGCACCCCCTATAACATCTTTTGCTTCCCTATATGAAAGACTACACCAACTGTTGGTATTTTGGATGGAGACTGGAGATAAAGAATCTCAATTTTCTTGAGATGCAGCCTTAACATGAAAGGAGGAACTAGAAGATTATAATTATATAAGAAGAGATCCGAGTGACACAGAGATAACACCAGGATTACAACGGGGATTGTAGTAGATTAATTTTCAACACCTATCTCCTGTTACTTTCATCCAGTCGAGATGTTATACAGTAGATCGACTCAGGATATCAGTATATAGCCCTGTCTAACCTATTTAGTTAGTACGCGAAAGCAGAACGAATATTCAACAGATTGTACAACCTCGAAGAAATGATTATACCAATAGTATGTAAGAAATTTGGAGACACTTGAGGAAGTTTAAATCATCAACTACGATGTTAGAGTCACAATGCTTTCAAGCCAACATACTAAAGGATGACAACAACATAGGAGTTAGCAAGGATATCGCAGAACATCATATAATATGAGGTCGACTGAGGACGCCAATGATCATAACAAGAAGTTAAGAGATATGAGAGAGTCAACTGATGATGCAATTGAGACATCATTAGCACAGTATGAAGCATCTTCAGAGATGAGAGTAACCGATAATGCTTTGCTACGACGAGATTAGTATACTTAAGTAGTAGAACCCTCACATCGTAGACTTTGACCTGAGAAAGGAACCTTATATGTTTGGAGACAAACCGTTTCCCAAAATTTGACATACAAATTCATATAGCTAAACCCTGAGATCAGTAGCAATTACTCTAGTGTTCATAGACCACTGATTGTCTTTGTATCGCTTGTTTAGAACCTAACTAGTTGGCCACTGATGTAATCGTTTATGTAAGACGAGAACTTAAGCATCCTAGAGTCTGTCTTGCGATATAGGTTTCTTCTTGTTAGGACTACTGCTTCAGAATTCGAGGTCGAAATCTTTTGATAAGTGGTGATAATGTAATACCCTATATTTTTGAATATATACCCCCTAGTACCTTTCCTATCCTTTGGATGAGTATGGTTCCTAGTAGATTTCCATATTCCTAACCGATTACAACTTTTTGATGCTAATCAATTTCCACTATTTCCCAATCGATTGCCTTTCTGCTGACCTGAATTCATGACGTGTACCCATCCCAATCTACTGCCCTCATAATATCTGATACCAATCGATTGCCACCTGGTCCCAATTGATTGGTAGTAGACAGAACTTGGTCACCACATTTGGTTTGTGTGGTTATGGTTATTTTCCCTTTCCCTATATAAACTCCTCCCCATATACATAAGCATGTTTGGTTGTGTGTGTTTGGGGGAGAGAGAGAGAGAGAGAGAGAGAGAGAGAGAGAGAGAGAGAGAGTGATATATTATATATATATACACACTCATATAAATATATATATACCTATGTATACACATATACACACTCTCTGGTTGAAGAGAAGAAGAAGAAGAAGAAGAAGAAGAGAATAGAGAGAGAAAGAGAGAAGAGACCAGAGAAGAGAAAAAAGAAGAAAGAAGGAGAGAGTCCACCATAGCCATCGCCAACCAAGCTCGGAACGCCAGGACAAGGTGAGTTCATTAACTCACTCAAGAGAGATGTTTTTGGGATGATTTTGTATGTTTAATAATGTGTATGAGAAGAAGTGAACCCCCAACATATTATACATAAAACTAGCCAGTTTTGAGGAAGAAGACAGAGTCCAATCAATTGTCATTGTTACCAATCGATTGGGTCATTTACCAATCGATTGTCATGGTTTCCAATCGATTGCTATGCCAATCAATTGCTAGTTTGTCCGATCGATTTTCATTATTTCCAATCGATTGGATTGTTTAGCCAATCGATTGGATAAGGACATAATGTGTTTTTATTGTTATATGTTGTAAGTTAGTTGTATATACCTGAGTTGTTAGTAGTTGTACAAATGCCGATATAGTTGTACCATATGTGATATTGGGATATTATATATGTGATTAATCAACATGATGTTACGCTAGCTATTAACTGTTGATATAGGATAAACTATTTAACTGCCATATGTTGCTATTGATGAACTGGATAGTAGATAGAACACGACTACATGAAAATAATCAGTAAATGAGTAGATATGATAAACACAGAGCATGCAATAGTCCTGTTAGCTAGAGTAATGTATTCATGACATGTGGTTAGCATGCAGGGGATAATGATATGAAGAGACAAAGATGTGATGAGAATTGGGGATATGTGCTTTATGTGGAACAATGTGATATGTGTACTTTGGATCCATGGGATCAACGGCTGATGAGTCGGGTAGATGTGGGATGGTTAGAGTTCCTAGTGTGCCTCTCACTATTGAAGACGTCCAGTGATGCATATGCACTGTTGAAGACATCCAGTGTACCATTGATGATTACGTCTGGCTACTACCCTAATGTATTCTCACCGTGTAGACAACCTGTGAGGGTATACACATCGTAGAAGACATCGGTGTGCTGTTTCTATCGTTTACAGATAGGATGTACCGTGTAGACGACCAGTAACCTGTCAAGGGATCATGTGATGTAGGACACCACTGGGTAAGCGACTGTTGTGGCCTACTGGCTAAAGTATATTGTATCGACAAATGGATACGGATTGGTATTGTTGTATTGATGAATGGATACAGATTAATAACATGGTATCGACGTATGGATACAGAGATGGATGGGAATATGAATATGAGTGTGTATAGAAGAGATGGTTGTTCAGTCAAGGATTTAGAGCCCCAGCATGAAGATAGATGCATGGGTTACATGCATGGATTTAGTAATGCTAGATATTGAGAAGAATATGATGAGATATTATACCATGATCTTTATCTTTGTCTTTACTTTATATGATTCTTATTATCGTTGGTGTTATGTATGGTGTAATGAAACTTCTGCTATGTTCGTGAGTGACGTCATTGATAAGAGATTAACTGTATTTTAAGATGCCAAACAGAAATGGGTGAGGAGTGTTTTGATGTACTCACTCAGCTTTGTATTCAAAGTTGATAGTGTGTTATGCCCTCGACAATCCAACGTCCAGAGGTTTGCAGGCACTAAGGACGGAAGACTGATGTTCCATTGTTGCGCCAGACATGGAGCTGAAGGGTTGAAGACGAAGATGTACTGCTTTGTAACAGTTAGTTTATATGTCTATTGTATTTCTGTTAGTATTGTTATAGGCTGCAGACTATAAGCTAGCTGTTGTAATAGTTTTAGTAGACTGCGACCTGTGAGTTTCCGCTGTAGCCTTTGATTACGTTAATAAGATATTTTTTATGAATTACATCCTCCCTATCATTGTGTTTGTGGATTTGAATAGATGACAATGCAGTTATTCACTAGTCACGGGCCTATAGGACCAAAAAGGAACTTATTTTCTCTATTTTTGCTTCTCCAGGGTACGACACTAAGTGAGTTCAAAGAAATTGCTTAAGTTATACCAAAAGCCAAAGAGAAAAAAATGGTTTCAGAGGGAGAAAAAGAGAATGAGAGAGAGACAGACCTCACACCATGCTGCTGCTGGTCGTTGTTGAGACTGCCATCACTAGTTCCCACCATTTCCTCGCTGCCGAGGTTGCTGGTCGCTGTTGTCATCCTCGATGGTGGCAAATCCTCGACTGTGGCTGGTCGGAGAGGCATAGTCACCCTAAGGCTATAATTTTCATTTTCCTTCTCCAAATCTGCAAACCAAACATTGCTTAAGCAAAAGCGTAGTCACAAAATGCAGTAAACTAGCTTCAAGCCAAAGCCGGTTAGAAACCAAGCCAAGCACCATCAATGCAGGGTTCACCACAGTGCTAAGTACATGAATATAAATCCCTATCCTTGGCATGTATAAAAATCTGCTCATTAATGCAAGGCTCACAATATTTGCAAAAGTACAAGGATATAAATCACTTGTCTGAAAGTCTCGTTACATTATGTAAATTATGCCAACGTGACATCAAACAAACAGTAAAGTATATCTGTACTTTTTTTTACCCATAGGAACACACAGAATGGCACTTACAAAACCCATTTTTTATCTGGAATTGCTATTAGATAAACCATTCACCTCACAGCTAAGATGGTCAGTTATTAATATGCTTCCATGCTCGTTGATCTTCCATGAAGAAAATAAAAAGTAATTTGTACTTCATTGAAGCAATTTAGCGAAAGAGAACCCATATGTATTTTCATTGCGTATACATATTATTTTGTGCTTCTTCTACTTTCTGCTAATTATTGCTACCAATTTGTTATTTGGAAAACCACACAAACACAAATAAGCTTTAAATTATTTAATCGCTATAGAAATATATTAAAAGAACAACAATTTGGTATAGTTTAAAAAACTTGATTATGCGAAATAGATTACTAACATTTACTATACTAAACTTACTTGCTAAATCTTACACTCATCATTCTCCCATTTCAAGTATATTAGTAGTAAAACTATCTTCCAATTAAACTCTACAAACAACTTAAAAGACAGATTTGGTGAAAAGGGCAGCAAACAAATTCCATGAGCAACAAACCTATAAAATTGAATTCCTATATAAAAAAGAAAAACCCACGCACGCGGATGCTTCTTGATATTGAAATTATTATTTGCAGGAGTGGATGTATTGAGGGACAAGGGGGAGCCTAAGCCTCCTCCCATGTAAAGGTGAATCTCTTGTGGCATGTACCTTCTTGGAGCCTTACCATTATTTCCTTTTTTTTGTTGGTATTTCTTCCCTTTTCTCACTTTTGTTTATCTTCATCTGATAAGTTTGTGTCTTTGTTTACCTTTAAAGTTAGTTCGACAAGTAAGTGCTCTATTTAGAGTTATGTGATCTTTTCCTTTGTATTGTGATGCTTACACCATCCGAGAAGGTCATATTTTTTTGTCGAATTTTTCTATGTCTGTTACATAGAGCTTGTACGTAGAATTCTAAGTTAGGAATTTCAAATTCTTGAGATTTGACAAATTGTGTTGTTCACTTAATGAGATTCTTCAGAGAAGGAAACATTCAACCTTAAGCCAGGCAACTTTGTGAGGAAATGCCAAATTTGCTGATTTTGTTGCAGCTCGTGTTTTAGTTATTCTAAGGCATTAGTTTGGCAGTTGAAGTAAGGTCCTTACATGTATTAGCTTAATTAAGGGACTGAATGAGTGTCCTTGGTTTTTCAATTGTCAGAAAATTCTTTATCTTTCCAATACTGGGTTGTCAAATGGTGAGTGGTGGTAAATATTACGGTCGTCGGTTGCTAATATTTATTTTGTATGCGATACTGCAATGGTTTGGGGGATGGATCATAAACTTTAAAGTAAGTTTGATCGAAAATTTGTGGATGGATTAAGTTAATCATATATAGTACTGGTATTAGACTGTGTTTTGCTGATTGATACTTTGCAAATTCTTACTTGTTACTTAATAGGAATTCTACTTCTTTTTTTTTTTTTGAATAGGAATTCTACTCTTTACTTCTAATTTTTGGATTAAAGTTTTCCTATTTGTATTTAAAGTGTGATGGATTTATTTACGCAATGATATCTGCATATGTAGCAGAAAAATTCTTCAATATATAAGATTTGATGTATGGACTCATAAAGTTGCTTTTTTTCTTTATCATCTCTTTTCCTTCTTTTGTGGACAATATTTTGAGGAATCATTAAAGGCAAGCTGATTGTGAATTACCCCTCCCTCATGACCAAATACCAAAATTCCAATTGTGTTTTTGCTAAATGTGAATCGGCGATGTTTCAATGTATTGATTCTAATTAGTGCATCACACTCTACAATTAAAATGTTGATGGATCAATTTTTTCCTTGTATCAAATTGTTGGAAGTTGTGTTATCTTACTATCACAGATACGAGTGAGCACTAGCACCGATTGATTTTTGGGAGGGTTTCCCTTTAAACGTAAACTCGTATTTGTGCATTTGTTTTTACGTTTCTCTTTGTCAACTTTTTATGCTTGTGAGTCATGACATGGACACCATTGGGTGCCTCGCACGCATCAACCGCCTAGTATTATAGACATAACCACATATATACATGAATTTAATTCCTCCCTCTCTCATTCTCACACGACAGACCACACAAACCCCCCAAAGTCCCAAACCTAATTCACAAAATTAGACCCCTGAGTCTTCATTTTTTTAGAGAGTGGACTCAGCCTCTCATTTATCTCATTTACCTCTTCAGTCTTCATTTTTCTAGAGACCAAAAATCAGACCCCTTTCTCCATCATCCATCCATCTCTCTCTCTCTCTCACACACACACACACACACACACACACATACACACACACACACACAACCAACCTAGATCTCATCGATCTCGTACCAAAACACCACCAGATCTCGTCGATCTCTCTACCAGATCCTGTCGATCTCTCCAAGAGTTTTGGTGGTGATCAACGGGACGATGACGACGGATTTTCGCTGGAATAATCTTGGATCTGCAACGTCTTCAACACATATGTTGATCCTTCTTCAATTTTCAGTTTGTTTGTTTGTTTGTTTTTTGTCTAGGTAAGAAATTTGATTTCTTTTTTCCTCATTACTACACTTCTAAAACATCTTGTACGGAGTATATATCTATGTGCATGTCTATATATACGATTATAGGCATATATGTATAGATTAGCTATAATTTCTCCCCTCATTCTTGGAATATGTATAGTTTTTCCTTTGTCCCAAATCTTAATCGGTTTTCACCCAACTCGACCCGAAACCACCCGTACCCGAGGGGTCGGTTCACCCAACATTTGTGAGTGGATGATGAGTGGAGGAGGGCTAACCCGACTGACATTAAGGTGGATGATTGGGTGAGAGCTAGACCTGACTCACCAGACCCGTGGACACCCCTAGACCAAAGTACAAACTATATACAGAAGTTGCTCTATCCCTTTTAATAAAGCACCGTATTGGAGAATTACGCAGCTCATGATATTGTCAAATAAAAAAGAGCAGGAATGAATTAAATGTTTAAGGATGCACACTTGACAATAATAATGACAAACAGTAAAAAAAATAAAATAAAATAAATGACGAGAAAGAAAGCTACTTGTTTAAGTAAAAGGGTGAATGTGAGCCTTCCGCATTCCTCAGGGGTCTTCACAATCTCCTTAGTGATCTCCCTTCATGACTTACAAACCGAGGTACATAAAACAACAACGATCCCAGTAGGCCACGATGTTTCGCTCTCTTCAACCCTCCGAATTATGTCCAAAAGTGACTCTGGCGGTAAATTTTCCCACTACCCTTTTTGAATTGGTTCAGATAGGGCGATATGGGATTGAGTTTGGCTGCTTCAATGCTTGCCCTCTAATGTTTCTCTCTCTTCAACCCGAAATAGTCTTGGATATTAGATGTGCTGTTGCAACACTATTAATCAATTTTACTAGTGGCTAGTTGCTTTGAGCCTTCAATCCAATATCCAAAGTAATATATAGTTCATGTATGGTTTAAAAAAAAGCCTAATAAATTTTACAATGTTGAATAATAAATGGCCCTATCAACAAAAGATCATTTAAAAAAAAAAATTAAAACCTCACCCTAGGTAACTAATAATTCAGTACTTTTCTTTAGTTATGATCCACATGTGCCATATAATCACTCTTGTACACATGAACTAATCACACTTCAAAAAAGTACGCAAATTATTGAAGAAAAAGACCTTTGTGAATTAATCACATTTCTGTTTTGTTTTGACTTAGTTGTTGATAAATGTTCATTTTTTAGGGGAGAGATTGGCCTAAAATTGGTTCATTTTTTGTGTTTTGCAAATGAATTTTGAATTTAGTTTTTAGTCCTTGTCAAACCACCTTCAAAGCTGTCGGCATTGAATTTGAAACTCCCTTCAGCTAAAAGAATAATGGTTAAGCACCCTCGTCTCCACTGGATGTTCTCTCTTTGCTTTTTATCTTTTTTGCTTGAACCTGAATTACAGTGTTTGATTTAGTAAATTAAACCACTGTTAGGGTTTTTCCTTTTTGGGAAAATTCCAAATTTCAGCTATTTTTTTTTCTCGTGATTTGGGGGGTTTAGATTTAGGGCTTTTCACATTACCTTACTTCAAGATTTATTTATGAAGATTTGACATTTTCTAGTCCCCGTTATAGAGAGCTTAGTACTATATCGAAGGCGGTCAATTATATATATATATATATGGCCAAGCCATCGGAGGGAGAAGAGGAAGGTAAGCTCATTGGAGGCAACCAACACCCGGTGGTGGACGACGACCTCTATGAAATGGTCAAGAAAATAGCATGGAGCGTTAGCTCTTGCAAGCCTGGCAATGGCGTCCTATCTCTCCGCGATGGCAACCTCGATACCTACTAGCAGTATATACCCTTCCCCCTCTCTCTCTCTCTCTCCCTCACTCTCTCTCTCATACACACATACATATTCGTACATTTTATATGTATGTATATGCAAATACCCAAGTACCAAGAATGTGTTCTGTTTTTGATTCAGATCAGATGGTGTGCAACCTCATCTCATAAATATTCAGTTTCAGAAGAAAGTGAAACTTCAAGTATGTGATGAAATAGATATTATATGAATATACCTTTTTTTTAATTTGTGACTTTTTTATGTTTACCAATTTATTTATTTATTTATTTTTTCAGTTGGTTGTTCTCTATGTTGATTTCAAGCTAGACGAGAGCTACACACCTAGTAAGATCACTGTACGTGCTGGTGATGGCTTCCACAACTTGAAGGTGAAATTTAGCTCTTTAATATTGGATTGAGATTTTACTCTATTTCGACAAATTACATTGGTGTTTACTAATGTGATGCTGGGATTAGCTAAAGCAACAATTTTAGGGTGATAGATACACTTGGGCATGCACAGAAATATAACTTGTATATATATATTTGGTAATTGGGGGTGTCTGGGTTAGCTTGCGCGCACCTCGACTAATCCCGCGAGGCCCGGAGTCGCCGGGTGAATTTCCTAGTGGCCACGCTCCCCATGACTCAAACACTAAACCTCTTGGGTAGTACACCCAAGAAGCTTACCACTCGGCCACAAGGGATGTGGTTACAACTTGTATATTACTATGTTGTTATAAATTGTCCTTTCTAATACTCAATTTTGTTGTGTTCTTGCAAATGTCCTTAGGAGATAAAAACTGTGGAACTTGTCAAGCCATCTGGTTGGGTGTACATATCATTATCTGGGAATGATTCTCAGTAAGCAATGAGAGCTTTGTATAACAGTATGTTTTTCGTATACCATTTTTCTTTTACTAACTTCCTCACAAACTGACCTTCTTTTGGCCATTCTTTTATTAGTTTCACTGGTAAATTGCTATTGCTACCTTAAGATTTATATCAAGTCTATATACAACCCAGATGCTTGGGAAGCCAACAGGAAATACACATTTAACAAGTCCCTACAAAAAATTCCAATGGATTTAAATATTGACAAACTTAATGGAGATTGGGTATCGTCTCCAACTTGTTGACACAATTTAGTGATTTGTGCTGTGTTGCTCGATTAAGCATGGACACGCTGGCACGGATACGACACCACAGTCTTAAAAAAATTGAACGTTGACACTGCCGGAAAGGTGTTTGTGAAGTGTTGTGTCCATGTGACAAACAAGACACCACACGATACCCAACACATTACCTTCTTTGAAGTGTCGGTGCTTCCTAGGTGTTGCTTTATATGATAGATGAAAAAAGGAGCATTTTCGTTCTTGTCCTTAGGGGTGTTCATTGGTCGCTCTAGTAGTGTTTTTGGGGAGATGTGGGACCGAACTGAAGTTGTTAGGGTAGTTGTTGCGGGGACCAAAACTGACCGGCGGTCAGTCGCTGTTGGTCGAGTTCGGTCCGGTCGGGTTTTTGGGGAGATGTGGGACCGAAACTGACCGGCGGTCAGTCGGTGTTGGTTGGGTTCGATTTCGTCAATTTTGGTCAAGTGGTCGGGGTTGTTCGGGGTGATCTGGACTGGTGGTGGCAGATCTGGACTGGTGAGGATGTGGTGGATCTGGAGAGAGGCGGCGGTGGTGGTGGATCTGGGCATAGTGATAGTGGTGGTACTAGTGGTGGTCGCATGAGAGAGAGAGAGAGAGAGAGAGAGAGAGAGAGAGAGAGATGGGCTTACCTCTCACTCAAATGCCTCGACGACTGTGAGTGCTGGTGGTGATGGTGACTGCATCGTGGTGGTAGTGGCTGCTATGTCGTGGTAATGGAGGTTGATCGTCGTGGTGGTGGCTGATTATGGTGGCCATGGGGGCTGATCGTGGTGGAGAGAGGAAGAGGGGAATGTGAGGTGGTGGAGGCGGAGGACTGGTCGGGATGTGAGAGTGAGAGGAAGGAGAAGAGAGAGGGGGATTAGGGTTAGGGTAAGAGAGGAGGAGAGGCATGTAAGCATTGTGAGGTGGTGTGGGCGGTTGATGATCGTAAGGGAGAGGAAGGAGAAGAGAGAGGGGGATTAGGGTTAAGTTTGTGAGGGTAAGTATTTATAGGAGAGTTTCGGTCGGTTCAGTCGGGTTCGGTCATCCATCTTCTTTTATTGGCCACCGAACCGACTAATCGGTTTTTCCCTCTCATAAAACCGACCACCGACCATTATCTCCACACACCGGAATTTTCAATTCGGTTCGGTTTGGTTCGGTCTGGTCGGTCGGTTCGGTTCGATTTTGGGAATGTTTGGAACAGCCCTACTTGTCCTTACGATTTTATCCTGTCATCTTTCATTGTTGTTTAAACATTTCTGAGTCTCGGACTTAATCCTCATATTATGTAGCTACTTTGTATAAGAAAAAGGTATGGATTATGTAGCTTTGACCTTCATGATAGCATTGGTTATAGCATGCTGCAAATATATATGTGCATGGTATGAACTATTGAGCCAAAAGAAGTGGGACGACTATTGGTAAATGTCTTAAACATAAGCAAAAGGAGGCAAAAAGAGTAGTAGTGAATGCCCTATGGAACCAATAGAAACTGTACTTAACAGTTCTTGTTTGATTCTTTGGTATTACTTATTTCTCCAAGGTTATACTGAACCTTGGAGAAATATTTTTGAATTTAGTGAAGATAGGTTCACTAAGTTGGAAAATATACCAGCGTCAGATCAAAATTTATGGACCTAGACCGTGCGTCCAAATCTTTCTATATTATTTTTCATCGTTGCTACTCACCTATTTTTCTAACTAAACCATCTTATTATATATGCTCTCTTGGAGGAATCCCATTCCACTGCAACCATTCCAATTCACTTCAATAGAGTTCATTACTTACTCTATGTTTAGATGAGACTGCTTTGGTTACATCAAAGGAATTCAAGCAAAACATGTTGATTGGTGTAGCAAATTGGATCCTACGATACATTCTCAAAAGGATAATTATCACCTACCTCCCTAAAAGGTTGGCCTTAATACACATACCTCCCCTCATATTTCAGGAATCTCACTTACCTTTTTTTTTTTAATTTTTGTATCAGATTCCCCCCTCCGTTTAACAAATCGTTGGAAAATTTAGGGGAATCTAATACTAAAATTCAAAAATAAAGGAGATAAGTGATATTCCTTAAACATGATGGGAGATATGTGTATTAAGGCCAAACCTCAGGGGAGGTAGGTGATATTCACCCTTCTCAAAATTATGGACTGTTATTCCTTGTTAGCACAAACTGTTTGTACTTTGCTCTCCTTTTTTGTATGCATAATATTTTGCCCGTGTTTTTTTAATCATTAATCTTAATTTGAAGGGTAAATTATGTTGGATTAATTGTTTGGGTTCATAAACTTTGTGGCTTATCTACTTGTTTGGGCTTTTACATGTTAAACCAAACCATGGGCCAAGAGCCTCTTTATTTCAAAAACCCAAACCCAAGTTAAAAGCATGGTTTTGACTACTATCCCAAATTGAAATTTTACAAGAACCTTTTACTCCTTATATATGATCTCTCATTCTAAGCATTATAAGATTATATACTAGAGAGGCTCTCCCACGCGCGCGCAGGGGGGTGGGGGTGCAAATCCCAAATTTGGGACACCAATTTGGCTTGAATTTCGAGACTTGCGCGTGCACGTCCTGCGGACACGATTGTACCTTCGCACATAGGGGTGGTACTGTGGGACACCAATTTGGCTTGAATTTCGAGACTTGCGCGTGCACGTCCTGCGGACACGATTGTGCCTTCGCGCATAGGAGTGGTACTGTCACATTTTTGCAACTTGTATTAAATATTTTTTTCTGTTAGAGCATTTCTGCACTAAAAAATATTTTATACTTTATGACTGTTGGAGAGTCATTATTTATATTATGACTGTTGGAGAGTCATTAATCTCTTACACTGTTTTGCTATATATATGTGATCACATTCTTCCAGACAACAACACTACAAAAACCAATCCTCTCTTCTGTTCTTCTCTATATTTTCTATATTTTCTCTAGCAAATTCTGAGTACTCACTTTACTCTTCCAATTCAAGTGCATGTTTGGAAGAGTTGGTTGCTGAATCCTGGAGAACATAGCACTGTGACCTTGTGCATCGAGTCACTGACTTAGAGGGGCGGAATTGTTCTTAAGGACAGTGCAATACATTGCACGCCTCAACCAAAAAATTCATAGTTTCATCCTTCAATTTCCAACAAATTACACGAGGTAAGGTCAAATTACAAAGACCTCCTCCATGGTTTGCAAAATTACACTGACCTCCCTTGTTGCTGACAATGAGCTAACAACGTTGGATTTTTGTGTAAAAAGACATTTGTACCCTTTTTGTGAACATACTTCTCCTCCAACACTCCCACTCTTCCCCATGTGTGTTCTTCCTCTTCTCACCACAGCAAGTAATCAGCCACCATCAATACATTCAAACCAACCCTTTGGATGGTGGTCTAATCACAATGAGGCAAATTTGGTTGAGGCGATAGAAATGGGATTAGTGATTTGATAGAATCTAAACCCTAGATTTGCGATGATGAACTCTCCGATTCTCGGATCGGAACAACTGAAGGCAATTTGCCAATTTGGGGAATTGCGTGTTAGCGGCTTAAATGAAATAAATATCCATCATCCTCACCATTCTCAACCTCAACAATCAAAACCCATAAATTTACTACTGTGACCAAACAGCCGTTTTTGCTCTTGATCAACAACTAGTGCCGCCATGACACTTTCTTCCTTTTCTCTCTCATCTCTTCTCTCTCTAACGAAATTCAAAATCACCTGATACATATATATATACATGTGTGTATATATATATATGTATAAGATTTGAATTTGTATATGTATCAGATTTGATAGGTCTAGTGTTTAGGACCTTTAGGTCAGTACACGTTTATATCAGTAGATATATATGTGAAACTCTGTGTATAGATGAGTATATACAAGGATCAACTCGTACAACCCAACCACTAAATTTCTAATTCAATTTCAAGAATCAAGATGTTTTTTTTTTTTGCTCAAGCAAGAATCAAGATGTTAATTATAGTGTAATGTATACGCAGAGATTGAGTGTGTGCTTGTGTGTGTGTGTGTATGTGTGAGAGGAGAGAGAGAGAGAGAGAGAGAGAGAGAGAGAGAGAGAGAGAGAGAGAGAGGAGAAAAACCATAGAGATTAGAGAAACAAAGTAGTTTCTGTGGTTGCTTTTGGAGAGAGAGGAGAGGTATTTTTAGTTTTTACTTTATTTTAATATTAATAAGGGTAATTTGATCATTATAGAATAATTAAACCCAAAAACTAACGGTCAACCTATAGTTAACTAACGGAAGGGAGACAAGTGTTATACAATTATAAACCTCAAGGGATGTCATTGTAATTCTGCAAATCACGAGGGAGGTCCCAGTAATTTGACCTTACCTCAGGGGAGGTCCGTGTAATTTACCCAAATTTGAATAATTAATCTTAATACTTCGACTACATGTCTGATTTACTTGAAATAACAGAAATGTAGAACCTTTAGGCTCTGTTTGGTTCATAGATTTAGCGAGGCAAAGAAGGAAAACACAATGGAAAACATTTTTCCTTTGGTTACCAAGGAAAACAGGAAGAATAAAATATAGTAGGATATAAGTTAAAAAAGTTTTGAATTTTGTGAGTCACTTTTCTCCCCTTTTCTTAAATTGTAATATTTTTAAAAGTGTATTTTGGCTCATCCCAAAATTGCTCACCCATTGCTTCCATTGGCTAATGCAGTAGAGCCTAGGATTAAATGGGGATTTATTAATGGTGTAAAGTCCTGAGTCCTACTGCATTAGCCAATGGGAGCAATGGGTGAGTGTAGACACCCCATTTTGTCGGCTATCAGATTTAGGAGACCCATAGCTTGGTGGTTCACAATGATCGTAAAAGACTCAAAAGGACTCTCGGAAGTCAGCTCCATCCCTCAGAATGATCAGAATGACCAAAATGCCCCTGAAAGCCCGAAAACTCCCAAATTTGGTCCCAAAGTTCTGAAAACATGATATGTCGTAAGAAAAGCGATAAAATGAGTTTTAAAGAGAAATCGGCTAAAATCGTCAGCTCCCAGAGACCCCCGGAAGTCCCGGAAGCTCCCGAAAAGTCCCCGTTGACCGGTTTGACCAAGGTTTGACTAGGTTTGACTAGGTTTGACCAAGGTTTGACCAGGTTTGACCAAGGTTGACTAAGTTTGACCGAAATCGTCCAAATTCACCAAAATCATGAAGAAAGTGTTAAAACAAGTTTTAAAAGAAAATCGAGCGAAAACATCAGCTCCCGGGAACTCCCGGAGGTTTCCGGAACTCCCGGGTTTGACCAGTTTGACCAAAATTTGACTTTGGAATCCTGGCGCCGAAATAATTTTCAAATATTTTTCATGGATACTAGAGGTCAATAGCGTTCCAACGGTATATCGCACATAATTTATGGATTTAAAACGAATTTATTATGAATTTCCAAAGGCGAAAAAGACGATCAAATCGGCTTTTATCACAAATACCGCAAAACTTTTCAAAGTGACCTATCACCGAACTATTTTTTATGTAAAGTAGACTCCATTACCTTTCCAACGGTATATCACAACCTCAATTTGGAGTTCGTATGCATTTTCTGTGAATTTCGGACGAAATAGGGCCTTTTCGCGAATACCGGAACTTCAGGGGGCCTAAATAGCATTATCTGGACGGAGGGAGGAGCACTGCCGCAGCGACACTGGCCCACTGCCGCCGCGGCACTCCCCCCCAGAACAGTGTATTTTTGTAATAATTTTTGTGGCCCCATTTTGATTAATTAAAAGCCAAAACGACATAGTTTTATGATTTCAGATGTTTGGAGCCAATGGGAATACTTTCTAAATCCCAAACCACCCCAAGTTGGCCTATATAAGCACCCCATTACTCTTCATTTTGGGGGGTCAAAAAATAGAAGTTTAGAGAAAGTTTGGGAGAGAAAGTTGTAGAGATAAGGTTAGAATAGAGATAAAAGAAGCTTTCTTCTTGGATTTTCAAAACAAAAGTGAGTTCTAAACTTTGTTTTTACTACATTACTCCCATTTATTTCAACATTCAATACTCCCAACCACCATTTTAGTGAGCATTCAAGAGAGTGGAAGCTCCTTCCATGTCTAGTGTCATTACATATGAGTAAAACACCAATTTACAAGTCTCATGCTTCATGAATATCATCTATTGATTATCATCTACTTGCTTGTTTATTTATTGTTCATCTCTTCTTATCCCATTTCTTTTTATTTTCTTTATTTACTTACTAGTTCATCATCATCTAAGTGATGACATGAAGTTTGGGGTGAGTGAATCCTTATGGATAGTAGCTCTTGACCTCAAAAACATGTTTGATAGATGATGATCATAACCTCAATACTTCCAAGGTATTCTTGGAATGTATTGAAGTTATGTTCAAAAATAAAATAAATCTCTCCAACAATCTTGGAGGTTCTTAATGATGAGTTTGATGTAGGTATTCTAAGTGGCTATGATCCTTATTGAGTGTTAAAATATGTCTTCAAAACATCTATTTCAAAACCCCTCTCAATCCCTCTCATTTGGTTTCAAGAAACAAAACTTTGTTTTCTCCAAAATCTTCAAAACAACGAGTCAAAACAGTGAGTGAGTTGAGTTCAAAGATTTCTCTAGAACTCAATACTCAACACATGGATGCAAGGCCACTTGGAAAGTCTTCCTAACTCATTGGAGAACACCCATGATTTTTGGTTTGACTTGGAAGTATTTGGAAATGATCCATTTGGATCCCAATATTCCTTCCAAACATTCTGATTTTGCTGTCACAGCAGCTAGGTCTACTTCCAACCTCTTTTACAGAAAACTTTTCCAAAAAGGGTGGTCCTAAATTATTTTTCCCTTAAAATTCAATGTCTTAGGGAACTTTAGGTATAAAATGGGCTCTTAGATCACAATTTTTCATTTTCTAAGATGTTCTAACATTTCAGTCCACAGTACGGACTCTGTTTCTGAGTGACCTGTGTTGTTTATATGATTTCTCTCAATATGTGATAGCTATTCAAGATTGGCCTTTTGGGTTGTGTTATAGACACAATAAGGAACATCTCCATAAAAAATCATGCATTGAAAACATTCCTAACCCCTCTTTTCAAATTTCCAAAGATGATGCTACTGTTCTGTCCACTATTCACAGCAAGTATACTTTAACTTTCATTCTTTGATTTGATGCTTATATGCATTCCAAATTAGTTCATATCTTAGGAAGTAGTTCATACTACATTTGTATATATCCCATGTTGATTTAATTCATTCATTCATACACATTTTAGACTCCTAAGTCATTTTAGAAATCCATGTACACAAAACACACTTCAACCTTTGCACATTTTTAGATACATACAATGCATTCATGCAAGATTTGGGGTTTTTTGTAACTCTTAATCTAAGAAGATTATAAGGAATGAACTTGATCACACGTTCATGCTTCCCCTTTGATCTAATCATCCTTTCTCATCTATCCCGGGGATTGAGAGGTCTTCTTTTCTCAAAGAATAACATGCATCGTTTTAGCTTGTTAAGCATACTTTATTCTCTTTGATTTATTTGTTTCAAGAACAATTCATGCCCCCTTTAGATTAGGAAAGTTGATTAATTGATATATGATTAGACGATTTTTCCTAGGTTTATTTGTGTGATTTTCACTTTACATTGTATGATATTTGACTTGGAATTTATGAATGATATCCTATCTTTTGATTTTCAATTTCAAGATTCTTATGTGATGTAATATACTATCATAGTATTAATTGCCGAACCAAACATAGTATAAGATGATTATTTGGATGCTAATTGAGGCCCGTCGAGAGACGGGGCGAGTTGAGGGTGTTTTAGTCGCGACAAAGGCTCCTTCCTCTCTCGTACCAAAACCCCGAGCCAAGTTCTTTGGTTATGAAGGACCGGTGCCCTTTATCCATTTGGGTGAGTCAAATTTGGGTTTCTTGGTTCCCCAAAGACCAAGTGGCGACTCTGTATCTGTTTTCAACAGACCTTTTCCTTTCCTTTTCCAAAATAATCTCAAACAAGAGAAGTGGTCCGATTCCGCGTGTCCACAATCTGGCGACTCTGCTGGGGATTTTTATTTTAAAAAAATAATACAGAGGTTTGACTCATAAGAAGCATCCTTAAAATCATCTTTTTACTGTGTTTGGTTCACCGCATTGCACTCTTGCATTCCCCCCCTCCGACTGTGTCTAAAATGCGGAGCTGACATTGTTCAGGTCTTGCTGTGCCAGGGCACAAGTCACTGTTGATACTGTACCTTCCAAGGTATATCAAAAAGAGTAAAAACCTCCGTACTGTCTCTCTGACGGTATATTGGAACTCTCGTCAACGGACCCTCTTTGACTAAACTCAGCCTTTGCATATAGATTCCTGTAGAACCTTTCATAGGACTGTTCATTTATCTTTTCAGATAGGACAATGTGATATAACTGCTGTATGCCCTGATGGGATTACCTGAGCGGTGTAGACGCTTATGTAGCATAGAACAGAACCTCTTTCTTATGATTCCCAAGGCAATCACTCACATGTGATTACATTGAGTTGACCTGCCTAGGCACCATGACAAGGATGTCTGCTCCATGCTCATAAAGATATACATCGTAAACCTTGTTTATCGGTCCTAAGACATAGGAGTATGAAAACCTGCTAGACAGTATGATCACTATCACCACATATTAACCAGTTTCTCCCAGAAACTTTGTCCAGATATCCCAGATATAACCACATATTGACCAGTTTCTCCCAGAAACTCTGTCCAGATATCCCAGATATAACCACATTAACCAGTTTCTCCCAGAAACTCTGTCCAGATATCCCAGATGTAACCATATTGACCAGTTTCTCCCAGAAACTCTGTCCAGATATCCCAGATATAACCACATTAACCAGTTTCCCCCAGAAACTCTGTCCAGATATCCGAGAAATAACCATATTAACCAGTTTCTCCCAGAAACTCTGTCCAAAATTCTCGAAGTATCTCGGAAATCCATGTTATCCCTTGGTGATCATACTAGAAAGTGAGGTTAGCACACTCTGTATGGCTAGGACCTTATTTGTTTAGCTGCTATCTGTTAGAAATAGGAGCATCATATAGATTAAGGCTTACATCCGCATGTTTGTCCCATTTGCATGCACCATTCCCCATCAATCTGCACGCACTGTTTCGAGTCGGTCCACATCACTATCTTTGGCTGCCTAAAGTCACCACTGTCAAAAAGTTCAAACATTAGCCAAGTCAACATGTATTTAAAGAATAATTTAGTCTAGAGTCTACCTCTAAATATTCTCAACTTAGTGATTTGGAGAATTTCCACAAGTTAACCAAGCTCTTCAACTCTAACTCACACACAAACTTCTTCTTCAATTTACAAAAGCAACTCTTAAGTATATTTAGAAAATTTTCTAGAGGAGGAAGAAGGATCAAGATAAGGTTGGGAGATTCAAAAAGCTCATCCCCTTGTAATGGGATATTCACCCTTCTTATAATGGCAATTTTTAAGAGGGTATTTCAGTCATTTCACAGTAAAAACCCTGATCCTGTACGTCCTTTTGTAGGAACAAAATGTGCTATATTGCAGCTGTATTCTAAAAAACGTGGCACTCGCTGGAGATGGAAGCGGCACTCGGTGATTGCCAGAACGGCACTTGATGAATGCCGTCGGGGCATTCATTGCCGCGCAGGCATTCAGAGAATGCCACGGACAACTCCAGGGACTGCCGCTTCTTAAATTTTACGGTGTTTGAAGGAATTTGGTAGCAGTCACTAACTGCCATCGCGGCACTTACTACTGCTGAATGGCAATCAGAGTGTGCCGCACCGATAACCCGAGAGTGCCGCAGAAGTATGCCATGTGCAGTTTTCTCTATTCTCTCTTTTTCTTTTTCTTTATTTTTGTTTGAATTGAAGAGCCTTTTGAAGAGCTTGAATTACCTTTGGATGTCATAAGTTAGTCGAACATTGTCATCATTGGATCTTAGAGGTGATATTCCCCTTTTCTTGACGTTTGGTCATAAATGGGGTGTTTAGAGTTTTCCCCTCTTCGATAAAGCTTATGGAGCAACGCGTGTCACAAGTGAATGTCAAAGCCTTTGTGAAGACAAGCCTTTGACCAAACTGTCTGATCCGGGTAAAACAAATGCATTGCAAAAATAAAATAGGCATGTGGCCATGTTCTAGTCAGTCCTGCTCAACGGTGAGCTGCCTACGTATCCGCTCAGGAATCAGACCGAAGCGTAGTTTGGGCAGGGGCCAAACACACACGCAAGCACAAGTATTCATACGGATGAATGCACTTATCTTATTGTGATGCACGTGCTCATGCAAATGATGGTGGTCTACACAGTTTCATCTTCTATGAATGATGTGATTCTAGAACGTACGATCCAGACATTTTATACGTAATCCATGTCCTATGCTACTCGATGCTCATGTTAATTCTCTTCAAGGTACGTAACTATTCCGACCAATGGATGAATGCAATTGTCTAGATGGCGCTTCGTGACTTAAACCCCGGTGTCTATGTGAGTTTGCTCTAAAATCCGCAGCCCTTCGACCCCGTCGGATATGTTCGCTCTATCTCATGTTACGAGAATTCGTTATTAGTTGCTTTTTGAAAAGGTGATTATCACAAATCTGTTACAAGGATCGGGAATATAAATCCGTTATATTCTCAAGGTGAGGCCGACGCAAATCTGTTGCGAGGACAGAGGATGCAAATCAGTTATATTCTCATAAAAGGTGATTATTGCAAATCCGTTACAAGAATTGGGAATATAAATCTGTTATATTCTCAAGGTGAGGCCGACACAAATCTGTTACATGGACCGAGGATGCAAATCTGTTATATTCTTAAAAAAGGTGATTATCGTCAATCCGTTACGAGAATCGAGAATATACATTCGCTATATTCTCAAGTTGAGGCCAACATAAATCTGTTGCGAGGACCGAGGATGTAAATCTATGACATTGTCAAAAAAGGTGATAATCTCAAATCCATTACGAGAATCGGGAATGTAAATCCGTTATTTTATAAAGGTGAGGCCGTCTTGGTCGAACGGACGAGTGTAATTAACTGGGCAGCGCTTCACGACTTAGGCCCCGGTGTTAACGCATGTTTTGCTCTGTAAAATCTACAGTCCTTCGGTCCTGTCGAATATGTTTTTCTCTGAAGCTTTCAAAATTTGGAGTTGGACAGACTCAAATTCAACTTAATTTTTCAAAATTTGGAGTCGAACAGACTCAAATTCAACTTAATTTTCAAAACCTGGAGTCGGGTAGACTCAATTTCAACTTAATTTCTCAAAATTCGGAGTTGAACAGACTCAAATTTATTTTAATTTTCAAAATTTGGAGTCAACGAACTCAAATTTATTTCAACTTTCAAAATTTGGAGTCAACGGACTCAAATTTATTTCAACAGTCAAAATTTTAGAGTCAACAGACTTAAATTTATTTCAAATTTTCAAAATTTGGAGTCAATTTGGTCCTGAAGATCATCTGTGGGGGTAAAAAGCATAATGAGGGTGGATTTTAGGGGTTCAAATTCAGATTTTGGGACCCAATTTTGAATTTTGGGGGGAAACAAAATATCTTCCAATTGCCTCAAACGCGGCACACGCTTAAAAAATGCGACAGTCCGTGATTGGTGAATAGCAGTCATGGAATGCTGCAACGGCACTCAGCAAGTGCCGCACGACACTTAATCAACTGTCGTGCACAAATTTCGAGTGCCGCGTTAGAGGGGCAGAATGCTTGTACGCTCAATTTCAGTTTATTTCATTCATTCTCTCAAACTTTCTCCAATTGGAAGTTCCTCTGGAGATTTTTTTCCCTTTTCCTGTATCGATCTAAAGGATCCATAGGTCAGCTCCTCTCGATCAGAATCTCAATATTCTCTTTATTTTAGTTGATTCCTAGAATTTTCGAAGGGATTGACACTCCGTTCCTTTTTCTTTCGACAGGTCATGGCTAGCGGTTCGAGGAGCAGGAAGAAGGCCAATTATGTGGCCACTTCTCATCTTGACTCTACATTCCTGCTCCGGGATCCGGACAAGCATTTATCTGCCAGGGCCTTTTGATGAGAGGTATACATGCCTCCTCCAATTTCCTTTTCTTGCAATTTTCCTTGTAATCTTCATGAATTCTATGCATAACAAACATACCTTCACATGCCCCCTTATGAATGCAAATGCCATGCTTATAGAAATCCTGAGCATTTTAATTGCATTTGTGTTTGCTCTTTCAACTTCATTTTATCGTCTCTCAATTTTCTTTATTATTTTTCTTTCCATTTTTATCAAGACTTATGAATGCAATGCATTTTAATCAAAGCTTCATACATTCCCCATGAACACGACTATTATGCTCATGAATTTTTTTGAACGTTCTAAACGCCCTTTCATTTATTCAAAATTGATTTGAATACCTTTGAACCTATATATCTTTTAAACCTTCTCACACAAAGTTCATGGCTGCTAGGCATATTACCAGAACTACATATGTTATCTTAAGAATTTAAGCTTGTGAAATCTCTCAACTACTTTAGATGCTTTCCTCTTCACCCTTTTATTATTCATTCTTCTTTTATTATCACTCCTTTTTATTATTTTTTAAATTTATTATTATTATTTTTTGGTTATTTTCATTACTCTTGATTTCTTTATTTCTTTTCCTTCTTTCTTTCATTCACTTGCTGTTATTAAATCATGCAATTTTTGCAGCTTTAGCCTGACGTGCTGAAGGGGCATGGTAGCCTAGCTCACCGCTTCGCATGGTATGAGTCCCTAAATCAGACTGTGAAGGACTTTATCGACGCTGCAGGTTTCAGGGACTTCGTTAAGCTTTTGACGAAGAGCTCCAATGACCTGAGACAGATACATGCTCTCTCGGAGTGGTGGTGGGACACCACCAATACATTCCACTTCGAGTTCAAGGAGATGACAATGACCCCGCTCAACTTCAGAATGATCACAGGGATCCCCTTCGGGGGGGGAGTGCCTCCGTTACCTTGATACGGTGACGGAGTGGGATCGGGTGTTGCCACTACTGGGAGTTATTCCCGAGGAGCCCTTGGTCACGGCCAAGTGGTTTTGGATACGTTCAAGCGCCAGCAGGGCTTCACAGATGAGCAGATGGCCCGAGGCTTCATTATGTACATGTTGGGGTGTTCTCTGTTGAGCACCAGGGGGATTGGATTTTTGTGGCACTGGTGGGGTCACTGGAGCACATGGGACAGATCTATCAGTACGACTGGGCTGGTGTAGGATTAGTAATCCTGTACAAGCATATGGGGGACATTTACCGGGATCGCCCGTGCTCTACCTGAGGCTTTTGGAGGTTATGGAAGGTACATCTCTCCTTTTATTAATTCTTATTTTGAAGTCAAGCCTTGAATTCTTTAAATTTCTTTATTTATGTACACTGAGACTTATGTTCTTCTTTCTTTCTTACAGATCTGTTCCTATGAGTAACTACAGATGATGTCGCTTGAGACGCGACCACCACACGCCCTCACCATGCCCCAAAGACTGAAGTGGGCGAAGGAGCGGAAGGAGCGGGTTAGGCGGAAAATCGGGGCTTATAACTTCATCTCTTTCAGGAATTTCTTGACGAACCTACGAGAGCCACACATCCGATGGCAGCCCTGGCTCGACGTGCTTCCCACTGCTTCTCTAGGGATTCGACAGTCGACTGGGTATGACCCACAGAGGATATTATTGGGCGGCCCAGATGCTCAGGCATGGTATCTGGGGAAGAGGGTGACTAGGCAGTCGTTGATGGCTCCCGTCTTTCATATGCCACGTCCTCCACGCAATTTTATGAGAGCTACAGAGACCCTCTAGGGCTCTGTACTTACGTTCGCTTTAGATGGACTCTCCATTCATGACTTTCTGGAGCCCCCTAACAGGTATCAGGCATTCCGCGCTGCCAAGCTGATGCTGAACTTCCCTCTGATGGAAGTGACTCGGGTAAGTTTCTTTTGGCTTTTTGATCCTTCTTTCAGTTCTTACCACGTACATATGTTTTCTTACTGAATTCATTCTTCCTTTGCAGCCCGTTCCTGCCGCCGCTTGGGCTTCAGCTCTACCTCCCTAGGATTGGAGCCTACGGACACTCTCCTATGGAAAGCAGGTTATGACCACGGTCCCCCGATACCAGGTAGGCACTCCCACTATTCCACTCTAGTATGACCACATCCCACGGGACTGTGCGGAGGAGGGCTTACTCTACGCTCATAGCGTGAGAGAGTGGATCTATGGTCGAGAGTGGAGGGTAATCCCCGAAACTTGACTTTATTATTTTTTTTTTAATGTCATTCTCATTCTGATATTCTAACCTCTTTTATTGATTCAGGTTGACGGGGCGCAGATGGCTGCTGAGGCTCACACAAGAGCTCTGGTAAAGACAAATACTCCCTTTTATTTACACTCGCTTTCAGCGCTTCAAATTTTTTTTTATATAACTTGGTTATTCGATCCGTTTCTCAGTTCAGGAGGAACAGAATAGGGCTTTGGCCCGACAGGTAGGAGAGCGTCAGCAGTGGCTTCAGCAGCTTGGTATCGATTTTGGCGGAGCTCTAGGAGGTGGCAGTGCCGGACGATGTGGAGGAAGCGGTGGAGGTAGAGGTGGAGGCAGAGGTGGAGCAAGTGGGACAGAGTCAGAAGAGGAGCCTCTCAGACGCGTCACGCGCCAGTCTCGAGGCCAGGGCCAGGGATGACTTCATTTTTATTATTACTTTTATCATTTCTGAGTGCTCTGGGAGGATAGACACTTATTTAGATGACTGTATGCATATATTTATTTTGATGATGACTTTTGGTTAGTCGGGATAGGATAGGCACCTGCATTATCTTTTATTTTTCCGCATGCTTTTACTATGATTGCTTTTACCTTTTTTGCTTTTTTACTACTGCTCATCGTATGTGTGACCATGGCTTGATTCTTTTATTTCATTTTAACTTTCCGTGATAAGTAAACTTTTTATTTTCATTACTTTTTCTCTTGTATGAATGAATGACCGAATGTGACCATAGCTTGGTCTTGTTGCACGTGCTGCATGAAGCGCACGTTTATTATATATTCAGTTTTCTATTTGTAGTTGGGCTGAAAACATTACTAACAGATCCTGGCCAAAAAATAGCTTCACGCGGCACTCGGTTAGGCCTCTGCGGCACTCAGTGAGTGCCACAATGGCAATCGGTGAATGTCGTACGGGATTTACCGACTTCCGTTGCGGCACTCACTGAGTGACGCAGAGGCCTAACCGAGTGCTACTTTACGGACTACCGCACAGCACTTTCTCTAGTGCCATTTCACTTTATCAAGTGCTGCCCTATATTCTGGGCAGATCTACTCCTATTTATAGCCTTCCTTCTTCACTACTCCATAAAAACACCTTTTCCTCCCATTCACCTTCTTCTATAATCACCCCCATTAGCTCCCAAATCCTCTTCCCATGGATGGATACTCTCTCTGGCATTGATAGGCTCAACTTTGAGTGTTTCCTACTAAATGACCTCTTCTCTTTTCGATGGATGACTTTGAACAAAGGCTTATTTCAAGCTGCTATTCAGTGTTGGGATCCCTCACTCCATGTCTTTCGCTTTGGCTCTCAAGAGATTTGCCCTTTGTTCGAGGAGTTTAGCACTATTCTGCACACTGATCCTTTTGCAGATCTGGTGGTTCCTCTATTGTAGGCCGGGTATGCTCAGGACCTTGCTGCTCTTCTTCATTCATCTTGAAATGTGGCTGGCTCTTTCATTCACAACCGACAGATTGACTTGAGTGTCTTTCCTCTGTCTATGCTCCCCTGGGGGACCCCTATGATGGCTGGCACCAAATCATTCGGCGCAGTGCACTATTGATAGCTATGCCCTCTCACTCCCTCCTTCAGTCATCTTCTGATGTTCTTATTCCCATTGCTGTGGTTTGTGGGAGATGAAGAGCACTGTTATGTTGACCCTTGGCGAAACCCTGATTGGTTTGGACCATGCCCACACTGCTGAGGTTGTGTTATCTGTGGGAGCACCTTTTGTCCTAAGGTTTGGCTCATGGAACGCCTAGACCTCTTTATACACCCGTCGTACCTTCGCGGGTCCATTTCTGATGATCATATAGAGATCCATCACTTGTTTCATTCTGCTAATGCCTGATTCGGTTGGCTTCAGGGTCTTCCTTCCAGTGATATCTGCTGGGTCTGCCTATAGTGGATTTACCGTTCCATTGCAGTACGGCTTCTGGGGCGATCTGGTATTTGGTTGCCTGGCCTGCATGCTACCACTTTCTATATTCCTGGTCAGGTGGTTTGTCAGTACGGGCTTCTCCAGGATACTATTGAGGTTGTTACTGCTGATCTTACGAGGAGTTCGATCATTCATCCTTCCATTGTGAAGGCTTTCACTGAGGCTTGGCATGAAAGGGTATTTGCTCCCTCCTAGAGAATCCCGGTTTCAGTCGTGCCTACTGCCGAGTACCTTCTTCGAATCCAAAGTCTGATCCAGAGACAGGCTTTGTAGACATACATGGATGAAAGTAAAACAACAGGACAAATCTTTATTTTTCAAAATTTCAGACCAGTCCTGCCTATCCTTTATACGCTTCTAAATGTGATTTTCTTATTTTTCCTCCCAAAGAGTGTTCTTTAAGAAATGTTCAAGTATGTTCAATCAAGGTGTTCACGTTTTCGATTAATCTTTTCATTAAAATTCTCCTTTTAATGTCTTTTCTTGGCTTTTTATCACTTTTCTTTAAATCTCGCCTAAAGTTTTAATCATCCTATATCATGAATTGTTGTTTGTTCTTTTACAGTGCTTATTTTAAAAACCAGGAGATCCAGAGGCGGGTTTGAAGTAAATATCTGGGTTCTTCGAGTAGCAAACGAAGTTTGCCCCTAGTTTTGGGGCTTTGAAGTGATTTCGGGTAAACGCGGGTTTGCCCCTAGTTTAACACAGGGTTTTTCTTTAGGTTTTCCATGGACCAAAGCCTTTTGAGAGCCCACCTACTTATCCCCGAACGGGTATCAGGTCTGCAAGTAGTTCGATTTATGGCTTGATGGAGGGTGCCACTCAGGCAATTATTAATGACCGAACCAGGCAAGTTGCCTACGTATCCCCTAGCAGGAATTAGGTCAAGCGTAGTTCATCGATGTAGGAGGTTTTGAAAGAAGGGGGTTTCAAGCGAAGTACTAATTGAGGCAATCGAGGTTAATTGGTTGTTTAAATTCAACCCCATCTAGGTCCATGAGGTTGGTTGCTCCTCGAGAGAGGAGAGTCTTAATGATGTATGGCCCGACCCAGCTGGGTTTGAATATTCCTCTAGGGTCATAAACAGGCACTTTCAGTTCTTTGAGGACCAGGTCACCCTCAGCGAGCTTCCTTGGGAGAACCTTTTTGTTGAAAGCACGAGCTATCCTCTTTTGATATCCCCGAGTATGGTTTATAGCAGCCAACCATTTTTCCTTGAGCAACATTAATTCTTCATACCTTCCCCGGATCCATTCTAGTTCGGTTACTTCACATTCTGCTAAAACCCGAAGAGATGGTATTTCTACTTCAACCGAGAGGACATCTTCTATCCTGTAAACCAAAGAATATGGCGTGGCTTTCGTAGAGGTTCTTATGGAGGTCTGGCATCCCCATATTGCAAATGACAGTTTCTCGTGCCAATCTTGTATGTATCCGTTGTTTCTCCCAAGATTGCTTTGAGATTCTTATTTGCT
Source organism: Hydrangea macrophylla (assembly GCA_033977485.1). Lineage (NCBI taxonomy): Eukaryota > Viridiplantae > Streptophyta > Magnoliopsida > Cornales > Hydrangeaceae > Hydrangea > Hydrangea macrophylla. The sequence continues at coordinate 75,056,778 of CM066989.1, forward strand.
GCTTCTACTGCCCTATTTGTCTGTGGTCTGTACGGGGATGACTGATGACGGGTGATCTTGTACTTTTCTAAGAGTGGGATGACTTTACCTTGGAAGTGACTGTCGTGATCTGAAATAAACTCATTTGGAACTCCATATCTGCAGATTATGTTTTTCTCGATGAAGTTTACAACATCCTTAGCCTTCAGAGTTGCGTATGACGCAATTTCTACCCACTTAGTGAAGTAATCAATTGCCATGATTATGTACTGGTGCCCATTGGAAGCTTTTGGAACTATTTTACCTATGATATTGATGCCCCAAACAGAAAATGGCCAGGGAGTGTTCATGCTATAGAGCTGAGATGGCGGGGTGTACATTAGATTCATATGGATCTAACATACTCACTGCAGTCCTTGTCCAAGGTTGTCCAGTAGTAACCTTGTCGAATTATCTTCTTTGCCAACAAATTTATGTGGGGCCCACAAACTCCCTCGTGTATCTCCTCCATCATTCTCTTGGCATCCTTCCCGTACAAGCATTCCAAATTTTACTCGATATACGACTTTTTCCATAGTTTGTCCGCATAGATCACGAATTGAGCAGAGAATCTCCGGATTGCCTTCTTGTTCTTCTTTGAGGCTTCCTCGGGGTATTCTCCTTCTTTAATGAACTTCCAAACATCCTTGTACTAAGGTGCTTCTCCTTTTTCCTCTAGGGCTGCGATCATCTCAAATGACGGTTGGTTCCTTATTTCTATGGATAGCGGGATCATAGTGACTCCTATAGGGATTTGTATCATTGAGGCTAAGGGTGCTGAGGAATCAGCCAATTGGATCTCTTCTCGGGGGAGGTAATAGAATGATATCTCCTTGAACTGCACCTTTAAGCTCTCCAGGTAGTCATGGTAGGGTCTCAACTTATCATGCTTCACTCTCAAATCCCCTCGTACTTGGGATATGATCAAGTTTGAGTCTCTGAAAACATCAATCCTTTCAACTTTCAAGGCTAGTGTGGCTTCCATTCTGACTGTACATGCTTCGTACTCTGTCGTATTATTGGTTGAATTGTACCTAAGCTTGACAGCTAACGGTGTAGGAGTTCCATCTGGTGCCACAAGGATGATTCCGACCCCATAGCCTAACTGATTAGCCACTCCATCAAAATACATTTTTCATAAATTCTCCTCTATCCCCATCACTCCTTCGTCTGGGAACTGAAACTCACCATTTTCCTTTGACTCTATTGCAAGATCAACCAAGTATTCAGGGACACCTCTTCCTTTCATGGATTTGGCAGTGACATACTTGATATCGAACTCAGCTAGCATCATGGTCAACCGGAAAATCCTACTGGTCAACACGGGTTTTTCAAATAGGTATTTAAGTGGGTCCATTCGGGATATCAGGGTTATGGGAAAGGCTAACATGTAGTGCCTAAGGCGACGAGAGCACCAAACTAGAGCCTAGCAGGCTTTTTCAAAAGGCGAATACTTCAACCCGTACCCTGTCATCCTTTTGCTCAAGTAATAAATGGACTTTTCTAAATGCCCTTCTTCTCCTTCTTGGGCCAGCATACACCCCATTGAATCTTCAGACACGGAAAGGTACAGTAACAAGGGCCTTCCGGGCGAGGGTGGTGATAGGACAGGTAGGTTTTGGAGGTAGGTTTTGATTTTATCGAAGGCTTGTTGGCAAAGGTTTTCCAACCCAAACTTTGCTCCTTTTTTGAGAAACCTGAACAACGGGTCACAAGTTAAGGTGAGTTTTGAGATGAAGCGGCTAATGAACTGTATTCTACCTAGCAAACCCTTCAAATCTTTCTCGTTCTTCGGTGGTTGCATTTCCACTATGGCTTTTATTTTGGTCGGGTCCACCTCTATTCCTCTTTGAGTGATGAGAAATCCCAACATCTTTCTGGTAGTGACTCCGAAGGTGCACTTCTAAGGGTTGCTCAATCTGGAAATTTGATTGATGACATGTCTTCTTTATTTTTCATGCATATCATATGTTTGCTTGTGTTTTTTGCAATGCTTGGGTATTCCTTGGTGTTTTGGTGAAGATAATTGAATGCCATGGATTCAGATTTCAATTATTGGCATGCCTCGTCTATATGTGGCTTAGGGCCCGTGTATCATGTACCTTCTCTATCCCTTCTCTTAGAATTTTTCTAGGTTTACAACTTTATTTTTCAACGACACAATCCCTTTAGGATAGTCTCTGTTTATGTGTTTATATGTTAGAGACATCTTATCTAGGATTGTTGCATGATTATATTACACGTTTCCATTCTTTTTGCTTTTGAGACTCTGCTTGAGTCAACCCAATGTAAATCTTCTTTTTCCCTTTTGCATATTATGACATGGTTCCTTTATTTGCATCGGTCCTAGGCAGAACTAGCCACTGTGAGTATACCTCTCCCTTATATTGCAAGTGCATCCGATTGGTATATGATTTAATCTCTTGAAATGATTTTCATTAGATGTTCCCTTTTGACATGTATATATTATCTAGTATGTTTGAGGAAACAACACCAATTATGAATTAAGAACAAGGATATTTGAATCAAGGCCTACCATTTGGTAGGGCGAGGAGGGGGTGCTTTAGTCCTGCTTGGGTTCCTTCCCCTCTCGTACCAAGACTCCCGAACCTAGCTTCTGGTAATGAAGGGCAAGTAGCCTTATTCAATTTTGGGCGAGTCAAACTTGGGTTTCCTAATTCCTGATAAAGTTAGGTGGCAACTCTTTGTCTCTAGGATCGTGCGAGGAAGTTCTAGTTTTCCCTGAAGTATGCTCCTTGGGATTCTTCCTTGGACACTATCGAGGGAAGACGCCAGGACACCCGCACTGGTTCACAATCTGGCGACTATACTGGGGACTTGAACATGAAACTTATAGTTTCTTGTTCTTCGAGGGTTTGACTTGAGCCAAAGAATATCCTTGTTATTAATTCGATAATCGTGTTGTTTCTGCTTTCGTTTGCACTTGCATTGTTCTTTCACCGCGACTGCTTGACACCATTGCCTTGTGGGTGGAGGGCCCTCTTTCCTCTATTCTTAAGAGAATTTGGTAGCATGTAGTCACCGTTAGCCTTGTACCGTGTGCAGTATATAGAGCCCATGTGTGAACGACACACCCTCGGGGAGGCGGTCACCCACACCGCTGAGCTTGCTAATGGACCCTTTGTGAGACTAAAATCCGACCTTTGAATATAGTTTCTATAGAATCCTTCATTAGGATCTTGTTTATCATCTTTGGTTAGGACAATGTGATGATTTACTTGCGTTTGCCTGTAAAGGATTATGTGGATGATGAGGATGTGTATGCGAAGGCATCATCAAAACCTTCTATGATAGATTCCTCTAGAGTAGTATGGTCTTTATCTGAACATCCAATCATTATTCAAGGACAATTTTTGAAAATTTTGAAAATACAAGCACTTCTTTGAAGGTCCCTTTTGAAAAAATCACTTTGAAATTTACTTCCAAAATTCTCCCTAAATTTTAGAGAGTTTCAAAATTCCTACTTTGATGATTCAATTCCAAAATTCTCCTTAGATTTGAGGGAATTTCAAAATCCTACTTTGATGATTCAATTTCAGAAATCTCCCTGGATTTTAGAGGATTTCAAATTTTCTACTTCGATTTTAAAAAAATTCATGATTTCACACTTTTGGTGATTCAAAATTTTCTACCTCGATTTTAGAAAATCATGATTTCACACCACAGGCATTGATGGTTCAAAAATGCTTTTGAAAATTACAAATCCCCCCCTCCCTTTCTTCTAAGATTTTCATGAAAAATTTAATTTTGTAAAACTGAGCCATCAAGAATTTCAAAGCTCAAAATCCTTGGATAATGATTAGATTAGTAGGGTGATTAGCATACTCAAGGAATCTTCTGTGTTTATGTGTTGATATGCTAGGTCTAAGCTAGATTAAGGTGCAATGCATTTAGATTAGATTGCATTTCATCTGCATTGCATGCACTCAACGAGCATTGCATATACGACACACAAGTGCGACACCTCTAGTATACTTTCGAAAACGAAAAAAAAAAATTTGTTGTTTTCCTCAAAATTTTGGAACTTGATTTTGAAAAATGTTTGTGAAAAAGAAAATGGTTTTCCATAATTGATTTTGTAAATATCATTCTTTGAAAATTCTTTTGCAATAAGATACCTGATTATTTGAAAATCCCTAAATAAACCAGAAAAGAGAAGATAGGACCAAAAAGTTGTACTCTCTCCTGCGTCAGAGCTCTGAACAGCAGTTTGATCAGATCAGGGTTTGAAGAAGGAATAGCTGAGTTAACCAGGGTTATGGATATGACGTACGAAGCGATATGGAAGCTCGATTGGCTGCAATGCAGACTGCGTTAGATTAGAGCAGGGAACGGAATTGGGAACAACTTGCCATTATGATGAGAATGATTAAGCAGCTGACTAATCCGCCGCCACCACCCCCTCCGGTGTATCATGAAGAAGAGGACTTTGGGGAAATAGTTCAACCAAAGGTTCAGCTAGATCAAAAACTCAAGAAAGTTGGCCAAAATTGATAAGCTAGAGAGTGTGATCAGGAAAAGCAAAGGGGTGGATGAGTATTTATTCGACGTTGAGGGACTGTGTGACGCTCCGAAAGCCAAGCTCCCTGAAAAATTAAAGATGCCGCATATTGAATTCTTCAATGGGATCGGAAATCCAGAGAGCCATCTGAGGATTTATGTGGGAACTTTGTAGCCTATGGGCATTAGGTCTGACTTCTTCGCTCTATTATTTCCCAAAGTTTTGAGTGGGACAGCACTTTTATGGTACTTGACACTAGATCCAGCCATAACTAGATATTGGGAGGCATTAGCTAAAGCTTTTATGGCTCAGTATTCATACAACCAGTCGTTTGACGTGACTGCAAGGGATCTAGAAACCACCCGATAAGAGTATCGGGAATCCTTCACAGGTTTCCTTACTCGTTGGAGAGCTAAAGCTGCTCAGATGACTAGCAGGCTAACAGAAAAGGATCAAGTCTAAATGATCATCAGAAATCTGCAGCTCGATTACTTGGAGAGGCTAGAATTTTAATCTATTGTGAGCTTCGAACAACTATTTGATGTAGGGACTTTAATAGAAGATGACATTAGAGATGGGAAGATTAAGAAAGAGGGCTCGAGCAACCGGTACCGAAAGACAGAAAGGCAAGTCTTTCATCAATCTGCTGACATCAACATGTTATCACCTCAGCCTTTTCAGAAAGAACGTCGAAGCATGACTAATGCAAAAGGAAATCAAAACCAGATGCAGTCAAAAGAGAAAAGAGAATTTTTTGATTTAGGAATGTCGCTAAGTACTGCACTTGAGAGAATGCTAGAAAAGGGGTATTTGCAGAAATTAGAACCCAAGCTAGAACCTATTCCACTTTCGTCGGGTTTCAAAATTGAATTCTATTGTGACTTTCATCAAGGCCGTAGACATAGAACAGATAGATGTTGGAGACGTCTTCATGAGATTGAAGATGACAAGTGGGGGTATTTGTAAAATGCAACTGTGCTAAAAGAAGAAAATGTACTAAATTATTTCACAATTCCTTCATTTATCTGCAATTTGAATTACAACGCCAGTTTGTACACAATTTGATTAAACTATGATAAGTGGTGTTGTTTTAGTGGTTATTCGTACAGATTACTGTTGCTGTGTAAAGAATTGGATGAGAAAGATAAAAGGAAATGCTGAATTCTAATGAAGACAATCAAAGGATGAAAACTGAACCTCGATCGATTGAAGACCATTCGATCGATCGAAGGTTCGATCGATCGAGAAATGTTCGATCGATCGAACATGGCTTTTATCAAATTTTACCCACACGCAGCAGAAACGGGATTTTAACTCTAGCATTAGGTTTTCAGTATATATACTCGTATTGTATACATCCATAAGGACGCCCACATGAGTTTTTAGCAGTTTTGAGAGAGAAAGATAGAGAGTTTACATGTTTTTGTAGGTTTACAAGCTTGGATATTGCTTTTGGATTGGTTTTTCTCTAGTTTAATCAAAGTTTGCCTTTCCAGGTTACCTCTTTATTGTTTATTTACATCCTGCACGTAGTTTATAGTAGTATAGTCTGTTAAACTCATAGTTTTGCATGCTAGAGAAGTTCACACTATTAGTTTACATAGTTTTCATGTTAAAATCGTAAACAAACGCATCCTTAATGAATCTTTCTATTAAAAACAATTCTGTGACACTCCAGACCATGTCTGAGTAGTCTCCAGGTTAGGAGATCGCGATGAAACCGTGATCTCGAGCCTCTGTCATGCAGCAGAATATTTCCTGTGTTCGATCGATCGAAGGTAATCGATTGGACCAGTGACATTGTCGAGCGATCGAAGACAGTTCGATCGATCGAGGGATGAAGAAGTCCGATCGATCGAAAGTGCGTCGATCGATCGAACTCTCTGATTCTTGAGAACATCCTATGCAGTATTCCTAGACTTTCTGTTTTAGTGATTTGTTATCAAATTGCCCCCAAATGCTCAGTTTGTCAAAGCAGTCTTTAAACTTAAAGCCTTAAGGCATTTTTTTTCAATACATTTTGCAAACCACCCTCAATGCTAACACCATTGTAGGTGCGAGTCTTAACTATTGATCCAAACCGCTTTTATGTATTTCAAACTTAATTGTGATGATATAGTCCCGGTCATGAAAGGACTATGGATTCTTTATCCTAAGAGAAATACGGAATACTGTAGAAAATGTACTCCACTGAACTTCAACGTAACTGCATGGCAGGTGGCTAGGTCACGGTGGATTCGTGTAATCCCAACATTCCTTTTATTAAGAAAAACACGTTTTAAAATATCGCTTTAATTTGTTAGTTAGTTGTTAGATTAATTTAGTTTAATTTCTTTATCTTTAGTAGTTGATAAACCGTGGAACTTTGTGTTCTACATCCCTTTAAAGTATTGATTTTTATTTTCCTTTTTAGAGATTAATTTAAGGTTTTAGTTTAACACCTCCCTGAAGGATCGACCTGGTCTTAACCAGTTACTACTTGCACGATTACCTACACTTGGGGATAGCACACAAGCGCACACAGAATAATTCTTGTGTCAAGTTTTTGGCGCCGTTGCCGGGGAAGGCGACAAGCTAACGCTTCGATTACCTCAATCTATCCTTATCTCTTTCTGTTTTCTTTTTCTTTTATTCTTTAGATTAAAAACTACTTAGGGTCTTTTCCTGTATGTCCAATAATTCTATCGAAGGAATTTACGGAAACCCATTCTATTCATCCAATTTATTTAGTTCTATTAACCCCATAGTTACACCTCTCGATTCAATGGCTGATAATCAAAGTGAAAACGGTGATAATGTGGTTGTACCAATCGATGATTTACTTCATCCTTTGTGCGATCTCATGACACCCGAACATGCCCCTACACCTTCTTGTATTCTCATTCTACCTCATGTAGGCGAATTTCAATTCGCAATAGCATGATTCAACTCCTTCCTACCTTTCATGGAATGGAGAGCGAGAAGGCTTATCTACACGTCAAGGACTTTGAGGATGTTTGTAAAACTTTCTCACAGAATTGTCCTATAGATGTGACACGTCTAATGCTATTTCCTTTCACCCTGAAGGATAAAGCAAAAGCACGGTTACTCACCTTAAAGCCAAATTCAATCTACACCTGGCATGCGATGAACACTGCTTTCCTAAAGAAATTCTTTCCACCTTGCATGACCACTGAGCTTAAACGACAAATAAATTCTTACAAACAAAAGAGCAATGAACCTTTCACCCAAACTTGGGAGCGTTTCAAGGATTTGCTACTCTCATGCCCACATCACGGGTACGAGAAATGGCGAACCATCAGCTACTTTTATGAAGGGTTAAATGGTGAAACTAAGAAATTGGTCGAGAACATGAGTTCAGGGCCATTTCTTCGCAAAAACACGGAAGAAGCTGAAGCTCATTTCGAGTGGTTAGCTGAATATGCCCATGAGTGGTCAAATTCAGACGATGTCCCACGCTCACAGATATCCTGTGTGGAGGAGAAAAGTTTATACCAACTAAAAAGTGAGGATCATCTGATGAACAAGTATGAAGAACTAGTGAAGAAAGTGGAAGAGTTGGGAATGAAAGGAGAGAGTTCTAGGCAGTTTTTGCCTGAAGAACCATGCGGTACATGCAACATGCTAGGACACACTACTCAATACTGTCCTAATGTGCCGTATTTTCAAGAACAACCCCCCATGGAAATGAATGCTATGCAAGGGTATAGAGGTGGTGGGGAATTCCTACAACAATTATAATTTACAAAATAATAACAATAGATGGAATCACCCCGGGTTTGATTGGAAAAACAATGCTGGGACCCAAAACCAATATCAATAACAACAGCCCTACAATAACAATAATCAATATCAAGGGCAATACAACAGGCAGTCCCAGCCATTCCATCAAAATAGAGCAAATAACTTCAACTAAGCTCAACCTTCTAATAATCAATAAGCGAACGTTTACGTGCCACCTCACAAAAAGATACAAGAGGAAGATCCACTCTCTAACGCGAATTTAACACAACAGTTAATTCAAATGATGAGTAAAATGTCCGTGACATTAGAGAGAATGGATGCACGACAAGAGGGTTCGAGTGGAACATTTCCTGCTCAACCACTTCAAAACCCTAAGGGATACAACAATGGTCCCCTTAATCATGAACATGCATAAGCCGTGACAACTTTGAGAAGCGGCAAAGTTATAAGGCAAAACACGCCTCTCTCTTCCCCAGAAGAGTATGAAGAGGATGAAGTGGTGGATAAAAGTAAACCATCTACTCAAAAGGAGGAGTTGTCTACTACTAACAAAGCCTTAGAATCAAATGAGGATACTCCTAAAGGAGTAGAAGAAGTTGAGAGAAGGCCTGGAAAGGAGCCCGTCATTGACGACTTACCTAAACGCCCTTTCCCTGTGCCTTATCCTCAAAGGCTTAAGAAACCCCAAAATAAGGCAAAGAATAAGGAGTTTTTGGAGTTGTTCAAACAAGTTAAAATCAATCTCCCACTCCTTGATGCAATCAAACAAGTTCACGGTCAAAAGGAGGCAAAGTGTAAAGAAACCTGCCTATGTCGCTTTCCAAACAAGCGCAATCATTCAAAATGAATTGCCTCCGAAGCTCAAAGACCCTGGTACCCCAACTGTCTCGTGTCGGATTGGGAATCAAAGGATAGACAACGCACTCCGAGTTACATTACAACTGGCAGACAGCTCAGTCAAATACCCTAGAGGAATACTGGAGGACGTTCTGGTGCAGATAGACACTTTTGTCTTCCCGGTTGATTTTGTGATTCTGGATACCGAACCTGTGACTAATCCATGTTCATAAATCCCGGTGATTTTTGGACGTCCGTTCCTCAACACCATCGATGCCACAATCAAAATAAGAAGTGGTATCATGACCATCGTATTCGGGAACATGACCTTAAATGTCAAGATATTCTCAAATCCCCGACCTGACGAATACGAGGATGAAGAGGAAGTTAACTTCATCAAAATGGTCATCGAAGACGAGACCAATTTCATTGACTATAAAGATCCTTTGGAAGTAGCAGTGGCACAATTTGACACAGTCTACAAACCTAACGAATCAACTTCATTGCATATGTGTGTTTGTGCCTATTCTATATGCAGAAGAAAGGAAAATTCTAATCCTAACATATAAGCACATACACACATAAGATCTTTATTCATGTCAAGTGCTCCAACTTCTCCTTTCATTGTTATCTTCACTACCCTCTCGAAGGTTGGATATTCAAAATTTTCAAAATTCATTTGAAAAGCATTTCTTTAAATGATGAGATCTTTCAAAAACGATTCTCAAGGATTTTGAATCTTAAGGATGTGAAAATATTTCTCAACAAAGATGATTGGGTTGAAATTTTGCTTTAAAATTCATTTGAAGAGCATTTCTTCCAAAAACGATTCCCAAAACTTTTGGATTTTTCCTTAGAAGATGATCATCAGGGGTTAGTTTGGAGCTTTAATCAAGAAGTAAGTTCTAAAGATTTTTTTGAAAAAGCGATTGAAAACTTTGGAATAAAGATGGCAAAAGTCCATTTGCTTTCAAAGATGGATTTAAAATTCTTTGGGTAGGAGGATCACATGATCAGATTATTTCCAAACTCTTCATGAATTAGAATGCATACAAGGTCAATGATGCTTAGCTAACATAATATAAGAAGTATAATCTTATAATCAAGGTTTGGTATGTTCTCCAAATGTCGTGGAACATGAGGAGAAATCGCTAAAAGGTGATTAAAAGATTATACATCTTTCATCAAGCAAATATTGTCATCATCTCAAGTAATCCCTTCCGGGCATACAAAACTTCCAAGCACATAATCCTAATCAAGAATTGATTTCCTAAGATTGAAAGGTCTTTAGAAGCTATCATGCAAAGGTCGGGTTTTGGTCAAATAAGGGACCCTTGATACACACCCGATAGGATGCTTCATATACCAAATCATGGTACGAGATCAAGGGTGATCACACAGTCCCATGATAACTTGACTGACTGGGTTGCCCCGAGTCTCCAAGGTCATAGTTCCGTGCAATCGACTGGCTGGACATGAAAGTGAAATGCAATAGGCACGCAAAGATTGATAAATTCGATTAAAGGGATGTTTTCAAGTCTAATCCTCGAGTGAACCCAAAAATCAAGAATTCTGGTCTGCGAAACCAGAGATTCTGGGTTCGATCCCCAGTAGAGTTGCCAGATTCTGGATACCGGCATTTGGGCCCACAGCTTTTCTTTTAAAATCTTTTTTCAATTTTCAAAACATAAGAGTTGCCACTTAACTTTAAAAGGAAAATTAAAAAATCATTTTAAAGCAATCTGAGCTTTTAAAAACCAGAGATTTTCTAGGTCCGGGGATTATGGAATGAGAGGGGAAGGAGCCCGTCAGACTAAAACACCCCCTCTCATCCTATCTCGCGATAGGCCTCTACTTAACATCCTTTTAATCGAATTAATAATCTAAGCATGTCCTCAACAAATACATATATATAAATATACAATACAAAAACATGTCTAAAGGTGTAAGATTGCAAGTGATAAAATATCATTCAAAAATCACATAATTCAAGTAACAAGCAATATGATATACAAATAGGGAACTATAGAACTTACCCGAGATCCATCCTGCGAATATTAAATGTGCAATGCATACGAATAGAAAGATCTTAAGAAAAGGTCTCTAATCACATATACACATAAGGTAAAACCTAATTCTAAGGTGTCACGCATTAAGTTGAAAAATTGATAAAATTAATAAATTAAATAAACTAAAGAGGAGTTCAAGGAATCATACCTTGATAGCGCTACAAAACAAAGGGTTAGTCAACATACTTTAAACAAAACACACCATTGAACTCCTAAGTAACTAATTCTAACACAAGGTGAATTCTATTTACAAGTGTCAATCTACATAAATGAATGCACATGAACACATGAGTATGAATGAAATAAAGCTATGAACATTTCATTGATTTGGATCATTTAGCCTCTGTATTTAATTTTAAATAATCATTATTATCACATGGTTTAAGCCCTAGGTCATGAAGAGATCATTTAGACTATTGTTTGCAAGATATATCAAAGTTGTGACAAAATTACTGAGAGTAGATCAGAACTTCAAAGAAATAAAAAACATACTTCCCGTAGTTTGATCTTATTGACTTTTGGGCATAAGAATCCTCTATAAGTCTAGGTTCTAACCCAAAAAGAAATCGAAGTTTGAACGGTTAGATCTCCGGGAATTGGACAAACACTAGACATCACTCAGGGACTTACAACTCTCTGTCCAGAGTCTTTGTTTGATTTTCTAAGAAGTTTGAACGGTTAGATCTCCGGGAATTGGACAAACACTAGACATCACTCAGGGACTTACAACTCTCTGTCCAGAGTCTTTGTTTGATTTTTTAAAAATAGTAAAAAAAATCAGAAATACTTTGGTCTTTTTAGGGTATCTTCCTAACACATTGATCAACTATCTAGAAAAATTTATTTTGGGCCAAGAACACTTGATAAAGGTTCTGATCTGCTTATTTCAAAAGAGTATTTCTATTCTGAAACTCTGGATAGATTATAGTTGTTCCACAAAACCATTGACCAAACTACCCTAATCATGAAACTTCTTAAAACAAAAATTACAGTGGTGGAACTTTGAGTTATAGACACTTTCCTATTGGTTTCATTCAATGCCAACGGTACGATATTGAACTAAAAATCCTTGATCAAAGGTGGTCATCGAATTCGCTGCACCATTTGTTCAAGTTCAACTTAGTTGGTTCATTCCAACTACTAAACCATGAAATGGGGCTTAATCCAAACTACTTCTCCTACCATTTGATGGTCATTGGAGACTAAAGACATATATGTTTGTGAATTTTGGTGAAGTATGAAATGACTTTCACAAAATCCCCCAAAACAATGAACTCAAAATTATGGACAAAAGCTTGGATTCATTTTGTTACTCCTACTACTTGATGGTCATTGGAGGCTAAAGATGCACAGATGTAGATTTTAATAAAGTATGAAGAGCTTCACAAAACCTAAGAAAAGGGTTAACCTAAGCCATGGAGATGGACTTAAATTAAGCTACTTCTCCTACCATTTGATGGTCATTCGAGATTAACAACACTTGAACTTATTGGTTTTAATGAAGTATAAGGAACTTCACAAAACCTTAAAATAACAAGCTCAAACTATGGATGAAGTTTGGACTCATTGACTCAAAATACTAAGATCAACCTCAATCCCTTTATGAATCATAAGTTCATAAGGATATTGAAGGATTCTAAACACAAAGGTTCAAGTAAGGCATTGAAAGTCTCATGAACCTACGAAATAAACATAATCAAAGAAAATGAACCAAGGTTTTTTTTTTTCAAGATTTATTTAAGCTTTAAACATTAAACCATTTTGATCCAAACTAATGAGATGAAAGCTCAATCACAATATATATGTGGTGTGTGATGAAATAAGGTGGGAAGAGAGGTTTTGAAAATGTGTAAAGGGTCTTAGGTATCTAAATATGGTGATTGAGCTACTAATAAACTAATTAGTTTAGAGTTTTACCTCTAAGTATCCTCAACTTCTTGGCTTCTTTAAGACCTTCCAAGTGATGATCAAACTCTTCTTCCAACTGTATTACTCTTTCTCTGTTTAGAAAATTTTGAAGGAAAATCAATATTGGGATCCTAACATTCTAATATTCCATCCTTTAATAATGGGATATACACTTTCTATATATAGGCAATCATTAGGGGGTTATTTTAAGAAATTTGTAGCCCAAACCCTAACTCTCGCCGCCATTTGATGGTATAAACTGACCTAATTTTGGACAGACTGTCACAAAAATGCGGCACTCAATGGAGATGGAAGCGACACTCACAGAGTGCCGGAACGGCACTCACTGAATGCCAGTGCAGAATTCACTGAATGCCGTTGCGATACTCAATGGATGCCGTGGATAACTTCATGGACTGCCGTCCTTTTTGAAATTCTGATTTTCGCGACACTTGATGTGTTTTTTTGCGGCAGTTTCGGACTACCGGTCCGACAAACATAGAGTGCCGCTGCGGCAGCCCACACCATGTGCCGTTCTATTCCTTTTTCTTTTTTTTTTCTTTTCTTTCTCTTTTTGTTTTTCTTGAATTGAAGAGTATTTTGAAGAGCTTGAATCACCTTGGAAGCCTTAGTTTTGTTCGGACATTGTCATCATCGGACCTTAGAGGTAGTACTCCCCTTAACTCGATGTTTGGTCAAAATCAAGGTGCCTACAGATATCCGAGCTGCCCGTCAAATCTTTGAACGTTACTAGGAATCCACTGCCAAATCACCATGTTGTACCACCGCCACAAGGCCTTTACTTCTTGGGGATAGAAGGGACGATCTTCAATCCAGCTAGGCTAATCACTAAAGCCGGAACATCAAGGAAGTCTTATTAGCTGCCAAAGGATTTGGCAATTTTCACTTTGGGGAATTAATCAGAAAACTGCAGAGAAGGAGTGACAAAACAATCAGACTGGTGGGTTCAAGAGACTAACAGCACTGATGTAGTTCAGGTAGAAGATGATCTATGGTATACAAGCGATGAAGAGATGGGGCTAGAGAAGGCCGATTTGAAAGTTGTTTTGGAGATCGACAATCTATGGGCAAAAGAGGAAGTTAGTCATCTAACTCATTTAGGGAGACATTTTAAACCTCATGAGCTGGAGGAAGACCACCCAGGGAGAGAATTGGATAATGGAAAAGGGAAAATGAATGAAGAAGAGAAAGAAGATAGGGTTTTGAAGCAAATGAGGAAAACTTAGGCTAACATTACCATTTGGGGATTGTTGATTGCTTCCAAACGTCACCGGCAGGTAGTTCTGGATGCCTTGAACCAATCTTATGTTTCTATCGATACATCACCAGAAGACATCGTGGGAATGAATGGCAGAATTCCAACTCTGGAAATTACTTTCTCATCTGATGACCTACCTCCGAGAGGGCTTGTTCACAACAAACCACTGTACCTACTTGTCTTGTTGACAATGGGTCTGCTCTAAACGTGTGTCCATTCCGAACAGCTAAGCGCATGGGCTTGGATAAATCAACGTTCATACCGTCTAAGCAGAAGGTGAGATCGTATGACAACACTCAGAGGACAGTCATGGGAATAATTCTCCTTCATCTCACTGTCGGACCTATGAAAAGGGAATCTGAATTTCAGGTCATTGATATCCCTACTTCTTTCAATTTGCTACTGGAAAGGCCATGGTTGGACAGTCTACCATACCGTCTATAGTTCATCGGAAAGTCAAATGTGTTTGGGAAAGTAAGATTTGTGATATTCTCAGGGACAGTTGGGTCCGTCCCTCTGAAGCTTCGTCTGAAGCTTCATCAAGCGCACCAGTTCTACAGGTCTGGGAGGGTTCGAGTTCATTAACATGTTGGAGGGAGAGAAATCGAGAGAGTTCCTGTCACTGTATTTCGATTAATATGCGAGCCCTTTGGTCGCTGGGATTATGAAAAAGATGGATTTCTTCCCAGGTATGGAATTGGGTAAAATCATCAAGGTCTACCAGAGTTTCCAAGAATCCCCACTGTGGACACGCGAAATTCCGCTTTCCTTTCTGTTTGTTTTGAAATTATTTTGAAAGGAAAAGGTTGAAGGTAGATTTGAAGAAAAGAAGGTCTATTAAAAATAGATACAGAGTCACCACTTAGTCTTTAGGGGACCAAGAAACCCAATTTGACTCATCCAAATGGATAAAGGGCACCGGCCTTTCATAACCAAAGAACTTGGCTCGGGGTTTTGGTACGAGAGAGGAAGGAGCCTTTATCGCGACTAAAACACCCTCAACTCACCCCGTCTCTCGACTATATTTTGTTCAACAATTAATATTATGATAGTATATTACATCACATAAGAAACTTGAAATGGAAGATCTAAAGATAGATATCATTTATAAGATCTAAGCCAAGTATCACACAATGCAATGGTGAAAGATCACACAAACAAACCTAGGAAAATCATCTTATCACATATCAAGTAATCGAGTTTTCCTAGTCTAGAAAGGGGACATAAAGTGTTCTTGAAACAAATAAATTAAAGAAATCAAAAATATGCTTAGCAAGCTAGTATGATGCATGTTGATCTTTGAGAAAAGAAGACCTCTCAATCCCCGGGACCGATGAGAAAGGAAGTTTTGATCGAGAGGGAGCATGAACGTGTGACCAAGTTTATTCCTCATAATCTTCTTAGATTAGGAGTCACCAAAATGCCAAATCTTGCATAGATGCAATGCATGGTCTTATAATGTGCAAAGGTTGTAGAGTGTTTGTGTACATGAATTTTCTAAAGTGACTTAGAAGTATAAAGTATGAATGAATGCATGGAGGAAATCATCATGGGATATGTACAAATATAGTACGGGCCGCTTCTTAAGATATGAACTAATTTGAAGTACATATAAGCATCAAATCAAAGAATGAAAGTAAAAGAATGCTTTCTGTGAATAGTGGACAGAATAGTGACTTGATCTTGTGGAAAATGAAAAGTAGGGTTAGGAATGTTTTCAATGCAGGATTTTTTTTGGCAATCATCCTTATTGTGTCTAAAACACAAATCAAAAAGCCAATCCTAAATAACTATTACAGATTGAGAGAAATCATATAAACAATGGAAGTCACTCAGAAACAGAGTTCGTATTGTCGACTAAAATGTTAAAAAATCTTAGAAAATGAAAACAAAAGATCTAGAGGCTCATATTATACAGACAGTGTCCTAAGACATTGAAGTGTAAGGAAAAGGATCACTCTTTTTGGAAAAGTTGTCTAGAAAACAAGTTAAAAGTCAACCAAGCTGCTGTGACAGTAAAGACAGAATGTTTGGAAGAAATGTTTAGACAAAAATGGACCCCTTTCAAGTGCTTTCAAGTCAAGCCAAAAATCATGGGTGTTCTATAATGAGTTAATAAGACTTTCCAAGTGGTCTCATGTTAACACTTTGAGTATTAAGCCCTAGAGAAATCTTTGAACTCAGACTGTTCACTGTTTGAAAGGTTTTGGGAAAAACTATGGTTTTATTCTTTGAAATCAAAATGAGGGTTTTAAGGGGGGGTTTTGAAATAGAGGTTTTAAAAGTATATTTTCAGCACTTAAATGAAGATTATGACCACTTGAAATATCAACATTTGAACTCATATCAAGAACCTCCAAGATTGTTGGAGACATGTTTTATTTGGAAATAACCTAAAGAATACATGGGGATGTATTGAGGTTGTAATCATCATCTATCAAACATGTTTTTGAGGTCAAGAGCTACTATCCACAAGGATTCACTCACCTCAAACTTCATGTCCTCATCTAGATGATGATGAACTAGTAAGTAAACAAGAAAAAAAGAAAAAGAAATGAGATAGGAGGAGATGAACATCAAAGTAAACAAATAAGTATATAGCAATCAATAGATGATATTTATGATGATTTTGGACTTGTAGCTTGGTGTTTCACTCATATATGGTGACTTTGGACATAGAAGAAGCTTCCTCTCTCTTAAATGCTCACTAAAATGGCAATTGAGTGTATTGAAAGTGAAGTAAATAGAACTAATGAAGTAAAAACAATGTTTCGAACTCACACTCTTGTTTGAAAATTAAAGAAGTAAGCTTCTTTTCTCTCTACTCTAACCTTATCTCTACAACTTTCTCTCTAAAATTTTTCAAAGCTTGCATTTGACACCCCCAAAATGAGAAGTCAAGGGGGGTTTAGATAGGCCAATTTGGGGTGGTTTTGGGGTTTTAGAAGTACTCCCATTGGTTCCAAACAACTGAAAACATAGAGCTACGTCATTTTGGTTTTTAATTAATCAAAATGGACCCCCAAAAGAAATTGCAAAAATGGACTATTCTGGAGGAGAGTGCCGCTGCCACAGTGGGCCAGTTCCATGGCGGCACTACTCCTCATTTGCCCAAATAATTCTTTTTAGGCCCCCAGAGGTCTTGGCAAAAAAGCCCTATTTCGTCAGAAATTTACAGAAAATACATATGAACTCCAAACTGAGGTTGTGATATACCGTTGAAAAGGTAATGGAGTCTACTTTACATAAAAAATAGTTTGGAGATAGGTCACTGTAGACACCCCATTTTGTCGGCTATCAGATTTAGGAGACCCATAGCTTGGTGGTTCACAATGATCGAAAAAGACTTAAAAGGATTCCTGGAAGTCAGCTCTATCTCTCAAAATGCTCAGAATGACCAAAATGCCCCTGGAAGCCCGAAAACTCCCAGATTTGGTCTCAAAGTTCTGAAAACATGCTACATCATAAGAAAAGTGACAAAATGAGTATTTAAGAAAAATCGGATGAAATCGTTAGCTCCCAGAGACCCCCGGAAGTCCCGGAAGTTCCCGAAAAGTCCCCGTTGACCGGTTTGACCAAGGTTTGACCAAGTTTGACCGAGTTTGACCGAAGTCGTCCAAATTCACCAGAATCATTCGGAATCATTAGAAAAGTATTAAAATGAGTTTTAAAAGAAAATCAAGCAAAAACGTCATCTCCTGGGAGCTCCCGGAAGTTCCCAGAACTTCCCGGGAATCCCAAGTTTGACCAGAATTTGACTTTAGAACTGGGGCACCGTAACATTTTTCACAGATACTAGAGGTCAATAGCTTTCCAACGGTATATCGCACATAATTTCTGGATCTAAAACGAATTTATTATGAATTTCCAAATGCGAAGAAGGCGATCAAATCCGCTTTTATCGCAAATACCGCAAAACTTTTCAAAGTGACCTATCCCCGAACTATTTTTTATGTAAGTTAGACTCCATTACCTTTCCAACGGTATATCACAACCTCAGTTTGGAGTTCATACGCATTTTCTATTAATTTTGGACAAAATAGGGCCTTTTCGCGAATACCGGAACCTCTGGGGGCCTAAACGTAAATTTCTGGGCGTCTGAGGAGCAGTGCCGTCGCGGCACTCAACCCTCGCAGAGTCCATTTTTGTATTTTTTTTTGGGGGTCCAATTTGATTAATTGAAAGTCAAAACGACATAGTTTTGTGTTCACAGTTGTTTGGGACTAATGGGAGTACTTCTAAAACACCAA
Source organism: Hydrangea macrophylla (assembly GCA_033977485.1). Taxonomy (NCBI): domain Eukaryota; kingdom Viridiplantae; phylum Streptophyta; class Magnoliopsida; order Cornales; family Hydrangeaceae; genus Hydrangea; species Hydrangea macrophylla. The sequence goes on from CM066989.1 coordinate 75,075,405, forward strand.
AACCACCCCAAATTGGCCTATATAAACCCCCCATTGCTCTTCATTTTAGGGGGGACAAGTGCAAAGCTTGAAAAGTTGTAGAGAAGAAGAGATAGAGATAGGTTTAGAAGAGAGAAAGGGAGCTTCTCCCATTGATTTTCCATAAGAAAGTGAGTTTTATTCTTATTTTCTTCCATCATCCTTCTATATACTTCACATTCAAAGTCCACTCCAACCCTCATTCTTGAGCATTCATGAGATAGGAAGCTACTTCCATGTCCAAATGTCAAAATCTATGAGTGAAACACCAAGATACAAGTCCAAAATCACATTGATTATCATCTATTGATTGCTATTTACTTGCTTGTTTATATATATGTTCATCCCTTCTTACCTCATTTCTTTTTATTTTTCTTTATTTACTTACTAGTTCATCATCATCTAAGTGATGACATGAAGTTTGGGGTGAGTGAATCCTTATGGATAGTAGCTCTTGACCTCAAAAACATGTTTGATAGATGATGATCATAACTTCAATACCTCCAAGGTATTCTTGAAGTTATGCTCAAAATAAAATAAATCTCTCCAACAATCTTGGAGGTTCTTGATGATGAGTTTGATATTGGCATTTTAAGTGGCTATAATCCTTATTGAGTATTGAAAATATGCTTTCAAAACATCTATCTCAAAACCCCTCTCAATCCCTCTCCTTTTGGTTTCAAGAAACAAAATCTTGTTTTCCCCAAAATCTTCAAAATAATGAGTCAAAACAGTGAGTGAATTAAGTTCAAAGATTTCTCTAGGACTCAATACTCAACATATGGATGCAAGGCCACTTGGAAAGTCTTCCTAACTAATTGGAGAACACCCATGATATTTGGTTTGACTTGGAAGTACTTGGAAATAGTCCATTTGGATCCCAACATTCCTTCCAGACATTCTGTTTTTGCTGTCACAACATCTAGGTCCACTTCCAACCTCTTTTTCAGAAAATGTTTCCAAACGGGGTGGTCCTAACTTATTTTTCCCTTAAACGTCAATGTCTTAGGAAACTTTAGGTATAAAATGGGCCTCTAGATCATTAGTTTTCATTTTCTAATATTTTTCAACATTTCAGTTGACGGTACGGACTCTGTTTCTGAGTGACCTTCATTGTTTATATGATTTCTCTCAATATGTTTTCTCCATAAAACATCATGCATTGAAAACATTCCTAACCCCTCTTTTCAAATTCCAAAAGATCATGCTACTGTTCTGTCCACTATTCACAGCAAGCACATTTCAACTTTCATTCTTTGATTTGATGCTCATATGCATTCAAAATTAGTTCATATCTTAGGAAGTAGTTCATACTACATTTGTACATATCCCATGTTAATTTCATTCATTCATTCATACACATTTTAGACTTCTAAGTCACTCTAGGAATCCATGTACCCAAAACACACTACAACCTTTGCACATCTTAGAAACATACATTGCATTCATGCAAGATTTGGGGTTTTTGTAACTCTCAATCTAAGAAGATTATAAGGAATGAACTCGATCACACGTTCATGCTTCCCCTTGATCTAATCATCCTTTCTCATCCGTCCCGGGGATTGAGGGATCTTCTTTTCTCAAAGATTAACATGCATCATACTAGCTTGCTAAGCATATTTAGATTTTTTTGATTATTTGTTTCAAGAACAATCCATGTCCCCCTTTAGATTAGGAAGTCTTGATTATTTGATATATGATTAGACGATTTTTCCTAGGTTTATTTGTGTGATCTTTCACTTTACATTACATGATATTTGGCTTAGATCTTATGTATGATATCTTATCTTTAGATCTTCCATTTTAAATTTCTTTATGTGATGTAATAATATTAATTGGCGAACCATGCATAGTATAAGATGATTATTTGGAAGCTAATTGAGGCCCGTCAAAAGACAGGGCGAGTTGAGGGTGTTTTAGTCGCGACAAAGGCTCCTTCCTCTCTCGTACCAAAACCCCGAACCAAGTTCTTTGGTTATGAAGGACCGGTGCCCTTATCCGCTTGGGTGAGTCAAATTAGGTTTCTGGGTTCCTTAAAGACCAAGTGGCGACTCTGTATCTATTTTCAACAGACCAACCATTTTCTTCCTTTGATTAATTTCAAACAGTTTCAAAACAAAACCCAAACAACAAAGAGGCGGAAGTCCGTTGTCCACAATCTGGCGACTCTGCTGGGGATTTTTTATTTTAAAACAAAATAATACAGAGGTTTGACTCATAAGAAAGCATCCTTAAAATCATCTTTTTACGGTGTTTGGTTCACCGTATTGCACTTTTGCATTTCCCGTTTGACTGTGTCTGAAACGCGGCGCTGACATTGTTCAGGTCTTGCTGTGCCAGGGCACAAGCCACCGTTGATACTGTACCTTCCAAGGTATATCAAAAAGAGTAAAAACCTCCGTACTGTCTCCCTGACGGTATATTGGAACTCTCGTCAACGGACCCTCTTTGACTAAACCCAGTCTTTTCATATAGATTCTTGTAGAACCTTTCATAGGACTGTTGATTTATATTTTCAGATAGGACAATGTGATATAACTGCTGTATGCCCTAGCGGGATTACCTGTGCGGTGTAGACGCTTATGTGGTATAGAACAGAACCTCTTTCTTATGATCCCCAAGGAAATCACTCACATGTGATTACATTGAGTTGACCTGCCTAGGCACCATGACAAGGATCTCTGCTCCATGCTCACAAAGATATACACCGCAAACCTTGTTTGTCGGTCCTAAGGCATAGGAGTATGAAAACCTGCTGGAAAGTACGATCACTATAACCATATTAATCAGTTTCTCCCAAGAACCCTGCTCAAATTTCCCAGAAATACCAGAAACTCTACCCAGATATCCCAGATATAACCCTATTAACCCGTTTCTCCCAAAAACTCTGCCCAGATATCCCAAATATAACTGTATTAACCAGTTTCTCCTAGAAACTCTGTCCAGATATCCCAGATATAACCATATTAACCAGTTTCTCTCGGAAACTCTGCCCAGATATCCCAGATATAACTGTACTAACCAGTTTCTCCCAGAAACTCTGCCCGGATATCCCAGATATAACCGTATTAACCAGTTTTTCTCAAAAACTCTGCCCAAATTTCCCCAAAATGCCCAAATCCCTCCTAGAAGCTTTCATAAAAACCTGGAAACCCCTGTTATCCCTTAGTGATCGTACTGGAAAGTAAGATTGGCACACTCTATATGGTTAGGACCTTATTTGCTTAACTGCTATCTGTTAGAAATAGGAACATCATATAGACTAGGGCTTACATCCGCATGCTTGTCTCACATGCATGCACCGTCAATCTTCACGCACTGTCTCGAGTCAGTCCACATCACTGTCTTTGTCTGTCTAAAGTCGTCACTATCAAGACCTGATACACCCCTTTCTCTTGAAATCTGTCAGGTCAGTATAGATTCCCGAAGTCAGCAACTAGGATCCTCGTCCTGAGCCGGAAGTTCGAACAGTCATTTGGTCAAAATTAGCCTGCTAAGTCATTCCAACATGAATCAAGAAGAATTAGAAAACAAGGTCATTGAGTTGGGAGCAACCATAAACCAGCAATCTGATCGCATGGCCTAAGTTTTGAGTTTCATGGATGAACTGAAACAGCAGCAGCCACAGTACCCACATGGGTTCCCACCACCACCGCCTGGGTTTGGACCGCCTCCCGAGAATAATGGGGAAGAAGACTGGTTTCAAGGAGTCCCGCCGCTTGCATATGAGAAGAAGCTCCAGGAGAAAATGGACAAAGTTGACAAGCTTGATTACATGTTAGACCTGGAAGGCCTCTTTGAGCCCATCAAGCTAAGGCTGCCTGAGAACTTCAAAATGCCTGAAATTAACCATTTTGATGGAACAGGGAATCCAAAAAGTCACATCAAGTTGTGCATGAGCATCTTCCAATCGATGGGCTGCACTCATGAGCACATTGCGATGTTATTCCCGCAAACCCTTAAGAATGCCGCACTATCCTGGTTCCTAACCCTCGAAGACTCCAAGACCCGAGTCTGGGAAGACGTTGCTAGAACTTTTATTGATCACTACTCTTACAACCAAGAGTTTGATATCACCATCCAGGATCTAGAGACTACCAGGCAGAACTTCAATGAGTCCTTCACTGCGTTCTTGAGCAGATGGAGGAATAAAGTGGCTCAAATGATCCACAGACCTGTTGAGAAAGAGCAAGTACGTATGCTGGTTGTGTGAGTTCTTTTGAGTGTGGATGGGATGTGAAGAGAGGTATAACACGTAGGCATGCTAGTGAGTGTAAGATATAGTAAAATAATAGAAAAGTAGTAGTATAGTCAGATGGGTCCCAGAGAGGACGTGGCTTGAGTGAGAGCCAAGGTAGTTCCAAATAAGAAAGAGAGAAGCAGTAGGTGTTCTATGATGAGGATATGAGTATGGGAGGAGTGAAGGTGGAGTAGGAGTGGTACTAGGGTATGAGTGAGGGTGAAGGAGGAGTGGTAGGTAAGGTATGAGTGAAGGTGGAGGGGAAGTGGTAGGTAAGGTGTGGGTGAAGGTGGAGGAGGAGTGGTAGGTAAAGTGCGGGTGAAGGTGGAGGAGGAGTTGCTTGGATAATAGCAAGGAGGGTGTGATAACTTGATTAATTGCTCAAGCTTCGGGTTGATTCCAGTTATTTTCAGGTTCTTGAATGTATTGAATGAGGTTGGTATTTATAGAAGAGTTGTGAGGGATTATGGTCTTGCTGGAGGAGCTGCCAATGTGATGTGTTGGAGCTATGGGATAAGTCCCTCTGTTTAAGGTAGGTGACTTAAATGTGGTGGTTGGGGTATTAAATGGGATTTGACCAGGAAATGGTCAAGCAATGACGGGTCATGTAGAAAAGCAAAGCTAACATTGATGAGTGGCAGGTGAGGCAGCAGGTGCTGTAAGTGTGTCAACGAAAGTGTGGCTTGCTATTGGTTGTAGAGGCTTAAACAAGGGAGTGTATCAAGATCATGCTATTGGTCTGCAGAATGTGCTGCAAGGTTGAAGTGATAAGGCATGGGAAAGTTAATGGCCCAGCTGGTCTTACAGTCATGGGACTCCCTAATTGGTTTGTGAGGCCTAGTTGCAGGGCACGTGAAGGTCACGTGTCTCTCTCTCTCTTTGGAACCAACCCTAGCTTTGCCTGGGAGGCATAAGCTAGGGAGATGCCCTTGGCTCTAGCCACCTAGCCATGAGCTCTCGAGATCCCAATGGGCCAGGCCACCCTTCAGTACTGCTCTGACTAAGGGTGGTTGACCCAAGTGTGAATATGTGTGTTTGTGTATTGATTATGGGCTCTTGTAATTGCCATCGGTCTGGCCTCTAAAGTGTCATGGCCTTGGGGCTGGGGCTCTCATCATAGGCTGGGCCTTTTGAGGTGGAGGGCCCTAAGTATTAGAATTGCACTTGAGCAGTGGGCCTTCTTGGAGATTCATGGAGAGAGCCTCCCATCATGGGCTTAGCCCTTTGAGGCGTCGTAAGTGTTGGAGATGTACCCTTCCTACAGAGGGCATTCCATTATCTTGGGCTTGGCCCTTTGGGGTCCCCAAGTATTGAAGTTGCAGCTTCCTAGGGAGGGCCTCCCATCATCATGGGCTTAGCCCCTGGAGATGCTATAGGTAGTGGAGTTGCGGGGCCCTCTTGGAGATTTAAGTGAATAGGTAAGTAGTCTATGTGGACATATAAGTAATGACGATGTTGGAGATACGTTTCCCTTTTGGTGACGTATGCAACTACCACATGGCGGATTAATACACATTACGTACACTGGTCAAGAACATGCAACCAGTATATCATGACAAGCTATTCTGCCAATCCATCTCCACATTCGAAGAGCTATTTGAAATAGGCACCAGAATAGAGAATGCCATCAGAGAAGGAAAGTTCAAAAAGGATGAACCCCAACACCAGTCCAAGAGACCTAACTACTCCCTGGACTCCCCGGATATCAATGCACTTAGCAACCAATCAATGGCCAGCGCCCTTCGTCCATACCAGTCCATTCCGCCAAATCGCCCAAAAGGCCCTCGTAAATTCTCCAAACTTGATGTTCCTCTTTCCACAGCCTTAGACCACCTACTCAAAAAGGGCCACCTACAGCTCCTCCCTCACAAGCCGCTACCGAATCCCATACCCTCCCACTACAACATAAGCCTACGATGTGCTTATCACCAAAATCTAGGCCATACCACCGATCAGTGCATCCACCTTCGTCATGACATTCAGAACCTTATCGAAGATGTCCCCTATCCTAATCCCATCCACTATCTTGGCTTGGACCAACCGGTCGAATGATCCCTTCCATCGATGCTAATGAATGTTGAAGCTACGCGGTAAAATGATGGTGTTCGGAACTTCTGCTAAAAAAAATAGAATAAGAATAAATGGGTCGTAAAGACACTCCATTTGAGACCGGGTCTAGTCAAGTTGAGTCTGTTTTATGTTCCGAGTCCATTTCAACTCTAGTCTTGTGATCGAGCCTGTCTGTCATCGAGTTGTTAATAAGTCTGTAAACCTTCTCTATGCATAAATCACTAAACTGAAGTGTCACTTTTCAAATTACCATGGATATTACTCTGGTAATAATTTTTCTACGATAAAACAAAAAAGAATCCTAAAAGGTTAAAGTCGATCTCACGCTGACACTGATGAAGAGCTGGAATTGAATAGTCTTACTTTAAGAATGTAAAGATGCTCTTGCCTCAATCTTGAAAAGACATACTTGAAACTGACTTGGGGCTTGCCCAACACCCTTTTTCCACCATTTCGAAGCCTTAAGCCCAATCCAATTGGGAGCCATGAAATCTGTCCGATTGAAAGCCATGCAAACTTAGCCCTTGATGGTAGCCAAACATTTCAATGAGTTTCATCTCCACTTTCAAAAAGAAAAAAAAAAAAAAAAAAAAAAAGGAAAGAAAAAGAAAAGAAAAGAAAAGAAAAAGCTCGCTAGGTTGAAAACCCGAAAGGGCACCTAGGTAAAAGTTAGAGCTGAAAAAGGTGTTGATTTCAAGATCTGACCTTAGCCAGTCAAAATGATGGAGAAAATGAAAGAAATTTTCGATGAAACAAATGAGAGAATCGTATGCTTCAAATTACATCGTAAGAACGTGCCTAGATCACATTTCAAAAGGCACGGAATGACCACAAATAAATTCCGAGAGCTGACATGCACATTTTGGAATTCTGAGATGGCGATTGAAAGATCTCACAAGAATCAACTACATTAAAAAGTAAAATTGACTGGCTAGGCGAAAGTGAAAAGGATCAATCCTCAAAACAAAACAAAAAGAAAAAGAAAAGGAAAAGAAAGGGAGATTGAAACTGAATTCTTTTATTCAAAGCTACCACAAGTGGCTCAAGTTTGAACTTCTTTGACGATTGGTTTGAAAAACCCTCATACCTCAAACCCCTTATTTCAGACCTTGCCTTGAACTACGCTCGACCTGATTCCCACTCGAGGATACGTAGGCAACCACATCGGTTCGGTCAACATCATCATAATCAAACCAATTTCCTTCAAGCCTTACCTTGAACTACGCTCGACCTGATTTCCACTCGGGGATACGTAGGCAACCACATCGGTTCGGTCAACACCATCATAATCAAACCAATTTCCTTCAAGCCTTGCCTTGAACTACGCTCGACATGATTTCCACTCGGGGATACGTAGGCAACCACATCGGTTCGGTCAATACCATCATAATCAAACAAATTTCCTTCAAGCCATGCCTTGAACTACGCTCGACCTGATTCCTACTCAGGGATACGTAGGCAACGGCATTAGTTCGGTCGACACCATTATAATCAACACCGCTTCTTTCCGACCATGGCCTGAACTACGTTGGACCTGATCCCCACTTGGTGGTACGTAGGCAGACTTTCAAAAAAAAGAAAAAAAGAAGGATGGCTCGCTAGGTCGAAAATCTGAAAGGACTCCAAGGCAAAAATTAGAGTTAAATCCAAGGTGAGCAATAACAAAAGAGAGAAAAGAGCTTGCTAGGTCACCTCACTGGTGCCTAGGCAAAAGTTATGAGTATTTGAGAGATTAAAGTCACGGTCCATGCCTCAAGCCAGAAAATCACCTTCCACACTAGGGGCAAACTTTGGCTACCTGCCTCGTTTGCCTGACTTTTACTATCTACCCTTCATACAAGGGGCAAACTTCGGTCACCTACCTCGTTTGCCCAAAACCTCCAATAAACCATCATCCAAACTAGGGGCAAACTTCGGTCACCCACCTCGTTTGCTTATGAATCCCACTTTGTACACCTCAAACTAAGGGTAAACTCCGTTTGCCTAACACAATCCCTTCACACCGAGGGCGAGTTTTCAAGTTACCAAGTTGTTTTGAAAATTTTGAAATAGAGCATCTTTTACTCTAAAAGCTAAGGCACTAATTCAAAGCACTTCCTGGGAGAAGTAAAAAAAAATTGACTAGATCTCTAGGGAAGAATTTTCAAAAAATCATATTTATCAGCAAAGTGCTACCATGTTAAGATGAGGGGTGAACACCAAAAGACAAATGGTACATCGTTTATGACGAAAGCACATCAAGATTTGACAAGACGAGCTTGTTTCATTTTGGTGTCAAATGTGTCATCCTCGTGCGTCAATGTCTGTCAAGTTTTTGAGTCTGTTGTAGTCTCAAATGTGTAAGTCAATAGTGACTAATAAAATTTTCAAATCAAGTTATAAAGAGCATGCCAATACAAGGAGGAGTACCAAACACCATTACCGCACCGGTTAAGGCGTCAGCATGAGAAGCGTCCAAACTTAGGGCAAATGCGAATTTCATCCCTTTCCAAACCATCAAAAGTTGACCATTATCTCCTTGCAACATAAGTCCATGAGTGGCTGTTGATCTTCCTTCATGCAACATAAGTCCATGAGTGACTGTTGATCATCTTCCTTCGTTCCTGCAACATAAGTCCATGCGTGGCTGTTGATTACCTTCCCTCCTCCATGCAACATAAGTCCATGCGTGGCTATTGATTACCTTTCCTCGTCCATGCAACATAAGTCCATGCGTGGCTGTTGATTACCTTCCCTCGTCCATGCAACATAAGTCCATGAGTGGCTGTTGATTACCTTCCCTCGTCCATGCAACATAAGTCCATAAGTGGCTGTTGATTGATCTTGGAGTGGGCACCGCAAAGATTTGATCAACCGCAAGAGATTCAGAGATGGATCCCGGTTCTAAGCCAGCAAGATTTGATCACCTATGAGAGATTCGAATTTGAATCATGGTTCCTGGTCAAGAGGAGTAGTTGAAGAGAGATCCCAGAAAGAGTCGTTTCATCCCCAGCAGATTTAATTTAATCCCCAGCAGGCATATCAATTCGTCAGTTCTTCTAATCAAGGTTAGTCCAACCATCAGTTCAATCATGACAGTCATAGTAGTTCACTGTCGACTCATCATATCGATTCGTACATCGTCAGTTCAAACATAACAGTCACAGTAGTTCACTTTCGACTCGTTATATCGATTCATACATCGTCAGTTTAATCATGACAGTCACAATAGTTCATTGTCGACTCGTCATCTCGATTAGTACATCGTCAGTTTAATCCATGATAGTCGCAGTAGTTCACTATCGACTCGTCATATCGATTTTTACATCGTTAGTTCAATCATGACAGTCACACTATCGACTCGTCATATCGATTTGTACATCGTCAGTTCAATCATGACAGTCACACTGTCGACTCGTCATATCGATTTGTACATCATTAGTTCAATCATGACAGTCACAGTAGTTCACTGTCGACTCATCATATCGATTCGTACATAGTCAGTTCAATCATGACAATCACAGTAGTTCACTGTTGACTCATCATCTCGATTCGTACATCGTCACTTCTTCTGGTCACGGTTAGTCCAACTGTTGATCCAATCTATGATAGTCGCAGTAGTTCACTGTCGACTCGTCATCTCGATTAGTACATCGTCAGTTCAATCATGACAATCACAGTAGTTCACTGTTGACTCATCATCTCGATTCGTACATCGTCACTTCTTCTGGTCACGGTTAGTCCAACTGTTGATCCAATCCATGATAGTCATAGTAGTTCACTGTTGACTCATCATCTCGATTCATACATCGTCACTTCCTCCGGTCACGGTTAGCCCAACTGTTGATCCAATCCATGATAGTCACAGTGGTTCATTATCGACTCATCATCTCGATTCGTACATCGTCAGTTCATTAATCATCATTAGTTTACCATCACTCTCATTCAAAATATGTCGTGTTCATCATTCTCATTCAAAATCTTAGGCTTCTATGGTCATTAATGGAGCTTTCATGTTCATCGCTTGATATCTCGGGATTTCATGTCCATCACTTGACGTCTCAGGACTTCTGTGTCAGTCTCTTAATTTCCAGGAATTCCATGTCCATCGATTATCTGTCAAACTGCATCTCCAATTATAGTCTTCTGGGACTCCATATCCAATAACATTCGTTTGCGAAGCACGCTTCCCAAAATTCAGAAGTTTGCTTCAAGACCCAGAGTCTTCAAACCTTGGTGTCCCTATTCGGGTCAATAATTGCATCACAGTCAGAAACACTAGCACGACACAAGTCCACTTGGAGTGGTACACCCCACAGCACCAATTCACGCTAGGATCAAAACACTAGACATGATTGGACTTAGGACAAAATTCATATCACATCCATGCATTGCATATCATCCTCATAGCATAGCATCCACATGTTTTGTTATGCATGTGTGATTTGTTCCTTTATGCCCCTGAACTACGCCCTGGTCTGATTCCCCTCGGGATACGTAGGCAGCTCACGCAGAGCACGACCAGCACTAACCTCATCATCCTTGCATCTTTTGCAACGTTTTTTTATCCTAAATCTATAGCCTCCAAAAATTCCTGTCTCTTCAAAGCTTTGGCACTCGCTTGCGACATGCGTTGCCTCGCAAGTTCATGCCAAAGAGGGGCAAACTGTAGACACCCCATTTTGTCGGCTATCAGATTTAGGAGACCCATAGCTTGGTGGTTCACAATGATCGAAAAAGACTTAAAAGGATTCCTGGAAGTCAGCTCTATCTCTCAGAATGCTCAGAATGACCAAAATGCCCCTAAAAGCCCGAAAACTCCCAGATTTGGTCCCAAAGTTCTAAAAACATGCTACATCATAAGAAAAGTGACAAAATGAGTTTTTAAGAAAAATCAGATGAAATCGTTAGCTCCCAGAGACCCCCGGAAGTCCCGGAAGTTCCCGAAAAGTCCCCGTTGACCGGTTTGACCATGGTTTGACCAGGTTTGACCAAGTTTGACCGAAGTCATCCAAATTCACCAGAATCATTCAGAATCATTAGAAAAGTATTAAAATGAGTTTTAAAAGAAAATCGAGCGAAAACGTCAGCTCCTGGGAGCTCCCAGAAGTTCCCAGAACTTCCCGGGAATCCCAGGTTTGACCAGTTTGACCAGAATTTGACTTTAGAACTGGGGCACCGTAACATTTTTCAAACATTTTTCACAGATAATAGAGGTCAATAGCTTTCCAACGGTATATCGCACATAATTTCTGGATCTAAAACGAATTTATTATGAATTTCCAAATGCGAAGAAGGCGATCAAATCCGCTTTTATCGCAAATACCGCAAATATTTTCAAAGTGACCTATCCCCAAACTATTTTTTATGTAAAGTAGACTCCATTACCTTTCTAACGGTATATCACAACCTCAGTTTGGAGTTCATACGCATTTTCTATGAATTTCGGACGAAATAGGGCCTTTTCACGAATACCGGAACCTCTGGGGGCCTAAACGTAAATTTCTGGGCGTCTGAGGAGCAGTGCCGCCGCGGCACTGGCCCAGTGCCGCCGCGGCACTCAACCCTCGCAGAGTCCATTTTTGTAATTTTTTTGGGGGGTCCAATTTGATTAATTGAAAGTCAAAACGACATAGTTTTGTGTTCACAGTTGTTTGGAACCAACGGGAGTACTTCTAAAACCCCAAAACCACCCCAAATTGGCCTATATAAACCCCCTATTGCTCTTCATTTTAGGGGGGCCAAGTGCAAAGCTTGAAAAGTTGTAGAGAAGAAGAGAGATAGAGATAGGTTTAGAAGAGAGAAAGGGAGCTTCTCCCATTGATTTTCCATTAGAATGTAAGTTTTATTCTTGTTTTCTTCCATCATCCTTCTATATACTTCACATTCAAAGTCCACTCCAACCCTCATTCTTGAGCATTTATGAGATAGGAAGCTACTTCCATGTCCAAATGTCAAAATCTATGAGTGAAACACCAAGCTACAAGTCCAAAATCACATTGATTATCATCTATTGATTGCTATTTACTTGCTTGTTTATATATATGTTCATCCCTTCTTACCTCATTTCTTTTTATTTTTCTTTATTTACTTACTAGTTCATCATCATCTAAGTGATGACATGAAGTTTGGGGTGAGTGAATCCTTATGGATAGTAGCTCTTGACCTCAAAAATATGTTTGATAGATGATGATCATAACTTCAATACCTCCAAGGTATTCTTGAAGTTATGCTCAAAATAAAATAAATCTCTCCAACAATCTTGGAGGTTCTTGATGATGAGTTTGATGTTGGCATTTTAAGTGGCTATAATCCTTATTGAGTATTGAAAATATGCTTTCAAAACATCTATCTCAAAACCCCTCTCAATCCCTCTCCTTTTGGTTTCAAGAAACAAAATCTTGTTTTCCCCAAAATCTTCAAAATAATGAGTCAAACAGTGAGTGAATTGAGTTCAAAGATTTCTCTAGGACTCAATACTCAACATATGGATGCATGGCAACTTGAGAAGTCTTCCTAACTCATTGGAGAACACCCATGATTTTTTGTTTGACTTGGAAGTACTTGGAAATGGTCCATTTGGATCCCAACATTCCTTCCAGACATTCTATTTTTTCTGTCACAGCAGCTAGGTCCACTTCCAACCTCTTTTTCAGAAACCGTTTCCAAAAGGGGTGGTCCTAACTTATTTTTCCCTTAAACGTCAATGTCTTAGGAAACTTTCTGTATAAAATGGGCCTCTAGATCATTAGTTTTCATGTTCTAATATTTTTCAACATTTCAGTCGACGGTACGGACTCTGTTTCTGAGCGACCTTCATTGTTTATATGATTTCTCTCAATATGTGATAGATATACAAGATTGGCCTTTTGGGTTGTGTTCGAGACACAATAAGGAAGATCTCCATAAAAAAGCATGCATTGAAAACATTCCTAACCCCTCTTTTCAAATTCCAAAAGATCATGCTACTGTTCTGTCCACTATTCACAGCAAGCACATTTCAACTTTCATTCTTTGATTTAATGCTCATATGCATTCCAAATTAGTTCATATCTTAGAAAGTAGTTCATACTATATTTGTACATATCCCATGTTAATTTCATTCATTCATTCATACACATTTTAGACTTCTAAGTCACTCTAGGAATCCATGTACCCAAAACACACTACAACCTTTGCACATTTTAGAAACATACATTGCATTCATGCAAGATTTGGGGTTTTTGTAACTCTCAATCTAAGAAGATTATAAGGAATGAACTCGATCACACGTTCATGCTTCCCCTTGATCTAATCATCCTTTCTCATCCGTCCCGAGGATTGAGGGATCTTCTTTTCTCAAAGATTAACATGCATCATACTAGCTTGCTAAGCATATTTAGATTTTTTTGATTATTTGGTTCAAGAACAATCCATGTCCCCCTTTAGATTAGGAAGTCTTGATTATTTGATACATGATTAGACGATTTTTCCTAGGTTTATTTGTATGATCTTTCACTTTACATTGCATGATATTTGGCTTAGATCTTATGTATGATATCTTATCTTTATATCTTCCATTTTAAATTTCTTTATGTGATGTAATAATATTAATTGTCGAACCATACATAGTATAAGATGATTATTTGGATGCTAATTGAGGCCCGTCGAAAGACGGGGCGAGTTGAGGGTGTTTTAGTCGCGACAAAGGCTCCTTCCTCTCTCGTACCAAAACCCCGAACCAAGTTCTTTGGTTATGAAGGACCGGTGCCCTTATCCGCTTGGGTGAGTCAAATTAGGTTTCTTGGTTCCTTAAAGACCAAGTGTCGACTCTGTATCTGTTTTCAACAAACCAACCATTTTTTTCCTTTGATTAATTTCAAACAGTTTCAAAACAAAACCCAAACAACAAAGAGGCGGAAGCCCGGTGTCCACAGTCACTTTCAAAAGTTTTGCAATGTTCGCGATAAAATTGATTTTATCGCCTTTTTCACCTTCAAAAATTCATAATAAATTTGTTTAAATCCAAGAATTATGTAAGATATATTGTTGGAAAGCTATTGACCTCTAGTATCCATGAAAAATGTTAGAAAAATGATACAGTGCTCCGGTTTTAAAGTCAACTCTTGGTCAAACTGGTCAAATCAAGAACCTCTAGGAAGTTCTAGGAACCTCTAGGAGCTCCCAGGAGCTGATGTTTTCGTCCGATTTACTTTTTAAACTTATTTAATACTTTTCTCATGATCTAGAATGATCCTAAAATTTTTTGGCAATTTTGAATGATTTCGGTCAAACCTTGGTGAAACTTGGTCAAACTTTGGTCATACCGGTCAACGAGGACTTTCCGGAAACTTCCGGGACTTCTGGGGGTCTCTTGGAGCCGACGATTTCTTCTGATTTTGCTTGAAAACTCATTTTTTAGTACTTTTTTATGATGTAGCATGTTTCCAGAACTTTCGGTCCAAATCTGGGAGTGTTCAAGCTTTTCAGTCCTTTTTGAGTCTTTTTCAATCATTGTGAACCACCAAGCTATGGGTCTCCTAAATTTGATAGCCGACAAAATGGGGTGTCTACACCCACCCAGACTCACACTCATGGTCTGGGTTATCAACCATTTAAGAAAGAGCTGAGAGAAGAAGAAGGCAATTAATGCACCATTGGACCCTTACCAGAAGACACTCAATGGATACTTTATTAAGGAGGGAGGGATTTCCCCTCTTGTGGCTTTCCAGAACCATGGGTAGACCAGAAAGATAATTGCTTGAAGCCAGGGTTTGAGATCTTCTTCCCCCACGAATTCTCTAAGTATCATGATCCATATCTACAGGTACCCGTGAAGTCAGCTCCTGCAAAAGATTGGATTTGTGCACTTGATGGCTCGGTCATGAAGAATCTGTTGGGCGAGAAAAGCACAAAATCGAGGGAACGGGCCAAGAAGGGGTCATGGAAGACAAGGACGAAAAAGAGCATGCTGAGGGTTGGGTACAGGAAGAAGAACCAGAAAAAGAAGAGATGGAAGAGATTACCAAGACAGTGGATCAGGAAGAATGCTTCACTTCTAATCTAGGGGGAGAAAGCAAGAAGGAGTGTGTTTTCGAGTCTAGTGATAGGTATCCCCCACTCCCAGAGTCTGTAATGGCCCAAATGAGGCGTCTTTCAGTTTCTATGTCTGTTTAATCGCTCCAAAGAAAGTCAGTGAAAGTCTGACTAATTATGCCTACTCAAATGCGCTTAATGAATGTGATGAATGTGTTGATCATGAAATAACAAATGAATTGCAAAAATTAATCGAAAAGGAAAAAGAGTCTGCATGTAAAATCATTGAGGACACTCTAACGAGAAATCTAGAAAATGAAAATGATCCTCAAAATGTTTTTATTGGCTCTACCCTTAGCAAAGAAGAAAGCAAGGAATTTATCAATCTATTAAATGAATTCAAAGATATTTTTGCATGATCTTACAGCGATACTCCAGGTATCGATCCAGAAATAGTCCAACATCACATCCCTCTCTTCCCCAATTCAAAATTTGCAAAACAAAAATTAAGGCGAATGAGGCCTGAATGGGCACTCAAAGTTAAAGAGGAAATTGAAAAGCAATTGAGAGCCGGATTCTTAATGGTCATCGAGTATCCGGAGTGGATCGCCAATATTGTGCCTGTCCCAAAAAAGGACGGTCGTGTTAGGGTTTGTGTCGACTTTTGGGATCTGAACAAAGCCAGCCCTAAGGACAATTTCCCTTTACCCACATTGATGTGTTAGTAGACAACACAGCGGGACATGAACTCCTATCTTTTATGAATGGGTTTTCAGGGTATAACCAGATTCTAATGGCACCCGAGGATAGAGAGAAATCCACTTTCATCACACCGTGGGGCACATAATGCTATAGGGTGATGATGTTTGGGCTCAAAAATACGGACGCAACTTACCAGCGGTCCGCTATGACATTACTACACGACATGATCCATAAGGAAGTAGAGGTGTATGTGGACGATATGATTGTGAAATCTAAGGAGAGGAAAGGACACTTGGATGCGTTGAGAAAGTTCTTCGGAAGGTTAAGAGAATTTAGAATGAGGCTGGACTCTCAGAAGTGCACCTTCGGAGTCACTACCGGAAAGTTGTTGGGATTTCTCATCACCCGGAGAGGAATAAAGGTGGACCCGACCAAAATAAAAGCCGTAGTTGAAATGTAGCCACCAAAGAATGAGAAAGAATTAAAGGGGTTCCTGGGTAGAATACAGTTCATCAGCCGCTTCATCTCAAAACTCACCCTATCTTACGACCCTTTGTTTAAGCTGCTTAGAAAAGGAGAGAAGTTAAAATGGGATACCCTATGCTAGTAAGCCTTCGACAAGATCAAAACATATCTCCAAAACCCACCTGTCCTATTACCTCCCTTACTCGGAAGGCCTTTATTGTTGTACCTCTCTATGTCTGAAGATTCGATGGGGTGTATGTTGGCTCAAGAAGGAGAAGAGGGGCACGTGGAAAGAGCCATTTATTATTTGAGCACGAGAATAACTAGATACAATCTGAAATACTCTACCTTAGAGAAAGCATATTGGACCCTAGTCCGGTGTACCCTTCGTCTTAGGCATTATATGATAGCCTTTCCGGTAACCCTAATCTACCGAATGGACCCACTTAAATAACTGTCTGAAAAACCTGCTTTAACCAGTAGAATTTTCCGGTGGACCATGATGTTGGCAGAATTCGACATCAAGTACGTCACTTCCAAATCCGTGAAAGGAAGAGTTTTCGCCGAATACCTAGCCGACCTTACCGTAGTATCTAGAAAAAAAGGTGAGTTTCGATTTCCAGATAAAGGGGTGATGGAGATAGAGGAAAACTTGTGGAAATTGTACTTCGATGGAGCAGCCAACCAACTGGGCCATGGGGTTAGAATCATCCTTATAGCTCCAGACGGGACTCCAACTCCTTTGGCCCTCAAGCTTAAGTACAACTCAACCAACAACACGGCAGAGTACAAGGCGTGCATAATTGGAATGGAAGCAGCGCTGGCCTTAAAAGTTCAAAAGATCAATGTTTTTGGGGACTCTAATTTGATCATATCTCAAGTTCAGGGTGATTGGAGGGTGAAGCATGAGAAATTGAGACCTTACCACGATTATCTAGAGAGTTTGAAGGTGTAGTTCAAGGAGATATCTTTTTATTACCTCCCCCGAGAAGAGAACCAATTGGCTGATTCCTTAGCAACCTTAGCCTCAATGATACAAATCCCTTCAGGAGTCACTATGATCCCGCTATCCATAGAAATAAGGAACCAACCGTCATTTGAGATGATCGCAGCTCTAGAAGAGGAAGGAGAAACACCTTGGTACAAGGATGTTTGGAAGTTCATTACAAAAGAATAATACCCTAAGGGAGCCTTAGAGAAGGACAAGAAGGCAATCCAGATATTCTCTGCTCAATTCATGATCTATGCGGACAAACTGTCGAAAAAGTCGTATACCGGGTATAATTTGGAATGCTTGTACGGGAAGGAGGCCAAGAGAATGATGGTGGAGATACACGAGGGAATTTGTGGGCCCCACTGAATGGGCATATGTTGGCAAAGAAGAAAATTCGATAAGGTTATTACTGGACAACCTTGGACAGAGAATGCTGTGAGTATGTTTGAAGATGCCATAAGTGTCAGATCCTTGTAAATCTAATGTACGCCCCGCCATCTCAGCTTTATAGCATGACCACTCCCCGGCCATTTTCTGCTTAGGGCATCGATATCATCGGTGAAGTAGTTCTGAAAGCTTCTAATGGGCACCATTACATAATCGTGGCAATTGATTACTTCACTAAGTGGGTAGAAGCTGCGTCATACGCTACTCTGAAGGCTAAGGATGTGGTAAACTTCATCGAGAAAAACATAATCTATAGATACGGGGTTCTAAATGAGTTTAGTTCAGATCACGGTAGTCATTTCCAAGGAAAAGTCATCCCACTCTTAGAAAAGTACAAGATTACCCGTCATCAGTCATCCTCGTACAGGTCACAGACGAATGGGGCAGTAGAATCAGCTAATAAGAATGTCAAAGCAATCTTGGGGAAAACAACGAATACAGACAAGGTTTGACACGAGAAACTGCTATTTACACTGTGGGGATACTGGACCTCCGTAAGAACCTCTTTGGGAGCCATGCCGTATTCTTTGGTTTACGGGATGGAAGCCGCCCTCCCGGTTGAAGTAGAAATACCATCTTTTTGGGTTTTAACAGAGTGTGAAGTAACCGAACTAGAATGAATCTGGGGAAGGTATGAAGAATTGGTGTTGCTTGATGAGAAAAGGTTGGTTGCTATAAACCGTACTCGAGGATATCAGAAGAGGATCACTCGTGCTTTCAACAAAAAGTTTCGCCCAAGGAAGCTCGATGAGGGTGACCTTGTCCTCAAAGAAATGAAAGTGCCCGTTTATGACCCCAGTCAGGCCATATATCATTAAGACTCTCCTCTCTGGAGGGGCTGCCTATCTTATGGACCTGGACAGGGTTGAATTTAAGTACCCAATTAACCTCGATCGCCTCATGAAATATTTTTCTTGAAGCCATTTCTTTCAAAACCTCCTATATCGATGAACTGCGCTTGACTTGATTCCCACTCGGGGATACATAGGCAACCTGCTCAGTTTTGTCATTAATAAAACTGCCCGGGCGGCACCTTCCTTCAAGCCTTAAACTGAACTACTGCGGACCTGATACCCACTCGGGGATAAGTAAGTGGGCTCTCAAAAGCCTTTGATCCTTGAAGAACCCAAAAATCCCTATGCTAAACTAAGGGCAAACTTGCGTTTGCCCAGAATCACATCGAAGCCCCAAAACCAGAGGCAAACTTCGTTTGCTGAGCCGAGGAATCCAGATAATACCTTAAGCCCACCTCTAGATCCCCTGGCTGTCAAAATAAGTACTATATAGAAACAAATAAGAATTCATTATATAGAATGATTAAAGCTCTATGCCAGATTCGAGGCAAAGTAACGAAAAGCCAAGAAAAGATTTTTAAAAAAAAGGAGGGTTGTCATAACCTAAGGATAGATCGAAAGAGTGAATACATTGATTGAACATGATAGAACATTTTCTAAACATAAACATTCTTTGGAAAATCAAAAAATCACATTCAAAAGCACAGGAAAGTAGACAAGACTTGTTGGATATTTTTGTAAAATAAAGTTTTGTCCTGTTATTTTACTTTGGTCCATGTATGTCTACGAAGTCTATCTCTGGATCAGAGTCTGGATCTGAAGAAGGAACTCAGCAGTAGGCACGATCGAAGCTGAGATTCTCCGGGGGGGGGGGGGGGGAGCTGACACCCTGTCCTACCATGCCTTAGTGAAAGCCTCCACGATGGAAGATCGCATGGTCGAACTCCTAGTGAGATCAGCAATAATAACCTCAGTAGTATCCTGGAGAAGCCCGTACTGACGAACCACCCGACCAGGAATATAGAAAGTGGTAGCATGCAAGCCGGGCAACCAGATACCAGATCGCCTGGGAAGCCATACTGCAATGGAATGGTAAATCCACTGCGGACAGACCCAACAGATATCATCGAAAGAAAGACCCCGAAACCAATCGAGCAAGGCATCGGCAGAATGGAATAAATGATAAACCTCCATACGATCATAGGGAAGCGGCCCACGAAGGTGTGAGGGGTGTATGAAGAGATCAAGGCATTCCATAAGCCAAATCTGTAAGATGAACGGTGCTCCCAAAGATAACATGGCCCCGGTAGTATGAGCACGATCCAAGCCAATCAAGGTTTCACCAAGGACCATCATGACAGCACTCTTCATCTCTTGCAAACCATAGGCAATGGGTATGAGGACATCGGAAGATGACTGAAAGAGGGAGTAAGAGAGCATGGCTATCGATAGTGCACACATCAAATAATCTGATACCCGCCATCATAGGGGTCCCCCAGGGGAGCATAAACAGAGGAAAGACGCTCAAAGTCGTTCTGCCGGTTGTGAATAAAAGAGCCTGCCACATTCCGGGATGTATGATGGAAAGCAGTAAGTCCTGAACGTATCCGACCTACACCAGAGGGAACTGTCAGCTCCACAAAAGGATCAGTGTGCAAAATAGCGATAAACTCCTTGAACAAAGGACAAACCTCCTGGAAGCCAAAATGAAAAGCGTGGAGAGAAGGGTCCCAACACTGAATAGCGGCTCAAAGTAAGCCTTCATTCAGAATCATCCATCGGAAAGAGAAGAGGTCGTTTAATCTGAAACACTCAAATTTAAGCATGTCAATGCCAGAGAGAGTATCCATCCATGGGAAGAGGATTTGGGAACTAATAGGGGCCATTTGAGAAGGGAGGGGATGGAAGTGGATGAAAGATAAAAGTGTTCTACGGAGGTTTGGGGTAAAAGGGGTATAAATAAAAGATAATATGCCCATACCTACCCGTGGAACATGATAAATTTCCACGGCACTCACCAGAATGCTGCACGGCAGTCAAAAATTGCCACGCTGTAGTCCCGGACTGCCGCCACGGCACTCGCTAAGTGCCACGTAAGACTAACCGAGTGCCGCGTGGGGATTATTCTTGGCCAGGGTCTATTTGTACTATTTTTTTCCCACCTGCAAACAAAAAGGACCAAATAAAAATAGTAAAATGTATGCATCATGCATCACGTACAACAAGACCCAACTATGGTCACGTTCAGTCATTCATCCACATGAATAAGCAATAAAAGTAGAATAATGATCGCAAGTATTCACTGATCACAGAAAAATAAAAAGAAAGAAAGGACCAAGCCATGGTCACACATACGGTAAAGCAACAACGAGAAGAACAGAAAGGATAAAAAGAAGTCATAATAAAATGTGCAGACAACTATCCTATCGTGGCTATCCAAAAGCTATCAACAAAAGCAAATGTGTGTATGTGATACAGTCATCCAAATAGAAGTGTGTCTCCTCTCCAAAAAAAATAATTAAAACATAAAAAGAGAAAGGGAAGAGAAATAAAGAGTAAGGTCAACCCCGGCCCCAACTCCGAGTTTGACGCGTGGCGTGTCTGAGGGGCTCCTCCTCTGACTCTATCCCACTCGCTCCGCCTCTGCCTCCACCTATGCTGCCACTGTTACCTCCACCGCTGCCTCCACCTCGTCCGGCACCGCTACCTCCGGGAGCTCCACTAAAATCAATGCCGAACTGCTGAAGCCGCTGCTGAAGCTCCCTCACCTGCAGGACCAAAGCCCTATTCTGTTCCTCCTGAATGGAGAAATAGATTGCATAACCAAGTGTTATTTAAAGATCAAAAAATGCTAAAATAAGTGAAAAGAGTTAGTAGAAGTTTTACCAGAGCTCTCGCGTGAGCCTCAGCAGATACCTGCGCTGCATCAGCCTGAATCAAAAAATCAATAAGAAAGAGGTTAGAATATCGGAATGGGAATACAAATTTTAACCAAAGTCAAGTTTCAGAGTTTACCCTCCACTCTCGACCGTAGACCCACTCTCTCACGCTATGGACGTAGAGCAAGCCCTCCTCTGCATAGTCCCGCGGGATGTGGTCATACTAGAGTAGAATGGTGGGAGCACCCACCTGATATCTGGGGACCGTAGTCATGACCTGCACACCATAGGAGACTGTCTGAAGGCTCCAGTCCCAGGGCGATAGATCTGGAGCCCGAGTTGCTTTAGGTACAAGCTGCAAATAAGAAGAGCGAATCCAGTAAGAAAGTATACATGCATGACTAAGAACTGAAAGAAAGATTGAAAGGCTAAAAGAAACTCACCTGAGTCACTTCCATCAAAGGGAAGTTCTTCACCAGCTTGTCAGCGCGGAAGGCCTCATATCCATCAGGGGGCTCCAGGAAGTCCTAAATAGAGAGTACAACTAAAGGACCGTGAGTGCAGAACCCTGGAGGGTCTCTGTAGCTCTCATAGAATCGGGTGGAGGACGTGGCACGTGAAAGATAGGAGCCATCAGCGACTGTTTGGTCACCCTCTCCCCCAGATACCACGCCTGAGCATTTGGGCCATCCAATAATATCCTCTGTACGTCATACCCAATCGACTGTCGAACCCCCAGACGAGCGGTGGAAAGCACGTCGAGCCAAGGCTTCCAGTAGACGTGTGGCTCTCGCAGATTTGTCAAGAAGTTCCTAAACGAAATAAAATCATGGGCCCTGGTCTTTCGCCCTACCCGCTCCTTCTTCCATTTCAATCCCTGAGGAATAATGAGGGAATCCGCTGGTCGCGTCTCAGGCGACATCATCTGTAGATACTTATGAGACCAGATTTGCAAGAAAGAAAAAGAGTATAAGCCCCCGGATTCATAAAATAAAGTTTAATTCGAAAATGAAAAATAAATGAAAGAAAAGGTAAACCTCCCACGCCCTCCAGAAGCCACCAGTGGAGCACGGACGATCCCGGGAAATGTCCTCCATATGCTTGTATAGGATGGCTAATCTTATACCAGCCCAGTCGTACTGATAGAACAGGCCCATGACCTCCAGGGACCACACCAGTGCCACTAAAATCCGATCCCCACTGGTACTTAGCAGAGAACACCCCAACATGTACATAATAAAGCCTCGGGCCATCTACTCGTCCGTGAAGCCCTGATGGCCCTTGAACATATCCATAAATCACTTGGCCGTGACTAAGGGCCCCTTAGGAATAGGTCCTAGTAGCGGCAACACCCTATCCCACTCTATCATCGTATTAAGATAACAGAGGCACTCCCCCCGAAAGGGGGATCCCTGTGATCATGCTAAAATCCAATGGGGTCATGGTCATCTCCCCAAACGAGAAGTGAAATGTGTTGGTGGTATCCCACCACTGCTAGGAGAGGGCATGAATCTGTCGCAGGTCATTGGAACTCTTCGCCAAAAACTTGATGAAGTGTCCAAAGCCCTCCGCATTAATATAGCCCCGCGGCACTCAACTCCTCATACCATGCAAAACCGTGTGCCAAGCTGCCATATCCTTTTAGCACGGCGAGCTGAAGCTGCAAAAATTTTTTTTTTGCAAAATTTGGTATTAGCAGATGAATAAATGAAGTAAAAGAAATAAAAGAAAAGAAAAAAATATATATGTATAATAATAAATAATGAAAATGAATGAATAAAAGAAAGCAGCTGAATCGCTCAGAAGCACAACGTTCATGTTCATGAAAAATCTAGTCATCATGCATCGCATTCACAAGAATTATGAGAAAATAAAATATATGTGAATGAATGAGGAGTAAAAGAGTGATGAAATGAAATAAAAAAAAAAAGAAGAGAGAGCAGTCACGACACTCAAAAAGCATTCACACTCATCATATACGCTTATGTAGAGTGTCGGTATCATTTATCTATTCTTTGAGTTCATAAGCAATATTAAGAATGAGAAAAGGAAATACCAATAAAATCAAAGCACTCGGAAGCATGGAGAGTAGGGCGTATGCATACAAAAGCGCATTTGAGTTAAAGTCTTACTATACTTTGTGATTTCAAGAGAAAATTGAAAAGAAAAGGGGAGCATGTACCTCGCGCCTGAACGTACGGGCAGACAAGTACTCATCAGAGTCCCGGAGAAGGAATGTAGCGTCAGCATGAGGGGTGGCCCGGTACTTGGCCTTCTTTCTACTGCCTGAGCCGCTAGCCATAATCTATCAAAGAAAAAAAATAGATTTGTATGTCAAAATCTTGAAAAAGAATTCAAGAAAACAACAATAAAAAAGAGAATTTTGAGATTCTGCTTGAGAGGAACTGACCCGTAGATCCTTTAGATCAATGCGAGAAAAGGGAGAAAAATCTCCAGAGGATTTCGGATTGAAGAGAAATGAAAATGGAATGAAAAAAATGAATTGAAAACCTGCGTATAAGCTTCTTGCCCGCCTAATGCGGCACTCGGTATTTGTGCATGACAGTTCATGAAGTACGGTATGACACTTGCTAAGTGGCGCAACGGCATTCCGCGAGTACCGCATGGCAGTCACGGACTGCCGTGTTTTTAAGCGTGTACCGCATTTGAGGTGGTTAAGAGATATTTTGTTTTCCCCCCAAAATTCAAATTGAGTCTTGGAATTTGAAATCGGAACCCAAGAATTTACCTTTCTTTTGCGTTTTGGTCCCTGAAAGTGATTTCCTAGACCAAATCAAGCCCCCTAATTTTGTGAAATTAAAATTCTTTGACCCAATTTGCTCTCGATGCTAGAATTTGGTTTGTTTTGGATCAATTTGACCCCTGTTTCAGGAATTTTTGAATATTGTAAGTCCGATTTTGAAAATTGAGAAGAATTCGAGTTTGAGTGACTCCTGATTTTGAAAATTGAGAAGAATTTGAGTCTCAGTGACTCCTGATTTTGAAAATTGAGAAGAATTTGAGTCTGTTTGACTCCAGAATAATCTGAATATGGTTAACTCCTAAATTTCGAGAGCATAAAAGATTTATACTCCTGGTCTTCGCAACAGATTTGCGTTGGCCCCATCTTCGCAACAGATTTGCATTGGCCCCGCTTTAAAAATATAACAAATTTATATTCCCGATTCTTGTAACAAATTTAAGATAATCACCTTTTTGATAGTGTAACGGATTTGCGCTCTCGGCCCTCGCAATAGATTTGCGTTGACCCAATGCTTAATAATCTTCTTCGTTAATTGCATCATGTAGCATGCATCGCATAGAGAGAACATGAGATAGAGCAAACATATCCGACATGGCTGAAGGGCTACGGATTTTCAGAGAAAACTCACATTGACACAGGGGTTTAAGTCGCGAAGAGCTGCCCAGTCAATTGCATTTGTCCTTTAGCTGGAACGGTCGCGTACCCTGAAGAAAATTAACATGAGCATTGAGTAGCATAAGGCATGGATTACGTCTAAAAATGTTAAGATTGCACGTTCTAGAATCACATCATTCATAGAGTATGAAATTGCATGGACCGACGTCATTTGCATGAGCATGTGCATCATGATAAGATAAGTGCTTGCATCCGTAAGATTACTTGTGCTTGCATGTGTGTTCGTCCCTATCCGAACTACGTTTTGGTCTGATTCCTGAGGGGATACGTAAGTAGGTCATCATGGAGCGCGACCAACTAGAATCTTGCCGCGCGCCTATTTTTTTCTTTTGCAATGCATTTTGTTTTTACCTAAATTCGTTAGTTTGGTCAAAGGCTTATCTTCACATAGGCTTCGACGATCACTTATGAATAGGCGTTGCTTCACAGGCTCCGTCAAAGAGAGGCAAACTATAGACACCCCGATTTTGACCAAACGTCGAATTAAGGGGAGTACTACCTCCATATCCGATGATGATGATGCCCGAGCTAATATAGGGTTTCTAGAAATGATTCAAGCTATTCAAAGGCTCTGCAATTTAAATAAAGGAAAAAAAAAAGAGGGGATAAGAGAAAATGGCATAGGACAGAACCTACGGTAGTTACGGGTTGCCGGTGCGGCATTCACAGATTGTCGGACCGTCAGTAAGTGAATACCGCAACGACTGTCACTGAATGCCGTTAAAATGCACCAAATATCGCAAAAATGGGAAATCCTGAAAAGACGGTAGTTCCTGAAGTTGTCCGTGGCATTCAGTGAATGCCGCTACGGCATTCATTGAGTACCACATCGGCAGTCACTGACTGCCGCTTCCATCTCCAGTAAGTGCCGCATTTTCTGGCAGACAGCTATAATACAGCACATTTTTTACCATCAAAAAGACATACGAGATCAGTGTTTTTGCCCCTGAAATGACTGAAATACCCTTTTAAATTTGCCTATATAAAGAGGGTGAATATCCCATTACAAAGGGGGATGAATTCTTAAATCTTCCAACCTTATCTTGAATCTTTTCATCTTCAACCTCTCAAATTTTCCAAACATACCTAAGAATCACCTTCATAAGAGTGGGAGAGGAAGTTGTGTCTGTGAATTAAGAGTTGAAGAGTTTGTTTTACTCATGGAAACCCTTCAAAATCACTAAGTTGATGACATTTGGAGGTAGACTTTAGACTAATTAGCTTTTAAATATGTATTAACTTGGATAATACTTGAGATTTAAGTCATTTCTTTCAATTACATTCCCCTCATGTCTCATTCGATTCTCTTGATATGAAGTCCTTTGGCTCTCTTGTAAGTTGATGGTTTAAAAGGGGATTGAAGTTGATGTTTAACATGTTTAGTTAATAAGTCCAAGTCTATTATCATGATTTGGGTTTATTGTCTTTAGATTTCATGAAGCTTCTCCATACATCATTGAATCTACTAGCATAAGATTCATTAGCCTCCTATGACCATAAAATGATCGGAGAATTAGTTTAACTAAAGCCAAGTTTAATGGCTTAGTAGTTAAAATTAGTAAGTGAAAGATGAACTAGACAAAGGTGCAGTGAGTTCATCAACCACTTTTCATCAAAGATTTTTAGTTAAACATCGAACCGTTGGAATTGAATGAAACCGATGGGAAAGTGTCCATAACTCAAAGTTCTACCACTGCAATTTTTGTTTTAAATTTTTAATAAGATTCCATGGTTAGGGTGGTTTGGTCATGAATTTTGTGAAACCACAACAATCTGTCCAGAGTTTCAGAACAATACCACCTTTTTAAAAGGAGTTAATCAGAGCCCTAATCAAGTATTGATGACCCCAAATAATTTTTTCTGTGAAGTTTAATGTGTTAAAAGACCCGCTAAAAAGATTAGAGTCTTTTAGATTTTTTTACTATCTTAAGAAAATCGTACAATATCTCTGGACAGAAGGTTGGAAATTTCTAAGTAATGTCTAGTGTTTATTCAATTTCCAAAGATCTAATCGTTGGAACTTTGATTTTCTTTTTGGATTAGAAACTAGACTCATAAAGGCATCTTGCGTCCAAAATTCATTGACATCAAACCACGGGAACCATGCTTTTCCAATTCTTAAAATTTTTATTTGCTCTCTGCAATTCTCAGAATTTCATGACAGATTTGTTAAACTTTGTAAATAAAGGTTCAATTGATTCTTCCATAACTTAGGGCTTAAACCATGCTTCAATAATGATTAGTTAAACTTAAATCCAGAGACTAGATGATTCAAATCAACAAGTAGTTCATGGTTCTTTCTTGTTTATGTTCATGTACATTCAACCATGTAGGTTAATACTTGTAATTAGAATTCATTCCATGTTAGGATTGAATTTAATTAAATATAATTGTAAGTTCCTTGTGACTATGTAGGGATTAAATCACCTCTATATGGACATTGCATTGGCTCCTAGTTGAGACTTGCATATCTATAGAAGTGATGCACTTCCAACTAATTAGGAGGAAATTATAATTATGTCAACTCTTTCATACTTGATAAATTTAAGTTAGAAGTTCTAGGATGATATTCAGAATTTCATGTTATATCCAAAGCATGTGGACAAACCCCTTATTTTGTAGCGCTGTTAAGGTATGATCTCTCAAACTTTTCTTTAGTTTATGTTAATTCCTTGATTTTAATTGATTTATGACTTCATGCGCGACACCTTAGAAATAGGATTTGCCTTATGTGTATGTGTGCGATTAGAGACTCTTCATTAGGTTTTCCCTTGTTGTATGTGTTGCACATTTTTTTAGTTTTATTTTCGTGGCTGGATCCCGGGTAAGTTCCCGAGTTCCTTTGTGCATATCACGTCGCTTGCTATTTGAATTATGTGGTTTATGAATGATATTTTATCATTTGCAATCTTACACCCTTTAGACATACTTTTGTAATGTATATTTATATGTATGTGTTAGTTAAGGGCATACTTAGATTAATAAATTCGATTAAAAGGATGTTGAGTAGAGGCATATCACGAGATAGGATGAGAGGGGGTGTTTTAGTCCGCCAGGCTCCTTCCCCTCTCATTCCATAATCCCCGGACCTAGTTAACCTCTGGTTTCTAAAAGATCAGTTGGTTTCTTAATTTTCCTTTTAAAAATTAAGTGGCAACTCGTTGCTGAATTTGAATTTGAATTTGAAAAATGTTTTAAATAAAAAAGTTGTGGGTGGGGAAAAATTGCGATATCCACAGGTCCAATGGTGCATCAACTGCTTTCTTCTTCACTCTCGGTTCCTTATTCGATGATTGATAACCCAGACCATTAGTGTGATTCTGAGTAGGGATTTTTGGAAACTCCGACAGGCCTTGAAGATTCTTACCCAATCCCATGCCTAGGAAGAAACCCATCTTTTTCATAATCCCAACGACCAACGGGCTCGCATATTGATCAAAATATAGTGGCAGGAACTCTCTTAGCTATTCATCTTCCAGCATGTTAATGAACTCGAACTCTCCCAGACTTGTCTCCTCTTCCTGAAGTTGTACCTCTTGAACTGGCATGCTTGATGAGGTTTCAGGCGAACGGACCCAACTGTCCCCAAGAATATCACAAACCTTGATTTTCCAGACGCATTTGACTTTTGATGAATCGTAGATGGAATCGCACCCAGACTGTCCAACCATGGCCTTCCTAGAAACAAATTAAAAGAAGCGGGGATGTCAATGACCTGGAATTCGGCCTCCTTTTCCAAAGGCTCGACAGGGAGATGAAGGAGAATTATACCCATGACTGTCCTCTGAGTGTTGTCATATGCTCTCACCTTCTACTCGGACGGTATAAACATTGATTCATCCAAACCCATGCGCTTAGCTATTCAGAATGGACATACGTTTAGAGCAGACCCACTGTCAATAAGATAACCAGGCACAGTGTTTCCTAGGCATTCAACAGTGACGTACAATGGTTTATTGTGAAAGGGCCCTCCCGGAGGCAAGTCATCTGGTGAAAAGGTAATAACCAGAGTCAGAATTCTACCGATCATTCCTACGAGGTCCTCTGGTGCTGTGTCGATAGAAACATCAGAATGATTTAGAGCATCAAGGATTACCTGTCTGTACCACTTAGAGGTGATCAACAAACCCCATATGCTGATGTTGGCCTGAGTTTTCTTCATTTGTTTCAGAACCCGATCTTCTTCTTCTTCTTCGTTCATCTTCCCCCTTCATCTTCCCCTCCCCGAGTTATCCTCCTCTAGCTCGTGCAGTTTGAAATGCCTCCCCGACCGAGTTAGATGATTGACTCCTTACCTTGCCCATAAACTGTCGACCTCTAAAACGGCTTTTACATTTTCCTATCTCTTCGTCACTCATATACCACAGGTCATCTTCTACTTGATCCACATTGGTACTGTTAGTCTCCTGAACCCACCAATCCGCTTGCTTTGACGTTCCTTCTCCTGACTGATTCCCCAGGGTGTAGATTATCAAATCTTTTGGCAACTAGTAAGGCTTCCTTGGTGTCCCAGCCTTAGTGATTAGCCTAGACGGGTCGAAGGTTGTCTCTCCTATCCCTAAGAAATAAAGGCCTTGTGGTGGTGGTACAACATGGTGATTTGGCAGTGGATTCCTAGTAACGTTAAGAGCTTTGACAGCCGGCTCGGATATCACCTTGTTATCAATGAGGTCCTAAATGTCATGCCTCAGCCTCGTGCACCGATCAGTAGAGTGACCCTTTGTTTGGTGAGATTTGTAATAGAGATCTTCCGGGAAGTTCGATGGAAGCAAACTTGGTAACAGTCGAGATTCTAACGGGCGAAGATGCCCTTTTGCCATTAGCCTATCAAGGGTGGTTGTCAGTGATACCCCCAAATTTGAGAATTTCCTTGATTGTTTATCCACTCCTCTTCTTGGTGTTATGTCAAACTCTCTCTCCGGTCCACTCAATACGTTGACATCGGTGGGGCCAGAGTGACCCCCTGAATGTCCCCCACTTAATCCATAGTTCAGCCTTCTATACCGATATGGTTGATCTTCCTTCTTGATTACCCCTTCTTGGATTGCATCTTCTATCCTTGTCCCCACATCAAAGACTTCAGCAAAAGTATTGATCGATTGGAATCTCATTTTCCCTTGGTAAACGGGCTGAAGGTTTTCATCAACATTCGGATCTGATCTTTCTTGGACGGCCTCTGTACCATCTTGGCTGCTTTTCCCCTCCACATACTCAAATACTCAGCGAATGACTCTTTGTTTCCCTGCCTAGTGCTCTCCAAATCTCAAATTGTGACATCCAAGTCCTAATTGTACTCATACTGTGCTACGAATGCTTTGATCACTTCTTCCCAAACCCGGGTTTTGCTTGGTTCGAGAGTGAGATATCAGGATAGAGCGGCCCAATTAAAGTCTACTGAAATAAAATGGCCATCATGGTGGTGCTCAATCCGCTAGGCTGGAAGGCCCCGATGCACATCCTCACATGACTACGAGGATTCCCTGTCCCATCAAACTTATCAAAAACTGGCATTTTGAAACCGACAGGCAGCGTCTCACGGACCCCGTCGTACAGACCTTCTAACTCCATCAAGTAAGTGTCGACCCCCTGAGCCTTGCGCATTACCCTTTCCAGCTTCTCTATCTTTTCGGTCATTACCCTTTCTTTCTCAGTCTTTTCCCTTTCTACCCTTTCTCTTTCTGCTCTGGGAACCTCGGCCCTTGGCATCTCTGGGTCATCATACCAACCTTCTTCCTAATTGTCGGATCATTTTTTGGTGGATTCACAATTAGTGGTGGGCGTGCTATTGTTTCCATCATGACCATCATAC
The DNA here is from genome assembly GCA_033977485.1 of Hydrangea macrophylla. Classification (NCBI taxonomy): domain Eukaryota; kingdom Viridiplantae; phylum Streptophyta; class Magnoliopsida; order Cornales; family Hydrangeaceae; genus Hydrangea; species Hydrangea macrophylla. The sequence goes on from CM066989.1 coordinate 75,106,256, forward strand.
GGTTCATGTTTTCGACCTTCCGTCTCATCTGTTCTGCTTGTTGCTCTACCAATGCTCTCAATTCTGCTACTTCCCCATCATTCCTTTCGTCTGCCATTTCTTCGTCAGTCCTTCTGTGGGACCTCTAAACCAAATCGTGCCCAAACTTGATGCTATTTTGGCCCTACAAAAGAGAATATTTTTCAAAATATTTTGTTTGTTTTCTTTCTTATCAAAATCTCTGTTTTATTTTTGAAAGTTTTCTTTTATATTTTTTTTTATGAAATGGTCCATATGTCACACAGATGCAATGCATTTGTGCATGTATGCCTACTCTATATGCAAAAAAAGGGAAAATTCTAATCCTATCAAATAGACACATAAGCATATAAAATCCTTATTCATGTCAAATGCGGCGATTTCACCTCTCCTTGCAATCCTTACTACCTTTTTAAAGGTTGGGTATTTAAAATTTTTTGAAATTCATTTGAAAAGCATTTCTCCCAAAAACGATTCTCAAAATTTTTTATTTTTCCTTTGAAGATGATCATGTAAAAATATACTTTAACAAAGATTAGTTTTTTTAATCAAAAAGTGAACTTCAAAGATTTTTGAAAGAGCGATTGAAACTTTGGAATAAAGATGGAAAAAATTCGTTTGCTTACAAAGATGGATTTAAAATTCTTTTTTGGTAGAAGGAATCACATGATTGGATTATTACCGTACTTTTCATGAACTTGGATGCATACAAGGTCAATGATGCTTAGCTAACAAGATATAAGAAGTATAACCTTATAATAAAAAATTTGGCATATTCCCAAATGTCATGGGACATGAGAAGGAAATGCTAAAAGGAGATTAAGAGGTTACGCATCTTTAATCAAGCAAGTATCATCATCATCTCAAATAATCCTTTCCGGGCATACAAAACTCCCTAGCACATAATCCTAAGAATTGATTTATTAAGATTGAAAGATTCTATAGAAGTTATCATGCAAAGACCGACTTTTGGTCAAAAAAAGGGACCCTTGACACACATCCGATAGGATGCTTCATATACCAAATCATGGTAAGAGATCAAGGGTGATTACACAGTCCCATGATGGCTTAACCGACCGGGTTCCCCCGAGCCTCCAATGTCATAGTTCCGTGCAATCGACTGGCTAGACATGCAAGTACAATGCAACAGGCATACAAAAATTAATTAATTCAATTAAAAGGTTGCTTTCAAGTCTAATCCTCGAGTGAACTCAAAATCAAAAAATCTGGTCTACAAAACCAGAGATTCTGGGTTCGATCCCCGGCAGAGTCGCCAGATTGTGGATATCGCATATTTTATCATACCCACGACTTTTTATTTAAAAAAGTCTTTTTCATATTCAAAACACAAAACACGAGTCGCCACTTAATTTTTAAAGGAAAATGAATAAACTATTTTAAAAGCAAACCGACCTTTTTCCAAAACCAAAGATAAACTGGGTCCGAGGATTATAGAATGAGAGAGGAAGGAGACCGGTGGACTAAAACACCCTCTTTCACCCTATCTCACGATAGGCCTCTACTCAACATCCTTTTAATTAAATTACTAATCTAAGTGTGCCCTCAACCAATACATACATATACATATACATTACAAAAGCATGTCCAAAAGGGTGTAAGATTACTAATGGTCAAACTATCATTCAAAACCACATATTCGAATAGCAGACGATATGATATGCAATAAGAACAAGAGAACTTGCCCGGGATCCAGCCGCAAAATTGGAAACGTGCAATGCATGCAAAATAGAAATCCTAAGGAAAGGGTCTCTAATCGTATATATACACATAAATCAAGGCCTAATCTAAAGTGTAGCGCATGGAGTCAAAAATCAATAAAGGATCAAAGAATAATATGAAACTAGAGGGGGGGTCGAAGAATTGTACCTTAATAGCACTACAAAACAATGGGTTAGTCCATATGTTTTAAATAAAGAATAATATCGGATCCTAAATGACATTCTTAAATCTCTCCTAACATAAAAAAAAATGAATGCCAATTGTAAGTAGCAATATGCGTGGATGGATATATGCATGAATAAGAGTAAATTATGAAATATTTGTTGGTTTGGATCACTTAACCTTTGAATTCAAGTTTAACTAATCATTATTGAAGCATGGTATAAGCCCTAGATTATGGAAAGATCATTTGAACCAACATTTACAAAGTATACAAAATCTGTCCAAAAATTCTAAAAATTACAGAGAACAAGTCAAGGCTTTAAAAATTGGAAAGGCATAGTTCCGTGGATTGATGTCGATGCATTTTGGACACAAGATGCCTTTGTGAGTCTAGTTTCTAACCCAAAAAGAAAAATCAAAGATCAACGGTTCGATCTCCAGGAATTAAACAAACACTAGACATCACTCTGGAATTTCCAACTCTCTGTCTAGAAATTTTGCATGATTTTCTAAAAATAGTAAACGAATCAGAAAGACTCTAATCTTTTAGAAGATCTCATTAACACATTAAAATTCATATAAAAAATTACTTGAGACCAAGAATACTTGATTAAAGTTTTGATTTAATTAATTTAAAAGGGTGTTACTGTTCTGAATTTCTGGATAGATTATGGTTGTCTTAAAAAAACCATGACGAAACCACTTTACACATGAAATCTCCTCAAAACAAAAATTACAGCGGTAAAACATTGTGTTATTGACATTTTCCAGTTAGTTTCATTCAATTCTAGTGGTCCATTATTTAACTAAAAATCCTTGATCAAAAACAGCTTGTGAATCCACTGCTTCATTGTCAAGTATATCTTTTATTTGATAACTTTAGCTAGCAAGCCATTAAGTTTGGCTTAGCCTAAGTTACCTTTTCTCCCACTTGGTGGTCCTTGGAAACTAATGACACTTGTATTTATAGACCTCAATGAAGCATGAAAAGAACTTCATAAAATCTCTAAGTAATTAACCTAAACAATAGTGGTAGGTTTGGATTCATTAACTGAATATGCAATCATCAACCTTAATTCCTTTGTAAAACATGATCTTACAAAGAAACCGAAGGGATTTTAAATCAATAGATTTAAGTAAGACATTAAGAGTCTTATGAATTCTAAGAGATGATTATAATCAAAAGAAGGAAAAAGGAAGCAAAAGAAAAGAACTCAAGTAATATCCAAATTGACTTCATGATTTATTTAACTTCAAATCTTTGAGCTACTTTGATCCGAACCAATGAAATGGAAGTTTAATCACAATATATGTGGTGTGTGATGAAATGAGGTGGGAAGAGAATTTTTAAAAATGTGTAAAACGTCCTAAGAATCTATGTATTGTGATTAAACTTGAATGTAGAAACTAAGTAATTTTAGAGTTCACCTCTAATAATCCTCAAGCTCTTGGTTGTTTTAAGACTTCCCAAGATTAATCAAGCTCTTCTTCTAGCTCTTCCTCCTAATTTCTTCTAAGACTCTCTTAATTTTCTCTAAGGATATCAAGATAATCTTTAGCTTCAAAAAATATTCAAGAGTGGAACAAGAACATCAAGAAAATTGGATTCAAGAGTATCAAGCATTGGGATCCTTGGTAAAGGGATATTCACCCTCTATATATAGACAAAATCTGGACGGTTATTTTAGTAATTTTACAATAAAAACCCTAATTCCGGACGTCCTTTGGAAGGTACAGTATGTAAAACTGGCTGTCAAAATGCGACATTCATCGAAGATGGAAGCGGCACTCAACAAGTGCCGATACGGTACTTACTGATAGCCATTGCAGCATTCAGTGATTACCGACGCGACATTCATTAAGTACCGCAGACAACTCCACGGATTGCCATTCTTGAAGTTTTTACGGTAATCATTGAGTGCCGTCATGGCACTTACTGACTGCCGTACGGCATTTCAGGGAATACCGCGCGGCAACCTGAGATTGCCGCAGGTTATACCATGTGCCATTTTCATCTATTTCTTCTTTCCCTCTCTCTTTTCCTTCTTTTCTTTTTTTTTTGTTTGGATTGAAGAGCCTTTGGAAGAGCTTGATTCACCTTTTGGAAGTCCTAAATTATTCAAACATTGTCATCATTGGATTTTTAGAGGTAATACTCTACTTAATTCGATGTTTGGTCAAAATTGGGGTGTCTACAGCATGTTCTGATCCTGTTCTTTGGTTGTATGTTTTATTTTCCAAACATTCAATAAAATACCTTCGTGTTTTATTAATCATTTGTGATTATTTGCTTGGTAACTCTTGCATTAATTGGCTTGTGCGCTTCAGTACTGCCATAGGATTTTTTATGAGGGTAACTCTGTTTAGAAGTCAGATCTCAAATACTTGAGTATCACTCACTCAAGCATATAGGAAATTAGTTTGCACACACCAAGCCTGTTTAGCTCTGGCACGCACAAACAATAAATATAGAAAACAATTTGGCATGCCCAGTGGGACCCATAGTGCTGAGATATGCCTTTGAAGAGAGATAAGCAGACGAGAAAAAAAGGACAGGATGACATGGCCGTCGTTGACCCACTAGAGGACGAGCACACTGCCCGTTCCCCAGCGGAAAGTTCCTTGCCTCTGGAAGCAATGTCAAAACTTATGAGGCAGACCATGGAACCAATGAGGCAAGACTATAACGCCCTCCTAGGTTCCATGGGAAATTTTCAAACGCTGATCGAATAGACGACCGAGAAGCAAAGAGGCCAGAATAGGCTAATAACATCAACGGAGAAAACGTATTCAAAGTTGGACGGCCTAACTGATATGATAGGCCAACTCATAACTGCTTATTAAGCTAAGGGCAACAAGGAGTAAGTCATTGGATCGGGCTCTGGCATATCGCATGTGTTCGATAAGCCAAAGGATCCACGATATGTGATCCCGAATCTTAGAGAGCACAACGGTTCAGGCAAACAGCTCGAGTTGTAGTTTAGAGAGGCTAGCGGTTCAGTAGTCACTGATCCTGCTGGATCGGCAAGACCAGTGACCCTTTAAGATAATGGCCATGTAGAACTAATCGGCCACACAGTCCCCCTTGTCAATGCTGCTGGGGGGGCAAAAAGCTAATGATGTTTTCTGGCCTCATCTGGCCAATAACAACCAACACCAAATACCACCACCAATAGCACCCCCCGTGATGGTAGCCCAGCCCGTCGTCCAACAACCTATCAACAAGGAGGAGTTGGTGGCGGCCATACACGAAGAGTATGGCCCTTTCATGAGAAGGATGGAGAGGCCGACTTATAGATGGCCATACCCTCCTAAAATTCATCAGGTGAATTTTCCTTAGGGGTACAAAGTGTCAAACTTCACTTTGTTTTCTGGAGAAGGTGAACAGTCGTCTATTGAGCACATAGGCCATTTTATAGCGTAATGCGGCCATGTGGGTAGCAGACCCACTAAAGTTGAAACTGTTCCCAAACTCCCTCATAGGGGTTGCCTTCTTGTGGTACGTTAACCTCCCTGCTAATTCCATGCGAGATTGGCAAGGGATGGAGAATTTGTTTGATGGCCAATTCTATTGGACTAAGCTCGAAACATCAATGGCAGATTTATCCAGAATGCTACAACTAGTAGGGGAAACAATGGTGACCTATATAGCCTATTTTAGGATAGCTAAGTATAGGTGCAAGACTGCCTTACCTGAGGAAGAATATGTTAAGATGGCCATGGGAGGAATGTCATTCGAGCTGCGCAAAAGGTTCAAAGGGACTGACTTTCGTGATCTGTTCGAGCTGGCCACGAGTGTCGCTCGCTATAAGCGTATCCTTTTGGATGAGCAAGAGAAAAGAAACTCATCCAAGGGTATATATTATAAAGATCCCAACTATGAGGTCCATCTAGCGGATTATGACCTCGAAACAAAAATTGATATGACCGAGTTAGTTTATAAACGGCCGATAGTTTGTAATGCCTTGAACCAGCCTGTTAATAATAACATTACTGCCAAAAAAATGGCGTTTGAGGCAGGAAAGAACTATACTTTTGATATTACTATGGCTGATTAGATTTTCGATGTCCTACTGGCCGATAAGGTGATCAAGCTGAGTAATGGTCATCGGATCCCTAAGGCCAATGACAAAAAATAAAGAATATTGTAAATGGCATAATTTTGGGAAACACTCCACTAACAACTGCATAGTCTTTTGTAATATGATACAGGAGAACGTGGAGAAGAGAGTGTTCAAGTTCTCAGACAAAGCTATGTGAATTGATATAAATCCGTTTCCTCATATCACAGGTGCCAACATGGTAGTGCCCGATTTAACGAAGCTGACAAGGCCCAGACTGAAGATTGACTTGACTGAAAAGGAAGAATAGCCACAACAAAGGAAAGGAAAGAAAATTGCTATTTTGGCCACCGAGGGGTCGAAGGTGACAATTCATGAGCTCCAGAGTACTTACCAGGAGCGAAAGCAAGTAGAACGCAAGGTCGAGATTGAATCGGCCCAATCAACCACTGACAGCTTCATCGCAGATGCGACACCAATTTGACTTAAGAGAACAAGGCCTCTGCCCAAGATGTAAGGCCGACATCAAGAAGGAGGCCTCTAGCCCGAGTAAGAGTCCAAGAGTTAGTGAGCACCGCAAACAAAATCCATAAAGGTCCATGCACGAAAGGCTCTCGTTGTCCGGACAAGGTCAGTTGAAATCGGACTGGAAGCCAAAATCGTCATTATCCATACAGGTCGACCCAATAGACTCAGGCCAATCTGGGGAGAGGCATCATCTGGTCCTTCCCAAGCCAAAGTACCAGATAGGGCACCAGCCCTCGACAGGCGTCAAAGGAATGTGCTACCTCCTAGAGTAAATAAAAGAGGTGGTATAGGGCTGAACACCGAAAGTTCCCTACTGCGCCTAAATATAGTAAATCCCAAAATAGGAGATTCCAGAGGACAAGGTAGGCAGAAAGAGAGAGGCAGTACTGGGAGAATCGGGCTAACAATCCTCCCAAGATTCTTCAACCTTATGTGCCCAATTCTCAGGATCAGTCATTAATAGAGAAAGAGCTTGTGTTTGATAAAAAGGCAGGCAAGGGAGCCATGCATGCCACTGAATGCCTGAAGGAGATGTTTAGGTAGGAAAAGGCAACAAAAGAATGTAAACCTGAAGCGAATTTAATGGATGAAGAGATCGATGACTTTGGAGACTCAGGCGGATCACTAATTCGATTCGGGACCATCCTAAAGGGGCTGTCTTCTAACATGGTGTTTACTCTCCCCATGTCTTTCTTGGCCAAATCGACCAACCAACGGCCATAAAGGGGGATGTGATAGAGGGTCAGACTGAAGAGTCGACCAGGATAGAAGATGTTTTCTGGAGCCACAGAGAGACCATCAAGCCCGAGGTGGTAGAAGCCACAAGCAAGAACGTGGATGCCACCAAGCTACAGTCCGACCGACCTAAGATAACCATCCTAAGGCCGAAAGTTTAACAAACTGAGGAAGGACAGAGGCCAGGAGGTGCCCATTAAAGTGGTTTTATAAAGACCCACATATTAAATGTCCCAACACTTGAAACCACTGTATGTGAAGGTACACATTAAAGGAGTACCCATGAACAGGATTCTCATTAATGGAGGCTCCACTATCAATATAATGCCCTAAATTATGCTGAGGGTCTTGCAGAAGTCTGATTTAGAGTTAATCCTGACTGAAATGAATGTCCAAAGTTTCACAAGAGCACCATCAAAGACTAAAGGTATCCTGCCTTTGGAGCTGACAATAGGAAGCAAAACAGCAATGACCTCTTTCTTTATTGTTGAAACATCCGCCGCTTACAACGCATTGTTGGGCCGAGACTAGATACACCCCAACTACTATATCACTTCCATTTTCCACCAATTATTGATTTTCTAGAAGGGAGGTGAGGTAGAAGTGGTAGGCACCAATACAAAACCATTCGTGGCACGTATCCAAACGATCGATGCTTTATTATACAAAGAAGTCATCGGACCAGTGAAACTGATAGGGTATGGCAAAATTGGCAAGCCAAATGTATTCATCAAGGAGATTCTGGAGAGGAGTTACCCTCAAGTCAATTGGACAGAAGAAGTCAGACCGATTGAGCTCAATGAAGAAGATGTGATCAATGGACAGACTACCGATTGAAGTTCGGAGATAGCTGGCCCTAATGGTCAGCATGGCTAGGTGGTGTGCATACCTGGCTGACAAAAGGCTAGAAATTGACCCGATCGATGGCGGGGTTAACTTGGCCGATTATATCTATGAAGAAGAACTACCAAGAGAGGAATAGATTCAGATGGATGAATTGGAAATGGCCATAGCAAAGCTGGACGATCTAAAGGCTGACGTTCAAGATCCCCTTTTAGAAGTTAACATGGGCGAAGGAGGAGAACATAAGCCAACTTATGTAAGTCAGATGCAAGAACCATAGTTTCAGGCCAAGGTAATAGCACTCTTACATAAGTATAAAGATTGTTTTGCCTGGGACTATGATGAAATGCCAGGGTTATCCAGAGAACTGGTAGAACACTGATTACCAATCAAATAAGGGTTTACGTCATTCAAATAGCTACCTAGACGCATGTCACCAGAGGTCACGCTAAAGGTGAAGGAAGAAATTGAGAGACTCCTTAGGGCTAGCTTCATTCGGACTGCGAGATATGTAGAATAATGTGGTCCTAGTGGTGAAAAAGAATGGAAAGCTTCGGGTCTGCATTGATTTCAGAAACCTAAACCTGGCTACTCTGAAAGATGAATGCCCATCGCCGATCAACTGATTGATTTGACTTCCAAACACAAAATCTTATCCTTTATGGATGGACATTCGGGGTACAACCAAATTTATATCGCTGAAGAAGCTGTCCCAAAGGCAGCTTTTCAGTGCCCAGGGGCAATTGAAACCTTTGAGTGGGTTGTGATGCCTTTCGGGCAGAAGAATATAGGATCTACATATCAACGGGCAATGAATTCAATCTTCTATGACATGATTGGGTGCTTCATGGAGGTGTCCAATGATGATGTGGTGGTTAAGTTTGGCGACAACGCTGATCATTTGAGGGACCTAGAGAAAGCATTTGAAAGAATACGGGCTCACAAGTTAACAAATATGCATTTGGCATTTCAGCAGGGAACTTCTTGGGTTTCCTGGTACACCAAAGAGTTATAGAGGTTGAGAAGAATAAGGCTCGAGCTATTCAAGGAACAAAGCCCCTAGCCAACAAGAAGGATTCACAAAGGCTACTCAGGCAGATCAATTTCCTTAGGAGATTTATCTTTAACTGTGTAGGGAAAACTCAAGTGTGGACCCCACTGTTAAAAATCAAGACTGATGAAGAGTTTAAGTGGGAAAATAGCCATCAGTAGGCCTTTGAAGGAATAAATCAATACTTGTCTACACCTCTAATGTTGATGCCACCCAAGAAGGGTAGGTGCCTTAAATTGTATATATCAGCTTCTGATTGCTCGATAGGAAGTATGTTAGCTCAGGATAATGAGTAAGGTAACGAGCAGGCCATTTATTATTTAAGTAGAATTTTACTCCAATCGAGCAGCGCTATGCGCTGATTGAAAAGTTATGCTTAGCCTTGAATTTTTTGTCACAAAAGTTAAGAACATATATGCTTTCTGTTTCTACTTATATTATATGTCAAACTGATGTGATTAAATACATGTTGTCTAGACCTATTATGCTTGGCCGAATTGGATAATAGAATTTGGGAGATCTGTTACTAGCACCAAAAATACTGAATATGTCCTTAGTCCCATGAATGTTGATCTTTGATGGGTCTAAAATTGCAGAAGGTGCTGGAGCAGGGGTGGTCATTATATCACCCAGGTATAAAAAGACAAAGATGTCATCTCGGCTCAATTTCAAATATACTAACAATTAGGCTGAATATGAAGCACTTATTATTGGACTAGAGATACTCCTTGAAATGGGGGCATCGTTCGTACACATAAAAGGGGACTCAGGGTTGGTTATCGGGCAAATATCAGGCGAATTCTAGATAAAAGCTGGGAAGTCTGCCCATTTCACTCAGTGGCTACTTAACTTATGGATTCATTTGGTGATATAAGTGTGAGTTATATCCCTAGGTCAACAAATACAAAGGCTGATAAGCTAACAAAAATAGGATCAGCCTCGTCTGCTAGAAGGGGTTTAGAAGATCAAGCTATCACGGTACAAGTCCGATCATTACCTTTAGTGGCAAAGAGAGGTTGGTATACTGCAACCAATTCGGTCTTGATGGAGGACAATGATTGGAGAATCCCTATCATCGAATACTTAAAACACCCAAGCGTGAGGGTGGACCAAAAGGTCAGATTCTTTGTAGCCCAATTTATGGTACTTGATGGAGAACTATTTAAGAAGCCCATCGGTGATGACGTTATCCTAAAATGTTAGGCAAGAAACAAGCCATGCAGGTAATGCCCGAAGTACATGAAGAGATCTGTGGAGCTTATCAGGCTGGTACCAAGATGAAGTGGCTTTTATGAAGATATAACTATTACTGGCCTGGCATGCTGTGGACACGCGGAATCCCACCCCTTCTTTTTATTTTTGATTTGAAATTGATTTGGATCAAAGAAAAGGAAGGGTCTGTTGAAAACAGATACAGAGTCGCCACTTGGTCTTTAAGGAACCAAGAAACCTAATTTTGACTCACCCAAATGGATAAAGGGCACCGGCCTTTCATAACCAAAGAACTTGGCTCGGGATTTTGGTACAAGAGAGGAAGGAGCCTTTGTAATGACTAAAACACCCTCAACTCGCCCCGTCTTTCGACGGGCCTCAATTCGCATCCAAATAATCATCTTATACTATGTATGATTCGACAATTAATACTATGATAGTACAACATTTCATAAGAATTTTGAAATGGAAGATCAAAAGATAAGATATCATTCATAAGATCTAAGCCAAATATCATACAATGTAAAAGTGAAAGATCACACAAATAAACCTAGGAAAAATTGTCTAATCACATATCAAGTAATTAAGTTTCCCTAATCTAAAGGGAACGTGAATTTTTCATGAAACAAGTAAATCAAAAAGGATCAAAGTATGCTTAGCAAGCTAGAATGATGCATGCTAATTGATTCGAGGTGAAAAGTGCATATTCATAGCGTATTACATGATCCTTTATGCATACTTTTATCCCCAAAGTCCCTACATTTAGGTGCATTCAAATAACAATGTTTTTTTTATTGTGTTAATGCTAAACCATATGTTTATGCATTGTTTTATAGGTATTAGAATGCAAATCAATGAAGTGAATCTAAAGAAAAGTGATTCTGGTGAAGAGAACAACAGAAGCAGCTGAGAAAATGCCAATTTTGACAATGAATTTTAGATTTGGAAGATTTTCCTAGAGACAAGAAATGTAGATCTTTGAGTTACGGTCGCGTGGCCACAAACGGGAGGTTAATCCGAGGTCCGAGTGAAAAGTTATGGCCATTCTCCCATCGGTGCGCAGAGCTGTCAAAATCTGAGGAGTTCAACCCTTGAGGAGAGATCAATCGATCGAACCTTCGATCGATCGAACTAAGCTTGATAGATCAAACTTTATTTTCCTCCAAAAGTAGCGTAAACTCTGTAGGAACCCTATTTATAAGTCGTTTTGACGCCAAATGAAGGGAGGACGCTCCAGAACGCAGAAAACAGCAGTTTAGGGTAGTTTTAGGGTTAGATTAGGAGTAGATTAGGTTAGATTCATATTTTTCTCCCTCTTTTTTATTAATATATTGAAGATTATTGAAGATTCAAGTAGGTTTCATATTTATTACAAGTTATATTCAGATTATTCCAGGTTTTTCTTTTCCTTTTCTCTATTTCATTGTTTATTAGTTTATATGTTATGATTACTCTAGGTTACTACTTCCGTATTAGTTTATTCATGTTTTCGTAGTTTAGACATTGGAAATATGCGATGAAACATTGATTCCCAACCTCTGCCATGCAATCTTTAGAAAACCTGGGCTCCGATCGAAGGTATTTCGATCGATCGAACCAGAGTCATAGTCAAGCGATCAAAGACATTTCGATCGATTGAAGGATGATGCTGTCCAATCAATCGAGAGCACTTTGATCGATCGAACCTATTGATTCCTGAGATGATTCTTTTAAGTATTCCACGACTTTCTGTTTTAGAAATCTGTCATCAAATTGTCCCAATAAGCTCAGTTTGTCACAACAGTTTTTAGAATTTGAAGCCTTAAGGCTATTTTCTTTAATGAATTTTGAAAACCACTTTGAATTCTAACACCATTTAGAGTGTAAGTAATAACTATTGTTTTAAACTGTCTTCCAAGTATTTTAAATCAACTGCGATGATGTAGTCCCGATCATGAAAGGGCTATTGATTCCATATCTGTACAAAAATACGGAATACTGAAGAGGAATGAAATCCATAGAACATTAATGAGTGTGCATGGTAGATAGTTAGGATCAATGTGGATTCTCGTATTTCCAACACCTTTAGTTTATTTATTTATTTATTTAGTTATGTTTCTATAAGCTTTAGTTTATTATTTAGTTTAATTTAATTAATTAGGATTTGTTAGTACACCTCCAATCATTCATTCTTATTTTCTTTTTCTTTAGGTTGTAACTTAGTATATATTCTTCTTTTTTCGTCCCTGTGGGATCGACCTGGACTTATCCAGTATTACTTGCACGATCACCTACACTTGGGTGTTGCACAAGAGCACACAACTTTTTAGTCGTGTCAAGTTTTTTGGCGCCGTTGCCGGGGAAGGCAACTAGGTTAGGATTTTACTAAGTTATTTCTATTTTTTATTTTTCTTAAAAAAATTTAAATTTTAAAAAAAAAAATAAAAATAAAAATTATATATACAAATAAAAATTGTTGGACTTTTTCCCTCACAAGATAAAAATAAAAATAAATAAATAAATAATGTTATAATAAATATATAAATAAAAATTCTATTGTTTTAAAAATTTGAGTGAACATGCATTATCCATATTACCCTCCATACAACACAAATACCATGAATAGGTACACGTTAGGTAATGAAAACAATCCCCCAAGTTGGCAAGCACTCACATATGACGCGCATTATCAATCTGAGTGCTACCAACCACCACAATGGGGAAATGATAGTGGTAGTCCCCCATATTATCAAACGTATCAAGAACCTCCACATGAAGAGTTCTATCAACCGCAATGGGGCGATAACCAAAATAATAATGTAGGACATAATAGTAGTTCCCGCGATTACCAAATGCACCAAGACTTTCCTTTTGACGAGTCTTGTCCACTAACACAATGGGATGGGAATTACTACCAACAACAAGGGGACAAAACTTCATATAGTAATAATGAGGAGAATAACCAAGTTGAGGATAATGGTATGTTAAAATTATTATTTAGTGAAATGAAAAGGCTAGATAGTGCACTAGATAAATTAGAAACTAGATATCAACAAGCATATGCTAGCCAACCTTTAGAAGACTATATCAGTCCTTCAGCACTACAACCTAAATTTCAAGACACTAACAATGGAATGGAATTAGAGGACAATCACGGGTTTATACGAAATGAGGTTAATAACTCACTCGGGAAAGTCATAACCCAACAAGAACTCCAAAACCAAACTATTAACCATGAAGTTGTAGAACCATATTTTCCTCGATATACAACCCCACACATCAACTCCTTCACTGCCTGGATAAAGTTGCACAATTCCTTTGTCTAGAGCACCTCAATAGATGACATATATAGTGAGGAGAGTTACAAGGATGAGAATGAGGTTTTAAAAGATAATGAGAGTTTAGAGGATTGCACGTAACTAGGAAAGGAAGAGTCCCTTGTTGACTCTCTCCCTAACTTTTTTTAGTAACCCTAGGGAGGACGTAACTGAAAAATCTAAATCATGTTTAGATTCATGTGATATTCATGAAACCTCACCTCTTTCGGCCGAAGAGGTGGTGTCACCAAATTGCCCATCACCTATCCTCTCTATTATTCAAAGCTCTCATCCCGAGCTTGAAAGTTATGTGTACCCCACTATTGAACAAATAGAATGTGTTGTGGAAGAGGATGGTAAGGATTCTAGCACATGTTCTTCACAAAATTTTAACTTTCAAAATTCTCTGAGAGAAGACTTGGAAATTATTAGGCCCGCTCTAGATGATCTTAAACTTCAACAAGAAGCTAGAAATCTTCTAGATTGCTTGACCTTCTTGAGTAATAATGATATTGAGGCCCAAATAGATAGCTTCATCCAAGTCCAGTCTAGTCCAAATCAATGTACATAGAACAGAAATCCAATTCCTATGATCACATCTACATAGATTATGTTCTAGAAAAAAAAGGAGGGTAGTAAAGCTTCATTAGAATATTACTTAGACCCTACCCCTTTTATTGAACCATGGCCTCCGCCTGTTTTTGATAATAAAAAAATAGAGGCTGTTATAGAAAATACCAACACCAAAGATCTTTCCTTGAGTGTAATTCCTAAAAAGTATGGTATATCTCTTATAACTGTCCCCAACAAATTTGGCAGCCATAGGTTTTGCATCATCTCCTCTGACCTTGAGCCTGACATTAGTTGGGGGGGGGGGGGGGAGTTGCATTTTTATGAGGATCCTAATGTTCTTCTCACTGTTAATTATTCCATTGGGAGGATCCTAAAAAATTTTGGTTATTACTTTATGATAAAAATCTTGATTAACCGAATTTATTTATTGAGTAGTTGTATTATATTCTCTATTTTTCCTTGTTGCTATTAATAATTTTACAGGTAACTTAACAATGAAATAAAAGAAAATAAAAAAAAATATGAATATTAACGCCTCGAGGTAACATCCTTCCTTCTCTCGCTTTACTTTACATGTCCATGTGCTTAGTTTAGAACATTGGGGACAATGTTTAGTTTCAGTTGGGGGGAGTGAGTCGTTGCATGCCTCATTTCTTTCTTTTTATGCTTTAATGTCAATATACCTGCTTAGCAACATGACTTAGTAAATTAAAATTTTTAATTTTTTTTTTCAAAAGATAATAAAATTGTTCTTGTATTTCTCTCATAGTTAATGTAGTTAATTATGATGCATTAGTGTTATTTTCTGTATGTTACTAGTATGTGATACACTATGATAGTTTGTTTACTATCTTAGTTGTAGTATATTTTATGCTTTTTAATCTTTAAACAACTTTAAGCACATTGTGACAACCTACTACTTAGCTAAAATGGATTAGTAAGCATAACTTAGGTATCTTGAGAGACTGTAGTGGAGACTAATAACCCAAGTGAGCTTTTGTGCCTTTCTTTATTCTTGATAAAATTACTCTTACTTTTTGAAAAGCGTATTAATTCGTTGAAAGTCTCAATTTTCTTCATTTTGACTGATTACTAGAAGAGAACGTTCAGGATTTACCAAATTTAGAGCTCTTGAATTTACTGAAATGAATAATCATAATGAACTTAGAAGATGATTTAGCCAATCTTTTGACCATACACGCATAATACAGCCTTGGCCTACCTCTGTACTATTCCTTTACTTCACCTCTTGAGCCTATCATAATTGCCTTGTCATTACAATCCTAAAATCTATGTCTAACTCCAAAATACAAGTTTGAGCTTATTTTCTCTACCTAGGAGTGATTGGGATGTGTTGCATTGACAAGAAGTTTGGTTGTGTGAATAAGGAAAAGTTGGCAAAGGAAAAAATGATGGAAAGGAAAAAAAAGAAAAACTAAAAGAAAAAAAGAAATGCATGAAAAAAAATGCCAATGGTTGTTACAATAGAAATAATAATGAAAAGAAGTGTGGAAAAAAATAAATAAATAAAAGAGAAAGAAGAGAGAGATTGGAGTTGTGGGAAGTTTGAAAAGTAATAGTAGATATTCCAATCACATCCGTTGACCCAATTAAATATCACGAACCTCTTTCTTCTTAACCAAACACCTCTTTTTCAAAGTCCTGATGATTTTAAGTAAATTGGATTTGAAGTTAAGGTAATGAGAGAGTTCTCCACGGTATCTCGCTCTTCAAGTGAAAAGTATCCTTTCATGAGACTTTGTGCACTATAAAATTTCCGTTTTTCTATTTAGATATGAGAAGCATTAGATTCCATTCATATTTACTCTTTATAGCTTCCATATCATGAGTGATAATTATTATACCTAATTCGGAATGATTTCATCTTGAGAGCGTAATCCCGGTGAGAGTTGAGTCAAAATGAACGTCTTGATAGTATCTTAGGTCATGCAAGCTTTGAAATTAATGTTTTGTATTTTGGTTGTCCATTCACACACACTTGAAGATTAATAGGTATGGAATATTCTAATGACTTTGATAGTAGATTAATTGTAATGTGTGTGTTGCATGGCTATGACATACTAGAGAGTTTCATAAGATTGTTGAGCTTAACCACATTGCTAAATGAGAGAGAAAAATTGTCTTGAAAATATTTAAATGGGAACCATTACCATAAATATGAATTTTGTGGGTAGATTCACTACAAACCCTCAAGAGACAACACTCGTCCACTAGGGGGAATCTAGGAGTTTAAAGGCTTGTTGCATACGCTAAATACAATCGCGATTCCTGCGAAAGTGATTTAGGATTTTTGCTTTCTTTTTGTTTTCAATTCTTAGAGTACAAATAAAAATTATTGTAGTTCGCTTCATTGCTAGGGACTAGAAACGAGCTAATAGGGGGGTGTGATTCGAGGTGAAAAGTGCATATTCATAGCGTATTACATGGTCCTTTATGCATACTTTTATCCCCAAAGTCCCTACATTTAGGAGCATTCGAATAAAATTGTTTTTTTATTGTGTTAATACTAACATATGTTTATGCATTGTTTTATAGGTATTAGAATGCAAATCAATGAAGTGAATCTAAAGAAAAGTGATTCTGGTGAAGAGAACAACAGAGGCAGCTGAGAAAATGCAAATTTTGACAATGAACCCATTAGATTTGGAAGATTTTCCCAGAGACATGAAATGTAGATCTTTAAGTTACGGTCGTGTGGCCGCAAACGAGAGGTCAATCTGAGGTCCGAGTAAAATGTTATGGCCATTATCCCATCGGTGCGCAGAGCTATCAAAGTATGAGGAGTTCAAGCCCTTGAGGAGAGTTCAATCGATCGAACCTTCGATCGATCGAACTAAGCTCGATCGATCAAACTTTATTTTCCCCCAAAAGTTGTGTAAACTCTCCAGGAACCCTATAGATAAGTCGTTTTGATGCCAGACGAAGGGAGGACGCTCCAGAACGCAGAAAACAGCAGCTTAGGGTAGTTTTAAGGTTAGATTACGAGTCGATTAGGTTAGATTCATCTTTTTCTCCCTCTTTTTCATTAATATATTGAAGATTATTGAAGATTGAAGTTGGTTTCATATTTATTACAAGTTATATTCAGATTATTCTGGGTTTTTCTTTTCCTTTTCTCTATTTCATTGTTTATTTATTTATATGTTATGATCACTCTAGGTTACTACTTTTGTATTAGTTTATTCATGTTTCCATAGTTTAGACATTGGAAATATGTGATGAAACATTGATTCCCAACCTCTGCCATGCAATCGTTAGAAAATCTAGGCTCGATCGATCAAAGGTATTTCGATCGATCGAACTAGAGCCATAGTCAAGCGATCGAAGACATTTTGATCGATTGAAGGATGATGTTGTCCGATCGATCGAGATCGCTTCGATCGATCAAACCTGGTTGTTCCTGAGATGATTCTTTTAAGTATTCGATGACTTTCTGTTTTAGAAATATGTCATCAAATTGTCCCAATTAGCTCAGTTTGTCACAACAGTTTTTAGAACTTGAAGCCTTAAGGCTATTTTCTTCAATGAATTTTGAAAACCACTTTGAATGCTAACACCATTTAAAGTGTAAGTAATAACCATTATTTTAAACTGTCTTCTAAGTATTTTAAATCAACTGCGATGATGTAGTCCCGGTCATGAAAGGGCAATTCTATATCATTAGAAAAATATGGAATGTTGAAGAGGAATGAACTCCATAGAACATTAATGAGTGTGCATGGTAGATGGTTAGGATCAATGTGGATTCTATATTTCCAACACCTTTAGTTTATTTATTTAATTAGTTATGTTTCTATAATCTTTAGTTTATTATTTAGTTTAATTTAATTAATTAGGATTTGTTAGTACACCTCCAATCATTCATTCTTATTTTCTTTTTCTTTAGGTTGTAACTTAGTATATATTCTTCTTTTTTCTTCCCTGTGGGATCGATCTGGAATTATCCAGTATTACTTGCACGATCACCTATACTTGGGTGTTGCACAAGAGCGCACAACTTTTAAGTCGTGTCAAGTTTTTAGAGCCGTTGCCGGGGAAGGCAACTAGGTTAGGATTTTACTAAGTTATTTTTTAGAAAAGAAGACCTCTCAATTCCCGGAACGGATGAGAAAGGATGATTAGATCAAGGGGAAACATGAATGTATGATCAAGTTCATTCCTTATGATCTTCTTAGATTAAGAGTCACAAAAGCCCCAAATCTTTGCATGGATGCAATGTATGTATCTAGAATGTGCCAAGGTTGTAGTGTGTTTTGTGTTCATGGATTTCTAGAATGACTTAGAAGTCTAGAATGTGTATGAATGAATGAAGGAAATTATCATAGGATATGTACAAATGTTGTATGAACTACTTCCTAAGACATGAGCTAATTTGGAGTGCATGTAAGCACCAAATCAAAGGATGGAAGTAAAAGTATGCTTGCTGTGAATACTGGACAGAACAGTAACATGATCTTTTGGAAATTGAAAAGAGGGGTTAGGAATGTTTTCAATGCATGATTTTGTATGGAGATCATACTTATTGTGTCTAGAACACATACCAAAAGTCCAATCCTCAATAACTATTACAGAAAGAGAGAAATCATATAAACAATAGAGGTTACTCAGAAACAGAGTCCGTACTATCGACTGAAATGTTGAAAAATATTGGAAAATGAAAACAAAAGATCTAGATGCCCATATTATACAGAAAGTTTCCTAAGACACTTAAGTTTAAGGGAAAAATGAGTTCGGACCAATCCTTATTGAAAAGTTTTCTTTAAAACAAGTTGAAATTCAACCAAGCTGCTGTGACAGCAAAAACAGAATATCTAGAGAGAATGTTTGGGTCCAAATGGACCACTTCCAAGTATTTCAAAGCCAAGCCAAAACTCATGGGTGTTCTCCAATGAGTTAGAAAGACTTTTCAAGTGGTCTTACATTCATATATTGAGTTTTGAACTCAGAACAATTCTTTGAAGCTAAATGACTCACTGTTTTGAAGATTTTTGAGAAAACATGGTTTATTTCTTGGAATCCAAATATTAGGGGTTTTTGTAGGGCTTTGAAATAGGGGTTTTGAAAGTATATTTTCAACACTCAAAGAGGATTTAAACCACTTCTAACATCAACATCAAACTCATCATCAAGAACCCCCAATATTATTAGAGAGATTCATTTTATTTTGAACATAACTTCAGGGATACCTTGGAGGTATTGAAGTTATAATCATCATCTATTAAACATGTTTTTGAGGTCAAGAGCTACTATCCATAAGGATTCACTCACCTCAAACTTCACGTCATCATTTAGATGATGAAGAGAAAGTAAGTAAATAAAGAAAATAAAAAATAAAAAAAACAAATGAGATTAAGAAGAGATGAACATAATATGAACAAGCAAGTAAATAACAATCAATAGATGATAATCATTGTGATTTTGGACTTGTAGCTTGGTGTTTCACTCATAGATATTGACATTTGGACATGGAAGTAGCTCCTTAACTCATGAATGCTTAGAGAAATAGTGGTTAGGTGTATTGATGATGAAGTATATAGAAGGATGATGGAAGAACTTGAGTTTAGAACTCACTTTCTATAGAAAATTAGTGGGAGAAGCTCCCTTTCTCTCTTCTAAACCTATCTCTATCTCTCTTAATTTCTCTCTAAAACTTTCTCAAGTTTTGCACTTGGCCCCCCCAAAATGAAGAGCAATGGGGGGTTTATATAGGCTAATTTGGGGTGGTTTTGGGGTTTTAGAAGTACTCCTATTGGTCTCAAACAACTGTGAACATAAAACTACATCGTTTTGGTTTTTAATTAATCAAATTAGACCCCCAAATAAATTACAAAAATGGACTCTGCGAGGGTTGAGTGTCGCCGCGGCACTATCCATGTGCCGCCGTGGCAGTGGCCCAGTGCCACCGTGGCACTACTCCTCAGATGCCCAGAAAATTGTATTTATTCCCCCAGAGGTTTCGGTATTCGCGAAAAGGCCCTATTTCGTCCTAAATGCACAGAAAATGCGTACAAACTCCAAACTAAGTTTGTGATATACCGTTGGAAAGGTATCAGAGTCTACTTTTTATATAAAATGTTTCGGAGTCAGGTCACTTTGAAAAGTTTTACGATATTCGCGATAAAAGCTAATTTGATCGCCTTTTTCACCTTCAGAAATTCATAATAAATTCGTTTTAAATCTAGGAATTATGTGCGATATACCATTGAAAAGATATTGACCTCTAGTCTCCATGAAAAATGTTTAAAAAATGCTATGGTGCTCTGGTTTTAAAGTCAACTTTTGGTCAAACTGGTCAAACCGGGGACCTCCAGGAAGTTTTGGGAACCTCTGGGAACTCCCAGGAGCTGACGTTTTTGTCCGATTTTCTTTTAAAACTCATTTTAGTACTTTTCACATAATCCATAATGTTCTCGGAATTTTTTGGCAAATTCGGATGATTTCGGTCAAACTCTGGTCAAACCTAGGTCAAATCGGTCAATGGGGACTTTTTGGGAACTTTCGGGACTTCCGTGGGTCTCTGGGAGCTGACGATTTCATCTGATTTTACTTAAAAACTCATTTTCTTACTTTTCGTATGACATAGCATGTTTCCAGAACTTTTGGTCCAAATCTGGGAGTTTTCGGGCTTTTAGGGGCATTTTGGTCATTCTGAGCATTTTGAGAAATAGAACTAACTTCTAGGGGTCTTTTTGAGTCTTTTTCGATCATTGTGAACCACCAAGCTATGGGTCTCCTAAATTTGATAGCTGACAAAATGGGGTGTCTACAGTTTATCCTCTTTGGCATGAACTTGCGAGGCAACGCATGTCGCAAGTGAGTGCCAAAGCTTTGAAGAGACGGGTCTTTTGGAAGCTATAGATTTAGGATAAAAACCGTTGCAAAAGATAAAATGATGATGAGGCTAGTGCTGGTCGCGCTCTGCGTGAGCTGCTTACGTATCCCAAGGGGAATCAAACCAGGACGTAGTTCGAAGCACAAGGGAATAAATCACATATGCACATACAAAACAATCAGGCGGATGCTATGCTATCAGAGTGATATGCAATGCATGGATGTGATATGAATTGTGTCCTGAGTCATATCATGTTTAGTGTTCTGATCCTAGCATGAGCTGGTGCTGTGGGGTGTGTTCCACCCCGAGTGAACTTATGTTGTGCTAGTGTTGAATCTAATGCAGTGGTTGATCCTGATAAGGATACCAAGGTGTTGAAAACTTTGGGTTTTAGGAAAACTTCTTAAATTACGGGAAGTGTGCTTCGCAAACAAATGTAATCGAACGTGGGGTCCTAGAGGACGACAATTAAAGATAATCGACGGACACAGAAGTCCTGGATACCAAGCGATGGATGAGGAAGTTCAAGATAGCCAATCGGAGAAGGGTTTCGTGATAACCAACAAGCGAGAAAGCTCACAATAGTTGATGGGTAGGTGAGGGGGCTCATAATTTTTGACAAGGGAGTGAGAAAGCTCACGATAAGGGAGAAGCTCATGATTTTTGTTTGCTGAGGAAGCTCATGATCTTTATTTGAGGAAGCTCACGATAACCGATGGGTTGGTGAGGGGGGCTCATAATTTTGGACAGAGGAGTAAGGAAGCTCACGATAAGTGAAAAAGCTCACGATTAGTGGGAAAGCTCACGAGTTTGGACAAAGGAGTGAGGAAGCTCACGATAAGTGAGAAAGCTCACGATTTTGGATGAAGGAGTGAGGAAGCTCACGATAAGTGAAAAAGCTCACAATTTTGGACAAATGAGTGAGGAAGCTCATGATAAGTGAAGAAGCTCACGATAAGTGAGAAAGCTCGTGATTTTGGACAAAGGGGTGAGAAAGCTCACGATAAGTTAGAAAGCTCACGATTTCAAACAAAGGAGTGAGGAAGCTCACGATAAGTGAGAAAGCTCATGATTTTGGATGAAGGGGTAAGAAAGCTCACGATAAGTGAGAAAGCTCACAATTTTCGGACAAAGGAGTGAAGAAGCTTACGATAAGTGAGAAAGCTCACGATTTTGAATGAAGGAGTGAGGAAGCTCATGATAAGTGAGAAAGCTCACGATAAGTGAGAAAGCTCACGGTTTTGAATGAATGAGTGAGGAAGCTCATGATAAGTGAGAAAGCTCACAATAATTGAGAAAGCTCACAATTTTGGACAAAGGGGTGAGAAAGCTCACGATTTCGGACAAAGGAGTGAGAAAGCTCACGATAAGTGAGAAAGCTCACGATTTTGAATGAAGAAGTGAGGAAGCTCATGATAAGTGAGAAAGCTCATGATTTTGGACGAAGGAATGAGGAAGCTCACGATAAGTGAAGAAGCTCACGATAACCAACGGACACAGAGCCTTGGATTGTGAATAGACAAAGCTTGCCTTAGGAGTCGGCATTTTTTGACTGCAGGTGGTATCTTTCAATCGTTGGCCGATTTTTATGATAACCAATCCAGAAATTTGGTTCAGGTTTGTTGGGGATGGTATGGGATTCTCTGAGAATCTCTCTTAACTATTTTAATTCTTGATTGAGAACCAGGATTCAACTCCGATCTCTCACGGTTGATCAAATCTTGCAATGGTCGGTTCGAAAAGCCTATTCAGACCTCCAAGGTGATTGACGGACGTGGAAGCTCTAATGATGGACATGGAAGCCCAAGATGTCAAGTGATGGACACGGAAGCCCCATTAATGGACATGGAAGCCCAAGATTTTGAATGAGAATGATGAACATGACATGCTTCGAATGATGGTAAACAAATGATGATTAATGAATTGATGATGCACAAATCGTGATGACTATTAGACAGTGAACTATTGAGACTGTCATAGGTTGGACCAACGGTTAGACTAACCGTGATCAGAAGAAATGACGGTGTACTTATTGAGGTTCAAGTCGACAGTGAACTACTGTGATTGCCATGAAATGGACCAGCGGTTTGGACTAACTGTGATCAAAAGAACTGATGATGTATGAATCGAAATGATGAGTCGACAGTGAACTATTATGACTGTCATGGATTGAATCAATGGTTGGACTAACCTTGATTAGAAGAACTGACGATGTACTAATCGGGATGACAAGTCGACAGTGAACTACTGTGACTGTCATGGATTGAACTGATGATGTACGAATCGAGATGACGAGTCGACAGTGAACTACCGTGACTGTCATGGATTGAACTGATGATGTACGAATCGAGATGACGAGTCGACAGTGAACTACTGTGACTATCATGGATTAAACTGATGATGTACGAATCGAGATGATGAGTCGACAGTGAACTACCGTGACTGTCATGGATTGAGCTGATGATGTAGGAATCGAGATGACGAGTCGACAGTGAACTACTGTGACTATCATGGATTGGACCAACGGTTGGACTAACTGTGATCAAAAGAACTGACGAATTGATATGCCTGCTAGGTATTAAATTGAATCTGCTGGGGATGAAAAAATCTTTCTTCTGAGGAAAGGATGTAGTCTTGACTGAGATACACCATATTTGTTCAGGACACTCTTCTAGAGATGAACTAGCTCTGTTGGGAATGAGAAGATTCGGCTGGGGAAAGAATGGTTGCATTGTGAATAGAGTAATTCAGCTGGGATGAAGAACATTCGTGACACAATTCTGGCTTGGTTGCTGAGGAGCTGGTAGAAGATAGCTAGTGTATCTTATGAACTGATTTATGAAGACAAGTGACTGTGATTGGGGGTATCACCAATGCTTGAGGTTCTTGGGACTCATATCATGTTGCAGCCTTGATAAGTGCAATAACGGTGTTTAGAACTTCCGCTTGTATCCACAGGTTTTACAATTTGGGAATCACTTTAAACCACACATTTGAGACCATTAAGACAAATGGACTTCACAGGAACAATGTCGACGAGGAAAGTTGGATTGGGTTGTATGAACATTGAACTCTGATACAGTTTCGATCAGATTATTACTGACTCAACCAAACAAGGATTGACTTGACAGAAGTAACGACACGAAGTGTCCAAATTAGCATAATTCAATGTGTCTTTGTCATAAGCGATGTACCGCTCATCTTTTGTGTTCACTCCTCATCTTAATATGATAGCACTTTGCTGATAAATCTGGTTTTTGAAAATTCTTCCCTATTGATCTAATCAATTCTCTACTCCTCCCAAGAAGTGCTTGGAATTAGTGTCATAGCTTTTAGAATAAAAGATACTCTATTTCAAAAATTTTCAAAATAAGTTGGTGACTTGAAAACTTGCCCTTGGTGGGAAGGGATCGTGTTAGGCAAACGGAGTTTGCCCCTAGTTTGAGGTATAGGAAGTAGAATTCATAGGAAAATGAGGTGGGTGACCAAAGTTTGCCCTTAGTTTGGACAATGGTTTATTGGAGGCTTTGGGCAAACGAGGTAGGTGACCGAAGTTTGCCCCTTATATAAAGGGTTGATAGTAAAATTTAGGCAAACGAGGCGGGTAGCCGAAGTTTTCCCCTAGTGTGGAAGGTGATTTTTGGCTTGAGGCAAGGACCGCGACTTTAATCTCGCAAATGCTCATAACTTTTGCGTAGGCACCAGTGAGATGTCCTTTCGGATTTTCGACCTAGCGAGCCATCCTTTGGATTTAGCTCTAACTTTTACCGGTCAGATGAGAAAGAATGATTAGATCGAGGGGAAACATGAACGTATGATCAAGTTCATTCCTTATGATCTTCTTAAATTACGAGTCACAAAAGCCCCAAATCTTTGCATGGATGCAATGTATGTATCTAGAATGTGCCAAGGTTGTAGTGTATTTTGTGTTCATGGATTCCTAGAATGACTTAGAAGTCTAGAATATGTATGAATGAATGAAGGAAATCATCATGGGATATGTACAAATGTAGTATGAACTACTTCGTAAGACATGAGCCAATTTGGACTGCATGTAAGCACCAAATCAAAGGATGGAAGTAAAAGTATGCTTGCTGTGAATAATGGACAGAACAGTAACATGATCTTTTGGAAATTGAAAAGAGGGGATAGGGTTGTTTTCAATGCATGATTTTTTATGGTGATCATATTTATTGTGTCTAGAACACATACCAAAAAGCCAATCCTCAATAACTATTACAGAATGAGAGCAATCATATAAACAATAGAGGTTACTCAGAAACAGAGTCCGTACTGTGGACTGAAATGTTTAAAAATATTGGAAAATGAAAAAAAAAAAAAAAAAAAAAAAGATCTAGAGGCCCATAGAATACATAAAGTTTCCTAAGACACTGAAGTTCAAGGAAAAAATGAGTTAGGACCATTCCTTTTGGAAATGTTTTCTTTAAAACAAGTTGAAAGTCAACCAAGCTGCTATGACAGCAAAAATAGAATATCTGGAGAGAATGTTTGGGTCCAAATGGACCACTTCCGAGTATTTCCAAGCCAAGCCAAAAATCGTGGGTGTTCTCCAATGAGTTAGAAATATTTTTCAAGTGGTCGTACATTCATATATTGAGTATTGAACTCAGAATAATTCTTTGAAGTTAAACGACTCACTGTTTTGAAGATTTTTTAGAAAAACAAGGTTTATTTCTTGGAATTCAAATATTAGGGGTTTTAGTAGGGCTTTGAAATAGGGGTTTTGAAAGTATATTTTCAACACTTAAAGAGGATTAAAACCACTTGTAATATCAACATCAAACTCATCATCAAGAACCCCCAATATTATTGGAGAGATTCATTTTATTTTGAACATAACTTCAAGGATACCTTGGAGGTATTGAAGTTATAATCATCATCTATTAAACATGTTTTTGAGGTTCATCATTCTTGAACTTCCTTCTCTGATGGCATCCTCTGTTCTGGTGCCTATTTCAAACCGTTCTTCAAATGTTGAGATAGACTGGTAGAATAGTTTATCGTGGTACACTGGTTGCATGTTCTTGACCAGCATACGTACTTGCTCTTTCTCAGCAGGTCTATGGATCATTTGGGCCACTTTATTACTCCATCTATTCAAGAACGCAGTGAAGGACTCATTGATGTTTTGCCTAGTCGTCTCTAGGTCCCGGATGGTGACATCAAACTCTTGGTTGTAAGAGTAGTGATCAATAAAAGTTCTAGCAACATCTTCCCAGACTCGGGTCTTAGAGGCTTCAAGAGTTAGGAACCAGGATAGTGCGGCATTCTTGAGGGTTTGAGGGAACAGCATAACTATGTGCTCATGAGTGCATCCCATAGGTTAGAAGATATTCATGCACAACTTGATGTGACTTTTTGGGTTCCCGGTCCCATCGAAGCGATCAATCTCTGGCATTTTAAAGTTCTCGGGCAGTTTCACTTTGACGGGTTCGAACTGGCCTTCTAGATCTAGCATGTAGTCGTTAACCCCCTTGCACTTTCTTAGTACACTTTCCAGCTTGTCTACTCGATCCATCTTTTCTTGAAACATTTTCTCATATAAGGTGGCGGGACCCCATGAAACCATTCTTCTTCCCTGTTATTCTTATGTACAAAGGTGGGAGGTGGTACAAACCCGGGAGGTGGTGGTGGCGGCATGAACCCTACTGGTGGTGGTGGGAACCCATGTGGGTACTGTGGCTGCTGCTGTTTCAGTTCTTCCATGAAACTCAAAACTTGGGCCATGCGATCAGATTGCTGGCTTATAGTTGCTCCTAACTTAGTGACCTTATTTTCTAATTCTTCCTGATTCATGTTAGAATGACTTAGCCGGCTAATTTTGACCAAATGACTATTCGAACTTCTGACTCAGGACGAGGATCCCAGTTGCTGACTTCGAGAATCTATACTGACCTACAGATTCGAGATGAGGGGTGTATCAGATTCTAATAGTGACGACTTTAGATAGACAATGACAGTGATGTTAACAGACGTGGACTAACTTGTGTAAGACGGACTGAGATAGTGTGTGCAGACCGATAGGAATGGTGCATGAATGTGAGCCAAGCACGCAAATGTAAGCCCTAATCTATATGATGCTCTTATTTCTAATAGATAGCAGTTAAACAAATAAGGTCCTAACCATATAGAGTGTGCCAACCTTACTTTCCAGTACTATCACCAAGGGATAATAGGGGTTTCCAAGTTTTTATGAAGGCTTCTAGGAGAGACTGGGCATTTCTGGGATGACTGGGCATTTCAGGGATATCTGGGCAGAGTTTTTGGGAAAAACTGGCTGATATGGCTATATCTGGGACATCTGGGCAGAGTTTTTGGGAAAAACTGGTTGATATGGTTATATCTGGGATATCTGGGCAGAGTTTTTTTGGGAAAAACTGGTTGATATGTGATGATGGTGATCATACTGTCTAGCAGGTTTTCATACTCCTATGTCTTAGGACCGGCAAACAAGGTTTGCGGTGTATATCTTTGTGAGCATAGAGCAGACATCCTTGTCATGGTGCCTAGGCAGGTCAACTCAATGTGATCACATATGAGTGATTGCCTTGGAAATCATAAGAAAGAGGTTCTACCCTATGCCACATAAGTGTTTGCACCGCGTAGGTAATCCCGTCAGGGCATACAACAGTTTCATCACATTGTCCTATCTGAAAAGATAAATGAATAATCCTACGAAAGGTTCTACAGGAATCTATATGCAAAGGCTGGGTTTAGTCAAAAGAGGGTCCGTTGACGAGAGTTCCAATATACCGTCAGGGAGACAGTACGGAGGTTCTTGCTCTTTTTGATATACCTTAAAAGGTACAGTATCAACGGTGACTTGTGCCCTGGCACAGCAAGACCTGAACAATGTCAACGCCGCGTTTCAGACACAGTCAGGAGGGAAAATACAGCGTGCAATGCGGTGAACTAGACACAGTAAAAAGATGATTTTAAGGATGCTTCTTATGAGTCAAACCTCTGTATTATTTTGTTTTGAAAATAATTCTCCCCAACAGAGTCGCCAGATTGTGGACACGCGGGATTCCACCATTTGTTTGTTTTTTAGATTGTTTTAAAAAGGAAAAGAAAAGGTCTGTTGAAAATAGATACAGAGTCGCCACTTGGTCTTTAAGGAACCAAGAAACCTAATTTGACTCGGCCAAATGGATAAAGGGCACAGGCCCTTCATAACCAAAGAACTTGGTTCGGGGTTTTGGTACGAGAGAGAAAGGAGCCTTTGTTACGACTAAAACACCCTCAACTCGCCCCGTCTTTCGATGGGCCTCAATTAGCATCCAAATAATCATCTTACACTATGTATGGTTCGACAATTAATACTATGATAGTATATTACATCACACAAGAATTTCAAAATGGAAGATCAAAAGATAAGATATCGTTCATAAGATCTTAGCCACATATCATGTAATGCAAAAGTGAAAAGTCACACGAATCAACCTAGGAAAATCATCTAATCATATATCAAGTAATCGAGTTTTTCTAATCTAAGGGGACATGAATTGTTCTTGAAACAAATAATCAAAGAAATCAAAATATGCTTAGCAAGCTAGTATGATGCATGTTAATCTTTGAGGAAAGAAGATTTCTCAATCCCCGGGAAGGATGAGAAAGGAAGACTAGATCAAGGGAAACATGAACGTATGATCAAGTTCATTCCTTATAATCTTCTTAGATTAGGAGTCACAAAAGCCCCAAATCTTTGCATGG
This sequence comes from Hydrangea macrophylla, assembly GCA_033977485.1. Lineage (NCBI taxonomy): Eukaryota > Viridiplantae > Streptophyta > Magnoliopsida > Cornales > Hydrangeaceae > Hydrangea > Hydrangea macrophylla. The sequence continues at coordinate 75,135,062 of CM066989.1, forward strand.
ATGCAATGTATGTATCTAGAATGTGCTAAGGTTGTAGTGTGCTTTGTGTTCATGGATTTCTAGAATGACTTAGAAGTCTGAAATATGCATGAATGCATAAAAGAAATCATCATGGGATATGTACAAATGTAGTATGAACTACTTCCTAAGACATGAGCTAATTTGGAGTGCATATAAGCATCAAATCAAAGGGGGGAAGTAAAAGTGTGCTTGCTGTGAATAGTGGACAAAATAGTAACATGATCTTGTAAGAATGGAAACGAGGGGTTAGGAATGTTTTCAATGCATGATGTTTTATGGAAATCTTACTTATTGTGTCTAGAACACAACCTAAAAAGCCAATATTTAATAACTATTACAGATTGAGAGAAATCATATGAACAATGGAGGTTACTCAGAAACAGAGTTCGTACTGTTGACTGAAATGTTAGAAAATCTTAGAAAATGAAAACAAATGATCTAGAGGCCCTTTTTATATAGAACGTTCCCTAAGACATTGAAGTTCAAGGGAAAAATAAGTTAGGACCACTCTTTTTGGAAACGTTTTCTGTAAAAACAAGTTGAAAGTAGACCAAGTTGCTGTGACAACAAAAATAGAATATCGTGAGAGAATGTTTGGGCAAGAATAGACCCTTTTCAAGTGCTTCCAAGTCAAGCCAAAAATCATAGATGTTCTATAATGAGTTAGAAAGACTTTCCAAGTGGTCTTGCATTCATACATTGAGTAATGAACTCAAAATAATTCCTTGAAGTTAAATGACTCACTGTTTTGAGGGTTTTGAGAAAAAACAAGTTTATTTCTTGAAATCAAAATGAGGGGTTTAAAGGGGGGTTTTGAAAGTATACTTCCAGAACTTCGATGAATATTCTAACCACTTGGAATATCAATTCCTAACTCATTTCAAGAACTTCCCAAGTATTTGCAAAACATGGTTTTATTTGGAAACCAAACTCAAGAATCTATGGGACCATGATACATGAGAGGATAGATGATACATGATATGATATAGCATGCTAAAAGTGGTAAAGAACATGTTCATGAGATATGGGTTCATCTAGATACAAGAGAGTGTTGCATTAAAGTGTGAAAGTCAAAAAGTGACATGCTGTGAATAGTGGACAAACTGTATGCATTACTTTATAACATCATAATGGGAGATCAAACATGCCTAGGAAAATGTGAGAAAAATCAGAGAGCCTCAATAGTGTGTCTAGAATGCACAGAAAAAGACCAAACCTCAATAGCTATCACAGATTAAAAGAAACAAATCTGAATGTACACATGACTCAGAAATAAAAGTTGCACTGTTGACTGATTTTGTATGATTTTTCATAAATCAAAGAAATGGTTTATGATGACTCGTTATATACCAAAAGTTTCCTAAGACACCCAAGTTTCATAAAAAAATAGAAAAGATATATTTACAGTGACAAAAACATCCCGAATAAGTGCAAGAAGTCAAGTAAACATTCTGTGAGAACAGAAGCAGATTATGAATATGAACTTCTTAAATCTGAAAATAATACTTTCACATCTATATAATTGATGGTAAAAATTGGAGACAAACTCTGATGTCTTAGGAAGATTGTCCAAGTGGTTTAATCATCATACCTCAAGTATTTAATTCAAAACAAATCTTTGAATCTGAACAGCTCACTGTTTTGGATCATTCTTGAAGAAAATAGATTTGGGTTTTGGAATAGAGTTTGAGTTCTTGATTAGGGGTTTTGAAATAGATGTTCAAAGCATGAACTTAAACACTTGAGATGACTATTTGACCACTTAGAATCTCATCCAACCTTGAATCATCAAAGAACTCCCAATATTACTTGCACAAACATAGTTTTGTTTGAGAATATGACTTCAAGAATACATATGAATGTATTGAAGGTAGAATCATCATCCATCAAACATGTCTTTAAGGTCAAGAGCTACTATTCATAAGGATTCACTCTCCTCAAACAACATGTCATCTAGATGATGATGAACAACTAAATAATCAAAGAAAAGTCAAAAAGAAATGAGGTTAAGAGAGAGATGAACATCAATGTAAACAAGCATTCAAATAGCAATCAATAGTTGATAATCATTGAGATATTGGACTTGTAGCTTAGTGTTTCACTCATATATGGTGACATTTGGATATGGAAGTAGCTTCATATCTCATGGATGCTCAAGAATGGTGGTGAAAGAAATGTTTGGATGATTGAAGTTTTGATAGCAAACTCAAGTAAGAAGAAAACTCACTTTGATGGAGAAAATAGAAGAAGAAGACTACTTCTTCTCTTTCTCTCTCTATATTTCTCTAGGGTTTCTTCCTAAGCTCTCTCTAAGCTTCCATGTCTCTCCTCTAAATGGAAGTAAATTGCTTCTTTTACAGGCAAAGAAGGGGTGGTAAATGGGGTTTTAAAAAGTATAAAAAGGTCTCCCATTGGTCCAAAATAAGCTAGGAACCAAAACTACGTCATTTTGGTTTCTAATTAATCAATTTGGACCCCCCAATCAAATTACAAAAATGGTCTGTTCTGGGGGAGAGTGCAGCAGCAGCACTGGACCTATGTCGCGGCGGCAGTGGGCCAGTGCCGCGGCGGCACTACTCCTCTTTCGTCCAGATAATGTTGTTTAGGCCCCCAGAGGTTCTGGTATTCACGAAAAGGCCCTATTTCGTCCAAAATTCACAGAAAATGCATACGAACTCCAAATTGAGGTTGTGATATACCGTTGGAAAGGTAATGGAGTCTAGTTTACATAAAAAATAGTTCGGAGATAGGTCACTTTGAAAAGTTTTGCGGTATTCGCGATAAAAGCTGATTTGATCGCCTTTTCCATCTTCAAAAATTCATAGATTCATTTGAAATCCAAAAATTATGTGCGATATACCGTAAAAAAGCTATTGACCTCTAGTATCCATGAAAAATGTTTGAAAAATGATATGGCGCTCCGATTTTAAAGTCAACTTTTGGTCAAACTGGTCAAACTTGGGATTTCTAGGAAGTTTTGGAAACCTCTGGGAGCTTCCAGGAGCTGACATTTTCGTTTGATTTTATTTTAAAACTCATTTTAATACTTTCCACATGATCTAGAATGATCCCACGAATTTGGACGATTTTGGTCAAACTTGGTCAAACCTTGATCAAACTTGGTCAAACCGATCAATGGGGACTTTCCGGGAACTTCCGGGGGTCTCTAAGAGCTGACAATTTCATCTGATTTTGCTTAAAAACTCATTTTCTTACTTTTCTTATGACAAGCATGTTTCCAGAACTTTTGGTCCAAATCTGGGAGTTTTCGGGCTTTCAAGGCATTTTGGTCATTCTGAGCATTTTGAGAAATAGAACTAACTTCCAGGAGTCCTTTTGAGTCTTTTTCTATCATTGTGAACCACCAAGCTATGGGTCTCTTAAATCTGATAGCCGACAAAATGGGGTGTCTACACCAAGCTATGGGTCTCCTAAATCTGATAGTTGACCAAATGGGGTGTCTACACATGCTGAAGGACTGCATCAGCTATACTAAAGGGTGTCAAGCCTATTAAAAGCATGGCCCGATTTGACGAGTGCCAGCCAAGGAGCTTCAACCTATTATCAAGCCATGGTCGTTCAGAGGATGGGCCATGGATTTGATTGGAAAGGTTCTTCCATCTTCATCGGGCCAGCATTATTTTATTATAGTGGCTACAGACTACTTTACTAAGTGGGTCGAAGCTATACCATGCAGGACGGTGACTTAGGCCATTGTGATTAAGTTCATTGAAGAACACATAATACATCAGTTTGGTCTACCGGAAACTATAACGGCCGATCAGGGTTCTGTGTTTATCAGAATAAAGACTATAGCTTTTTCAGAAAGTAGAGGGATTACCATTCTCAATTCTACTCCATACTATGCGCAGGCTAATGGGCAGGCCGAGTCAACTAACAAGATCCTCAAAGGGATCATTTGAGAAGATGGTTAATTAAAACCCAAGGGAGTGGGACAACCTACTGTCCGAAGCACTGTAGGCCTATCGAACATCTAAGAGTTCTAGCACTGGGGTTACACTGTTCATGCTGTACTATGGGCATGACGATATGCTACCTATTGAGGTCACAGCCCGATCATTCAGGAGGGCATTGCAAATTCAACTAGAGCCAACTGAAAACACAGAGGCTATAATAGCAGAGTTGGAAGGGCTTGATGAAACAAGGCTCATGGCCTTTGATTCATTAAAAGTTTAGAAGCAACAAGGTACCCGAGCCTATGACAAAAGAGTGAAGGAGAAGTCTTTCTGTATAGAAGACTTGGTTTGGAAGGTCGTCTTGCCTATCAGAGACAAAGACAACCGATATGGTAAATGGTCGGTCAATTGGGAAGGTTCCTACATCGTCCACCAAGTCAAGAGAGGTGGAGTATACAGGCTGCGCGATATGGATGGAATGGTTCGTGTCAGACTAATAAATGGTCAGTATTTAAAGTCCTATTATCCTACTTTGTGGGAGACTATAGACCTAGAGTACAAACCAAATCCTGGACTAGAATACGAACCATTTAATTATGAGCCTGAGCTTGAATGATCAAAAGCATCATTGCATTGAATACTGCAGAGCACAGCTAGCTTACAAAATTATTATAGAAAATGTACAAGTACAAAAGGAAAAAATCAACCTCTAGGCCGGTTCAAAATTCCTAAGCTTGGTCCTCAAGTCCTCCCAGTTCCTCTCAACCCCAGCCCGGTCTTGCTTGGCTTTATTGAGCCTCTAGGTCCAGATGTGGGCATTTAGAATGTTAGCTTGTAACTGGTTGCTGCACTTCTGGACATCACCTCCCAACTAGGCCAGAAGTTCGTCAACCTTTTCTAGGACCGCACCGTTGGTAATGACCTCGGCCTCATATTTCTTCAACTGTGAATTGAGCGATGAAATACGAGCTAGGAGCCAGGCGTCTCAGGCGATCACTTGGGCTAGAGTTTCCTTCCTAGCCTCATATTTTATCTTGGCACCCTTGAGGAACTGTATTGCTTTCTGTCGGACGCCAAGATGAGCTTCGGACTCAGTCTGGACAACAAAGGTCGATTGGTCCAAGACGTGAGAGACCAGTAGTTGTTCCGGGATTTCTCTAAGGAAGGCAAGCTGACAACCAATAGCGACGAATCAGCAAGGAGTGCATTTATAGCGGCGTCAATCTCTTGGGCAGGTGGGAGGTTGCTCAGCCCATGGAAAGTGAGTCCAAGGATAAGGTTCTTGGTTTGTGGTAAGCTTGAGGGCGAAGCAGGATTAGGCTCAAGGGATCCTAAGTCAAATGCCTCAAAGTCCAAGCCAGTGAAGAAATCTTTTAAGGGAATGAACGATGCAGGACCCAACAGGATAGCCTGTTCAAACATTCAAAGTTTTAAGGGTTAATACTAGAAGAAAAAAAAAAAAGAAACAAGTCCGAGCGTAAACCATAGTACCTGGGCAGGCAGTGATGAAGAGGTCGAGGCGTCCTGTGGCACAACGGCCTTACCGCTGGGCTGAGAGATGGAAGTTTGAGATGATTGATGGCTTGGCTGAGGAGGAGGCACCACAACTGTTTCCTCCATGGAAGCTCCAACACCCATACCTATAGTAGTTTGGACGACTTTTGTAGTGGCCAAAATATCAGTTAGAGTTCGTCCTGCAGCACTTGAAGTTTGGTCTTCAGGAGGACCAAAAGTAATGGGATCGGCCTCAATCATCTCTTCTATATTTTCAACGGTCAATCCCATTGCCACGGCGGGGGAAGCCAGATCCATCGTATCATCCTCGGTCTATTCTATTACTAGAAGGCCCATTTGCCCGACTTCTTCTCCAATAGTTTCCATAGTTGCATCACCCCTAGACAATTCCTCGCTGTTGGAGGATAGGACCACTTGCTCTGGGACAGAACCCCCCATAGGACCAACATCATCATCAGAAGCGGATAGAGGAGGGACAACTCTTAGGGGGACTACCCTATCTACAACTCGTTTAAGGAATGTCGCAGCCTATTTAGGAGAGGTTGGAAGGTCAGTGGGAAGACCTTAAGATCGAGCGTCAGAAGATTGGCCTGCTTGTGGTTGAGAGCCCTGCCCAGTCAGCAGTACGTCTTTCCCAGAGTCCTCCTCGAAAAGAAGCTAGAATGGGACAAAGAGAGGTTTAAGAGGAGGAAAAGGGTAAATCAGACAATACAATAAGGAAGAGAAATACCTGAGTAGAAGGGGCCGCTGCTTGTTTCTTCTTCTTGAACGACCCTTGTCCCAATGCTTTCTTGGGAGCTAGTCTTTTTGCTGCTTGTTTTCTATGAGCGGTTACCGGCGTGACAAAAGGTTCGTCAGCCATTACGGCCGATGACGTGGAAAATTGAAGCAATGCTTCGGTGGCAGTGCCCTTGAATATTTAGGTGGCATGATCAGACCACCATTTCTCAAATTCATCAGTCACGGCCGGGTGGTCTGAGAACAGTGCGAATTTGAAGGCAACTTTCAACTTATCCGATTGTTCTTTGAGTTTCTTTACCTGCCCGTCATTACCGTTCAGGCCGCTTTTAACCTAATCCACATTTATAGTTATGGCCGGTGAGACGGGCACTAATTGAAAAAGCCCAAATTGACGGGCGTAAAGCGGAGCAAGTTAGTACTCTGCCCCACATTTGTTGTTGCTGGAGGGGATACTTAGGCTAAAGATAATAGCTCTAGCCACCAGGTAGCTAGAAAAAATTTCATTGTAAGTGGTATGAGTGCATGGTCCCCAGTTGGCAGGATTGTGGGGAAGTTTAAGGAACGAAGGGAAGTGAAGAGAAGAAAAGGGCGTGAAGAGAGGGGGAGCCTGATTAGAACATCCTTCGTAAAAGAAGATAAAACATTCCTCGAAGGACTGGGAAGAAGGAGTAACATGGACGGTGAAAATGGGAACGCTAGCTAGCTGACGAGCAGTTGGCCTGAACTATTGAAAATACGAGAACAGCCAAAGCTGTAGTATCCAAATCAGACTTTCTCCAACACTGAAGCTTGATTGGATGAAGTTGGTCACACCTCAGACTAAGTGAGCCCAGACTAGAGTGGCCAAAGCTAAAGGTTTCCCTGAAGCTAAAGCCAAGGCCAAAGTAGTGTACTCTTTGTTACGGCCTGACTGGCCGAGCAGAAGAGGTATTTGTTGAGCCAGTAGATAAGGAAGGCAGTGTGTTGTGCATCGGACACCTCTGTCCCTTCAGCACCCATGCAGGCAGTCAGGAAATTGCCATAGGCTGTAATCGGCCAGTAGGACACAGCTCCGTCTCTAACTGACTCTTGTTGAGGGTAGGAGAAGCTGGCCATTCCCACGTCCAGTCTTGGAACAACTTCTTGGCCATGGGGATGGAGCTCGAGTAGGTAACTGATGTCCTTGACGGTTGGCCCCATCGGGCCACAGCAGAAAAGAAATCCATTACAGAGGAAGACAAGAAGAGAAGGCCAAAAATGAAGAGTGGTCGGTCAATCTCCAGCTTGAACCGACTGAGCATAATATCATCATAAATGCCCGTTTGCTTCCAGACATCGGCCCTAATGGCCGATACCCTAGTTACCCATTTATCCCAATCTGTAGCGGGCACGAGCCAACCTCTGATGGGATGAGTAGCTGTCTAGACTTTTTTCCAGTTAGCAGGTAACTAGAGGAATGATCATTTTCCACTAGTGGAAAGTAGGTTTGGAAAGCCACCGGAGGATCATCGCGGAACACCGTACCAAGACCAGACACCACCAGGGAGCCGTCGGGAGTATTATAATAGGTAAAACTCTTGGTGGAGATCTCTGAAGCATGAGCTTTAGTGAGTGCCCTTACCTCCTTACGCCTGATTTGGGGAGGGGGGGCATCTAGGAAAGTCTTCTTGCCTTTAGACGGTGGCACCGAAGCACTCTTGGGAGCCATTTCTTACAGTTGGTATGAAGGTTTACTCACCGAAAAAGAATGAGGTCTTTAGAGTAAGAAGCTCTGGTTCTATAGAGAGAGAGAGAGAGAGAGAGAGAGAGAGACGCAAATAAGAAGGGAAAGTGAAGAGATTTTAAAAATCTCATCATTTTATACGTATCAGTATTGAATGAGCAGTGATTGGTGAGATTTTCGAGATCTGGCAATCTCTCTGCATGGTGGACACATGGCATTTTCAAATTCAAAACCTCTGATCAATCAAAGGCGGGATGATTGACATGACCTTTAGGGGGGCAATTGTTTGTACCCAAAAACCGCCAATGGCTTTAGCCTGAACAGGGTGTTTAAATGGGCCTGGGAATGATTGGCCCAAAACATGTCGAGGAGTGGCCGGCCCAGAGGCAATAAAGACCTATTGGGCTCAGAGAGGGAACGTCATGCGGTTTAGAAAGACAAGTCTGTTATTTCAGTTTGGTGGAGCCCGATTGGGAGGCTAAGCATGGATAACAGTGATCGGGCAACCGAGAGGCATGACAAGTGGAGATTGCATGAGCCCGATAATGCTAAAGGCATGATCATGTGAGCCCGTTGATCAAGAGGAGAAGGCGATGTTAGCTGTCATGGTAATGTCACCCTGAATTTAATGAGGCATAGTCTATTTAAGAGTGGAATTTGATCACGTCCAGCTGGATATAGAAGCCTAATCCCTAAAATAATGGAATTGATTGAATCAAAATTGGGATAAGGAAAGAATAAGAGTTTAGAAAGGATTATATGGTCAATCATCTGCTTGAAGCGCAAGTCAAGGAGTCCTTGCCTTATCAAAATTGTTAGAGGCCACTATAAATACAAAGGCAGGCCAACCGTGCAAAAGACTCCGCGTCATTATCTAAAACAGCACTCATACAGCATTCAAAGCATTCAAGCCTTTGTGTTCTTATTATTCTGCATCCATAGCATCCATAGCAAATAGGTCTGCCCTCTTTGTTATTCTTATTGTTTTTACTCTTTGAACAAATCAGAGCATGATCTTATCCTGTTCTTTAGTTGTATGTTTTATTTTCCAAACATTCAATAAAATACCTTCGTGTTTTAGTAATCATTTATGATTATTTACTTGGTAAACTCTTGCATTAATTGGCTTGTACGTTTCAAATACCATGGAATTTTTTTATGAGGGTACTTTCCTACTCATCATACACAATCATTCTATTTAGAAGTCAGATCTCAAAGTATTGAGTATCACTCACTCAAGTATATAGGAAATTAGTTTGCACACACCGAGCTTGTTTGGCTCTAGCACGCCCAAACAACAAATATAGCAAACAACATGTTAGTTTAGTGTGTGGTGTGTAAGGGTTGAGTGTTTGAGGGTCTTAATGGGTAGGAGTGTGTAAGGTGGTGGGTAGGGAAACTGAGGGGTTTTGAGTGTGTGAGGGGGTTTGAGTGTGTTAGGGGTTAAGGTGGTTGGGCGTGTAAGAGGGAGTACGATTGTGTAAGGGTAGTTTGTTGCTTTCTAAATTTCATAGGATGTGACATGACTTGACGTTGTCCCGTTATGTGTGCGTCTCTCGTAATACGTTTAAAAGGGTCTAGAAAATAATATGTTCGCGTGCTAATCTAGTCTGAGTTCTAAGATTACTATTTGGGTTTAAATAAAATAAAATAGGCATATTATTATAAATGTGATCTAATTATTATAAAATTATAATAGTGAATTAAATGTCATAGCAAATTAATGAAAAGGGCATGAATACTTATACAGTGTCGTGTCTCCGGAACTACAATTAGAAATTTTGATTTATAAAAGGTCGGAAACTGTGAGTACTACAGACACATAAATATTAAAGATAAAAACAATTGAGTCCTAATTAGCCCTTGTTTCATTAAAAAAAACACTGAGGCAAATTTAAGGGTAATACTTGGGGTACAATCAAAGTCACAATCTTTTGTCCACAACCTTTATTTTGTGTCTATCTCTCTCTTGATGGGTCCTATAGTGCCAGTGACCCCACAGTGCCCACTAGGAGAGAGATAGACACAACATGGAGGTTGTGGACAAAAGATTATGACTTTAGTTGTGCCTCAAGTATTACTCCAAATTTAAATAGAGAGAGGGCGCAAGCACCACGTCCTTCGTCATTTAAATACAGTTGTATTCTCTTTTCCTTTGAGATAGAAAAAATCTTTTGGAAGTCAAAATTCTTTAAGAGGCTGTTGGGCACCACGATTGGAGCCCCAAACGCTATTTTGAGCAGCCAATTGTGAAAGTTGAGAGTGTGTGGAATCGTGGATGTACAAAACCAAAAAGCAATCACGAAGCAATTGAGAAAAAAATTACCTTTGAAACGCAATTAGGTAAAGCTGTTTGTACCCAGCTTTTAGCCCAACTGTGAAATTCATGGGTTTACTCAACCACCAAAAACTCTTTTACCCCTGCACTTTTCGCTAGTATAATGTGTGTGCCTGACACCAACATACAAACACCCACCTCCTATTTATTCACTTTCTCAAAAGTAACTCCATCTTTACTTTAACCAATTTTTCAAAAAAAAACTCCATCTTTACTACAAAAACCTTGTTTGCCCTTCTAAAAATCTAAAAAACGTTGAATATTTTTTGGAAGCAAATTTTTTTTTTTTTTTTTTTACAAAATATAAAAAACCCAAAAGGACAAGTTTTTATGCATTACTACTATTTACGTGATTAATTTTTATTTCCAATTAATACTATTTATTAACAACTTATCTCACTATGTACTCAATCTTATTATAATAGCAATACAGTTCAAGAGTATAGTTGTCTTTTGGACATTCAAAATTACTTTTGCATTTATGTAACCAAACACGTACATAGTCTATTCTACTATCATAACCACTTTTACAATACGTTATTCAAACACCACAAAGTTCATAATTTATTCTAGCCATAATCTATTCTAACAAAAGTTATTGTAACACTATCACAATCACAAAAAGTATAAGTTGCCCCCAAACAGGCTCCAAGTCAAGTCTCTGGACCATTTAAAGCAAGAAGGGATAATCATATTCCAGTTAACTTTTTATATGAATTTTAGAAGTCTACTATTTTTTTTAAATTGAAAAATTTTCAACAATAATTAAAACAAATCAACTTTTGAATAGTTATTTTGTATGCCCATTTCATGTTTTAATTGTTGTGAACTTGTACCAAAATATTGTGATGATTGCTTCTAATGTTGTGAAATTTGCATCAGACTTTAAAACGAGTTGCTCCCTATATTTTGAAGAGTTGCTCCCGAATATTTCGCACAGTTGCTCCTAACGTTATAAAGAGTTGCTCTACAACGTCATGTAAAATTTGATGCCTTACAAATTTTTCAAATAAAAAAAAAAGTAGATATTTTTTTAATTTAAAAAAAAAAATCAATATACTGACTTTTAAATTACATACAAAAAATAGACTGAAAGTTAATTATCTCAAACCAGAAAGTAATTGCTGGATAGAAAATAATAAGAGAACTAAAAAAATCTCCAAAATGAGTCAATGTCTTAAATGCACAATTGATGAATGACCTCACAATAAGTGATGACCAGATTTTCTTAGGTACTGTTAGTCGCATGGTTGCATCCAATTCTAAATTTCCAACACGTTAGAGAATTTAGAGTGCTGAAAGTAATTGCCGGAACTTAGATAACCTCAGCGAAAGAAGAAATTATTCCATGTGACCTTACACCGTGTGACGTTTACTGTGAGTCATTCATTATTGTAGGATTCACATGGGACTCACAAAACACTCAAATCATAGTGAAAGTCACAGAAGATAATTTCTTGAAAGAAAGACCAATGATACAAGTACCATATGGAAATTATCCGTCATAAGTCCCAATGAGCATGCATTATTCAAACAACCTAGAATGATATCTTCCCTCAAACGACCCCTAGTTGCTTGGAACCCTTGACCTCCCTTTGGAAAGTCAAAAATTCTGGCCAAAACCACTAAGTTGTTATGGAGTTTCGAACCCTCGACCAAAAGAGTATAACACCCCCTGTTGAGACTCGCTTCCACTAGGCCAAGTAATCGTGGTTAAATCATTCAGATAATTGTATTTTTTTTCCTTTGAGAGAGAAATCTTTGGGACTATGGATCTTTGGCAGCACTTTGTGCAGCACTCACATAGATGCTGCCCACAAAGTACTGATGGGATTAGGGGTGTCATTTGGAAATTCCGATTCCGACCGATTCTGATCCGAAAAATTCCGATTTTGGCAACTAAATATGCATTCCGATTTTCCGAATTCTGAAAATTTAAAAAAAATCGGATCGAAATCAGAGTTGTTTTTAGAGTTCATTAAATTCCGAAAAATTTTCAAAAATATTCTGAAACTGTATTTTCTGAAACTTTTCTGAAAATATTCCGAAATATTCCAAAAAATTTCCGAACATATTCCGAAATTGTATTTTCTGAAATTTTTCCGAAAATATTCTGAAATATTCCGAATATTATGTTCATTCCACATCGAAAAAACATAAAAGAGGGGATGTGATGTACTTCTATAAAAGGCCTACAAGTGTCAAGTGAAATCCCATTATTCTTGAATTCCGAATATTCTGAAAAATTCCGAAAATATTCCGAATATTCTGAAAAATTCCGAATCTGACGAATTCCGAAAATTCCAAAATTTTCGAAATTTCGGAATCGAAAATAAATTTGAAATTTCCAAAATTTCGGAACGGAATTCGGAATGCATTTTTTGCTTCCGAAAATTTCAGAATTTTTTCCGAAAGGAATGTTTCCGATCCGTTCCGACCGAAACACACCCCTACCAGGATCCTTACCCAATCTTTGGAAGTCTAAGTCGTCTAAGTCAGGTCTTAAGGTACTACCAAAGTTTCCAACAAGTCACAGTCTTTTCAGTTGCATGATTGCACCAGACTCTAATTTCCAACCCGGTAGAAACGTTGTAGTGCTGTTAGCTAGTTAGACCTCAGCGAGAGAAGAAATTATTTTATGTGGTACTACCAAAGTTTCCAACAAGTCACAGTCTTTTCAGTTGCATGATTGCACCAGACTCTAATTTCCAACCCGGTAGAAACGTTGTAGTGCTGTTAGCTAGTTAGACCTCAGCGAGAGAAGAAATTATTTTATGTGACCTTTACACGGTTTACACCGTGTGATATTTACTGTGAGTCATACAAATTATTGTAGTACTCTCATGAGACTCAAAAAATACTCAAATTATAGTAAAAGTCACAGGGGTGTTGACTGTCGATCACATTAGATAATTTCTCAATTTCTCAAAAGCAAGACTTATGATAAAAGTACCATATGAAAATTATAGTCGTAGGTCCCAATGAGAATGATACCTTCCTCATATATATATATATATATATATAAGAAGAACTGGCAATGCTATTTAATTGAAGGGCGACTTGGTCTAAGATCTCTGAGGTTGAGTCAATTTGGATTACAGGATAAGTTATATATATTTTTGCTCATCTTAAAATTGCTCACTTTTACTTATCCTTCTCTTCCATTGGCTAATGTATTGGGATCCAGGTTAAATAAAAATTAACTAATGGTGTAAATTACTATGCCCCACTGTACTAGCCAATAAAAAAGAAGAGTGAGCAAAAGATAAATACAATTGAGTCCTAATTAACCCTTGTTTCATTAAAACAACTTAGGGTGTGTTTGATAACCCAAATAAGTGCTGAAAATGAAAGTTTTCAGCACTTAATTTTTTTCAGTGCGTTTGATAACAACCACTTAATTGAAAAAACAGCCAAAAACTCACTGAAAACTTTAAGTGAAAAAATTCTACTGAAAATAATCACTTAATGCAGTCTATTTCAGTAGTTGAAACACTGTTATTTGTATTGCAAATTCAATCACTTAAAATTTTCCGTACTTAAAATTTAACACTTAATTTTCAATACTTAATTTTCAGTTTTATCAAACGGACCCTTAGGCAAATTTAAACGGGGAGAAGGTGCGAGACACCATGACCATCGTCCATCATCATTTAAATACAGTTGTATTCTTTTTCCTTAAGTCAAAGTCGTTTTAAGTCAATTTTTCGAGTTCAGACCATTTCAAGAAGGGATAATTATATTTTAGTCAACTCTTTGTATAAAATTTAAAAGTTAATTTTTTAAAATTAAAAAAATATCAGCAATTATTAAAAAAATTAAAATTTATCAATAAAATTTACAAAAAATTAAATTTTGAATAGTTATTTTGTAGTTTAGCCCATTTCATGTCTTGAACGTTGTAAATTTGCGTCAAAATATTGTGATGATTGCATCCAATGTTTTGAAGAGTTGCACCCAATTTGAAATGAGTTCTACGTTTTGAAGAGTTCCTCACAAACGTTTTGCAGCGTTACTCCCAACGTTATAAAGAGTTTCTCTACAACGTCATGTAAAATTTGATATCTTAAATAGTATTTTTATTTAATTTAAAAACAGCAATAGACTAGTTTTTAAATTCTACTAAAAGAATATATATAAAAAAAAAACCAAAAAATAGACTGAAATTTAATTATTCCAAGCAAGAAAGCAATTGTTGGACAAAAAATGATAAGAGAACTACAAAAGTCTCCCAAATGAGTCAATGTCTTAAGTGCACAATTTGCTGAATGACCCTCCAACAAGTGATAGCCAGATTTTTTTTTACCACTGTGTTTCAGTTGCATGATTGCATCTAAGTCTAAATTTCTAACACGTTAGAGACTTTATAGTGCTGCAAATAATTGTTGGACCTTAATTAAATAGACCTTAGCGAAAGAAGAAATTATTCCATGTGACTTTTACACCGTGTGCCATTCATTATTGTAGGACCCATGTGGGACTCACAGAATACTCAAATCATAGTAGAAGTCACAGAGGTGTTGACTGTCACATGAGATAATTTCTTGAAAGAAAGACCTATGATACAAGTACCGTATGGAAAGTATCAGTCATAGGTCCCAATGAGCATGCATTTTACATACAATCCAGAATGATATCTTCCCTATATATATATATATATATATATAAGAGAAAAACCGACAAAAGTAAGTAGTTCATTGTATTAGAAGGCTGTCTTACCTATCAGAGACAAAGACAACAGATATGGGAAATGGTCGGTCAATTGGGAAGGTGTCACGCCCCGGAGCAGCATAAATAGAGAAAAATAAATTTCCTTTATGGGTCCATAAGGAATGACAGGTGAAAGTCACTAATAATCCACACCATACAGTACTAGTCCAAAAGAAAAGCAACAGTAATCAACTGAAAATAGCACACAGTGCTAACTATTACAAAATATCAGAGTATGGTCCACAGGATCACAACAGGTCTGAAGACAACAAATGCCCAAGTACCCGTTTAACTAAAGGTTTAACAGAACAACCGAAAATATAAAACTAGTCATAACATCTTCAGCCTTCAACTGGCATATGGATAGTCCTTCCTGGCGTAACCATCATTGGTGGGGCCCTCCTCTGGATAATAGTCATCAGTGTACTGGTCCTTACCTGCAGAATAAGGGGCAGGATATTCTGGACGGGGAATGTTCAGGCAATAAAAGGCCGTCAGCTTACTGAGAGCTGAGTGAGCAAAAACTAACGAAGTACCAGTTATCTGAAATAAACACAAGCTTATGAAAACACGAGTTAACATCTTATTATAACCATATCTTGTTTCTCTATTCATTCTTGTAAACCGACCCTTAACGTCTTGTTACTCGAATACTGAACTCAACATATTCTGATTTTTCATGAACAGACTCAATCGTTTAACTCTAGGGATACACCCTTATTCTGTCCATCGCTTTTAAGAGCATATGAACAGCTCACCGCATGTCATGGACTCCACGTCAGTCTGTCCCCAGCTTTTAAGAACAATGGTCCTGTTCACCGCATTTCAGGGATATAACGTTTCGAACAAGGCATATCAATCTATTGCCACGACTCAACGTCATCTACTAGTGATCCCAGCTCACCGCTTTTAAGAACAATGGTCCTGTTCACCGCTTTTAAGAGCATATCATAGATCATCCAGTCTATCTTAGGACTATTTGGTCCAGCTCACCGCTTTTAAGAGCATATGCACAGCTCACCGCTTTTAAGAGCATATCATGACCGAATGTCCATCCACGTACCATTCCCAGAACTTACCAAACCTACTTACGTTCCATTCTATATCGACACATGACAAACTCCCAATGTGGCATGACTACTCGGATTAACAGAAAGCGGACATCGAACTCATATCAGAATCAACACGTCACCCATGTCTACATATTACTTTTTATTCATTAACCGTAAATCTTTGGTGTCACATTACTCTTGTCTACCCCATAGTCGCATAATGGAATCCCGAATCAGAAATCGAACAACTAATCTTCTTATATAATAAACAGGCAAAAGAATCCATGTTCTGATCATGTCAATCGATTGGAAGAGAGGTTCAATCGATTGGGACAAAAGTTATGTCAATCGATTGAGAAACATGTCAATCGATTGGAATAATGTCAATCGATTGAAATCATATTCAATCGATTGGGATGCAACTGATGTCAATCGATTGAGATTATGTCAATCGATTGGTACTACGTCTTCTCCAGCAGATTGTAAAAACAGCATATATAAACGTACACAACATGCATGTAACTCATCTAAACATCATAATAGCTTATATAAACTTCATATAAAGGGACCAAGTGAGTTAGAACTCACCTAGGGTGCGTTTGGGTGTGTTCCAACTTTAAAATCTTCAAGCTCTCTCTCTTTCTCCTCTTCTCTGTCTCTGTCTTCCCTCTCTGTCTCCTCCTTTCTTTTCTTTCTTCTTCTTTCTGCTTCTCCTTTCTTTTCTTTCAGCTTCCAAGGCAGTGTGTGTGTGTAGAGTGTGTATATATGTGTAGATATAGATATATGTATGTATATATCTCCAGAGTATGTCTCTCCCTCTCTCAATGGTCTGAAAAACAGCCCCAAGGCCATGAATGAACAAGTATATATAGGGATATGGGATTGCCACGCGTTTAAAGCTGAAGGAAAGAAGAAAACATTTCTCAGGTTATGTCAATCGATTGAGACACCAGTCAATCGATTGGTAACAGATATTTGTAGTCAATCGATTGGAAACAATGTCAATCGATTGGGATCATGTCAATCGATTGAAAATGTTGACACGTAATCACGTTTAGTCGGTTGAATGTAAATCGATTGGGATAACTTATCAATCGATTGGTATCAGAAAAGTGTCAATCGATTGGAACAATGTCAATCGATTGATATCAAAATTCACCAAAAGGAAGAGAAAGTTTATACGAGTATAGAAATGAAATACCAGGTTTTATTAATATACCGAAATACAGGGTATTACAGAAGGTTCCTTCATCGTCCACTAAGTCAAGAGAGGTGAAGCATACAGGCTGCGTGATATGGACGGAACGGTTCATGCTAGACTAATAAATGGTCAGTATTTAAAGTCCTATTGTCCTACTTTGTGGGAGACTATAGACCTAGAGTACAAACCAAATCCTGGACTAGAATACGAACCATTTAATTATGAGCCTGAGCTTGAATGATCAAAAGCATCATTGCATTGAATACTGCAGAGCACAGCTAGCTTACAAAATTATTATAGAAAATGTACAAGTACAAAAGGAAAAAATCAACCTCTAGGCCGGTTCAAAATTCCTAAGCTTGGTCCTCAAGTCCTCCCAGTTCCTCTCAACCCCAGCCCGGTCTTGCTTGGCTTTGTTGAGCCTCTGGGTCCAGATTTGGGCATTTGGAATGCTGGCTTGTAACTGGTCTCTACACTTCTAGGCATCACCCCCCAACTGGGCTAGAAGCTCGTCAACCTTTGCTAGGGCTACATCATTGGTAATGACCTTGGCCTAATGTTTCTCCAACTGTGCCTTGAGCAACGCAGTACGGGCTGGGAGCCAGGCGTCTCGGGCGATCACTTGTGCTCGAGTTGCCTTCCCAGCCTCATATTTTGTCTTGGCACCCTTGAAGAACTGCATTGCTTTCTGCCGGACGCCAAAATGAGCATCAGCCTCAGTCTGGACAACAGAGGTTGATTGGTCCAAGAAGTGAGAGCCCGGTAGTCGCTCCTAGATTTGTCTAAGTAAGGCAAGCTAACCGACCGATAGCAACAAATCAGCAAGGAGCGCATTTAAAGCGGCGCTTATCTCTTGGGCAGGTGGGAGGTTGCTCAGCCCGTGGGAAGTGAGTCAAAGGATGAGGTCCTTGGTTTGCTGTAAGCTTGAGGGCGTAGTTGGATAAGGCTCAAGGGATCCTCTAAGTCAAATGCCTTAAAGTCCAGGCCAGTGAAGAAATCTTCAAAGGGAATGAACGGCTCAGGACCCAATGGGATAGCCTGTTCAAATAAAGGCAAAATTCAGTTTGACAAACAAGGCATAGCATCTCAATGTATTAGTAAAGGCAAAATTACATATAAGGAGCAAACAATTTAAGGAATTCCAAATTAGGACAAAATTGAAATTGAAAACTACCTAAGGCTCTTTTATAGTATAGTGTTGATTTGTTTCTTTTCATAGATATATATATACCTTGTACATTAACATTGAATAATAAGAAAATATAATTTCTTCTAATTCGTGTGTGTGTTGGTGTTGTATGGTTGGTTGTCTCTCTTTTGAACTGAGGCATGGACATATGTATGTGTGTGGTGGGTAACTTCTAATTAAATATGTGAATCTCCATTAGAAAGATGCCATAGTCTTAGTCGTGAAACACAGTAACCACACAAGGCCCCTATATAGTGAGGGAGCAAATTTGCTCACGGTAAGACCCTCACGGCTCTTTCACGAAAGAGCCAAAAACTGCTATATGGATGCTGCAGACATTATAAAAAGAGAGGATTTATGGGCTGTTTGGGATTATTAAAAAATAGAATTTTTAGCAGCTGTTTATGATTTAAAAAAAAAAACAATTTGGTAATTTAAAAAAAAAAAGATATTAGAATCTTTGGTTCGATTCATGTCTCATTTTACTCATAACATATTCTCATTTCACTCCTATTTTCTGTCTGGTTCTTGTGAATACCAAAATTATCTTGGCTGTCTAGTTCAGGGCAAAATAAAAAGAGAGGACTTAGGAGCTGTTTGGAATTATAAAAATATAATAATAATAAAAAAAGAATCTTTGGGGTTGCTTAGGATTATATTTAAAAATAAAAAATAAAAACAAACAGCTTATTTTACTCATAATATCTGGTTCAGTCCAAGTCTCATTTTACTCCTAAGATTTTGGTTTTTTTTTTTTTATAATCCCAGACCGTCGCTAAAATTCGGTTTTTTTTTTTTTTTTTAAATAATCCCACACAGGGTTTTTTTATTTTTTAAATTTCAAACAACCCCTAACATTCTATATATATATATATATAGATAGATTAAGGGCATGTTTAGTTGTCCCTTCAAATTGAATTGTTCCATTCAAATTTTGTATAGAAGGCAAAGGGAAAATTCATCACCATGAATGAATCCATTTACAAATATGGGAGATTTTATCATATTTTTTCTTATGAGACAATTCGTTCATTTTTCTAGAATGCCAAAATTCATGATTGCAAGCCTCATTTTTTAGACGAGTATCCGTTTTCTAAATGAAACCATTCAAGCTCTTCATTTTTTTTTATATAAAATTATGTACGAAAACATGAATAGAATTATTTCATTCAAGGCCTACCAAACAGGCCCTAATAATCTCGATCAACCTCTAAAGTCATCTGTTTTTAATTTGTCGTCGTCAACGTGACTTCTTTTGGCTCGACCATGATCAAATTCGCTCCCATATAAGTGAGGTAGCTGTTTGTCTCGAGATTGATGGAGACGTCCAAGGCAATAAAACACCACTCAATTCATAGACACCACAAACGTCTCTCTCTCTCTCTCTCAGTAAATATTGATGGAGATCAATTGTTTGTCGTATCCTACTAAATACACTTAGATATTGGGCTTACATGGGAAACGACCTCACTTTTTCATTTGGTAAATAACTAAATATGGACAACTGCGATATCATCACATCAATTTTTTTTTGTTGTATCCTACTAGCTAGACATTGTGCTTACATGAGAAATGAGCTCTCTCTCTCTCTCTCTCTCTCTCTCTCTCTCAGGCTGTCAGCCACTCTGTAAATATGGAAGCAACCACAATATCACATCAATTGTTTGTCGTATCCTATTAATACACCTAGCTAGACACTGTGCTTACCTGGGAAACGAGCTCTCTCTCACAGTAAATTAATATTAATTGGATAAAATTAAATGGAATATCACATCAATTGTTGTAACATACTAAGAGCAACTCTAAGGGTAGTCATCAAATTTGGGTATCCAAAATATTATTTGATTACTTGAATAGTGTTTTACATACCAAATAAGTCTCATGCACTCCAACCATAGTAACCAAAACTAGTAGCCATTTTATTGTTTAATATATTTTAATGTAGCTCAACCATAGATACATTAAAAATATTATTTTATTCATAAACCAATGGCTAGGATCATCCCACCAAATATGCATCTCCTTACTTTCTCTCTCCAAAGACTATAAGTTTGGAGACCCAAACCATGAGTTTGCATAATGGATCCTCTTTTGGATCCCCCATTGGAGTGCATTTTTTGGGATGAAGGGATCCATTTTAGCATCTTTTGGATTTGGATACCCATTTGCAACCCCCATTGGAGTTGCTCTAATACACCTAAACATCATGCTTACATGAAAATGATTTTCCCAAATAATAGGGGATAAATGTATAATTTGGTGAACTCAATCGATTTGTGATATTATGTCACTACACCAAAACTGCAAGCTGGCATTGTTTAAAATAGTGTAAGATCCAATCTGACAAGGTTTTAAACCGTGCCAAATATTAGAGAGCCAATTTTTTTGGACACATGTTTTATACCATGCTAGTTTTTGGTCAAAGAGTGTCAAATTTTGGAATCTAGCACGCTTTTTGGCACTATTAAAATCATTCCAGAATTCAAAATTGCTAGACACACGTGTCAACTTTGTGCGGGACAAGTGGCACAATTTGGTACACTAATCTGACATACTTTTGGCACTGCTAAAAATCATGCCAGTTTGGTTGCCAGTTTAAAAAATATTAAATCTGGCACACTTTTAGCACTGTTTTGGAATAGTTTTGAACCATGCTTGATTTTTTTAAAGGGTAAAAAAAAATTGGCAGCATCCAACACCAATAAACAAGAGCACCTGTATTAGCAACTACATGTATTAATTAACATATGGTAAAATCTCCAATAGAATAGGCTTAACTTAATACTCTATAAAAAAAAGAAAAATAAAAAAAGGAGACATTCATTATCTCCCATACAAAGAAAGAAAGAGAATATATAAACCCAACTCCATGTAACAATCATTATAATATCTACATTGGCCAAAAAATAATTCAGATACTATTGTGTTAAAACAATAAAAATCCCCATACATTGGGACCCGAAAAAAACACTTGACCTGAGAACCTTTCAAACCGAAATGACATTGCCTTCCCAAATATCTTAGTCATATAGAATTCTTCCATTAGATTGCCTGCGAAAGGAATTTTCAAAATTAGTTTAGCATATCATTTCCCTTTCTGTTGACCTTAAATTCAAGCTAGAGGAAACATGTAGTTCGAATTTAGAAGTGGCAAAGATGGGTCTCAAATCTTATAACCTTAAGAGCACTTGGAACATACTTTACAATCTTACCTAACAAAGGCATGAACTAAATGAAACCAGATTATAAAGGAAAATTTGGATTCTTCTTCACAAAGCAGAATTTTATTTCACATACAACCATTAAAATTGAGACACATAATGTCACGACCCATCCCACTACTCGTGGAAATAGGACACATAGCACGCCACCAAGGCTCATCCAATCATTAAATAACTATACGCAGCGGAAAAGAACTTTAAAACAACCTTGAGTATTTAAAACTTTAGAAAACGATACCTTCCGAGTTGTAAAATTCGTATAAAATTGAAAACGTGATCATATTTCAAAACGAGTGAATTTATGTTGAAAGGGTTCCTAAAAGTACCTTAGGAACCAATCAAAACCTTTTGAAAATTTCTGAAAGTAGTAGAAAAACATTTCATGCAGGGGGTATTTCGACCGGTCGAACGACCCCCTTCGACCGGTCGAATGACCCAGTAGCAGAATTCCTTCTAGCAGCAGAATTTTGCTAAAGCATCACCCAACCTTCACCCATTGCAACATTTTAAACATATTCCAATCTTTTCAATCTTTACCAAAGTTATAAGGACAAGTATAACAACTTGCCTAAGTTTGAAAAACGTTAACTAATGAAGTTAAGGGTCCGATTGGATCAAATCTCATAAGTGCTACAACAAATTCATAAAACATGAAATTCAACATGTTAAATATCAAGACGCGAACTCAATAGTTCCGAGTCGCTACCAACCAACTTAAAAGGTTTTCAAAAGAATATTACAATAACCCAATAATAATCCAGAGCTTTCTATGATTCGATTACAAGAATCTATACCCCAATTCCTCCGAATGATCCCAACGGCCTCATCCCTCGCGTTCCATCTTTTCTTTCTTCATACCTGCAATGGAGTAAATCTCCATTGTTCAGCTATATGCTGAGTGCACAATTTCTAATATATGCATATATGATAAATTATGCTTTAATCTCATAATCACATCAAATAGTCTCTAGGGAGAGTGACACGCCTTCATCCGGTATATCGGCAAGCCCAAAGTCTATCAACCGCGATGCCAATGGCAAGCCCAGAGTCTATCAACCATTGCACCCAACTGCTCTGGCAGGGCCGGTTCCCAAACCAAGCAAGTAGCCGTCACTACTATAACTCTAAAACATCGAGAGGCGTACCCCGGCATGAATTTGTATCAAACTCCCCTTTGACCCACATAGTCACATAGCATGCTCATATAATCACATATACGTGCTCGTGTAAATTTAGACATGATTTTCACATTTAAGCGCGTGCATAATTAACGGGCCTACTATTAAGACATGAATTTTTCCCGGATCTCAATTTTGTCGTCGAAATTTAAAACATGACATTTCCCTATATAACATAGGCTAGAAATTCATACCTCGAGCTATCGTCGTATAATTTTGAGGGAACGACTAGAAGCCCGATTAAACGTCAAATCTCCGATCCTACGCAAAACCTACAAGTTTACACGCGTTTTCCCCAAATTTCTAGATTTAGAGAATTATAAAAACTTAGCCAAACGTGGCCTAAAGACTATCAAAATGTAGCCCTTACCTTGGGGAGTTCAAATATGAATTTTGGTTGAAAACAAACGGGCAGAAGTCCGTCGATTTGCGTCAAGAAACTCTAAGCCACCAATCACCTCTTGATTTAGGTTTTGAGAAACTTTTGAAATGAAAAATATCTAGAGCTTGATATATATAGACAAAATTATCGAAAATAATGTTTACCTCCCCAAGAGTTTTTTCAAAACTTCTAATCATTCTCCGAAACGTTGCACACGACCATTTTATCTCTTCACGAGTGACAACTATAAATTATAGAAGTTTTCGACTAAGTCCCGTTTGTCGCCGTAGTTTCGTTCTAAAAACTATTTTCGTGGAATTTCTAGATAACCTACCTTTTATGTAACGTATCACATTGGTATCTCTAATTCGTTCCAATTGATCTCTAACAAGATCAAACTATCAGAAAAGCACACAAAACAGGTATATTCACTATTCACATATACCAGCTAATTCAAATAATATTTAATCCACATAAATGTCATTTAATCATGTCAAGTTCCTCATGAATTACCAACTTCCCGAGTCCTCGATTGACACTCACCGTTGACCCTCATTCAACTCCATTCCAATTATTAATCAACATTAATAATTCTCAGAAATCTCAGATATGCATTTTAAACCAATGATTTTCTGGGACGGGCGTGACACATAAACCTCCAAATAATGCTATGATATCCAAGTTGAATACATAACATTGCGAACAAGCACCAGTTACAAATAAAGGTCAACCGTAAGCATAGAAACTATTATTTTTACAATCTATGGGCAATAGAACTAAAAGAAGCAAGAAACAAAAAAGAAAAGAACTAAAGCTCTATTGCATCAGTCATGTAGTTCAGAGGTATACCGTCATAAATTTGGCTCCTCCAAAATACTCTTCTTGCTTAAGTAAAGAAGTTTGCACATAACGGGAGACATGTGTTGCTTTTCCATCTTTCAAAATTCCTGTACAGTCAATACAATCAGAAAATTCGCTTAAACTCACAACTAAATCTTAAGCCCAGTTGTAGAAATTAATTCCTCGAAGTGCGGCTTGTTTGTTTCTTAAACGTAATGATTTCTCTAAAATGCAAAACCTAGTGTAAAAGTATTGACTGAACAGAACCTAGCTTGAAAAGCCAGAAAACGTAAATTCAATGCATAATCAAATTCTCCTCAAAATAAAAAAAAAAATATATATATATATATATAATCAAATTATTTTATCCTTCAATGCACCATTTCTATCATATACACATTATTTAAAACAACAATACTAGCAAGTTCTGAATTGTAAAATGCTATAAAAGGTGAATCTTTCTGGAAACTACCTATCTACTTCCCACATCGCCCCCTTCTTGTTTTCAGAAGCTGCACAGAAAAGATTGTGAACGGATATGCTGGAATGAAGATTGAGTAATGCTATGCGCTTCTCATTAAATCCCAAATTTGATTCCTAAATAGCTTAACACTTGGGATTCATATTTGGGAACATTATTCATGATGATTTGTCAACCAGATAAATCAAAATTTCAATACGTTTAGGCTCTGTTTGGTTCATGGATTTTGTGAGGGAAAAAGAAAAGGAAAAGGAAAACAAGAAGGAAAACTAATTCCCCTATGTTTTCCCTTGTGTTTTTCTTCAAGCTTAAATGACATTAAAAAGTCAAAATTTCTAAAATATAATTATAGTATATGGAAATGACTCACAATATTCAAAATGTTTAATTTAGTTATCAACACATTATCTTTTCTTTCCTATTTTCATCATCGTTTTCCTTAATTAACCAAACAAAAGAAAAAGTTTTCTTCTATATTTTCCTTTCTTTTCCCTCACTAAATCCAAGAACCAAACAAAGCCTTAGAGGATCATTGTATCATTAAAAATGAGTGATTCTCGAGCACATATTGCAACTGGTCTGGTGGAGATAAGCAAAACACACTAACTTAGTGAAAACAATAAAGAGAAGAGTGGCATATGTTGTTCAATAAAAGGGAGCTGTCAACTCGTTAATACTTAATATACGAGAAAATGGAAGATTAACATAATAAAGTAAAGCTGCCAGCTTCTAAAACATATTTCACAAAATACCAGTGTCTACACAAAGATTTAATCCCTTGTGTCTTTATGAAATTAACATATAGTTAGGCAACCTATGCACCCAAACTTAAGCTCCATTTGTTTAGTTCTTTTTTGTCCATCCACTTTCCTCTCAAACAATTGGGTAAAAGCCAAGAACTCAGTAAGAACACTAAAAAAAGCCATCAAGCTATGTAGTGAAAGAATTAAAAAAAAAAAAAAATTGCAACCAAATCAATTTGCCAAATATCTTCACAAAAAAAAGCCATTAAGCGATGAGGAATGAATAATGCTATGCTTCCCCAATATTGAATCCAAAATACATGCATTTATCTAGAATCCAAATTTAAATTCTAAAGTTCCATCCACAGGCCCTACTTGTGAAAAAATCAAGAACAAACAATTTCCAATTTAAAGTTATATGTTATGAATGCTATAAGTTATGAGTGTTAGTAACTGAGCATTAGGACTAATTCAAGGATAGTGTGAATTTTGGAGAAATTTTGTAACTTATTTGGAAACTAATAAGAAGCTAATTCAAAAATGTAAGCAAAAAGTAGCAAAGGTTTGAGTTTCAAATCTTTATAATGCTAGAAGTATCCAAGGACACTCCATTCAAGCATATATGCCTTTAAAACATCAACATACTAAGCTAGCTAGAAAACCAAATCAAAAGTTACACAAACGTATAATAAAACAGAAAAACTCACAATTGTGTCCCTGAACAAAACTCACTTAATGAAGAAGCATAAAAACTATATATCGGAGATAAGTAGAAGGATCAAAAAGGGGCAAAAATAGAAAACACTAATTAGCAACAGGCTTGTGATTCATACCTGAGTTGAAGCACTACTGACCATGCCGTAGAAGCCTTATGAAACTCCATAGTTGTCATAAATCATAATACCTAAAACATAACATAAGGATATAAAAAAAAAAAAAAAAATATTGCATGAATGAACAAATAAACCTTTCGTTTTCCTAACAAGAAAGCCTAAAATCCAAAGATCTAGGGAGTTAAGAAATACAAATGGATGAGCACTGGACACAGTTAGTTTCTTTGTTTCCAATCAATATTTTTTTTTACCAAACTCTATGAAATGCTAAATTTGAAATTTAGTCGACCAAGTCATAAAACATATTTTCTGAATGTTAATAATTTTTTCTATTCAATAAAGAACATGAACGATCTAGTGAGAAGTAGGATGCACGGTAGGAATTAGAAACAAGTTGAAATATAGAAATGCAAAATACTAAAAACCAAGAACTAGGCACATAGCATATGATTGGCCAAATCAACTGGATGAGGAACAATTAAAAAGCGACTCTCGAAATAAAAGAACTTACTACATGAAAGAATCATCCTCAAATGCATCATAGAACTGAACCCCATTCTCATGACCAGAATAGAAACAGAAAATTGAAGGAACAACAAAATTAGAATAGAAAATGCAAAACAAAAACTTAGAAGCCCTAAAAATAAAGAAGCCCTAAATCAAATATTCAAATTAAAACATAGAAGCCCTAAATCAAACCTCAGGGTCGAGGTTTGGGGGATAAAAAGTTTCACTAACAGAAGGAAATATGAATGATGAGAAAATCTGAATGTTGAAATTGTAAGGATTAGTTCTAAGAGAGAGAGAGAGAGAGAGAGAGAGAGAGAGAAAGAGAGAGAGAGAGAGAGAGAGAAGATCTGAATGTTACCTCAGATCTGCGCAGAGAGGTGAGGTAAGGTGAGGTGAGGAGGAGGTGAGAGGGTCGCGGCGTCGGCGAGGAGGTAAGGTGTGGTGAGGAGGGCCGAATGTCGGCAGCGATGGTGAGGTGAGGAGGGCCGAGCGTCGGCGATGGTGAGGAGAGGAGGGTCATCTTCTCTTTCTCCCGATGGCTGAGGAGTAATCAGAAACCCTATCTCTTGTAGCATTTTTGTAACGACCCAAGTATAGTGTTGTGAGCGGGTTGCTGTAGTTGCCGTTGTGGCTACAGTAAGTACTGGCAGGCTACACAGTTCATCCCACATCGTCTGGGTGTGGAAAAGTAATGTGCTATATATGTGTGGTTCCAAATCTCCCTAGTAAGAGGCCTTTTGGGTAATGGCTCAAGAACAAATTCATGCGGGTTTGGGCTCAAAGTGTGTAATAACCTGCATTTCCATTTAATTTAAAATTCATGTCCATTTTTTATTTATGCGTATTTGCATTGGCATATTTAAATTCAATTGGCATTGTCTGCTTTTAATTTAATTAAAATTCTTGCGTGTAGAATTTATTCCTTGCCTTATTTCACATTTGGAATTCTGTTTGGGGTTAAACTGCAATTTTACAAAAGTTAGTAATACCTGTGTGGATTTCAAAATCTGTATTTCCAAACGGTGAAAATAACTTCTATTGACTCAATCAGTATTTTTATAAAACCAGGAAATCAATTCTTAAGTTAAAATGAATTTCCTGTATTTTTGTGGTGACCACCGCGCCCCGAAAATACCAGTTTATGTCCAAAACTGTCCACGCTGTGTGAGCTTCCACAGATTTTGGAAGTGACTGATTTGGACATTTGCTTTATTGCCATTTATGGCAAGTAATCATTGGATATGCCTTGTTTGGGTATTGCAATTGTGTGTGTGTTAATTTAATGCCATAAGCTAAATTCCCAAACAACCCCATTTGACCCCTATACCCCTATCCATGGCCTTTGGCTTAAACTTGGGGCATATATCTGTGCATATATGCTATATACGTATGTATATATGCTGTCTTTTAGAGAGTTTAAAGTTTGATTAACTCAATTAGAGAGTGCTAAGTGAGTTTTAATTCTTACTTGGCCTCCAAGTTCAATACTTGTGTTTATTTATACACCACACATTCACAAACTGCACAATATACTTGCACAGAGAGAGAGCTTAAGAGTTGCTGAAATTCTAGTAAGAGAAGCTTCATTCCATAACCAAAGCTTGATCACCATAGCTATAGTTCATTGGAATTTTCTTTATTGGTCATTCTTTCTCAACAAACTCTTCATTCTTGAACTTAGTGAGTATTACTAACTCACTAAGAATGTAATTACATGTCTATTTACTGCATGTTTGTTCAATTTTGTAAAACACCATTGTTGATCCTACGTATGAAAGTTCATAGCTTGAAATCAAGATTTTCAAACCTTAATCTAAATTCGTTTTTAGAGATGAATATGGTAGATTATACATCCTACTTGCCATGTTTGAAGTTCTAGAGCTTAATTTATTCATATGGCAAAGTATATTAAAAATGAAGTTTTGACATCTTTTGAACACTCATAAAATTTGAGAGCTATAGATTGAATCTTGTAAAATTGATCTCATATTTGGAATCCTTGTTGAAAAACAAAGAGATCCATATATAATAGGACATATATACTAACAGAATGGAAATGGGTCAAAAAGACCCCTGTTTTGCTGAAACAGAACAGTTCCTGCGGAGAAGATGAAGCCTCAGCTTCATCTCGCGCCACGATCGCGCGCGCGAGAATCGCGCGAACGGCTCGTGCGAGCGACCCTTCGCGCGAGCGATCCGC
This sequence comes from Hydrangea macrophylla, assembly GCA_033977485.1. Taxonomy (NCBI): domain Eukaryota; kingdom Viridiplantae; phylum Streptophyta; class Magnoliopsida; order Cornales; family Hydrangeaceae; genus Hydrangea; species Hydrangea macrophylla. The sequence continues at coordinate 75,163,836 of CM066989.1, forward strand.
GCGCGCGAGGTAGGCGTTTCCAGGCAGACGTAAGAATTTATTTATATAAATGAAAAATTGGGCTGGTCGCGCGAGCGAGGGTCGCGCGAGAACCCCTTCGCGCGAGCGATCCGCGCGCGCGACCTTGCTTTCCTCAGGCAGACAGAAAAGTTATATTATAAAGGGAAAATAGGCACTTCGCGCGAGCGGCCCGCGCGAGCGACACTTCGTGCGAGCGGCCCGCGCGCGCGAGTTCTGACAGTTTCTGTTTTTGTCTGTTTTGTGTTTAAGGGACTGTTTGGATGAAATTTATATACTGTTAAGGTTCTGGTTGGGAAATTTAGTTGATCAGAACTCTAATTGGTTATGTTTGAATGAGTAAAACATTGTAGTATGACTCATTAACCCCCGTACGCGTGTTGTTCCTTTAATTCAGCATTTTTGTTTTTTGTTTAAGTGCATACCATTCATGTGGATCAGTGGTACATGCATAGGGGTGTCAGTCTGTGTGGAAAGGAGTAATGGTAGTGTGGAAAGAGTACGAGTTTGTGTTTGTGGTCGTGGTTGTGGTTGAGTATGAGTTTGTGGTTGTGGTCGTGGTTGTGGTTGTGGTTGTGGTTGGTATTGTGGAGAGGGTATCTTTGAAATGCGACGGTGGCAAATATGGACACTCCCTGACGCCCATGGAAGCGTTAAAGTGTGTGAAGCCGAACTCGGACATTCCCTGGCACCCATGGTAGTGCTAAAGTGTGGCCTACGGACACTCCCTGATAACTCGAGTCTGGATACTGTGTGAGGGGTTGCCCCGGTATTTGCATGGCGGTTAGGGTATTCAAAGTGTGAGGCATTGGACACTCCCTGGTACCCCGGACCAAAGTGTGAGGCAAACTGGACACTCCCTGGCGCCCCGTTGCTAAAGTGTGGCTATCTGAGTGTTTCAAAGATACCAGGAGTAGGATAGTGGGTTGTTGTGGCTGTCGAGAGAAAAGAGTCAGCAAGATGAGTGTGGTGCATTGTTCTCATACACGGTCCCATCTGTGTAAATTTACCCTCTTTAAATAATGCTGTGGTTGTTTTTCTAAACGAGCTCTTTAATCATAATTATAAACTTGTGGATTTAATTTTGAATTGGAAAAAGGTAAATGGGTATGTTTTACATTTAAAGTCATGTTTTTAATACTCACCAGCTTCTTGAAGCTGACGACGTTGATGCGTCCTGGACATTCGTGTTCAGGCTTTTCAGGTTATAACCAGGAGGAATCATACGACTATGCTAATTGAGAATGGCTGCTTCTGGAATAAAGAAACTGTTTATTATATGTTTTAAGTTTATCTGTTTTAAGTTATGAACTGTTTTGTTTTAAGGATGATTGTAACAGACTCTAAGATATTATTTTATTTTCAAGGCGGTCTGTGCCTTAGTTGACCCCGGTTCATAAAATGTAATAAGATAGAAAATTTTTGTAAGCCTTGATTGCTTTACTCTGATTATATGTTTTGTTGTTTGACGTTTGGGACGGAATCGATCCTTCAAACTGTCGCGACCTACGGGTCTATAAAGGAAATTAAACGCTTTCCTTATTTATGCTACGTCGGGGCCTGACAGGATTTAGTGGTTTCAGAGCCAGGTTATTATTTATCACAAGATAGTTTAGCCAGGTTAGGGTTTACCAGTATAGACCCGATTCCACATTCCATTAAGTGTTACACACCCGATGATACGACAGGGAGGATAGACTCAGAACCCAAACGCCTAAGATTATTCTGTTCTGACTTTAAGTAGTACCTTTTTATCAGGTATGGATCCAGCTCCCCCACTTTATGTACCAGACCGGTTTGGAGGACACTTCGTGATACCTGGGGCAGTGATCCCAGCTTTTCTCGACTTATATCAGGCGGCCGTAGAGCAGTTGGCCGTGACGACGGTAGTATCTGAGGTATGGCACCAGGTTCACGTGGTAGGCCTAGTTGACCTGACCCGTATCCGTTTAGAGCTTCGATATTTCGCAGAGGCTCAGCGTCTAGTTTTGGTCGAGATTCTGAGGTTGGTCGATAGCGATGCTTTCTACCTTCCCCTCGAGATCCAGATCGTGCATGCCCATCTGGCTCAGTTGGAGATGCCTCCGCCGGTGGTTCCCATTGCTGAGGACGATGCAGAGGTTGTTCATGTGGTCCCAGTAGGTGGGGAGATTTTAGAGGACGGCATAGGTCTAGATGATCTTGCCGCTGAGCTCGAGGCTGAGCTAGCACTAGAGCTAGCCCTGCCTGAGGAGATGGTAGATGAGGCAGATGCTCCTGTACCTACTTCATCGTCCACCTCTCACAGCTATGACGGGGTTGGACCGTTCGTTGTCCAGCGATTTTGCCCTGTCGATTCGCTAGATCTCCTGATAGCCGCTTATGGAGATGATTGACGTTTTAGTTATGACTTGTACATATTAACCACTTTTGACTATTAGCTCTGTCTCTTTTTGCAACTGTAATTACATGCATTAGAGTGTAGGGCAATGACCCCATTTTTGTAACATTAACTCTTGCATGCGTCCTAACCCATATAGATAGGGTAGGCATTGATCTGACCATACATGTTTTTTGTATCTACTTGAAAGAAGTGATATATATAAAATACACCTTTTTTTTTTTTTTTGAATGTTGTTGTCATTTAAATTGCTTCATAGCACTGTGCATGCATGTTTCTCATTCTACTACCACTATCATGCATAGAATGGCTGGAGGAGTCAGGAGAAACAGGAACCTGATCGAGGGAGCGCCCGAGGCTGCTGATCCTACAGGGATGTTTGAAGCATTTATCAGACGGTTAGAAAGAATCGGTAATACGAATGACAACCGAAGAGACCGTCAAACGGGAGACAAGTTATTAGAAAGATTCCGTGCTCTAAGGCCCGAACAGTTTGCGGGTACCGCGGAACCCTGGAAAGCGGAACAGTGGTTGAGACAGATGGACCGCATGTTCGAAGCTGTCCAATGCAACGAGATAGACAAGAGAAGATTGGCTACGTTTCAGCTGACCGATGCTGCCGCAGATTGGTGGGATTCGGTCATAGCTACTATCGGGAATGGAGCTGCAATGGGGATGACGTGGACTGCGTTCAAGGGGAGATTTTTGGAGAAGTATTTCCCGGCTACGGAGAGGCACAGAAGAGAGAAGGAATTCATGGATTTGACGCAAGGAACCAAGTCGGTGCAAGAGTACACCACACAGTTCGAAAGACTGTCTCGATTTGCTCCACACCTGGTTGATTCTGAAGAGAAGAAGATCCGCAAGTATAATCAAGGGCTGACACCGCAGATTCGCCGCTTGACTCTCGGCCACCTGGATAAATCATTTGAAGGACTTGTTGGTTTGGCTACCGATCTGGAAGAGGATGCTCGAGTGAGCCGAAAACAATTTGAATTCTGACCGCCTCAAAGGGGTAATTTTGGGAATAGACCACCAATGAACCGTACCCAAGGGCAGAAGAGGAATTTTGACGGAAGCAAGAAGACCCAGGCTATTACCTATCCGACTCAACCTCGAGTAGGCGAAGGAAGTAGTAGTGGAAAGTGCTTCAACTGTGGCAACCCTGGACATTTGGCTCGTGATTGCAAGGCACCAAGGCGTGCTACTCAGCAAGGGATAGTCTGCTTCAACTGTGGTGAACCAGGTCACATCAGCAGGTTCTGTACTGCTCCTAAGCAGGTGACTTATGGTCAACAGGATCAGACTCGCTTGAATGCTGTTATCCCTGATGCCGCTGGATATGATGGAACTGCGTATGAATAAGGGAATTATGGGGAAGCTCAACCTGATCAGCAAGCAGTAGAAGGTACATTAACTCTGTTTAACTCCCATGTTAAAGTGTTATTTGATACGGGTGCTGCTCTTTCGTTCATATCTGTTAATATAATTCGAAGATTGGGTATTTTACCTCATCGCTTAGAGAAAGCTTTGAAGGCTACTTCGCCACTAGGAGCTGCAGTCAGATTAGGACACGTGTGCAAGGATTGTCCCTTACGGTTAGGAGACCGTGAAATCCCTGCTAGGTTGATTGTCCTATCGATGAAGGAGTTCGACATAATCCTAGGAATGGATTGGCTCTCTCAGAATCAAGTGAAGTTGGATTGTGCGAGGAAGAGAATTACATTCCCCGACAATGAGAATCAACCCTTTGATTTTCAATGTAACCCTTCGGGAGATATGTTCCTCACGAGATGTTTAGCCAACATCGAAGTCGTCAGTACAGAGGTGACAGCTTCATCTATACCTGTAGTCAAGGACTTCGAAGAAGTATTTCAAGACGTTTCTGGTTTACCGCCCGAGAGAAGTATAGAGTTCTGCATTGAACTTATACCGGGTACCGTACCGATCACCAAGGTTCCCTACAGAATGGCCCCCACAAAACTGCTGGAATTGAAAGAACAAGTTCAAGAGCTCGAGAACCTAGGTTTTGTACGTCCAAGTACATCGCCTTGGGGAGCACCGGTGTTATTTGTCAAGAAGAAGGACGGAACGCTCAGGTTGTGTATCGACTACAGAGAACTGAACCGTGTGACTATCAAGAACAAGTATCCCTTGCCTCGGATTGACGATTTGTTTGATCAACTACAAGGAGCAACGACATTTTCCAAGATAGACCTTAGGTCGGGATATCATCAGTTGAGGGTACGAAAAGAAGACATACCTAAGACTGCTTTCAGAACCCGATATGGTCATTATGAATTTCTGGTGATGCCATTTGGAATGACGAATGCCCCGGCAGTATTCATGGATTTGATGAACAGAGTGTTCAAGCCTTATTTAGATCAGTTTGTCATCGTCTTTATAGATGATATTTTGATCTATTCTAAGTCAGGAGAAGAACACGAGCAACATCTACGGATTGCGATGCAGACGCTCAAGGACCACCACTTGTATGCCAAGTTCAGTAAGTGTGAGTTCTGGTTGCAAGAAGTGAAATTTTTGGGACACAAGGTGTCATCTCAAGGAATTTCTGTGGATTCATCCAAGACCGATGCTGTGTCAAACTGGGTTAGGCCAAGCAACCCTACAGAAGTTCGGAGCTTTCTGGGACTCGCAGGCTATTACAGGAGATTCGTTGAGGGATTCTCGAAGATAGCAGCACCTTTAACTGGGTTGACGAAGAAGAATTTGAAGTTCGAATGGACAGAGAAGCATGAGCGAGCCTTTCTAGAGTTGAAAGAGAGACTCACAACCGCACCGGTACTAGCAATACCCAAGCCTGATGAGAAGTTCACTATTTTTAGTGACGCATCATATCAAGGGTTAGGATGTGTACTTATGCAAGATGGCAGAGTTATAGCCTATGGATCCAGACAGCTGAAGCCGAATGAGTTGAACTATCCCATTCATGATTTGGAGTTGGCAGCAGTAGTCTTCGCACTCAAGATTTGGAGACACTATCTCTACGGTGAGAAGTTTGATTTATTCTCCGATCACAAGAGCCTGAAGTACTTGTTCACACAGAAAGAGTTGAATATGAGGCAACGCAGATGGATGGAGTTGATCAAAGATTACGACTTCACGTTAGAATACCACCCGGGTAAAGCCAATGTGGTTGCCGATGCCTTGAGTCGACAGACTCGTGAGGCGATCGCCTCCTTAATGGTTAGAGAGTGGCGAGCTTTGGAGACTTTGGCGGAATTCGATGTACAGAGTGCTGAAGAAGGAGAAGGACAATTGTTCGGATGTCTTATCCTGCAGCCTGTTCTTATCGACCGCATTATTGGAGCTCAGAAAGAAGATGAGAAGTTTCAGGCATGGTTCGTGAAGATGTCAGAAAAAGACCCGACAGAATGGAAAGTGGGAGTTGATGGAGGATATCGGTGCAGGAATAGATTATGTGTGCCGGGTAATGAAGAGTTAAGGAAGGATATCCTGGAAGAAGCACATAAGTCGAGATATACAGTTCACCTGGGAGGAACGAAGATGTACAAAGATTTGAAGAGAAATTTCTGGTGGGAAGGTATGAAGAAAGACGTGGCCGAATTTGTATCCAAGTGTTTGACGTGTCAGCAAGTCAAAGCTGAACATCAGAGACTGTCTGGATTGTTGCAACCGCTACCTATTCCTGATTGGAAGTGGGAACACATTACGATGGATTTTGTAGTAGGATTACCCCGGTCGCAGCAGAATCATGACGCTATTTGGGTAATTGTGAATCGATTGACGAAGTCAGCTCATTTTATCGCTTATAGTATGACATACCCGGTAGAGAAGATGAGCCGGATGTACATACAACAAGTTGTGCGACTTCACGGTGCACCTGTGTCGATAGTGTCAGACCGTGACGCGCGTTTTACCTCTGGATTTTGGGAAAGTCTGCAAGAAGCTATGGGAACTTCGCTCAAGATGAGCACTGCTTTTCACCCTCTGACAGATGGACAAACTGAGCGTGTTAATCAGATCATGGAAGATATGCTTAGGGCTTGTGTTATCGATTTTGAAGAATCTTGGGAGACGCACTTGCCGTTGGTTGAATTTGCCTATAACAACAGTTATCACGCGAGTATCGGTATGGCTCCGTTCGAAGCATTGTACGGACGACCATGTCGTTCCCCATTGTGTTGGGCAGAGGTTGGGGACTCAGAATTGTTGGGGCCAGATTTGGTTAGAGAAACCAACGAGAAGATTTCTTTGGTCAAAGAGAGGATGAGAACCGCTCAAAGCCGATATAAGAGTTATGCTGATTGACGCCGGAAGGATTTGGAGTTTAGTGTTGGAGATCACGTGCTTCTCAAGGTTTCACCAACCCGAGGAGTGGTACGTTTTGGTCTCAAGAGAGGGAAGTTAGCTCCGAGTTTTATCGGACCGTTTGAGATTTTGGAACGTGTCGGGAAAGTAGCATATCGACTGGCGCTACCACCGAAGATGTCTGGGGTTCACAACGTGTTTCACGTAAGTATGTTGAGGAAGTACATACGAGATCCCTCGCACGTGGTTAGTTATGACGATATTGAGACGAGTCATAACGTTTCTTACAAGGAGAGACCTGTGAAGATTCTGGACCAGAGTATCAAGAAATTGAGGAATAAAGATATCCCGTTGGTGAAGGTTCAGTGGAATCACCATGACGAGAATGAAGCCTCGTGGGAAGTTGAAGCTGATATGAGGAAGAAGTACCCGGAGTTATTTCAGGATTAGTCAGTCTTGATTTCGGGGACGAAATCCTGTTTAAGGGAGGAAGGGTGTAATAACCTGCATTTCCATTTAATTTAAAATTCATGTCCATATTTAATTTATGCGTATTTGCATTGGCATATTTAAATTCAATTGGCATTGTCTGCTTTTAATTTAATTAAAATTCTTGCGTGTAGAATTTATTCCTTGCCTTATTTCACATTTGGAATTCTGTTTGGGGTTAAACTGCAATTTTACAAAAGTTAGTAATACCTGTGTGGATTTCAAAATCTGTATTTCCAAACGGTAAAAATAACTTCTATTGACTCAATCAGTATATTTATAAAACCAGGAAATCAATTCTTAAGTTAAAATGAATTTCCTGTATTTTTGTGGTGACCACCGCGCCCTGAAAATACCAGTTTATGTCCAAAACTGTCCACGCTGTGTGAGCTTCCACAGATTTTGGAAGTGACTGATTTGGACATTTGCTTTATTGCCATTTATGGCAAGTAATCATTGGATATGCCTTGTTTGGGTATTGCAATTGTGTGTGTGTTAATTTAATGCCATAAGCTAAATTCCCAAACAACCCCATTTGACCCCTATACCCCTATCCATGGCCTTTGGCTTAAACTTGGGGCATATATCTGTGCATATATGCTATATACGTATGTATATATGCTGTCTTTTAGAGAGTTTAAAGTTTGATTAACTCAATTAGAGAGTGCTAAGTGAGTTTTAATTCTTACTTGGCCTCCAAGTTCAATACTTGTGTTTATTTATACACCACACATTCACAAACTGCACAATATACTTGCACAGAGAGAGAGAGCTTGAGAGTTGCTGAAATTCTAGTAAGAGAAGCTTCATTCCATAACCAAAGCTTGATCACCATAGCTATAGTTCATTGGAATTTTCTTTATTGGTCATTCTTTCTCAACAAACTCTTCATTCTTGAACTCAGTGAGTATTACTAACTCACTAAGAATGTAATTACATGTCTATTTACTGCATGTTTGTTCAATTTTGTAAAACACCATTGTTGATCCCACGTATGAAAGTTCATAGCTTGAAATCAAGATTTTCAAACCTTAATCTAAATTCGTTTTTAGAGATGAATATGGTAGATTATACATCCTACTTGCCATGTTTGAAGTTCTAGAGCTTAATTTATTCATATGGCAAAGTATATTAAAAATGAAGTTTTGACATCTTTTGAACACTCATAAAATTTGAGAGCTATAGATTGAATCTTGTAAAATTGATCTCATATTTGGAATCCTTGTTGAAAAACAAAGAGATCCATATATAATAGGACATATATACTAACAGAATGGAAATGGGTCAAAAAGACCCCTGTTTTGCTGAAACAGAACAGTTCCTGCGGAGAAGATGAAGCCTCAGCTTCATCTCGCGCCACGATCGCGCGCGCGAGAATCGCGCGAGCGGCCCGCGCGAGCGACCCTTCGCGCGAGCGATCCGCGCGCGCGAGGTAGGCGTTTCCAGGCAGACGTAAGAATTTATTTATATAAATGAAAAATTGGGCTGGTCGCGCGAGCGAGGGTCGCGCGAGAACCCCTTCGCGCGAGCGATCCGCGCGCGCGACCTTGCTTTCCTCAGGCAGACAGAAAAGTTATATTATAAAGGGAAAATAGGCACTTCGCGCGAGCGGCCCGCGCGAGCGACACTTCGCGCGAGCGGCCCGCGCGCGCGAGTTCTGACAGTTTCTGTTTTTGTCTGTTTTGTGTTTAAGGGACTGTTTGGATGAAATTTATATACTGTTAAGGTTCTGGTTGGGAAATTTAGTTGATCAGAACTCTAATTGGTTATGTTTGAATGAGTAAAACATTGTAGTATGACTCATTAACCCCCGTACGCGTGTTGTTCCTTTAATTCAGCATTTTTGTTTTTTGTTTAAGTGCATACCATTCATGTGGGTCAGTGGTACATGCATAGGGGTGTCAGTCTGTGTGGAAAAGAGTAATGGTAGTGTGGAAAGAGTACGAGTTTGTGTTTGTGGTCGTGGTTGTGGTTGAGTATGAGTTTGTGGTTGTGGTCGTGGTTGTGGTTGTGGTTGTGGTTGGTATTGTGGAGAGGGTATCTTTGAAATGCGACGGTGGCAAATATGGACACTCCCTGACGCCCATGGAAGCGTTAAAGTGTGTGAAGCCGAACTCGGACATTCCCTGGCACCCATGGTAGTGCTAAAGTGTGGCCTACGGACACTCCCTGATAACTCGAGTCTGGATACTGTGTGAGGGGTTGCCCCGGTATTTGCATGGCGGTTAGGGTATTCAAAGTGTGAGGCATTGGACACTCCCTGGTACCCCGGACCAAAGTGTGAGGCAAACTGGACACTCCCTGGCGCCCCGTTGCTAAAGTGTGGCTATCTGAGTGTTTCAAAGATACCAGGAGTAGGATAGTGGGTTGTTGTGGCTGTCGAGAGAAAAGAGTCGGCAAGATGAGTGTGGTGCATTGTTCTCATACACGGTCCCATCTGTGTAAATTTACCCTCTTTAAATAATGCTGTGGTTGTTTTTCTAAACGAGCTCTTTAATCATAATTATAAACTTGTGGATTTAATTTTGAATTGGAAAAAAGTAAATGGGTATGTTTTACATTTAAAGTCATGTTTTTAATACTCACCAGCTTCTTGAAGCTGACGACGTTGATGCGTCCTGGACATTCGTGTTCAGGCTTTTCAGGTTATAACCAGGAGGAATCATACGACTATGCTAATTGAGAATGGCTGCTTCTGGAATAAAGAAACTGTTTATTATATGTTTTAAGTTTATCTGTTTTAAGTTATGAACTGTTTTGTTTTAAGGATTACTGTAACAGACTCTAAGATATTATTTTATTTTCAAGGCGGTCTGTGCCTTAGTTGACCCCGGTTCATAAAATGTAATAAGATAGAAAATTTTTGTAAGCCTTGATTGCTTTACTCTGATTATATGTTTTGTTGTTTGACGTTTGAGACGGAATCGATCCTTCAAACTGTCGCGACCTACGGGTCCATAAAGGAAATTAAACGCTTTCCTTATTTATGCTACGTCGGGGCGTGACAAAGTGGACAATATCTTACTGAGCGAGACTTAGGTCGTGATAATTTTTTTTTCTCTTTTGTCGTAAGAGTGGTCGGTCAACCTTCTATTTCTCATCTGGCATGGTTTTTGTTTTAAAAATTCACATTTGGCACGGTTTAATTCCAGTAGTGCCGGATTTGGCACAATTTATAATGGAACCAGATTGGCGAAAAGCAGTTCCAAAATCTGGCATGATTTCAAGCAGTGCCAAATGAAAAGGCGTGAAACGTGCCAGTTTGGCATTTTTGGTGTAGTGTGTAACCAAAGTTAGGCAATTTGTTAGCAAGGAATTAACAATAAAAGGAAAAGGAATGCGACTTCCCCGTATTTTTTCTTGTGTATTTCTTCCTGCTTAAATAATATTCAAAATTAAAATTTCTTAAAATATACTTGCAATAACTGAATAAAGAAAGGGAACTGACTTTCACCATTCAACTATTTAATTTATTTCTCAATATATTCTATTATATTTTCTATTTGCTTTCAATAAAGCTAGGTATACACACTTTTCTACACACTTTTTGACATACTATGCTCTAAATACATGTACCTTGTGTTGTTTGAATTTTTCACACTTTTATGTGCATCACTTACACAACTAGTCAAGGTACATTCATTTAAAGCTAAATGTCAAAAAGTGTGTAAAAAAGTGTGTGGGTGTAGTAGTGCTCATTTTCCTCATTGTTTTCTTTGTTACCAAACAAAAGAAAATATTTTTCTCTGTCTTCTTTTCTTCCCCTCTCATTAAATTCAAGTACCAAACAAAGCCTTAAGACTCGCTTATAAATAATACAACCCCATTCTCTTCTTTCCATGCAAGCTTTGGGTTCCGATCCTCCTGTTCTATCATTGACTTTCACGTCAGAGTGTTACTGCCTCAATGGAGTTTCATCTCCTACCCATCTTCACATTTCTTTCTGTGAGTGTCTAATTTTCACTTTACTTTTCTTTTCCTTGTTTGGTATATATGTGTTAAAGTGTACACCACCAGCTAAACGTAACAAACAAAATAAAGAGACATTGCCTTTATTTGAAGTGCCTTACTTTTGACTGCATGCCCGTTCTTTGACATTTTTTAACTTTTTTTTTTTGTTATTGTGAAATCATAAAATGTATTGGGGATTTATAGTTGATTAGGAGCATTATATATGGTCATTTCTTTCGTTTAATTTAATTTTTATGATCAATTAACTGATGCTAAAGGCAAACTTCAGAAGATTAGTGATATTTATGTTTTGCTTTTTTATTGCTTCAAACACACACATCCAACACACTTTGCTAACGTACATGATTATATGAATTGCTAGACAAGTTTCTTGGAGGCTGAAATGTACGTTAGTGTTCAATATCTTGTATGTTAAAATGCGATTTATACATGATTAAACACTGTGTGTGTGTGTGTGTGAGTGTTTTTTTTTTTTTTTTTGGTTGCAGCTGGCACTAGTTGGAAGCCATGCAGCGTTGTCTCCTGAAGACTACTGGAAATCAGTGTTGCCAAACACTCCCATCCCCAAGGCTGTCAGTGATATTCTACACTACTCTGGTTGGTTTTAAAATCTTTTTGTACATATTTTAGGGGTTTTTTTAGCTAACAGTATAATCAATTGTATGATTCAGGAAAGAACCGTTTTTAATTATTTTGTGTTTGTGCAACTAAATCTTTAGTTACATAAATGTTTGTGTCTGACGACTTAAAAGTACACTAAGAATTGGTCCTTTTCCAAACAAACTTATACCTGGTTTACATAAATGAGCCTGAATCTGATATTCTTTGAGGCATTCCCAAAGGCGAAGGAAAGGTTATCTAACAGATAGTAAACACATTGAGAGAAGCTGTTATCGAATCATAGAATACTAGATGTTCTTGTAATATCTCATATCTCAAGGTTGAAACTATAATATATTCAAGCCTCAGGGGAGGTCAATGCGATTCATCATTTGCTTTTCTAGTTCTTTTTAAATCATATGCTTGCATGCCTACTAATGTTTGGTTCGTGGATTAAATGCGCGCGGAAACAAAACAAAAGATTAAGGAAAAGAAAGAAAATTAAAGACATTTTCTTTTGTTTGATTATTTGAAAAAAATAGTAAGAAAAATAATATGAAAAAAATGTGTGAATAGAGGATTCACCAAAAAACAATAGCTACCAGCACCTCTCTCTCTCTATCAAAAACTACTTTAACCCCCGAATTACTCTGGGTAAAGGGATCGGGTGATCCAGATCCAATTCAAATCGGAATATGCTAATTTTCAAGTATTTCCAGGGGCGGACATACACAGGGTATAAGGGGGCTCCAGATTTTTCGAAAATTGCACATTAAGCTTAAAAAAAAAAAAATTTACACTTAAGCTCCCCTAAAAATTATAAAAGCCCCCCTGGTATTATAAATTTATCATATTAGGTCTAAAATATACCCAACATATGTATAAATAGGTCTAAAAGCCCCCCTAACATTATAAAGTTTGTCATATTAGGTCTAAAATATACACAAAATATGTATAAATAGGTCAAAAATTATTATAAATTTGTCATATTAGGTCTAAAATATATGCAAAATATGTATAACTAGGTCCAAAAAAAAAAAATTTCGGAGACGTTGCCCCCGAACCCCCTATCAAGCCCCCCCTAAAAAGACTTTCTAAATTCGCCCCTGAGTATTTCCGTTCAATAACAGCTTCTATTTTTAGGGATTGAATCGTAAAAAAAAATATTAAAAAAAATTTGCATTTGACTAAAGCTGACCAAGATAACTTTTAGACCAGCATAAAATAATTGACATCTTTCTTGCAACACGTTAAAGGCGGAGGGGAGCCACGTTTGGGAATAGTCGTGGTTATATCATACATGTGCAGAAATATATATATATATATATATATATTTTTTTTTTTTGGGGGGGGGGGGGGGGCGGGGTGTTGGGTGATGCTAACAAAATAGTGGGTATTAACATGAATATGATCAACATTTTAAAAATATTTGGTTCACGGTTTCTAACAACAAAGAAAAAGGGGACGTTACGGTAGCCTTATAGTTTGGGTGTGATATCACTTTGATCCTTGCAATTTTAATTTTATAATTTTCGATCTTATAGTTTCAATTTAGGCTTAATATAGTCAATTCATCAAAAAATTTTTACAGATTTAGGTTCAATATAGGTGTGTAAAGTGTGATTTCTCTAAGTAAATTTACCATTATGCCCCTACTAATACCGCACGTGTGCATCACATGACCCATTTCTGTAACCAAAAAAGAAAAAAGAAAAAAGGTAATAACTTTTCATGAATGTACAAAATTGAACCTAAATTGAAACTGTAAGAACTAAATTGATAAAATTGAAAGTGCAGTGATCAAAATGATGTCACATCCAAATTACAAGGGTGTAAAGTATAAACCCGGTTAGTCTTATTAATTTGACCTGCGTAGCCAAAATACCTCTTCTAAGAAAAAGATAGACCATAATTCATAGATAGAGGGAGTAGAAAGAGAATTTTAAAGAAAAAGGAGCTAAACAATAATATTGAGAAGGTAGAAAGAAGTTGGTGATTACTTCATCCAGGAAAAACCTTACCTTAATTGATTACATGAATCATGGGAAGTTAGCCAATTCACACACACACAGCCTCATATGTGTGTATATACATATATATATATACATATGTATACATATATATACATATATAGAGTCAGGCTCCAGTACGCACTGAGTAAGCGCATTGGGTGAACGCACTGAGCTTTTAAGCCTAAAAAAAGCATGGGGTACCCCATTGACCCGTGCGCCATCCCGCCGCCCCGCTGAACCGTAATTTTTTAAACTTACAAGTCAGTTATGATTAGCGAACAATAAACTTGAAGGGAATACCAACATTTCAATTTTGACAAATTCAATGGAAATGATTGCAATTCCCCCATATTCTAAGGAAAGTCGGGCCCTTAGCAGGTGTTTGGGAGGAAAAAGAACTCTACTTATGTGGTTAGTAATGGAACTGGTTCTATAAATACAAGTGTTTGTTGAACGTCCATTTCTTGCACAGGAGTCCATTTCCAGTCTAATATTTATTTAAAACTAATTCTTTGTCAAATCAACTTAAACTTGATTCTCATTAAAAAATAACAGCAAAAACAAAGCAAAAATAGGATTGCGACTAAACCTAATCCTATTCTAAGTATTCTCAAACATACCCCTTACTCTGGTACTTCTACTTTCTACTGTTCCATACTAAGAGTCTCATTTTGAAATTCCAAATATTTAGTAATTCTTGTGTCATATCAAAGAAAATGATGATTTTGTCATTATATAACAAAGGGTAAACTTGAAAAATATGTATTAAAGTACATTTATTTTTTAAAGAAGACTCTTAAAATGGGATTCAAATCGTTGACAGTACCAATGATGTTAGCAAACACTCTGACCCTTTTTATGTATTTAAAAAACAGCCAAAACAAGTAAAGTTTTGCTGTGCTGCCATTGATCTGGGCACTTATAAAGTGACATAAATAATAACAATAATAATATTAATATTAATAATAAATAAATAAGGCATCAAGGACTCTTAATTTAATTTGAGACGAAGTAGGTACAATTTTATGAAAAAATAAATTTACACGACACCCAAATCTCCGTGTGTACATTAGACGTACCGCACAGCTCTTAAAAAAAAAAATAAATAAATAAATAAAAAGAAGAGTAATTCACAGAGTAGCAAAGACTACTGTATCCGAATTTTTTAAAATAATCTAATCTGAATAACGCTTTCAAATTAATGTGTACGCTTCCTCAAAAAAAAAAAAAAAAATTTAATGTGTACGCATATACATGCCCAGCAACTAGTTCTAGTACAATTTTTTTCACGTTCATATTTTGCAGAGTGGTCGAAAGAAAAAAGCAGTACTCCAGTTGCCGTAGGCAAAGGCCGCCATGTGAACATTAATACCGTGAGTACGGACCACAAGGGAAAGCCAGCATATGTCCTAGTCAAACCGTATAGAGTAACATTCCTAAATAGATATGACGCAGAGAATAAGCTCCACGACTTCCCAAATGTCGTCGTGTTCTTTTTGGAGAAGAGCATGATCCCCGGCACAAAAATGAACTTGCTTTTCACTAAAAGCATAAATCAAGCTCCTTTCTTACCTCGCAAAGTTGCCGATTCAATACCCTTTTCGTCAAACAAGCTGCCAGAAATTTTGAACCGGTATTCCGTAAAACCCAACTCAGTGGAAGCCGAGATAATGAAGAAAACAATGAAAGATTGTGAGGATAATGGGATCAAAGGAGAGGAGAAGTACTGTGCCACGTCGTTAGAGTCTATGGTTGACTACAGCAGATCCAAGCTTGGGAAAAACGTTCTGTCTATATCAACAGCTTTGGAAAAACATACCCCGGTGCAAAAGTATAGCATTGTAGGCCGGAAGAAGATGGGTAGTGATGAAACTATTGTGTGCCATAAGCAGAATTATGTATACACTGTGTTCTATTGCCACAAATTAGAGAGTACGAAGGCTTTTATGGTTTCTATGGTTGGTGCCAATGGGACGAAAGTCGAAGCAGTAGCGGTGTGCCATAACGATACATCAGCGTGGAATCCGAAGCACTTGGCCTTTCAAGTACTCAAAGTTAAACCAGGAAGTGTTCCTATTTGCCATTTCCTTCCCGAAGATCACATCGCCTGGGTTACCTACTAAAGTGCTGCATAAAAAGGATAATAGTTGTTATTATCATCGTGTTTATTTAGTATTGTTTGGGTCTTTAATCATTTCCTTCCTGAATATTCAGATCGTAAGGGTTGCCAACTAATGTTCTGCATACGAATGATAGCAGTCGTTGGTATATATCTTCGTGTTTATTTGGTGTTGTTAAGAATATTATGTGTGTATTCTCAGAAGCTTGATGAATATGTGTACGATGCATCAGGTTTTTAAATAAGAAATTTAAACTTTGGTACTTTAGCTTAGCATATATTCTTCAGTGGCTAAATGCTGACTCTTCATTCTTGGAGTTCCATCCCAATGTTTTGGCTAAAAATTAATTTTGTGACTGGGCGTGCCAGGGGCTTTGTACGAAGACCCAAACGTATAACCAAAACAATCCCTAATTGTTGTTTGAGAGGGATCAAGCGATTGTTGGGAAGTAGGGATGACCCTTCCCTTAAGATCCAACCACTCTGATGCGAGCAATTTGTTTGAGTGATGAAGATGAGAAAAAGCAATTAAACTGAAATGGAAATTGGCCATATAGTAGATTGCCAACCATACATTATAATAGAAACTCTATTGAATGACATCATTACACGAAAATCAATACAAAAGTGCTAGAGGCTTTGCTTTGGACTTGAGTATATTTCACCGCAGAAAAGAAATTTAAAGAAAATAAAGAAGGCACTCACAGCTAAAAAAAAAAAAAATGAAAGCAAATGATGAACAAATTAACAAACAGTGCTGGGTGCAGTCAAAATCGGTCTGTGCGGCCGATAATGACCACAAAAATCGGTCTATGTGTGTATACATGGTTCTTCAAAAATTACATTACATTTCATTTTCAAATAACCAAGGGGGTATTGTTTACACCCTAAATATGAAATTATTTTTGTATATGACCGGTTGTGGTTATTTGAAGTGAGAAAGTGGCCAACTTAGTGGGGGAGTTTTGCTAGTGGGTAGTGGTTAATGGATTTGGAAGTGGCCAACTTAATGGAAAGTGGTCAACTTAGTGGGGGAGTTATTTTCAACACCTCTATAAATATACAAGGCCAATCTACATACAAAGGAGGCTACACACGCCAAACAGCCCCTGCGGCTTAATGCAGTCCCAGCTAGGGGTGATAACAAAAACCGAAAAACCGAAAACCGACCGAAACCGATTGTCCAAAAAACCGATTGGTCGGTTTATACAATGTATGTACAAGCTAAAACCGACCGAAAAACCGACCAAAACCGAACCTATTGGTCGGTTTTGAAAATCATAAAAAACCGAAAAAACCGACCGAAACCGACCGCTAACACCCCTAGTCCCAGCATTGTTTGTTAATTTGTTCATCATTTGCTTTCATTTTTTTTTTTAGCCGTGAGTGCCTTCTTTATTTTCTTTCAATTTCTTTTCTGCAGTGAAATATACTCAAGTCCAAAGCAAAGCCTCTAGCACTTTTGTATTGATTTTCGTGTAATGATGTCATTCAATAGAGTTTCTATTATAATGTATGGTTGGCAACTGCTGTAAGGCCAATTTCCATTTCAGTTTAATTGCTTTTTCTCATCTTCGTCACTCAAACAAATTGCTCGCATCAGAGTGGTTGGACCTTAAGGGAAGGGTCCCCTACTTCCCAACAATCGCTTGATCCCTCTCAAACAACGATTAGGGATCTTTTTGGTTACACGTTTGGGTCTTCGTACAAAGCCCCTGGCACGCCCGGTCACAAAATTAATTTAGCCAAAACAATTTTTAGTCAATATTTTCTATTTTTTATAATAATAATCTTGTAGAAAAATCCACCAAACTAAATCTCATTTTTGATGGGCACCACAAACCCAATGAGGATTTAGATTTGTAAAAGCCAAATAATTAATTGGCTTCTTGTGTAAATAATTTTTGGCACTAATGCCAAAAAAATTGAACAACTCCTCGGCCATCATTTTTCTCAACGGGATTGTTCATATTTAATAAATTTGGGGGCAGAATTAAAATTACTCGGCCTATGCGGAACTTGCCCCCCAACCGCCTTCTCGTTGTCACCAATACTAGCGTGAGGAACATTAGCCGAAATAGATATTATCGGCTTATCACTAACAATTATTTCTTCGCCTTCTTGCCCCCCGAGTGGGTTAGACGGCGTAGAACCAAGATCTATCTCTTGATTTGTGGAAGCGACATCGGTCACTTTTGGCCGTTTAAATTTTTTTGCAGCCTCTTCAAAAGTTGTTTTCATGGCCGTGATCATGGTTGTCCGTGTCTCTTCGAGATAGAGAGCATACTCTTTCTGAACACGGATCAATTCTTCGAACTTGGGAAGAAAAACGTCGAAAAAGTCACACGAATCATTTGATAAGTATTTTTCCATCATCACTCGGCGGTCCCACTGGGCGTGCCAAATTGTTTTGGCTAAAAATTAATTTTGTGACCGGGCGTGCCAGGGGCTTTGTACGAAGACCCAAACGTGTAACCAAAACGATCCCTAATCGTTGTTTGAGAGGGATCAAGCGATTGTTGGGAAGTAGGGATGACCCTTCCCTTAAGGTCCAACCACTCTGATGCGAGCAATTTGTTTGAGTGATGAAGATGAGAAAAAGCAATTAAATTGAAATGGAAATTAGCCTTACAGCAGATTGCCAACCATACATTATAATAGAAACTCTATTGAATGACATCATTACACGAAAATCAATACAAAAGTGCTAGAGGCTTTGCTTTGGACTTGAGTATATTTCACTGCAGAAAAGAAATTGAAAGGAAATAAAGAAGGCACTCACGGCTAAAAAAAATGAAAGCAAATGATGAACAAATTAACAAACAGTGCTGAGACTGCATTAAGCCGCAGGGGCTGTTTGGCGTGTGTAGCCTCCTTTGTATGTAGATTGGCCTTGTGTAGTTATAGAGGTGTTGAAAATAACTCCCCCACTAAGTTGGCCACTTTCCATTAAGTTAGCCACTTCCAAATCCATTAACCACTACCCACTAGCAAAACTCCCCCACTAAGTTGGCCACTTTCTCACTTCAAATAACCACAACCGGTCATATACAAAAATAATTTCATATTTAGGGTGTAAACACCCAAACAAAATTTTAAATAAGAATTTGGTCTTTCCATATATATGACAATCAGTTTTACATAGACTCTTCTTAATAGGTTGAGTTTCCCATGCTAGAGACTCAACACCCAGAAAAGGGTATGCACACTACAACAAAAATATGCTTTGGCGACAAATAGATTTCGTCGCCAAAAGTCTATTTTTCGTCGCTAAAGGCTTTAGCGACGAAAAAATTTTGTCGCCAATTTTGTCGCCCTTGCCTTGTTGCCAAAGGCCCCTGGCGACGAAAATTTTCTTTTGTCGCCATAGACAAAAATAGCGACGAAATAATTTCGTCGCTAATGATCACGATTTTCGTCGCCATTGATGCGCATTTTGTCGCCAAAAGAGTCATTTTTTTTGTAGTAATTTTGTATTAGCGACGAAAAAATTTCGTCGCCAATTCATCATATGCAATGGCGACGAATTTGTTTCGTCGCCAATTCATTTTCAACATATGCAATGGCGACGAAAAAATTTTGTCGCCAAATGTATAAAAAGGTTTGCTTGTATTAGCGACGAAAAACTTTCGTCGCCAATTCATTTTCATCATATACAATGGCGACGAAATAATTTTGTCGCCAAATATATAAAAACAATTTGCTTGTATTAGCGACGAAAAAATTTCGTCGCCAATTCATTTTCATCATATACAATGGCTACGAAATAATTTTGTCGCCAAATATATAAATGGTTGCTTGTATTAGAGACGAAATAATTTTGTCGCTAATATCATATATTCTAATTAATAGAATTATTTGAATATGCTATAATCCTGTTTGTTCCTGTTTATCACAATAATTTTCAAAACCAAAAGAGACAATTATATTAAACACAAAAAGATCCAATGATACGAAGTAACTTCATTATACAAGATTTAATATTGTAAATTGTACACTAGCCCAACAAAGAGATAAAAAGTAACAAAGTAATATCACATTGTTCACTACATAACAAATTGTCCGACTACATAACAAAAGTAAAAAGATGTCGCCGATAATCTACAGATCCACCATGTCCACACCCAATCTGCATGAAAGCAACGAAAATCATTAATATCTCATAAGTTAGTGAAAGATCATAAAATATGTGAAATATAAAGTAATTATAAGTTGAGTTTTTCTTGAACATAAGCTGTAAATTGTTCTAAGTTATGGAATCTACTCCGAGAATCAGTTATTCATTCTGTTTCTTCCTACAAGTCTATTTAGTCGTACCCGAGGTGGGAGCGTGCGTTTGATGGCAGGCGGACAATCGATTGTCTGAGTTGCCATGTAAAACCTCGATTATGAGTGTTTTGGAGTGTTTTTAACGTTTTAAGCTATGGAATCTACCTCGGGAGTCCTTTACTCGTTATGTTTTTTTTCTTCTATAAGTCTATTTAGTCTTACCCAAGGTGAAAGTGTAGGTTTGATGTAAGCCGGACAGTCAGTTGTCCCAATTGCCATGTAAAACGCCGATTATAGTTATTTTTTGGGTCTTTTTTGACGTTTTAAGCTATAGATTCCACCCCGGGAGTCCATTATTCATTCCTTTTCTTCCTATAAGTCTATTTCGTCATACCCAAGGTGGGAGTATAAGTTTGGTGGCAGCCGGATAATCGGTTGTCTGAGTTGCCATGTAAAACGCCGATTATAGGTGTTTTTTGAAACTTTTTCGACGTTTTCAGCTATGGATTCCACCCCGGCAATCCGTTATTCATTCTGTTTCTTCCTATAAGTCTATTTAGTCGTATCTGAAGTAGGAGCACGGTTTTGGTGGCAGACAGACAGCCGATTTTCCAAGTTGCCGTGTGAAACCTCAATTATGAGTGTTTTAGAGTTTTTTGACGTTTCAAGCTATGGAATCCACACCTAGAGTCCGTTAATCATTCTGTTTCTTCCTATAAGTCTATTCCATATTTGTTTCTAAATTCAATTCTTCAAATCTGTACGTACTTTATTTATATGGATTGAAGAAGTTATTTTCTGTCAAATATCACATATAGATTCACTATTTTTAGCATATTAGTTCATATTTCTCTATGTTAGTATTTAGATTAAGTTCATAGTAAGTTTAATTCACTATTTTTAGTATTCTTGTTAATTCGCTGCTTTATTTTAACTTCGTTAAATTGAAAGTTTGCTTACTTTCTACTTAGATAACATTAAGTAGTAGTTTAAACAAGTAGTTGTTTTATCTAATTTTATTTATTTTTATATTTCCTTGCATTACTTTAGTTTCACTAGTTTTAATTCAGTCCGTTAATCTAGTATACAATGAAAACCCCAAAAAGAAATAGTTTAGGACCTTTCCACCTTTCATAATCCATTACTTGCACGATCACCTATATTTGGGTGTAACATTAAGAGCGCACAACATTTTACTCGTGTCAGCTATCTAGATACATCACTGCATGATCACCTATACTTAGGTTAGGCAGTAAACCACATTCGAGTATGAATGAGAAGGCAACAAGGCTTACAATAGAAGATGCATCACATTTTCACTTTCTAGACAATATATTTCCATTATGACAGCTTGAATTCTACCTTTTCCAGTGGATAAGTCGTTCTACCACATGTTGCACACTTTTCTTGCATCCAAAAAAACATTCATGTGGCTTTGGTAGGTGAGCGTGTCTGAAACACATAAAGTAATGACTATCAACACAAGATAGAAAGTTTTGTGGCTTTAGAAAAATTATCTACTCCTTAATCACAAGCAATATTAGTGGGAAAATTTACCAGCTCTGGAGCTAAATTCTCCCCACGCTAATGAATTGTGAGAACCAAATTTGGGAATAATGGTGTTGAGCAGTGATAGGTTGGTATCTAAAATCGCGAAGGATTAATATCTGTACATGAATGGTCTAAATCTGAACATGTGTTGGTTTTATCTCAATCCTTCATCTAGAAATTTTGAACTTCTAGTTTTTTCCCTCCTTTTGGCCATTGAAGATGGGATTTACCTACAAAGCGTAAACTTGATAATCATTTTAAGAAAACCGATGAAGATTCCAAGTTGGGGTCTTTCACTTTAGTAAGAAATTTACAAGGAATTAACAAAGTAGTTCTATTTTATTTATTTATTTTTTTTTTAAACTCGGCTTCTTGATTAAGGTCCACTTCATGTGAAAATGGACTTGTTCTATCTTTGTTTTAAAATTGCTTTCTTTTTTCTTTTTATAGTTATTAAGTGGTTTGTGCAAGAGTTGGAACTTGAATCCATCTATCAAGTTTTAACATCCCAATTCTTTAACTAGACATTTTAAACTTCTCATTTTTCCCCTCCTTTTGGCTCTTGAAGATGGGATTAACTGTAATGTATAAACTTAATCATTTGGATAAAGCAGATGAATATTCTAAGTTGGGGTCTTTCACTCAAGCAAGAAATTTCCAAGGAATTAATCAACAAAGAAATTTATAATATTAGTGTTTTTTTTAAATACTTCGTTTCCCGATTAAGATCCCCTTCATGTGGAATGGGATAACCCAGACTAGCTGTTTTCCATTTGTTATGACTTATGACATTGCTTTCTTTTTTCTTTCATAGTTAAGTGATCTATGTAAGAGTTGGAACATGAAGCCATATATGGCTTACTGACAATTTTTTTGTTTCAACTATACTTGTCAACCATGCTTATTTATTTTCTACTTCATGCATAATATAAATAATACATACAGATATTTGCTAACACATATGAATGGCTCTCGACTTAGTTATTTGTGGGAGGAGATGAGGGGTGCTGCTGCTGACTAATAAGCAACAGAGTTACACTTAGAGGACCTGCTATTAACTACAAACTGAAACTGATATCAATCATTCAATCAAGCTCAAATTAGGAGCCTATAGATACCTTTACCTAGGGAAAGAAATCCCAAGATGGAAATGAAAGATTTTGTTCACAAATTTTCATGGGCACTTTAGAACACTGGTACAAAAAAAATCCAATCCCACAAATTTGGATTCATAACAATATGTATTCATAATGATTATAGTATCACCATACCTCTGAGTAGTATCACCATACCTCTGAGTTTATCAAAGCCCTATTTATCTCTGCTATATCATGGTCCTAATTATTTTGAGAAAAAAGAATTCATACGCAATCAAACTATGCAATACTTTAAAATTCATGCACAAACAGATGTCAAGAAGTCCACAAAAAACTGACAATACGTATACAGAGGCCAAAAACCAAGATGAATTCTAGATATAAACATCAATTATACTTCAAGGAATAATATGTTATTGCAGGTCCCATAAAATGATACTAACTAGCATGAGTTGTCCTACATCCAGAAATGTATATCGAATCATTGCAAGTAGCTTGACTATTAATTTGCTCCAAGTCTTAATCCAGGCTTACAAATGTTAACAATGTGGCAGAGTCATATAATAGAGTAAGCATAAAATCAAGGAGAGATTTGGGCTTCTAGTGTTTTTAATGTAGTGAATAGATTACATGAAAGATGAAATGGTACAAACTGAAACTGATATCAATCATTCAATCAAGCTCAAATTAGGAGCCTATAGATACCTTTACCTAGGGAAAGAAATCCCAAGATGGAAATGAAAGATTTTGTTCACAAATTTTCATGGGCACTTTAGAACACTGGTACAAAAAAAATCCAATCCCACAAATTTGGATTCATAACAATATGTATTCATAATGATTATAGTATCACCATACCTCTGAGTAGTATCACCATACCTCTGAGTTTATCAAAGCCCTATTTATCTCTGCTATATCATGGTCCTAATTATTTTGAGAAAAAAGAATTCATACGCAATCAAACTATGCAATACTTTAAAATTCATGCACAAACAGATGTCAAGAAGTCCACAAAAAACTGACAATACGTATACAGAGGCCAAAAACCAAGATGAATTCTAGATATAAACATCAATTATACTTCAAGGAATAATATGTTATTGCAGGTCCCATAAAATGATACTAACTAGCATGAGTTGTCCTACATCCAGAAATGTATATCGAATCATTGCAAGTAGCTTGACTATTAATTTGCTCCAAGTCTTAATCCAGGCTTACAAATGTTAACAATGTGGCAGAGTCATATAATAGAGTAAGCATAAAATCAAGGAGAGATTTGGGCTTCTAGTGTTTTTAATGTAGTGAATAGATTACATGAAAGATGAAATGGTACAAACTGAAACTGATATCAATCATTCAATCAAGCTCAAATTAGGAGCCTATAGATACCTTTACCTAGGGAAAGAAATCCCAAGATGGAAATGAAAGATTTTGTTCACAAATTTTCATGGGCACTTTAGAACACTGGTACAAAAAAAATCCAATCCCACAAATTTGGATTCATAACAATATGTATTCATAATGATTATAGTATCACCATACCTCTGAGTAGTATCACCATACCTCTGAGTTTATCAAAGCCCTATTTATCTCTGCTATATCATGGTCCTAATTATTTTGAGAAAAAAGAATTCATACGCAATCAAACTATGCAATACTTTAAAATTCATGCACAAACAGATGTCAAGAAGTCCACAAAAAACTGACAATACGTATACAGAGGCCAAAAACCAAGATGAATTCTAGATATAAACATCAATTATACTTCAAGGAATAATATGTTATTGCAGGTCCCATAAAATGATACTAACTAGCATGAGTTGTCCTACATCCAGAAATGTATATCGAATCATTGCAAGTAGCTTGACTATTAATTTGCTCCAAGTCTTAATCCAGGCTTACAAATGTTAACAATGTGGCAGAGTCATATAATAGAGTAAGCATAAAATCAAGGAGAGATTTGGGCTTCTAGTGTTTTTAATGTAGTGAATAGATTACATGAAAGATGAAATGGTACAAACTGAAACTGATATCAATCATTCAATCAAGCTCAAATTAGGAGCCTATAGATACCTTTACCTAGGGAAAGAAATCCCAAGATGGAAATGAAAGATTTTGTTCACAAATTTTCATGGGCACTTTAGAACACTGGTACAAAAAAAATCCAATCCCACAAATTTGGATTCATAACAATATGTATTCATAATGATTATAGTATCACCATACCTCTGAGTAGTATCACCATACCTCTGAGTTTATCAAAGCCCTATTTATCTCTGCTATATCATGGTCCTAATTATTTTGAGAAAAAAGAATTCATACGCAATCAAACTATGCAATACTTTAAAATTCATGCACAAATGGATTCTGTTGAAAAAACCCAACAAACAATCTCTCTCAATTGTAATTCAATCTAAGATGCATTGACAACAAATTCATCACCAATAAACCCAAAAAAACCCAGCAAACTAAAAAAGCACAAATGGATTCAGTGGAAAAAACCTCAAAAGGATTCAATCTAAAAACATGAAAATGTTATCCAAACATGAAAATGTCACCCAGAACAAAGTATTTATTATTATATAGAAGAAAAAAGACCCAAAATGTGACATGGAACGAAATGGGACATGAAATGTACCATCTAGAGTGAGGGCAAGAGTATTGGAACTCAAAAGGATAGCAAAGGAAATGAAAAGAAAATATTACGGAATGAAAATAGTTTTCTTTGTTTGGTTAATAAGGTGTTCCGTTCATAGATTTTGTGAGGAAAATAAAGGAAAACATAGAGGTGTACAATTTTCTTTGTTTGGACAATTTTAAAAACAATGAGAAAAATGGGAAGGAGAAGTTTAATATAGGGCAAAATTAAATAATAATTTTAAACTTTTGTGAGTCACTTCCCTTCATCTTTTCTTGAATTCAAATTGGATGCTACAAATTGGAAATTTCGAATAATATATATTTATCATAAAGGAAAATTCAAGAGAAAATTATATGAAAATGACTTCTTATAGTTTTCCTTCTCATTTTATTTTCTTTTCTTTTCTCCAAATCCTATGAAAATGACTTCTTACAGTTTTCCTTCTCATTTTCTTTTCTTTCTCCAAATCTACTACCAAACAAAGCCTAAGTCTTCTCAAGGTGCTAAAAGAACAATGATCAGATTGCAACTAGGGATAGCTATTGCCTACTAGACATGTGGTTGGTCTAACACAACCTGTCACAATCTTGGGTAAACTTACTGATTCTTTATTTATTTGCAAATATAAAATAACGTTCATTTAGTTGAGCCAGTTGGTTAGTATTTAAGGCTTTGCTTGGTTTATTGGTTTAGAAAAGGGAAGGGAAAACAAGAAGGACAACTAATTCCTCGTGTATTCCCTTGTGTTTTCCTTCATGATTAAATAACATTAAAATTTTAATTTTTCTAAAATTTTAATTTTTCTAAAATAAAATTTTAATATATGATTGAAGGAAGATAAATGAATCATGACATTCAAAATGCTTAACTTTTTTCTCAACTTATTCTTTTTTCTTTCCTATTTTCCTCATCACTTTTCTTATGAACCAAACAATGGAATATGTTTTCCTCTATGTTTTCCTTCTTTTCTCTCAATAAATCCAAGAACCAAACAAAGCTTAAAGAATTCAATCTGAACCCAACTTAGTAACCCAACACTTCATTTGCTTAAGAATTTACTTTATAGAAAAGAAAAACAAATGCAAAAATGAGTAAGCAGAGTATACGAGAGCTATTTAATTGCTCTCTTTAAGAACCGAAAGGGAAAGACAAGCGTATAATTCCTTGTGTACACATTGTACTCCTCAACCTAATTGGTCAAAAGACTACTTAATTAACACTATGTGAATCAATTACATAATGGACTAATACCTTATATCTTGCAAAATTAGGACTGATTTAAGTTGCATATGTGAATGTGATCACTGGTAAAAATTAGTAATAGGACTAATTTAAGTTGCCTAGTTACCTAAAACTGAAAGATTACTTCAAAATGCAAGTGAACCATTGCTCCTTAAGAGAGGGGGGGGGGGGGGGGATGGAAGGAAAAATGAAAACAATAGTGCTTTGAGAAAGGTTTCAAACACACAGTCGTTGCCAAAAATATCATGAGTTGGATGATCACCTCGAACAAAGAAATTTGATACCTAGTAAATTGACAACATGTGAATCTACAAGAAACACTTTTCTATCATTCTTTCCTTTCAAATTCTACACAACTCGCATTAGAAATGTATCCTAAAGAGCTAAAAAGTGCAAATCAGCTTTGCCCTAAAATTACAATATCTCATCACAGTAATTACAGCAAATTAGCCCATGACTTAATAACTGAACCACCACAACCTCAAAGTCAAGTGAATCAACACAGAGAGAAAGAAAGAACACATAAAACGCCACCCCGCAGACGTACTCGTTAAGGTTTACAAGCCTAAATAACAAGTAAAACACAAAACGCCACCCCGCAGGCGTACTCGTACTAACCTGGAGTAAGAAGGACCACTTGTATCTAGAAATGCCACCCCTTCAGCCTGAATTTTGGTTCACGTTTTGCTTCAATTCGTATTGTCTTCAGAGATCACGATTTCACCACTGCCAATTATTGAACAAAAAGGAAAATAATTAAAAAAAACCCGAACTTTGAGCATGATTAATAACCATGTAGTAATCATAACCATGTAAAGAACCCTAACTCTGTCTCCGCCTTGTAGTAATCATAACCATGTAAAGAACCTTCATTAGATTTGAATGAGCATTGCCAATAATTCATCTCCTTCAAATTATCAATGGGAGGAATAGAGTCTAAAAGCTAGGACTTCTAAAACCATGGCTAAGGTAGAATCACATGATGGTATATTCTAAAGCATAAGTGATGTGAACGTGACCATCTCTCTGTCTATGTTTGTGTGTTGTGACTAGTAAATATCATGGTAACTACCCAAGACAAAATAAAATGAATTGCCAACATTCCAAAGATCAAAATCCAAAAGGTTTAAAAAGAAAGCAACAATCTCTACTAACGAAAGTAGAAAATACCCTACCTTTCAATAGCAGTTGTTGTTAAGCCAACAAATGGAATATTGATCGATGAAAATAGCACGCAACTTATGTAACTATTTGTATTCTACCCTGTGACAAGCGACGAATTATAACATGGAAATTGTTAAGAGATAAAAATCAATAAAAAAGAAAGATATTACTCAAACAAGAAAAAAGAGTGAAGAATGATAAGT
Organism: Hydrangea macrophylla; assembly: GCA_033977485.1. Taxonomy (NCBI): domain Eukaryota; kingdom Viridiplantae; phylum Streptophyta; class Magnoliopsida; order Cornales; family Hydrangeaceae; genus Hydrangea; species Hydrangea macrophylla. The sequence goes on from CM066989.1 coordinate 75,191,886, forward strand.
CCCAAAAAAAGGCATCTATTACAAGATATCTAACCCTATTTTAAAAAAAAAAAATCATTTTGGGGAGAGAATAATCTCTGGAAAACACATATCCTGTAAGATCGAGTAAAAGGACTAAATAATATACCCAGTTAGTTGCTTCCTCCATGGAAGGAGGAGGACCAGGCAGCTTTGCATGCCTATACCGACAATCAGAACCATTAGGACAAAACCCCAACTTGTACCTGCAATGACAATTTTGTTTAATAAGAACATGATATTAACAGATAACAGAATAATACTTTCCTCAAACTACTAGCAAGTCATTCTTTTTAATAAGTAAACTAGTTGTGGGCTGTGAGCACAGCACACAGTGCCCGTGGGTAATTGTTTAGATATTGTAAAGATACTATTGTGGAAATGTTGCATTTAAGGAACTGTTGAACTAATCAAGTAGGACTATAAACACAAGAAATTACATACACATTGTTTTCATTTACAATTACTGAAGTATATTAAGTATTTTGATAAGTGGTTTAGGGTAAGAGGTCCAGTGGCATGTATTTTATCCATCTAGAATTGTGCAAAAGATCAGCCATCAGCAAATGGCGCCTACACCAAGCCGTGCAAAAGATAAGCTGACTTTAAAGTAAGACTTTACTGCCCAGGTTACTCTTACAAGCAAATCATATGACAACTTAAGAGATTTAAAAAATTGAAATAAAAATTACAATTTATCTACTTAAAAAGACTTGTTTTCTCAAATTTATATCACGTAATGAAAGAAAGATAATGGGTTTTGAAGAATGTCAATGAAGTCCATTCTAACTGGACTTTACCACACACCTTTCTTACCCTGAGGTTTTTTTAAGCTTTCCTCAAGCCGCCTGTCGATCTCCCAGAGTTCCTCAACTGAACATGAACTGAAATCATGCCCCCAAAATCTCCTAATGAAATTAAAATTTTCAAAGTTCAGAAAACATTAAATCTATACATATGAGCAAAGAGTTTTGAATAATAAGCGTAAGTTTGGGTGGAAAGTAACAACTATAACAATAACCGTTAGGAGACTTCCAGGAGCTCTTTTTTATTTTTCCTCCTTTCTCGCTAAGTTTGTTGTTTCTTGGTTCAAATGTTGCATTTTAATAATCAGAAAAGAACAAATGTATAAAAATGATGAAGAAAGACTTTGATTGACCCTATGGTACCATAGTATTTCAGATTTAGTTCATGTAAACTGTTAAATCATACATGAATAATGGTTTAGCTAAAACACAATGAAGTTTTTTTTTTTCTAGAGATGCACCAAATTTTATTTTATTTTTTTGTTTTTCCTTTTTTTAACAATGGTCACTTGCATTTGCTTATGTCTTATATAAGAATCCCTATAACCCAACATCATTACCTAATTTTATCACAGAAACAACAAATTAGTCCTCTCTTTTCATAAATAAACCAAGCTCAACCAAATAGTCACATAAAATTCAAAGTTAACGGACCTCATTGTGATGAGTAATTATCTCTTTAGTTGTCACTTGACTTTGAGTAGCCTTAGTTGCAAGTTTGCAACGTATATACTACTTAAGAGAAAAATCTATTTTCATGAATGAAGGCATTTAGGAAAAAAGGGAATTCACAACATTTTTTCCTTAAATCGTCATTCCTATATACACCATTATCTTAAATGGATTCATTCAATACGAAGATCATCCTAATTAGAAAGCTATTATTCCACAAAGTGTAATTGAAAATTTGGAAACCAAAGCATTATTCCCCAAAGTGTAATTGAAACGAAAGGGGTAAAATACAAAGCTTCCCTTATTGTGGAACAAATACTTGAGACCAAATTTTCATTCCAACTCTTCCTGTAAAGTCTTCATCAAGCTGTTACAGATAGCAACTGAACTTGTCAATTAATTCATGATAAAACAAAGTAAAAGCCAACACAAGATTCAGCAAAGTATCTTACTAAGTTACTATAGCTTTAAACTAAATACCAAAAACGTGGTTTCGGGTTTGGATTGTCTTTCTGGAATTGTAAGTCCATGCTGCCTTCAAGTTGTTCATCAGTCGCTATTTATAAACAATGCCGTGACCACCTCCTGAATGCCTCAAATAAACTGATGGATTTTCTAAACATGCAAGTTCAATTCTGCTTAAGGTAATATACTGCTGGACATTGACGATTTTTTTTCATAGTTCACCCACAAACATGAAGATATGTTTACTAAATACCTTCATGTTTCAATTGAATTTCCAAATACAAACTTAAAATTGGCCTAAGTGCCTTGGTAGAATTGTGGGAAGAAATGTATACATCTTGGTTTACAACCCCTCTCCATTAAGGTTTAGACCTATAATCATGAGATGTAGAAAATGCAAAAAGAGATTACAGAAAGGGGGAAAAAAAAGCAGACAGAGAGAGAGGGAATTATTTTATGCGTAGAGAAGAAAGCTATTTATTGAAATCGATACAAAACAAACTGAAGGAATAAAATGGATACTAAAAACCCCAGAGAATTCTTTTGTTATCAACTCAAATCAACACTGAATTTGAGCTTCAAGTAATCAGCATCTTTCAGAAATGTGGGTGAACTATGAAAATTTACCTTCTTTATTGTCCTCTAAACCTTTTCCTTCGAAAAAAGTTTTCAATTTTCATCTCCGTGGTTCAAGGTTCAAACTCAACCCAAAATTAAAGTAAGCACTGATAGTTCAAAGAGGCTTGTATGTAGTGGGGTAATACCTGCAAAATAAAGCAAAACTACCCAAAATTAAAAAACAAAACCAATTTACAAACTGAGTGATAAAGTAGAAAAAAAAAACTTATCAACTTTAAACCAGAAAAAAGAGATAATGAAAAGAAATGGCTATCTAGCTTGCAAGAAAAGTAAATTTCATTTTAGATAATAGATAAAAAGAGGAAAGTTCTTTTAATCCAACAAATTAAGAAAGAACAAATTGCGGTAGCACTTTCTAATTATTACGTAAGCATCTATAATAGTTTGTTGGGTCTCAGAAGAAGAAGAAGAAGAAGAAGAAGAAGAAGAAGAGATGAAACACAGCGAGAGATAGAGCTCATACCTGATTCTCTCATATAGAATTAGAAAAAGATATGAAATAGGCTACCTTCTGTGAGCCAGAGATGGTTCTCCACAGAAGCAAAGCAGAGAGAGATGGATGAGCAAGAAAAAAAAAAGAACAACAAATCAAGTGTACTAGGTAGGAGAAATAGTGGGCTTCTCTTCCTATCAATTGGGGCACATATGATGGTTATTTTCTCTGGATTGGTGACAAACACTTTTTTTTTTATGATATCTAAAACTCTTGATAAGCATCATTCTGAATAATAAACCATACGGCAAGTCATAACAACTAAACTCAGAGGTCTTTCATAAACTTGCAAAGGGGGGAAAAGAGATACTATATAAGAGAAGGAAAATGAACTAGTTGTCTGAATGGTGAACTAGTTATAAAATAGATATAAGCCTTTGGATAGGCATCCTTGAAACTTCTCCTATGGATAGGCATCATGACATCTTTCAAAGAAATCACATTATCATGTCCAAGATGCTGGAGATTTAATACCATTAGGAGGCTCAACTTTAGTTGCCATTTCTCTGGAAAAAAAAAAAACAAAAAACATATATATGCTGAACAATTATTGGAAGTAAAAGAATCAATCCTCTTAGAAAACTTGCTAGAGGAGCGCATAGTCAAGAATATAAGTATTATGCAACAACTAAAAGTACAAAATACCATATAGAACAATAACATTGAAAAGGAAAAACTGAGCCATCAGCATGACCCATCATCATAAACCTGTGTAAATTTGTTTAAGACTTGAAAACATGTTTGTATTCCTATGTCATCTATGTCAGCTGCACACTTTTGAACATTCTATTAATGAAAATGTGTCCTAAAAAATACCCATCTTCCTAAATGTGAGGGAACAAAATTGCGAGCGTTCAATGGGGTTAACCAAAAGCTAAAGCACCAACGTGTCGTGAATCATGGACACTCATGCCTGACAAATGGACCGACACTTCACAGATTTTTTCGACAGTGTCGATCATTGTGCTGGTGTCGTGTCGTATCTGTGCCGCTGTGTCTGTGTCCGTGCTTTGTAGAGTAAAAGCAATAACAAGTGAAGTAGAATTGTATTCCCAAAACGAACTATATAGACCCATGAACTGAAACCTAACACATTAAATACACACATAAAAGGGGAAAATGGAGCATAGCACAGTCTAATTTTCTTCACAAATCAATGCCTACATTTTCAACGACATTTTGACTTTTGCCTTTAAAAACTGTCTAAATTCTTTGTAAAAGCAATTTGAAACTAAACTATATATGTTGCTGTCGCAAATTGTATTTGACTTTATTTTAATACCAATTGCAATTTCTTCTTACCTTTCATTTGCATTTGAGTTTGTGTGTAAAAATAAAGGGTAATTTTTGGGACACAACCTTCATACAACTTTCACACAACCTCCTAAAAGATGTGCCTATCTCTCTCCTATGTCATTGTGGGCCAATGACATCACAAGAGAGAGATAGACACATCTTTTTAGAAGGTTGTGTGAAAGTTGTATGAAAGTTGTGCCCCAAGAATTACTCATAAATAAATACATTAGTTACTCAACAAAATATTGGGAAAAGTAGACATAAATCTTATTTTTCCATTTAAATGACCAGACCTACATTTAAATTAGTACCTTCAAACCTTTTTTTTATAATAAGTAAACTAACAACTTTTCCATTACATTGTTAAATTTCACTTTTATTAGAACACTGTACTTTTTATTCCAAAACAGTGCACAAGTTTCCACCGCTGCAGGTCTTAGAAGTATTAGATATACACCCTACCATTAAACTAACTAGAAATGCTTTTGATATACATGAGATTTGTAGATACATTCCGCACAATAACCCATCTCAAAGCCAGGAAGATTGATTTGATTATCATTTTTAACCAGTTAAATAAAGATCAATGAGTAAGCAATAAATCAGATAGTATAGAAATAAGGTTATGGGGCTTAATACTTATCTATTTCTTCTTTAGATTAACAAAGTAGACAAAAAAGAGGCCCTACCTAGTTCAGACTAGGACCAAAACCTCAAATTTCATGTTGATAAACTTGTGGAAGCTCTGCTCAAGTTTCGACCTAGCTGTCAATTGTGTGAAATTTGCCGAAAACCATACCAACTTGCTTAGCAAAAAATAAAAGAAAATGAAAAAAGAATAGAACCACTTTGAAACTCTCACCCACCAGCTTGCAATATCGGTTCTTATTTTCCAAAAATATTCTAATATCTACAGCATTTTCTGATAAAATTTTCCAAACAGCCACTAAAAATATTTTCTTCAAGATATTAAGAGCAAATTTAAACATGAAACAATACTTACTCAATCGCTCGAATCTCATCGAAGAAGTTGAGATCATAGACATTGGAAAGTCCGGCAAAATGAACAACCCCACTTAACCGGTGGTGCTCAATGTGATTAAGCGCGATGTTCCTCTGATGATCCATTTCGGCTTCAGGGTTAGAAGTATTAGAACTGAATCCAAGTAGCGACGTCAGAAGTGGTGGTTGGTGTCTGCCTCGAAAGTGGCGGTGGTGCCGCGGTGGTGAGGGATAGCAGCGGCGATGGTGAGGTCTAGCCGGTCTAGGGCTAGCAGCGGCGATTTGTGGTCTTGTTCCCAGTCTCAGACTCTCAGATCGATAGAAGGGAGGGATGAGAGGCTAACTAAAAAGCCCTAAATAAACTATGTTTTATTTACAAAATTGCCACCGCTTTGAGTTAGAAATACTTAAGTTATTATTTATGTCATTTTATAAAGAAGTAAAATAAAAACCAGTATTATTTATGTCATTTTATGAAAAAGTGACATAAATAATAGAGTATTTATGTCACTTTTTATAAAACTGACATAAGTACTCTATTATTTATGTCACTTTTTTAAAAAATCGACATAAAAACCTAAAAAGTGACATAAAAAGCTCAAGTGATAAATAATCATGTCACTCAAAATAAAAGTGACATAAATACAATTTTAAAAGTGACATAAAAAGTATTTTTTCTTGTAGTGATTTCGTTGCCAAAGGCTTGACTTTTGGCAAGGGAATATTTTTTCCTCACCAACTTTGATACTTTTGGCGAGGAAATAAGACGTTTGTCGCCAAATGTGTGTGTCTTTCAGACTTTTTAGCGACAAAATATAATTGCCTCGCAAATACTATAATTTTGGCAAGGAAATTTTGATTTCCTCGCCATGTTTTGTCGGCAAAGCATATTTTTGTTGTAGTGGCTGGTGGGGGTGCGGCGTCAGTGAGCAGGAGGCAGCGGCGTCGGAGAGAGGGGGCGATGGAGAGAGAAGGGTTTGGGATGAAGAAGGGTCGTGATATTTTTTAACGATGGAATCAGATTAGGTCTGCTTTTAAAAGTCAGAGATAGGGATGGCAACGGGGCGGGTATGGGACGGGGGCTCCGTACCCCGACCCCGCCCCGGTTGAGTGAACCCTTCCCCCGCCCCCGCCCCGCCCCGACGAGACATTGGTCCCAACCCCGACCCCGCCCCGTAAACGAAAACCCGCCCCCGCCCCGGAAAGGAAAAAAAATTTCCCAGGAAAGATGTGAAGAAACTAAAATAAAATAAAACAAGAAACACACATGAACTAAAACAGAAACATATGTTAAGTTCAAGCTAATCAATATTAAACAAACAACCCAATGCCACTAAAATAATTAATAAAATCAACAACACAACACTGGCTATAGAGCTCACAACATGAAACCATAATAATATAATATTCAGAAATGAATACTCATCTTGAAATCATGAATTTACATATAACCTTGAACAATTTGTACAGTAAGAACAAATTTATTGCAGCTACACGGAAATAGCAAGAACAAAACTTTACTTTTTCAATTAATGCAGTTGAAAAATAAGAATCAAAACACACTCTACACCCATGAACACACACATACTGACATACACAGAGGTCACAATGAAACACACATGAACCAGTGAGAGAAGAGCAACGGCGACCAAAGAGTGGCCGGAAAGAGAGATCGACAAGTGAGAGTGAAATCGACTTGTGGGGACACGATCGACGGGCGGTGGAAGAGCTTCTACACGATTCGTCTTGTGTCGGCTCTTGGAAGCCATTTTTTTTTATTGAACAATCTTGGAAGCCATTTGATGATGAGTGAGAGACCAAGAAATTTTTTTTGATGAATGAGAAACTATGATGGGTAGAGGCGGCTGATACTTGTGAATATGTGATGTCCTTTTCACACAAACCCTAGTTGATCTAATAGGAGTAATAGTTTCTCTAATATATTTATATACCCCCAGATTTTTTGTAATAGCATTATAAGGGTGTTTTTTTGTAAAATACATATATAATCGGGGCGGGGTCGGGAAATTTCACCCTTCCCCCGACCCCGACCCGAACCCGGCCCGGGTTGAAGAAATTCACCCCATACCCGCCCCTACCCCGATTAAGTCACCCCCAAACCCTACCTATTAGGGGCGGGGCGGGGCGGGGAACCCGAAAAACCCGCCCCATTGCCATCCCTAGTCAGAGAGAAGGGTTTGGGATGAACAAGTATTTAATTAATTTATTATTTAACTAATAAAATTTTATTATTTGTAAATAATATATATTAAGATAGATATCACTAATTAAATTAAACTAATATTAACATAAATAGTATTTACCACTATACTCCCTCCGTCCCATAATAAGTGTCCCCATTTCATTGTTTGGATGTCCCATAATAAGTGTTCACTTTCCTAAATTGGTATATAGCTTTTACTTGTTTTCCAAAATTACCCTCATAATAAAGACAAAGTAACATTTATTTGTGGTCCCAAAATAAGTAAAAAGTCAAACACCCATCACATCTAAGGGTAAAATTGAAAAGTGACTCTTTAAATAACCAAAAAAATTAATATAATACAACTTTCTTAAACATTGTGCAAAATGAAAGTGGACACTTATTATGGGACGAATGAAGTATTATTTATCAAATTAAATTCTATAATACGTTTTACTGCCGTAGATATCACTTCAGGTGACGAAATTATAGTTTCGTCGCCATAGATATCACTTCAGGCGAAAAAAATTCTCAAGATTTGTAGAAATACCAAAATTTTGTAATAAAAAGTTTTATTAGAACATTTTCCCTTCGTTCTTAGTCATTTGTATAGAGACTAAAAAATAATAGAATTATATCAAATTACCTGCACTAAGACAAATTAGAGGTTTGGTAGTCTCTTTAAATCCACAACAGATTGCTTTGAGCACCGCAGTTCTCTCCAATTTTCCTTCAGAAAATTCACACAAGGACTTCAAGATCATGGTAGGTAGTGATTAGAGATATTTTGAAATAAGATATGATATATTGCAATTTAATTTAAACAATTAATGTGTATAGGATAGATAAGTTAATGCCAACTTTTTAAAGTTATTTAAATAATTTAATTGTGAATACATTTTTCTACTAATTGTAGTTCACATGGATATATAGCATTTAAATGGTATAAAATACAACTAATGTTTTACAATTATGTGTGTAATATCAGTAACATTGTGCAACACAAGTAAATTTTGGATTTATTAGTATGTGTGTAAAATTAAATTTATATGTGTGCGTAAATTAAATTTATAGCCTATAAATGTAAAGAAGATATCAACCGAGATCATTGCTTAAGCTCATGCATTACCTGAATCACCTCGAGAGAGACATGTTCAAAGTTTCGAATAGAAAGAGAGTAAGAGAGGAGTAAGAAAGAAAGAAAGAAAGAAGAAATCAGATACATAGAAAGACATATTCAAAGTTGGGCGGCAATGGTGAAGTGGAGAAGCGGCAGAGTAGAGTGCGGCTAAAGCAGACGTGAGAGAGAGAGAGAGAGACAAAGAGGGGTTGGAGAAAAGGTTTGTATACACATACTACACACCCAAAAGGATTTTAAATTGGGGGTTTCAATTTCCAAAGCTTCTCTTGGGGATTCAACTTCTATTTGAGTATCTACACACTCTCACACACAGCAAACACACACATATACACACTCTTACCCACAGATTTGGAGAGAGAGAGAGAGAGACAAACAGACAAACCTGGAGGAAGACGGTGTTGGTGGTCTATGCTAAGCTGCTGTGTATGCGCGACGGTGAACGGCGATCTGTGCGAGCGGTACTGGTAGTGGCGGTGTGTGAGTGCGGCGACAGTGGTGGCGGTGTGTGGTAGGCATCACTTTTAGCGACGAAATAATATTTCGTCGCCATAGGTATCACTTTTGGCGACGAAATATTATTTCGTCGCCATAGACATCACACTATAACTCACTTTAGGCATCACTTTTGGCGACGAAGTAATATTTCGTCGCCATATGCATCACTTTTGGCGACGAAATACTATTTCGTCGCCAGAGACATCACTTTTGGCGATGAATTAATATTTCGTCGCCATAGGCATCACATTAAAAATCATTTTTGGCGACGAATTAATATTTCGTCGCCATAGGCATCACATTACAAATCACTTTTGGCGACGAAAAAATATTTCGTCGCCATAGGCATCACTTTTGGCGACGAATTAATATTTCGTCGCCATAGGCATCACTTTTGGCGACGAAATATTTTTTCGTCGCCATAGACATCACATTACAAATCACTTTTGGCGACGAAATATTATTTCGTCGCCATAGGCATCACTTTTGGCGACGAAATAATATTTCGTCGCGATAGGCATCACTTTTGGCGACGAATTAATTTTTTGTCGCCATAGGCATCACTTTTGGCGACGAAATAATATTTCGTCGCCATAGGCATCACTTTTGGCGACGAATTAATTTTTTGTCGCCATAGGCATCACTTTTGGCGACGAAATAATATTTCATCGCCAAAATTCACACTTTTGGCGACGAAACAAAATTTCGTCGCCAAATTTATGCTTTTTTCAGTCTTTTTGGCGACGAAAATTAATTTTGTCGCTAAAACTATACTTTTGGCGACGAAATTTAAATTTCGTCGCCATGTTTCGTCGCTAAAGCCCATTTTTGTTGTAGTGATGGGATATGCATCCGACAATTCTGGTTGGACACCCTCTGAGAAGCATATTAGGTACTTGAATATTAATGTACTGAAGTGTCTAATTATGTTCTTTTTTATACAAAGTTCTTCCAAAATAAACAAATGCTCATGTCAAGTCTAATACAACATAAAACCAGTGCTCTCTCTGAGAGTATTGGAAAAGTATAGATTTATTGACTTGTCCCGGTGTCCTTAGATTCACTAAGTTGGGAAGTCCGATGCTTGGACATATAAAAAAAGAAAAAAGAAAAAAGAAGAAAAAGAGGGTCGTAAACCCAGGGAATTCTGATTGAGCATGCATGCTAAAGGAGTTAAATTTGAACCAAGTTGGAAAATGTCATGCTCATACATCATAATAGAGAAAATTAATCATGACAGGTAGTAAGAATATAGGGCCTTCAACTGAAATGGTGAAAACATATCAAAAAGCAAAAAGCCATGTTCTTCCTGAATACCCTGATTCGACGCCAAAGATTTTCCTTCCGCTATCATATAGTATTCATCTCTACCTAGTGATAAATAAAGCATACTTACCTTTTTTGATCTTTCAAAAATTTCAAAAAAGGGGCTTTCTAGAGATCCCCAATAACCAATCCTCGTATGAATTGCTACCTTTATTGATTTTTCAAAATTTTCAAAAAAGGGGCTTTTAAGAGACCCCCAATAACCAATCCTCATATGAATTGCTAAGGATCCAATAAGTCCAACATTGATTCCTTCAAATGTATTAATTGGCAATACGCCCATAATATCCAAGCAAAGCAAAGCAAAGTATAAAGAATTGAAGATAAGTCTTGAAAAGGTCTTAATTTTGAATCCAACATGAAATTAGATTTTTTGTCAACACAAACAAAGAAAGAAAGAGCTTCGATGTAAGAAGCACCATTGCACCGTTATAGCTGCAAGGATGCGGATGCGGGGATTCTGAAATTTTTCGTAAATCTACGATGCGGGCCCGAGGTAATTATACAAAATATTACAAAAATAAAATTATACATCTTTATATAAAGTATATACTACAACTATACTGTCGAGACTTTTTCCTGTAATTAGGACATGAATATCAAGCATAAAGGCTACATAAGGAATACTAGCCTTTTGATATGTAATCTAGCCCTTGGCATTCTTAAATTGACAAGCTCCAAAACAAGCATCCAAAACAACCCATGCTAGTGCGGATGAAGGTGTGCATTCGGTGGTAAAATCTTCAACCTTGTACAAGAATATGTGCTTCCTTGGGTTCAATGGCCCAATATCCTACAGAGTATGGGATGCCACAAATCTTAAAATGAGGTAGGCTGATGTCAATGTGTTTGCTATATTTTATGGTTCGAGCGTGCCAGAGCCTTGTGAGATAAACCCAAACTTATAAAAACAAAATTTTCTAAAACTACTTGTGTGAGTGATACACAAGGTTTCATAATCTAACTTCTACGAGGCAATTGTGAAAGGTGAGTAGGAAAGTACCCTCACCTAAAGGTTCCTAGACAGTGTGGAAGCGCATAAGCCTAGCAAGTGATGAAAGACAAGCAAAAGAAATTAAATAAAAAGAGGACTGTTATTTAATTGTAAACAAAGAGATTACAAGAGGATGCTAGAGAAGCCTAAAAAAATAAAAGGAACACTTTTATTTGCCTAAAAACTAAGAATGCATTGTAGAATGCTTTGGGATGCTTTTTGGATGCGGTGTATCGATTGAGACGCAGAGTGCTTTTCCATGCTGACTGGCCTGCTTATTTATAGCGGCCATGGAAGTCTTCTAGATGAGGTAGGAAATCTGATAATAATAATCTGGTAAAATAATACCAGATTTATCTCCCATAAACTGATCAAAACTTCCATATCTTGTATAATATATAACTACATGTGTATATATATCTTGAATCCGATCTGAATTAAGTCTTGGTTCGGTTGACTTCCCCTCCAAATATGAGATAACTTCCATAATATGTTGATATTATCTTTTCATAATACTGATAATATCTTCTTGCCTAATGTGATAATACTTCCATATCTTCAAAAAATAGTATCTTAATAATATATGAAAAATTGTATCTTGCCTCGAGGGTTAGTGAGTAATGATGAGACAGTTGTGTAGGTCTTCATTGCTGATGGGACAAGAAATGCAAGGAACCGACGGAAAAGGGCCCTTGTTCCCGAAAACATGGATCCTACTGGAGCTTTCAAAGGTTTTCTACAACGCCTAGAGTATATCGGTGATGATCATTGAGGAGACCGCAACAACAATAACAACAACAATTGCGGTAACAACCATCAAGCTGCACCATAGCCGCCAATCATCGGAGATAAGATACTTGAGTGATTTAGGGCTCTTCGCCCAGATACGTTCGATGGAACCAACAAAGTATGGCAAGCCAAGAAGTGCGTGAGGAATATGGACTGCATCTTTGAAAGGATGAGATGTGATGAGGAAAAGACGCGGCTTCTAGCAACATTTCAGCTCACCTGTGCTACTGACGACTAGTGGGAGGCTAAGAAGGCCACCATGGGAGCAGAAGTGTCAGAGAGAATGTCGTGGGCTGCATTTAGGGAGAAGTTCTTGTAAAAGTACTTTCTTGAGGAAGAGAAAGACCAAAGAGAGAAGGACTTCCTGGATTTGGTGTAGGGCAACATGTTAGTGTGCGAGTGTAACACTCAATTCGAGAGGTTGTCTCAATTTTCCTAACATCAGATAGACACTCCCCAGAAGAAGATTAAGAGGTATCACCAAGGACTGAACCCACATATGCACCACATGACTTTGGCTGAATTGAACACGATGTTCGAGACATTGGTGAGACTAGCTTCTAGATTAGAGAAGGACGAATTCCAAACACTGATGCAACCGGTAGGCCGATCTCTGATGAATGGAAAGTTCATACCATGACCCCCAGCTTGTGTTCAAGGGGCAAAGAGAACCTAGAACAGCGAGAGAAAACCACAACCATCCTTTCCTCGCAACCAGATAAATGCACCACCCGCTGCGACAGGGGGATGACAAGGAGAATGCTTTAACTACGGAGTTCTAGGACATATGGCTAAGGATTGTTGACAACCGAAGAAGAACCTCCGCAGGGACACTATTTGCTATAATTGCAGCAAACTAGGGCACGTTGCTAGAGACTGTCGTTCTCCCCCAAGCGGATACTATGGAGTGACTGCTCAAGCTAAGCCCGGACAGGCTAGGCTCAATGCAATCATTCTATAGGAGGCCGGCTATGAATAAGGGGTGCCACAGAATATGGAAGGTACACTCATGTTACATGGTAGTCGAATTAGAGTATTGTTTGATACTAGAGCTACGTACAAATTTGTTTATCGCTATTAGACTTGTTTAGAGGTTGGGATTAGAACCCCAAGCACTTAAGGCTACCCTTAAAGCTGTTTTTCCCTTTGGAGTGATGGTTATGTTAAGAAAGGTGTGCAAGGACTGCATTCTAACCTTGGAAGATCGAATCCTTCCAGTGGATTTGATTGTGCTATCGATGAAGGAGTTTGATGTGATTTTGGGAATCGACTTACTTACGAAGTGCCATGCTAAGTTAGACTATACTGGTTAGTCAATTTCGTTTTTTGCACCTAGATGTGCACCTTTCTATTTTTAGTGTAACTCCTCTAGTGACGCATTTCTAACTAGTCATCTAGCTGCTGTGAAGAACTCTAGCACCAACAGTGATATAGTCGAGATACCCGTGGTTTGAGATTTTCTAGAAATATTTTAAGATATCGCTGGATTACCACCCAAGAGGGAGATTGACTTCTGTATAGAGTTGGTATCAGGGACGTTGCCAATCTCTAAGACCCCTTATCGACTGGCCCCAATAGAAATGCAAGAGTTGAACAAGCAAGTTCAAGACTTAGAAGATTTAGGATTCATTCGACCGAGCACATCACCTTGGGGAGAGCCAGTATTATTTGTAATGAAAAAGGATGGATCGCTTTGACTTTGTATTGACTATAGAGAGTTAAACAAGGTCACGATCAAGAATAAGTATCCCCTCCCTCGGATAGATGATCTGTTTGATCAGTTGCAGGGAGCAACAACATTTTCGAAGATAGACCTTTGATCGGGATGCCATCAGCTACTCATTCGACCAGAGGACATACCGAAGACTGCCTTTAGAACTAGATATGGTGATTATGAGTTCCTGGTGATGTCATTTGGACTCACTAACGCCTCCATAGTATTCATGAATTTGATGAATAGGGTGTTTCGACCATACTTGGATCATTTCGTGATCGTGTTTCTCGACGATATACATATTTACTCAAAGACTAAGGAGGAGCACAAGAAGAATGTTCAGAGGCTCAAAGATCATCAATTATATGCTAAGTTTAGCAAATACGAGTTCTGGATGGAGGAAGTAAAGTTCTTGGGTCATGTAGTTTCTTCCGAAGGAATTACAGTAGACTCGGCTAAGACTAAAGCTGTCCTAAACTGGAATCGGCCGTCTAATGCCTCGAAAGTAAGGAGTTTCCTTGGATTAGTAGGATATTGTAGGTAATAGTTGACGACTAATATAGTTTGACCAATACACATCACCAACGACTCCACATGTAACAACATCACCAGTGATTATGGACTCCACATGGGCCCCACCAATAACAACCGCTAGCCCCTTTCAGAATGCACACAAACAGGGCTCACCCGCGGAGCCCACTATATTGAAAAAGGCCTACCACAAGTGGCCCACTTCCGAAGCCTCATCACTCCGAAGCCTATAAGTTTACTCCAAAGTCTCGCCGAAGCTTCACCTCAAATAGGCCCACCCGCAGAGGCCACTGTGAAACTCCACGACTGAAGAAACTTGCCCCAAGGCCCACCTCAAGTAGCCCACTCTGAAGCCTCACTTCGAATGAACCCACTCCGAAGCCTAACCTTAGAGTAGCCCACTTTGAGAAATGGCCCACAAAGGAAGAACATTTCAAATATACACACACTTACCTCTCGGATACCCACCCTTGGTCCAGAAGCAGTACCTAAGGTGGTCAAGTCCGCTGGGATTTCGAAAACTTATGGTTAGGTGGCTAGAGCCGAAGGCATCTCCCTAGCATGTGCCTCATGGGCAAGGTTAGGGTTGCTCCCAAAGAGAGAGAGAGACACATGACTTTCACGTGCCTTATCCCAACCAACCTCACAACCAATGGGCGAAGCCTATTACTGTAAAACTTGCCCAAACCTTTGACCATCAGTGCTTAGTCATTTCAAGATTACCTAATAGACTGCACCAATAGAAAATAGCCTCGAATCTCTCCCTCACTGAAACCCTCTGCACACCTCGAGACTCGCCCTCGGTTAATCTTCTACACCAATGACATGAGCCTCGGTATCATCACTCGCTTAAACCTCTGCACCAATAACATGTCTTTCCTCCTTGACTAACCCCACAACCTTCGTCTGTCGCCGAGAGACAATACCTTTTCTATTTGACTCGTTTTTCCCGAAGCCCATGACAGATCAACATCTCATCCCATACCTCCACCTACCTTAAACATGAGCATTTAAACCATCCATATCGCCCATCTACCTAAACTCAACGACCCACTCAGAGGATGCCAACTCAGCTTCTCTCCACCACATCAAAACTTCGCAACCTCACATGACTTTCTGTATAAATAGTAGTCTCATTTACTACATCCAACCGGACAGAACCCAAACCAACACAGCTTAATCCTACATTAGGGCAAAGGGTTAACTATCGTTCCTACTCTCACCCATTTACAAAACATTCCCATTGTCTCAAGCACAACCAGACCCTTTAGACTACAAGACCCCTTGCCTCACTTGACCCTTCGCCTCGTCTTTACCCTTCGTCTTCACCAATACCCTCCATTTCACCAAAGACCCTTCTCCTCATAACACTACTCATCTCAATAAGACCCTTCGGCCTTATTACACCTTCGTCTCACTCTACCCTTCACCACACTCCAACACTTACTCACCACCCTTCATCTTACTCCAACACACAACTCCTAGACACTCACTGCTTTCTCTCTCTCTCTCATTTGGGGCTACTTCGATTCTCATCCGACCCAAAGTCTCTCCGAATCCCATTATTCTGCTATTTTTACATATTTAACATTCCACACTTTTTACATTATTTATCACATTTTATCTGTTGTTCCACTTGTACTAACATGCTTACGTGTTATACCCATCCGTATCTCTCATACACATCATAAAAGAACTCACACATTTTGGTGACCACAGTGGGAGGTATACTCGAAAGCATGGTTAGCAAATGTAAATGACAACCTATAGTGCTACTAATGCTCAACATCACTATTTGCAAGTCAAGAAGTCATCATCGCTCTTAATTTTGCTTCCCCTTTCTATTTTCACCACACACACACACACACACACACATATATATATATGTATATCCACTTTGTGACATCGCTCCAGCTATGTGGTACTCACACTCAAACACTACTAGTACCCATTTCTTGATCAAAGTACAAGAAAAAGGGTTTGGCTTAGCTTTTGCACATCAGCGTATATTTTTGGTTAACACATGTTTTATAAAACCATCTTTGTTTTATTTCTTTTCTTCACTACAATTTATTAGCAAAATTCAAAAGTCACCATTTTTTACAAACTTGAATTATTGAAAATCACTTTTTAGTAATTTTATCTCCAAAAAATATGAAACATGTCATTTAAATTGCCATTTTTTTGTCATAAAAAGACATGCTCCAAACCATTTCAAAAGAATGTGCTCATCGACTCGAGCTCGTAGCTTTTTGAGTAGTCTCAAACAGACATGTAATGAAAAAGTTATGACAAATCGAAGTTTTATAGTCAAATATGTTCCCATGCACCATATATTTGCCACACCACATAAATTTCCATGGTTCAATTATATACACAGCTAAGTAATAAGACTTGTATGCACGTGCCAAGTTTATAGACTTGAAGTCTTAGTTGGGGTCCACCATTAATTTATTTTTATTTTCTTTAATTTTATTGCAATGACCATTTAAAGCATGGTCCACATTATAAATATATATATATATATATATATATTTATAAGTCTTTGTTGACCCACCATATTGAATCCAGCCACAATCAAATTGAGAGGCAAAACATGGCTTGGCAATTGTACAAGTCACCACGTGCATTCCCGAACCCTTTCTCCATATCTCATCATATCACATATATATTACATATATATTGCACAAGCCCACTCAGTACTCCCCAATCCCCCTCACTTTCTCTCTCCAACCCACTCGATTTCTCTCTCCACTCTACCGCCATCAACACAGCCTTAATTAAAAAAAAAAAAAAAAAGGTGACGTCGCCAAGATCCTGCTGTCGCCAACTTATGGGACCCACATGACCCATCGCCACTTCATCTCACCAAGCCCAACCCCCACCGACAAACCCAAAACCCACAAATGCAATCGCAACTCATGGCCACTACCCCCATCAGTCATCACCTCTCAGGTCCACACCCTAACCCATAGCTAAATAAGCTGGACCCACTATATTATTTGACCCTCAACAATAAATAATTAGTGTATCAAAGTGACCCACTGTAGACACCCCATTTTGTCGGCTATCAGATTTAGGAGACTCATAGCTTGGTGGTTCACAATGATCGAAAAAGACTCAAAAGGACTCCTGGGAGTTGGTTATATTCCTCAAAATGCTCAGAATGACCAAAATGCCCCTAAAAGCCCAAAAACTCCCAGATTTGGACCGAAAGTTTTGGAAACATGCTATGTCGTAAGAAAAGTAAGAAAATGAGTTTTTAAGTAAAGTCGGATGAAGTCGTCAGCTCCCAGAGACCCCCGGAAGTCCCGGAAGTTCCCGGAAAGTCCCCGTTAACCGGTTTGACCAAGTTTGACCAAGTTTGACCGAAATCGTACAAATTCGCCGGGATCATTTTAGATCATGTGAAAAGTATTAAAATGAGTTTTAAAATAAAATCGAGCGAAAACGTCAGCTCCTGGGAGCTCCCAGAGATTTCCAGAACTTCCCTAGAATCCCAGGTTTGACCAGTTTGACCAAAATTTGACTTTAGAACCGGAGCACCATAACAATTTTCAAATATTTTTCATAGATACTAGAGGTCAATAGCTTTCCAACTGTATATCGCACATAATATTTGGATTTAAAACGAGTTTATTGTGAATTTTCGAAGGCGAAAAAGGCGATCAAATCGGCTTTTATCGCAAATATCGCAAACCTTTTCAAAGTGACCTATCTTCAAATTATTTTTTTATGTAAAATAGACTCCATTACCTTTCCAACGGTATATCATAACCTCAATTTGGAGTTCGTATGCATTTTCTGTGAATTTCGGACGAAATAGGGCCTTTTCGCGAATACCGGAACCTCTGGGGGGCTAAATACAATTATCTGGACAAAGGAGGAGCAGTGCCGCCGCGGCACTGGCCCACTGCCACTGCGGCACAGGCCCAGTGCCGCCGCAGCACTCTCCTCCAGAATAGTATGTTTTTATAATTTCTTTTGGGGGTCCAATTTGATTAATTAAAAACCAAAATGATGTAATTTTATGTTTTCAGTTGTTTTGGACCAATGGGAGTACTTCTAAAACCCCAAAACCACCCCCAAATTAGCCAATATAAACCCCCCATTGCTCTTCATTTTGGGAGGGCCAAGTGCAAACCTTGAAAAGTTGTAGAGAAGAAGAGAGATAGAGATAGGTTTAGAAGAGACCATTATCCTTCTATATACTTCACATTCAAAGTCCACTCCAACCCTCATTCTTGAGCATTCATGAGATAGGAAGCTACTTCCATGTCCAAATGTCAAAATCTATAAGTGAAACACCAAGCTACAAGTCCAATATCTCATTGATCATCATCTATTGATTGTTATTTGCTTACTTGTTTATATAATGTTCATCTCTTCTTACCTCATTTCTTTTTGATTTTCTTTATTTACTTACTAGTTCATCATCATCTAAATGATGACATGAAGTTTGAGGTGAGTGAATCCTTATGGATAGTAGCTCTTGACCTCAAAAACATGTTTGATAGATGATGATTATAACTTCAATACCTCCAAGGAATCCTTGAAGTTATGTTCAAATGAAAATAAATCTCTCCAACAATCTTGGAGGTTCTTGCTGGTGGCTATAATCTTCATTGAGTATTAAAATATGCTTTCAAAACTTCTATTTCAAAACCCCCTTCTTGAAACCCTCACTTTGATTTCAAGGGATAAACCTTGTTTTCCCCAAAATCTTCAAAACAGTGAGTCAAAACAGTGAGTGATTTGAGTTCAAAGATTTCTCTAGAACTCAATACTCAATATATGGATGCAAGGCCACTAGAAAAGTCTTCCTAACTCATTAGAGAACACGCATGATTTTTGGTTTGACTTGAAAATACTTGAAAATGGTCCATTTGGACCCAAACATTCCTTCCAGACATTCTGTCTCTGCTATCACAGCAGCTTGGTTGATTCCAACTTCTTTTTCAGAAATCTTTTCCAAAAGGGGTGGTCCCAACTTATTTTTCCCTTAAACTTCAATGTCTTAGGGAACGTTCTGTATAAAATGGGCCTCTAGATCATTTGTTTTCATTTTCTAAGATTTTTCAACATTTCAGTCGACAGTACGGACTCTGTTTCTGAGTGACCTCTATTGTTCATATGATTTCTCTTAATCTGTGATAGTTATTAAAGATTGGATTTTTGGGTTGTGTTCTAGACTCAATAAGGAATATCTCCATAAAAAATCATGCATTGAAAACATATCTAACCCCTATTTTCAATTTCCAAAAGATCATGTTACTGTTCTGCCCACTATTCATAGCAAGCACATTTTAACTTTCATTCTTTGATTTGATGATTACATGCATTCCAAATTGGCTCATGTCTTAGGAAGTAGTTCATACTACATTTTTACATATCCTGTGTTGATTTCATTCATACATTCATTCATTCTCTAGACTTTTAAGTCACTTTAGAAAGTCCATGTACACAAACACACTACAACCTTTGCACATTTTAGGATCATACATTGCATTCATGCAAGATTTGGGGATTTTGTGACTCCTAATCTAAGAAGATTATAAGGAATGATCATGGTCACACGTTCATGCTTCCCCTCGATCTAATCCTCCTTTTCTCATCCGTCCCGGGGATTGAGAGATCTTCTTTTCTCAAAGATTAACATGCATCATACTAGCTTGCTAAGCATATTTTGGTTTCTTTAATTATTTGTTTCAAGAACAATTCATGTCCCCTTTAGATTAGGGAAACTTAATTACTTGATACATGATTGACGATTTTTCCTAGGTTTATTTGTGTGATTTTTCACTTTACATTGTATGATATTTGACTTAGATCTTGTGAATGATATCTTATCTTTTGATTTTCCATTTCAAATTTTCTTATGTGATGTAATATACTATCATAGTATTAATTGTCGAACCATACATAGTATAAGATGATTATTTAGATGCTAATTGAGGCCCGTCGAAAGACGGGGCGAGTTGAGGGTGTTTTAGCCGCGGCAAAGGCTCCTTCCTCTCTCGTATCAAAACCCCGAACCAAGTTCTTTGGTTATGAAGGGCCGGTGACCTTTATCCATTTGGGTGAGTCAAATTAGGTTTCTTGGTTCCTTAAAGACCAAGTGGCGACTCTATATCTATTTTCAACAGACCTTTTCTTTCTTTGATCCAAATCAATTTCAAGCAAAAACAAAGTGGATAGTGGAATTTCGCGTGTGCACAATCTTGCGACTCTGCTGGGGATTTTTATTTTAAAACAAAATAATACAGAGGTTTGACTCATAAGAAGTATCGTTAAAATCATCTTTTTACTGTGTTTGGTTCACCGCATTGCACTTCTGCATTTCCCCTTTCGACTGTGTCTGAAACACGGCGCTGACATTGTCCAGGTCTTGCTGTGCCAGGGCACAAGTCACCGTTGATACTGTACCTTCCAAGGTATATCAGAAAGAGTAAAAACCTCCGTACTGTCTCTCCGACGGTATATTGGAACTCTCGTCAACGGACCCTCTTTGACTAAACCCAGCCTTTGCATATAGATTCCTGTAGAACCTTTCATAGGACTATTCATTTATCTTTTCAGATAGGACAATGTGATATAACTGCTGTATGCCCTGGCGGGATTACCTGCACAGTGTAGACACTTATGTGGCATAGAACAGAACCTCTTTCTTATGATTCCCAAGGCAATCACTCACATGTGATCACATTGAGTTGACTTGCCTAGGCACCATGATAAGGATGTCTGCTCCATGCTCACAAAGATATACACTGCTGCAAAGAGGGGGGTATTTGTAAAATACAACCGCGCTAAAAGGAAGAATTGTATTAGTTTTTATCACAACTTCCCGTTTTATCTGCGATTTGCATTGCAAGGCTAATTTTCATACAATATGATTAATCTATGATAAGTTGTATTGTTTTAGCTGTTGTTTGTGCAGATTACTGCTGTATGGACTAACCAGATGAACATCAGAATAAATGGAATGCTGGAATGAAAACAAAAGAAGCCAAAGCTGAAATGTGGAGTTCGATCGATCTAAGAAGGTTCGATCGATCGAGAGTTCGATCGCTCAAAGAGAGTTGAAGCGCTTGAGGCTTAAGGGTTCGATCGATCGAGAGCAGTTCGATCGATCGAACGGGGTATTTCCAGTAACATTTGTGTGCGCAGTAGATGCGGGTTTTAACCCTAGTTTCTTAGGTTTTCTTATATATATGTGTATTGTACACGTCCATGAGGACGCCCACTTTACATTTACACAGTTTTAGAAAGAGAGATAGAGAGTTTGTTTGGTTTTGTAGGTTTTCATTGAAGTTTCATTTGTGCAGTGGATATTCTTAAGTTTAATACAAGTATCTTCTATTCCAGGTTATCTATATACTGCTCACTTAGATTCTGCACTTGGTAGTCGTAGTTTAATCGCTCATCTCGTGATATTATATGCTAAATAGTTGTAAAACCATAGATTTCGTAGTTTTCATGAAAAACTCGCAACCAAACGAGGTGTTAATGTTTTCTCACGTTAAATATCAATCTATGACACTCCAGACGATGTCTAAGTAGTCCCAGGTTGGGAGAACACGATGAAACAGTGATCTCCAACCTCTGCCATGCAGCAGAATAATCGCTGTGTTCGATCGATCGAAGTCAGTTCGATCGATCGAACTAGAGACAGTCAATCGATCGAAGTCAGTTCGATCGATTGAGGGATGAAGGTCTTCGATCGATCGAAAGCGCGTCGATCGATCGAACTCTCGGATTCTTGAGGATGTTCCCTGCAGTATTCCAGGACCTTTTGTTTTAGGATTTGTTATCATTCTGTCCCAAATAAATGCTCAGTTTGTCAAAATAGTTTTAAAACTAAGGCCCTAAGGCATTTTCTTTCAATACATTTTGCAAACCATCTTTAATGCTAACACCATTGAGGATGCGAGTCTTAACTATTGGATTAAACCGCTTTCACGTATCTTAATTTAACTGTGATGATATGGTCCCGGTCATGAAAGGGCCATGGATTCTCTATCTTTAGAGGAATACGGAAAACTGTAGGTAACATACTCCTTTGTGCTTCAAGGTAAATGCATGGTAGATGGCTAGATTACTGCGGATTCGTGTAATCCCAACACTTTCTTTTAAAGTTAAACATCCTAATTTCAAGTACTGTTTTAATTAGCTAGTTAGATCGTTAGTCATTTTCCTTAGTAATCTTAGCTGTGGAACTTTGTGTTCCGCACCATTGCTTAATCTTATTCATTTTATTTTATTTTCTTTAGAGGTTAGTCTAATTCAATAGGTCAACACCTTCCCTGTGGGATCGACCTGGTCTTACCAGATATTACTTGCACGTCTACCTACACTTGGGTATTGCACAAGAGCGCACAGAAAAATTCTCGTGTCAAGTTTTTGGCGCCGTTGCCGGGGAAGGCGACGATCAATTCCTTAGATTACCTCAGTCTCTCTTCATCTCTTTCTGTTTTTATTTTCTCTTCTTTTCAGTTCTTTTGGGTAAGTTCTCATCCTAGGGACTCTCCTAGTTCATGTCCGAGAATTCTATTGAAGGAATTTTTGGAAATCCTTTCTACTTGTCTGACTCTGATAGCTCCATCAACCCAATAGCCACTCCAACTGCATCAATGGATGATCATCAGAGTGAAAATGGTGACAATGTTGTGGTACCAATTGATGAGGCACTCCGTCCTCTTTGCGATCTCATGCAACCAGAACATGCACCTACGCCCTCTTGCATTCAAATCCCACCGCATAATGGCGAATTTCAGTTTCGCAATGGGATGATTCAACTGCTTCCCACTTTTCATGGGATGGAAAGCGAGAAGGCATATTTACATGTCACTGATTTCGAGAATGTTTGCAAAACATTCTCGCAAAATTGTCCTAGGGAGGTGACGCATTTAATGCTATTCCCCTTCACTTTGAAAGATAAAGCGAAGGCGTGGCTCCACTCCCTAAAACCTAATTCAATTTTCACCTGGCATGCGATGAGCACCGCGTTTCTAAAGAAATTCTACCCTACTCGCATGACCACAGACCTTCAGCGTCAAATCAATTCCTATAAACAAAAGAGCAATGAAACCTTCACACAAGTGTGGGAGCGTTTCAAAGATTTGCTTCTCTCATGCCCACACCATGGGTTTGAGAAATGGCGAACTATCAGCTTCTTTTATCAGGGATTGAATGGTGAAACCAAGAAGTTGGTGGAAACAATGAGCTCTGGACCATTTCTGCGTAAAAACACTGAAGAGGCTGAAGCCCACTTCGAATGGTTGGCTGAATACGCTCATGAATGGTCAAATTCTGACAATGTCTCACGCTCACAGATATCCTGTGTAGAGGAGAAAAGCCTATACCAGCTAACCAGCGAAGATCACCTCATGACTAAGTATGCAGAGTTAGCAAAGAAGGTAGAGGAGTTAAGCATGAAAGGAGAGAGCTCTAGGCAAGTCTTGCCTGAGGAATCATGTGGCACATGCAACATGTTGGGACATATAACTCAATATTGTCCTAATGTGCCATATTTTCAAGAGCAAGCCCCTATAGAGATGAATGCCATGCAAGGTTTTCGAGGGGCGGGGAATTCCAACAATAACTTTCAAAATAACAATAGATGGAATCACCCCGATTTTGATTGGAGGAATAATGCTGGGACCCAAAATCAATACCAATAGCAGCCCTACAATAACAATCAATATCAAGGGCAAAACAATAGGCCAGCCCAGCATTACAATCAAAACAGAACCAATAATTACCATCAAGCTCAACCCTCCAATGCACCACAAACCAATACCTATGTGCCACCGCACAAGAAGATACAAGAAGAAGAGCCACTTGCTAATGCCAATCTAACGCAGCAACTCATACAGATGATGAGTAGAATGTCTGCCACATTAGAAAGGATAGATGCACGGCAAGAGGGCTCAGGAGGAACATTCCCTGCCCAACCACTTCCAAATCCAAAGGGACATAACAATGGTCCTAACAATCAAGAACATGCTAAAGCTGTGACTACACTGAGAAGTGGAAAAATCATAGAGAAAAGCTTGCCTCTGTCCACTCCCGAAGTGTACAAAGAGGAGGAAGTGGTGGATGAAGAAGTTGAGCAACCATCTACTCAAGAGGAGGAGCAGTCTACTAATGACGAACCAATCAAGGCAAACATTGAAGCTCCTAGAGTAGAGGAAGAAGTTGAGCGAAGGCCTGGGAAGGAGTCTGTTAAGGAGGAACCACCAAAATGCCCCTTTCCTGCACCTTATCCTCAACGGTTGAAGAAACCCAAGAATGAGACGAAGAATCAGGAGTTTTTGGAATTGTTTAAACAAGTTAAAATTAACCTTCCACTCCTAGATGCTATCAAGCAAGTGCCGGCCTATGCTAAGTATCTCAAAGATCTATGCATGGTCAAGAGGAGGCAAAGCGTGAAGAAACATGCTTATGTCGCATGCCAAGCCAGTGCGATCATTCAAAATGAGCTGCCTCCAAAACTCAAAGATCCCGGTACACCTACTGTCTCATGCAGAATTGGGAATCAAAAGATAGATAACGCACTCCTCGATCTAGGAGCAAGCGTGAACCTGCTGCCATTTTCAGTTTATAAACAGCTAGGGTTGGGTGAACTCAAACCCACTCGAGTTGCTTTGCAATTGGCAGACAGATCTGTGAAGTACCCTAGAGGGGTGTTGGAGGACGTCCTTGTTCAAATAGACTCTTTTGTATTTCCGGTTGATTTCGTGATATTGGACACAGAACCTGTGTCTAATCCTGGTGCACATATCCCGGTTATTTTTGGACGTCCATTCCTCAACACCATTGATGCCACAATCAAGATTAGAACTGGTATCATGACTATCGTATTCGGGAACATGACGTTGAATATCAAGATCTTTTCTAATCCCCGACCTGAAGAATACGATGATGAGGAAGAAATCCATTACATAGACACAGTCATTGAAGATGAAGTTGACTTGGTCGACTACAAAGATCCTTTGGAAGTTGTGATGACTCAATTTGGCGATATCTATCAGCCTGCAGAGTCCACCCCATTGGATGCTGACCTGAACCAGACGTGTCTGATGATGGATACGATAGAGGAGGATAGAGCCGATTGCATATGGATACAGCCATATGAACAACTGCCTCCTAAAACCAAGTTGGTAATGCCCTCTAGTTTCCAGTTTCCGGAGTTAGAATTGAAGGAGCTTCCCAAAGAGCTAAAATATGCATTCCTGGGGGCTGGAAAAACTTATCCTGTGATCATTTCATCTGCTTTAACTCATGAACAGGAAAGTAAGTTAGTGGAAGTGCTTACTAAGCATAAGGATGCTATGGGATGGACAATTGCTGACCTCAAAGGCATAAGCCCATCCATATGCACGCATAAGATATATCTGGAGGAAGACGCTAAACCCTCAAGGCAAATGCAAAGGCGTCTGAATCCCAACATGCAAGAAGTAGTTAAAAAGGAAGTGCTTAAACTGCTTGATGTTGGGATGATATATCCGATATCTGATAGTCCTTGGGTCAGTCCTACCCAAGTAGTTCCAAAGAAAGCAGGCATAACAGTCATCCCGAACAAAGATGGTGAATTAGTACCAACACGCGTCCCCACTGGATGGAGGATGTGTATTGACTACAGGAAGTTAAATACTGTGACCCAAAAGGACCATTTCCCTTTGCCATTCATGGACCAAATGCTAGAACGTGTGGCGGGTCACAAGTATTACTGCTTCTTGGATGGATATAGTGGATATAATCAAATTGAAATTGCTCCTGAAGATCAAGAGAAAACCACATTCACTTGTCCATTTGGTACATTTGCCTACCGACGAATGCCGTTTGGCTTATGTAATGCACCGGCTACCTTTCAGCGGTGTATGCTAAGCATCTTTAGTGACATGGCCGAAAACATCCTTGAAGTCTTCATGGATGATTTTTCAGTGTTTGGCCATAGCTTTGAAGATTGCCTCAGCAATCTCGAGCAAGTTCTAATGAGGTGTGAGGACAAACACCTAGTCTTGAATTGGGAGAAGTGTCACTTTATGGTGACTAAGGGAATAGTCCTCGGCCACATAATATCCGATGAAGGCATCCAAGTGGATAAGGCTAAAATCGACATAATCTCAAATCTACCTGTCCCCCGTACAGTGAGAGATATCCGTTCATTCTTGGGGCATGCAGGTTTTTATCGTCGATTTATCCAGAATTTCAGTGCAATCTCTCGACCCCTTTGTCAACTTCTTGTTAAGGATGCACCGTTCGAGTGGTCAGAGAGTTGCCAGAAGTCCTTTGAGGATCTAAAAGAGCTCCTCACCTCCGCACCTATAATACAGGCACCCGACTGGAGTTTGCCTTTTGAATTAATGTGCGATGCTAGTGATTACGCCATTGGCGCAGTCCTAGGCCAGAGAAAGGACAATAAGCCATATATGATATACTACGCCAGCCGAACTTTGAATGACGCTCAAATGAATTACACTACCACTGAGAAGGAGCTGCTGGCTGTAGTATTCGCTCTGGACAAGTTTAGGTCTTACCTGATAGGGTCACCAATCGTCTGTTTTACAGATCATTCGGCCCTCAAATATCTGCTGTCAAAGAAAGACGCTAAACAACGGCTTATTCGCTGGATACTCTTACTCCAAGAGTTTGATTTAACAATCAAAGACAAGAAAGGAGTAGAGAATGTGGTTACGGATCATTTGTCCCAGTTGACTTTTGTTGATAACACTGAATCCCAATCCATTAAGGACGAGTTCCCAGACGAACAGCTACTGGCAGTAAGTAGTCTGCCTTGGTATGCTGATATTGTAAACTACCTCGCCACGAGTGAAACACCAACTCATTGGTCGAACCAAGATAGGAAACGGTTCCTCTCGTTCGCGCGCCATTTCTTCTTTGATGACCCTTACTTGTTCAAGTACTGTGCTGATCAGGTCATCAGGCGCTGCGTCCCCAATGAGGATATAACCGTAATTTTAGCGTCATGCCATTCTGAGGCATGCGGTGGCCACTTCGCGTCACAAAAGACCGAACAAAAAGTCTTACAAAACGGTTTTTACTGGCCCACAGTCTTCAAAGATGCTTATTCCTTTTGCAAGACATGCCAACGCTGTCAAAAGCTTGGAAAAATTTCTAAAAGGAATTCTATGCCTTTAACCCCTATCATCACAATTGAGATATTTGATTGTTGGGGCATAGATTTTATGGGCCCATTTCCCAAGTCTAACAACTGTGAATACATACTCCTTGCTGTGGAGTATGTATCGAAATGGGTAGAAGCGATACCAACGAGACGAAATGACCATAGAACGGTCATGTCATTTCTAAGAGAGCATATTCTGTCTCGTTTTGGTACTCCGAAAGCTTTATTAAGTGACCAAGGCAAGCATTTCTGCAATAGGCCCTTGGAGTCACTTCTCAAGAAATACGGGGTCCATCATAAAATCGCTCTTGCCTATCATCCACAGTCAAATGGGCAAGCAGAATTGGCTAACCGAGAAATCAAGCATATTCTCGAGAAGACGGTTAGTTCCAATTGAAAAGACTGGGCATATAAATTGACTGACGCGTTATGGGCATACCGTACTGCCTATAAGACGAATCTTGGTATGTCCCCGTACAGATTGGTTTATGGGAAAGCTTTCCATCTTCCTGTTGAAATTGAACATAAAGCTTACTGGGCAACGCGCTCATTGAACTTTGATATTCAAGAGGGAGGTCAGCTACGCAAGCTCCAACTTGCAGAGCTAGAGGAAATACGACGTGATGCATATGACTCTGCAAAGTTGCATAAGGAAAAGTTGAAGGCTCGCCATGATCGTACGATTTTTCGTAAATCATTTGAGCCGGGGCAGAAAGTCTTGCTGTATGACTCTCGCCTCCACCTTTTCCCAGGAAAACTCCGTTCCCGTTGGACAGGCCCGTTCATCGTAAAAACTGTTTTTCCACATGGGGCGGTTGAGATTGTCAATCCAAAGAACGATGAGTGTTTCAAGGTCAATGGCCAAAGATTGAAACCGTTCTTGGAGAACTTCCACTCTGAAGTTGAGCACATCCAGCTGGATGAGCCCAGCTATTCTCACGCTTAAAAATCCAAAGTGGAGTTCCAAATTGTTGTTGTATTTTCTTTTCTTTCCCTGTATTGTAGTTCTCTCTTTTGCTTTTAATTTCTTGTTGTTCTTTCGTGTTTATGATCCACCCACTTCATCTGCTGCAGCCCCTGCTACTACATCGTTGCCGTCTGCTCCTATCGATATCCCTTCTGATATAGCTGATGATGCGCCGTCCGGGGTCGTTTAGTTTTAGTTGGGGAGGTGGTATTTTTGTTTTTTTGGTTAGTTGTTGTACTATTTTTGGGTATGGTTTTGGTTGGTTAGATATGTTGGTGGTTTTGGTTAGATTATTTGGTTGGGTGGTTCTGTATGGACATTTTGTATCACTGCTTTTATTTTATTCTGTTCATATTACAGTGGTTTAGTTTGTTTGGATCATGGTTTTATCGTATTATTTTTATTTATTGATCCTGTTTGTTTTGGAGATTGTGTTCTACTTGTCTATGCTAGGTTGCTTTGCTTGCGATCATCAATTTGCTCCATCCAGGTGATACCCATCTATTTTATTTATTGAAAATCAACTTCTGGGGACTTTGTTGTTTTCAGTTGGGGGTAGAACACAATAGATAGGTATACACCCGTAATAATCAGGTTTTGCACTTAGATATGTTTTAAATTTAATGAGAACACAGTCTGTTAAAATTTTGAAAATTTTTGAATCATATTGTTAGAATAACTCTGAATAACCTCTCCTGCTTGTTAATACGACAATGACACATTTGTAGTATTCTCGTCTTTTTATGGATTAAATCCACGCGTTTTTTCTGTATCACTGAAATGAATTACATTTGTGAAGCTATTATGTACCCAATACTTTTGTGCACTAATTGGCGGCCATGTAGAAAACCTGAAAGTTGAGTTAATATGAATATTGTGCGAAAAGAACAAGTAGTGGAAGCTAATAACCCTTGGTGAGCTATTGAGCCAGTCGTCATTTCTGAGGGGATTCTCATACATTGTCGAATGGTCTTTTCTGCATATACTTGTGAATTCGTTGTTAAGTCTCAGTTTCTTTTAAAGTTTTGACTGCTTGTTAGAGGAGTACGTTCAGGATTTACCAATTAAAACTCAATGAACACTTAAGTGCTAAAAATTGAAAGTTGAGAAAATGATTTAAGCCATCGTTTACCCATTCTTTTACCTGATATAACTATCACCTACATTCATTGAATTATTTCATCCCTGATCCCACACCTTAATTAAATATTTCCAATATAATCATAAGAATTCATACCCTTGATCTATACCTTGACCTCATCGAGTCGTTTGATATATTTGTTGAGAATGAGTCATCAAAGTATGTGAAATGGAAGGAAGTAGTTGTGGGATATATATCTAAAAAAAAAAAAGTATATGAAATGAATGGGAGATTGGGTGGAGAAAAAAATGAAGAATAAAAAAAGAGAAGTTGAAATTCCATCACATACTAAAAAGCACACTCTTCTCTACAACAGTCCCCCCTACTAAATAAAAGCCGCAAGTCAAAGTCTTGAAGATTCTCAACAATTGATTTGAACATGAAAGTGTGAGTTGAGTTATCCACGGTATTTCGCTCCTCTAGTAAGTAGTGTTTCATTCATGAGACTATACACTCTTAAATGTCCGTTTTTCATAGAGTCGAGTATGAAAGCATTAGCACTTATAATATCATCCTTATCAAAGCTTTCATACGATGGGTGATCATTGTAAAGCAAGTTTCTGAGAGACGTTCTTTTTGAGTGTGACCAATGTAAGAATTGAGCTAAAACTGCAAGTTTTCCAAAGTATAATAGTCTATATAACTCTTAATAAGGTTGGACGCATGGTTGTTAATTTCACACACACACGGGTGCATGATGGTAATACATTTGTTATATTTTACTTGGTGATATAGGGGAGCATGTGGGTCTCTTTTATGGGTTGATAGAGGATATTATATTATTGTGGAGTTTAGTTAACAATTTAATGGAAGGGTGAATTCTACAAGTTATTCTAAATCTTTTTGAGCTTAAAATTGGAGAATTTTGTGGGTATATTCACTGCAAACCCTCACGAGACAGCACTCGTCCACTAGGGGAAACCTAGGGGTTTAACGGCTTGTTGCATTTGCTAAATGCAACCGCGATTCCTGCGAAAGTGAGTTAGGATCTTTCTTTCTATCTTAGTTTAGGTTGTTTTTAGTTTTTCTTTGTTTCTTAGTTGTGGTAGTATTAGTTTAGGAGTTTTTATTTTATTTTATTTTCGCTTTATCGCTAGGGACTAGCAATAAGCTAGTTGGGGGTTGTGCAAAGCGGGGGTATTTGTAAAATACAACCGCGCTAAAAGGAAGAATTGTATTAGTTTTTATCACAACTTCCCGTTTTATCTGCGATTTGCATTGCAAGGCTAATTTTCATACAATATGATTAATCTATGATAAGTTGTATTGTTTTAGCTGTTGTTTGTGCAGATTACTGCTGTATGGACTAACCAGATGA
Source organism: Hydrangea macrophylla (assembly GCA_033977485.1). Classification (NCBI taxonomy): domain Eukaryota; kingdom Viridiplantae; phylum Streptophyta; class Magnoliopsida; order Cornales; family Hydrangeaceae; genus Hydrangea; species Hydrangea macrophylla. The sequence goes on from CM066989.1 coordinate 75,223,046, forward strand.
ACATCAGAATAAATGGAATGCTGGAATGAAAACAAAAGAAGCCAAAGCTGAAATGTGGAGTTCGATCGATATAAGAAGGTTCGATCGATCGAGAGTTCGATCGCTCAAAGAGAGTTGAAGCGCTTGAGGCTTAAGGGTTCGATCGATCGAGAGCAGTTCGATCGATCGAACGGGGTATTTCCAGTAACATTTGTGTGCGCAGCAGATGCGGGTTTTAACCCTAGTTTCTTAGGTTTTCTTATATATATGTGTATTGTACACGTCCATGAGGACGCCCACTTTACATTTACACAGTTTTAGAGAGAGAGATAGAGAGTTTGTTTGGTTTTGTAGGTTTTCATTGAAGTTTCATTTGTGCAGTGGATATTCTTAAGTTTAATACAAGTATCTTCTATTCCAGGTTATCTATATACTGCTCACTTAGATTCTGCACTTGGTAGTCGTAGTTTAATCGCTCATCTCGTGATATTATATGCTAAATAGTTGTAAAACCATAGATTTCGTAGTTTTCATGAAAAACTCGCAACCAAACGAGGTGTTAATGTTTTCTCACGTTAAATATCAATCTATGACACTCCAGACGATGTCTGAGTAGTCCCAGGTTGGGAGAACACGATGAAACAGTGATCTCCAGCCTCTGCCATGCAGCAGAATAATCGCTGTGTTCGATCGATCGAAGTCAGTTCGATCGATCGAACCAGAGACAGTCAATCGATCGAAGTCAGTTCGATCGATTGAGGGATGAAGGTCTTCGATCGATCGAAAGCGCGTCGATCGATCGAACTCTCGGATTCTTGAGGATGTTCCCTGCAGTATTCCAGGACCTTTTGTTTTAGGATTTGTTATCATTCTGTCCCAAATAAATGCTCAGTTTGTCAAAACAGTTTTAAAACTAAGGCCCTAAGGCATTTTCTTTCAATACATTTTGCAAACCATCTTTAATGCTAACACCATTGAGGATGCGAGTCTTAACTATTGGATTAAACCGCTTTCACGTATCTTAATTTAACTGTGATGATATGGTCCCGGTCATGAAAGGGCCATGGATTCTCTATCTTTAGAGGAATACGGAAAACTGTAGGTAACATACTCCTTTGTGCTTCAAGGTAAATGCATGGTAGATGGCTAGATTACTGCGGATTCGTGTAATCCCAACACTTTCTTTTAAAGTTAAACATCCTAATTTCAAGTACTGTTTTAATTAGCTAGTTAGATCGTTAGTCATTTTCCTTAGTAATCTTAGCTGTGGAACTTTGTGTTCCGCACCATTGCTTAATCTTATTCATTTTATTTTATTTTCTTTAGAGGTTAGTCTAATTCAATAGGTCAACACCTTCCCTGTGGGATCGACCTGGTCTTACCAGATATTACTTGCACGTCTACCTACACTTGGGTATTGCACAAGAGCGCACAGAAAAATTCTCGTGTCAACTGCAAACCTTGTTTGTTGGTCCTAAGACATAGGAGTATGAAAACTCGCTAGACAGTATGATTACCATCATCACCTATTCCCATCATATATCCCTATTTCTTCCAGAAACTCTACCCAACTCATCAGGATATCCCTGTTTCTCCTAGAAACTCTGTCCGAATCACTCAGATTTCCTGGAAATCCCTATTTCTCCCCAGATTACCCAAAAATCTCTATTTCTCCCCAGATTACCCAGAAATCTCAATTTCTTCCAGAAACTATGAAATACTCATGTCCCCCCAGATATTCTTGCTTCCCCCAGAATACCCAGAAACCTCAATTTTTCTTAGAAACTCCGATATACTTGTTTCTCCCAGAAACTCTGTCCGACTTACCTTGTTATACCTGTTCTCCCAGAAGCTCTGTCCAAATCTCTCAGATTACCCAGAAATCTCAATTTCTCCCAGAAACTCTGGTATACTTGTTTCTCCCAGAAACTCTGTCCAACTTACCCAAATTTTCATGTTTTCCCATAAGCTCAAATCTCCAAGATTTCCCAAAAATTCCAGCAACTCCATCCAAACTTCCCAAAAATGCCTAGATGTACCAATTTCTCCTAGAAGCTCAGTCCAAATTAACCAGAAATCCCTATTTCTCCTAGAAACTCAAATGACTTCTAAAAATTTCTCTGAATCTTCCAAATCCCTATTTCTCCCAGAAACTCTGTCCAAAATTCCCGAAGTATCCCGGAAATCCCTGTTGTCCCTTAGTGATCACACTGGAAAGTAAGGTTAGCACACTCTGTATGGCAAGGACCTTATTTGTTTAGCTGTTATCTGTTAGAAATAGGAGCATCATATAGATTAGGGCTTACATCCGCATGCTTGCCTCGTATGCATGCACCACTCCTATCAGTCTACACGCACTATCTTAGTCAGTCAGTCCACTAGTCAGTCCACGTTTGTTAACATCACTGTCATTGTCTCTTCAGTCATCACTATCAGAATCTAATACACTCTTCTTGAATCTATAGGTCATTATAGATTCCCAAAGTCAGCCACTGAGATCCCCATCCTGGGTCAGAAGTTCGAACAGTCGTTTGGTCAAGATCTGCCCGCTAAGCTACTTCAGCATGAATCAAGAAGAATTGGAAAATAAGGTCACTGTGTTGGGAACAACCATAAGCCAGCAATCTGATCGCCTGGCCCAAGTTTTGAGTTTTATGGAAGAACTGAAACAACAGCAGCCACAGTACCCGCCTGGTTTCCCACCACAACCAGGGTTCATACCACCACCACCGCCTGGGTTTGGACCGTCTCCCGAGAATAATAGGGAAAAAGACTGGTTTCAAGGGGTCCCGCCGCTTGCATATGAGAAGAAGCTCCAAGAAAAAATGGACAAAGTTGACAAGCTTGAAAGTGTGTTGAGGAAGTGCAAAGGGGTTGATGATTACATATTAGACCTGGAAGGCCTCTTTGAGCCCATCAAGCTAAGGCTGCCCGAGAACTTCGAAATGCCTGAAATTGACCGTTTTGATGGAACAGGGAATCCAAAAAGTCACATCAAGTTGTGCATAAGCATCTTCCAATCGATGGGCTGTACTCATGAGCACATTGTGATGCTGTTCCCGTAAACCCTTAAGAATGCCGCACTATCCTGGTTCCTAACCCTTGAAGCCTCCAAGACCCGAGTCTGGGAAAACGTTGCTAGAACTTTTATTGACCACTACTCTTACAACCAAGAGTTTGATATCACCATCCGGGATCTAGAGACTACCAGGCAGAACTTCAATGAGTCCTTCACTGTGTTCTTGAGTAGATGGAGGAATAAAGTGGCTCAAATGATCCACAGACCTGTTGAGAAAGAGTAAGTACGTATGCTGGTCAAGAACATGCAACCAGTATATCATGACAAGCTATTCTACCAATCCATCTCCACATTCGAAGAGCTATTTAAAATAGGCACCAGAATAGAGGATGCCATCAGAGAAGGAAAGTTCAAAAATGATGAACCCCAACACCAGTCCAAGAGACCTAACTACTCCCTGGACTCCCCGAATATCAATGCACTTAGCAACCAATCAATGGCCTGCGCCCTTCGTCCATACCAGTCCATTCCGCCAAATCACCCAAAAGGCCCTCGCGAATTCTCCAAACTTGATGTTCCTCTTTCCACATCCTTGGACCACCTACTCAAAAAGGGCCACCTGCAGCTCCTCCCTCATAAGCCGCTACCAGATCCTATACCCTCCCACTAAAACATGAGCCTACGATGTGCTTATCACCAAAATCTAGGCCATACCACCGATCAGTTCATCCACCGCCGCCATGACATTCAGAACCTTATAGAAGATGTCCCCTATCCTAATCCTATCCGCTATCTTGGCTTGGACCAACCGATCGAATGATCCCTTCCGTTGATGCTAATGAATGTTGAAGCTACGCAGTAAAGTGATGGTGTTTGGAACTTCTGCTAAAAAAATAGAATAAGAATAATAAATGGGTCGCAAAGACACTCCATTTGAGACCTGGTCGAGTCAAGTTGAGTCTGTTCTATGTTCCAAGTCCATTCTAGCCTTGTGATCGAGTCTTTCTGTCATCGAGTTGTTAATCAGTCTGTAAACCTTCTCTATTGATGGAATGAAATCTCATTTTGCTTAATCTGATGTGCCTAGTCATAAATGCATGAAACACTAAACTGAAGTGTCACTTTTCAAATTACCATGGATATTACTCTGCTAATAATTTTTCTACAACAAAACAAAAAAGAATCCTGAAAGGTTAAAGTCAATTTCACGCTGACACTGATGAAGAGCTGAGAATTGAATAGTCTTACTTTAAGAATTTAAAGATGCTCTTGCCTCAATCTTGAAAAGACATACTTGAAACTGACTTAGGGCTTGCCCAACAACCTTTTTCCACCATTTCGAAGCCTTAAACCCAATCCAATTGGGAGCCACGCAATCTGTCCGATTGAAAGCAATGCAAACTTAGCCCTTGATGGTAGCCAAACATTTCAGTGAGTTTCATCTCCACTTTAAAAAAAAAGAGAAAGAAAAAGAAAAGAAAAGAAAAGAAAAAGCTCACTAGGTTGAAAACCCGAAAGGGCACCTTGGCAAAAGTTAGAGCTGAAAAAGGTGTTGATTTCCAAAATCTGACCCTAGCCAGTCAAAATGTTGGAGAAAATTTTGATGAAACAAATGAGAGAATCATACGCTTCAAGATACATCTTAAGAACGTGCCAAGATCACATTTCAAAAGGCACGGAATGACCACAAATAAATTACGAGAGCTGGCATGCACATTCTGGAATTCAGAGATTACGATTGAAAGATCTCACAAGAATCGACTATGTTAAAAAGCAAAATTGACTGGCTAGGCAAAAGTGAAAAGGATCAATCCTCAAAACAAAACAAAAAGAAAAAGAAAAAGAAAAGAAAGGGAGATTGAAACTGAATCCTTTTATTCAAAGCTACCACAAGTGGCTCAAGTTTGAAATTCTTTGACGATTGGTTTGAAAAACCCTCATACCTCAAACCCCTTATTTCAAGCCTTGTCTTGAACTACGCTCGACCTAATTCCCACTCGGGGATACATAGGCAACCACATCGGTTCGGTCAACACCATCATAATCAAACCAATTTCATTCAAGCCTTGCCTTGAACAACGCTCGACCTGATTCCTACTCGGGAATACGTAGGCAACCGCATTGGTTCGGTCGACACCATCATAATCAACCCCCCTTCTTTCAAGACTTTAGCCCGAACTACGTTGGACCTGATCTCCGCTAAGGGGTATGTAGGCAGACTTTCAAAAAGAAAAGAAGGATGGCTCGCTAGGTCGAAAATTCGAAAGGACGCCTAGGCAAAAATTAGAGTTAAATCCGAGGTGAGCAATAACAAAAGAGAGAAAAGAGCTTGCTAGGTCACCTCACTAGTGCCTAGGCAAAAGTTATGAGCATTTGAGAGATTAAAGTCACGGTCCATGCCCCAAGCCAGAAAATCACCTTCCACACTAGGGGCAAACTTCGGCTACCCGCCTCGTTTGCCTGACTTTTACTATCTACCCTTCATACAAGGGGCAAACTTCAGTCACCTACCTCGTTTGCCCAAAACCTCCAATAAACCATCATCCAAACTAGGGGCAAACATCGGTCACCCACCTCGTTTGCTTATGAATCCCACTTTGTACACCTCAAACTAGGGGCAAACTCCGTTTGCCTAACACAATCCCTTCACACCGAGGGCGAGTGATGTTGTCAGAATCAAGATATAAAAGTATTCTTTACTTTTCAAAGGATTTGCAGTGTGGAAGTAAAGGTCGAACCCACAGAGATTGATTACTACAACGACTTAATTTTAAAACCTAAGTCTAATTAATTAGGAAAAACGGATTTTGATTTGGATTTAATTAAACTAATAACAATAAAAGTAAATCTAAACTATGAAAGCAATTAAAGTTGTTTTAAATAATGTTTAAGGGAACCTAGGATTGCAAATCCACCACTAGCTTCATAATAGGAATATTTATGAATTACTTTAGCTTATTACGTTGGATGAATATGGGGAAGTGTAGCTACAAGCCCAATTCCTCCGACAAGAAGATAATCATGGTTCAAGCATCAACATAATCCATCTGCGGATAGCACGAATTATCTCACACTAAACTAGGGTTGTGATCTAATCCGTCTAACCTAGGCATGGACTATTCGGATACTTGATAGCACGAATCAATAAAGCACCATCACATGTAAACAATCTAAACAAGCACAGCAAGAATAGATCGTTGAGCACATCACAGTCAAAATAGATCTAAGACAAGAATAAATTCCGAAAGCAATGATTTAATCAATGTAAGTACGATTTATTTATAAAAATCCTCTAAACATGTGACTGTCATCCATACATAATAAAACTAAAATAAAAGCATAAATAAAACCCTATTACTCATCTAGGGCTTCATTGAAACCCTAGATCGATGATCTAAGCTGCCATAGGAGTAGTAGATAGCAAGAGGTTGATGGAGGAGGCCATGGGAATCCTTGGTCTTCTTCTTCTTCTCCTTGCTTCTCCCTCTTCAATGGCTGGAAGTATGGTTGTGTAATGTGTGTATAATAAATGCCAACCCTCTAATTGAAGTAAAATAGAGTTTATATAGATTTACAACATGTTTTGGAAGCCTTTACAACTCGAAACGGACTGAAACTGATGTAATTTACAGTCTGGACGTCGTTTAGCAGTCTCGTTTGCACAGGAGTCTTCAGTATACTGAAATACGCAACTTTGGTTTTTGGGCATATCGCGCGAGCGGGTCGCGCGAGGGCGACATTTGGCTTTCGCGCGAGCGAGTTATTGGGGGTCTCGCGCGAGCGGATCGCGCGCGCGGTTTCTGGATTCTCGCGCCCGCGGTCCGCGCGCGCGACTTGCATTTTTCAGCTTCTTTCTTTCTGACTGTTCACCCTGTTTAGCCTGGTTTAGATGATTTCTTCCAAAACCTGTCAGAAACTAGAAAACGAAGTAAAAATATACAAAAACAGAATAAAAAGGTACTAACAAATGCTCGTTAAAGCGTATAAATAGGATTAGTTCTCTCCCGATCACACCCCCAAACCTACATTTTGCTAGTCCTCGAGCAAAACTACAATAAAAACTACTAATAAAAAATCTATTCCATTTTCGTATGGATCACGATTGCATTTAGCTTATGCAACAAGCCTTTTAAACCCCTAGGTGTCCCTAGTCGGACGAGTGAAGTCTCGTGAGGGTTCTCATCAAGAAGTTACCCACAACCATATTTATTACCTTAAAATTTTAAAAACTTTTATTAAAACGAAAAACATAATATTCAATACTCCTTATTATACAACAAAAATTTGAAATAGAATAACGAACAAAAAGAAATAGAATCAAACGTCTACATACATCATGAAAAACAATCTCAAGCACATGCATCGTATAAATCAATAGAGTTCCTCATAAGATTGCACGTGTGTGATATGGTAATCCAATGAACACGCGCATGTCATGAACATGGAATATAACTCGGATAACCATCTAACTATGCTTCGACTACGAATCTCACAATGTCAATTACACTCTAAAATGAAACACTCAGAAACATGTGTAATTTTTCTAAAATATGTGAGTAAAGGAAATATATTTTCAAAACGATAAATGCTCACATATGACTCGAAAAAGACGCATGACACGAAAGAACAGTAGTCTCATGGATAAGATGCCAACAATCAAGAAAAATTAATCATTACCATGTTTTAATCCCCCTCCATCGTTTTCATATCCAAATCATGTTCACTAGGATCAAATAGGACTTTTCAAAGGTTGTAACATGGCTCAGGTAATGAAAAAGGATAAAATGGATATATGGGTAGATTTAGAATGGCATTGTAAGGCATGTTCGATCTCTTTCATTCATCTTTTCTACCAACTTTTCATCTTTTCTTTCTCTCCATTCCTTTTCATATTTCTTTCATTTTTTTTTTTTTTTCATTTTTCTTTTTTTTTTTTCAACCTTCCTCTTCTTTATTTTTTCTTTTCCTTTTTCTTTTCTTGCTTCTCAAATGATTATTCATCGAATACCAAGCAACTACCCCAATAGCATCTTATTTTCTTCTTCTCAATCACACATCACCTTAACACCACTAAAAGGTGATCAATCTTTCAGAAGTGAACTCCAAGTTGGCCCAATCGGAGCAAAAACAAGGATAATGGTAATTTAAGAACGAAATGGCATTTTAATGGCTCAAAGGGCGAACTAAGGAAAATTTTCATTTATCGGTCGGTAATAAACAAAGAAGGCCTAAAATCATGTCCTAGGGTCATACGGTTCTTCAATGTTTACAATGGAAGATTATTTAGCATGGTAACAAATATTTGAACTTGACTATTAACCAAAACAAGAATAATGAGACTAAACAACGAGTAGATGCGCTATTTCAATGAAATTTGACAAACACAAGATGTATTTATAACCCTCTAAAAAGAAAAGATAGGCTCAAAAGCTCACCGGGCTTAGTCTCCACCATGTGTTATCTAGAAATCCGAATCATATTATAGTTCACAACCAACATGTATTCAAGTGACTACGTGCAGTGCATAAATTTATGTGCAAATCTATGATATAAAACTACGATTCAAACAATACATAACTTAAAACATTTCAACATGACTTCAGTAAATGTTTAATCACATCTTCCCTTGTTTATCATTCTATAACAATCCAAGTTATTTAACAAGAAGTATCGACTTGATTTTGCAAAAACGTCGGTAATCATCGTTTATTTAAACACACTTATTGAAATTTTTTTTAAAATTTTGCATAAACTAATGTGCATGTGTGTGCATACCCCCAAACCTAAACCTTTCATTGTCCCCAATGAAACAATAAAACAAAAGAAAGGAGAGTACAGAAGGAAGGAACGATAATACCTCGATTTCGACAAGCATATAACAGGTGAACACGAAGTAATATGGCAATAAAATTCAATGTTACCTGTTACTACTATATAAACGAAAAGAAACTAACAAAAATATTAAAAGTAAATGAAATCTAAATACAAAACATAAATCTATAAACTAATCAAAACTAAACTAAACGAATAAATGGAAAAGAAATAAACGAAAAAGTATAAATCTAATAAGGAAAACAATAACTAACACGATCTAAAATGGCTTAATAAACAAAAACAAAAACAAAAACATTATCAGAACAAGTATGGGGGAAAGATACAGAAAACAAAGGAGAAAAACAGAGAATAAGGAAATCGCGCGAGCGGCCCTCGCGCGCGCGAATTTTAAAATTTTTTTTTTTTTTTTTTTTTTTTTTTTTTTTTTTCAGCTCTCTCGCGCGAGCGAGGTACCTCGCGCCCGCGATTCCAGGCGCGAGTAACTACTGAGGCATCATAAAAAGAAAACAAAGAAAAACCACTAAGGGGCAATCTCGCGCCAGCGGGCCGCGCGAGCGACGTCTCGCGCGAGCGGGCCGCGCGCGCGAGAATTGTGTTTTCCATTTTGTAACTAAAATTATGTGCATACTATTAAAATAAATTAATTCCAACCCCCAAACCTATCCAGAATGTCTAAAACAGACACAAACAGACCCAAAAATGTCCAAAAATAAGAAAAACGAATGAAATAAAGCTTGGGTTGCCTCCCAAGAAGCGCTAACTTTTACGTCTTTAGCTAGACCTTTCTAGCATAAGACTCATGGAGGCCGTATATCGGACTGTGTACCCCTAAGGATGTCAGGTAAAGCTCGATGGTAAGCAGAAATAACATCGCTTTGAATTAAATCGATTAACGGTTTGTCATTATGTTCGAATCGATTTCTTACCTTCCGAGTAGATTTCGCATTAGGGTCCACGGGATTAGGATTCATCCACGCTTCATCGTCCGCTATATTATTTTCCGCACTCACATTTATTTCTTTAGTAGGCTCACTATTCCGTGTTACCTCACCTTCCACCTCACTTAGGGAATTGTCGTTTTTAGGAGGTTGATCCATAGCATTAAAAACGTTTAATTTTAAGTTCATGTTCCCAAATGACACTTTCATCACCCCCGTCCGGCAGTTAACACGTGCGTTAGCGGTTGCTAAGAATGGACGGCCTAGAATGACAGGAGTGTGTTTCCTAGCATCTAACACGGGTTCAGTGTCAAGGACCATGAAGTCGACAGGATAATAACATTGATCAACTTTTACTAGGACGTCTTCGACGATTCCTCTAGGTAATTTAATAGAACGATCCGCTAATTGAATAGTAGCGGCCGTGGGCTTAAGTTCACCTAGACCTAGTTGTTTATAGACATGATAGGGTAAAAGGTTAACACTCGCTCCTAAGTCAAGGAGAGCCCTATGAATGATAGTGTCACCTATGACACATGAAATCGTAGGCGTACCTGGATCTCTATATTTTGGAGGAGCGTGTTGGAATACAGAGCTTACTTTTTCCGTGAGGAAGACCTTTTTAGGAGTATGACTCCGTATTTTGCGCTTTTGAGTACAAAGGTCTTTTAGACATTTAGCATAGGCGGGTATTTGTTTTATAGCATCGAGGAACGGAATATTGATTTTAACTTGTTTAAACACCTCGAGTATATCCTCAACCCTAGACTTTTTATTTGTAAGATTAGACGGCTCCTCAACATTAGGTGGATATGGCATTCTAGGAGTATAATTCGTTAAGACTGCGTCTTTTTCTTTCTTATTTTGGCTCATGTCCTCACCCGTCTCTTTATTAGAGTTATTATTCATACCTTTCACATTCTCATTCGGACTTTCTATTACCTCCTCCCCTCGGGTAGTCAACCTAGTTGAGACGGCGTTCACTTGTTCATTCGACCCCTTAACCTCATATTGTCCCTTAGGATTTTGGATTGTTTGACTAGGCAACGTCCCCTCGTTTCTACGACTTACTACAGTAGCTAGTTGTCCCATTTGGGATTCAAGCTTCGCAATGGATTGCGTATGAGAGTGCACTATTTGTGCTTGTGCCTGAACTTGCGTTTCAATAGTCTTAAGGGACGCCAACACCTTTTCCTCAAAAATATTACCCCTTGAAGGATTCGAATTAGGAGGCGGTTGTTGGTATTGGTTAGGTTGGAACTGAGGTCGATACGCATTTGGAAAATTAGTCGCCTCGTTAGGATTATTATTGTTATTTTTCCACGAGAAGTTAGGATGGTTTCTCCATGGCGCATCCGGATTATTAGTAGTTGCATTATAATTATTTCGTGGGTATTGTTGAATAGAATTAATGTGTTGCTCCACGAATTCCGGAAATTGACTCGCCGATGGACATGCAAGTATCGAATGTGAAGGATCGGAACATAATGCACAAATTTCACGAGCGGGTGAGGCTGTCGTTTGGTTCATTGTTAAAAGTCGGTCAAGTTTGTTAGATAGTTCTTTTATTTCAATTGATTGACTTGACTCGAATTTTACATCCCTCTTAGGTTGATTAAGATATCCTTCCGAACGGACAGACACCGTTTGGTGCATCGAATTCTCGCTTAACGTTTCAAACATTTTCCAGGCCTCGTCGGCGCTTTTGTGTAGGAAAGTTCCCGCACAAACGGCATCAACGGTATTCCTAACAGAGGGAATAAGCCCCTCATAGAAGACCTGAACAAGTTGCCACTTAGGGACTTGATGATGTGGACACGAGCGTAATAATTCTTTAAATTTTTCCCACGTGTCGTAAAGTGATTCCCCATCTTGCATTACAAAGTTGGTTATTGATTTTCTTATCTGGTTTGTACGCATAATCGGGAAAAACTTTTGTAAAAATGCTGTGTGTAAGTCTTCCCATGTTCTAATTGTGTTTGGCTCCAAAGATTGGAGCCAATATTTAGCTTTGTCCTTTAATGAGAATGGAAAGAGCCGCATTTTTAATTCATCATCAGTAAGATTTTGAATTTTCAAAGTAGAACATATATCTTGAAAATCTCCTAAGTGTTTATATGGATCTTCATTTAAACGGCCATGGAAAGATGGAAGTAGCGAGATGGTAGACGACTTAATCTCAAAGTGAGATGCCGTCGCCTCCGGTAATTCAATACATGTTTGCGGCGTGTAAGTCGTAGGAATAAAATAATCTTTAAGTGGAGGAGGTGGTGGTATATTAGGATTATTCAAATTATTTCCGTTGTTATTTTGGTTGTTATCGTTATTATTTCCAATGTCTGCCATTTTAATTGGTTCTATGTTATTAAAACGTGGTTTCTTTAGTTTTTGAAGAGTACTACGTATTTCGGTTTCAAATAACGACGTTGGTTTTGGTGTCAAATCGTCGTCTATTACAAACCTAGTTCCAGAAGTTAAGTTTGAAGACTTGTGAAGTCTTAATGTACGTTCAAGTTCAGAGTCTAAAGGTTGTAATTCCGGTTTGTTTGAACGTGTACCTAACATAAACTAAAACAAAAGAAAAGAAACTAAAAACAAAGACTGACCCAACTAAAAAAAAAAAAAAAACAAATAGCAGGCAATCACGCAACTAAGATAACAAGCACTCAACTACTATGATGCATGCAAATTATCCTGTAATGCAATGACCGCGTCAAGCCCAGCGCCCCGGGTTTCCTAGCTAATGCAGTGCAATTAACCTTAAACTAATGCAAATAGTGCGTCACAGCGCCCTGACTTACAGCGGTTTAAAGCGAATTCCAAAGGAAGCAACTTATTTTATTTTATTTATTTTATTTGCGTAAGCTCCTTTGATGTAATTAGCTACTCCACTCGGAAACGTTGACTACAAAATAGAAGAAAACAAGTTAGTAACTAAAAACAAAAACAGAAAATAAGAAGAATAAAAACTAATCTAATATTTACGAATTAACTAAACTACGATTATAAAACTAAGAGTAGTAATGCAATCCCCGGCAACGGCGCCAAAAATTGATGTTGTCAGAATCAAGATATAAAAGTATTCTTTACTTTTCAAAGGATTTGCAGTGTGGAAGTAAAGGTCGAACCCACAGAGATTGATTACTACAACGACTTAATTTTAAAACCTAAGTCTAATTAATTAGGAAAAACGGATTTTGATTTGGATTTAATTAAACTAATAACAATAAAAGTAAATCTAAACTATGAAAGCAATTAAAGTTGTTTTAAATAATGTTTAAGGGAACCTAGGATTGCAAATCCACCACTAGCTTCATAATAGGAATATTTATGAATTACTTTAGCTTATTACGTTGGATGAATATGGGGAAGTGTAGCTACAAGCCCAATTCCTCCGACAAGAAGATAATCATGGTTCAAGCACCAACATAATCCATCTGCGGATAGCACGAATTATCTCACACTAAACTAGGGTTGTGATCTAATCCGTCTAACCTAGGCATGGACTATTCGGATACTTGATAGCACGAATCAATAAAGCACCATCACATGTAAACAATCTAAACAAGCACAGCAAGAATAGATTGTTGAGCACATCACAGTCAAAATAGATCTAAGACAAGAATAAATTCCGAAAGCAATGATTTAATCAATGTAAGTACGATTTAGTTATAAAAATCCTCTAAACATGTGACTGTCATCCATACATAATAAAACTAAAATAAAAGCATAAATAAAACCCTATTACTCATCTAGGGCTTCATTGAAACCCTAGATCGATGATCTAAGCTGCCATAGGAGTAGTAGATAGCAAGAGGTTGATGGAGGAGGCCATGGGAATCCTTGGTCTTCTTCTTCTTCTCCTTGCTTCTCCCTCTTCAATGGCTGGAAGTATGGTTGTGTAATGTGTGTATAATAAATGCCAACCCTCTAATTGAAGTAAAATAGAGTTTATATAGATTTACAACATGTTTTGGAAGCCTTTACAACTCGAAACGGACTGAAACTGATGTAATTTACAGTCTGGACGTCGTTTAGCAGTCTCGTTTGCACAGGAGTCTTCAGTATACTGAAATACGCAACTTTGGTTTTTGGGCATATCGCGCGAGCGGGTCGCGCGAGGGCGACATTTGGCTTTCGCGCGAGCGAGTTATTGGGGGTCTCGCGCGAGCGGATCGCGCGCGCGGTTTCTGGATTCTCGCGCCCGCGGTCCGCACGCGCGACTTGCATTTTTCAGCTTCTTTCTTTCTGACTGTTCACCCTGTTTAGCCTGGTTTAGATGATTTCTTCCAAAACCTGTCAGAAACTAGAAAACGAAGTAAAAATATACAAAAACAGAATAAAAAGGTACTAACAAATGCTCGTTAAAGCGTATAAATAGGATTAGTTCTCTCCCGATCAGCGAGTTTTCAAGTTACCAAGTTGTTTTAAAAATTTTGAAATAGAGCATCTTTTACTCTAAAAGCTAAGGCACTAATTCAAAGCACTTCCTGGGAGAAGTAGAAAATTGACTAGATTACTAAGGAGGAATTTTCAAAATTAGATTTATCAGCAAAGTGCTACCATGTTAAGATGAGGGGTGAACACCAAAAGAGAAATGGTACATCGTTTATGACAAAAGCACATTAAGTTTTGACAGGACGAGCTTGTTTCATTTTGGTGTCAAATGTGTCATCCTCGTGCGTCAATGTCTGTCAAGTTTTTGAGTCTGTTGTAGTCTCAAATGTGTAAGTCAACAGTGACTAGTAAAATTTTCAAATCAAGTTATAAAGAGCATGCCAATACAAGCAGGAGTACCAAACACCATTACTGCACCGGTTAAGGCGTCAGCATGAGAAGCGTCCAAACTTAGGGCTAATGCGAATTTCATCCCTTTCCAAACCATTGAAAGTTAACCATCATCTCCTTGCAACATAAGTCCAAGAGTGGTTGTTGATCTTCGTTCATGCAACATAAGTCCATGAGTGGCTGTTGATAATCTTCTTTCATCCTAGCAACATAAGTCCATGAGTGGCTGTTGATCACCTTCCCTCGTCCATGCAACATAAGTCCATGAGTGGCTATTGATTACCTTCCCTCGTCCATGCAACATAAGTCCATGAGTGGCTGTTGATTGATCTTGGATTGGGCGCCGCCAAGATTTGATCAACCGCGAGAGATTCAGAGATGGATCCCGGTTTTGGGTCAGCAAGTTTTGATCACCTATGAGAGATTCGAATTTGAATCCTGGTCCCCGGTCAAGAGAAGTAGTTGAAGAGAGATCCCAAAAAGAGTCGCTTCATCCCCAGCAGATTCAGTTTAATCCCCAGCAGGCATATCAATTCGTACATCATCAGTTCAATCCATGAAAGTCACAGTTGTTCACTGTCGACTCGTCATCTCGATTAGTACATCATCAGTTCAATCCTGATAGTCACAGTAGTTCACTGTCGACTCATCATCTCGATTAGTACATCGTCAGTTCAATCCATGACAGCCACAGTTGTTCACTGTCGACTCGTCATCTCGATTAGTACATCGTCAGTTCAATCCTGATAGTCACAGTAGTTCACTGTCGACTCATCATCTCGATTAGTACATCGTCAGTTCAATCCATGACAGTCACAGTTGTTCACTGTCGACTCGTCATCTCGATTAGTACATCGTCAATTCAATCGATGACAGTCACAGTTATTCACTGTCGACTTGTCATCTCGATTAGTACATCGTCAGTTCAATCCTGATAGTCACAGTAGTTCACTGTCGACTCATCATCTCGATTACTACATCGTCAGTTCAATCCATGACAGTCACAGTTGTTCACTGTCGACTCGTCATCTCGATTAGTACATCGTCAATTCAATCCTGATAGTCACAGTAGTTCACTGTCGACTCGTCATCTCGATTCGTACATCGTCAGTTCAATCCTGACAGTCACAGTAGTTCACTGTCGACTCGTCATCTCGATTCGTACATTGGCAGTTCAATCCTGACAGTCACAGTAGTTCACTGTCGACTCGTCATCTCGATTAGTACATCGTTAGTCCAATCCATGATAGTCACAGTAGTTCACTGTCGACTCATCATCTCGATTCGTACATCATCAATCCATGATAGTCACAGTAGTTTACTGTCGACTCGTCATCTCGATTCGTACATCGTCAGTCCAATCCATGATAGTCACAGTAGTTCACTGTCGACTTATCATCTCGATTCATACATCATCAATTCTTTTTATCATGGTTATTCCAACCGTTGGTCCAATCCATGACAGTCACAGTAGTTCATTGTCTACTCAATTCATGAATCATCAGTCCATTAATCATCATTAGTTTACCATCACTCTCATTCAAAATATGCTGTGCTTCCATGTCCATTAATGGCGCTTCCGTGTCCGTCGCTTGACATCTCTGGTTTTCATCACTTGAATTCTTAGGGTTTATATGTCCAGGATTTCCATATCCATCAGTTATCTGTCAAACTTCATCTCTAATTAACGTCCTCAGGGACCCCACATCTGACTACATTCGCTTGCAAAGCACACTTCCCAAATTCCAGAAGTTTGCCCCTAAACCCAGAGTCTTCTAAACCTTGATGTCCTTATCCGAGTCATCCAACACATCGCAGTCGCAAACACTAGCATAGCATAAGTCCACTCGGAGTGGTACACGTCCCACAGCACCAGCTCATGCTAGGATCAGAACACTAGGCATAATAGGACTCATGACACAATTCATATCACATCCATGCATTACATACCATCCTCATAGCATGACATCTGCCTGTCTCGTTGTGCATGTGTGATTTATTCCTTCGTGCCCCGAACTACGTCCTAATCTGATTCCCCTTGGGATACGTAGGCAGCTCACGCAAAGCGCGACCAGCACTGACCTCGGCATCATTGCATCTTTTGCAACACTTTTCTTTTTATCCTAAATCTATAACCTCCAAAAAGTTCTGTCTCTTCAAATGCTTTGGCACTCGCTTGCGACATGCGTTGCCTCGCAAGTTCATGCCAAAGAGGGGCAAACTGTAGACACCCCATTTTGTCAGCTATCAGATTTAGGAGACCCATAGCTTGGTGGTTCACAATGATCGAAAAAGACTCAAAAGGACTCCTGGAAGTTGATTCTATTTCTCAAAATGCTCAGAATGACCAAAATGCCCCTGAAAGCCCAAAAACTCCCAGATTTGGACCGAAAGTTCTGGAAACATGCTATGTCGTAAGAAAAATAAGAAAATGAGTTTTTAAGTAAAGTCGGATGAAGTCGTCAGCTCCCAGAGACCCCCAGAAGTCCCGGAAGTCCCCGTTGACCGATTTGACCAAGGTTTGACCAGGTTTGACCAAGTTTGACCAAAATCAACCAAATTCGCCGGGATCATTTTAGATCATGTGAAAAGTATTAAAATGAGTTTTAAAAGAAAATCGAGCGAAAACGTCAGCTCCTGGGAGCTCCCAGAGATTTCCAGAACTTCCCGGGAATCCCAGGTTTGACCAGTTTGACAAAAATTTGAATTTAGAACCGGAGCACCATAACAATTTTCAACTCTTTTTCATGGATACTAAAGGTCAATAGATTTCCAACGGTATATCACACATAATTTTTGGATTTAAAATGAGTTTATTGTGAATTTCCGAAGGCGAAAAAGGCGATCAAATCGGCTTTTATCGCAAATACCGCAAAATTTTTCAAAGTGACCTATCTCCAAATTATTTTTTATGTAAAATAGACTCCATTACCTTTCCAACGGTATATCACAACCTCAATTTGGAGTTTGTATGCATTTTCTGTGAATTTCGGACGAAATAGGGCCTTTTCGCGAATATCGGAACCTCTGGGGGCTAAATACAATTATCTGTACGAAGGAGGAGCAGTGCCGCCGCGGCACAGGCCCAGTGCCGCCGCAGCACTCTCCTCCAGAATAGTATGTTTTTGTAACTTCTTTTGGGGGTCCAATTTGATTAATTAAAAACCAAAATGATGTAATTTTATGTTTTCAGTTGTTTTGGACCAATGGGAGTACTTCTAAAACCCCAAAACCACCCCCAAATTAGCCAATTTAAACCCCCCATTGCTCTTCATTTTGGGAGGGCCAAGTGCAAACCTTGAAAAGTTGTAGAGAAGAAGAGAGATAGAGATAGGTTTAGAAGAGAGAAAGGGAGCTTCTGCCATTGATTTTCCATAAGAATGTGAGTTTTAATCTTGTTTTATTCCATTATCCTTCTATATACTTCACATTCAAAGTCCACTCCAACCCTCATTCTTGAGCATTCATGAGATAGGAAGCTACTTCCATGTCCAAATGTCAAAATCTATAAGTGAAACACCAAGCTACAAGTCCAATATCTCATTGATCATCATCTATTGATTGTTATTTGCTTACTTGTTTATATAATGTTCATCTCTTCTTACCTCATTTCTTTTTGATTTTCTTTATTTACTTACTAGTTCATCATCATCTAAATGATGACATGAAGTTTGAGGTGAGTGAATCCTTATGGATAGTAGCTCTTGACCTCAAAAACATGTTTGATAGATGATGATTATAACTTCAATACCTCCAAGGAAACCTTGAAGTTATGTTCAAATGAAAATAAATCTCTCCAACAATCTTGGAGGTTCTTGCTGATGAGTTTGATGTTGACATTTTTAAGTGGCTATAATCTTCATTGAGTATTAAAATATGCTTTCAAAACTTCTATTTCAAAACCCCCTTCTTGAAACCCTCACTTTGATTTCAAGGGATAAACCTTGTTTTCCCCAAAATCTTCAAAACAGTGAGTCATAATAGTGAGTGATCTGAGTTCAAAGATTTCTCTAGAACTCAATACTCAATATATGGATGCAAGGCCACTAGGAAAGTCTTCCTAACTCATTAGAGAACACTCATGATTTTTGGTTTGACTTGAAAATACTTGAAAATGGTCCATTTGGACCCAAACATTCCTTCCAGACATTCTGTCTCTGCTATCACAGCAGCTTGGTTGATTCCAACTTCTTTTTCAGAAATCTTTTCCAAAAGGGGTGGTCCCAACTTATTTTTCCCTTAAACTTCAATGTCTTAGGGAACGTTATGTATAAAATGGGCCTCTAGATCATTTGTTTTCATTTTCTAAGATTTTTTAACATTTCAGCCGACAGTACGGACTCTGTTTCTGAGTGATCTCTATTTTTTATATGATTTCTCTCAATCTGTGATAGTTATTGAAGATTGGCTCTTTGGGTTGTGTTGTAGACACAATAAGGAAGATTTCCATAAATAATCATGCATTGAAAACATTTCTAACCCCTATTTTCAATTTCCAAAAGATCATGTTACTATTCTGCCCACTATTCACAGCAAGCACATTTTAACTTTCATTCTTTGATTTGATGATTACATGCATTCCAAATTGGCTCATGTCTTAGGAAGTAGTTCATACTACATTTTTAAATATCCTATGTTGATTTCATTCATACATTCATTCATTCTCTAGACTTTTAAGTCACTTTAGAAAGTCCATGTACACAAACACACTACAACCTTTGCACATTTTAGGATCATACATTGCATTCATGCAAGATTTGGGGCTTTTGTGACTCCTAATCTAAGAAGATTATAAGGAATGATCATGGTCACACGTTCATGCTTCCCCTCGATCTAATCCTCCTTTTCTCATCCGTCCCGGGGATTGAGAGATCTTCTTTTCTCAAAGATTAACATGCATCATACTAGCTTGCTAAGCATATTTTGGTTTCTTTAATTATTTGTTTCAAGAACAATTCATGTCCCCTTTAGATTAGGGAAACTTAATTACTTGATACATGATTGACGATTTTTCCTAGGTTTATTTGTGTGATTTTTCACTTTACATTGCATGATATTTGACTTAGATCTTATGAATGATATTTTATTTTCAACAGTCCTTTTCTTTCTTTGATCCAAATCAATTTCAAGCAAAAACAAAGTGGATAGTGGAATTCCGCGTGTGCACACCCACATTCCATACAAGCTCATACAATGATATTACCAACATGAGGACTCCATGATGCCTAAATGCCAAATTCTTTACAAACCAAAATCACCACCCTAACCTGACTTTATAAAGTTTACAAGTGTTCAACTCATAGACAAGCAAACTTAATGGAGTATTCTTTCTCACTCCCCAACACCTCTCTCTCGGACCACCCCTCTCCCTCTCACTTCTCGGTACTCTTTCTCTCTCCCCTTCTCTCTTCTCATCTCTATACTTCCATTCTCCTCACAAAACTATCGGCTCTCTCTCTCTCTCTCTAGTCCTTTCTCTATAGTTGCCCTTTTCTTGGGCTCCACCACCACACAAAAAAAATAGAAAAAGAAAAAGAAAAAAAAAAGGAAGTTTGTAACTCCCCTCCCCCTCATCTCTCGGGTTTCTCTCTCCGCTCTCCATCTTCTCGGCTCTCACCCCCTCTAATCCTCTTATATATATAAAAATATATAATACATAAATACAAAAAAGGGGGACCCAATTCCAACCTCTCTCTCCTCCAAGTCCCTCTCGCTGCCTTTTTTTTTATTTTTTTTATTTGGTGGCTTTGTTAATAATAATTTTTTTTTTACAAATTATTGTCACTATGACTACAATTTTTGTCACAGTACCAAATTACAACTTTTCAGCATCGTGGTTATATTTTTTGTCATGTGATTACAAAGTTTATCATCAAATTCCAATTTCTATTAGCAAATTACAATTTTCCCTCCTCAAAGTGACATTTGGCTGTAATGCAATCTCACATTTTTCTCTCTTACATGAGATGTGATTTAAAAATTAAAAAAAAATACAAACCAAATGTAGAAGCCACATGGGTACCATATAATTCTTTCCAAATTCCATGGTTCACAAAAGAAATCTGGGAATACTTTAGAAGTACTATAGCATGATGTCACTTCTCATTATTACTTACATACCAACAACACTCTAGGACACACACAACACCCAAAAAAAAAATTTAAGAAAAAAAGACCTCCCACCCAAGACCCCTCCCATTCTCCACTCATCCACTCTCTCTCTCTCTCTCCAGAGGCCCCACCCCAAAAAAAACACTCAACCCAACCACCCCCCTCCTCACCTTTCGGAACCCCCCTTCGGACTGCCCCCCTCCCCTTTGGCTCACCCACCCCCTTCATCCCTCTTTATCTCTCACCTTTCTCTCTCTATCTCTATATATATGTACAGACACATTTTAGGCCTCTCCTCAACTTATGTTTTGGCCCCTCAAGGGAGTACAAGGCCCAAATTAGTGCCATCAACTATATTTATATTGATATATAAGTCAATACAACTCAAGATGAAAGGCGCCTAGAATTTTGAAAATTACACTTTTAGTGTGAGAATTTTATGCATTTTAAAAATAAACCCCCCTAGAATTTTGAAAAAGCACTATACAATATTAACGTGTCACCAATTAGTCTCATATTATAAGCATATCCCTTAAAATAAATGGCCAATTATGTATAAATAGACTCCAAAAAAATCGCCTCGAGGTGCTACCCTCGAACCCCTGTATAGCTTAAGCCCCCTGACCAAAATTACTGATTCCGCCCATGCATGTAGCTACCCCATGTGGTGATCCATCTCACTCTATCTTTACCTCCTTACATATATATATATTAATATATATATATATAACATGTATGTACACACAAAAAAAAAAAAAAAAAAAAAAAAAAACACCTACCATTTGACCAACCCCCCATGACCCTTTGGGTCTTTACCTACACCCCCCATCCCCCCACCCCCCCCAAATGATCTCCAGACTTCAAACAAAAAAAAAATACCTATTATTGACCAAGCCCTCATGACCGGGTCATTCACCTACACCCCCCTAATGACCTTCGGCTCCTAGCCCAAAAAAAAAAAAATAACAAATAAAAATAACTTTTATTCACCTACTCCTAAGCACAAAATATATATATATCATGAAAGGAGACCTTCGCCCCCTCATTCCGAAGGTCCATACCCCAAAATAAAATTAAAAAAATTCATGTTAAGCTTCAGCTCCCCCATCCGAAATCAACCTCACACTTCTGTCCTGAATTATTTTATTGGTATATGCTTTGAGTAAGCAAGCTTTTGGACCTTCGGCTACAGGGGACCTTCGCCTTTTATTTGGTACTAATCACTTTCGTCCCCTTATTTGTGGCTACTCACTTTCACCGCTCAACTTCATCCCCTTTACTTGCGGCTACTCACATTTGTCCCCTTTTAAACCCAACCTATATATTTGGTCCAACACTTTTTTTTTCCTCCTTCCAGCCTTCATTTGGTCCAATAAAAAAAATTACATTTTTGCAATGTATTGGTCTAATTGTAATTCAATCCATAGTAAGTAATTGGCCCAAGAGCAACAGCTTATTGTCACGCTCCTATTAGAGTTCAAACCTTATCTAGCTCCCCTATCCTATTACAAAATTAATATATGTATATATATATGCCATCATGCCTAACCGAATTAAGCAAAATGGAAATCTCCATGCCAACTTCTTGATGCTTCCAAGTAAGCCACTTGATGACATCAGTTTAGCCAAATCTGTGGTCATTTTCTGATGATTAATTCCATACAAGTCTACCACTTCACCAAGTTTAAACCGCCAAAGAGAGTCTTAATCACATTTGTTTTGCTTAATCATAAAATAGTGTAGTTGTGTGTTATGGTGTGGACCCCACACACTTTAATTTCAAAGATTTAAGAGCTAACAAGTTAACAACTTAGAGTTACAGCTCAGCCAAAAAAAAAGGACAACTCACCTCCAAAGCACCACCTTCGGCTCCCACTCTCTCTATGGCCCCACCACCTCACAAAATAAAGAAGAAAATAGAAATCTTGCGCCCCCCCCCCCCTTCGGACCCCAACCCGAGTCCCCCTCTCTCTCTCTCCTCCACTCTCTCCTTGGGCCCCCCAACCAAAAAAAAAAACACCCTTTGGAACACCCCCACCTTTCGGAACCCCTAAGGGTATCGGACCCACCCGCTTCGGAACTTCCACCCTTCGAAACCCCCACCCCTTCGGACCTCTTTCTCTCCACCCGGACTAAAAAAAAAACAATACAAAACAAAAAAAATGGGGCATCGGCCCCTCGACCTTCGGCCTACCCCCATTCGGCCTCCACCAACCTCCGGAGCCTACCCCTTCGGACTACCCATCTCTCTCCCTAGCTCCACTCTCTCTCGATATCCCTCTCAAATTTTTCCATCTCTCGGATCAGTAAAAAAAAACATTCTACAGGCGCGGATCGTGGCACATTACATCTGTTGAATCTCCATCCGCGGACCACGGCACGTTTCATCTGCTGAATCTCCACTCTCTCTCGGAATCATTTCAAATTTCTCCATTTCTCGGGTAAGTCAAAAAAAATTCTACAGTGAACCGCATCACATTTCATCTGCTGAATCTCCATCTGCAGACCGCGGCATGTTTCATCCGCTGAATCGGTACTCTCTCTCAGAATCATCTCAAACTTCTCCATTTCTCATATCAGTTAAAAAAAATAATAAAAAAATAATACATTCTGCAGGCACAGGCCGCAGTACATTGCACCTGTTGAATCTCCATTCCTGGATCGCGGCACTTTTCATCTGTTGAATCTCCACTCTCCCTGGGAATCATCTCAAACTCCTCACTCTCTCGGATCAGTAAAAAAAAAAGGGGCAAGCGCTGACCGCTGCACATTTCATCTGCTGAATCTCCATCAACAGACTGCAGCACGTTTCATCCATTGAATCTCTATCAACGGACCGCGACATATTTCAACCACTGAATCTCCATTTACGGACGGCGGCACATTTCACCTGCTTAATCTCCATCTGCGTACTGTGACATATTTTAGCCACCAGACCGTGGCATATTTCATCTGCTGAATCTCCATTCGCGTGTCCACTGTAAGTTTCACTTGTTAAATATCCATTTGAGAAATTGCGGCACATTTCACTCGTTGAATCTCCATCCGCAGACCCGAGGCAATCTCGACTCATGAGATCTTTAACTTCTGATTCTCTCTCACCCTCAACTCTCTCTTTCGGCCCTACACCTGAACACATAAAAAAATAGAGCCTCCAAAGGCCTAAGCCAACCCACTCCCCCTCCCCCCCCCTAAAATTATAGAAAAGGGGTACAAGTGCTGTTAAATATACCACCACCATCCAATTCACCTCAAGATATGAATATAGTACAACAGAGACACAAAAAAAGATTCACCACAGGCAGATTGACCTCAAGATAATTGCCACAACTCTGCCTTACCAGCACAACCAACCACTCTCATTCTCTCACCGGAGATACTTATTACCCAACATAACCCACCCACATACCTTCAAACATATACATTATTACAGAAAAAAATGTTCTACCTAAGCCACGAGCCCCTGTTTCTTTTTAAAAAGAGGGGGGGGGGGGGGGGGGGGGGAGAAGGGACCCATTGATCTAAACAGTCTTACACCCAAATTATACCTCAAGGAGTCCACAGTCATTGATTGGCAGACAAATGGACCATCCGAGTTACAAGTGATTCGAGGTGAAAAGTGCATGTTCATAGTGTATTATATGGTCTTTTATGCATACTTTTATCCCCAAAGTCCCTACATTTAGGTTTATTCTAATAACAATGGTCTTTTTATTGTGTTAATGCTAAAATATATGTTTTTGCATTGTTTTATAGGTATTAGGATGTAAATCAATGAAGTGGAGCTAAAGAAAAGTGATTCTGGTGGATAGAACAACATATGCAGCTGAGAAAAAGCCATTTTTGACAATGAAGACTTCAGATTTGGAAGATTTTCCCAGAGATATAAAATGTAGATCTTTGAGTTACGGTCGCGTGGCCGCAAACGGAAGGTCAATCCGAGGTCCGAGTGAAAAGTTATGGCCATTCTCCCATCGGTGCGCAGAGCTGTCAATATCATAGAGTTCAAGCGATTGAAGAAGAGTTCAATCGATCGAACCTTCGATCGATCGATCGAACTTTATTTTCACCCAAAAGTTACGTAAACTCTGTGAGAACCCTATATATAAGCCGTTTTGACGCCAGACGAAGAGAGGACGCTCCAGAACGCGAAAAACAGCAGTTTAGGGTAGTTTTAGGGTTAGATTAGGAGTAGTTTAGGTTAGATTAATCTTCTTCTTCCTCCTTTTCCATTGTAGATTGAAGATTCAAGTTTGTTTCAAGTTTATTCAGATTACATTCAGATTATTTACAGGTTTTTTCTTTCCAATCTATGTTCTTTGATTGTTTATTAGTTTAGATGTTGATGATTGCTTTGTTTTACTATTTCTGCAATAGTTTTATTATGTTTTCGTAGTTTAGACGTTGGGAATATGTGATAAAACATTGATTCCCAGCCTCTGCCATGCAATCTTTAGAAACTTGGGCTCGATCGATCGAAGGTATTTTGATCGATCGAACCAGAGCCATAGTCAAGCGATCGAAGACATTTCGATCGATTGAAGGATGATGCTGTCCGATCGATCGAGAGCGCTTCGATCGATCGAACATGTTGATTCCTGAGATGATTCTTTTAAGTAATCCATGACTTTCTGTTTTAGAAATCTGTCATCAAATTGTCCCTATAAGCTCAGTTTGTCACAACAGTTTTTAGAACTTAAAGCCTTAAGGCCTTTTCTTCAATGACTTTTGAAAACCACTTTGAATGCTAACACCATTTAGAGTGCAAGTAATTACCATTGTTTTAAACAGTCTTTCAAGTATTTTAAATCAACTGTGATGATATAGTCCCGGTCATGAAAGGGCTATTGATTCTTCATCTTTAGAAAAATACGGAATGCTGAAAAGGGATGTACTCCATAGAGCGTTAATGAATATGCATGGTAGATAGTTAGGATCAATGTGGATTCACGTGTTTCCAATACCTTTAGTTTATTTATTTAATTAGTTATGTTTCTTTATGTTTAGTTTAATATTTAGTTTAATTTAATTAATTAGGATTCGTAGAACCTCCACTTCTATATTCTTATTTTCTTTTCTTTTGCTTTAGGTTATAACTTAGTAGACATTCTTCCTATTCCTTTCCTGTGGGATCGACCTGGACTTATCCAGTATTACTTGCACGATCACCTACACTTGGGTGTTGCACAAGAGCGCACAACTATTTAGTCGTGTCAAGTTTTTGGCGCCGTTGCCGGGGAAGGCAACTAGGTTAGGATTTTACTAAGTTATTTCCATTTTTTTTTCTTTTTCTTAAAAAAAAATTAAAAAATAAACTTTTGGACTTTTTCTCTCACAAGGAAAAAAAAAAAAAAATTCTTTTGTTTAAAAATTTTAGGTAAACATGTCTTATCCATATTACCCTCCATACAACGCAAATACCACGAATGGGTACACATTAGGTAATGATAACTATACCCCGAGTTGGCAAGCACCCACATATGATGCACATTATCAACCTGAGTGCTACCAATCACCACAATGGGAAAACCATCGTGTTAGTCCCCCATGTTATCAAACGTATCAAGAACCTCCACCTGGAGAGTTCTATCAATCGCAATGGGGATATAACCATAATGATAGTGTAGGATATAGTAGTAATTCCCACGATTACCAAATGCACCAAGACTTTCCTTCTGGGGAGTCTTGCACACAAACACAATGGGAAGGGGACTATTACCAACAACAATGGGGTGAAACTTCATATAGTTATAATGAGGAGAATAACCAAGATGAGGATAATGGTATGTTAGAATTGCTGCTTAGTGAAATGAAAAGGCTAGAGAGTGCAATTGATAAATTAGGAGCTAGATATCAACAAGCATTTGATAGCCAACCTTTAGAAGACTATACCAGTCCTTCAACGCTACAACCTGAATTTCAAGACACTAACAATGGAATGGAATTAGAGGACAATGATGGGTTCATACCGAGTGAGGTTAACAACTCATTTGAGAAAGTGATAACCCAACAAGAACTCCAAAACCAAACCATTGAGCATGAAGTTGTAGAACCACCTTCTCCTCAACATACAACCCCAGACATCAACTCCTTCACTGCCTGGATAAAACTGCACAATCTCTTTGTCCAGAGCACCTCAATGGATGACATATATAGTGAGGAGAGTTACAAGGATGAGAATGAGGTTTTAAAAGATGACGAGAGTTTAGGTGATTGCACGCAATTAGGAAAGGAAGAGTCCCCTGTTGACTCTACCCCTACCTTTGAAAGTGACCCTAGAGAGGACATAATTGAAAAATCTAAATCTGATTTAGATTCTTGTGATATTCATGAACCCTCACCTCTTTCGACCGAAGAGGTGGTGTCACCAAGTTGCCCATCACCTATCCTTGCTATCAATCAAAGCTCTCGTCCTAAGCTTGAATGTTATGTGTACCCCATTCGTGAACAAACAGAATGTGTTGTGGAAGAGGATGGTAAGGATACTAGCATATGTTCTTCACAAAATTTTAACTTTCAAAATTCTTTGAGAGAAGACTTGGAAAATATTGGGCCCACTTTAGATGATCTTAAAATTCAACAAGAAGCTAGCAATCTTCTAGACTGCTTGACCTTCTTGAGTGATTATGACATTGAGGCCCAAATAGATAGCTTTATCCAAGTCCAGTCCAAAACCATGTGCATAGAACAGAAATTCAATTCCTATGATTATATCTCCATAGATTCTGTTCTAGGACAAGCGGAGGGTGGTGAAGCTTCATTAGAACATCACTTCGACCCTGCCCCTTTTATTGAACCATGGCCTCCCCCTGTTTTTAGTATTAAAATAGAGGCTGTTATAGGAAATACCAACACTAAAGATCGTTTCTTGCATATAATTCCTAAAAAGTGTGGTATTCCTCTTATAACTATGCCCAACAAATTTGGAAGCCATTGGTTTTACATCATCTCCTCTGACCTTGAGCCTGACATTAGTTGGGGGGAGTTGCATTTTTATGAGGATCCCAACATTCTTCTCACTGTTAAATTATTTTATTGGGAAGATCCTCAAAAATTTCGGTTGTTAATCTATGATAAAAATCTTGATTAACTGAATTTATTTACTGAGTGCTTGTAGCATATTCTCTATTTTTCCTTGTTGCTACTAATGATTTTGCAGGTAACTTGAAAAAACAAAAATTTGGATATTAATGCCTCGAGGTAACTTCCTTCCTTCTCTCGCTTTACTTTACATGTCCATGTGCTTAGTTTAGAACATTGAGGACAATGTTTAGTTTTAGTTGGGGGGGAGTGAGTCATTGCATGCCTCATATCTTTTTGTTGTACTTTAGTGTCATATACCTGCTTAGCAACATGTAACTCAGTAAATTAAAATCTGCAAAAATTTTAAAATTTTTATTTTATTTTCTTAAAGATAATAAAATGGTTCTTGTATTTCTCTCATAGTTAATGTAGTTAGTTATGATGCATTAGTGTTATTTTCAGTATGTTATTAGTATGTGATACACTATGGTAGTTTGTTTACTATCTTAGTTATAGTATGTTCTATGCTTTTTAATCTTCAAATACTTTGAGCACGTTGTGACAACCTTGTACATAACTAAAATGGATTAGTAAGCATAGTTTAAGTGTCTTGAAAGACTGTAGTGGAGACTAATAACCCAAGTGAGCTTTTGTGCCATTCTTTGTTTTTGAGGGTTTTATAAAATTACTCTTACTTTTTGAAAAGCGTATTAATTCGTTGAAAGTCTCATTTTTCTTCTTCATTTTGACTGATCACTAGAAGAGAACGTTCAGGATTTACCAAACTTTAGAGCTCTTGAATTTACTGAAATGAATTATCCTATTAACTTAGAAGATGATTTAGGCCATCTTTTGACCATACATAGATAATACAGCCTTGGCCTACCTCTATGATATTCCTTTACTTCACCTCTTGAGCTTATCATAATCGCCTTGTCTTCATAATCCTAAAGTCTATACCAAACTCCAAATTAGGAGTTCAAGCATCAGTTCTTTATTTAGGTGTGATTGGGATGTGTTGCGTTAACAAGAAGTATGTTAGTGTGAATAAGGGAAAGTTGGCAAAGAAAAAAATGAAAGAAAAAAAAAAGAAAAGCATGAGAAGAAAAAAAAATGCCAATGGTTGTTACAAAAGGAAAAAAAAAAAAAAAGGAATGAAAAGAAGAGTGTGAAAAACAATAAATAAAAGAAAAGAAGAAGAGAGAGATTGGAGATGTGGGAAGTTTGAAAAGTTATAGTAGACATTCCAATCACATCCTTTGACCCAATTGAATATCACGAGCCTTGTTCTTCTTAATCTAACACCTTTTTTTCAAAGTCCCGATGATTTTAAGTAAATTGGATTTGAAGTTAAGGTAATGAGAGAGTTATCCACGGTATCTCGCTCTTCTAGTGAAAAGTATCATTTCATGAGACTTTGTGCACTATAAAATTTCCGTTTTTCAATTTAGATATGAGAAGCATTAGATTCCATTTACAATTACTCTTTATAGCTTCCACATCATGAGTGACAATTATTACACCTACTTCGGACTGATTTCATATTGAGAGTGTAATCCTAGTGAGAGTTGAGTCAAAATGAACGTCTTGATAGTATCTTAGGTTATGCGAGCTTTGAAATTAAAGTTTTGTATTTGGGTTGTCCATTCACACACACACTTGAAGATTAGTAGGTATGGAATATTCTAATGACTTTGATAGTAGATTAACTGTAATGTGTGTGTTGCATTGCTATGGCTTACTAGAGAGTTTCATAATATTGTTGAGCTTAACTATATTGCTAAATGAGAGGAAAAATTTCTTGAAAACATTTAAACTAGAACCATTACCATAAACATGAATTTTGTGGGTAGATTCACTGCAAACCCTCACGAGACAACACTCGTCCACTAGGGGGAACCTAGAGGTTTAAAGGCTTGTTGCATATGCTAAATGCAATCGCGATTCCTGCGAAAGTGATTTAGGATTTTTACTTTCTTTTGTTTTCAATTCTTAGAGTTTAAATAAACACTGCTGTAGTTTGCTTCATTGCTAGGGACTAGCAACGAGCTAGTTGGGGGGTGTGATTCGAGGTGAAAAGTGCATGTTCATAGTGTATTATATGGTCTTTTATGCAGACTTTGATCCCCAAAGTCCCTACATTTAGGTTCATTCTAATAACAATGGTCTTTTTATTGTGTTAATGCTAAAATATATGTTTTTGCATTGTTTTATAGGTATTAGGATGTAAATCAATGAAGTGGAGCTAAAGAAAAGTGATTCTGGTGGATAGAACAACATATGCAGCTGAGAAAACGCCATTTTTGACAATGAAGACTTCAGATTTGGAAGATTTTCCCAGAGATATAAAATGTAGATCTTTGAGTTACGGTCGCGTGGCCGCAAACGGGAGGTCAATCCGAGGTCCGAGTGAAAAGTTATGGCCATTCTCCCATCGGTGCACAGAGCTGTCAAAATCATAGAGTTCAAGCGATTGAAGAAGAGTTCAATCGATCGAACCTTCGATCGATCGAACTAATCTCGATCGATCGAACTTTATTTTCACCCAAAAGTTGTGTAAACTCTGTGGGAACCCTATATATAAGCCGTTTTGGCGCCAGACGAAGAGAGGACGCTCCAGAACGCGAAAAACAGCAGTTTAGGGTAGTTTTAGGGTTAGATTAGGAGTAGTTTAGGTTAGATTAATCTTCTTCTTCCTCCTTTTCCATTGTAGATTGAAGATTCAAGTTTGTTTCAAGTTTATTCAGATTACATTCAGATTATTTACAGGTTTTTTCTTTCCAATCTATGTTCTTTGATTGTTTATTAGTTTAGATGTTGATGATTGCTTTGTTTTACTATTTCTGCAATAGTTTTATTATGTTTCCGTAGTTTAGACGTTGGGAATATGTGATGAAACATTGATTCCCAGCCTCTGCCATGCAATCTTTAGAAACTTGGGCTCGATCGATCGAAGGTATTTCGATCGATTGAACCAGAGCCATAGTCAAGCGATCGAAGACATTTCGATCGATTGAAGGATGATGCTGTCCGATCGATCGAGAGCGCTTCGATCGATCGAACATGTTGATTCCTGAGATGATTCTTTTAAGTAATCCATGACTTTCTGTTTTAGAAATCTGTCATCAAATTGTCCCTATAAGCTCAGTTTGTCACAACAGTTTTTAGAACTTAAAGCCTTAAGGCCTTTTCTTCAATGACTTTTGAAAACCACTTTGAATGCTAACACCATTTAGAGTGCAAGTAATTACCATTGTTTTAAACAGTCTTTCAAGTATTTTAAATCAACTGTGATGATATAGTCCCGGTCATGAAAGGGCTATTGATTCTTCATCTTTAGAAAAATACGGAATGCTGAAAAGGGATGTACTCCATAGAGCGTTAATGAATATGCATGGTAGATAGTTAGGATCAATGTGGATTCACGTGTTTCCAATACCTTTAGTTTATTTATTTAATTAGTTATGTTTCTTTATGTTTAGTTTAATATTTAGTTTAATTTAATTAATTAGGATTCGTAGAACCTCCACTTCTATATTCTTATTTTCTTTTCTTTTGCTTTAGGTTATAACTTAGTAGACATTCTTCCTATTCCTTTCCTGTGGGATCGACCTGGACTTATCCAGTATTACTTGCACGATCACCTACACTTGGGTGTTGCACAAGAGCGCACAACTATTTAGTCGTGTCAAGTTTTTGGCGCCGTTGCCGGGGAAGGCAACTAGGTTAGGATTTTACTAAGTTATTTCCATTTTTTTTTCTTTTTCTTAAAAAAAAATTAAAAAATAAACTTTTGGACTTTTTCTCTCACAAGGAAAAAAAAAAAAAAAAAATTCTTTTGTTTAAAAATTTTAGGTAAACATGTCTTATCCATATTACCCTCCATACAACGCAAATACCACGAATGGGTACACATTAGGTAATGAGAACTATACCCCGAGTTGGCAAGCACCCACATATGATGCACATTATCAACCTGAGTGCTACCAATCACCACAATGGGAAAACCATCGTGTTAGTCCCCCATGTTATCAAACGTATCAAGAACCTCCACCTGGAGAGTTCTATCAATCGCAA
Source organism: Hydrangea macrophylla (assembly GCA_033977485.1). Lineage (NCBI taxonomy): Eukaryota > Viridiplantae > Streptophyta > Magnoliopsida > Cornales > Hydrangeaceae > Hydrangea > Hydrangea macrophylla. Next base: position 75,254,816 of record CM066989.1, read on the forward strand.
TGGGGATATAACCATAATGATAGTGTAGGATATAGTAGTAATTCCCACGATTACCAAATGCACCAAGACTTTCCTTCTGGGGAGTCTTGCACACAAACACAATGGGAAGGGGACTATTACCAACAACAATGGGGTGAAACTTCATATAGTTATAATGAGGAGAATAACCAAGATGAGGATAATGGTATGTTAGAATTGCTGCTTAGTGAAATGAAAAGGCTAGAGAGTGCAATTGATAAATTAGGAGCTAGATATCAACAAGCATTTGATAGCCAACCTTTAGAAGACTATACCAGTCCTTCAACGCTACAACCTGAATTTCAAGACACTAACAATGGAATGGAATTAGAGGACAATGATGGGTTCATACCGAGTGAGGTTAACAACTCATTTGAGAAAGTGATAACCCAACAAGAACTCCAAAACCAAACCATTGAGCATGAAGTTGTAGAACCATCTTCTCCTCAACATACAACCCCAGACATCAACTCCTTCACTGCCTGGATAAAACTGCACAATCTCTTTGTCCAGAGCACCTCAATAGATGACATATATAGTGAGGAGAGTTACAAGGATGAGAATGAGGTTTTAAAAGATGACGAGAGTTTAGGTGATTGCACGCAATTAGGAAAGGAAGAGTCCCCTGTTGACTCTACCCCTACCTTTGAAAGTGACCCTAGAGAGGACATAATTGAAAAATCTAAATCTGATTTAGATTCTTGTGATATTCATGAACCCTCACCTCTTTCGACCGAAGAGGTGGTGTCACCAAGTTGCCCATCACCTATCCTTGCTATCAATCAAAGCTCTCGTCCTAAGCTTGAATGTTATGTGTACCCCATTCGTGAACAAACAGAATGTGTTGTGGAAGAGGATGGTAAGGATACTAGCATATGTTCTTCACAAAATTTTAACTTTCAAAATTCTTTGAGAGAAGACTTGGAAAATATTGGGCCCACTTTAGATGATCTTAAAATTCAACAAGAAGCTAGCAATCTTCTAGACTGCTTGACCTTCTTGAGTGATTATGACATTGAGGCCCAAATAGATAGCTTTATCCAAGTCCAGTCCAAAACCATGTGCATAGAACAGAAATTCAATTCCTATGATTATATCTCCATAGATTCTGTTCTAGGACAAGCGGAGGGTGGTGAAGCTTCATTAGAACATCACTTCGACCCTGCCCCTTTTATTGAACCATGGCCTCCCCCTGTTTTTAGTATTAAAATAGAGGCTGTTATAGGAAATACCAACACTAAAGATCGTTTCTTGCATATAATTCCTAAAAAGTGTGGTATTCCTCTTATAACTATGCCCAACAAATTTGGAAGCCATTGGTTTTACATCATCTCCTCTGACCTTGAGCCTGACATTAGTTGGGGGGAGTTGCATTTTTATGAGGATCCCAACATTCTTCTCACTGTTAAATTATTTTATTGGGAAGATCCTCAAAAATTTCGGTTGTTAATCTATGATAAAAATCTTGATTAACTGAATTTATTTACTGAGTGCTTGTAGCATATTCTCTATTTTTCCTTGTTGCTACTAATGATTTTGCAGGTAACTTGAAAAAAAAAATTTGGATATTAATGCCTCGAGGTAACTTCCTTCCTTCTCTCGCTTTACTTTACATGTCCATGTGCTTAGTTTAGAACATTGAGGACAATGTTTAGTTTTAGTTGGGGGGGGAGTGAGTCATTGCATGCCTCATATCTTTTTGTTGTACTTTAGTGTCATATACCTGCTTAGCAACATGTAACTCAGTAAATTAAAATCTGCAAAAATTTTAAAATTTTTATTTTATTTTCTTAAAGATAATAAAATGGTTCTTGTATTTCTCTCATAGTTAATGTAGTTAGTTATGATGCATTAGTGTTATTTTCAGTATGTTATTAGTATGTGATACACTATGGTAGTTTGTTTACTATCTTAGTTATAGTATGTTCTATGCTTTTTAATCTTCAAATACTTTGAGCACGTTGTGACAACCTTGTACATAACTAAAATGGATTAGTAAGCATAGTTTAAGTGTCTTGAAAGACTGTAGTGGAGACTAATAACCCAAGTGAGCTTTAGTGCCATTCTTTGTTTTTGAGGGTTTTATAAAATTACTCTTACTTTTTGAAAAGCGTATTAATTCGTTGAAAGTCTCATTTTTCTTCTTCATTTTGACTGATCACTAGAAGAGAACGTTCAGGATTTACCAAACTTTAGAGCTCTTGAATTTACTGAAATGAATTATCCTATTAACTTAGAAGATGATTTAGGCCATCTTTTGACCATACATAGATAATACAGCTTTGGCCTACCTCTATGCTATTCCTTTACTTCACCTCTTGAGCTTATCATAATCGCCTTGTCTTCATAATCCTAAAGTCTATACCAAACTCCAAATTAGGAGTTCAAGCATCAGTTCTTTATTTAGGTGTGATTGGGATGTGTTGCGTTAACAAGAAGTATGTTAGTGTGAATAAGGGAAAGTTGGCAAAGAAAAAAATGAAAGAAAAAAAAATAAAAGCATGAGAAGAAAAAAAAAATGCCAATGGTTGTTACAAAAGGAAAAAAAAAAAAAGGAATGAAAAGAAGAGTGTGAAAAACAATAAATAAAAGAAAAGAAGAAGAGAGAGATTGGAGATGTGGGAAGTTTGAAAAGTTACAGTAGACATTCCAATCACATCCTTTGACCCAATTGAATATCACGAGCCTTTTTCTTCTTAATCTAACACCTTTTTTTGCAAAGTTCCGATGATTTTAAGTAAATTGGATTTGAAGTTAAGGTAATGAGAGAGTTATCCACGGTATCTCGCTCTTCTAGTGAAAAGTATCATTTCATGAGACTTTGTGCACTATAAAATTTCCGTTTTTCAATTTAGATATGAGAAGCATTAGATTCCATTTACAATTACTCTTTATAGCTTCCATATCATGAGTGACAATTATTACACCTACTTCGGACTGATTTCATATTGAGAGTGTAATCCTAGTGAGAGTTGAGTCAAAATGAACGTCTTGATAGTATCTTAGGTTATGCGAGCTTTGAAATTAAAGTTTTGTATTTGGGTTGTCCATTCACACACACACTTGAAGATTAGTAGGTATGGAATATTCTAATGACTTTGATAGTAGATTAACTGTAATGTGTGTGTTGCATTGCTATGGCTTACTAGAGAGTTTCATAATATTGTTGAGCTAAACTATATTGCTAAATGAGAGGAAAAATTTCTTGAAAACATTTAAACTAGAACCATTACCATAAACATGAATTTTGTGGGTAGATTCACTGCAAACCCTCACGAGACAACACTCGTCCACTAGGGGGAACCTAGAGGTTTAAAGGCTTGTTGCATATGCTAAATGCAATCGCGATTCCTGCGAAAGTGATTTAGGATTTTTACTTTCTTTTGTTTTCAATTCCTAGAGTTTAAATAAACACTGCTGTAGTTTGCTTCATTGCTAAGGACTAGCAACGAGCTAGTTGGGGGGTGTGATTCGAGGTGAAAAGTGCATGTTCATAGTGTATTATATGGTCTTTTATGCATACTTTGATCCCCAAAGTCCCTACATTTAGGTTCATTCTAATAACAATGGTCTTTTTATTGTGTTAATGCTAAAATATATGTTTTTGCATTGTTTTATAGGTATTAGGATGTAAATCAATGAAGTGGAGCTAAAGAAAAGTGATTCTGGTGGATAGAACAACATATGCAGCTGAGAAAACGCCATTTTTGACAATGAAGACTTCAGATTTGGAAGATTTTCCCAGAGATATAAAATGTAGATCTTTGAGTTACGGTCGCGTGGCCACAAACGGGAGGTCAATCCGAGGTCCGAGTGAAAAGTTATGACCATTCTCCCATCGGTGCACAGAGCTGTCAAAATCATAGAGTTCAAGCGATTGAAGAAGAGTTCAATCGATCGAACCTTCGATCGATCGAACTAATCTCGATCGATTGAACTTTATTTTCACCCAAAAGTTGCGTAAACTCTGTGGGAACCCTATATATAAGCCGTTTTGACGCCAGACGAAGAGAGGACGCTCCAGAACGCGAAAAACAGCAGTTTAGGGTAGTTTTAGGGTTAGATTAGGAGTAGTTTAGGTTAGATTAATCTTCTTCTTCCTTCTTTTGCATTGTAGATTGAAGATTCAAGTTTGTTTCAAGTTTATTCAGATTACATTCAGATTATTTACAGGTTTTTTCTTTCCAATCTATGTTCTTTGATTGTTTATTAGTTTAGATGTTGATGATTGCTTTGTTTTACTATTTCTGCAATAGTTTTATTATGTTTCCGTAGTTTAGACATTGGGAATATGTGATGAAACATTGATTCCCAGCCTCTGCCATGCAATCTTTAGAAACTTGGGCTCGATCGATCGAAGGTATTTCGATCGATCGAACCAGAGCCATAGTCAAGCGATCGAAGACATTTCGATCGATTGAAGGATGATGCTGTCCGATCGATCGAGAGCGCTTCGATCGATCGAATATGTTGATTCCTGAGATGATTCTTTTAAGTAATCCATGACTTTCTGTTTTAGAAATTTGTCATCAAATTGTCCCTATAAGCTCAGTTTGTCACAACAGTTTTTAGAACTTAAAGCCTTAAGGCCTTTTCTTCAATGACTTTTGAAAACCACTTTGAATGCTAACACCATTTAGAGTGCAAGTAATTACCATTGTTTTAAACAGTCTTTCAAGTATTTTAAATCAACTGTGATGATATAGTCCCGGTCATGAAAGGGCTATTGATTCTTCATCTTTAGAAAAATACGGAATGCTGAAAAGGGATGTACTCCATAGAGCGTTAATGAATATGCATGGTAGATGGTTAGGATCAATGTGGATTCACGTGTTTCCAATACCTTTAGTTTATTTATTTAATTAGTTATGTTTCTTTATGTTTAGTTTAATATTTAGTTTAATTTAATTAATTAGGATTCGTAGAACCTCCACTTCTATATTCTTATTTTCTTTTCTTTTGCTTTAGGTTATAACTTAGTAGACATTCTTCATATTCCTTCCCTGTGGGATCGACCTGGACTTATCCAGTATTACTTGCACGATCACCTACACTTGGGTGTTGCACAAGAGCGCACAACTATTTAGTCGTGTCAACAAGCACTGTCAATTGTTTGCCCAATCTCAGACAGCTCACTCTGCAAAAAGTCTTTTCTCCAAACAAATCTAAGGCCCAACAGTTGGTCAACTTCACTCTCTCCAGCTAGTTATTGCTCCGCTGAGCAGGCCTCTTACAATGACTAGCTCCATAATATACGACTAGTCACAACACACTTCTTGTTGGTAGAACTAATGTAATGGACTGACAAATCTTAGCTCGCCCTCACCATCACCACATCAACATAGAAGGAAAAAAAAAAAGGGAAGCCCTCGAGAAGATACAAAATTTTCAACTTCACTATCCCAAAGACCACCGTCAAAATAAAGTCCCTACAACATGCTTGCCACAAGAAATGCTACCATCACTTGCTCTCTTGCCAGCAATAAGCAATAGACATGTTGCCACAACCACCACTTGCTCTCTCTTCACCAACACGCAGCCACCACTTACTGGTCAGTAACATGCTCCATTTGTTCCCTCACCAACAAATTCAATCTCTAAACAGTGACATGATGCCATCAGCACTTGCTCTTTGGCCAGCAATATGCTGATACAGCTTATAACCTCAAAATGACTAAGCAACCAAGCTACATGTCAATGACATTCACTCAGATAGGGTCTTTCTTGCACCCTCAAAGTACCCCGCTGAAGATTACTCGAAAGCTTACTCGATAACTGTTCTTTGCATCGCTCGGGAAAGCATTTGCATTATTTCACTATTGGTATGACAAGGCACAAAGCTCACGAGGTCTATATCGTTAAGTAGAACAAAGCATGAGGATTTTTCAAAATTGTGGCAACCATACACGTCCTCACTCTCACCCTGTACCCTCTCCAAATAGTACAAGTACTTTGATACATCGAAACAATACATAAAAGCATGAGTAAGCACCAACATACAGTCTACATCGCCGACAAGCACTCAATAGCTACACTATCACTATTAGTATTGTTATGATTTATTCTCCGTCTCTCCATAACGAACGAGCTCGATCTACTCTCCATAAGGTGGCATGAGCATCGCGCTCTCCCCCTCTAGCCTTACTATGGCGGTATGAGCAACACGCTTTCCCCCTTTTGAGAATGGTGGCACGAGCATCACGCTCTCCACCAGAGTGGCGGCACAAGCACTTGTTCTTCCCCTAATCCCTATATCTCCAAAGAAGGGCGTGACCATCATCTCTATGTCTCCATATGATGGAATGGGCATCGCGCACTCCCCTTATCACCAAATCTGCATAGCGACATGGCATGAACATTGCATTTTTTTTCCTGAATCTTCCTATCTCCAAATCGTTCGGTCGTAATCTTCAATCCCAAAGAGCATGACTCTAGTCTCTATATCTCCATATAGGTAGCATGAGCAATACGCACTCCATCATGTGTGCGACATGAGTAACACACTCTCCCTCTCCCAATCCCAAGGATGGGACAAGCGTCGCACTCCCTATCTCTTAGCCTCACAAGGGCGGTACAGGTACAAACCCCCTTTTTTGATATTGACATCAAGGGACAAAGCGAGCAACATGCTTCCTTCCCTCTATTCTTTTTCTCCACATTATTGATATCTTCGGGTTTCTCCATACCACCATTCATCAAAAGAATGATACGCCATGAGAAATGTGAAAACAAAAATGCACAATCCCAAACACAAAAAATCAAATTCTCAATACCACAAAAAAAAGATAAGGTTACAAACCCAATATATACATCAATTCAAGGGTAGTGGGTGCACCATAGAACAAACCTACCCAATATATACAATAAAATGGGCGCACACATGCGCCTACTAGAGTCCGATTCGAATTGGGGAACAGAGCTAACCCGCAGGTTCACTTGAAAATGTCATCCGATTCGAGACATTGAGACAAGAACCTCAAAGGCTAAAGCTTCGAGCTCAGTAGCCCAATACTTCTGCCGAAGAGGGCCTCGCAACGGTTGATAGCAAAACACAACGGCACCACCAACTATCCCACAATTAAGAACTCCATCCTTAATATATGAGGAAGGTAGTATAAATCATTCACTCGCCTCAAGCACCACGAAGAAGCATGACACCCGGATAGAGCACACACAGTCGAATAAGACATGTGCACTGCTAGAAACGATCTCTCCCCACTTTTGCACTGATAGAAAAGATCCCTAGTAATATCTAGGCATAGGCGAAACTTGAAACCCCACTCCACGCAGAAGCTTGGTACAAAGCATGGCAGAGGTCCCAAGAAGTCTTAATCCTAAGCCATCGCCAAAACACTCTAAGCCTCACATGGTAATAATCTAGATGAGGAGCTCTCTGCAACATAAAGTGGAGCCTAAAGCATGTCTCACACTTTCACCAAAAGAGTAAGAAAGAGAATGTGTGTCGAAGAGTTGGATGTATGAATTCTTTAAAGCCCCTTTTTTTAAATAGTAGCTGTCCAAGAACGATGCACAATGGATACCGAGTAACACTAATATCCACTAGACAAATCTATCAACCAAATTCGCCATTAAAAAACTCACCAGAAAGTCAAAACTATCTGCAAAAGTTGAGACATCCATCAATCATCAGGAAAGTCACCAGAATACCAATACTACCTACAAAAGACGAGATGTCCATTCGTCATCAGAAAAGCCACCTCAGAAAGAATGCAAGGATTATGCCCGCATCTTAGCCGCTTTACGCCTAGAATACAGACAGGGGGGCTAATGTAGGTAATAGTTGACGACTAATATAGTTTGACCAATACACATCACCAACGACTACACATGTAACAATATCACTAATGATTATGGACTCCACATGGGCCCCACCAATAATAACCGCTAGCCCACTTCAGAATGCACACAAATAGGGCTCACCCGTGGAGCCCACTGTATTGAAAAAGGCATACCTCAAGTGGCCCACTTCCGAAGCCTCACCACTCCGAAGCCTATGAGTCTACTTCGAAGTCTCGCCGAAACTTCACCTCAAACGGGCCCACCCGCAGAGCCCACTGTGAAACTCCACAACTGAAGAAACTTACCCCAAGGCCCACCTCAAGTAGCCCACTCTGAAGCCTCACTTCGGATGAGCCCACTCCGAAGCCTCACCTCAGAGTAGCCCACTTTGAGAAGTGGCCCACAAAGGAAGCACATTTCAAATATACACACACTTACCTCTCAGATACCCATCCTTGGTCCGAAAGCAGTACCTAAGGGTAGTCAAGTCTGCTGGGATTTTGAAAACTTATGGTTAGGTGGCTAGAGCCGAAGGCATCTCCCTAGCCTATGCCTCATGGGCAAGGTTAGGGTTGGTCCCAAAGAGAGAGAGAGAGACACGTGACTTTCATGTACCTTATCCCAACCAACCTCACAACCAATGGGCAAAGCCTATTACTGCAAAACTTGCCCAAACCTTTAACCATCAGTGCTTAGTCATTTCAAGATTGCCTAATAGATTGCACCAATAGAAAATAGCCTCGGATCTCTCCCTCACTAAAACCCTCTGCACACCTCGACACTCGCCCTCGCTTAGTCTTCTACACCAATGACATGAGCCTCGGTATCTTCACTCACTTAAACCTCTGCACCAATAGCATATCTTTCCCCCTTGACTAACCCCACAACCTTTGTCTGTCAGCGAGAGACAATACCTTTTCTATTTGACTCGTTTCTCCCGAAGCCCATGACAGATCAACATCTCATTCCATACCTCCACCTAACTTAAACATGAGCATTTAAACCATCCATACCATCCATCTACCTAAAATAAATGACCCACTCAGAGGATGCCAACTCAGCTTCTCTCCATCACATCAAAACTTCGCAACTCACATGACTTTCTGTATAAATAGTAGTCTCATTTACTACATCCAACCGGACAGAACCCAACCCAACATAGCTTAATCCTACATTAGGGCAAAGGGTTAACTATCGTTCCTACTCTCACCCATTTACAAAACATTCCCATTGTCTCAAGCACAACCAGACCCTTCAGACTACAAGACCCCTTGCCTCACTTGACCCTTCGCCTCGTCTTTACCCTTCGTCTTCACCAATACCCTCCATTTCACCAAAGACCCTTCGCCTCATAACACCACTCGTCTCAACAAGACCCTTCGGCCTTATTACACCTTCGTCTCACTCTACCCTTCACCACACTCCAACACTTACTGTAACACCTGTAATTTTCTTTTCATTAATAATATCAATTTTTTGAATTTCTATATTGGACCGACTATATTATTATATTATTATTTGAATTATGTGACGGTATGGACGTATTGTAGTATTATCATATTAGACTGTAGTAACTGTACCGACTCGATCGTAATAAGAATTAACGTAGTCCCGTACCCGGACCCAGACAATAGAAACAATACCCGTTTGCATGTAAACCGAGACCGACACGTATATTGAGAAACTTATGCACATAAACTGAGAAAGTGGCACACAATCCAAGGTGGGCCCACATGGACGGCCATGTGGCAACCCTCTTGGACAATTGTCCACTAGTAGGACACATGTCATGGCATATGGCATATACACATGCCACATGACACCTAGCTCCCAGGATTTCTATATAAGCATGCATATAGCATGCATTATACACACTTTGTCTCTATGACCAGCACTTAAAATCTATGAGAGAGAGCTAGAGTTTTAATTCTTGAGAGAAAGAAGAGAAGAAGTCACCATTGAAGTTGAAGTTCAAGCTCCATCAAGCTCAAGAACAACATCAAGCTTTGGTGAGTAAATTGTGAGTAATTGTGAGTAATCTAACTCAATTTAGAACACATATAATATGTACTAATGTTTAGTAGAAGTTTGATGTTGTTGTGTTGAAGTTTTCATGACATGCAAGATAAATCCATAAATCTGAGAAACTGAAATTCCTCACCAGAACATAGTTTAGTAAAGTGAATGTTTTGTGCCGCTCAAAAATCCGAATTAAGCTAGGTTTTTTTTGTGGTAAACGCTAACTCATATATCTACAAATAACTCTTCTATAACTCAGTCTAGAAATCAATCCTTTATGGGTGAAATGCATGTACAACGCAGTGTTATAAATCTGAGAAACTGAAACTCTCAGCAGAACATAGTTTAGTAAAATGGATGTTTTGAGGAGCTCGAAAATCCAAATTAAGCTAGTTTTTTTGTGGTAAAAGCTAACTCATATATCTACAAATAACTCTTCTATAGCTTAGTCTAGAAATTAATCATTCATGGGTGAAATGCATGTACAACGCAGAGTTATAAATCTGAGAAACTGAAACTCTCAGCAGAACATAGTTTAGTAAAATGAATGTTTTGTGCAGCTCAAAAATGAGAATTAAGCTAGGTGTTTTTGTGGAGAAAGCTATCTCATTTATCTACAAATAACCCTTGTATAGCTCAGTCTAAAAACCCCTCCTTTATAGGTGAAATTCACGTACAATGCAGTACTATAAATCTGGGATAGAACAGTCCGAGATATAAGAAATGTCTTGTAAAATAAATAGTTTGAGTAGCTCAAAAATGTAATTGAAGCTAGATTTTTTTTTGTACATGAATATATTCCTATTATCTATAATGTTGTAGTTTGAGTTTGATCTACAAAGCAATTTATCATGCCCAAATAAATCATGTTAATTCAGCCAACACAGTGAAAATGTATCTTGGCAGATTGTACAGCTTTTTGTATAATGTTTTGTTTATGCATGGTGTTGATTGTTGATGCTAGTTTTCCAGTACATGTGTTGTTATGAAAATCTCGTGCTATGGTAGTGCTATCACGTAGATGAGTATGTTAAGGGTTTCATCTATATGTTTTATTGATATTAAATCCATGATTATAAATCCATAAGCTACGTGAATATAGTTTAATGACCGTTAGAAAGTTCATACCCAAACTATAAGTATATTGTATGACACGATTATTGCGATGATAAATGATCGGGAAAGTTTCCATCGTAAGTATATTGAGAGGAAAACGAAATGTCGGACGTATAGCAAAATATTAACGGTTATAAATGGATGATATTGATGAACTAAAATACGAAACGTGCGAACGCGTAAAATAATGATAAAACCTTCGATAACAGATTTAATGCGAATAAGGGACATTGGGCTTCGTTTCTAGTCGTGTGACTACCGGTCAAAGTTGATTCGTGAACTTTCGTGTCGTGTTTGGATATTTCTTGCAAAATTGGTCTTTCGGTAATTCCATGGTGTCGATTGGTGAGTTATGTTTTGTTCCTTGATCTGAAGATTGGCATGACGTGTTCGGTCAAGTGCGGATGACCTGAGGATCGTCGTGACGTGTTTGATCAAGTGGTTGATTATTTTTTCGCACCCTTGGACTGAGGATCGGCATGACATGTTCGGTTACGTACGGGTGACCTGAGGATCGGCATGACGTGTTCGTCCAAGTGACTATTAATTTCCCGTACCCTTGGTCTGAGGATCGGCATGACGTGTTCAGTAACGTGCGGGCGACCTGAGGATCGACATGACGTGTTCGACCAAGAGATTGTTAATGTCCCGCACACTTATGTCATTTGGGCGATAGTTTGAATGCCATTTGGGCGACAGTTTGAGTGCCAGTTGGGCGACAGTTAACTATTCAATGTTGAGTATTGTACTTTCTTGACCAGTAAATGCGTTTGGAGTTAAGTCTTCTTTCAGTCAATGTCATTGGCCAGTCATGTTCTGGGTTAAGTTTCAAAAGGAATGATTGGGTTTAAATATGACATGATTTTGAGAATAGGAAAAGACGAACAAGACATAGTATCGAGAATAAGAAATGATGAACGAGATATGGTTTCGAGAAATAAGAAGAGATGAAGAATAACTTACTTTAAGTGGTGGTAACCTTAAGGGGACCCTCACTTAGCTTAACCGCTAACGGCTTTTCATGCCGCTAGACCTTCCACGTCCAGCCTTTGCAGGTCCAGACGGAGCCGACTACTATCAAGATACTGACTTTACTACTGAAGACTATGCTAGTGAAGATTACTACGAGGAAGGCTACGGTTTCGCCAGCTGAAGACTTTGGAGCTTTTCTTTTGTTATAGTTCTGTTATTATTATTATGTTAGTGATGTAATAGTTTAGCTAGTCTTGTAATATATATCTTTTGGATATCTTTTTGGCCTGTAATATACTACTGATGTAAGACTTGGATGTTTTAAATTTCTGCTTCCACTGAACTTAGTCATTTTCCCATATCACATTATTGTTATAAGCATGTTTGGACAATCAGGTGACACTCACAACCAGTCACGTGTCTACGAACCCATAAAGGAAATTTATTTTTCCCTATTTTTGGTACTTCGGGGCGTGACAGGGATTTTCGGTATCAGAGCCTTAGGTTTCGACGCGCTCACTGATTGTCCTACACCTTAAGTTATGAGCCTAAGATTTCCCTCATATTAGTATTGACACTAAGTTAGCTCCTGTTGCATGACTATGGAGTCGAGCTTCGTTCATGATGATTTTGGAGGTCACTATAATCGCGACGGTCGTATCCAGCCTGCCGACCCTATACTATATCGATAACGGATCTGCTAGAGGGCAAGGCTTATCTTGGTGGAGGACGTACGGAGAGTTGTGCTTATCGATACATTACAGTATCTGGATCGAGTTCAGCCCGAGTCGATCCATGCTTCAGAGACTATTATACTTAATCACCAGGAGCTTATCAGCATGACTCAGGACAAGGCACTATATGACGATATACTCTTCCCGATTATCATGGCGGCACCAGCACCACCATTCTCACCCGAGCCCATACTAGAGCCAGATGCAAATTTAGATCCCATTGATACAGATAGCAACAACGACATAGCGAGTGGAGAGGATTCTGTAGGCAGTGACCACTCAGCAGATGACCCATCTGATTATGACGACACATATGATGACAATGACCTAACAATTGTGACGATCCGGCAAGTAGCGATGACGAGCTGATCGAGGAGGTTAACCCTACGGACGATCTTCAGAGACCAGGGGATGATGTACACGACCATCTAGAACCACCAGTTGACGGGGACGAGATGATACTGATGCCTGAGCAGGACCACGAAGCAGATCCAGCTGACATCAAGGAGAAGGAGGAGGACCCTGAGGAGGAATTCTTAGAGGACCCGTTATAGATAATAAGAGAGGCAAACTTTACCTTAGATATGATAGGCGAGTACCATAGTAAGCAGTCATATCCTTTCTACTCATTCCACTTGAGTAAATCGATGCCTTCTATTCTAATGGTCATTTCTTCTGGAAAAGGGATCTATATATTTTAAAAAGTGGCTCTGATTACCATTAATAATTATTATGATACAGTCCTTGATAAGTAATTCATTTCCTTGAATTTTTAGAAATTCCCAATCAACAATTCTTGAGTTTGTACCTTGATCATCTGATTCTTGACAAATTCTTTTGAGAACAAGTTCGATCACTAGTACTGCAAAGTCATTCTTTTTGACTTATTATTCCTTGAACAAATTCTTACAAGTTCATTTCATTTGAAATAATCCCAAATGAGTTCTCTGTCCTTGTTCTTGCCATGAACTCAAAAAAAATGTTGTACTCTCTGAACATCTTGACCTCTTATTGTCTCTCTTAGTTGCTACCTTATTCTTTATCAGTGGGGTTTTGTTTGGACTATTTCACTTATGAAATACCTAATTCTTATTTCATTCGTTGAAGGCCTTATGCCATCAGTTACTTTCATTTCCTATAAATCTTGAGATACTACGATTTCTTCTATAGTAAACAGTCATTCAATCATTGTTAGATTTACATCTTATTCTTGAATGGATCACATCATTCTACTATTGTACTTCTATCTGTGAGAATTCATATGCCTTTTCAGATTCGGCTTCATTTTGGATCAATCTATTCAATCATTTCAATCATCGTATTCTAGTTACTGGGATTATGATGATAAATATAATGTGAGATGTAATAGGTATGATTGCCTCGCATAAGGTATGATAGAAACCTTATAGACACGAACTCATACGTAGGAACAGAAGGATCCTCTCGATCTCTGGAATGGATGAATCATCTCAAACAACTGAGGACCAGTCCAGAAGGCTAAGCAACATAATACCTAAGAAGATCGATCCCACTGGTGTATTTGGAAGACTGATACAAGGATTATGGAAGACCGCTAACGACACTAGCGCAAGTGACTATGGAAACGAGTTGTTTAGACACCTCCATGTCTCCCATTCAGAATCGCTTTTGAGACCACTCAAGCCACAACCTGCTACACTACCAAGGTCAACCCTACTACAAAGAGCACATGAGATATTGACTTAACCCGAGGCAATGGAAGATGCAAGAATAGAACATACCTTCAACAGATCGAACGACCTCATAGACTCCTGACATCGACCACGTTTAATCACAACGAACGACTCGCACCGCGAGCATTAGTGAAGATGAGTACTGTATTCCACTTTCAAGCCAATGATCAGATCGCATAGGACCTACCAACAGAAGACACGTTTCAGGTTTACAACACCAATGTTCCATCAACACACTGAAGAAATGCATCTCTAACCCTGCGCACGTTATAAATTAAAACCATGTAAGGCTGAGTAATTATATTCATCTTTCTAATTTAACTCCTTTTGAGTAAACCTACTATTTTCTACCATTGGTTGCGTTAGATCAATTATCCTTATGATGAACCATGGGATGTCCTTTATTGTTTTACTAATTGACAGTTATTCGTTGTCCTCTCTGATTTCACTTAACAAGATTTTGGATCATTCTGATCAGTGATAAATCCAATTGTGAATTCATTTGCTTTCTAATGATATAAGTCACCTCTTTGGACTTATCACCATGAAAATCGATTCCAATAATTCATTTATAAACCAATCATTCTAAGTCATTTGGACTTATGATCTGTTAAATTAATCTTTGTAAATCGTTTGGACTGTCAACCGTTTGACCAACTTTCGCAAGTGCGTATCCCTTGACATTATTGCAAAGGATCTCTTTGTATTTGTTCACCTAAGGAACTCAAGTATATTGCACCCCTTTGTAAATTAGTCTTCATTTCCTTTCATTTCACAAATTCTTCTTATTGGTAACCTTGACTTTTATCATTAAGGCTTCACCTAAATTATTGGCTCATGAGACAAGGAATTCGTATGTCCTACTTGGGAGGCCTTGCACCTATAGTCATTGCATTACTATGATTGTCCTATAGTATTCATCTAATGGTTATTCTCAGATACTCATTCTATATATTGTGATCCTACGTACAAGTGATTGATCACGTACCTCTTCGTTTTTAACTCAGTACATAATGAGTATTCATTTTGTTATGAATTCAGCTCCTTACAAGTGAATTCAATCCTACTCTAATTATCCGTAACAACTTATATGCTTGGTATTAATTAATGCATGGAGAAATTGCTTAATGACTTGTGCCATCACCTACGATGCCAAAACTCCACAACGATTTGATGACGACACGCAAAGGAACTCAATCACAATAACATGCTTAAAAGGACGCCATGACCCCTATAAGTTATAGAAGACAATCGTGAGACCAACTAGACTTCTCAACCATCGCATCAAAAATCTGAGAGACAAGAATCTTGCCCGATTAACGACACAGAAGAAACAAACCAGTATCTTGAACAACTACTCGAATGCAGCCCACAATCATTGAGAAAAACTCTAGATACATCAAGAATCATCACAAGAGGCAAAGAAACAATGAAAGGAAAGTTCATCAGATTGCCGTTCAGACACATCCAAAGCAATGTGATATCTGCGACAGTTGCGGAATATCTAGACATCACTTCAAAGAATGCAAAGCACCGACACATCTCACAAGTTGATAGGCACAGTGCTTTAATTGTGGAAAGACTGGACGTGTGCGCAAAGATTGTCCAGAACGAGGAACTCAGAACAAGGTTCCACCACCAAGAAGATCCCGAAAGAGAACTTGCAGATCACCAAATTAATCTCAGCATTGAACAAGACGAAAGACCAAAGGTGCCATATTCAATGTCAGAACTATGAATTTCACTTGGCATTGTTTTAGCAAAGAAGTTTGGATGTTTGAAAGAATTTAGGAGAAGGTCTGATTAGTTAGCTAGTGGGAACCTCACAACCTTAAAATCTGAGATATGATTAGTACCTTGTACTTTCTAAGACCTAGCAAACCCTAGATTTCGATGATGAAATCCTCTGATAAGGTGGGTAGAGATGTAGCACCTGAATTTCTCTGGAAATTCCACGTAGGATATTAGAAATTAGTGATGTTGCCACCAAGGTTGTTAGGTATTTACAATGTTTTTCACATTAGTATGTTGAAGGAGTATCATCAGGGCACGACGCAACATGTAATCGACTTCAAGGACATTGAGGCGAATAACAACATGTTTTACACAGAGAGACCCATCAAGATTTTGGGTCGAGAAACCAAGAAGCTGAGGAACAAGGAGATCCCATTGGTGAAAGTTCAATGGAATCATTATGATGAAAGAGACGCTTCGTGGGAAATAGAGTCGGAGATGCGAGAGAAATATCCTTTTCTATTTTGTACCTAGATAAGCTCTGATTTCGAGGACGAAATCCTTTAATAGGTGGTGGAAGATGTAACACCTGTAATTTTCTTTTCATTAATAATATCAATTTTTTGAATTTCTATATTGGACCAACTATATTATTATATTATTATTTGAATTATGTGACGGTATGGACGTATTGTAGTATTATCATATTAGACTATAGTAACTGTACTGACTCGAGCGTAATAAGAATTAACGTAGTCCCGTACCCGGACCCAGACAATAGAAACAATACCCGTTTGTATGTAAACCGAGACTGACACGTATATTGAGAAACTTATGCACGTAAATTGAGAAAGTGGCACACAATCCAAGGTTGGCCCACATGGCCGGCCATGTGGCAGCCACATGCAACCCTCTTGGACAAATGTCCACTAGTAGGACACATGTCATGGCATACGGCATATACACATGCCACATGACACCTAGCTCCTAGGATTTCTATATAAGCATGCATATAGCATGCATTATACACACTTTGTCTCTATGACCAGCACTTAAAATCTATGAGAGAGAGCTAGAGTTTTAATTCTTGAGAGAAAGAAGAGAAGAAGTCACAATTGAAGTTGAAGTTCAAGCTCCATCAAGCTCAAGAACAACATCAAGCTTTGGTGAGTAAATTGTGAGTAATTGTGAGTAATCTAACTCAATTTAGAACACATATAATGTGTACTAATGTTTAGTAGAAGTTTGATGTTGTTGTGTTGAAGTTTTCATGACATGCAAGAAAAATCCATAAATCTGAGAAACTGAAACTCTCACCAGAACATAGTTTAGTAAAGTGAATGTTTTGTGCAGCTCAAAAATCCGAATTAAGCTAGGTTTTTTTGTGGTAAACTCTAAATCATATATCTACAAATAACTCTTCTATAGCTCAGTCTAGAAATCACTCCTTCATGGGTGAAATGCATGTACAACGCAGTGTTATAAATCTGAGAAACTGAAACTCTCATCAGAACATAGTTTAGTAAAATGGATGTTATGAGGAGCTCAGAAATCCGAATTAAGCTAGTTTTTTTTGTGGTAAAAGCTAACTCATATATCTACAAATAACTCTTCTATAGCTTAGTCTAGAAATCAATCATTCATGGGTGAAATGCATGTACAACGCAGAGTTATAAATCTGAGAAACTGAAACTCTCAGCAGAACATAGTTTAGTAAAATGAATGTTTTGTGCAGCTCAAAAATGAGAATTAAGCTAGGTGTTTTTGTGGAGAAAGCTATCTCATTTATCTACAAATAACCCTTTTATAGCTCAGTCTAAAAACCCCTCCTTTATAGGTGAAATTCACGTAAAATGCAGTACTATAAATCTGGGACAGAACAGTCCGAGATATAAGAAATCTCTTGTAAAATAAATAGTTTGAGTAGCTCAAAAATGTAATTGAAGCTAGATTTTTTTTTGTACATGAATATATTCCTATTATCTATAATATTGTAGTTTGAGTTTGATCTACAAAGCAATTTATCATGCCCAAATAAATCATGTTAATTCAGCCAACACAGTGAAAATGTATCTTGGCAGATTATACAGCTTTTTGTATAATGTTTTGTTTATGCATGGTGTTGATTGTTGATGCTAGTTTTCCAGTACATGTGTTGTTATGAAAATCTCGTGCTATGGTAGTGCTATCGCGTAGATGAGTATGTTAAGGGTTTCATCTATATGTTTTATTGATATTAAATCCATGATTATAAATCCATAAGCTACGTGAATATAGTTTAATGACCGTTAGAAAGTTCATACCCAAACTATAAGTATATTGTATGGCACGATTATTGCGATGATAAATGATCGGGAAAGTTTCCATCGTAAGTATATTGAGAGGAAAACGGAATGTCGGACGTTTAGCGAAATATTAACGGTTATAAATGGATGATATTAATGAACTAAACTACGAAACATGCAAACGCGTAAAATAATGATAAAACCTTCGATAACAGATTTAATGCGAATAAGGGACATTGGGCTTCGTTTCTAGTCGTGTGACTACCGATCAAAGTTGATTCGTGAACTTTTGTGTCGTGTTTGGATATTTCTTGCAAAATTGGTCTTTCGGTAATTCCATGGTGTCGATTGGTAAGTTATGTTTTGTTCCTTGATCTGAGGATCGGCATGACGTGTTCGGTCAAGTGCGGATGACCTGAGGATCGTCGTGACGTGTTCGATCAAGTGGTTGATTATTTTTCCGCACCCTTGGACTGAGGATCGGCATGACATGTTCGGTTATGTACGGGTGACCTGAGGATCGGCATAACGTGTTCGTCCAAGTGATTATTAATTTCCCGTACCCTTGGTCTGAGGATCGGCATGACGTGTTCGGTAACGTGCGGGCGACCTGAGGATCGGCATGACGTGTTCGACTAAGAGATTGTTAATGTCCCGCACACTTATACCATTTGGGCGATAGTTTGAATGCCATTTGGGCGACAGTTTGAGTGCCAGTTGGGCGACAGTTAACTATTCATTGTTGAGTGTTGT
Organism: Hydrangea macrophylla; assembly: GCA_033977485.1. NCBI lineage: Eukaryota > Viridiplantae > Streptophyta > Magnoliopsida > Cornales > Hydrangeaceae > Hydrangea > Hydrangea macrophylla. The sequence continues at coordinate 75,273,959 of CM066989.1, forward strand.
ACTTTCTTGACCAGTAAATGCGTTTGGAGTTAAGTCTTCTTTCAGTCAATGTCATTGGTCAGTTCAGTTGTGGGTTAAGTTTCAAAAGGAATGATTGGGTTTAAATATGACATGATTTTGAGAATAAGAAAAGACGAACAAGGCATAGTATCGAGAATAAGAAATGATGAACGAGATATGGTTTCGAGAAATAAGAAGAGATGAAGAATAACTTACCTTAAGTGGTGGTAACCTTAAGAGGACCCTCACTTAGCTTAACCGCTAACGTCTTTTCATGCCGCTGGACCTTCCACGTCCAGCCTTTGCAGGTCCAAACGGAGCCGATTGCTATCAAGATACTGACTTTACTACTGAAGACTATGCTAGTGAAGATTACTACGAGGAAGGCTATGGTTTCGCCAGCTGAAGACTTTGGAGCTTTTCTTTTGTTATAGTTCTGTTATTATTATTATGTTAGTGATGTAATAGTTTAGCTGGTCTTGTAATATGTATCTTTTGGATATCTTTTTGGCCTGTAATATACTACTGATGTAAGACTTGGATGTTTTAAATTTCTACTTCCGCTGAACTTAGTCACTTTCCCATATCACATTATTGTTATAAGCATGTTTGGACAATCAGGTGACACTCACAACCAGTCACGTGTCTACGAACCCATAAAGGAAATTTATTTTTCCCTATTTTTGGTACTTCGGGGCATGACACTTACACACCACCCTTCATCTTACTCCAACACACAACTCCTAGATCCTCACTGCTTTCTCTCTCTCTCATTTGGGGCTACTTCAGTTCTCATCTGACCCGAAGTCTCTCCGAATCCCATTATTCTGCTATATTTTTACATATTTAATATTCCACGCTTTTTACATTATTTATTATATTTTATCTGTTGTTCCACTTGTACTAACATGCTTACATGTTATACCCATCGGTATCTCTCATACACATCATAAAAGAACTCACACAGCTACTACTGGAGATTTATGGAAGGATTCTTGAAGATAGCAGTGCCATTAACTAGCTTAACTAAGAAGGATTCAAAGTGTGAATGGTTAAGTAAGCATGAACGCGTCTTTCAAGAATTAAAGGAAAAGTTAATTTCAGCGCCAATGCTTACCATACCAACTAGTGGAGAAAGATTTAATATCTACAGCGATGCTTCTTATTAAGGACTCAAAAACATGCTTATGCAAGAAAGTAAGGTAATCGCCTATGGATCGCGATAACTGAAACTGCACGATGTGAATTACCCAACGCATGACCTGAAGTTAGTAGCCATTGTTTTTGCTCTCAAGATTTGGTGGCATTACCTGCTCAGAGAGAAGTTTGACCTATTCTCTAATCATAAGAGTATCAAGTACCTATTCTCCCAAAAGGAGCTGAATATAAGGCAGCGACGTTGGATTAAATTACTTAAAGATTATGACTTCACTTTGCAATACCAACCTGGTAAAGTAAATGTAGTCACATATGCTTTGAAAAAAAAACCCCATAGCAAACTCGCTTCTTTGATGATTAGAGAGTGGCAAGCATTAGAAACCTTGGTAGAATTTGATATTTAGGCCATGGGTTCAAGGAAAGCATATTGGATGCCTTGTTATAGAACCGACTCTTATCAGCCACATTATTGAAGCTTAGAAGAAGAACAAAGGACTGAGGCAATGGTTTAGAAAGTAGTAGCTGAGGATCCGGAGGAGTGAAAAATCAGATAAGATGGAAGTCTCTGATGTTGAGACAGATTTTGTGTGCCAAAAAAAGATGTATTAAGAGAAGAAGTGATGAATGAAGTGCACGGTCAAGATTAACAGTTCCCCTGGGTAGTACAAAGATGTACAAGGACCTGAAGAGAAGTTTTTGGTTGGAACTTATAAAGAGAGATGTTGTGGAGCACGTTTCGAAGTGTTTCACCTACTAACAAGTGAAGGCTGAGCATCAAAAGCCGTCAGGATTATACCAGGATGGAAGTAGGAGCACATCTCTATGGATTCATCATGGGATTGCCAAGGTCGCAACAAAACCATAACATAATTTGGGTAGTCGTGAATCGACTCACAAAGTCAATGCACTTCATTATGTACAATATAATGTATCTAGTCGAGAAGATGAGCCGACTGCACTTACAACAGATTGTTCGATTACATTACGTGCCCATTTTGATTGTTTTGAATCGTGATTCGCATTTTATAGCCAGATTTTGGGAAAGTTTGCAAGCAGCCATGGAGACTTCACTAAAGCTAAGTTCTGCTTTCCATCCCCAAACTGATGGACAAACAGAAAGGACTACCCAAGTGATGAAAGATATGCTACGTGCATGCGTGATCTACTTTAAAAATAGTTGGGAGACGCATTTGCCGCTCATTGAGTTTGCTTACAACAATAATTATCATTCAAGCATTGGAATGGCACCGTTCGAAGCATTGTACCAAATATCGTGTCACTTACCCCTTTAATGGGCAAAAGTTAGAGAGGCCAAGCTTTTGGTGCCAGATATGGTTCGCAAAACTAACGAGAAGATCAAATTAGTGAGAGAAAGGATGAAGGCAACCCAGAGCAGACAGAAGAGCTATGCGGACAAGCGCCATAAGGACCTGGAATTCTGTGTAGGAGATCATGTCTTGCTGAAAGTCTCTTCGGCAAGAGGAGTGGTAAGGTTCGGACAAAAAAAAAGGAAGCTTTCACCTCGCTACATTGGACCCTTTGAGATCCTAGAGTGTGTAGGTAAGGTAGCCTAAAAGTTAGCTCTGCCGCCAAAGATGTCTGGAGTTCATAGCGTGTTTCACGTCAGCATATTGAGAAAGTATGTGCACGGATCGACGCACAAGATTGACTTTAAAGACATTGAAGTGGACAGTCGAGTGTCGTACACCGAGAGAACATTATGAATTTTGGGAAGGGAGACCAATAAACTAAGGAATAAGGAGTTCCCACTGGTAAAAGTGCAATGAAAGCACCATGACGAGGGCGACGCATCGTGGGAGATGGAATCTACAACGCAAGAGAAGTATCGAGAGTTGTTTAGTGAGTCTTAACTCAGATTTCGGGGACGAAATCTTTTGTTGGGTGATAGAGAGATGTAACATCTGCCCATTTACCTGTATTTATCTATATATGGATGTATTATCATATTTTTGTATCCGTATATGTAAGATACGAATGTTTATGAATGATTTTTGAATGATAGTTAATATGTATGTTTATTCCTTAACCTTTGAACTCTTATAACAATAGAAGTATTAGAGAAGCAGGAGCTCGGAGCGCTCGAGGCGCCGGAGCCCTTGAGACAGGAGCACTCGAGATGTACGAGCACTCGAGCTAAAAAGTGGTAAAATGACTATTTTGCCCCTGGGCCTTGGAAACTCTATAAGTACCCTGCATTCTCCAGTATTTATTTCGTTTAACACTCTGATATACAGAGAGTTATTAGAGAGAGAGAGAATTCTTGAGAAATCTTCTTCTTCTTCTTGCATTTCACCTTGCATGGCCTCCCAAATTCATCATCCAACCATCTATATGCACACACACACACACACACACACACACACACACACACACACACACACACATTGCATGCATTTGAAGATTCTAGAGCTGAAGGAGCTGGAGTATCAAGTTTAAAAGAAGTATAGAAGAGGATCAACTCCAATTGAACTTACATAGAAGATTATTTCAAGATCATCACATACTTTCTTCATCATTTTCTTCATCTAGATCATCAAGATCCTAAGAGAGTCTTCTTACTCACTCTTTAACATGTTTTATTACGTTATCTTGATGATCTAGAGCCATGCACACTACAAGGAAAAATCTATTTATGTCACTTTTAAAATATTTTTTGTCACTTTTATTTTGGGTGACATAATTACTTCTCATATGTGGTTTTTATGTCGCTTTTTAAGTAGTTATGTCACTTTTTTTAAAAAACTGACATAAAAACTCTATTATTTATGTCAGTTTTTATAAAAGTGATATAAATAACAACGTTTTTATGTCACTTTTTTTTTTAAAAAGTGACATAAATAATATAGTTTATATGTCACTTTTTAAAAACCGACATAAATAAAAAACACGGTGGCAATTTTGTAAATCAAATATTTTATTTTTATGTCGATTTATGTTAAAAGTGACATAAAGGAGTATAGTGTTTTTTTTTTTGGCGAGCTAAAAACCAAAGCAGATCTAAATTTTTTTCACTCCCAAACGTCTCTAGATTCATTCCCAAACCCTCGATCTCTAAGACTCTCTCCATCACACCTCTCCCTCCACCATGGCGCCGCCGCCTGCTCACGTCACAACCTTCGTCGCCGCCTTCTCACACTGCAACTGCCGCCTCCTCCTCCTCTCAGCCACCGTAACTGCTGCCTTCTCCTACTCTCCAAGTTTCTCTCTCTCTCTCTCTCTCCCTCTCCCTCTCTCTATCTCTCTCTCTCCCTTCTCTGTTCATATACATTCAGATACACACACACATATATATAGGAAAAAGTTTTTATTATACACACACGTATCTATATATATCCACATATATATGCTATACAAAGCTGATAAAAGGGCACCTATTCACATAACCAGGAGCGTAAAGATTTGATTTTTGATTTTTGATTTTTTTTTTTGTTTTTCTTCAGAAATTAAAAAAAAATTGGTGAAATGAATAGGACTTTATAGTAAAGCTCAATCTGTAGTGCTAATTTGAGAACCTATTTCCTGGTTTGAAGAGGAAAACCTTAATTTGTTATTTATTGATTTTTTGGGGATTGGGTACTTTATAATTATAGATTAGCATGCTCTAAGGTTCAATGTTTTGATAGTAGAATTTTTTGTTTCATAATCTTTCTGTGGGAGGAAGAAAAGTAAACCAGATCTGTGAATAAGTGTCTTCTGGGCATAATTCTCCAATTACATTTTGAACCTAAATAAGCTTTCCTTCTTTGTAAACTGTAACTTAGGAGTTCCAGATTGAAGATTTCATACTAATTTGGATTATGATAGTACAGAACTGAACGAGGAACAAAACAAGCAAAGCGATTTTTTAGGTGCAACTTCTTTGCACTTTGGTCTGAAATCACGTTATGTTTATCATAGTTAGTAACCTATTTGAGAAGTGAAAGCCGTAGTAATGAACCACATTATCTATGATACAGGGAATTATCCTTTACTTTTATTGTGTGTACTCACAAGTGCTTATGGATTTGAGTTTTGATACTTGACCAGCGATCAAAACCTAATGTAGAAGAGATGAGAAGAGTCAGTAAAGTCCAAACTTACTCCAGAATTTTTAAATTATCACCATTGAAAAAATTTTGTTGCAAGTAAGCAGTTTGAGGTTAGCTCGTAGAGATAATTAATGAGGTCAGCTTAAGCTTCCATTTGTGCTTGTTTCCTTAAGAGGCCAAGTCAGCTTAAATCCATGGAAAGTTGGGATGGGCATTACGCTATTTTTGCATGTGAATAGACTCTGAAGAATGTATTTTGCCATAATTGCAAGCTAGTAATAAACGATGGAAATAACTTACTAGTAAATGTTCAATTATGATCATTCTCCAATGCTATTAGATTTTTGAATTCACAGTTAATTGATCTCATGTGTTCAACTGAGGCTCTAGGGCTTCAAGTTCAGCCAATCTGAGCTTTCCGTGACAGTCTATGCAGAAAAGATTAACATCATATCAAACTTAAGCTTGGAAAAGAGTTATTTTAAAGGGTCTTCAATGAGTCATCCTAGTGGTTATCGTACATCCAAGTTCCAACATTTTGGCACCATTTTGGTGCCAAATGATTGGAACTTTGAAAACCACCTAGCACCATAACATCCAAGATGTCCTAAACCACTAGGATGTATCTTAAAATTCTCTATTTTATATAATTCAAGTATACGTTGTCATATTGTGTATTCAGTATAGCTTCCAAGTGTCCACATACAGAGTTCTGTGAAAAATTCTTCATGGTAAGTTAGGAGATATACAAAGTTCTGTGAAAAATTCTACATAGTAAGTTAGGAGACATGGAAAATATATTCCCTACGAAGCTATTTAAATCAAATTGCGTTTACAAGTTCTACAATTTCGTGATTCAAACAGTTATTAACTTCTACAATGATTCACTTGAAAAAGTATTATATGTGCATAGGTTTTGTTGTTTACTTGTATTATTCAACTAAAGTTATACATGTTGTACATATGCATGTCCGTTAAAGGTTCCAAATTGGTAAACTTTCACCTTCAATGTCAAATTGTCAATTACTCCTTATGGCATGTAACTTTGAAGTTGCTGATGGACAGAACCCTGGTAATATGGCAACTTAAGTAGTTTTTATATATTGCATGAGGAAGAGACGAAGAGCTGATTTGTTTCTTTTTTGTGTTATGGAGAAAAATGTCAAGACGAAACCTGCAATTGATTCTTTCTTTATGTCGTCCTTATGATTGATTTTTTTAAGAGAGGGAGGGGTGGTTTCGATGATGGTTAAATCATGTACCTTTTGTGTGTGCCATGTTTGTATTATATGTAGCCAACTTGATAAAGTCGCGTATCATTCATTTGGGTCAACTACATGAATCATGTTTCACCAATCTTAATTAGAATTTGTACAAAATAAAATGCTGACAAATTGTTCTCAATGAAGGATAGATCAGTTGCTTTGCGATATTAGATTCTATTTCAGTTACTACACCTCTTTTAACTTTTCATGTCATAGGAGCAATATCAGTTTCTAACACTGTTCATGAAAAAAAAATGAGAGGCTATTTTTAGCTGCACTATTTGTTTAGTTTAATACATAAATAGCATATCGGGAGGTCTTAGGTACAAATATGGCTTCCAATATTCATTGATTAGTCTCCGACAAAGTTGTTGAAGAAAGTTAATATGTACTGGTCAAGTGTTTATGTTTTCAACATCATAGTGGTTTAACTTTGTCTCAAACTTGTAAGATCATTAGTGGTTTTGTGACTTTTGCTCAAATGGCATTAAGCCTTTCCGCTATTTTATATCGTAGTACATGCACATCAGCATGGGAATTCTGCATCGGATCTTACAATTTTTATATGTTAATTTTTAATTATTACACCCAAGTAATGTCATAAACACTCGTATGATGTATGCATGGTGCATGACCATGGATATTAATGCAATCATTATAATATAGACGTTCTTATAAGTGTTATTGATTTTTTTTTCTTACATGCTTGGGCTTGGTTTCACCTAGTGGGGATATCCATTTTATCAGGGAGTAATTAAAAATTTCATCCATTAATGTAGTTCTTTAAATTATATTTCTTTTTCATCTCTTTAATTGCATTGTGTAGAACATGATTTTGAACACTTGTTTACAACCTTTATTTCATGATGGGATGAAAAAATGGAGTTGTTGCAAGAAAAAAAGTCATGATTTCAGCCTGTTTCTAGAAATTCCAGGGTGAGTTATGTTTGTAAATTATTGTGGTTATTTTATCCATTTCTAATTACTATCGTCATTTTTAATATATATATATATATATATATATATTTCTAATGTTATTGGCATTTGTTAGAGTTTTCACCTTGATATGGCGAATTCACATGTCATTGTGTTAGACTGTGAACCGAAATCACAAAGGTGACAAAGTAAGGACGTGAAATCCTTATTTATATATACCACTTTATTTACGGCATCGATTTCAACTTCTGTTGTAGTTGCTAATCACGTGGATTCTGAAATCATTCTATTTGTTTCTCTTGATGATCGCTTCTGTAAATTCATTTTATTGTTTTTATTCGAGGCATCATTTTGTTTTGATCTATTTTGTTATTGTGACGTCCCCATGCTACATTAATCACGAATCTCCCCTTAATTTTACCACAGGAGGTTTAAAAATCGTTCTATATTATATCTCTCATAATAAGTGTTCAACAAAGGATGTCTAAATACTCTCTCTCTCTCTCTCTCTCTCTCTCTCTTTCTCTCTCTCTCCACAGAAGATAGTTGAACCATCAACTCCAAATTCTAAACTCTCATCAATTCTATTTTTTTTTTGCTTGGAACTCTCATCAATTCTATTACTAGTGCATTTGTCTCTCCCATGATTATTAATCATTAGATGGACTACTGTTTGTCGTTATAATTCCCCTTCTAGACGAAAGGAATGGATTATTTTGTAGACTTTACATTTCACACCTTTGATCACAAGACACTTGAAATAATTTCATGGAAGAAAGAATTGAAGGCCATAAACTCCTTATAGGCACCATAGTATTCCGTCCATGTTCAGTTTCTATTTGTTTCATTTCATTTACTCTACCACAGAAGTAAGCAAATCTGGTCCTCTGGTTGAGCATTATCGTATGATTGCAGCAGGTGTCTCTATTACTATTTATTTGGATTCTATGCCTCCTTTTTTCTACAAAATCTTTATCTCATGTTTAGGAAAGAAAGGCAGGTTATGCATTGTCTAAATACCTATTAGGCTCCATTTGATTCTCATAAATATTTCCATGGAAGGACAGGGAATGCTTAAAATGGCTTCTTTTCATTGTTGTATTTACTGGATCCTCTATTTAATGGACAATCATGAGTGTGGTGGTTGAAAGTAGAACATTTATATATTGAAAAGTCGAAGATGCTTGAGAATTAGTTTGTTCTTCAATGGATGCTTGAGAATGAGTTTGTACTTGAATGTGTGCTGTCATTCACATTGTAAAGTGGTATACTAAACCACTGAAGTATAGTGGCTATGGAGTGATTGGTTTACACGGATTTCTTGCATTATAAAAGATGATTACTTTTATGCAACAGGGCTTTACTTTTTAGACTTTTGGTCACTTTTAAGACTTCTGGTCTCATTTGTTTCAGCAAGAGCTTTGCAAGGAAGTGGCCTTCAACATTCAACCTTGCCTCTCTAAAAAAAAATTGCCTCCCTCATAGGTACTGTTCTTAAACCCTTCGATTTTTATGATATTTTAGAAAAAAAAAAAAAATGGGTAATAGGGTCAAAGATTTTCCTGTTATCTTTTTTGTGGACTCTATGAACGTAGAGTTGGGTTTACTTTGGTGCTCTAGGATCACAGTGGACAAAGGTTTCATTTTTTTTGGATTTTTTGTTGATAGCCACGGAGTTTTTGGTTATTTATTTTGTCATTTGAATGTGGATACATAGATCTTATGTTGAAAGTGCTTTTTTTAATGCGATCAATTGTGTTTGGATTTCACAACCAATCTAATATTGAGATCGATAAACAAAACCATTCTGATCAACTTGGTACTTTTTAGGAGAAAATTTTGGTGCTAAAGCATTTTCGATATAAAAGAAGTTTTGGGGCCAAAAGGTTTTTGTAAACACTTCCCAGTTCAAAAACTATTTTTTTTCCTACAGTGCACACGTGCATAATAGCCCAAGTGAAACACATGTGCACAACAACACATGTGCATGGTAGAACACGTGCACAGCAGCAGCATGTGCAGGTGCACAGTAGCTACAACACAGCACGTGCTAGAAAGAAAAATAGAGACTTGTTGACAAGAGAAGAAATTGATAATTGAAGAGATTGACATGTGAATTTTTTTCCTACAGTGCACACGTGCATAATAGCCCAAGTGAAACACATGTGCACAATAGAACACGTGCACAGTAGCAGCATGTGCAGGTGCACAGTAGCTGCAGCACAACATGTGCTCGAAAGAAAAATAGAGACTTGTTGACGAGAGAAGAAATTGATAATTGAATAGATTGACATGTGAATTTATGGATGTGAAAGAAGTTGATTCAAGACAATGCTGTTCCTGATGGATTTAAAGCAAAATACCTCAAAATTTACTAAATTAATTGTTTCTTATTCTTCTATTTGAAATTGCATTTGTCAAATTAGTGTTTAAATTTGAACATGTAGATTGTAGACTTCTTTAGCTTTGATTGTTGCACAATAGATATTCAACACATGCATCATAAGATGGATTTACATGTGTCAAAGTGATACCTATCTTTGGTGTATTGTCTATTACATTTGGATTTAGTTTATATAACAAAGAATTGGACAAAAGCTTTTATTTTGGATTTTATTTTAAGTGACACAATTATTTCTCATGTGTGTTTTTTATTTCCAGTTACTCTCCACCAAACCCTCGACTTTTTGGGGTCACTTTTTGGGTTTGGAGCCAAAAAAAAATGGTTGCTGCTGCTAGATGTGTGCTTAGTGCCTCAATATACTCGTTTTTTCTTAAATTATCGTTTAATTGATCGATATTGGAAGAAGGCAGGTGCTTAAAAGGCTATGTGTTTTGTGCATCTCTCTAGTCTTATAAAATTTGCATCACACATATTATGGTTCCACCACTTGATGCATTTTCATTCACTTAATAATCTCTTCTGAGTAGTGTTTGTAGCAGCGCATTTCCATTGCATACGCATATTCTTTTCAGTTTCTTCTACTTTCTACTAATTATTGCTACCAATTTGTTATTTGGACAACCACACAAACACAAATACATTCCAAATTATTTAATCTCTACACAAATATATTGAAATACCAACAACTTGCTATAGTTTAAACAACTTGATTATGTGAAATAGATTACTAACATTTGCTAAACTCATTTGCTACTTCTTGATACGCCCAAAATTAGCTCTATCCTATGACCGAGCGGTTCCACTCACTGACCAACCCCTATCTCGACCAAGTCATGCACAGTTCCTTGGACAAGCATTAGCCCGAGCAGTCTGGTCTACTCGAGAATTCCCGAGCGATACACACAATGTCAACAAGTTGGGAGTACAATACAGGCTCGGTCCGTATATGCGCAGTCCTGCTAGGCCCGCGAGACACGCCCCAAAATATTCCAAACAAGTTCCTACACAAGTTTGAAGACTAATGGAAAGTGCACATTGTTTCCTGATCCAATTAGGAAACCCCCACAATTGATGCTAATCAATCCTAAATCAGATTGTATTACTTAATCTGTATCTATAAAAGAGACCACTCACCTCCTTTTATGGGAAAGTGCACGAGTAGCTCTCTTGCATCTATAAAAGAGACCACTCACCTCCTTTATGGGAATCAACTTTTCAGTCTGTATAGCACCCCTATAGCAATCATAATCATGCCCGGCCGATCTCTGGTAGCTCCAAACTGTTGTTGGTTCACAAAAGGTCCCTGGCTTTTTTATAGTATAGTGAACGTACTCAGACACACACGTGAAGATAGGTTCCTTCATTAACAAGGTCGAACCATATACAAATATGCTACCTATATCTCTCTTCTTCTCTTCTATGCTTTGTGTATGCTATTAAACCCTAGATATATCCAATACCAAAAAATTAAATCATCGACTTGGCACCGTCTGTGGGAAACGATAGTTTTTCAGAAGCAAATCACTTAACTGATTGTCATGCCTCCGAAGAAGGTTAAGAAGGTTGCGCAGCAGGCCAACCGGGATGTTCCGCCGGCCCCGGCGTCAGCTGCAGCGGTCCTGACACCGGAGAAGTTCACCGCCACCCTCGCACATCTCTTAAAGATCCAGCGTCAAACCCAGCAGTAGATCGAAGCCCTGCTGGCTCAACAAAGCAATCTTCCAGTGGCTGGGAAATAGCCCGGGAACGTTGAGTACAGTCGGGAATCGATCTTGACCAGACAACGTGCCCGAACCAACCCGTCCCGTGCTGAGGATGCCACAGACATCAACGATAGGCATACTGTCCAAGAGGAAAGGCAGGAATGCATGGTCCGAGAATCGGTCCAGGGTTACTCGGTCAAGAGCCAAGGTGGCCTTAGGCACACGATCAAAGAATCATAGCCGAACCTGATCCCAGACGACAGCACACCGCCATGAGAAAGAAGCCTCTTCCACTGACCCGACCTACGTCCCGGATACCGGTCAGGGAAGTGTGATGACCCGTATCAAGAATTTGGAGAAACAAATAGATGGCATAGCCAAGGACCTGGGCCAGGATGCTACTCATATCAATACCGAGACACAGTCACCGCTCTCCAGCCAGATCACAAGATTTACCCTCCTGCACAAATTTAAACAACCTTGCCTAGATTCTTACAACGGCTCGGGAAGTCTGGTCGAACACGTTCAAACCTATAAGGCTCAGATGGCCCTAGTCGCCAACACCGACGAACTGTATTTCCTAGCCTTCCCCAGCACTTTGAAAGACCCAGCCGCTAAATGGTTCTACTCCTTGAAGCCCCGATCGATCAGCAGTTTTAAGTAACTTAGTAAGCAGTTCATCAACCAGTTCGTCGGTATGTATGAACGGCCAAAGCCTGACATACAGTTGCTGACAGTCAAGCAAAGGAATAATGAGTCCCTCAGGGAATTCACCGACCGATTTAATCAAGAAAAGCTCGGGATCTATGATCTCGATGAAACCGTCGCTATTATAGCCTTCTGCTCGGGTTTTCAACACACCAAGTGCTCTACGTCGTTTCACAGAAATCGGCCAAAAACCTTGGTTGAACTTGCAGAGAGGGTTGGAAAATATGTTTGACATTGAAGAATTTCTAAAGACCAAAGACCCAGGGCACGTAAGTGGCGAGTCTTCAAGTAAGCAGAAGCAAGAACAGCCCAGGAAGAATAATTTAAAGAAGCCCAGAAGCTCTAGCAGCCCCTCCAGTACTCAATGGTCAGAGTCCAATAGCCCCGACCCGATCTCCAGTTCACAACGGTCAGAGTCAGGCAGTCCCGACCCGACCTCCAGTTCACAGTAGTCAGGGTCTGGCAACCCCGACCTGACCTCCAGCTCAGACTAATTAGGAGCCTGGTGATTCAGACCCAACCTCTTGTCTCCAACAATCCAGATGAGCTCAACTACAGTGGTACTTTTGCCCGATCATAGAACAAAGCTTCACAGACTGTCTAGGGGCCACCACAAAGACCTCGGGATCATATCCGAGGCATCCTGCAAAGACCTCAGGCCACACCCAAGGCACATAAAAAGACCTCGGGTTCACACCCAAGGCACCAAAAGACCTCGGGATCACACCTGAGGCACCATCAAAAGACCTCGGGATCACACCCGGGGCATCAAAAGACCCATGCAACTATCAACTTTCCAGGTCGGCAGTGTGCAGTAATTATTCCTACAACACCTACCTCAACAAAAGTTGGGGGGCAAGGAGGGATAAAAACTATAGGAGGTCACACCAAGTATTTACAGGCCTTGGGGTTAACTAAGTGAAACTCTTAGACAACCCGGGAGCCTATAATACTCAGAGGCACCAACTCCACTTAGGTCCGAACTGACAATGGAGGTTATCCTCTTTGGTTGGCCCATGATAGAGGGGTAAAAAGACCCTAAAGCAACACACTTTAGGTCGGCTCTACCAACATGGTCCAACTCTTCTCCCAATAGTCTTGACGAAGGCTTGCTGAGTGGAAGATAATCATCCTGGGGAGCTATCGCAAAAAGGACCCTAAAGCAATACGCTTTAGGTCGGCTTTCCCAACATGGTCAAATTCTTTTATCCACAACCTTGATGAAGGTTTACGGGTAGAAGATAACCATCCTGGAAGATAACTTAAGCAAAAGACTCTGAATTAAGCTGAGTCTCAACTATTGGCCAATTCCCAAGCACTTAAAGATTCCTAACTAGGCTCTTAGCTAATTCTCGAGAACTCAAAAGACTCAAAAGTTCCAAGGTAACTTTCCCGAGCGATCAACAGATTTCTAAACTTGCCCTGATATAGCATCCGGCCAACCTTAGAAATGGGTGGGCAGCTGATACGCCCAAAATTGCCTCTATCCTATGACCGAGTGATTCCATTCAGTGATCGACCCCTATCTCGACCAAGTCATGCATAGTTCCTTGTACAAGCATTAGCCCAAGCGGTTTGGTCTACCCGAGACTTCCCGAGTGATACACATAATGCCAACAGGTCAGGAGTACCATACAGGCTCAGTCCGTACAGCTGTAGTCCAGTCAGGTCTACGAGACACGCCCCAAAATTAATATTCCAGATAGTTTCCTACTCAAGTTAGAAGACTAATGGAAAGTGCACATTGTTTCCTAATTATTGTTTCCTAATCCAATTTAGAAACCCCCACAATTGATACCAATCAATCCTAAATTAGATTGTATTACTTAATCTGTATAATTCCATGTACGAGTAGGTCTCTTGTATCTATAAAAGAGACCACTCACCTCCTTTATGGGAATCAACTTTTTAGTCTGTATAGCACCCCCTATAGCAATCATAATCGTGCATGGCCGACCTCTGGTAGCTCCAAACTGTTGTTGGTTCACCAAAGGTCCTTGGATTTTTTATAGTATAGTGAACGTGCTCAGACACACACATAGACGTAGGTTCCTTCATTAACAGGGCCGAACCACATACAAATATGCTGCCTATATCTCTCTTCTTCTCTTCTCCGCTTTGTGTATGCTATTAAACCCTAGATCTATTCAATACCAAAAAATTGCATCATCACATCTTACACTCTTCATTCTCCTAGTTCCAAGTATATTAGCAGTAAAACAAACTTCCAATTAAACTCTACAAATAACTGATGAAAGGGCATCAACCAAATTCAGAATTGGTCTACACAATCACTTACTACAAATTGGAACTGACTAGGAATGTACATAAAAGATGCTTTACAAACTGAAACAAACTTTAAATTTAGGTCCTTTTGCAGACACAAATGCATGTTAAATATTTCTTTCTGTAATTCTTCTGCTATGTACTTTTGTCACTTCGGGTTTATGGTTATGCCATGGTACTATATAAATTTTGATGAGGTCTTTAATTTGCGACTATAAGTAAGCGGTACAAACTTTGCTAATCGTTGTGCTTATTGAATGTAGTTACAGATTGAGGCGTTCATATTTAGCAAAGGCTTGATTCCAAGTGAGAAAGCATCTTCCACCAGAGATTGGCTCCTCTACACTTTTCCTCGGATATTCCAGCTCAGCTTGAAGGTACGACACTCCTTTACTTATCCCTGCTGATTGCTTCATGAGGCTTTCCACTCAAATGTGTGTTGTCGAGCAAAAATAGGCTTATTTCCCTGCCAGTTCAAATATGATCGGGAATGAACAAGTCCTAATTACACTCCTTAATTCACATTTGTTAGTACTTTTTATCCTATTATTGTATTTATATTTCATTTTTCATTTTCTGTCAGGTTTTGGAAGAAAACAAGAATCCAGGCCAAAAAGGGTGTAAAAATAGACTGAAAGGAGCAGAAAAAGCCACATCGCGCGAGCGGCCTGCTCACGCGACAAATCCGCACCTCGCTTGTGCGGCCCACTTGCACGACCTCCTGAAAATGCGCTCGCGTGGCCTGCTTGCGTGATCCGTACAAAAAACCAAAAATGCGTATTTTTAAGTGCTGAAGACCCCTACGCGAACGGAATTGGCTAATTACGTCCAGAAACGTAAATGAAGCAGTTTTAGTGCGATTAGGTTTAGGAAAGCCTCCAAACTTGCTCCAAAACTATATATATCCTATTTTAATTCATTTTTGGGTTAGACACAACATTATACACATCCTTATACAACAAAAACTTCATCCATTGAAAGGAGGAAACCAAAGAGAAGAAGAAGAAGACCAAGGATTCCCATGGCCTCCTCCATCATCCTCTTGCCATTCTTCGATTCTATGGCTACTTAGACCAAGATCTAGGGTTTCAATGAAACCCTAGCCAAGTAATAGGGTGTTATTTAAGTTTTTTTTTTCTTTTAGATTTATTATGTATGGATGATGATTACATGTTCAGAGGATTTTTTATAATAAAATCGAACTTCTATTGATTAAATCGTTACTTTCAAAGTTTGTTCTTGTCTTAGATCTTTTTTGAATGTGATGTGCTCAATGATCTATTTGATGTGCTTGTATGGATTATTTACATGTAATGGTGCATAATTGAATTATGATATCAAGTAGTCGAATAGTTCATGCCTAGAGAAGACGGAGTGTGCCGCAACCCTAGTTTAGTGTGAGACACTCTGTGCCAGCCGAAGATGAATTATGTTGATGCTTGAATCGTAGTTATCTTCTTGACGGAGGAATTGGGCTTGTAGCTATGATTCCCCATTATCATCCAACGTGATAATCTAATTGAATGCATAAATAACCTTAATATGAAGCTAGTGGTGGATTTGCAATCCTAGGTTCAATACATATATTTATCAAAATAACTTTTAATCGCTTTCATAATTAGATTTATTTCGTTAGTTTCTTAGTTTAACTAAAATCAAAATTGAAATTCTATTTTCTTAATTAACTAGGTTTGGGTTTTAAAATTAAAGTGCTTTAGTATTTCAATCAATGTGGGTTCAACCTTTATTTCCACACTGCAAAACTTTTAAAGTAAAGCATACTTTTTATCTTGATTCTGACAAGATCAATTTTTGGCACCGTTGCCGGGGATTGCAAATTACTACCTCTAGTTTTAGAATCTTAGTTTAGTTAATTCGTAAATATTAGTTTAGGTTTACTTTTTCTTATTTTCAATTTTTGTTTTGAGGCACTAACTTTTTCATTTGTTTTGTAGTTTCTCAAGCCATCAAATTTGAGCGTTTTGGAGTAGAAGAGCTTAGCACATCAAAGGAGCTTACGCGAAAAAATAAATAAATAAATAAACAAAAAAATCAAGTAAATCGCTTCCTTTAAAATTCGCTTCAAACCACTGTAAGTGAGGGCGTTGAGACGCACCATTTGTATTGGTTTAGGGGTGATTTGCATGTGTATTAGCTAGGAAACGCAGGGCGCTGGGCTTTGACGCGAATCACTGCATTACAGGATAAATTTCATGCATCATAGTAGTTGTGTGCTTGTTGTCTTATTTGCGTGATTGTCTTTCATATTTGTTTGAGTCAGTCTTTATCTTAGTGTCATTTTTTTTTAGTTTATGTTTGGTACGTGTTCGAGTAAACCCGCTTTACATTCTTTCGACCCTGAACTTGATCGTACCCTAAGAGTCCTTAGGTCATCAACCCAAGCTTCTAGAGCTCGGTTGCTAGATGACGAATCAACTCCGAAACCATCGTCGTTATTTCAGGCCGAAATTCATAGTACCCTTAAACGTTTAAGAAAAACTCGAACTATTAACATTGAACCTATTCCAATGGCCGACTTTGGAAACAACAGGAACAACCAAAATAATACAAATAACCCTAATGTACCTCCGCCTCCTCCGCTTAAAGATTATTTCATTCCTACAGCCTACACGCCACAAACAGGTATCGAATTACAGGAGGTGATGGCATCTCACTTTGAGATAAAGTCATCTACCATCACGCTACTCCCTTCATTCCATGGCCATATTAAAGAAGATCCTTATCATCACTTAGGAGAGTTCTAAGACATATGCTCTACATTGAAAATCCAAAATCCAACTGATAATGAATTAAAATTGCGTCTCTTCCCATTCTCTTTAAAGGATAAAGCTAAGTATTGGCTCCAATCTCTTGAGCCAAACACTATTAAAACATGGGAAGCATTACATACCGCAGTTTTACAAAATTTTTTTTCCATCACAAGAACTAATCAAATAAGAAAATCTATGATGAACTTTATGATGCAAGATGGGGAAACACTCTATGACACTTGGGAACAATTTAAAGAATTATTGCGCTCTTGCCCACATCATCAAATTCCCAAGTGGCAATTGGTACAGATCTTCTATGAGGGACTTGTTTCCTCACTTCGTACTACCGTCGATGCCATTTGTGCAGGTACCTTCCTACACAAAAGTGTCAATGAGGCATAGAAAATTTTTGAAACGTTAAGCAAAAACTCGATGCACCAAGCCATGTCCGTTCGTCCTGAGGGGTGTCTTCCACCTAAAACCAAGCGAGAGGAACGTTTCGAGTCAAGTCATTCAATCGAAATACTAGAACTATCTAGAAAACTTGACCAACTCGTAAGGATGGGAAATATGTCTAGTCCACCTCCTTCTGAAGTATGCGCATTGTGTTCTGAACCTTCTCATAATATCTTCGCATGTCCTTCTGCTTCTCAATTTCTGGAGTTTGTCGGGCAACACATTAACTATTCAACAATTCCCACGAAATGCTCACAACCCTTTGGGAAATAATTACGATGCGCCATGGAGAAGTCACCCAAATGTTGGCTGACGATCTCAAAATAATGATGGTCCATATTCCTCCCAAAGACCTCAAATTGAAACTAACTTTCCCAATGCATGGCAACATCAGTCTTAACAATATCAATATACACAACCCAACCCTCCGCCTCCTTCACCTTGCATTTGAGGAAAAGTGTTGGCCTTACTTGAAAGTTTTGGTTCGATGATCTAGTTCGTACACTCTCACACACAATCCATTGCAAAGCTGGAGTCCCAAGTGGGACAAATAGCTAACACACTAAACCGTTTGATCGAGGGTAAGTTTCCAAGTCAACCTATTCAGAAACCTAAGGGACAATACGAGGTGGGTTGTAGAGTAAGCAAGTGAACGATGTTTCAACTAGGACGACTCTATAGAGCTCGCTCTCTCTCTCTCTCTCTCTCTCTCTCTCTCTCTCACACACACACACATACACACACAAATACACACACACACACTGTAACACCCACTCCCGCGAGCAGAATTTAATTGTATTTAGCATGCATATTAATATTTTATTAATGATGTGATTATTTGTGTTAAGTGAGTTTTAACACACTAAGATGATTAGGGGTGTCTAGTTTGGAACCCCAAAGATAAGCCAAGTGGCAGTCCTAGTTTGGGACAGTTATGTTAGGTCCCTGTGTGATAGGACAGATATGGAAAATTAATCCTTATGTGCTTAACTGTTTATTAAGGCATATGTGAATATTTTAGTATGTTATTTTTAATAACATGTTACTTGTTAGAGACCACTCTTATGGTCCGCTAGGGATACCTTTGTGAGGATGAATTGGACACGTTGCATAATTAGTAGGTTAATTGGAAACTTCATAAAATTATGTGGGACCACTTATAGGACCCACGCTTGACATAGACAAACACTCATTTAAGTTTGGGATAGTTTTAATAAGTTTCATTAACTAATAGTGGTATAAATGTAAAACTGAGGAAACCTGGCGAGGCAAACATAAAAAAAAATGGTAAAACATGGCTCGCATGCCAATCGACATGTGCCGATGACTCATCATGCCTTGTTATCACCTTCATCAAAACAATGAAATGAGTTACAGAAAGAATTCATACGAAATTCTCGATGACTGAATCGATGCCGATGTTCACGATGCCAATTGACGCACTTAACGACGTGTAATTTCAAAATAGGCTACATATTTGGACTCCTAGAGGTGAGTCTAACGTGTGTGTACTAATTTTATTGCATTTTAAGACAGTTTTTCTACGCCCCAATTTGGGAGCTTAGCTCATAATTTGCTAATTTGATATAGAAATTGTACCTGGTAATCACTAGGCTCTTAATTCAGCAAATAGGAGCGAAATCCTTGAGGTGAGTGACAATAATTGTGAAATATGGATGATTAGATGTTTGAGATTATCTCTGTGATGATTAGCATGTCTATTACTATAATTTCGTATATCTAGTTGTTAGTGGGCAAACCCATGTGGTTACTAAGACCTATATAATTTGTGAATTGCACGGTGTAATGAATATGTGAGCCTGTTGAGCTGTCAATGTAGGTCAAATGGGAACTTGTACTTTCCATCAGAATGTGACTAGGTGCCTCAATGGCCATGAGGTCGCACGTCTGACGGAAAGAGGCGTGGGTCTCGGTTAGTTGCGCAGACTAATGGAGTAGTCGCGGGCTAACGTGAAAGGGTGGTGCTTGCTTTCCCGGAGACCATAGTTATGTGTAGAAAGATGAGATTGAGCATGTCTATTATTCATGTTTATAGTTATTAGCATTCACCAGCATATAGCTGATATATTATAGTGGTTATTAAATAACCATTGTAGGTGATAAAGGCAAGTTGGTGAAAGATTGAAGGTTTGGAACTCAATAAAGAATTGGCGAGGCAACGTGGGTGTGGGGCTATTGGCTTGGTTAATATAGAGAATGACTTGTATAAATGGTGAACTTGTATCTTGTTTTAAACTTGTAATATGGTTGGATTTCGGTTTGTACTTGGGAAATCATGTTAATTGTTTGGCTAAGTGGTTTATGTAAAACTAGTTGGGAATCTCAACAATGTTACCTTAGTTACTGGTTTATATAAGTTTGGACTCTAGAATCATGTATTAAACTAGACGTAAGATTATCTCATGTAATATATGAGTGGTATTGTGTTGAACACATTTGGTTTGATCGCATTTTATCAGGTCTTAGGTACGTTTGAATTGGTATTGGCTTTTACACAGGGCTGCTACAGAATTTATGATTCTGCTGCATAAACCAGTCTATCAGATACGCGATCCAGTCGACTGAATCATGAAGAAGAATGTTAAAATTCTAGGGTTGAGGGTGTTCAGTCGACCAGAGCCAATATCCAGTTGGGCGGGCCTCAAAATTGTTAGTCGACCGGATCAGGGAATTCTAAAAAAAAATGCTCTCTGTAATTTGGTGTCCAATCGACCGGGTTCTCAATCAGTCGACTGGATACTCTGTTTTAAAAATGCTTTGTTTTCAAGAGTGCTTTAATTGGGTATAGCATTTTATGACTCTGATTTATTGTTAATAATGGATCCTTAGGAGTGTAATAGGAGCCTTTTGGTGGCGTGCCACGTGTCCTGGAATCGTATGTGCGATTCCAGGGCGTGACATTTAGTGGTATCAGAGCAATAAACTTAGAACTTTGGGTACGAGAGAAGACGACTTGAGAGAACTTGATAAAGATGAGTAATTAGATGCATATCATGAATGATATGAATGTTGCATGTTATAATGGTGTAGCATGTATGGTATTTATGTGTATTGATTGGCAGGTAAGAAATGGCAGACCCAAACCGAGAACATTCACCACATTCGAGGTTGGATCATTTGGAGGATATTGTGAGTAATTTTGTCAGAGCTGCTAGTGATAGAATACCAACGGGTGAGAATAGACCTGCAAATCCACGACACGAACGGGGAATCATTGAGCAGTTCTATAAACGGAAGCCACTATAGTTTGAGGGAGGTCCTAACACGTCATTAGCCGATCGTTGGTTAATGGATATGAAGCACATTTTCCGGGCTGTGAAGTGTACAGACACTGAAAAGATTATATGTGCCACCAATACCCTAAAAGGGGGAGCTCAGAGTTGGTGGGCAAACCAAATTGCTCAAGGACCACCAGAAACGTGGAGACGGTTTGTGAAGGAGTTTAACAAATGATACTTTCCGGCATCGGCAAAGACACAACTGAGTCGAGAATTTGCAAATTTACAACAAGGGGACATAACTGTCAATGAGTATGCTACAAAGTACAATGATTTACTCCGCTTTGGATATCGCTCTACTCCAAGAGAAGTTGACAAAGCTCGGAAGTTTGAGGAGGGGTTGAGAGATAACATTCGTAGCCGTGTTGATATACTTCAACACCAAAGTCTGGTCGATGCTCAAGATGTTGCTTTGATAGTGGAAAAAGATATTGAGAAATTCAAACAAGGGCAGCAAGGCAAACGAGTGTATGAGGATAAGGGGAAAGGGCAAGGGTTCTCTAAGAGAACATTTCTTCACATGGTTCAGGCTCGGGTACAAGGAGCCGAGGGAGAAATGCCTACACCGGGGAAACTACCCCAATATACCCAACATGCAACCGACGACACATGGGAGCTTGCCACCTTACTTTGATATGTAACATTTGTAAATATTTAGGGCATGTTGCCCCGGTATTGTCTGCAAGTCAGAGCTCAGAGCATGGGAGGTTCCAATCTGGAGGTAAGAGGTAGATGTTACACTTGTGGGGTACTGGGACATCACTCTAAAGATTGTCCGACGAAAAAGCAACAAAGCACGAGTTCGATGGCTACAACCGCGGCAAGATTTGGAACCAATATGGATAAGGGGAAGGGGGTTGAACCAAGGCAAGAGAGGTTTTACCAGTTGGCCCCAGGAGATATTTCAGCTACCGACTCCATCGTATCAGGAATATTATCAATTTGTTCGCATCCAGCTCATGTTTTGATAGATTCGGGGTTGACACACTCTTTTGTTGCACGTGAATATGTTAAACACTTACATGGCATGTCCGAACCCTTGGGATATGATTTATCAGTATCTTTACCACTCAGTACACTGAAGATGACATCTACAGCTTTTTAGGCATGTGACATCCGGGTAGATGATAGAACATTGATTGTCAACTTGATATCGTTGACCGTTAATTATTTTGATGTGATTTTGGGTATGGATTGGTTATTCGTGAACCAAGCTTTTGTTGACTGTGAACGAAAAAGAGTTATTTTCTGACCACCGGGGCAGGGAGAATTTATTTTTTCAGGGGATTGGTGTCGTGGCACCACCATTCTTGGTGTCGGCAATTCGGGTGGGTAAATTATTGAAACAAGGCTATCAAGGATTTTTATGCTCTATAATTGATACACGGGTTACAGGCACCAAGGTAGAAGATATATCAGTAGTACGGGAGTTTCCAGATATATTTCCCGAGAACTTGCCAGATGAGTTGATTGATCAAGAAATTGAATTCACTATTGAGGAAGCTTCGAGAACACAACCTGTGTCAAAGACATCGTACAGAATGGCACCAGTAGAACTCAAAGAACTAAAGATTCAACTACAAGAATTGTTGGATAAGGGGTTTATCCGGCCTAGTGTATCACCGTGGGGTGCACCGGTCTTATTTGTCAAAAAGAAAGATGGAACCATGAGGATGTGTCTCAACTACAGTGAGCTGAACAAGCTAACTATCAAGAACAAGTACCCGTTACCCAGAATTGATGACTTGTTCGACCAACTCCAAGGAGCTAAAGTATTTTCTAAAATTGACTTGCAATCGGGCTACCATCAGCTGAAGGTGAAAGAGGAGGATGTGGAGAAGACTGCATTTAGAACTCGCTATGGCCATTATGAGTTCCTTGTCATGCCATTTGGAGTTACTAATGCACCGGCTGCATTCATGGATTTGAATGAACCGGGTATTTAAGGATTACTTGGACGAGTTTGTAATTGTTTTCATTGATGACATTTTGATATATTCCCAGAGTGTAGAAGACCATGAGAGGCATCTTCGGTTAATTTTGCAACGACTCCGAGAGAAGAAGTTGTTTGGGAAGTTGAAGAAATGTGAGTTCTTGTTAACCAAAATTGCATATTTGGGCCATGTAATATCAAAGGAAGGTGTATCAGTGGATCCACGAAAAATTGAAGCTATAGCTAATTGGAATCCGCCAACCAATGTGTCAAAAGTAAGAAGTTTCTTGGGTTTAGCCGGTTACTACCGAAGGTTCGTGGAGAATTTCTCAAGAATTGCGACACCTATGACCCGACTAATGAGGAAAGATGTGCCATTTGTATGGGAGCCCTGAGTGTGAAGAAAGGTTTATGGAATTGAAGACTTGACTTATGTCAGCACCGATCTTGACTATTCCTTCAGGTACTGAGGGGTTTAGTATTTATAGTGATGCTTCGCATCGGGGGTTGGGATGTGTCTTAATGCAAAACGACAAAGTTATTGCTTATGCTTCGCGATAACTAAGACCACATGAAGTTAACTACTCGACGCATGACTTGGAGTTAGCAGCTGTGATATTTGCCTTGAAGATTTGGCGACATTATCTATATGGAGAAAGGTGTGAGATTTACACTGATCACAAGAGTTTAAAGTATCTCTTTACCCAAATGGATTTAAACATGCAACAAAGGCGTTGGCTAGAATTAATGAAGGACTACGGCGTAACTATTCACTACCATCTGGGGAAAGCCAATGTAGTGGCTGATGCGCTAAGTTGAAAATCAACAAATAATTTGATCTATGCCCTGACTACTCAGAAAAAACTAATACAAGAAATGGAAAAGCTGAAATTGGAAGTAATTCCAGAAACTAGAGGTGCTTTGATGTCGGCAGTCATCGCACAACCATCCTTAGTAGATGAAATTCGCAGCAAACAACTTCAAGATCCAGAATTGAAGAAGATTTGTGATGGAATACCTGAGGGTAAGCAGCCAGAGTTCACCTTTGAAAATGGGATACTGAAGTTCAGGAATCGGGTTTGTGTACCCAGTATAGATCGAATCAAGGAAACAGTTTTAGAGGAGGCACATAACACTAAGTATTCAATCCACCAGGAAGCACAAATATGTACAGTGACTTACGGGAAATTTATTGGTGGTCTGGAATGAAACGAGAAGTGGCGGAATATGTAGCCAAGTGTGTAGTTTGTCAACAGGTAAAGGTAGAACATCAGAGACCTACAGGACAATTAATGCCATTACCTATACCGAGATAGAAATGGGAGAATATTACAATGGATTTTGTGTCAGGTTTGTCGAGATCAAGAAAGTCAAATGACTCTGTTTGGGTAATCGTTGATCGATTGACCAAGTCAGCACACTTCTTGCCGATCAAAACTAATGATTCGATGAAACTGGCAGAGTTATATGTTCAAGAGATAGTACGATTACACGGAGCAACAGTATCAATTATTTCTGACAGAGATAGTAAATTCACATCGCAATTTTGGCAAGGATTACAATGAGCTATGGGTACTAAATTGAATTTTAGTACTGATTGCATTCCATCCTCAGACCGACGGCCAATCAGAACGGGTGATTCAGATATTAGAGGATATGCTGCGACTATGTGTATTAGACTTTAAAGGCGATTGGGAGGAACATTTGCTTCTAGCAGAATTTACTTATAATAACAGTTTCCAAGCTAGTATTGGAATGGCGCCTTTTGAGGCTTTATACAGGCAAAAATGTCGTTCTCCAGTTTGCTAGACCGAAGTGGGAGAAAGGAAATTGATAGGACCGGAGATAGTTCAACAAACTACGAAAAAGATCAAAGTGATACAACGGCTACAAATGGCTCAAAGTCGTTACAAGAGTTATGCGGATTTAAAGAGAAGATCAATAGAATTCGAAGTAGGGGATTATGTATTCTTAAGAGTATCGCCTATAAAAGGAGTTGTGAGATTCGGAAAATGAGGGAAGTTAAATTCGAGATATGTCGGACCATTTGAGATTGTTGGAAGAGTTAGACCGGTGGTGTACCGATTAGATTTGCCACAAGAATTAGCCCATGTGCATAATGTTTTCCACATATCAATGTTATAAAAATGTGTATTAGATTCGAGTCAGGTGATTGACCAAAACTGTTAGAGATCAGAGAAAACTTGACATATATTGAATATCCAGTCAGAATTGTTGACCGAAAAAGACAAGTATTAAGGATAAAGACCATTCTGCTGGTCATAGTATTGTGGCGGAACCATTCGGTTGAAGAAGCTACATGGGAAATGGATAAAGAGATGCGAGAGCAATACCTATACCTGTTCAAGACTTGAGGTATAGCGAGTTTGAGGACAAACTCCTCTTTAAGGAGGGGAGAGATATAACACCCGCTCCCGCGGGCAGAATTTAATTGCATTTAGCATGCATATTAATATTTTATTAATGATGTGATTATTTGTGTTAAGTGAGTTTTAACTCACTAAGATGATTAGGGGTGGCCAGTTTGGAACCCCAAAGATAGACCAAGTGGCAGTCCCAGTTTGGGACAGCTATGCTAGGTCCCCATGTGATGGGACAGATATGGAAAATTAATCCTTATGTGCTTAACTGTTTATTAAGACATATGTGAATATTTTAATATGTTGTTTTTAATAGCATGTTACTTGTTAGAGACCACTCTTATGGTCCGCTAGGGATACCTTTGTGAGGATGAATTGGACACGTTGCATAATTAGTAGGTTAATTAAAAACTTCATAAAATTATGTGGGACCACTTATAGGACCCACGCTTGACATAGACAAACACTCATTTAAGTTTAGGATAGTTTTAATAAGTTTCATTAACTAATAGGGGTATAAATATAAAACTGAGGAAACCTGGGGAGGCAAACATAAAAAATGGTAAAACATGGCTCGCATGCCACGCGACATGTGGCGATGACTCATCATGCCTTGTCATCACCTTCATCAAAACAATGAAAAGAGTTACAGAAAGAATTCGTACAGAATTCTCAACGACGGAATCGACGCCGACGTTCACGACGCCGATTGACGCGCTTAACGACGTGCAATTTCAAAACAGGCTACATATTTGGACTCCTAGAGGTGAGTCTAACGCGTGGGTACTAATCTTATTACATTTTGAGACAGTTTTTCAGCGCCCCAATTTTGGAGCTTAGCTCATTATTTGCTAATTTGATATAGGAATTGTACCTGGTAATCACTAGGCTCTTAATTCAGCAAATAGGAGCGAAATCCTTGAGGTGAGTGACAATAATTGTGAAATATGGATGATTAGATGTTTGAGATTATCTCTGTGATGATTAGCATGTCTATTACTATAAATTCGTATATCTAGTTGTTAGTGGGCAAACCCATGTGGTTACTAAGACCTATATAATTTGTGAATTGCACGGTGTAATGACTATGTGAGCCTATTGAGTTGTCAATGTGGGTCAAAGGGGAACTTGTACTTGCCATCAAAAATGTGACTAGGTGCTTTAATGGCCATGAGGTCGCACGTCTGATGGAAAGAGGCGTGGGTCTCGGTTAGTTGCGCAAACTAATGGAGTAGTCGCGGGCTAACGTGAAAGGGTGGCCAGTGCTTGCGTTCCTGGAGACCATAGTTATGGGTAGAAAGATGAGATTGAGCATGTCTATTATTAATGTTTATAATTATTGGCATTCACCAGCATATAGATGATATATTATAGTGGTTATTAAATAACCATTGTAGGTGATAAAGGCAAGTTGGTGAAAGATTGAAGGTTTCGAACTCAGTAAAGAATTGGCAAGGCAACGTGGGTGTGGCTAGGTTAATAAAGAGAATGACTTGTATAAATGGTGAACTTGTATCTTGTTTTAAACTTGTAATATGGTTGGATTTCGGTTTGTACTTGGGAAATCATGTTAATAGTTTGGCTAAGTGGTTTATGTAAAACTAGTTAGGAATCTCAACAATGTTAACTTAGTTACTGGTTTATATAAGTTTGGACTCTAGAATCATGTATTAAACTAGTCATAAGATTATCTTGTGTAATATATGAGTGGTATTGTGTTGAACACATTTGGTTTGATCGCATTTTATCATGTCTTGGGTGTGTTTGAATAGGTTTTGTCTTTTACATAGGGCTGTTGCAGAATTTATGATTCTGCTGCATAAACCAGTCAACCAGACACGCGATCCAGTCTACTGGATCGTGAAGCAGAATGTTAAAATTCTGGGGTTGAGGGTTCAGTCGACCGGACCCAATGTCCAGTCGACCGGGCCTCAAAATTTTCAGTCGACTGGATCGGGGAATTCTAAAAAAAATGCTCTGTATAATTTGGTGTCCAATCGACCGGGTTCCCGATCAGTCGACTGGATACTCTGTTTTAAAAATGCTTTGTTTTCAAGAGTGCTTTAATTGGGTATAGCGTTTTATGACTCTGATTTATTGTTAATAATGGATCCTTAGGAGTGTAATAGGAACCTTGGTGGCGTGCCACGTGTCCTGAAATCGCATGTACGGTTCCGAGGCATGACACACACACACACACACCCCTTTTGAAGAAAAAGTTTTAAATAATTTCATGCATATCGCTACACCAAAAACAAAGAATTTTTTTTTTGAATATGCAACTAAACAACCACTCAGCCTGTCTTTACCAAGCATATGTTCTATAGCTTTAGGTTGTTTACTATGGTTTGTAAAGCTTTCAAGTTATAGATAAACAAATGAAATAGAGTATGACTATTTAAGGCATTGTATTTTCCCAAGCACGAGTTCCATAAAACCCGAAAACAATGTGATCATACTCCGTATTCAGTCAATGATCAATCACCAAATAACGAGAAACATTTTATTTCCATTTTTACAAAATCAGTTCACTGTTCTATCCACTATTCACAACAAGCATGTTTTGACTTTTTTTTCCTTGATTAGATGTTCATATGCATTCTAAATTAGTTCATATCTTAGGAAGTTGTTCATACCACTTATGTACACATCCTACAATAACATCCTTCATGCATTCATGCATATTTTAGACTTCTAAGTCACTTTAGAAAATCTATGAGCACAAGCACACCACAACCTTGCACATTCTAGAATCATACATTGCATTCATGCAAGATTGGAGTTTTTGTGACTCCTAATCTAAGAAGATTATGAATGAAGTTGATCACTCGTTCATGCTTCCCCTTGACAAATCTTTCTTTCTCATCCATCTCGGGGATTGAGTGTCACGCCCCGAAGTACCAAAAATAGGGAAAAATAAATTTCCTTTATGGGTTCGTAGACACGTGACTGGTTTGTGAGTGTCACCTGATTGTCCAAACATGCTTATAACCATAACATAATATGGGAAGATGACTATGTTCAGCGGAAGCAGGAAACTAAAACATTCAAGTCTTACATCAGTAGTATATTACAAGCCCAAAGATAACTAAAAGATACATATTACAAGTCCAGCTAAACTATTACATCATTAAACATATTAATAATGTAACTATGACAAAGAGTAGCTCTAAGATCTTCAGCTGGTGAAACCATAGTTTTCCTCGTAGTAATCTTCACCAGCATAGTCTTCAGTAGTAAAGTCCGCATCTTGATAGCGGTCGGTTCCGTCTGAACCTGCAAAGGCTGGACGTGGAAGGTCCAGCGGCATAAAAAGCCGTTAGCGGTTAAGCTAAGTGAGGGTCCCCTTAAGGTTACCACCACCAAGGTAAGTTACTCTTCATTTCTTCTTATTCTCAAACTATGTCTCATTAATCTTTTCTTATTCTCAAAACTATGCCTTGTTTAAACCCAATCATTCCTTTTGAAACTTAACCCAGAACTGAACTGACCAACGACATTGACTGAAAGAAGACTTAACTCCAAACGCATTTACCGGTCAAGAAAGAACAACACTCGACAAAGAACCGCTTGATTGAACACATCACTGATGGTCCTTAGAACAAGTGTGCGGGATATTAATAGTCTCTTGGTCGAACACGTCATGCTGATGCGTAGACAGATATACATAACATCATAGAATACATTCTCCTTATTTTATCCTCGTGCGTACAAATGCGTGACCGATGCGACTTACTCCCAACCCTTTTCAAAGACACTTGCGTTTCAAAACAAATACTTTTAAAAACCATTTCATTTCAAAACCAAAACTTTCCAACACCAAATCATTCCGAACCAAACCATTTTACTCATTAACTTAATCTCATCATTCAACTTTCTCATCCACTTGACAACACGCGGTACATCAAGGATGATAACATGCTATAAAAGCCGATTCATACTTATTCCCTTGATAGGCCGTCGGACGTCTTCACGACGCACACTATCTGTAAACAATGGAACTGGCACATGGGACGTCTTCAACCATGTGTATACTCTCACCGGTCGTCTACACGGCTGAGAAGTATATTAGAGCACTAGCGGGACGTCTTCAAAGATACATGGGACGTCTTCAACCACGTATGCACATCACCGGACATCTTCAACGGCGAGAGGCGCGCTAGGAACTCTAACCGTCCATGTCCACCCGGCTCGTCAGCCGTTGATCCATCGGATCCAATATTCACATCTCTTTCACATTCATCTATCTCATCTCATTCACATCCTCATCAAACACTTCTTTCTCTCATGCAACGCACACTGACACATGTCATGAAATGCACGTGTGTCCACTATCAATACTCACATGCAAATCTACTTTCATTCCTCTTTATTATTAACATGGCATGTATTAACTATTCCGATCAATAACATCGTAAAACGTGCATTTATCACCTTAACAGCGAAAACATAATCATGTAGACATGGATCACATAACAAGAATTTGATACCAGTAAACATATAGATGAAACCCTTAACATACTCATCTACGCGATAACACTACCATAGCACGAGATTTTCATAACAACACAGGTACCGAAAAACTAGCATCAACAATCAACACCATGCATAAACAAAACATCATACGAAAAGTTGTACATTCTGCCAGGATATATTTTCACTGTGTTGACTGAATTAACAAGATTTATTTGGGCATGATAAATTGCTTTGTAGATCAAACTCAAAACTAAAACATTGTAGATAATAGGATTATCTTCATGTACAAAAAAAATCTAACTTCAATTATATTTTTGAGCTACTCAAAATATTTATTTTACAAGACATTTCTTATATCTCGGACTGTTCTGTCCCAGATTTATAACACTGCATTGTACGTGAATTTCACCTATGAAGGATTGGTTTTTAGACTGAGCTATAGAAGAGTTATTTGTAGATAAATGAGTTAGATTTCTTCACAAAAAAACCTAGCTTAATTCTCATTTTTGAGCTGCACAAAACAATCATTTTACTAAACTATGTTCTGCTGAAAGTTTCAGTTTCTCAGATTTATAACACTGCGTTGTACATGCATTTCACCCATTAAGGATTGATTTCTAGACTGAGCTATAGAATAGTTATTTGTAGACATATGAGTTACCTTTGACCACAAAAAAACCTAGCTTAATTCGGATTTTTGAGCGGGACAAAACATTCAATTTACTAAACTATGTTCTGCTGAGAGTTTCAGTTTCTCAGATTTATAACACTGCGTTGTACATGCATTTCACCCATGAAGGAGTGATATCTAGACTGAGCTATAGAAGAGTTATTTGTAGATATATGAGTTAGTTTTTACCACAAAAAAACCTAGCTTAATTCGGATTTTTGAGCTATACAAAACATTCACTTTACTAAACTATGTTCTGCTGAGAGTTTCAGTTTCTCAGATTTATGGATTTGTCTTGCATGTCATGAAAACTTCAACACAACAACATCAAACTTCTACTAAACATTAGTACATATTATATATGTTCTAAATTGAGTTAGATTACTCACAATTACTCACAACAACTTGAAACTAAGCTTGGATTGTTGATTTGAGCTTGATGGAGCTTGAACTCAACTTCACTAGTGAACTTTTTCTCCTTCTAACTTTCTATTTCTTCTCTCTTTTTCTCATGAACCACCCAAGTCCTAATTTTCTCTCCAAAAATTCAGATTGTGATCTAACTAAGAGAGTGTAGTGTGTGCATGTGCTTGTTTATATAGAATTTCCATGTGCTAGGTGTCCTTTGCATGTTGCATGCTTAGGACATGTGTCCATTAAGTGGACATGTGTCCAAGAGGGTGGCATGTGGTTGCCACATGGCCGACCATGTGGGCCCACCTCGGGTTGTGTGCCACTACCTCGGTATACGTGTTGGTCTCGAAGTACGTGCAAACTGGTATTATTTCTAATGTCCAGGTCCGGGTACGGGACTAAGTTAAATCTTATTATGGTCGAGTCGGTATGGTTACTACAGGCTATATGGTAATAATACAACACGTCCATACCGTCACGTAATTAAAATAATAATATAATAATATAG
Source organism: Hydrangea macrophylla (assembly GCA_033977485.1). Lineage (NCBI taxonomy): Eukaryota > Viridiplantae > Streptophyta > Magnoliopsida > Cornales > Hydrangeaceae > Hydrangea > Hydrangea macrophylla. The sequence continues at coordinate 75,305,376 of CM066989.1, forward strand.
TGGGTCCAATACAGAAAATTACAAGTGTTACATCTTCCACCACCTATCAAAGGATTTCGTCCTCGAAATCTAGATTTTGCTAGGTCTTAGAAAGTACAAGGTACTGATAATATCTCAGATTTTAAGGTTATGAGTTTCCCACTAGCTAACTAATCAGACCTTCTTAAAAAATTCTTTCAAACGTCCAAACTTCTTTGCTAAAACAATGCAAAGTGAAATTCATAGTTCTGGCATTGAATATGGCACCTTTGGTCTTTCGTCTTGTTCATTGCTGAGATTGATTTGGTGATCTGCAAGTTCTCTTTTGGGATCTTCTTTGTGGTGGAACCTTGTTCTGAGTTCCTCGTTCTGGACAATCTTTGCGCACACATCCAGTCATTCCACAATTAAAGCATTGTGCGTATCAACTTGTGAGATGTTTCGGTGCTTTGCATTCTTTGAAGTGATGTCTAGATATTCTGCAGCTGTCGCAGATATCACGTTGCTTTGGATGTGTCTGAACGACAGTCTGATGAACTTTCCTTTCATTGTTTCTTTGCCTCTTGTGATGATTCTTGATGTATCTAGAGTTTTCCTCAATGATTGTGGGCTGCATTCGAGTAGTTGTTCGGGATACTGGTTTGTTTCTTTCTGTGTCGTTAATCGGGTAAGGTTCTTGCCTCTCAGCTTTTTGATGCGATGGTTGAGAAGTCTAGTTGGTCTCACGATTGTCTTCAATAACTTGTAGGGGTCGTGAATGTATCCCTCAGCATGTTAGTACGAAGAACGTTGTGGATTAACGTATCCACTCAGAAAGCGTTGTGATCTACTACACCGTTGGTGATAACATACGCGAGTTGGTGGGCGATTTGATCGTAAATACTCCAATGTGTCGCAGTGATAGCTTCCTTTATTGTGGTCCAATAGCACGTTGCCTCGAGCAATCGATATTTCAATGGTACATTATCTTCGACTTCAAACTGAAGGTTCTTCCTTCACTAGACTGCGTAGTTTCTTGTGTCAACTCTGGGGTTTCTTGTATCCTTCCTTCATTTTTGATCTGTCTGACGTGATGACGATTGACATGGCCTTCCATATAGAACCTCGAGTGATGTCATGCCTATGCTTGACTTTGTCGTAGTTGGCAAACATTTTAATCAGCGATGAGTGGGTTCTCTCGTATTTTAGTTCCTGATGCGCCACGAGCTTTCATAATTGATGGTGTAAACTTTCCCATGTGTCTGCGATGTTGTTAATGATGTGTTGATGATGTGAGCTGGTAAGACGTCTTCTATCGTTCGGTTAGCGCGTCTGGTTTGACCGTCGGTCTAAAGGTGGGATGCGATGCTTGTTGTATACTTATAGTTACTATCTGCCAATTTGTTGTACCTCTACTATAATATATATATATATATATATATATATCGGGACACTAATCATTACAATAATACTAGATACACAAAACTATATTCATTAATAAGTCAAAATTTTGCATAATCGATTGCATAGGTTATATCAACTTCCCTTCTTCTTCCAAGTTCATCAACAGATCTTGATTGATGTTCTTCATTGCCTCGCAATCCTTGCGGATGTGGTCCATTCCACCACATATGTAGCATCGTGATCCATGTCCTCCAATTTGTTTCGGTGTTGGCCATTCGTCGAAGTGATGTCCGTGATTTCTGCAGTTGAAACAACGTTGGCATGTTTTGCGTTGGACCGATGCTATTGTTGTGTCGGACTTTCTCTTGTGCCTCATGTGTTCTTTCAGTCTTCGTGGTGCCTCTTTGCATAATCCATCTATATTGGGGATGGTGGTATAGAGCTGGGCTTGTCTGAGCTGCATGTGCTCTATAGCGTCCATCTCGAGTGCTTTGCAGTCCTTGCTCAAATGTCCTCTCTTGCGATAGCTGTAGCAGATAACGTTTGGTTGGTTACAGGTCTTGGGAGCTTGACATTCCTTGGCCAGACATCCAGGGTTTCCACAGTTGAAACAATCGCCATGATCATTATTCGTCGTTTTGAGTTGTCCTTGTAGTAGGGTTGACCTTGGTAGTGTAGCAGGTTGTGGCTTGAGTGGTCTCAAAAGCGATTCTGAATGGGCGATATGGAGGTGTCTAAGCAACTCGTCTCCGTAGTCACTTATGCTAGTGCTGTTCGTGGTCTTCCATAAGTCTTGTATTAGTTTTCCAAATATACCAGTGGGATCGATCTCCTTAGGTATTATGTTGCTTAGCCTTCTGGACTGGTCCTCAGTTGTTTGAGATGATTCATCCATTACAGAGATCGAGAAGATTCTTGCATTCCTACGTATGAGTTTGTGTCTATAAGGTTTCTATCATACCTTATATAAAGCAATCATAACCTGTTACATTTTACATTATAGTTATCATCATAATCCCGGTAGCTAGAATACGATGATTGAAACGATTGAACAGATTGACCCAAAATGAAGCCGGATCCGAAAAGGCATATGAATCCTCACAGGTAGAAGTATAATAGTAGAATGATGTGATCCATTCAAGAATAAAATGTAAATCTAACAATAATTGGATGACTGATTACTATGGAAGTAATCGTAGTATCTCAAGATTTGTAGGAAATGAAAGTAATTGATGGCATAAGGCCTTCAACGAATGAAATAAGAATTAGGTATTTCATAAGTGAAATAGTCCAAACGAAACCCTACTGATAAAGAATAATGTAGCAATTGAGAGAGACAATAAGAGGTCAAAATGTATAGAGAGAACAACGTTTTTGAGTTCCTAACAAAGAACAAGAACAGAGAACTCATTTAGAATTATTTCACATGAAATGAACTTGTAAGAATTTGTTCAAGGGATAATAAGTCAAAAAGAATGACTTTGCAGTATCAGTAATCAAATTTATTTAGAATATTCTCAAAGACAAGGAACTTTCAAGATTTTAGTTCAAAGAATAATAAGTCAAAAGAATGACTTTCCAGTACTAGTGATCGAACTTGTTCTCAAAAGAATTTGTCAAGAATTGGATGATCAAGGTACTTACTCAAGAATTGTTGACTGGGGAATTTCTAAAAATTCAAGGAAATGAATTACTTATCAAGGAGTGTATCACAATAATTATTGACGGTAATCGGAGCCACTTTACAAAATATATAGATACCATTTTCAGAAGAAATGGCCATTAGAATAGAAGGCACCGATTTACTCAAAAGGAGTGGAATGGGCAGAAAGGATATGACTGCTTACTATGGTATTCGCCTACCATATCTAAGGTAAAGTTTGCCTCTCTTATTATCTATAACGGGTCCTCTAAGAACTCCTCCTCAGGGCCCTCCTCCTTCTTCTCGATGTCAGCTAGATCTGCTTCGTGGTTCTGCTCAAGCATCAGTATCATCTCGTCCGCGTCAACTGGTGGTGATGGATGGTCGTGTACATCATCTCCTCGTCTCTGAAGATCGTCCACTAGGTCAACCTCCTCGATCGGCTCATCATTGCTACTCGTCGGATCGTCATCAATCATCGGATCATCAACGTCATCAGTGTCATCACCATCGGATGGGTCGTCAGTTGTGTGGTCACTGCCTGCAGAGTCATCTCCTACTCGATATGTCATCATCGCTATCCGTATTCATGGGATTTAAATCCGCTTCAGGCTCTAGTATGGGATCGGGAAAGAATGGTGGTGTTGGTACTGCCATGATAATCTAGAAAAGTATATCATCGTATAATGCCTCATCCTGGGCCATACTGATAAGCTCCTGATGAATGAGTATGGTAGTCTCGGAAGCATGGACCGACTCAAGCTGAACCCGATCCGGATACTGTAATGCATTGGTAAGCACAGCTCTCCGCATGTCCTCCTCCCAGATGTGCCTCGACCTCTGGCAGATCCGCTGTCGATATAGTACAGGGTCGGCAGGCTGGATACGACCGTCGAGAATATAGCGTCCTCTGAAATCGTCGTGAACAAAGATCGGCTCCATAGTCTTGCAAGAGGAGCTAATTTAGTGTCAGTACTAATACGAGGTAAATCTTATGCTCATAACTTAAGGTGTAGGACAATCAGTGAGCGCGTCTAAACCTAAGGCTCTGATACCAAAAATCCCTGTCACGCCCCGAAGTACCAAAAATAGGGAAAAATAAATTTCCTTTATGGGTTCGTAGACACGTGACTGGTTTGTGAGTGTCACCTGATTGTCCAAACATGCTTATAACCATAACATAATATGGGAAGATGACTATGTTCAGCGGAAGCAGGAAACTAAAACATTCAAGTCTTACATCAGTAGTATATTACAAGCCCAAAGATAACTAAAAGATACATATTACAAGTCCAACTAAACTATTACATCATTAAACATATTAATAACGTAACTATGACAAAGAGTAGCTCTAAGATCTTCAGCTGGTGAAACCATAGTTTTCCTCGTAGTAATCTTCACCAGCATAGTCTTCAGTAGTAAAGTCCGCATCTTGATAGCGGTCGGTTCCGTCTGAACCTGCAAAGGCTGGACGTGGAAGGTCCAGCGGCATAAAAAGCCGTTAGCGGTTAAGCTAAGTGAGGGTCCCCTTAAGGTTACCACCACCAAGGTAAGTTACTCTTCATTTCTTCTTATTCTCAAACTATGTCTCATTAATCTTTTCTTATTCTCAAAACTATGCCTTGTTTAAACCCAATCATTCCTTTTGAAACTTAAACCAGAACTGAACTGACCAACGACATTGACTGAAAGAAGACTTAACTCCAAACGCATTTACCGGTCAAGAAAGAACAACACTCGACAAAGAACCGCTTGATTGAACACATCACTGATGGTCCTTAGAACAAGTGTGCGGGATATTAATAGTCTCTTGGTCGAACACGTCATGCTGATGCGTAGACAGATATACATAACATCATAGAATACATTCTCCTTATTTTATCCTCGTGCGTACAAATGCGTGACCGATGCGACTTACTCCCAACCCTTTTCAAAGACACTTGCGTTTCAAAACAAATACTTTTAAAAACCATTTCATTTCAAAACCAAAACTTTCCAACACCAAATCATTCCGAACCAAACCATTTTACTCATTAACTTAATCTCATCATTCAACTTTCTCATCCACTTGACAAAACGCGGTACATCAAGGATGATAACATGCTATAAAAGCCGATTCATACTTATTCCCTTGATAGGCCGTCGGACGTCTTCACGACGCACACTATCTGTAAACAATGGAACTGGCACATGGGACGTCTTCAACCATGTGTATACTCTCACCGGTCGTCTACACGGCTGAGAAGTATATTAGAGCACTAGCGGGACGTCTTCAAAGATACATGGGACGTCTTCAACCACGTATGCACATCACCGGACATCTTCAACGGCGAGAGGCGCGCTAGGAACTCTAACCGTCCATGTCCACCCGGCTCGTCAGCCGTTGATCCATCGGATCCAATATTCACATCTCTTTCACATTCATCTATCTCATCTCATTCACATCCTCATCAAACACTTCTTTCTCTCATGCAACGCACACTGACACATGTCATGAAATGAACGTGTGTCCACTATCAATACTCACATGCAAATCTACTTTCATTCCTCTTTATTATTAACATGGCATGCATTAACTATTCCGATCAATAACATCATAAAACGTGCATTTATCACCTTAACAGCGAAAACATAATCATGTAGACATGGATCACATAACAAGAATTTGATACCAGTAAACATATAGATGAAACCCTTAACATACTCATCTACGCGATAGCACTACCATAGCACGAGATTTTCATAACAACACAGGTACCGAAAAACTAGCATCAACAATCAACACCATGCATAAACAAAACATCATACGAAAAGTTGTACATTCTGCCAGGATATATTTTCACTGTGTTGACTGAATTAACAAGATTTATTTGGGCATGATAAATTGCTTTGTAGATCAAACTCAAAACTAAAACATTGTAGATAATAGGATTATCTTCATGTACAAAAAAAATCTAACTTCAATTATATTTTTGAGCTACTCAAAATATTTATTTTACAAGACATTTCTTATATCTCGGACTGTTCTGTCCCAGATTTATAACACTGCATTGTACGTGGATTTCACCTATGAAGGATTGGTTTTTAGACTGAGCTATAGAAGAGTTATTTGTAGATAAATGAGTTAGATTTCTTCACAAAAAAAACCTAGCTTAATTCTCATTTTTGAGCTGCACAAAACATTCATTTTACTAAACTATGTTCTGCTGAAAGTTTCAGTTTCTCAGATTTATAACACTGCGTTGTACATGCATTTCACCCATGAAGGATTGATTTCTAGACTGAGCTATAGAATAGTTATTTGTAGACATATGAGTTACCTTTGATCACAAAAAAAACATAGCTTAATTCGGATTTTTGAGCGGGACAAAACATTCAATTTACTAAACTATGTTCTGCTGAGAGTTTCAGTTTCTCAGATTTATAACACTGCGTTGTACATGCATTTCACCCATGAAGGAGTGATATCTAGACTGAGCTATAGAAGAGTTATTTGTAGATATATGAGTTAGTTTTTACCACAAAAAAACCTAGCTTAATTCGGATTTTTGAGCTATACAAAACATTCACTTTACTAAACTATGTTCTGCTGAGAGTTTCAGTTTCTCAGATTTATGGATTTGTCTTGCATGTCATGAAAACTTCAACACAACAACATCAAACTTCTACTAAACATTAGTACATATTATATGTGTTCTAAATTGAGTTAGATTACTCACAATTACTCACAACAACTTGAAACTAAGCTTGGATTGTTGATTTGAGCTTGATGGAGCTTGAACTCAACTTCACTAGTGAACTTTTTCTCCTTCTAACTTTCTATTTCTTCTCTCTTTTTCTCATGAACCACCCAAGTCCTAATTTTCTCTCCAAAAATTCAGATTGTGATCTAACTAAGAGAGTGTAGTGTGTGCATGTGCTTGTTTATATAGAATTTCCATGTGCTAGGTGTCCTTTGCATGTTGCATGCTTAGGACATGTGTCCATTAAGTGGACATGTGTCCAAGAGGGTGGCATGTGGTTGCCACATGGCCGACCATGTGGGCCCACCTCGGGTTGTGTGCCACTACCTCGGTATACGTGTTGGTCTCGAAGTACGTGCAAACTGGTATTATTTCTAATGTCCAAGTCCGGGTACGGGACTAAGTTAAATCTTATTATGGTCGAGTCGGTATGGTTACTATAGGCTATATGGTAATAATACAACACGTCCATACCGTCACGTAATTAAAATAATAATATAGTGGGTCCAATACAGAAAATTACAGGTGTTACATTGAGAGGTCTTCTTTTCTCAAGAATCAACATGCATACATACCAGTTTGCTAAGCATATTTTCTTTGATTATTTGTTTCAAGAACAATCCATGTCCCTCTTTAGATTAGGAAAACTTGATTACTTGATATGTGATTAGACGATTCTTTCCTAAGTCTATTTTGTGTGATCTTTCACTTTCCATTGTGTGATATTTGGCTTAGATCTTATGAATGATATCTTATCTTTTGATCTTCCATTTCAAGATTCTTGTGCAATGTAATATACTTATCATAATATTAACTATCGAACCAAACATAGTATGAGATGATTATTCGGATGCTAATTTAGGCCCGTCGAAAGACAGGATGAGTTGAGGGTTTTTTAGACTTTGCAAAGGCTCATTCCTCTCTCGTACCAAAACCCAGAGCCTAGTTCTTTGGTTATGAAAGGCCGATGCCCTTTATCCATTTGGGTGAGTCAAATTGGGTTTCTTAGTTCCCTAAAGACCAAGTGGCGGCTCTATATCTTTTTTCACAAGATCTTTCCAAATAAATTTCAAAACAAATTCTCCTGAAACAAATCAGGGTGGACTCTGAGGCTGCGTGTCCACATCAATGCACGAGATCAACTTTGAAGATATAGAAGTTAATGACAACGTCACATTCAATGAAGGACCAGTACAGATCCTAGACCACGGAATCAAGAAGCTCAGGAACATGGAGATTCCATTGGTGAAGGTTCAGTGGAAGCATCACTATGAAGGAGAAGCTTCATGGGAGCTGAAGTCGGAGATGTGAGAGAAGTTTCCATTTTTGTTTTTACTCTACTTACTTTAGATTTTGAGGAAGAAATCTTTTAATAAATGACGGATGATGTAATGCCCTATATTTTTGGGATGTATATTAGTGAATAAGACTTGATGTTGTTCCATGTGTACATGTATGCCCTTGCCCTTCTATTGGACAATTTTTGGTCCCAATCGATTGAACCTTCAACCCAATTGATCGGGAGAGAACTAATCCTAATTATACGCCGTAATTCACATTTGTTAGTACTTTTTATCCTGTTTTTGTGTATTTTTACTTCGTTTTCTATTTTCTGACAGGTTTTGGAAGAAATTAAGTGAACCAGGCTAAACAGGGTGAAAAAGCAGAAGAGAAGAAGCTGAAAAAGCGAAGCCGCGCGCGCGAGAAACCGAGAATCGCTCGCGCGATCCGCGCGCGCGAGGTACCAAATGTCGCGCTCGCGCGACCAGCTCGCGCGATATGTGTAAAAATCAAAGATACGTATTTCAGTATACTGAAGACTCCTATGCAAACGAAACTGCTGAACGACATCTAGACTGTAAATTACATCAGTTTCAGTCCGTTTCGGGTTAGGAAGGCTTCCAAAACTATTTGTAAATCTATATATACCCTATTTTATTACAATTAAAGGGTTAGACATTGTTAGCAATTAATATATACACATTCTACAACCATACTTCCAGCCATTGAAGGGAGGGAAGCAAGGAGAAGAAGACCAAGGGTTTCCATGGCCTCCTCCATCAACTACTTGCCATCCATCACTTCCATGGATGGCTAGATCATAGATCTAGGGTTTCAATGAAGCCCTAGACGAGTAATAGGGTTTTATTTATGTTTTTATTGTAGTTTTATTATGTATGGATGACAGTCACATGTTTAGAGGATTTTTATAAATAAATCGTACTTCTATTGATTAAATCATTGCTTTCAGAATTTATTCTTGTCTTAGATCTATTTTGACTGTAATGTGCTCAACGATCTATGCTTGCTGTGCTTGTTTAGATTGTTTACATGTGATGATGCTTTATTGATTTGTGCTATCAAGTATCCGAATAGTCCATGCCTAGATTAGACGGATTATGTCACAACCCTAGTTTAGTGTGGGATAATTCGTGCTAACCGAAGATGGATTATGTTGGTGCTTGAACCATGATTATCTTCTTGTCGGAGGAATTGGGCTTGTAGCTACAATTCTCCATTATCATCCAACTTAGTAAGCTAAAGTAATTCATAAATATTCCTATTATGAAGCTAGTGGTGGATTTGCAATCCTAGGTTCCCTTAAACATTATTTAAAACAACTTTAATTGCTTTCATAGTTTAGATTTATTTTTATTGTTATTAGTTTAATTAAATTCAAATCAAAATCCGTTTTTATAATTAATTAGATTTAGGTTTTAAGATTAAAACACGGTAGTTAATCAATCTCTGTGGGTTCGACCTTTACTTCCACACTGCAAATCTTTTGAAAAGTAAAGAACACTTTTTATATCTTGATTCTGAATCAATTTTTGGCGCCGTTACCGGGGATTGCATTACTACCTTTAATTTTATAATCTTAGTTTAGTTAATTCGTAAATATTCGATTAGTTTTTATTCTTCTTATTTTCCGTTTTTGTTTTAAATTACTAACTTGTTCTTTTATTTTATAGGTTTTCGAGTCATCAAATTCCAACGTTTCCGAGTGGAGTAGCTAATTACATCAAAGGAGCTTACGCAAATAAAATAAATAAAAATTAAGTAAATTGCTCGCTTTAACTTCGCATCCAATCACTGTAAGTCAGGGCGCTGAGACGCAATTACTTGCATTAGTTTAGGGTGAATTGCACTGCATTAGCTAGGAAACCCGGGGCGCTGGGGATTTTGTTTTTTTTTTTAAAAGTTCTTCATATAATTTGAGAAACTTTTGGGGGTGTAAAAGAAATAATATAAATTATAATAACAAAACGTGGTATGCACTATACAGAGAGCAGTCGCAGCTCTTACTCTCAGGTCTGGTTCGTCTCTCTCTTTCTAGGGTTTATTACACAGCCACAGGTCTCTCTCTCTCTCTAACAGAGCTCTGCTCGCAGCCCTTTCGATCTGCTCTCTTTCTCGAGCGCGATTTGCACTCTCTCTCGCACCACCAGGTTCGCAGCGCCTTCGATCTGTTGTTTGGTTTAGGTTTCTTTATTTATTTGTTTGTTTTATTTCTTTGATTATCGGATTTATCGGTTAATCCAAACAACATAATGGAAACTAATTTGACATAATTTTCCTTGGAATTAGATTATAGGAATTAGTTTCCTTTTCTTAATTCCTTTCTAGTGAACCAAACGGGAACAAGTTAGCAACTTTGAAAACCACTTTGGTACAACATGTTAGGGCTTACTTGTAATGTTTTGGGTCCAAATTACTAAATTTTGGCACCAAACTGGGAGATATGATACAACCAAAACCACTATGATGTATCATAGAATTTTCCCTTGTTACTTGCTTTAATAAATGAAAACAAGACAATTGTAGTGCTAGGATAGTTTATTTAGGGAATTGCTACTCCCACTCCAAATTTGAACTAATGCATTCCATGTTACTATTGACACTTCATGCAGTACCATTAATGCATTTCATGGAGTGCATTGGTTCACCATGGAGTGCTAATAACAATTCCCTTCATGTAATGTAATAAAAATATATTTTTATATTTTACATAAGTACTCCCGCTGCACTCGCACCCTTGACTTGGGGAAAATTGGCGAATCCCGTGCTCACGCACTGGTGCTTCCTAGCTTAAACATATGTTTAAGAATTTCCAATCTTTCTTTCTTTTTTTTTTCTTTTTTTTTTGGGTTTGCTAGGAAGCACGAACACGTCTAAGAAGCTAGCGTGTTGCGTGTTGGGTCGAGTTTGAGACACGGACATGACACTTCGTGGGCACTGTTTATGCAATGTTGATGTGCAATCTTTTTAACATTGGCCGTGTCGACGTGTCTATGTCAGTGTCCGTGGTTCATAGGCGGTTTGCTAATGAAATCCTACGTGCATGTAGGACAACAGGTTGTGCTGATATCAAATCCATAAGAATGCCCAAAAAGAGTTCTTCTAAAACACAAGCCCCAACACCAAAGGACCCTATTGTCGAACAAGAGAAGCCCACTTGTACACCCAAAAAAACCAGCCATGAGATCGATGATATCTTCTCGAGCAAGAAGAGGAAGAAACCAGAACCACAAAAAGTTGAGAATCAGACAGAAGATGTGGCTATTAAATCAAGTAAAACAAAAAAAAAGAAGAGAAAGAGCAAAGATCCTAAAGAGAACGGATTCGTTGACCCGCCTTCTCGCCCGAGGAACAAAACAGGGGATGGACTAGCTATTTATTCGGAAGAGGAGTTGGGGATAGCAAAAGCCGATGCTGGAGGTACACCACTGTGTCCCTTTGATTGTTCCTGTTGTTTCTGATAGCCACCATTTGCTTTTTTTTTTTTTTAAAGAAAGAAAAGTGAATTTTTCAGAGGAATTTCGGAATTTTGTGTTGTCTATTGGAGTTTTGTTTTGAGGGTTAGATGTACACTAGAAGCCATTTGTGTCTTTTTTATTCAACATTAGGTTGCACAATTTTAAGCCCTATACATTAATTCATTTGTTCAAAGTTGCCAAATTCTTAGCTGTGAATGAGAATCTTTCCTGCTTTGTACCACTCGATCTGCAGCAGTTCACTGTAAAACAGTTCCATCTACCTTTCACAATATATATTTATATTCGAGGTTTCGTATAGAAAACTCAGTAGAAGATATATATTTTGAAATGGAGCTTCTATTCTTCCGCTTTGCAAAATGATGATTCTTCACAAGAGTCAGGTTGTTTGAGCAACCAGATTGTTATAACTAACCATGATACACTAATTTCCTTATGTCACAAAGGCTTAGTCGTCCAATTAATTAGATATTTATGATGTTCTGTATGATGGTGAATGTCATAGTTGTGGGGCACTGTGTACTTCAGCCTCTGGCCCTCTACGATAAGCAAGTGAATTGGGCTGGTACATGGCAAACGGAATAGTTCATCTAACTTTTTTTTTTGCCTGAACTTCCTAAGTTGGAAGTGGGGTACTTTCAAGGGCCTAGCTGTTCATGCACGCGATCTGGGTTGAGAGAGTGATTGAGTAACAATTAGGACCGTTAGAAAACCAATGGAAGCTATGTTGGTATTAAGGAGACTAATGGGAACATGATCATAGAGCAGAGGTGGGAGTAGGTTTGGAAGAAGAATCAAATCATGAGTAATAATAGCAAAAGGAGACTTCCCTATATTTCATTTTACCCAATTTTGTTGGGCAAAGATCAGTTTGGTGGAAGGAGACTGTCTATTGCCATAAAGTGATGAGGGACGAAGCGGAAGCAGATCTATAGTGTATTTAATTAGTGAAGATGAATTTGGATCGAGAAATATACTTTGATAGCCGATTTTCTTTTTACAAGTCTTAAACCATATTTTCCTACGTGATAATATTTGTTCGATAAAATGTTTGAGCAAGATAAGAACTTAAATATATTTATAAGATTTGGAGATTTGGTTGCGATGGGAGCAGGGGGTGGGTGTGAGGTTCTAACGTTAGGGGAGCAAGGTTCCGACAACGGGATTGCAAGTACGAGGTGGGAACGTGGAATCTTTAGAAGGTTCCTGCTTTTAAGGTTGTCAGTGTCACTATGCCATACTTGGTCAATGGTCATTAATGAAATTTGTTTTTAATCTCACACGCTTACCAAACTAGTGTTTTGCCATTGTGGTAATCTAAGTCCACTTCAAAATCAACAGTGATTCGATTTGAATCACTGGAGATAAGTTCATGTCATTGGAGACAGCTCTTGGCAGGAAAGTGGAAGAGGTGGGTCTTGGACTATGCTATGTATGTGACTATACTCCTTTTTCATAACATCCTAATTTTTGGTGTTCTTTTGGTGGAATACCTTTTCATATCCAGTCAACTTTGTTCTTTCTCAATGCCCGTTTGGCAAAAAATTCTGCTTGTGCGATTCAATTGCAAAAAAAATTCTTTCGACCAAAACAAAAGCTACCCAAGGTAGCTTTGGGCCAATCGCAAATTCCTGTGATTGGGTCACACTCTTTTGCGATTGCATCCGAGAAGCTGGTTTGCCAAACTGTTTCGTTTTAGATTTGGAGTTAGCTAATCAGTTATGGAGGTGCCCAAGTCTCCTCCTTGCACAAGCATTGATGATGCAAGCCTTGTCATTAACCATGTGGCCGTTATCATCTTTATGGATGCGGTATTCCAATGCTTTCCACCACTAGTTCTTGGTTTCGAGTTCTGCGTGGTCAATAACCCAAATGAGTATCTGAGCCACATGTGTGAGTCCATAACATCAATGAAAAGCTGGCAACTTTCCGTTCTTTCCTTCGTTCCGTTTTTTAAATTCAATCTTTGACTTCTCCACTGTAGTTGGACATTTTCAGAGATCAAATTAGGACCTTTTAAGCTATAACAGACGGGTTAGCAAGATAGGACTCAGGCGAACCGGGCGCGTGCCTGCGTGAGCATTATTCTGTTAGTTTAGTTATTAATATGCTTTTTGTTCTTGAGCAATTCTGCGTGAGCCTTATTTGCTAGTTTAGTTATATGTTTTTCGTTCATGCAAACGTAAGTGCAGAGTTTATCTAAATTTTCGACCATTGTGTAGAGGCAATTAAAGTCTTTTTAAGGGGGCCACCCTCCTCCCTTCGAGAAATTTTGGATACTTATGTGGTATTCTGTAGCTAATGAGAGTGGATCTTTTGGTGGAACTCACATCCTGAATCCCACTGTTTGTGAGTTCCGAGACGTTAACGCCACAAAAAATAAAAATAAAAAATTCTTCAAGGTACCACGTAATTGTGCCATGCGGTACCTTGGAATTACCCAAAATTTTCTCCCTTCCTATGTTGTGCAAGGGCAGTAGAAATATTTTTGCAACTCTCACTTCACTTGATTCCACCCCTCTCAGCGCCACTGACTATTTTTGTCAACAGAAACTCATTCATCAAGACATACACTATTCTCATGAATGTGTTGCTCTTTTATCCCACATGTTTGGTTAAAATGTCAAGACTTTTAACTTGTGAACCAGGATATTCATGTCAATATACGGAATAAGCTTTCCCAAATTTGAATCTCAAGTTTAGTTTTCGATGGCTTAACACACATGTGGCAGCGATCGGAGGTACTACATACTACTGAGTATGGTACAACTGGCAAAGCAGGAGAACCAAATTCGGGTATCATTACTTCTGTGGAATACCCAATCTGCGAAGTCTAAGTTAGGGGAAAAAATTAAACAGGAGTACACCTTGTTGTTTGCTTTTCTTTTTTGTTTCTTTCAAAAAATAAGAGAGTGATATAGTATTTATGTTAAACCAAATGTCAATTTCCCCAAAGTACAGTTTTAATAGAAATAAATTGTGTTACAATATAAATATAATGCAATGACAAAACAAAAAAAGAATCACCTCATTACAATATATCACAACCGTGCTTTTTCTCCAATTTATGCACAGATTCAGAACTAAAAACAATAGGTATTGTCTTAGATTTTGATCCTATACAATTATTTCCAATGTATAAAATGTACAAAGTTTGTTTCCTCATTAAACTGATTGATCACTCTCATGGGAGCATGCAAAATAACACTTACATTTTTTTTTTGTGGCAAATCTCTACATGACTTAACGAAAACCATAAGATCACTGTAGTAGCATAAGTTGCAATAATAATTAGTCATGCAATTTGAATATCAATACAAATGTAGAACATGACCATAGTACATAATCTGCAGTCAGTCATAAAAGTGGTTTGAGTGTATCTCAAATCTATTGTACTATAAATAGAACACCTGATTTTAGAGCTGCTTCGAATTTTATGAAGTGCCAAATCTGTCATTACTCTTAATATTTGAGGTTCAATTAATTTTTATAACTATAATTACAATTAGTCTAAAAAAAATCAACAAAAATGGTTACATAATATTTACATGTAAATCAATTTTTATAAGAAAATTTACAGAATGGATATCTTTTGGCACAACCTTTTTGTTTAAAAAAAAAAATTAAAACCTGATTTAGAGCTGCTTTGAATTTTATGAAGTGTAAAATCTGCACTTACTCTCAATATTTCAGGTTCAATAAACTTTTGTAACCATAATTACAATTGGCTTAAAAAAACGTCAACAAAAATGGTTACATAATATTTACATATATGTCAATTTTTGTAAGAAAATTTACAGAATTGTCACCTTTTGGCACAATTGTTTTTTTTTATTGGTTAATTTAATACTTTGATTACACACGCACACACACATAGTTATATGCTTATATTTTGCTCTTATAGTTATAATTTGTATCATAATAATTATTTTGGTCTTATTGAACACACATGCCAATATAAATATAATTTGAGTAATGTTATGCTTCCCAAATCTTATGTGGCAGGGTTATGATTCATGTTTGCATGTAAGTGCCACTGGTTTTCTACAATTTTACAAATCTTTGGCCTACTAATTAAAGAGTAATGCTATGCTTTCCAAATTTTTATCCTAAAAGTGATTCCCAAATGATATGGCAGTGGGGCCAGGTAAACAACTTCCAATCAAGATTTGGGCACAAATAAATTACACTAATCAAATTCTCCAATATTAGGCGGTGACCTATTTTTAAGAGAAAAACTTGTATATTTCACAGGCAAGTACTTATTACGTATATAATATCAATGTGTAGAATATAGTAAACAAAACGTTGTGTAGACATGGTAGCCATATCCGATAAACAAAATATTGGGTCCCTTGGACACAAAACGAAATGGTGCACCGAATGATCGGTGCCGTCTATCTCGGTGGGCTCCATGCGTGCAGAATGTGGATCCCACCGAGATGGACGGCACCTATCATTTCGGTGCACCATTTCAATGCACTATTTCGGTGCCTCAATCTTTACTCAACACCGAATCGCAACCCAAGAAGGAAACTGCCAAAATTTCTATAGATAGAATCTTTCAAATAAAGAAAACTCACACTATGCATGACATTTTGTTCGAACAATTTTAATTTCTACAGACGTTACTATTTGTAACATACTAAAGCGTTCACCTGCAAGTAGGGGGACAAATGTGATGCATTAACAAAGACAAATGACAACTAATTTCAATACATTACAAAAAGTACTACAATCAAAGCATAAAGTATTAAATCAAGATGGACAAATAAAAAATTTCTACTGACTTGTGATACCACGTCACTTAAATAACAGTTATACTCACTATTTTTTCCCATAAGAGGAAGGAAAGAAAGCTCAGAAGCCAAGCGTAACACAGATATTTCACTGAAGACCCAACATAAGTTATTTCAAAGAATTTACAAGATTCCTAGATACAGACCTCTAAATAGCCTATAATGCAAAAAGTGGCATTAGATTAAACCCCTTTATGTTTTAGCCTACAAACATGACCTCCATATTTAGGACTACATAAAATCAATCCGTTCCGAGCCTAATTAATTTCTCTGTGTTGCCATCCAGAGAAAGCAAGTTTCCACCCACATCCTTTCAGAGACCTTTTGATTCATGGATTCTGAAGCTGAATTTTGATTCTATCGTTAAATTACTAATAATCTTCATATTTTATCTTGTTTGGTTCATGAATTATTTATACAATTGTGGATTCTACTAAATTTAGGAGCAGTGAAAAACATTGAAGTGATATAACATTATTTATGTTTGGAAACTCTACGTGGTGGGTTTTTTTCCTTTCTTTCTCGGGGGTATAATATGTAGACATCCCTTTTTATGTATTGCATTTTTCCACTAATATCCTTTAAACTAAAAAAATTCAACAAACTTACCCCCTCAACTATTTCTGAGGAGGTCAATTTGAGGAGAAAAATAATAGTTTAAAGGGTCAGTCTGTTGATTTTTAGTTTAGGGGTGTTAGTGAAAAAGGATAACACGTGAGAGGTGTCTATATAATTTACCCTTTTTTTAATAGCTCCTACCCTACGCGGTTGTTGATATCTTCAATTTACCGAGAAGCCATCAAGTGTTGGGTTTAGTTATTTTTTGGGTTCAATACCTTTCAACACTCAAAAGTAGTGTTTGACCAAGGGTCCTAGTGGTCTAATGGTATCATCTCATCTTTTCCATGTGGGAGGGGAAGGGTTCGAATCTCTCTAAGGGAGAGTGGGAGGGTTTTCTCCCTCCTTTGTAGAATTGCCCCGTGTGCTCTTGTCAGGCTTATCTCTTGGGTTCTTAGTACTTGGATTGCGTGTGTGGGTACGTGTGTGCGGCGTGTGTCATTCAGGTAAGTAATTTTAAAAAAAAAAAAAAGTAGGGGGCAAATAAACTTTGATAAAAAAAAATTAAAAAATAAAAATAAAAGAGAGCAAAGAATCAGTTATGTAGTTCATAAGTGAACCTATTCCATAAATTCAGATGTTTGGTGAGTGCCAATTTCTACTATAGGAGTCTGTGACTAGTCTAGTAATTCTCTTATAACTTGTTGTTTGCCCAACCAACATTAACTTAATTTTTATGAGAGCCACATTAAAAGTGAGATATGGACTAAATGTAGTCCAATTTTAGACTTTTTCAAAAGACCCTTAACCCCAATATGGTTATGATTAAAATGAAACCTTTAACTTTTTCGTCAACACTAACAATATAATCACATTGTAGCCCCCGTAGTTAGACACATTTTCACTTTACTCTCTTATGGTTCAAAAGTTAGTACTTAACCCCTGTAGTTGTGATTGAGATGAATTGTATATTTGTCATTTCAAGTCAAAAGTTAATACCATGCATAACGTTTGCATTTAACACCCATGACCTAACCACAAGGAAGTTAAGTGTTAATTTGTGAGTTGTGAATGATTGGGAGTAGAGTGAAAAATGACCTAATTACACGAAAGTATAATGTATTCAACCCTTATTTATTTTTTTTTTAGAGTGAAGTACACTGACTTCTCTTAGCAGTTAACACCATTAATAGCAACTTTATCAAAATACTATTTTGCCCTCCTAATAGTTGATTATTTAACGCAAAATCTGATTCTTTTGGATGGATAAGGTCAACATTATCAAAACATCATTAATGTCTTTGGAAAGATATGCACACAGTTGGAGAAGACCAAGATTGTGATATATATATATATATATATATATATATATTTTGCTAGAAAGTGATAGAGATATATATGATCAGTTGGAAGAACAGGTCAAAGGGCAAGTTGAAAGGTTGAGTTGGTTTTAACAACAAAAAGAAAAAAAGAAAGGTGGAGTTGGTTTCTGTTTGCTATAATTTGCGCGGGCGTGCCAGAATCAATAGTGGTTCGAGTGTGTGCAAACTAATTTTCTATATTGCTTGTGTGAGTGATACACAAGGCTTTAGATCTGACTTCTAACGGGTGATTGTAATGACCAAGTAGGAAAGTACCCTTGGCCTAAGATCCTATGGCAGTACTGAAGCGCACAAGCCATACAAGTGATGAAGGAAAGAGTTAAATAAAATAGACTTTTATTTAATTAAAAGAAAAGAAATTACAATAATGTAATTGAAAGCTAAGAAAAATAAAAAGGATGCTTTTTATTTCCCTAAAAAACTAAGAACGCATGTTGAATGCTTTTTTGGATGCGGTTGTCGAAGTGACGCGGGGTGAGTTGATAGCTTAGCCTGTCTGTTGATTTATTGCGGCCTAGACTGATAGAGATAAGGCAAGTAAAATCTGATGAACACAATCTGGTATAATTTACCAGATTTATCTCCTCCCATAAACTGATAAAGTCTTCCATATCTTCAAATATATATATATATATATATACAGGTGTATATATATGCAACTTGAATCTGGTCCGAATATAGTCTTCATTCGACTTCCTTAGCTTGCAAGCAAAAGATAATACTGATAATATGCTGATATTATCCCTTAAGTGATAATATTATTTTCCCAAATCAGATAATATCTTGAAATATTACCTTCCCCATTATGATAATATCTTCCCTAATTTGATAACATGAATATTATCACATTAAGAATTTGTAGGGTGATACACTTCACCACGATGTCCAAATCTGTATCAGCATCAACTTTCCAAATGTTAGAATCAAAATACAGCACATACTGAAGTCGGCATGGGGTGAAGTGATCAAACTATGTAGAGCCCGAATGAAGTGTCCAAATTGGTTGTTCTTCTTTCCAAGTAATTCCTACGGGTCCCATCAGTACATGAGGGTGACTATCCCGACGATGTAGCATTCATAGGATAAATTGATGTAAAGCCATTTGTTTTCCACGTTTTGTCAATGGGTCCCATCTCATGACTATGCAAATTGCCATCATCACCACACAGTATAAATAGATCAACTAAATCACCAGAATTTATAAATAGCTCAACAGCCCGATAGTACCCAAAAAAGTCACAGCTCGATTTGCATCTACCTCCATAATTATCAAATGGTCAAATACAGTGGTCAAAATTATTAAATGCTTCAAAAGAGTCTTAGACTATTATGAACGTGGCCCACCACTATTTAATAGCTATCAAATACATCATTACATTGGGACAACACATGGGCCCACCAATTGTCTCTTGATCATTTGGCCAAAATAACATACGTGGGAATTGGAAATCAATCAGTCCGATTGATATCAGCCAGTCCGATTAAATGGTGATCAGCTCGATCAAAAACTTATTCGGCCCTATTAGCTTTTAACTAGTCACTTGACCCCTAATATATACGATCGGTCTAGTAAGTCTGAATAAAAATCTCATTCGGCCTGTGCCAATTTTGACTTTAAAAAATGTATTTTTTAGGTGCAAACAATTGCCCCCTGGCTGTTTAAAATGAAAACTTGGAATTTTGAATAGCCAAATTTATCTAGCCCAATTACCTTAGACTGATATCGGGCTTATCCATGACCGATTTTGACTGAATGACAAAGTATAGCACTAGGGCCATCTTAACATAACAAAAAATTCTTTTTGCTTTACACATCTTCTTGGGCCCACCGTACTGATTAAATCGCCAAACTTTGACACTTAAACTTGAAAGCCTGGCTATATCGGGCTGGCCTTATACATCTTCAGTACTGTTGTAGATTTGGTGGAGATGAAAACCAAACCATGGCCCATCACTTCTGGCACTTTTATGAAACACCCTAAACATAAAAAACTAAGTAGTTTTTTTTTTTTTTCAAAAAGAACATTTGTCAATTCGTATGCCAGTAGAAAGGACAAGACTCTTGAATTTTCTTACCCTTACGGGTCCCACGTTATTGCTACAGTGACCCCAAAAAATTTGATTCAAGCTAACTCCCTGAAAATCAGATATGTACCACTCCAACCCCTTATTTATTGGTCTAACAACTACAGACCGTCGCAGCTTCGGGCAAACAATAGATCTGTAGCAGTATGGCTTTTCCTCCTCTTTTGCTCTCGGTCTGGTAACAGCCCGAATAGCATATTAATTCAGTCCAATTTTAGTACCTTTTGATAATACCATTGCTGCAACAATAGCCACCAAATAATTGTCAGTTTTTGGTGACATCCACACAACCAATGCGGATGTAAATCAACCCAAGCCAAATAATTTATTGGCTTAAAATAAAAATAATAATCGGTCACTATTATGAGACCGAAAAAATTGAACAATTCCTTGAGGCTGAGTTTCCTCAAAGGAATACGTTCAAAAACTTCATGGACCGATTTAGAATCAATCGGTCTCGACGAAGCTTGCCCCTTGAGCCCTTCATCGCCGATTTCTTCATCAACAAGGGGGTCTTCATCATCGTCCTCCTCACTAACGGGAGGCCCTATGGCCGATACAGGGTCACTCGGCCTTAAAGATTTTATCCCTTTAGCCTTCAATTGTTCACAAACGGGCTTTGGAAAATCTTCCCATGCATGTTTGATTCGGTGAGCTACCTCGATTATAACCTCAAAAGGGTCTTCAGCCGAAATATGATCACTCGGCCTTTCAAACTCTTCCTTTTTGGCCTCAACAGAGTTGTGAGGCTCGTTTAAAGCTTGCCCCCCGAGCGGCAAATCTGATTCATCATCGCTAGTGAGAGGCTCTTTAGCCGAAATAAAATTTTTCGGCCTGTCACTAGCAATTATTTTTTTGTCTTCTTGCCCCCCGAGCGGTAAATCTGAAAAACTGCTTGATTTTTTCCTCCAACCACCTTCTAAAAATTCCTTCATTGACATGAAAATATTTTCATTGGGTGGTGGCTCTTCCGCTTCACTCACGGCAAGAAGGAGACCGATTTCTTTGTTGAAGAACTGTATATCGGTCTTAAAACGGTCAATATCTTTATAAAGATGACCGATCTCATCATCATATCGGTCCTTAAACCGATAAATTAAACCATGAAAATGGCTTATTTTTTCGTTCCGCCAACGAATCTAATCGTGGTAGAACTGCAGCCATGCTTTGCGGTGTGCATGGCTCATCACCTGGCGGTCCCACCGGGCGTGCCAAAAATGTTTGCTATAATTTGCGCGGGCGTGCCAGAACCAATAGTGGTTCGAGTGTGTGCAAACTAATTTCCTATATTGCTTGTGTGAGTGATACACAAGGCTTTAGATCTGACTTCTAACGGGTGATTGTGATGACCAAGTAGGAAAGTACCCTTGGCCTAAGATCCTATGGCAGTACTGAAGCGCACAAACCATACAAGTGATGAAGGAAAGAATTAAATAAAATAGACTTTTATTTAATTAAAAGAAAAGAAATTACAATAATGTAATTGAAAGCTAAGAAAAATAAAAATGATGCTTTTTATTTGCCTAAAAAACTAAGAACGCATGTTGAATGCTTTTTTGGATGCGGTTGTCGAAGTGACGCGGGGTGAGTTGATAGCTTGGCCTGCCTGTTGATTTATAGCGGCCTAGACTGATAGAGATAAGGCAAGTAAAATCTGATGAACACAATCTGGTATAATTTACCAGATTTATCTCCTCCCATAAACTGATAAAGCCTTCCATATCTTCAAATATATACATATATATACAGGTGTATATATATATGCAGCTTGAATCTGGTCCGAATATAGTCTTCATTCGACTTCCTTAGCTTGCAAGCAAAAGATAATACTGATAATATGCTGATATTATCCCTTAAGTGATAATATTATTTTCCCAAATCAGATAATATCTTGAAATATTACCTTCCCCATTATGATAATATCTTCCCTAATTTGATAACATGAATATTATCACATTAAGAGTTTGTAGGGTGATACACTTCACCACGATGCCCAAATCTGTATCAGCATCAACTTTCCAAATGTTAGAATCAAAATACAGCACATACTGAAGTCGGCATGGGGTGAAGTGATCAAACTATGTAGAGCCCGAATGAAGTGTCCAAATTGGTTGTTCTTCTTTCCAAGTAATTCCTACGGGTCCCATCAGTACATGAGGGTGACTATCTCGATGATGTAGCATTCATAGGATAAATTGATGTAAAGCCATTTGTTTTCCACGTTTTGTCAATGGGTCCCATCTCATGACTATGCAAATTGCCATCATCACCACACAGTATAAATAGATCAACTAAATCACCAGAATTTATAAATAGCTCAACAGCCCGATAGTACCCAAAAAAGTCACAGCCCGATTTGCATCTACCTCCATAATTATCAAATGGTCAAATACAGTGGCCAAAATTATTAAATGCTTCAAAAGAGTCTTAGACTATTATGAACGTGGCCCACCACTATTTAATAGCCATCAAATACATCATTACATTGGGACAACACATGGGCCCACCAATTGTCTCTTGATCATTTGGCCAAAATAACATACGTGGGAATTGGAAATCAATCAGTCCGAATGATATCAGCCAGTCCGATTAAATGGTGATCAGCTCGATCAAATACTTATTCGGCCCTATTAGCTTTTAACCAGTCACTTGACCCCTAATATATACGATCGGTCTAGTAAGTCCGAATAAAAATCTCATTCGGCCTGTGCCAATTTTGACTTTAAAAAATGTATTTTTTAGGTGCAAACAGTTTCAGGGATCTTGCTACTTGCTAGGATGAATGATGCTTTCCTTGCAAAACAAGCTTGGAGAATCTTATTAAAGTTTAGTGCTTCTCCAACACTTAGAGCCTGTTTCGGGGGCGATTCAACTGCATTGCTTTTGCTTTTGGGGGTAAAAGTGTAAAACACTGATCGCAAGTCTTGTTTGGGGTAGTAAAATTCCAATCGCAATCACCGAAATTCCTTGATTGGTGCGCGATCACTCGCGATTTGAAGAAGATGGGGTAACCTAGCTTTGAAAGTGAATGCGGTCAAAGCTTTCAGTCAATTCCTGTGAAATGACTTGCATGCCAATGGTTTTTCCAATGAATTACACCCCCCCCCCCCCCCCCCCCCCGACCACGTAAAAGACAAGAGATTGTCGAGCTTGACTCTTTTCCAATGCTTTTTAAGTTCTGAAAAGAAGTCTGACAACACACTGACCAAAAATAGTTCTCTTTTGTTTCTATTTTCAAAAATGCTTGGCACACAACACATTTCACAACATGGTTTTAAATGTGTTGTACCCTATGCTGTTTGAGTTTTTCACATTTTTTTATGCACCACTTACACAGCACAGAGCACATGCATTTAAAGCTCTGTTGTGAGTCTTCCAAATCTGTCATGGTAAGTTTATTTTTGCTGTTCATCTTTTATTATTAAAAAACTATAAAAAAAATTAAATAAAATCATATAGGAATGTGTGTTGCCATGCATTTCAACACTTTTCACAAACATTACTCCTCTTTTATAAACACTTCTCTGGTTCTCTTTCTAAATTGCAGTATCCCTTCACTTCTGTTAATTGTACTTCTAGTTATCCTTCATTCTCTAGTTCATCGCATTTACCAAATTTCAGGTACGCAACAATTGTAATTTTAAGTTATTATTTGTACAAAAATTTTGTAAATCAATCTTTTTATTTATTTATTTTAGTTATATGTATTTCAATATTGTGTTAATGCAGTATCTACATATGTGAACAAGATAAGTTAGTGGTGTGAAATACATAGTAGAAGACATGTTATTTGTTACTACTATTTAGTGTTCTTTCTTATAATAAAAAATAAAATATCGATGGCAAATATGTGGCAAACGAGTGAAGGCAATCAGTCATTAACTGGAAAAAATAAGTCAAAAGCTTCATAGAATGCAACGTCACATGAAGTTTGGGTGAACTTGTGTGTAAAGGAAGTGGATGCCGGAAATAGGCCTCGTACCCACTTTAATAAAAGATGGTGGGAAAATATTGGGCGTGCGTTCAATCAAATCACTGAAAATAATTACGATAGAATGCAGCTAAAAAATCACTGTAATGTAATGAAGAAAGAACGGAACAGTCTTTTCGACAAATCTGAAACAAGCCTTGGTTGGACACTGAAAGAGGGACTGTCAATGCTATAAATGATTGGTGGGAACGTAAAGTTCAGGTATACATGCAATTTGAAACCCATTTGTGTGTATGTTATAAATAACAAATGCATTTCAGGTGAATTTTACTTGATTGATTCGGGTTATCCAAATATGAAAGGTTATCTTGCACATAATAAAAGGGAGAGAGGTACCATATACTAGAGTTTCAAAATGCTCCACCACCTCAAAAAATACAAGAAAGATTCAACCATGCCCATTCATCATTAAGAAATGTGATTGAGCGAACATTTGGGGTATGGAAAGCTATGGAAGATTAGCCAACATGCTTTCGTACAACTTTGAAATTCAAAAGGGAATTGTATCCGCTTCAATGGCGATACACAATTTTATAAGGAGAGAAGCGTTAGCTGATTAACATTTTGAGTCTTATGATCTTGACCCTGATTTGATACCACGTGATGATCCAGATATCCAACCATATCACAATATTCAAATTGACAATGACGATCAATTTATGGATAGATTTCAAAATCAGCTTGCTACAAGTATTGCTAACTCGATCGGATGAATTATTAAAAATGTGTTTGGAATTGTAGTTATTATTTAATAAAGTTGATTGCTTATTAAGGGTTTAATTGTTATTCTTATTATTATGTGTCAATTTTTTTTTTTATATTATACATTTTATTATCTACTTATTTAAAAGAAATAAATAAATAATAAAATATTTATTACGAATCAATGTGATGAAACATCGCATGTTAGTTAACTAATTTATTTAATAATATATAACTTTTTTATAACTTTTTAACAATTAATATATTTACTTATTTGATTAAGTAACAAAATAATTATTTAATAGCAATTACTAATACATATCAATGAAACTATACTTTATTATGTACACAATAATAATATAATAGTCTTACAATATAAGGACACAATTGTCTTTTGGACATTAAATTCACTTTTATATTTATGTAACCAAACACTTACATAATCTATTATACCACCACAACCACTTTTACAATACTTTACCCAAATACCACAACTACCATAATCTATTATGACTATAATCTATTATCACAAAAGTAATCGCTAAGCTATCGTTGTGCCAAACAGGCTCTAAGAGCCTGTTTTGGGATAGCTTGTGTCACGCCCCGGAGTAGCATAAATAGAGAAAAATAAATTTCCTTTATGGGTCCATAGGGAATGACAAGTGAAAGTCACCGATAATCCACACCACACAGTACTAGTCCAAACAGGAACAGTAAAACAACTGAAATATAAACACGGTTCTATCTATTACAAACATCAGAGTACGGTCCACAGGATCACAACAGGTCTGGAGACAACATATGCCCAAGTACCCGTTAACTACAAAGTACAACAGTAAAAAGAAAAGTAGTAATATAACTACTATCTATCTTCAGGTCTTCAGCTAGCGTACGGATAGGCGTCAGCATAACTGGCATCAGTGGGGCCATTCTCTACGTAACTCCCTTCAGGGTAATCGTTATCGCCATGAGTTCCGTCATCTGCATTGTAAAGGACAGGGTAGTCTGGACGGGGAATGTCCAGGCAATAAAGGCCGTCAGCTTGTTGAAAGCTGAGTGAGCACTAACTAACACAGTCTCATAGAAATGACATAATTACCATTATGAACAATGTATGACAGTGATACTAATTATATTCCTCACTCGTTTATTCAGACATATCATTAATCGATTATTATCGACTCCCATTCTAAGACTGATTCCACAATACCCAACTGACTATCTCGAACTGATTATATCAGCACAACATATCAGTGCTCTTGTTCACCGCTATACCGCTTTTAAGAACTCTTGCGAGCACCCATACATCGTTCTTATATAACGACTGGTCCATGGATATACCCATACTCTTGTTCACCGCTTTTAAGAACTCTTACTGTTCACCGCTTTTAAGAACGCTTGCGAGTACGATACATACACAGCTCTGGTAATTCAAATCATGGGCGTGCCACATCTACTCTTGTTCACCGCTTTTAAGAACTCTTACTGTTCACCGCTTTTAAGAACTCTTGCGAGTACTGTGCACCCATAATTCTCACGATCCTGATCAAATCCTTGACATACACTTATCGGATTCAACCTGAGCGAATCATCAGCTCGACTCACACAACCTTAAACATACAATTCCTCTTACTGACTCATTCCTCACTTATCCAATACTACCCAGTATTATCATCTCAAACTTTACTACGTTATCGCGTCGTACTATTACTAGCGTTCCGAACCCGATTACGTTACTCACCATGTTATCTCAATCTCATTATCGTATCCCATTACCTCCGTTATCCATAATATCGCATAATAGGAACATGAAACAACAATTAAACAACTACGCATTATGAATTATAAACTGAAAGGAATACATTCATGTTCTGCTAGGTTCGATCGATTGAGGTCATCTCGATCGCTCGAAGAAAGTGCTGTTCGATCGATTTAAGTCTTCTCGATCGATCGAAGTGAAGGTGATCTCGATCGATTGAAGTCATTTCGATCGATTGAGACTTAGTGATGTTCGATCGATTGAACTCAGTTCGATCGGTCGAACTTCGTCTTCCCCAGATTCTGCCAGTGAACGTGCAGAATATGTTAGGGGGTGTTTGGGTTATAATTAATACGCCCAGAATATGTAAAACATCATAACTAAGTTACCGAGTGAGTTTGGAACTCACTGAAAGTCGTTAAGGTGCGTTTGGGTAAGCTTTAGCTCCGAAGCTTTAATGGCGGCCACTCTCTCTCTCTTCTGTCTTGTCTCTGTCTCTCTCTGTCTCCTTCTTTCTTTCTCTCCTTCTTCTTCTTCTTCTCTTCTTCTTCTCTGCTGAGTATATATATATATAGATATGTGTGTGTATATATATAGATATATGGAGGTATGTGTATATATATGTATACCAACACACAAGCACACACTCTCAACTCTCTCTTGTCACAAGGTTCAGCAAACACACCACACACACGAATGCAGTGTATATATAGGAGAGGATGGGGTGCAGGTGGCAGCATTTGCGCAAAACTGGTATTCTGATATTTCTATTCTCGATCGATCGAAGGATGCTCGATCGATCGAACTCAGATCGGTCAGTTAGATCGATTGAAAAAGGGTTTGATCGATTGAAGTGGGGACCACGTATTTAATTTATGTCGGTAGGGTTTTCGATCGCTCGAAAAGGGTTCGATCGCTTGAACTGAAGGGTCTCGATCGCTCGAACTAGCTTCGATCGATCGAATATTGAATTTCATGAATGGTCAAATGAAGTATATAGAATCTCTCTGCATTAAATATTTATTAAAAAATACGGGGTATTACATCATCCACCACTCAACAAAAGATTTCGTCCTCGAAATCAGAAACATACAGAGTTAAAACAAAAACGGAAACTTCTCACGCATCTCTGACTCTAGCTCCCACGAAGCTTCTCCTTCATCATGATGCTTCCACTGAATCTTGACTAATGGAATCTCCTTATTCCTGAGCTTCTTGACTCCACGATCTAAAATGCGAACTGGTCCTTCGTTGAACGTAACATTGTCGTTGACTTCAATATCCTCAAAGTTGATCTCGTGCGCTGGGTTATGAACACATTTTCTCAGCATACTGATGTGGAAAACGTTGTGCACTCCTGACATCTTCGGTGGCAGCGCAAGACGATAAGCAACATTTCCAACACGCTCTAGAATCTCGAACGGTCCGATGAATCGTGGCGATAATTTGCCTTTCTTCTGACCAAATCTGACGATGCCTCGAACAGGCGAAACTTTGAGTAGCACATGATCTCCAACGGCAAACTCTAAGTCTTTGCGTCGCTTGTCAGCATAACTTTTGTGTCGGGTCTGAGCTGTCTTCATCTTCTCATGTACAATCTGAATCTTCTCACTAGTCTCTCGTATCATTTCTGGCCCAAGAAGTTGAGTATCTCCGACTTCAGTCCAACATAACGGTGATCGGCAAGGTCTTCCGTACAAAGCTTCAAACGGCGCCATTCCTATGCTCGAATGATAACTGTTGTTGTAAGCAAATTCTATCAAAGGTAAGTGTGTCTCCCAAGAATTCTCAAAATCAATGACACAAGCACGTAACATGTCTTCCATTACTTGATTAACTCTCTCCGTCTGTCCATCGGTCTGTGGATGAAAAGCTGAACTCAAGTTCAATGTTGTTCCCATCGCTGTCTGGAGACTCTTCCAAAATTCTGCAGTAAAGCGCGAATCTCGATCTGATACGATAGAAACAGGTACCCTGTGTAACCGTACTACGTGCTGTAGATACATCCGGCTCAATCGTTCCACTGGATACGTCATACTGTAGGCAATAAAATGTGCCGTCTTTGTAAGTCGATCCACAATTACCCAAATAGCGTCATGATTCTGCTGTGACTTTGGCAATCCCACCACAAAATCCATGGTGATGTGTTCCCATTTCCATTGAGGAATTGGTAACGGCTGTAGAAGTCCAGGTGGTTTCTGATGTTCTGCCTTTACTTGTTTACAAGTAAGACACTGAGAAACATATTCAGCCACTTCTCGCTTCATTCCTTCCCACCAAAAATTTCTCTTCAAGTCCTTGTACATCTTTGTACCTCCAGGATGAATCGTCATCCGTGATTTATGAGCTTCATCCAATATGTCCTTCCGGAGATTTTCTTTGTCAGGTACACAGAGTCTACCTTTACATCGTAAAGCTCCATCTGTACTAACACTCCAGATCTCAGGTTCTTTTGCTGTCATCTTGGTGAACCATAACTTCAAATCCTCTGCTGTCTGTTGAGCTTCTATGATACGGCTGATCAAAGTTGGTTGTACCATCAGACATCCAAAATGTCGTCTTTCCATTGGTTCCACTGGCTGAAACTTGAATTCGGCTAAAACTTCCAATGCTTTCCATTCTCGAATTAGCAATGCAGCGATCACTAATCGAGGTTTACGGCTCAAAGCATCTGCTACGACATTTGCTTTACCCGGATGGTATTGCAATGAAAAGTCATAGTCCTTGAGTAACTCCATCCATCTTCGTTGTCGCATGTTCAACTCCTTTTGAGAGAACAAATACTTCAAGCTCTTATGATCGGAAAACAGATCAAACTTTTCTCCATAGAGATAGTGTCTCCAAATCTTTAATGCAAACACTATTGCTGCCAATTCCAGATCATGCGTCGGATAATTCTTCTCGTGTACCTTCAATTGTCTTGATCCATATGCGATAACATTCCCGTCTTGCATCAGTACACAACCCAATCCCTGGTGCGATGCGTCACTGTAGATCACATATCTTTCTCCACTCTTAGGTATCGCAAGTACCGGTGCAGAAGTCAATTTCTCTTTTAACTCCTGAAATGCATCCTCATGCTTGTCCGTCCATTCATACTTCGTCTCCTTCCTTGTTAAATTCGTCAGTGGTCCTGCTAACTTGGAAAATCCTTCTACGAATCTTCTGTAATATCCTGCTAATCCAAGAAAACTTCTGACCTCTGTCGCATTGGTCGGTCTGTTCCAACTTAAGACTGCATCAATCTTAGATGAGTCTACCGAAATACCGTCCTGAGATATAACATGTCCCAAGAATTTGACTTCCCGTAGCCAAAACTCACACTTGCTGAATTTTGCATACAACTTGTTATCTCGAAGTGTCTGCAAGGCAATCTGTAAATGCTCCTTGTGATCCTCTTCTGTCTTTGAGTAGATCAGTATATCATCGATGAACACTATAATGAATTGATCCAGATATGGTCTGAATACTCTATTCATTAAATCCATAAATACTGCTGGCGCATTCGTCAATCCAAAAGGCATAACTAGAAACTCGTAATGCCCGTATCTTGTCCTGAATGCAGTCTTCGATACATCCTCTGGTCGAACTAACAATTGGTGGTATCCTGAACGTAAATCAATCTTGGAAAAGATTCTCGATCCTTGTAACTGGTCGAATAGGTCATCTATCCGAGGTAGTGGATATCTATTCTTGATCGTAACCTTGTTCAACTCCCTGTAGTCTATACAGAGTCGAAGTGTTCCGTCCTTCTTCTTTACAAACAGAACTGGTGCTCCCCAAGGTGACGTACTCGGGCGAACGAAACCTAAGTCTTCAAGCTCTTGAACTTGCTTCTTCAGTTCTAACATCTCAGTTGGTGCCATCCTATACGGAGTCTTAGAAATAGGCAATGTACCAGGTACTAATTCCACACAGAAGTCTATTTCTCTTTTCGGTGGAAGTCCTTTAATATCCTGAAATACATCCTGAAAATCTTGTACAATAGTAATCTGATCCATCGTGAGTTCTGTACTTGTACTCCCAATCGTAGCCAAACTACTCGTAAGAAACATATCGCTCGTCGGCTGACACTGAAATCTAATCGTCGGCCTTCCTTGTCTCGGAAATACAATCGTCTTAGTAGGGCAATCCAAATTGGCACTATACTTAGTCAACCAATCCATTCCTAGGATAATGTCGAACTCGGACATTGACAGAACTACCAAGTCTGCAGGAAGATTCCTATCTCCCAAAGTCAATGGGCAATCTTTACACACTTTACTCAACTTAACAGTCACTCCCAAAGGTGACACAGCATTCAGTGTTGACTCAAGTGTCTGGGGTTCTAATCCCAATTGACGCACAATCTTAACAGCAATAAATGAACGTGCGGCTCCAGTATCAAATAAAGCTTTAACTGGACTATGAAAGAGTACAAGCGTACCTTCCAAATGTTGCTGCTCATCAGCGTTAAAGCCTGCTTCTCCTGGAATGATAGCATTCATCCTTGTCTGATCTGGAGGTCCTTGTATCCCTTGAATCGATGCTCCGTAGTATCCTCCTTGTGGTGCACGACAATCCTTACTTAGATGTCCCGGCTTGTTGCAATTCCGACAGACAATATCCATTCTGCGGTTAACTCTAGGGGCTGTACAGAATCTGGCAACGTGCCCTGGCTTTCCGCAATTAAAACATCCTCCACTATTGCTTGGCGGTGCTGTCAGTAGTGCCTGCGGCTGTGATCCTTGCTGGCGATATTGCTGGGGTCGAGTATAGCCCTGTTGTGGCTTTCTGGTTCCTTCCCAGGTTCTCTTACTCCCTTGGAAATTACTCTGAGGTCTCCAACCTTGAGTATTCCTTGGTGGCAAGTTATGGAAATTCCTCTGTTGAAAACTTCTAGATGACTGTGATCGATTCATCTGTGGTTGTTGTGCTGGATAAGCATCCTTCTCTAATCCTGCAGCAAATCTGACAATCTCTTCGAATGATTGATTCAGATGACCAACCATCATATGTCTGAGGTGGGGATTCAATCCTTGGTGAAATCTCTTCACCTTCTTCTGTGGCGTGTCTATCATATGCTGAGCAAATCTGGATAGACGCTCAAACTGTGTTGTATATTCCCTGACATTCCATCCTCCTTGTACCAAATTGAGAAAGTTCCTTTCCTGTTGATCTCTCTCATCCTCTGGGAAATACTTCTCCAAAAATCGTCCTTTGAATGTCTCCCATGGCATAGCTTTAGCAGCATCGATCCCAATAGTGGCTCGCTCGGCTTCCCACCAATCTGCGGCGGCATAAGTGAGCTGAAAAGTAGCAAGGCGACGCTTCTCTTGTTCGCTGCATTCCAATGCTTCAAATATCAACTCCATTTCTCTGATCCATTGTTCCGCTTTCCATGGTTCTGTTAGTCCATCGAACTTTTCTGGACGTAACCCACGAAAATTTGCTAACAACTTATCTCCAGTCTGTCTTGGTGGCGGGGGTGCAAAAGGTCTCTGGTGGGTGGAATGATTATAAGTATCCCCCACATGCTCCATCCTCTGCATGAAAGCTTCGAAAATTCCCGTCGGATCCATCCCTTCTGGAATAGGTGCTCCATTACGTGCTTGGTGATTTCTCAAGGGTCCTACCATGATGATAACGAGTATTGCCTACAAGAGACATATTGATCAGCTGAAAGTCTTCTCGTAGAAACGAAACCAAGATAGAACGCGAAGTAACAAGAGCTAACAGTTCTACAAAACAACACATCAAACATCCAACAATCAGTATCAAAAGTACTGCTCGTATATATGTATATATCAAAAGATGTACCATGGAGTACACAGTAACCATACCATGTACCACGTGGGACAAGGCTAAAACAGTACTAAGGTCAACTACTACTGTCTATACAAAGCTATGGTCAAATAGCTATCTCTCAAGCTCCCAAAAATCTAGTGGACAACATGTCCTGATAAAATCAAAAACTAAGCCCTGCAGGTCCTGACTCAAAAGTCGTCAACGTCTGATCCTGCTGGTGGTGCCTCGTCCTCTGAATCCATCTCCATCTCCTCGAGTGGGTCATCCTCAACTGGAGCAGCAAGATCTCCGACTACAACTCCTATATCCCAATCCTCTATCACCTCTGCATCATCATCCTCTATCACGTCTGCTATCGCCTGGTTAGCGACATCGACTGCTACTGCGGCGAATCCATCGGCTATATCAAGAGCTCCTACTATGGCTGCCTCTCCCATAACAAAATCTGCTGGTTGTGCGACCATCTGAGCTATCCATCCTACTGCCGTATCGGCCATAGCTGCCATATGCATAATGGGTCCAGCGGGTATCTGAAGCACAACTGGTGCCTCCGGCACAACTACCTCCTCATCGGGCGCATCCTCATCTACTACTATGTCTGCCTCAACAGCCTCTGGGTCCGGTACTGGATCCTCTGGCTCGAACTCTGGCTCCTCGGGGTCATCCTCAGGCTCATCATCATCTGCATCGTCTGCATGCTCATCCTCTACTGGGTCCTCGTCGTCTATCGGTTCCTCCTCTCCGTCCTCGTCCATGTCCTCATCGGCATGCTCAAGGTCCTCATCCTCCTGGATCGGCTCAGGCTCTGGAACTGGTACATCGGGTACCGGCGATGGTGGTGGTGTTGCTGGCACTGGTGCAACTACAGGCTCTGGTGGACCGGCTACAATAGCTCTCAACTCAATCTCATCCATCTCGGGCTTACTCTGAACTAACCGTAATATCTCCTGGCAAATATCTCTACCAATCCTCGCAGTATGGTAAGCATCCATACGCATCTGCGTCGGGTGAGTCCTCTCTGTCACATAAAGTGCTCTCCACATGTCCTCCTCCAAATGTCTACTAGCTATCTGGCACACACGCTCTCGATAAAACTCTGGGTCAGCTGGCTCCACGGTATCCCCATGGATCACGTGTCCTCCATAAGCATCTGTAACAAACTGATGAAACTCTGGATCCATGCTATCCTGCAAAGGAAAACTATCTATCGTCAGAAAGACGAACTTATCTTATACTCATATCTCATCTCAAGAAAATCTTAAATACTAGAACCAGATGGTGTGGAATCCATCAGTGAACGACAATATCAGAACCTAACCGTAATATAACCAGGCGCTCTGATACCAAAAACCCTGTCACGCCCCGGAGTAGCATAAATAGAGAAAAATAAATTTCCTTTATGGGTCCATAGGGAATGACAAGTGAAAGTCACCGATAATCCACACCACACAGTACTAGTCCAAACAGGAACAGTAAAACAACTGAAATATAAACACGGTTCTATCTATTACAAACATCAGAGTACGGTCCACAGGATCACAACAGGTCTGGAGACAACATATGCCCAAGTACCCGTTAACTACAAAGTACAACAGTAAAAAGAAAAGTAGTAATATAACTACTATCTATCTTCAGGTCTTCAGCTAGCGTACGGATAGGCGTCAGCATAACTGGCATCAGTGGGGCCATTCTCTACGTAACTCCCTTCAGGGTAATCGTTATCGCCATGAGTTCCGTCATCTGCATTGTAAAGGACAGGGTAGTCTGGACGGGGAATGTCCAGGCAATAAAGGCCGTCAGCTTGTTGAAAGCTGAGTGAGCACTAACTAACACAGTCTCATAGAAATGACATAATTACCATTATGAACAATGTATGACAGTGATACTAATTATATTCCTCACTCGTTTATTCAGACATATCATTAATCGATTATTATCGACTCCCATTCTAAGACTGATTCCACAATACCCAACTGACTATCTCGAACTGATTATATCAGCACAACATATCAGTGCTCTTGTTCACCGCTATACCGCTTTTAAGAACTCTTGCGAGCACCCATACATCGTTCTTATATAACGACTGGTCCATGGATATACCCATACTCTTGTTCACCGCTTTTAAGAACTCTTACTGTTCACCGCTTTTAAGAACGCTTGCGAGTACGATACATACACAGCTCTGGTAATTCAAATCATGGGCGTGCCACATCTACTCTTGTTCACCGCTTTTAAGAACTCTTACTGTTCACCGCTTTTAAGAACTCTTGCGAGTACTGTGCACCCATAATTCTCACGATCCTGATCAAATCCTTGACATACACTTATCGGATTCAACCTGAGCGAATCATCAGCTCGACTCACACAACCTTAAACATACAATTCCTCTTACTGACTCATTCCTCACTTATCCAATACTACCCAGTATTATCATCTCAAACTTTACTACGTTATCGCGTCGTACTATTACTAGCGTTCCGAACCCGATTACGTTACTCACCATGTTATCTCAATCTCATTATCGTATCCCATTACCTCCGTTATCCATAATATCGCATAATAGGAACATGAAACAACAATTAAACAACTACGCATTATGAATTATAAACTGAAAGGAATACATTCATGTTCTGCTAGGTTCGATCGATTGAGGTCATCTCGATCGCTCGAAGAAAGTGCTGTTCGATCGATTTAAGTCTTCTCGATCGATCGAAGTGAAGGTGATCTCGATCGATTGAAGTCATTTCGATCGATTGAGACTTAGTGATGTTCGATCGATTGAACTCAGTTCGATCGGTCGAACTTCGTCTTCCCCAGATTCTGCCAGTGAACGTGCAGAATATGTTAGGGGGTGTTTGGGTTATAATTAATACGCCCAGAATATGTAAAACATCATAACTAAGTTACCGAGTGAGTTTGGAACTCACTGAAAGTCGTTAAGGTGCGTTTGGGTAAGCTTTAGCTCCGAAGCTTTAATGGCGGTCACTCTCTCTCTCTTCTGTCTTGTCTCTGTCTCTCTCTGTCTCCTTCTTTCTTTCTCTCCTTCTTCTTCTTCTTCTCTTCTTCTTCTCTGCTGAGTATATATATATATAGATATGTGTGTGTATATATATAGATATATGGAGGTATGTGTATATATATGTATACCAACACACAAGCACACACTCTCAACTCTCTCTTGTCACAAGGTTCAGCAAACACACCACACACACGAATGCAGTGTATATATAGGAGAGGATGGGGTGCAGGTGGCAGCATTTGCGCAAAACTGGTATTCTGATATTTCTATTCTCGATCGATCGAAGGATGCTCGATCGATCGAACTCAGATCGGTCAGTTAGATCGATTGAAAAAGGGTTTGATCGATTGAAGTGGGGACCACGTATTTAATTTATGTCGGTAGGGTTTTCGATCGCTCGAAAAGGGTTCGATCGCTTGAACTGAAGGGTCTCGATCGCTCGAACTAGCTTCGATCGATCGAATATTGAATTTCATGAATGGTCAAATGAAGTATATAGAATCTCTCTGCATTAAATATTTATTAAAAAATACGGGGTATTACAGCTTGTACTTTTGCGATTGCGATTGCGATAGCTTTTGTCAGAATATATTATGGTTATAATAGATTATAAGCTTTGTGGTATTTGGGTAATGTGTTATGAAAGTGATTGTGGTGGCAGAATAGATTATGTAAGTGTTTGGTTGTATAAATGTAAAAGTGATTTTAAGTGTTCAAAAGACAATTGTGCACTTGTGTTGTGTTACAATTTTATTACTATTGCACACACATTACTATTTACTAACAAACTAGGAGTGCAATTGGAGCGAGACCCAAAGAGTTTGGGCTCTGTCCAGGCCCGAGCCCGAATTCAAGCAGTTTGCCCAAGCCCGAGCCCGAGCCCGAGCCCGAGATAAACCCGAACTTTTCAACCCAAGCCCGGTTTATGATTTAATATTACAACCCGAGCTTGAGCGCGAGCCCGAATTGCAATTTTTTTTTTGTTCAAACTGACTTTTTAGTATGTAAACAATATGAAGAGTATCAAATCTATTTTTTTGTTTAGGTTTGGGAAAAAGCATTCATCTATTAATTTAGTGCTTGAATAATATCTAATAGTGCATTCTTATCACTAAAAAATACTATAATATAATGTCAAAAATAATGCATAAATAGAATTCGGGCTCGGGCTTGGGTTCCACGGGTTAGCAAAATTTTGCCCAAGCCCGGCCCGAATTGAATTCGGGCTTGCATTTTTCTGTCCAGGATCGCCCATGGTGAAAGTACCGCGGGCCCAAGTCCAGTAATTTTTGGGCCGGGCCCAGGCTAACCGCGGGTTGGCCCGCCCGAGTTGTACACCTATAACAAACACTAGTTAGTTATATAAAAATATAAGATTTAGTCCATCTTCAGTCGTTTTATTAGAAGTTAATCCATCTTAAGGGCTAAAATAGAAATAGATCCTTAATTATGCATGTTAATTAGAAATAGGTCTTTTTTCCCAATTTAATAAATTTTTAATGTCTAAACTACCCTTACTTACATGGTCAGTTATATACATATATATATTCGTGTATCTATATATGGACACAATATAGATTTGAAGTTAATGTCATTAACTGATAATGGGATTATGTTCCCTTAATTTAAGGGACCCTTATCTGCTCACCATGACCTTTTAGTTGAAATTCAAATTATTTAATACGTTTTGCTTAAAGAGTGAGAATTTCTCAGTCTTTTGTGAGAATTTCTCAGTCTTTACACAGTCCGTCTTTTAAGTCCATTTTTTAAGGCATGTTTTAGATCCGAACTGTATATTCGTGTATCTATATATGGACATATAGATATAGATTTGAAGTTAATGTCATTAACTAATAATGAGATTATGTTCCCTTAATTCAAGGGATCTTCTTATCTGCTCACCATGATTTTTTGGTTGAAATTCAAATTATTTAATACATTTTGCAGACTTGATTCATCCAGTCATTATAATGTAGATCTAAATTTAATGAGAAATTTCTCAGTGTTTGACCTACAAAAAACCATAATCAATTTTTTGCATGAAGAATTTCTACTATTTTGTTAATTTTCTTAGTGTTTGTCATAAAACTCCACACAATACGGGAGCATTTAGTGAGAAATTTCATAGTATTTGACCTACAAAAAACCATAATCATTTTTTTGTATGAAAAAATTCTACTATTTGTTAAATTTCTCAATTTTTGTCATAAACTCTTTACTCACACGGTCAGTTATATACATATATATATATATATATATTCGTGTATCTATATATGGACATATAGATATAGATTTGAAGTTTATATCATTAACTGATAATGGGCAGTGGCGGAGGCAGCAAGGGACCAGGGGGGACCCAAGTCCCCCCCTGAGATTTTGAGGATTGAAATTCTACCCTAAATATTTTTAGTATTTTACGTTTAGGCCCCTCTCAACTTATGTTTAGGCCCCCCAAAGGGGTCCAAGGCTCAATTTAGTGTCATCAATAGTGGTGTCAATCGGGTCGGGTTGGCCCGGCCCGGCCCAGCCCGACCCGCTTTTTCAGGCTAAAAGCCCGGCCCGGCCCGCTAGGCCCGGTTCACATACCCCGGGCCGAGGTGGACACCCATCCTTCCGTCCATGGCCCGGCCCGAAATGGTGAAAAAGCCCGGCTCGGCCCGAAGCCCGCCACGGCTCACTTCAAAAATAGAAGAAAGTCCGCTAGCCCGTCCGGCCCGGCCCGATGTCTGGTCCGCTAGGCCCGGGCCACCGGTCCGGGGCGGACACACCCCCTCCACTCCCAAGCCTGGCCCGGCCTGGCCCGATGTTTGGTGAAGCCCGGCCCGAAGCCCGCTCGGGGACTGCTTTAACCGGGCCCGGCCCGGTCCGTTTGACACCTCTAGTCATCAACTACATATATATTGATATGCATGTATATACAACTCAAAAGGAAATGCACCTAGAATTTTGAAAATTACACTTTTAGTGTGAGAATTTTATGCGTTTTAGAAATAGGCCCCCCTAAAATTTTGAAAGACACTATACAGTATTTACATGTCACCAAATTGACTCATATTATAAGCATATCCCAAAAAAAATGCAATTATATACATGTAGACCCTAAAAAAATCGCCAATTATGTATAAATAGACCCCAAAAAAATCACCTCAGGGGCGTTACCCCCGTATAGCCTAGGCCACCCCTGACCAATATTTCTGGCTCCGCCCCTGATAATGGGGATTAATTTCCCTTAATTCAAGGGATCTCCTTATCTGCTCACCATAATCTTTTGGTTGAAATTCAAATTATTTTATACGTTTTGCAGACTTGATTCATCCAGTTTAGATGTCATTATAATAGTCTGAATCTTAAGCGAACCTTAAAAAACGAACCTAAAAGACAGACTGTGTAAAGACTGAGAAATTCTCACTCTTTGAAATTTTTAGTTTTTGAAATTTCTCAGTCTTTTGTGAGAATTTCTCAGTCTTTACACAGTCCGTCTCTTAGGTCCGTTTTTAAGATCCACTTAAGATCCGGATTGCTCATTATAATACAAATATAAATTTAGTGAGAAATTTCTCAGTGTTTGACCTACAAAAAACCATAATCTTTTTTTTTTTGCATGAAGTAATTCTACTATTTTGTTAATTTTCTCAGTGTTTATCATAAAACTCCACACAACACGGGAGCATTTAGTGAGAAATTTCTCAATTTTGACCTACAAAAAACCATAATCATTTTTATGCATGAAAAAAATTCTACAATTTGTTAAATTTCCCAGTGTTTGTCATAAAACTCCGCACACTACGACAACATTTAGTGAGAAATTTATTAGTATTTGACCTACAAAAAACCATAATCATGTTTTTGCATGACAAATTTCTACTCTTTGTTAAATTTCTCTATGTTTGTCATAAAACTCCACAAACCATAAAATTGTTTAAAAAAATCCATAATGCCCAAACTTATATCCTTAAGTTTTGTGAAAATTTTACATAAAAATAGTTAATTATGTGACTTTCTTATATTTCACGGAACAGAAATTGAACATTGCTAAGGAGGTATCAAAATGCATTTTCCACTCAATATAAAATTCATCCAAACTCAACCTCAACTATTCTGAACCAAACAAGTCTTCAAGCCCAAACACAAAGCATTTGCCTTCCACGATTTGTTACTATACTAATCAAGTCACTTTTTGAATCCACAATTTCAGCCATTAACACAATCATCATCAAATCATCCGTATGTAAACTCCAAAAGCTTCATCACTGGCTCTGTATTCTCCCACCGATCAGTTTGCTTCAATTTTCACTTTGGAATGAATGAGAAACTCTCACAGATTCAGAAAGGGAAGGAGTCTAAGAATGGGAGATCGGATGACTGAAAGGTGGTGACGACGATGACCAAGAATGGCGACGATGGCGCGGCTAGATGTGGTGGTGCCGGCGGTGGAGGGGCTGCTGACCTCTCTCTTCTTCCCTCTCTCTTTCTTTCTCTTTCTCTCACTAGCAGAAATCTTTCTCCATATATAGTTGCAGATTCTCTCTCTCTCTCTGTCACACCCGTTCCAAAAAATTTATAGTTTTATCATGCATAATTGTAAATTGAGAGGTTATCAATGTTAATTGATAATGGTGGATTGAGGTTGACTGTGAGTCAACGGTAAGGTGTCAATGAGAACACAGGAACATGGCAGTTCATATTGCATAATCATGAGTAAATGACATTTATGTGATTTAAATGTTATTTGACTTTATCTGGTATTTGTTGAATAGTAATTATACCTGTGTAGTATAATTCTGGTAATTTGGATATGATAGTATCATTTTGAGAACTGTGGTGAGAACGTGAGAGATGCGTTAATTGAAAAGGTAGGTTGTGTAGAGATTCCACAGAATATAGTTTTCGGACGTTATTTTGGACCCAAACGGAACCTAGTCGAAAACTTTTGAAATTTATAGTTTTCACTCGTAAAGGCATAAAATGGATGTGCGCGAAGTTTCATGGATTAATTAGAAGTTTGAGGAACTTGCGGGGAGGTAAACGTAATTCCCCGAAAGATTGCCTATATATAGATTGAGATGAGATTTCAATCTCATCCACAACTCCTAAATATCTAGAGAGAGGAGAGAGAAAGGAGATTTGGAGCCAACGGGCTTTGCGACGCCGATCGACGACCGTTCGTCCGTCAGATTTTCTCCAGATTTCAGATTTGAACTCGTGGAGGTAAGATCTACGTTTTGATACCACTTAGGCCGTGTTTGGCCAAGTTTTGTAGAAATCTTAATTTTGGACTTTTGGGAAAAACAGGTATAAACTTGTAGGAATCGTACCAAATTCAAAATCCGACATTTATTTAGCCTCCTAGTCGATCCTTCAAAGTTTGGGGGAAATCGCACGAGGTATGAAGTTCTAACTTGTGAAATATAGGGAAATACATGTTTTATATTTCGACGACGAAATTGTGATCCGGGCGAAATCCATGTGTTAATTGTAGGCCCGTTAATTATGCACGCGCTAATTTGTGAAAAGCATGTCTAAATTTATGCGAGCACGTTAAGTTGTCTATGTGGGTCAAAGGGGAGTCTTATACAATTTCATGCCGGAGTAAGCTTCTCGATGTTTGAGAATTTAGTAGCGACGACTACTGTGCATGGTTGATAGACTTGGACTTGCCATGGCACTTGTGGATACAATGGTTGATAGACTTGGACTTGCCATTGGTATCGCGGTTTAAGGCTTGGACTTGCCGCTACCGGATGAATGCGTATTTTTCTTCCTAGAGACTATTGTATGATTTATGAGATTAAAGCATGTTTCATCATATATTGTGCATGTTAGACTTGTACGCTCAGCATATAGCTGAGCAGTGGAGATGTACTCCATTGCAGGTAAGAAGAAGGAGAAGAAGAAGCGCGATGAGTGAGGCCGATGAACGCCGGGGATAACACTTGTATATGTTTTTGTTTTAAATCCTAACCTTGTGTAAGGATTGGTAACATGTTGTAATAGAACCATAGATTAGTTCTATAGTATTGTAATCTTGTAATTGAACATCTGTAGTTATGTTTTAATACGTTAAAAATCAGTTGTGGTTGTGTTTGTTGTTGGTATTGAGTAGTAGGACTTGTTAAGTTTCAGCACAGGGCTGCCTGCAGAGGAGCAGTCGACTGGACCCCCTAATCAGTCGACTGGATCTCGTGTATTTGAGATACTGTAAGTGAATATCAGAGAAGCAGTTGACTGGACCCCTTGGGCAGTCGACTGAACACTGTTGATTGTAGCTACTGCTTCCATTAATTGAAAAGCAGTCGACTGGATCCCCAGATCAATCGACTGGACCCCTTTGCTATATGATGTATTTTTTGTTCTGCTTAACACAGTCGACGGAGCAGTCGACTGGACCCTGGTGCAGTCGACGGGGCAGTCGACTGAGCCTCTGTTTTCAAAACTGTTTTCTTTTGAAGTGCTTTCCTTTGGCCAAAACTTTTTATAACCCTGATTTCAAGGGATTTTACAAACTCAGAGGGTAATGTTCCCTAAGTTTTAATATACCCAGGGTTGTTTTATAATTCTTTCCGCTACGTATCGTTAGATGTTGTTTGGATGAGCCTTGGTGGCGTGCCACGTGTCCTATTTCCACGCGTAGTGGGATGGGTCGTGACACTCTCTCTCTCTATATATATATATAGATATCAAATATCTTATTTTCAAAATTCAAAACCCAATACTTTTGATGGAAATTCTGTGGCGTTGTATCAGAAAAGGGTAGGTTACAGAGAGAGATAGAGAGAGAATAGCGAGAGATGCCCATCCACATTTCAGAGGGTCATCTTAAATAAGAAAATAAAAGTCTACAGTTGTCCGACATAGTACTGTAGATGTCTAATAAAAAATCAAAAAGTAGAATACGTGTCCTTGTTTGGTGGAGTCGTGCCAAACTGCTTTTTGACTTTAAAGAAAACCATGAGCGCAAAACCATGGGTTGAAAAACCATATGCGCAAAACCATGGGCCGCCTACGTCATTGCATGCATCATCAATGAGGGGTACGTCACTGCATGCGTCATTCACTCCAGCTTGTCATTAGACTTACTGGATTGGGATGCCGTGGCAATCATGGCATCAAACAGGTCCTCCATATATAATTGGTACCTGACTGGATATGGACGTTGTATTCATATCTTCTTCATCTTCGTATGGGTCTTGAGCTTCACCAGCTAAGCATCCAAAAGCATTTGACTGTGTTGCTTGGGATGACTGACCCTGGTCCTTGGTCTGACTTGAGGTAGCATGACCACTTCCTTGAGCAACCTGTGAGGCTAAGAATTGCTCTTTAAGAGCTTCCATAACCTTGACATAAATTTCTTCCTTTGAGAGGTTTGGATTTTTCCCCCTAATGGAAGCAAAGAGGAGCTCAAACATATTTAAATGGGAAGCAACAGAAGAGGCTTCGGCTAGGAATTTATCAGCCTTTTTCTTTTCTTCTGTCTCAAAAATTCTAATATATTCTTTAACAGCAGGCTGGATTTTTGAAAGAGCATTTGGAATGTCATATCCAGGCCACCATTTTACCCAGAAGGTTCTCTGGAGAATGGGAAGATGTAGAGCATCTTCTGAAAGAATAATATCCCATTTCCAAATCCAGACAATTCTAAATTCGGCAAAGAAGAATAAAGTGTTTCTTCCAAAAGGGATGTTTGTAAGAGATTTTCCTCTGAGAATAGGATGATGGTCATACCAAATAGTAAAATAATCCAAAATTTCCCGAGGAAGAAGGCTAATTTCTAGTCCCATTTTTTCACACCAATGATAAAACCAATTGGGAAAACTTTTAAGGCCACTTTTTAAAATTTGTTCATTTATGACAAAAAGCCAAGTATGACTCTTTGTGGGATTTTTATACAAAAATGCTTTGTTCCAAGCTTCTAAGTAATCCCAATAATTATATGTTGCTCCATTTATTTTTAAACTCCTCGCCTGAGCAGGGTTAAGACCCCATTGGTGGGCAAAAAGAACTTTAATAATATAACACTTAGAATGTGTTATAGGAGACTTTTTATCATTGGAACCAAATGGAAATGTTCAATTTGAACAGAACCTGTTTCCAAAAGAATTGCTTCAAATGCAAATCTAGGCTTAGACTCTTGGGTCATCCAATTATGCATGGTTAAAAACCTTTCTTTAAGACCCCAAGGATCCGGATTTATTTTTTCATCATTTGAAATATCTTCTAAAACAAGGAAAGTTTCCAAAAACTGTTTTTGTTGGAAAACCACATCTTAAATTAGAATGTCCTTGGCAGAGGGTTTCTGCTGAGGACCAGCCTTATTTGGCTGATTAGATCCTTTATTCGGATTGGAACCCTTTTGTGGGTTCTGTTGATGGCCCTTCCCATTGTTGGGACGCCTCTGAGGAAATTGAAATCCTCCTTTATCCGGAGGTTGCATCCTGTTTTTCCTGCAAAAATTCTCTAGTAAGAAAATCTGGTGAAGAATTTTGATCTCCTTTAATATATTCAATCTGGAAATCAAAAGCAGATAAATCAGACTGCCATCTAGCAAAAATTTGCTTAGAACAAGATTTTTAACATCCTGTTTTAAGATATGTTTAGCATTACTGCAATCTATTCGAAGAAGAAATGCTTGGTTAAGTAGATCATCTTGGAATTTAGTGACACACTTAACTATTGAAAACATTTCTTTTTTAATCGTAGAATAATTTTTTGAAGAACCTTTCCAAGTACCAGAAGTGAAACGTAAAAGTT
This sequence comes from Hydrangea macrophylla, assembly GCA_033977485.1. NCBI lineage: Eukaryota > Viridiplantae > Streptophyta > Magnoliopsida > Cornales > Hydrangeaceae > Hydrangea > Hydrangea macrophylla. The sequence goes on from CM066989.1 coordinate 75,349,728, forward strand.
CTTCTTGATTGGTTGTAGGATTCTTTTGTTTGAGAATTCCCCCATAACCAATGTCTGAAGCATCAGTTTCAACAATTTTATCCCAGTGTGGATTTGCTAATCCGAGACATGGTAATTGTTTTACTCTAAGTTTAATTTTCTGAACAGCTTTAGTGTGCTCAGATGTCCATGGTAAAGGGTTCTTTTTGAGCCTTTGGTGTAAAAGGGCACAATCATGGGCAAGTTTATGATAATTGTAGGTAATGTGTATTAATCCGCCACGTGGTAGTTGCATACGTCACCAAAGGGAAACGTATCTCCAACATCGTCATTACTTATATGTCCACATAGACTACTTACCTACTCACTTAAATCTCCAAGAGGGCCCCGCAACTCCACTACCTATAGCATCTCCAAGGGCCAAGCCCATGATGCTGGGAGGCCCTCCCTAGGAAGCTGCAACTTCAATACTTGGGGACCCCAAAGGGCCAAGCCCAAGATAATGGAATGCCCTCTGTAGGAAGGGTACATCTCCAACACTTACGACGCCTCAAAGGGCTAAGCCCATGATGGGAGGCTCTCTCCATGAATCTCCAAGAAGGCCCACTGCTCAAGTGCAATTCTAATACTTAGGGCCCTCCACCTCAAAAGGCCCAGCCTATGATGAGAGCCCCAGCCCCAAGGCCATGGCACTTTAGAGGCCAGACCGATGGCAATTACAAGAGCCCATAATCAATACACAAACACACACATTCACACTTGGGTCAACTACCCTTAGTCAGGAGCAGTACTGAAGGGTGGCCTGGCCCATTGGGATCTCGAGAGCTCATGGCTAGGTGGCTAGAGCCAAGGGCATCTCCCTAGCTTATGCCTCCCAGGCAAAGCTAGGGTTGGTTCCAAAGAGAGAGAGAGACACGTGACCTTCACGTGCCCTGTAACCAGGCCTCACAAACCAATTAGGGAGTCCAATGACTGTAAGACCAGCTGGGCCATTAACTTTCCCATGCCTTATCACTTCAACCTTGCAGCACATTCTGCAGACCAATAGCATGATCTTGATACACTCCCTTGTTTAAGCCTCTGCAACCAATAGCAAGCCACACTTTCGTTGACACACTTACAGCACCTGCTGCCTCACCTGCCACTCATCAATGTTAGCTTTGCTTTTCTACATGACCCGTCATTGCTTGACCATTTCCTGGTCAAATCCCATTTAATACCCCAACCACCACATTTAAGTCACCTACCTTAAACGGAGGGGCTTATCCCATAGCTCCAACACATCACATTGGCAGCTCCTCCAGCAAGACCATAATCCCTCACAACTCTCCTATAAATACCAACCTCATTCAATACATTCAAGGACCGGAAAATAACCAGAATGAACCCAAGCTTGAGCAATTAATCAAGTCCTCACACCCTCCTTACTATTATCCTACAACTCCTCCTCTACCTTCACTCGTACCTTACCTACAACTCCTCCTCCACCTTCACTCCTTCCGTACCTTAGTACCACTCCTTCTCCACCTCCACTCCTTCCATACCTTAGCACCACTCTTCCTCCCCCATTCACTCCTTCCGTACCTTTCACTCACATCCTCACCGTACCTTCCACTCATATCCTCACCGTAGGACACCTACTGCTTCTCTCTATCTTATTTGGAACTACCTTGCCTCTCACTCGAGCCACGTCCTCTCTGGGACCCATTTGACTATACTACTACTTTTCTATTATTTTACTATATCTTACACTCACTAGCCTGCCTACGTGTTATACCTCTTTGTACACATCATCCACACTAAAAAGAACTCACACATTTTGGCGACCACAGTGGGAGGTTCTTCAAATCATTTTCTTCAACTTCCCCATACCACAATTTTTTGCTTCAACATTATATTCTTCTTATCATTATAAAAATGGAGGAAAGACTTGATGCAAAATACAGTTTTATGCCTTCAAATTTAAGTTTTTGCCATCTCCAGTCACACGAACACTCCATTCGATTCACAAAAAAGAGCTCCAAGCTCACACCTAATCAAGATGGCACGAGTATCGCGCTCTACACCTCCGGGTGGCACGAGCATCGCGCTCTCCCCCTACTAGCCTCACCTGGGCGGCACGAGCAAAATGTTCTCCCCCTTTTGAGAAGGGTGGCATGAGCATTACGCTCTCCATCTCAGGGTGGCACGAGCATCACGCTCTCCCCCTCCCTCACTCGGGTGGCACGGGTAATGCCCTCCATTCGTTTGAGGAGCCTCATTAAGGTGGATCACGAGTAACATGCTCTTCCCCTTTTGAGAAGGGTGGCACGAGCATCGCGCTCTCCACCATAGGGTCGGCACGAGCATCGCGCTCTCCCCCTACGAGCCTCGCTAGGACGGCACGGGTAACACCCTCCCCCTTTTTTTTAGCCTCAGGTGGCATGAGTATCAGGCTCTCCACCTCAAGGCGACACGAGAATCACACTTTTTCCTGCCCCAATCGGGTGGCATGTGCAACCCCATCCCCCGTTTATACCTCAGGGCGGTACCCTTTAAGGTGGCATGAACATCACGCTCTCCCTATCCACCAATATGACAACTAAACTCACCATTCGAGTCCATAAAATGCTAATCCATACATAATATGCTCCCAAGGGATCCTACACAAGCAACAAACAAAGGAAAGCAGCAAGGAAAATGAAATACTATGAGAAAGTCCAGAGCAAACAAGTTATTAGGGGGCCAAAATGGCAAAATCCGACTGTCTGTCTCAGGCGTCCTCTGTAGCTAGTAATTCTTATACTCCTGAATATCGTGCAAAACGTTCAAATGGCGAGCAACACTTCTCTTCCTCAAGGTCACAAACTTAAAAGCTTGATACTTGAGCTCCATATCGTGCAAGAACTATAGAGGAAGGCCGTTGTACCCATGTGAAGTGGTACTGTAGCCACGTGAAGTTCAGAGTCTGCAAAATGGAAGCCATTTGTCCATCAACTAGTCACTCAAAGCCTGCGAAGCACGATCAACCATCATCCATCAACCAGCTATCTACCACATGGAGACACAATCGTCGGTTACAAACACAAATGACTTTTAAAGTTATGCCCGCCTGCCATGTGCTACGCACCCGTCATGCGGACATGGGGGCTAATGTAGGTAATGTGTATTAATCCGCCACGTGGTAGTTGCATACGTCACCAAAGGGAAACGTATCTCCAACATCGTCATTACTTATATGTCCACATAGACTACTTACCTACTCACTTAAATCTCCAAGAGGGCCCCGCAACTCCACTACCTATAGCATCTCCAAGGGCCAAGCCCATGATGCTGGGAGGCCCTCCCTAGGAAGCTGCAACTTCAATACTTGGGGACCCCAAAGGGCCAAGCCCAAGATAATGGAATGCCCTCTGTAGGAAGGGTACATCTCCAACACTTACGACGCCTCAAAGGGCTAAGCCCATGATGGGAGGCTCTCTCCATGAATCTCCAAGAAGGCCCACTGCTCAAGTGCAATTCTAATACTTAGGGCCCTCCACCTCAAAAGGCCCAGCCTATGATGAGAGCCCCAGCCCCAAGGCCATGGCACTTTAGAGGCCAGACCGATGGCAATTACAAGAGCCCATAATCAATACACAAACACACACATTCACACTTGGGTCAACTACCCTTAGTCAGGAGCAGTACTGAAGGGTGGCCTGGCCCATTGGGATCTCGAGAGCTCATGGCTAGGTGGCTAGAGCCAAGGGCATCTCCCTAGCTTATGCCTCCCAGGCAAAGCTAGGGTTGGTTCCAAAGAGAGAGAGAGACACGTGACCTTCACGTGCCCTGTAACCAGGCCTCACAAACCAATTAGGGAGTCCAATGACTGTAAGACCAGCTGGGCCATTAACTTTCCCATGCCTTATCACTTCAACCTTGCAGCACATTCTGCAGACCAATAGCATGATCTTGATACACTCCCTTGTTTAAGCCTCTGCAACCAATAGCAAGCCACACTTTCGTTGACACACTTACAGCACCTGCTGCCTCACCTGCCACTCATCAATGTTAGCTTTGCTTTTCTACATGACCCGTCATTGCTTGACCATTTCCTGGTCAAATCCCATTTAATACCCCAACCACCACATTTAAGTCACCTACCTTAAACGGAGGGGCTTATCCCATAGCTCCAACACATCACATTGGCAGCTCCTCCAGCAAGACCATAATCCCTCACAACTCTCCTATAAATACCAACCTCATTCAATACATTCAAGGACCGGAAAATAACCAGAATGAACCCAAGCTTGAGCAATTAATCAAGTCCTCACACCCTCCTTACTATTATCCTACAACTCCTCCTCTACCTTCACTCGTACCTTACCTACAACTCCTCCTCCACCTTCACTCCTTCCGTACCTTAGTACCACTCCTTCTCCACCTCCACTCCTTCCATACCTTAGCACCACTCTTCCTCCCCCATTCACTCCTTCCGTACCTTTCACTCACATCCTCACCGTACCTTCCACTCATATCCTCACCGTAGGACACCTACTGCTTCTCTCTATCTTATTTGGAACTACCTTGCCTCTCACTCGAGCCACGTCCTCTCTGGGACCCATTTGACTATACTACTACTTTTCTATTATTTTACTATATCTTACACTCACTAGCCTGCCTACGTGTTATACCTCTTTGTACACATCATCCACACTAAAAAGAACTCACACAATAATAATCCCCAATATAATTAAGGCTTCCCAGAAATCTCTGTAATTGGATTTTCTCCTTTAATTCATCAGGGAATTTAGAAGCAAATTCAATACTTCTATCAATGGGAATTACTTTCCTTTTATTAATATTAAAGCCTAAGAATCTAATCTGTGTTTTGAAAAGATCCATTTTTGTGGCTGACAGAACAAGACCATTATGGATAATAATATCTTGTAAAGTTTTAAGATGTTTGAAATGCTGATCGATAGATGATGAAAAGACTAAAATATCATCTATGTAAACCAAACAGAATTCAGAGAAATGATTAAAAATCTCATTCATAATATTTTGGAATTCTGATGGAGCATTTTTTAATCCAAAAGGCATGACATTCCATTCAAAGTGTCCAAAAGGAACTGTGAATGCTGTCTTATATCTATCTTCTTCTTTAATCTGGATTTGCCAATATCTAGACTTTAAATCGAACTTTGAAAAGATAGAAGCATTATAAAGTATATCCAAAAGATCCTTTTTATTTGGGATAGGATATCTAATCCATTGTAAGGCATCATTTAATGGTTTGTAATTAACCACTAATCTGGGTTTGCCTCTTTCTTTTTCAGCATTTTTATTTACATAAAAAGCTGTGCAGCTCCAAGGTGAATAACTTTTCCTTATGAGCTTTTTATCTAAAAGACTCTGTATCTCTTTTTTACAGAGTTCTAAGAATTCAGAATTCATTTGGCTAGGTCTAGCCTTAGTATGAATCTGTGATCTTTCATCAAAACCCTGCTTATAGGGGAGTGAAACAACATGTTTCTTCCTTGTCCAAAAAGCACTAGGAATCTCACTGCAAACTTTATGTTGGAATTCCTCTTTTAATTTAAGAATTTTGTTAGAAATCTTTGACATCTTTAATTGATGATCAATTTGCATAATTCTAACATCTTCTAATAAAAAATCAAGGTGTCTTTCTTTTAAATCCAAAAGATTTAGTTCATTGACAATCCTTGTTTCTGGTTCTTTAAGGAAAGAAAAAACCAGATCAAACTCTTTAAATTTTGCATATATGCCAGTTTGGTCAACTTGGATTGGCATAATAAGTTTTAAAAAAGGAGTCCCCAAAATTACTTCTTGTTGTAAATCTTTAACAAGTAAAAAAGATGATGGGATACAAACACCATCATTACACACATATACATCAGATAGTTTAAATTGAATTTTCATTCTGCTTCCACTAGCTGATGTTAAGGACTGCATAGTTTTTTCAAAATATTTTGTGGGAACTATGCCTTCTTGGATGCAGTTTAAATCTGCTCCACTATCAACCAAAGCAATAGCACTTATAGGATATTCTTCTTGAATTACAAGATTTATCCTTATGTACCATTTTTGAAATGTAATTTTATTTAAAATATGCAGGTACTGATCTCCTGTCATATCTAAAGGAGCAGAGGTGTCTCCTGTTTCAGGAATATTATCACCAATGCTAATGGAAGAAGTGGATAAAGTATCTATTTTTGCTTCCATTTTAGAAAAAGCATTTTGGAGGTCTCTTATGTCAGACTTTACCAAATTTATTTCATGTTTAAGATCTATAATAGTAATGGGTTTTTCAACTTTTTCCATTCTATCAAAAACTTCTTGAATACTAAACTGCATACGCTTGTATTCTTTTTTCTCAGGAGGCTTTCTAGTATGATCAATACATAATTGTATTACTTTCACCTTTAATTCTGGATCAGTAATTTTTTCAATTATGTCAAGCATTTCACTGTACTCAGTAGTAAGAACATTTATTGTAAGACCATTCATAGTAGCAATGGACTTCCAATAATCTGCATTCTTACAGCCATTGGCACATCCATGAGAATCAGATGGTTGTTCTTCTTCTTGATCAGAATAAAAACCATCATCTTCCTCATCATAGATCTCTTCTTCCTCAGAATTTTCTGGAGAAGTATTTAGTAGGATTTTACAGAGTTGAGCCTTTAGGCCTTCATCAATTTGTAACTCTGCTAATTTCTTTTGTGTAGTACATTTATTTGCTAAATGTCCTACTTTTCCACACTTCCAACAGGTCCTTGAATCCTTTGGAGCAGGACCTTTAGTTGCCCTTTTCCTAGATTGAGGAGTTTTCCTGGGAGGTGGTCTAGATCTGGTATTAGGATTAGTATTTCTTCTCCTAATAGGTTGATTTTTCCTAGGATTTTGTTGCCTTCTCTTTTTAACTGGATTTATAGGCATATCAAAACCCCATTGTTTGCAAAAATCTCCTAATTCTTGTTTACCAGTAAGATTTTGTTTCTTCATCTGGTATTGTAATTTCATATCATTACAGATACTGAGACCTACTTGTGTGCAGGCACTCATAATCTGCCCATAATGTAGATTATTATATGGGATAGTATGACCATCATGTTGGTCTCTAAGTCTTTGTCTAACTTTTTCTGCAAATAAGTGTGGAAGACCATCAATGAATCTGGCTTTCCAAAAATCATCATTTGCATCATGTCTTTCCATGACTCTACAAATAAAAACATCTTTATACCATCTATAATGGGTTAAAGAAGGACATCTAAGATTCATAAGAAGTTCTCTACTTCTTTCAGACCTTTGGGGATGAGTCCCAATAAAATGAGTAATAATGGTCTGAATCATAGTAACAATGGCATCTGGAACCATAGTAGGCTGTCCATTAACCGTTTCTACTTTGACTTTGTCTAATATATCAATTCTTTGTTGATTAGTGAGAAGGTTATCCCACCATCCTTTGAGGCAACCAGAAAAACCACATGAAAGAAGAGTAGCGGTATACTTATTAGAATTGCCACAATTAATACTCATGGAAGACCACATGAGCATTTTATGTAGAACTTCCAGAATCTGGTATTCTGTGAAGTCATCTATGTTCCATTCAACAACCTCTTTCCCAGTATAGGAGGTCTGGAGTCTCCAATTACTTTCTTCAAAAAGGAGATCCTGAGGTGTTGGTCTATTATAATAATGAGGAATTGTCTCATGCTTCATGAAATTCATTTGTGGAAGAGAGTTTTGTTTAAAATTGTCTTCCATATCCTGGAAATTTATCCAGAATTCCTTTTCCTCAATTTCTTTTTCTTCATGTTCACTCTCTTCTTCATATTCTGAAATCTGAATGTGAGAAGAAGGTTTGGAGAGAACATTTACACTTTTCTCTTTTATTGAAATTCCCTTAGACTTTTTATCTGTAAGAGAAATATTTTGAATCTTTTTAGTCAAAAGATCAATGAAATCATCTTCCTCCTTTTTACTTTGAGTTCTATAATTTTGTGGTATAATAGGAGGTTTAAAAGTAGTGACTTCAAAAGGAGGATTACTGTTAGTAACAGTACTAACAACAGGAGTCTTGATATTTTTTTATCAATTTTTCCTGTTCATCTAATTTATTTTCAATCCTTAATAATTGGCTTTCCATAGATTCTATGGATCGGTTTGTCCAATTATTCTGGTGAGCAAGATGCTGATTTAAAATAAAATCATTGCCTCGTTCTGCCTTGCCAATGAAAGCAACAGCTTCAAGCTCTTTATCATTAGATCGGAAATTTATGTGTAGTGGAGGAGGATGAAGGCTTTCAACTATACCTTTATCCCCATGTAGTCTCCATTTGGAAGAACTAATGGTATTCAGTACCTTTTGGGTAGGAAACCATTGGTTAAACCAATCAACAAACCATATGATTGTTTGCCTGTGATTTAGATCTGTATAATATAAATTTTTTATGAGATCTAAATCTTTTTTATTAAAATTTTTAAAATATTCTTGTCGGAACTCAAGGTTTTTCTCCAACATGAAATCTCTATTAATAGCCTGTCTTAAAAAAGAATCGGGACTGAAATCCATTAAACATAGACAGATGAAGTATCATGAGAGTAGGAAGGATCAAAAGGATCTCTTTTTTCCCTATTTTCACTAGTTTCTTCTGGACCATAAACTCCTTGAGGAATTTGGTTTTGTGAGTTTATAAATTCTTTTAAAACATTTTCTTTCTCCATATTTTGGAGATGTTCAAGGTCCATGTGTTGGTCTGGGTTGATCAGACATGGATTGTCTTGAAGAAGAAGGATAAGAAACAGTGTAAGGAAGCTTTGAGGGGGCAGTATTAAAACTTCTTACAGAATTACTCCTTGATAAAGATAATCTACTGAATTTATGGGGAGTAAAAGAAACTTCAATATTACCGTCTTTAGATTGGGTGATCTGATCTAATTGGGATGGAAGGACTGGTGCTGGTGGAACAGCATTAGGTAAAGTCCAATCAGTTGGGAAATTTATCTCATCCCATTTTATCAATCTGGGAGTAGCAATATTAGTAGTAAGACAATTACTGTTTATTGCTACTGTTTTCCCTAGAATACTCTTTAATATAGCATTAGGACATAAAGTATTCATAACTTTGTAGTATATCCTGTATGTAGTATTAACAGTACTAGTTCCTGGTAGGTAATTATACCCATCTGTTTGAATTTTTAAAGTAGAAGCTTCAAACAGGTTTTTATCTTTTAAAGAAAGTGTCAGGTTAGGATAAACATCAAAATAAACTAGACCATGACACAAACTTGTCTGTATAATACCCATAAGAGATGGTACAAAGTCTGTACACCTAGCATCTCTTAAATATGCTAATATGGATGCATTAAGACCCAAAAGTGTAAGAGGTTTAAATGCAATTTGTATACATCCGATGTGGATGTAATTATATTTTTCTAAACTTTTTTCAATATCTTTTAGACATAGTAGTCTAAGAGTCTGTTCATTATTATCAAGAACAATGTCCTGTTCGACAGTTTTGACATGATCTTGAATTATAGGAGAGAAAGTACCACTCATATATATTTGTTTAGTAGAAATAGATGGAATTGTCCATTGATTTAATTGTTCCGTTTGGTCAAACGCAACAAGCTCTGTATTTATAACATTAGATCTGGATCTTGATGTAGATCCAGGTCCAGACTTGGTTGTTCTTTTGAACATAACCAGGATGAAGCTACCATGTTATATACTATTACTCATATTATGACATATTTAATAAATTGCTATGATAATTCTTATAGAGTCTATTCCAGTCAATAGAACATCGGCCAAAACAGCCACTCCTTGGCAAAACAGGCCATTCAGTCTACGACTAACGGAATATACTGACCCCCAAAGAATTCCCATAATAATTTAGCTCAATAAATCATAATAATTTCAACAGTATATACCATGGTGGCTTCATGAAATTAGCCACACATGGCTCTGATACCAAATATAAACTGAAATTAGCTTTGACGATTGCAATTTGTTTATGAACGCCCAACACCTGCATAATCCTAATTGAAGGATGAAAAGCTATTTTGGAGCTCCACAACCTCTTAGTTCCGTTTGATAAACCTCATACTAAATTGAGTTAAATATATTTTATTCCGTGTGGTTAGACTCGTTTTCATTTTATTCTTTATGGTTCAAAAATGGACACTTAACCCTCCATATGATTTCGGACTAAAGTGAAACTGTTAAGATTTCCCTCAAAACTGATAAAATTCTTAAATTGGCCAAAATATTGACACTAACCCCCATTGTGAGGTTAACTTTGGGGTTAATCCCCTATGTGGGGATAATTCTACCATTTAACCCACCTATACAAGGCTAATTCTTAACACTTAAACACTTTAGAGGGCTAATTTTGGGATTAACTGCCTACGTGTAATTAATTTTGACACTTAAACTCTCATATGTGGAGCTAATTTTAATACTTAATCTCCATGCATGGCTATTTTGTGAAAAATCTTAGTTGTTTCACTTTAGTCCAAACTACAGGGGGGTTAAGTGTCCACTTTGAACCACAAGAGGATAAAGTGGAAACATGCCTAACCACAGGAGGATAAAATGTATTTAACCCTACTAAATTATTTGAGTTTGTAATATTTAACATAATGTTTCAAGTATTGAAGTAGACTGTGTTCAATGATTTGTTTTTAGCAGAATTCACTTTTTTAGATTTTTGACTGTTTTTTTTTCAGTTAAGTGGTACATTATCAAATACATAAATTTTTTTTTTATAAAAAATGAAAATAAATCAACACTAAATTCAGTTATCAACATCCAGGCCCGACCCTGGGGTAGGTAGGGCAAGCGGCAACCTAGGGCCCCTAAGTTTTGTCTATTTTTTCTCTTACGGAAACCCTGAAAATTATAGTTGAGGGTCTACAATAAAATTGTCATATGTAATATATTAGAGCAATTGTATTCGAGCGAATCTATATAAATGGAGAGGATTTTAAATGCATTGGCTTTTTAGCCTTAAAAAACTCGCGAGCTGCCCTGCTACCCGTCCTACCGCCCCGTGGATTTTTTAGACTAAAAACCCAGTGCACTGAGTCGAGTGCACTTAAGAACCTCTCCTTATATGTATATATATATATATGTATTGTATTGTAACCAACCCAACACTTTTGAGTAATGCTATGAATCTATGATTCCCAACTAAATTTTGTTCCAAACACATGTAGTAGTGGCCAATTTGGTTTTATCTGAGGATGTTGAAGTGATCCACTATTATTGAAGGTAGTTCCACTTTTACATATGTTGGAAACCACATTTAGGATTGGGAAGCATAACATTACACAACACTGTTATTCTCTATTTTCTAGTTTAGCACAACCCAAATTATAGTAATATAATCCAAGCTTTATGATTTATATTAAGCGATCAATTCCTTATTATTAAGAGAAAACAATAACAATATGAACATGTGCGGAATCAAAAGGTGTTTTGACAAGAGGATGATCACAATTCATTATATACGATGAAGATTATAAGCACTAAAGCTCTCAACTCATAAAATGGCCAAAAAGTTCACAGAATATAGAAAACCTACCCACAATTTTTTTAAATAGACAAAAAAAAAAAGAATATTTCAGGAGCATTGCCCCTGAACCCTCGCAGGGTTACGAGCTGACCATGGTTACAAGCTTACGAGTTGACCTTGGAAATGGATCCCATGTTTAAATAGTCGCCTAAAACCTCCAAATTGTCAAGGATGACCCAGAACACATCCTTAGTCCTAGAATGCAAAAAGTGGAAGGATTACTCTTGGAGCTGGATGAGTTTGCTAGTGAGCAGGGATACTCTAAAGAAATGGGCCAATTCGCTAATAGGAAGAGGGTTTTTTTTTTTTTTTTTTTTTTTTAACAGGTCAATTTCATTCATCAAGAAAGCATATTCCAAAAATTACTCTGTTTCATTTTTAGATGGAATCTGATGGGGATTAGGATATGTTTGGTGATGTCGCGATTTTCAGTTTTCGTTTTTCTACGTTATACATATAAACTAGTGTTCGCGATTTTCAATTTTCAATTTTTTTTTAAATTACATAGAAATTAGTGTTTGTTTTTGCCTATAATAAAAACGAAAATTGAAAACCATGTTTATTTTTTTTGTTCTGTTTTTCAGCCAAATTTTGTCCTCATTTTCAAAACAGAAAAACGCAAATGATTACTAAACACTTCCTTTTTTAAAAAAAAAAAATTTAAAATTAAATAAAATAAACAAAAACGATTAATCGAAAACATTTTTGATTTTCGCTTTCGAGAACTTAAAAAAAAAATTTAAAAACTGAAAATCGCAGTGGAGTCCATAGATAGTGAAGGCTGAGTTGTCCAAATTAAAATGAGGGGTACCAAATTGACAAAAAGACTTATGCTATGTTTGGTAGAAGGGATGGAAAAGTGGAAAGAATGGAAGAGAGGAGAGATAGAAGACGTCTCACTAGGGAAAGGAAGAGAGTACTCCCTCATCGTGTTGAATTAAACAAGATGGAAGTGAGGAAGTAAGGAATGAAATATATCACATTTTACTTTTATATCCATAAAATTAAATTAAATATCATTATTATTAAGGACAAAAAAGTCAAAAGATAAGAGAAATCTTTTCTCTATCCTAATTCGTCCACTTTTGGACAGATTGAAATTTGTGGGCTGGAAGGGAAGTAGCATCGATCCCTCCTCTCATCATTTCCCTCATCTCTTCCATCCTACCAAACAATTGATTTTAATCTCTTCCTTCCTCTTTTCCCTCCACCCCTCTCATCATCTCCTATTCCCTCAAACCAAACATAGCATTAAACTTTATAGAGTAATGCTATGCTTCCCAAATTTATATTTCAAAAGTACTTCCTAAATGATGTGACAGTAAGGCAAGCTAGAAACCTACCAATCAAAATTCAATTGATTCCACTGTTACATTATTTGAAAAAAACTTTTAAGATAGAAATTTGAGAAACATAACATTACTAAACTTTATTAGGGTGAAAAATGTAATTAGCTTTGGGCTTTGTGAAAATTTCATTGTTGAGAAAGGACTACACAAAAAAGAGAGAGAAACTCCCAACAACTTCCATGAAAGATCCTCATTTGTCAACGAAGCTAACTACACCGTTTGAAGTTAGCGTTTAATTGGTGCCCCACACCCAATAATATAAGAGAAGTGCTAGACACACATCTTAAATCACACTGTATGTTTTAAATGTATATATTTTGTGCTATTTGAATTTTTTATACTTTTTTGTGCACCACTTACACAACACAGGGTACATATATTTAAAACAAGAGTGTGATTTGAGGTGTGATTTGAAATGTGTCAGGATTATTGGACCATTTAATTTTCGTAACTACACCACCTTGTTCTTCCAACACGTAGAACAGTAATAGAAGAGAGAGAGAGAGAGAGGAGACCACCGCCTTTAATGACTTTTTCAATTCTCGTTTCTTCTATGACCTAACCTTACCAGTACCACCACCCTCTACAAAAACCCTAGAAATTTGTCAAATCTCATTTCAGGTCAGATTCATATAGATTTTGAACAGATCGTTGATCAAAATTCGATCGATATGGAGACAACATCTGTATCTAACGCCTTTTCCAACGTCAAGCTTTCCAGTTCAATTCGTACAACGTAAGCCTCTGTGTAATTTATCTGATTACGCACACACGCGCACACACACACACGCATATATATATATATATATATATATGTATACTGTGTACACGCACTATATTATATCAGATGATTGTGTTGTGGGTCTATCCTAGATATGATGTGGGCTGATTATGATATCCTGATTGGGCATGATTGGAAATAGATAGCTTTTGATCTAAAAAAAAAAAAAACAAGAAAAGAAAAAGAAATACTCCAGATAGCTTGATTTTATAATTTTAATTTTGAATTTTAGTTTTTAACTATAGGTGAATTTGGGTTTATAGGTATATTTTAGTTGTTAACTATAGAGTGCTTGACAATCTAATTAATAAATGTTAAGCATCACAGTTGAATGCGAAATTATTAACCCACTTTTAATTCCCTGTAAGCGCTTTGGATTAGTTCTAGGAGAGGCATATATTGAAGGGTGAAAGTACGCGGTACGATATTCAACGTCAATGAAATCAACCGGAAAGTTTATTTCTAATGGTGTTTTGCAAATTGGGTGATGTTGTGTACCGCTTTACGTTATATTTATATATGATGCTTCTACATTTAGTTTGGTTCAGGTTTCCATTTCAAATCGTAGAACTTTGATGTAAGCCTTTGTTTTTGTTCAGCAAATCCAATTATACATAAAATATCTGTATGTATTTATATGTGTGTGGAGATGATTTTGGGTTGATCATAGTATCATAACTATGTGCAGATATATATGAAATGATTGTGGGCTGATCATGATTGATTGGGAATGTGATAGGATATAAGTAGCTTGATTGATAATACTAGTTTTGTATTGTAGTTATTAACTAAACAGTACTTCAAAATCTAATTGGCGTTTCTGTTGTATTGATACAAAAGTTAAGCATCACCGCTGAACGCCTAATTGTTTATGGATTTCAATTTCCTGTAAACGCGTTTATAAGTTTTAGGTAAGACATATTGAAGGTTGAAACCAGGCGGTAAATTTATTAAATATAACCAATTGCAAATTTCGATGGGCAAGGAAGTTTATTCGTAAGTGTTTCATCAAATCTAGCCGATTGCAAATTTTCGATGAGTTCAAATGCGCAAAGATGTTACTTCAAAAGTGCCTCTCTGATTGGATCAAACTCTATGCTGCTCCACATTATTTATGATGTCCTACATTTAAAAATTAGCCTTAAGAGAGAGATATTCATGGTCGGAATTTTCTCGTATACACAACAATTCATTTTCTTTTCCCTTTCTGAATAGATGTTGAGTATATCTCTCATAACCTCTTCAATTAGTCGTATATTGCATAAGAAAGCTATGATTAATTCATTCTTAATAAGGAAAACAGTATGATTACGTCATACAGTCATTTACCAGTGTGGGAAATTCTTTAGGTAATACCTATGGTGTTTGTTCCACTATAATATAATGTTTTTTAATTTGGAATTAACATTTCAACTGTCTTCTAACTGACAGGTCATGTCCTCAAAATAGACGCGTTCATTTGCCATCAGGACCAAGAGTCCGAGATATGAGTCTTCTCCAAGCATCTCTGGTTTCGTCTTCCAACTCAAGCGAGAAAAAGAATTCTGGTTTTGGGGGATCAAGTATATGTAGTCCCAGTCAGAATAAAAATGTAGTCGGTCAAACATTTTGCTCCGCAAGAGTGTGCACATTTCCTGGAAGTGGTATTGAATCTCATTCACACACCACAGAAGAAAAAATAGGAGTCGTGCTTTTGAACCTTGGAGGACCAGAGACGTTAAATGATGTTCAACCTTTTCTATTCAATTTATTTGCAGATCCCGTATGTTAGTCCAGTTTTTTATGCCCTTATATTTGTTACAATATATGGAGAAAAGTGGGTTTCATGTTTTCAACTCTTCTTATTGGTTACTATGCTTTAATACAGGATATTATAAGATTGCCCAGGCTGTTTCGTTTTCTCCAGAAACCACTGGCCCAACTAATTTCTGTTCTCCGGGCTCCGAAAAGTAAAGAAGGGTATGCTTCCATAGGAGGTGGCTCGCCTTTGCGAAAAATAACTAATGACCAGGTATATCTTATACCCATTGTTGTCAAATCGTGAAATGGTTTACCAAAATTATGAGTTGTGAATCGTATTGAGTCACGAATCGTAAGATTAGTTTTATTAGAAAATGAAGAAATAATATATGTATGTATAAAATGAAACTTGGTATACATATAAAAGCGCATAAAATGCTTTAAATGAGCAAAATAACATTTTAACGCAAGTCTCATGCGATATCATGGCTCCAAATATTGAAAGTTTTTCACTTGAAAACGTAAAATTTCAAAGTTCAAAATTATAATTTGCTAATCATATCGCGTTGTACGAAAGTCGAATCTACTTGCATTAATCGACTCGTGAGTTATAAGATTCTTGTTAAGTTACCAACTCCAAAAGCTTAAGCTGTTAGAGTATGGATCCAACAATGTATATCAAGGTTCAACACCCACCCTCACGTGCAACCCCGACTTGCACGTGGAGACAAATAACAAAGTGCAAATATGCACAACAAAGCGGGGATGGAGAGTCGAACCCAAGACCTCCCAAAAGCAAGGCTCTGATACCATGTTAAGTTACCAACTACTCCAAAAGCTTAAGCTGTTAGAGAGTGAGCCCAACAATGTATATCAAGTTTCAACAATTCTGATAACCACACTTACACGTATCTGATGATGAATTGCGGTTTTACTTATGTTATGATGGTTTTGGTTCATTGCATTTGTTTTGTCCGTCTTTATTATTTTTTGCTCCCCTCTCTCTTTGCATAAATGTGTGTTCTTTTTCATTGGTGTGTAATCTGGCTCTTTTGTTTGTTTGTGAGGTTAACAATTTTTGCCATCTGTTGCAGGCAGCTGCACTTAAGGTGGCATTGGAAGCAAAGGAAATGCCTGTCAATGTCTACGTTGCAATGCGATACTGGTACCCATTCACTGAGGAAGCTGTTCAGCAGGTGAGTTAAATGGTGTAAATGTGTCCTGCAAATTAATATGCCTGTCATCAATGTTTTCATAGTGATTTGGCTTTTACCTGCGATTTAGTCATTGTCTCTTTGTTCTTGTTTTGCTACTAAGTTTCAATAAGCTTGAGCTGAATTTTGTGTGTATGTTTGTGTCCATACATTTACGTGTTTATAAATGACTTAAAAAGTTCAATTGAATTTATTGTATGACGAGCCAATCAGTATTGCCAAAGTTATGAAGATTATGTCTACTGAGACCATTCCCAAGACTGACCATAGGGAGAGCTTACTAAAACAAGAAATGTGCGAAGGACTTAGTATGCATATGTTCAATAGAGGAACAATGGAATAGAAGATGGGTAATTGATTAGAAAGTTTTCTTCTTTTTCCTCACCATGACAACCTATTGAACTGAAGTATTGATTTAGTCAACAGAATTTATTCTTAGCTATAGAAACTGTTTAACGAATGGCAATTTAGTAGCCTAGGAGGCTTCTTGGCAGTACTAAGACCTGTTTGGTGTTGCTGTTGGAGTAAGACATTTTCCGTCAGTAGATTTTTAAAAAGCAGCAAATTGCTGCTTCTGATTTAAGCTGGTTTTTTTTTCCCGGGCTTGAAAGTGGATTAGATTTGTGACGCTGTGAAAAAGTTTTTTCCAATCAGATTCGAATCTTATGAATAATCCCAAATAAGTTATTCTTGGTCCCAAATAAACTGATCCAAACGGGCTCTAAAATTACTGTGCAACGGATTTTGGCCTGAAAACTTTTATAAAGCCCTTCAACGGCTTGCTTAATAGGGAAACATCTTTTGGGCAATTTCAGCTGACGGTTATTTCTGCCTATTCCTATTTCTAAAATGTAACAACTTTTCTCATTGGTTTCATCATAAACTGGCAACATTTTGTAGGTTCCTTTAAGCATTCCATTATGAAGATTTAAATCCCTTTTGCTTGCTATTTTGTCTGCTCCACGGGCCACAATTTTTCCTTTCTTCTTGGAAGAGTGAGCGGTCTACGTTTTGGTTTTCATATATTTTTTATTACTTATTTTCTAGCCAAGCATTTCCCACCTTGTCTTCATTTCATTTTTTATCATATTTAACATGTATCATTTTACGTGACAGATTAAGAGGGACAGGATTACAAGGCTTGTTGTTCTTCCACTTTATCCTCAATTCTCTATCTCTACAACTGGGTCGAGCATCCGTGTCCTCCAAAGCATCTTCAGGTGAGGTTCTGTTTAAGTCTATGAACTCCATATCCACCATGAGATGAACACCCTTTTTTTCTTTTTTTAGTTCGAACCCTAATAGTCTTATTTGAATTTGTTTCATTTGCTAGGGAAGATGAATATTTGAGAAGACTGCCCGTTTCTATCATCGAGTCCTGGTATCAACGAGAAGGTTATATCAAGTCCATGGCTGACTTGATTGAGAAGGAAATACAAACTTTCTCCAAGCCTGGGGAGGTGGGTTTTCGTTCATTGCCTTATTTGGCGTGATTCATTGTTGCATACAATATTTCGAAGACTAGGTATCTATGTTATCAGCCGAGTCTTGTTGTCCTGGAAACATGTTCTTAGTTTAGTTATGATTTTCCAGGTAATGGTATTCTTTAGTGCCCATGGCGTACCAGTAAGTTATGTTGAGGATGCAGGAGATCCATATAGAGATCAGATGGAAGAGTGCATTTACTTGATAATGAGAGAATTGAAAGCGAGAGGAATCAACAATGATCACACTCTTGCTTACCAGGTGCTTATAAGTTCTAAAACTCCCATTTGGTTCTCCAAAAGATCTCTCTGTTACTTAATGAATTAGTTTTTCATGAAATACCCCCTTTGCTATATATAAATGTGTGTATACACTATTTATATTATATACTCTCATTTAGATATGGGGCTCACTATCCTCCGCATGTAGGTAGAAGTAGCATTGTGTTCAATTTAAATGGACAAGGCAAGTCCTTACCAGGTCATTAAAATGGAGACACTGAAGTAATTTTACAATGAGGGGACTTTTTTTGTCCATTTAAAAGTGCATACTTATAATCTTGTAGTAGGTTAGCAATTTCCATCAGTTCTGTACATTCATGATGCATATATTTAAATATGTATATACAAACAAGGGGGGGAAAAGAACATAACATGAATGGGGCTATCTTTATTGGTTGTTTTCCCAATTTGATTTTTTAATTCTCCATGTCAGAGCCGAGTTGGGCCTGTGCAATGGTTGAAGCCCTACACTGATGAAGTTCTCGTTGAGCTTGGCCAAAAAGGGGTGAAGAATCTAC
Source organism: Hydrangea macrophylla (assembly GCA_033977485.1). NCBI lineage: Eukaryota > Viridiplantae > Streptophyta > Magnoliopsida > Cornales > Hydrangeaceae > Hydrangea > Hydrangea macrophylla. Next base: position 75,368,642 of record CM066989.1, read on the forward strand.
TGGCTGTTCCAGTTAGGTACGTTACAGATGTTAAGTAGTATTTTTTGGCCTAGATAAGTCTGACATTGCTGGAGAATATTACTTTCTATGTTTATGACTTTTAGTAATCCTCTCTGTTCATGATTATTTGGCTTATTGGCGCTTTTCAGGAGGATATTATTTTGCATATATTTCGACTTGGCTTTTGCAGACTGTATGAATCTAGGTTTAATTTTATTGCTTCAAACAGTTAAGAATCCATATCTGTCACAGACTCGCAGTTTCTAATAGAACATTGCTATGCGTATGGAAAACGTTCACCAAGTTTTGTGAACAATTGAAAATCTTCTTATAACCTCAATACGAAGGAACCTAAGTTTTCAACTAATTTTAGAAGCAACCTTGACACATCAACCGGTAAACAAAATTAGGCAATGTATTATGCTTGGCATTTTTATCTAGTATACAACTACAACTCTACATTTTTGGTCTCTCTTTTGTGGATATCTAGATTATAAATGATGTCTTTGATCATAGTCATATCAATGACCAGTTTCAGGTAAATTCAACTATCTTAAATGATATATTGTGAGTGCCATGTGACATGGATAAGTTCTTTGTTTGCACATGTAGAATCGGACATGGTCAATATTGTGAGTTCCAATCCTGTAGGCCAGAATGATAATACAGAGCAACATATGGACAAATTGGTGGTTGAAATCTTTGTTTTAACGGGGTGGTACTTATGAGTCTCACCGCACACAAAAGGTCTTGGTTTTCACTGTCCACTAGGCTGGCTTATAACTCTCATAAGTGGCCGTTATATTGGTATTCCCAATTCAGGAAAACTCGGGATTTGATTATGTAATTCTCCATTTTAGCCTGTCATAACGCTGGTATAGTTCGAAAGTACTGTCCCGCTTGTTATGGTATTAAATGTATGCTTTGCAGTTTGGAATGTGTATAGTTGTGCTTTACATTTCTTTACTGATGCCTTTGCAACTTAGGAATGTTTATAATTTAAATTCAATTAGATTATGGTTCAATATAGGAGGAACTTAGGAATGGCTATATTAAGAGTCATGCGTTGAGCGAGAGTGTTATAGTTTGGAAATCTTTTAATGGTTTAGATAGATACTAGTTTGAGATGATTGAGAATGCTAGGAATAAATACTGGTGGAAATATATACATGATGTAATTTTTTCGTTAACGAATTGCATAGTGACGTCATTCCTTGAAGTTAGCATCTTGATCAGCTTCGTGTCTTTTCATTCCCGGATTAATGTTGCTATTATCCTCAGGCTGATGCATATCATGGTTGAATTTTTCAATTCCTATTGATTTTTTTGCTAATGTGATGTAATTATAACCATGATTTTTTTTGTTCTACCGAATATTCCAGCTTTGTCAGTGAGCACATAGAGACTCTTGAAGAGATAGATATGGAGTACAAGCACTTGGCTCTCGAGTCCGGCATCGAGAACTGGGGTCGTGTACCTGCTCTGGGTGTAACCTCTTCATTCATTACAGATCTTGCAGATGCAGTTATCGAAGCCCTACCTTCAGCAACCGCCATATCAACCTCAAGTAATACCTCAGAAGAAGTTGACAGCGATCCGATCATTTATGCTATCAAATTGTTTTTTGGTTCAATTTTAGCATTCGTTTTGCTCTTATCACCGAAATTGATATCAGTATTCAAGAGTAACCTCTATTGAAAGTTTAGGAGATTGAAATAGTTACGGACAATAAGAAACGAAAGCTTAAAAAAAAAAAAATGGTGACCGAGTTGTTTGAATTTACCGAGTATGCTATTTTTTTTTTTTTTTTTTATGTTGACCTTTGGCTTTTTGTGGCGGAATTTTGATTCATAATATGAGATATTTGAGATGTTACATCTGTTATACAAGGAGAGTAGCTTTGATTGGTGGAAAATTGGGAATGGCTACACATTGTACACTTTGGAGGGTTCCTCTACATTTGATTTCATTACTTGAACATTTGTTTGAATCCATGGCTATGTGAGCATATGACTGTTATATGGTGTTTGATTTCATCACTTGCTCAGGTGTTCTGTTTATAGATTCTTCTTGATTATTATTGTCGATGAACTTGACTTTCCATGATAAACAAGGTATCTCTATGGCTTTGTTTGCATTTGTTAATCTGTTGAAGAAAGAAAGGGGAAAAAAAAAAAGTTTAGGAAAACATTACGGAAAACCAGTTCCTTGAGTTTGCTTAAATGACAGAAGTAAAAAAAGTGGGAATCACAAAAATTCAAAATTTAATTTATTTTTAATTTACTTTTTACTGTAATTTTTTTCTTCATATTTTTTTCTTACAAATTTTTTTTGGTAACCAGAGGAAAATTTTCTCCCTTCTTTTTTCCTTACTAAATCTATGAACCAATCAGTCTACAAGAATTTTTCAACGTTTTATCTACAGCACAGCAAGGTAAAGACACTATAGACCAAGAATAAGATTGTTCTGTGGAAGATACAGTCCTGCAATGTTATCATGGTTTTCTCCAACTGTTTATAGACATGAAAACATGTTTATACACAGAGATACAAAGCATATAAGAGACTCACATGCTCTAATTAATTATCTGACTTCTAAGAGCATCTTCAACCAAAGTGTCAAATTTTGATATGTCAAATATCTTTGATGGCTTATGTGGCAATTTGACATATTAAAATTTGACAATTTGGTTGGAAATAAACCCTATCTAATATGTCAAATCCAACCAGCCTGCTTTAGTCGGGCTGGCCAGAGCCTCTCCTCTCAATGTGGAGGGTGTGGGTTCGAACCTCCCTATGGGAGATACAAGGGAGACAATTTCTTCAAAGTGGGATATGCCCCCCCCTTGGTGTGTGTGTTTACTAACACTAACGACTAACCCCACTCATGTCACAGAGGTGATTTGTTTCTGAGACACTCGACCAAAAAAAAATATGTCAAATCCATTAGTTTGTTATTTTTCCTCTTTTTTTTTTAAATCTATTTTTGTGGGCCATCATATAATAAAATGCCTTAAATAGTTAAATGACGTCTCACTTTTGGAGATGTCAAATGACAACTGGGCAAGTTGCATGTTGGTTGGAGTGAACCAAGATGTCAAAAATGGATGTTAGAGATGTCGCATCACTTTTGACATCTCGGTTGGAGATGCTCTAAGCTCAGTGTACTTGCCTGAACAAAACTAAGGGGCTGTTTTCGAAGGCAAATAACTAGTTCAGTAGTTCATTAGTGAACCTGTAACACCCCGGGGATTATATTTAATTGCGTTAGCATGCATTATTAACATTAGCATGAATCAATGAAAAGGTTTTAGAAGAAGTTCACAATACCAAGTATTCGATTCATCTAGGAAGCACGAAAATATACCGCGACTTACGGGAAGTCTATTGGTGATCAGGAATGAAGCGGGAGGTAGCGGAACATGTAGCCAAATGTGTGATATGTCAATAGGTAAAGGTAGAGCATCATAGACTGGCAGGACAGTTAATGTCGTTACCTATACTGAGATGGAAATGGGAGAATATTACGATGGACTTTGTATCGGGCTTACCAAGATCTAGAAAGTCGAATGATACTGTTTGGGTAATCGTTGACCGATTGACTAAGGGTGCGTTTGATAAAACTGAAAATTAAGTGCTGAAAATTAAAGTACTGAATTTTAAGTACTGAAAATTTTAAGTGATTGGATTTGTAATACTGAAAATAGTGCTTCAACTACTGAAATAGAATGCATTCAGTGATTATTTTCAGTAGAAAATTTTCACTTAAAGTTTTCAGTGATTTTTTGGCTACTTTTTCAATTAAGTGGTATGTTATCAAACGCACTGAAAAAGAATAAGTGCTGAATCTTTTCATTTTCATCACTTAATTGGATTATCAAACATACCCTAAGTCGACACACTTCTTGCCAATCAAAACCAATGGTCCGATGAAATTAGCAGAGTTATATGTTCAAGAGATTGTGAGATTGCACGAAGATCCAGTATCTATTGTTTCTGACAGAGATAGTAAGTTCACATCGCGATTTTGGCAAGGACTACAGTAGGCTATGGGTACTAAACTGAGTTTTAGTACGGCATTCCATCCTCAGACAGATGGCCAGTCAGAGCGAGTAATTTAGATATTGGAAGAGATGCTGCAATTGTGCGTATTGGATTTCAAGGGTGATTGGGAAGAGCATTTGCCACTAAAAGAATTGGCTTACAACAATAGCTTCCAATCTAATATTGGAATGGCGCCTTTTGAGGCTTTATACGGGCGGAAGTGTCATTCACCAATTTGCTGGACTGAGGTAGGGGAAAGGAAATTAATAGGGCCTGAAATCGTTCAACAAACTACAGAGAAGATCAAAGTGATACAACAACATTCGCAAATGGCTTAAAGTCGTTACAAAAGTTACGCGGACCTAAAGAGAAGATCGATAGAATTCGATGTGGAAGACTACGTGTTCTTGAAGGTGTCGCCTTCAAAGGGAGTGATACGGTTTGGGAAGCGAAGGAATTTGAATATGAGATATGTCAAACCATTCGAGGTTATTGGGAGAGTTAGACTAGTGGCTTATCGATTAGATTGCCGCAAGAGTTAGCTAATGTGCATAATGTTTTCCATAAATCAATGCTATAAAGATGTGTATCAGATTCATGTCAAAAGATTGAACCAGAGCCGTTGGAAATCAGAAAAGACTTGACATATATCGAGTATCCAATCAAGATTCTTGACAGAAAAGAGCAAGTATTAAGGATGAAGATTAGTCATGGTATTGTGGCGAACCATTCAATTGAGGAGGTCACGTGGGAAACAGAGAATGAAATGTGGCAACAGTATCCATACTTGTTCGACACTTGAGGTACAGTGGTTTGGAGACAAACTCCTTTTTGAGGAGGGAGAGATGTAACACCCACTCCCGCGGGTTATATTTAATTGCATTAGCATGCATCATTAACATTATATTAATGATATGGTTATATGTGCTAAGTGAGTTTTTAATTCACTAAGGTGATTAGAGGTGTCCAGTTGGAAACCCAGTTATTGGCCAATGTGGCAGTCCCAGTTTGGGACAGTTATAAAAGGTTTCCGTGAGATGGGACAGATATGTGGAGTAACCCTTATGTGCTTAAATGATTATTAAGGCATATATAAATATAATATTGTGTTGTTTTAATAGCATGTTAATTGTTAGAGACCACTTCTGTAGTCCGCTAGGGGTACCTTTGTGAGAGCAAATTGGACACGTTGCATAATTAGTAGGTTAATTAGCAACTTCACAATATTATGTGGGACCATTTATGTGACCCATACGTGACATAAAAAAATACCCATTTAAGTTTGGGATAATTTTAATAAGTTTCATTAACTGGTAGGGGTATAAACGCAAACTTATGAAACTTTGGGGAGGCTATCATAGAAAGGAAAAATCCATGAGACATGTGTCTCGTGATTCACTTAGAGTCTCTTCATTCCGTAGGCAATACATTTACAGAGAAAAGGCAAAATTGAATTACACGCCATGAGACATGTGTCTCATGATTCCCTTAGAGTCTTCTTCATTCCTTCGACATAACATTTACAGAGAAAAGAAAAACAAGAAAAATTACGACGTAATTTCGGCGACGCTCACGATGACTAACGACGAGCCGTTCGATATCAATTTTTGAAACAGACTACATATTCGGACTCCTGGAGGTGAGTCTAACGCGATTGTACCATTCTTATCGACTTTTGATATAGTTTTTCCGTGACCCAATTCGAGAGGTTAGCTCATAACTTGTAATCTTTATACAGGAATTGCACCCAGAACTTATTAGGGTCTTAATTATGCAATTAGGAGCACAAATCCAAGAGGTAAGTGACAATAATTATGGAATTTGAATAATTGTATGATTGGGATTATCTTTGTAATGCTGAGCATGTCTAATTAGCTTAAATTCGCATGTTTAGAGTAATTTTGGATAGCTCATGTATAACTTGTGAAAATTGCACGGTAAAATGATTACTTGAGCATATTGAGTTGCTAATGTGGGTCAAAGGAAACTTGTACTTGCCATCGAGAAAGAGATCAGGTGCCAAATTAGTCATGGGGTCGCACGTCTAAAAGAAACAAGCGTGGGTCTCGGTTAGTCGCGCGGCCTAATGGAGTAGTCGAGTACTAGTGTGAAAGGGTGGCTGGTGTTTACGTTCCCGGATACTATAGTTATGTGTAAAAGATGAGAATGAACTTGTTTGTTATTCATATTCATAATTGCTGTTATTCACAAGCATATAGCTTATATAGTATAGTGGTTATTGAATAACCATTGTAGGTGATAAAGATGGAGCATCGAAGAAGTCAAAATGATAACGGCAAGGCAATGCGGGGTTTTGGGAATGGTTGGGAGCTAATGTTGCAATTCTCATGTTTTGGACTAGGATTTATAATATGATTGTAAATGGTATTTAACTCGGGGACTTATGGTACTAGTTTGGTTCTTAGTTCATGTTACGTAATTAGTAGTTTGGCTTCAAGACTTCGCAAGTACTAGATGTATAGTAGGATTTCATAACTTGGGACTTTTGTATCTTGTGGTAGCTAGTTGACAAGTTCAACATATGTAATATATGGTTTATGTCTAGTTGGTTAGTTTTGGGTACGTGTGACTTTTCCATTCTTGTTTGGGTTGTTTGGGTGACGAACTCGGAGTTTCACTCCAAGAGTTCAACTTGAAATGAATTTTGTGTTTAAACTCTCTTTAATTGGTTTTAATGGTTATTATGAACTCATGGAGTTCAAGAATTTGATTTGGGAATGCTTTATATGTTTTTGAATTGAACTTGATGGTTTTGAATGTTTTAAAGTTATGTAAACTTGAAGTGGTTGGGTGATCTCTAGGAAAAATTTTGCAGCAGGATGAGATTCTGTCAAGAGGTCATTCGATCGGTCAAAAGGGGCAGTTCGACGGTCGAAAACCCCTCTGACCCTCTTGTTTTTACCACTTCAGACTTTCGGTTTTACTTCTAATTAAGTATGAGGGTACCTTTGGCACCCTTTTGAACAATACATGTATTACTTTTGAAAAGAGCTTTATTAAGATGTGTTTGGATGTGTGTTTGTAAAATCTCTTTAGGAATGTTTAAATTGTGCTAAGTTCTTGAGTCAAATCTTTTATTAATGGTTTCTTATGGAACTTTAATAACATGGGATGTGCCTTGGTGGCGTGCTACGTGCCCCTAGAATCGTATGTGCGGTTCCGAGACGTGATAGAACCGGTTTTATAAATTTAAGTATTTGATGAATGTCTATTTATTGCGTAGGAGTTCATGTCCCATTTAATATTTCCTTTAAAACTGGTTCTTGTCAAAGCAACAAAACCTTCGTTCTAAAAAGTTGGAAAATGAAACTAAGGGTGTGTTTGATAACCCAATTAAGTGGAGAAAATGAAATTTTCAGCACTTAATTTTTTTCAGTGTGTTTGACAATGTACCACTTAATTGAAAAAGCAGTCAAAAATCCACTGAAAACGTTAAGTGAAAATTTTCTTCTGAAAATAATCACTAAATGCGGTCTATTTTAGTTCTTGAAATACTGTTTTCAGCATAACAAATCCAAATCACTTAAAATTTTTAGTACTTAAATTCAGCACTTAATTTTCAGTACTTAATTTTCAATTTTATCAAATGCACCCTAAGAGTGAAATAAATCATATTTTAAGTATTCCCAAATATGCCCTTGAGAGTCCATCGCTTGCATTACTCGTTGAATTATTGCACTTCTCAAAATAAATCGTAACATTATAATTCTGGTCTGCTTTTCGGTCGTTGAATTATCTATTGCACTTCTCAAAATAAAGCGCTCAATTACTTGTAACGTTTAGAATTCTGGTCTGCTTTTCGGTTTTAGATTTCTAGAGTAACATTATGTTTCCCAGATAAGAATCTCAATGTTGTTAGTTATACCACATGCAATGATATGCGGTACCATCAATTACTACCACAAGTTGTAAACCAAATTTGTAATTTAAATTTGAAAAATAGTTATCTCAGGTCATAACTTGATCAAACATTTACAACAGAATACTTGATAAACTGGGTTGATACGTTCTTGAGACATCTATAGTGACTTGCTATGCGCACCTTCCAAACAACATTTGCACTCTAATGCTTCACCAAATGGGCATTTCAAGAATTTGACTTGGACCCATAAGCACGCACTGAGTAAACCAGCTTTTGCGAATCAAACGCAAAACATTGTAATTGACAAAAAAGCTACCTTTGCCCAATTTTGACCAAAAGCAGGTTTTCATGTTTTGCAAAACGGACCTAACCCATTTCCATTTTTACAACTACGGGCACATTAGTCTATTGTTTCGTCAAAATAGCATTCCAAGAATTGACTCAACTCCACTCAAAAAAAAAAAAAAAAATTTGACTCAACCCATTTGCATTTTAGCACTAAGGGTACCTAACTCTATTCCTTTGTCAAGGGAAAACAATTAGGAATTTTCTTACTGTTTTAAAGTGTGATTAATCTAAACGTACAATTGTGTCACTGTAGCAAACAAGTGGATCAATAACATCAAAGAACACGAAAAGTTATCTAAGAAAAACACAACGAGATGTTGTCCTCAGTCAAAAAGGCATTCCAAGCGTTTGACTCAAACTCCAACCCATTTGCATTTTACCATTACGAGGCACCCTGATCTCAAGTTCAAATCAAAAGGTAGTGTTCTTCACAAAGCATGAAAGACGAGCACAGCAATGATAGGGGTACAACTCATTCTTACAACTTATTTACAATCATCTCTATCTCTCTACTAAGTGGCACTGGGCTCATTGAAATTTAACCGGACCCAACAGTGCCACTTAGGAGAGAGATAAAGATGATTGTAAATGACTTATAAGAATGAGTCGTACCCCTATCATACTCAGAGAAGTATAAGTATCAAAAAGTGACAATCTTCTTCGAAAATCGTACAAATCTTACGTTTTATGCAACACATATAACAAACCCTATGAGAGATCATCAAGAAGCTATCTGCAAATTCTAAGTTTAATTGTTAAGTTAAAACTTCGGTAATAAATGAAGTAAAACTTGACAAACCAGACACTTGAGCCAAACTTACCAGAATGAGCAAGGCTCTTTATTCTACTATCATTCCTTTACTCTTCGGAACACGGGGAAAATGGAAAACGCCCAGACTAACAGATCATCGATGAATATAGACTTTGCGTCTTCTCACTGGTAAATTCCAAATCTAGTTCTAGTTTTCTCAAAAAAGTTGTTCCAAATCTCTGCCAGAATGTGTGTGAGAGAGAGAGAGAGAGAGAGAGAGAGAGAGAGAGAGAGTTTAGCATGTTATAGAAAAGAAAGAAAACCGATGCTGACAAAAGCAGATTTTGACAAGGCACCTAGACATAGTAACCGGTAATTGTAAACCCTCGTCCAACGATCTCACCGACACAAAACAAGGCAAAACACTCCAGCCCAAAGAGAGCAGCGGTACGAACATCCTCTGTCTTCAGCTCAGACCATTTCTTCGAATGTTGCTTCACATAATCCAGTTCCTTCTTCAAGATTTCATAACGACCAGGCATACTGTTCCAAGAAACAAATCAGTTGGACTGGTAATTAGTATGACACAAAAGAAATTGACGAATATGTACAAGCCGTCAAACTCGAAAGATTTAAAACAGCAGGAAAGTGAGCCATTGTAGCATTTTCATAGCATAGGATATCACATGATTCTTGGGATCGTGTTTTATCATTTTGTTCAAAGAGTGCTTCATGACCCTAGAAACACCTAAAGAACAATTTTTACAACGTAATGCATGACAAAGAAGTTAAACCTGAAAGAACCATGTCTAATCCAGGCCATATAACGATTGTACAAGATGGCATTTAACCTTATCCGGCGCGCTGCAAAACAGTAAACTGGGATATGATAATGTATCCGAGGCCATTATCCAATGCTCTATTCAAACACTAGACTACAATATTATCTATCCTATCCAATACTGCCTTATCCTACCTTATCCTATCTGACTCATATATCCTATGGCCTATAAGAATATTGAAAGCTTAATGAATAAATTGGACAAATTTCTTTTTCCCGTCATAAGACAGACAAAAGGGGAGTCAGGGAATTTATCCAACTTACACAGCTCACACACTAAAGTCTGAGAGGCAATGTATTAGATAATTACGTAATTAATTACTTGCAAGGCTAAAATGTCCAAATCCAAAACATGAAAAATGATTTTATTTTTTTTGTCTCTGAGTAGGGGTGTAAAAGTGATGAGCCTCTCTGAGTAGGGGTGTAAAAGTGCTGAGCCGCTCAACAAGGGCTCGAAGCTCAGCTCGCTCATTTGATGAGTGATGCCGCTCTTTGTCTTTCTTTTGCTTTTTGTAGGTTTGCTTTGAGGGAGAAGTGATGAGAAGTTTTATTATGAAGAAAAGAAAGAAGAAATAGTCACTGACAAAACCGGATCGATCCGGCCTCCTAGCGGATCGATCCGCTCTTGTTCAAAAAATTGATACGCACACTGTCAAATCCGGATCAATCCGGGTCCCAACCGGATCGATCCGATCCGGCGAATTCAGACTCTCAGCTGATTACAAGTTTGCCATTCCAAAAAAGAGGACCTCAATACTTGTAATTGGCAGTGTGACTTGACAACCCCCCTTCACTTCAGCAGCTATGGGAACTTGAATTAGGGCTCTTGGAGGTGTGAAGGACCAGGCTATAAGAGGAAGGTTATAAGCATTAGAAGAGGGAGGCTGTTTTGGGGGGCTAGAGGAGTTTTCTTTTGGTTTTCTTCTCCTTCTCCCTTGTTCTCTTAGTTTCAAACTAAACCTCTTTGTAGGAATTTAATCATTCCATTAGTGTAAGTTAAAATTAGTTTGAGTTTTATGTTGGAGTTATCAATTCTATCTTGCTTTAAGTTTGTTATCTTAATAACCATGTGTGGCTAAATCTCCAAGGTTGGGAAGCCATATCTCAATCCTTGAACTATTGTTCTTCAAAAAAAGTTGTGTTTGAAATTATGCTTACAATTCTTGAACTTAGATTGGATTCTAGGAGAAACTTCATTGTTAATGTCAAGCATCAGGAATGAAAGGATTCTTAAGGAATTACATCTAAGTTCCTGAATCTCAATGAGACTAGGATCTAGCATGTGAGTTGACTGCTATATGTTTGATCTTTTGCCTCAATGAGATCTCTTTTCAAGGAATCATTCAAATACATTTCGGTTGGTCTGGTAAAAGTTCAAGGTAGAGGTAGCTTCCCAATCTCTCTTTCTAAATCTCTTAAGTTCATTCCAAATCCTGATTTACTCTCCTTTCTTTAAAGGGTTTATAGTTGTTAACACTGGAATTCTTTTCATCACTTTTCGGAAGCTAGTCTCCTTCTTTTAGTCATAGTAGTAATAGTTGGTTTGTAGAACTCCACAAGCAAAAGTAACAAGACTTCGGTCTACTTTCTTTCTCTTATCTTCTTTATTTTTTTAACACTTGTGTGTATTAAATCCTTAAAACCTCCAACTCCATTGTTTTACATTTTAGTCCCTGTGGAAATCGATCCCGTACTTCCGGGTACTACTTGTCGCGATTAGTTTGCTCTTGAACTACAAAATCCATCTGCGGACAATGAGCTCGTGAACATGATCGATTAAGGCTCGTGAAAAAGCTCATTAATAAGTTTGATAAAGAGCTTGTATAGTGAATTTTATGCATATATTTAAACTATATATATAATTTTAGAGAAAATATAACATCTCATAAATAGGCTTGATAAATGATTGTTTTATTATTAAACTATATAGCTTTAAAGGGTGCACGAAAAAGCTTGCGAACAATTGAAAGCTCGGCTCATTTGAGCTCGTGAGTAAGCTTGGCTCGGCTCGTAGACACCCCTATCTCTGAGCAACCACTTTGTGCAAATAATGCCAATTGCCAAAATTAGGTCAATACTGAATTCACCCCTCCCAATTGAGTGGGGGCAACATCGGTGGTGGCCTAGATGTTTTCATGTTGTCGAATGCACTGGTTGATTGTTGAATACATCAATCATGCAAGGAAACCAGATTATGATCCAAAACTAGAGATATGTTAAACATCAATGATAAGTTGAATACCAAGTCAGAGAAAAAAAAAAGGTTCAACCATTCACAAAATATGTTTGTTATACCTAAACCACTAGTGAAGGGGAAAACAAGTATGGACTATGAAGCATTCCCACAAACACATGCCAACACAATGAATCTTTATAAAAAAAGGACGAACACAGGAAGGACGGTAAACAAAAATTTTCATTTTCTATTTATAATAACAGTTATAACATAAAGAGCGGACATCATTTCTTTTCTTCAATTTTTTAGGTAAGATACAAAAAAATTCTCACAAGCACAATTCCAACACCCCAGCACAGATGCAAAGAGCATACATCTTTTTTCTTTTTCTTTTTTCTTGTTTCGTAAGATTCAAAAAAAAGATATCTTGCGTGAAAAGTAAAATACATTCAAAAAATTAGGAACTAATAGACAAAACAGGGGGAAATAATGGTTAAATACAAACTAGTTGCCTTGAACATAAGGTTAAAACCAACGATATCTCATGTTCACAATTAGTTTTGGCATTTCAAACTTTTCCGAAACACCTAATTATCTCGCATAAAGTTATTGTCCACTTGAATAGACAATCAAATACCCAGGCTGTTCTTTTATAATTGATGTTCTAGGTTAGGACTTGCACAACTTGCGCCAATTTATGGTACCTACATATCTTGATATAATATGAATCTTGTCAGCCGCTGTAATCCCCATGTACTACACACATTTTCTCTCTCAGCCTGGGCAGCCAAACCTTGGCCAACGTCCAAACGTCACCAACGTGGCTTCTTCCTCATAAAACCTTGCTTAACACATTTCTGCAATATATAAAAGTATCCATTGTGTTACCTAATTTATACTCCAAATTATGAAAAGATCATCGTTCTTGACTCCGGTACTAGAATATCATCCCCAAAAAGCTCATTTTCCCATAACATTTAGAACCACGCCTACTCAAAGGAACAAAAAATGACATATGCTACAGCCCTCCTATTTGCACAAATATCCATGACTCCACAACTAACAAGAAGAGAGAAAAAGAACAACAAATAACATTTGCTCTTGCCTCCAATTTGCACAAATATCTTTAGACTCCCAGCAAGAATTTTTCAAACTAACTATAGAGAAAAAGACGAGCTCTTCGCAACACCAGCTTCATGCTTGAAATAGAAGACAGAGATCAGGATACCAAAACGAAACAAAGAGCTGAAACCTAGGCCTTTTTGGTAATGCTTAAAATAGAACTTGGTTCAATCCCAAACTCACCTTTTTTGGTTATTTTTGAGAATTAAGGTTATGATGGCTTGACAAAGAACCAGTTTTCAGAGATATATTAAACTCGACACGGACCCGTGTGCAAGTAAAGTACATTCATCAAAATGAATTTGTAGAATCGGTTCCCAGCCGGTTCTTGCCTTCCCAAACAGCCCCCCAACTAGGCAACCCATCACAATTGCCATCTCACTCTGCTACCTATGGAAAAATGGATCCAATTTCTTAAGGAGACATCTCACTTTTAAGACAGAGATTCTGATGGTCCAAATCCAACTCCAAAAGTGAAAAAGCATAAATCAGTTTATATCCAACTCTGCTAACTTGTGAAAATTGGACTCAATTGTTAAGGACACACATCATTGCTAAGAAATAATTCTGATGGTCTGAATTCAACTCCAAAAATTAAAGAATAAATCAGTTTAAATGGAGCGCACTATATGGCCTAATCAGTAGTAAACAAATTAAAATTTTAGGCCGTAGATACTCCATCGTAAAAGGTAGAAGTTAGAAGAAATCAAATGAAAAACCTGGCAAGACGAGTGTAAAACAGTTCTTTAGATAAACGCTGGCACGTGTCCAAATCAGCTGGATTCTGGATGTATTGCTTGTTCTTTTCCAATAGCTGCTTGTAATATTCACATCCCTGCTTGCTCACAACCTTTGAGGCTTGAGCAGCCTTCGATTGCAACAAATGCAGCTTTGATGCCATATTTTCCCTATCACATTTATGATTAAACTAAATAAGTGCAACTACTTTCAACTTCATAGTCCATAAATATCCTTTACTTCACGTGCACATTTTCAATATTTCTTCAAGTACAATGTACATACACACCATTCTTGGCATTCAAATATATTGCTTTCCCTGTCCACTATAGTTAACAAATCCCAACTATAGACATATCAATCAACAGACCGAGCCCAAAATATCACTTATTACATACAGGGACCGGGGTAACTGTTCACACTTACCAGTTACCAACTTACCACTGTCTCTCAAGTTTTTAAAATATTTAAGGCTCTGTTGGTTCATGGATTTAGTAAAAGAAATGAAAAAAAAAAAACATTGACAAACTCAACAATGAGAAAGCAGGAAACAAAAAACTTGGGTGAACCAAATTTAAAAATTCTGAATATTGGGGTCACTTCCAATATAATGAAAACCTTTAATTTTTTTAATGCTAATTAAACATGGAGGAAAACAATAAGGAAAATAGATCTCCTTTCCTTCTCTAAATCAACAGATTTCATGTGGTTCCTAAATAATTCTGACTAGTAGACATCTTTTGGCTTATGTTGATGAACTTCTAGTTATACATGTCAGACCACACCAAATAAATACAATTGCGGAAACAAAACAAATTGCAACACCAAAAACATCTCTGTTTTCAGAACATCATATGACTTGGAACTAATTTCCACATAATTAAAAAATGAAAACAACCCGTTTAAAAATGACGAATTGAACTTATTTTGATGAACTTCTAGTTACATTTCAGTCCACACCAAATAATTATTATTCCTGAACCTAAACAAATTACAACACCAAACATTTCTGTTTTCACAACATCATAATATAACTAAGAGAACAAAATTTTCACATAATTAAAAAAAAAAAAAAATCAATTAACCCATTTAATAACGACAAACTGAAAGATCATCTACTCTTTTGTACGAACTCGCACGAACATACACACAAAAAAAAAATTATACAATTAAGTCAATGAGGCGAAAAAAATGAAACCCTTACCCAATACTCACACATGTATCGAAGCTCAATTTCAGATATTAACGTCTCACACAAACCCTACGATTTTATCACATTCTCAGTTGAACGATAAGATTTATCAAATCAACCATTATAATAATAGATCCAAACCAATTCACATACACATACACATATGCCAGTTTATAACTTTATACATATAGACGAATACTAATACAATTATAAATACTGATATATACTGGAAATCAGAGAGATGTTGAGTACGATACCGTGTTCTCTAAGCCGGTGAGAAAGAGAGAGAGAGAGAGAGAGAGAGCAGTAGTGTTTTTAGAGAGAGAAATAGGGTTTTATGAGGTCTCTCTCTCTAGGTAGCTGACATAGCTGTTAAATCTTGGGGAAGGGGGTTGGGTGTTTTGACATCCTCTACGGTTATGTTCTCTACAGTGTGTCTCTAACAGCCACTAAAATGTTGCCATGTCATCATTCTTACCGGAGTAACACTTCGCGGCATCCTTTTAAGGAAAAGAAAAGAAAAGTGAAACAAAAATGATAGGTGTACACACCAAACGACATACTAAATAACACACTAACTTTAAATGTATGTACCATGTGCTGTGTAAGTGATGCATAGAAAAATGAAAAAAAAATTCAAACAGTACAGGGTACATGCATTTAAAGCACAGTGTGTTGTTTGGTGTATATCCCTATCATTGTTGAAAGTGAAAATAAGAAATGAAAAACAAATAACTAGCTCTATTGCCAATGGAATAATGACTAATGTCAGAGCAAAAATGTCACTAAAAATTTTAACGACATTTTTTTAAGTTGCTAATACTTTTAGCGACAATTTTTGCTCTGGCAATATCGTTACCCAACTCAAATTCCTTGTGTTTTCTTTCTTTTTTTCGTGTTTAAACAACAGTATTAAAAATTGAAAATTTTAAAATAATATTTTAACTTCAGAAGAAAAGAAAAAAAAAATTTGACTCACAAAATTAAAATTTTATATTTACATTTACTTTTTTTTTTATTACTTTTCTCACTAATTTTCTTAATAACTAAACAAAATAAGACATTTTTCTAAGTGTTACTCTTGCTTTTCCCTCACTAGATCTATAAATCCAACAAAGATTTGTAACTTTATGAACAATAAAATCTTACTTTTAAAAGTTTCAAATAGGCCATAATGCTCCCTGTGTGCTTGCTGCACTTTTTTGTGGCCGTGCCACAACTAAAAGTGGTTCAAGAATGCAAACTAATTTCCTAAATTACTTGTGTGAGTGATACACAAAGCTTCAGAATATAACTTTTATCAGTGCGATTGTAATGGACAAGTAGAAAAGTACCATTGCCCTAAAGTTCTATGACAGTATTGAAGTACACAAGTCATACAAGTGATGAAAGATAAATTAAATAAAAAGACAAATTTTTTAATTGAAAGTAAAAGAAATTACAAGAGATTGCTAGAAAAGCCTAACTAAAATAAAAGGGATGCTTTTATTTGCCTAAAAAAACCTAAGAATATATTGTAGAATGTTGTTTGGATGAGGGGTTTCGAGAGAAACGCGGGGTGGTTTATAGCTTGGCCTGCCTTTGTATTTATAACGGCTTAGAGAATCAAGATATGGTAAAGACTCCTTTAATCACGCCTTGGGCAAGGTAAGAATGCCCAGAATCCTTCTTAATCGCATCTCCTTCTTCTCTATCAAGATTTGAATCAATCCCGAAATCATCGGAATTGGCCTTTCATATCCAACTGTATTTGATCAGTCTTTCCTAAACGGACTCCTTTCCTTCCCTTTAGGATGACCACTTCCTTAACAAGTAAGGAATGAATCGAAAGTTTTAATAGTTTGAATTCCGCTCCTCTTTTGTCATTGGGCTTCTTCCTTGCTGCCAATTTGCCAAGCTTTCTCTTTGTATTGACATATTGAGCCCGATGACAGTGATGTGCATACTTTCGTCCAATCGGGCTTAATCCTAGAACACTGTCTTTCCTTCTCTTCAAAACGTAATGCCCGATTACTGTGTATCTTATCCCCCTCAATTATCGGGCACCATGTTCCTCCCTTCCATAGTTGGGTTTATGCCTTAGCCAATTCTGAACCTCGTAGCAGCTTGTTTCTTAAGCCCAATTATCTCATTACTTATCTGGGCCTGCAGTTTGAATGAACCATGGGCCAAACCGATAGCCCACTTTATCCCCTCCATTCGGGCTCGAAAACTCTTGGCATTTTTTGGGTGCAAATACTGTCATTTTAGAATTCCAACTAATTTAAGGAAACTTATTTTATTATTGAATAAGCTTTTATTATAAAAATTTACAATTTTTTATTGTTGCTTTTCTGCAGTATCCTTAAAAAAAACATATAAATATAAATATGTATATAGAAATAAATGTACATAGCTGAAAAAAAAAAAAAAAAAAAGATAATAATAATAATATAATAGTACTATATAAGTTCATATATAGATAAATAATATAATCATGGAAATTGAATAATGACATAGCATGTATGTATATCATAAACTGGTGTTGTATGAGTCTCACGTGGGAAGGAATTGAAGGCAGTTGATTTACACCACAAGGAAGCAGGTGAGTTGGAGCCTGGAGGGTAAGAAAAGATAAGGTTAAGTAAAAACTTCTAGAAGTTAAGTCCTCTATCTCCGCGTATTCAAGCAGGAGGTGGAGATTCTTTGGGGATAAAACTGTAAAAGCAATCATAAGAGAGAAAGGAATAGGCCACCAGCAGAATTATATAAATAGGCATATACTATTCTACTATACCATATATAGAAAGAAAAAAAAAACAGAAAAGGGGGACAGAAGAAGAAGACGAGAAAAGGAAGAAGAAATAAAAAAAAAATAAAAGGAGAAAGCTTTGTTGCTGAATCAGGTAAGGATTTTAAAACCCCAAATCAGTATTATTAGTATTTTTTATATAGCTTGTGGTAATTTTTTTAAAATTTGGGTCAGAAATTTGTTTAGAATAGTGAGTTTTAAGTATTAGAAACATGTTCTTGGGATTCTTGGGATCGTTTTGGAAGAACATCATCAAAAATGGATTAAAAACGAGCAACAAATGATCAAATTTCAGTAACATTGTTTTTCCGGCGACCGTCGTCGGAGAAGACGCCGGAATAAATCTATGTTATGTATTTAGTATTCAAAGATTAGTATTTATTTTGGTAACATAGTGACTGAAAGTTGAGTTGGCTAAATGGTTAGCTTAGACAGTACCCAGACAAGAATCCTAGGTTCGAAACTCACTGTACGTTTTGTTAATTTCTTCTTTTTCACACCAATAGTTTCCATAAGATTATTTTGGCATTTAGAACAAAGAAATTATTTGACAGAGTGGGTTGGGCTTTACTTCAAACCCTCCAGATTGTGGGTTCAATCCCTTGCACTGGCCAAAAAAAAAAAACCCTTTAATTTTACTTTAATTTTTTTTCCCTTATTGTCTCCTGGTGAAGGGTGGGGTCAGTGGGCATAATGGTTCCTCCTGGTGATAAATAGAACCCTCCTGTGGACACGCGGAATTCCACCTCTTGTTCGTTTTGAAATTCATTTTGAAAAGGAAAAGAAAATGTAGGGTCTGTTGAAAACAGATACAAAGTCGCCACTTGGTCTTTAAGGAACCAAGAAACCTAATTTGACTCACCCAAACGGATAAAGGGCAGTGGCCATTCATAGCCAAAGAACTTGGTTCAGGGTTTTGGTACCAGAGAGGAAGAAGCCTTTGTCGCGATTAAAACACCCTCAACTCGCCCAGTCTTTCGACGGGCCTCAATTAGCATCCAAATAATCATCTTATACTATGTATGGTTCGACAATTAATACTATGATAGTATATTACATCACACAAGAATTTTGAAATGGAAGATCAAAAGATAAGATATCGTTCATAAGATCTTAGCCAAATATCATGCAATGCAAAAGTGAAAGATCACACAAACAAACCTAGGAAAAATCGTCTAATCATAAATCAAGTAATAAAGTTTTCCTAATCTAAAGGGGACATGAATTGTTCTTGAAACAAATAATCAAAAAGGATCAAAGTATGCTTAGCAAGCTAGAATGATGCATGCTAATCTTTGAGAAAAGAAGACCTCTCAATCCCCGGTATGGATGAGAAAGGACGATTAGATCGAGGGGGAAACATGAACGTATGATCAAGTTCATTCCTTATAATCTTCTTAGATTAGGAGTCCCAAAAGTCCCAAATCTTTGCATGGATGCAATGTATGTATCTAGAATGTGCCAAGGTTGTAGTGTGTTTTGTGTTCATGGATTCCTAGAATGACTTAGAAGTCTAGAATGTGCATGAATGCATGAAGAAAAATCATCATAGAATATGTACAAATATGGTATGGACCACTTCCTAATACATGAACAAATTTGGAGCTCATGTAAGCAACAAATCAAAAGATGAAAGTAAAAGAATGTTTGCTGTGAATAGTGGACAGAACAGTGACTTGATCTTGTGAAAAATGAAAAGTAGTCTTAGGAATGTTTTCAATGCATGACTTTTTATGGAGATCATCCTTAGTGCATGTGTCTATAACATAAATCAAAAAGCCAATCCTCAATAACTATTACAGATTGAGAGAAATCATATAAACAATAGAGGTTACTCAGAACATAGTCCGTACTGTCGACTGAAATGTTGGAAAATCTTAGAAAATGAAAACAAAAGATCTAGAGGCCCATATAATACATAAAGTTCCCTAATACACTGAAGTTCAAGAAAAAAATGAGTTGGGACTACTCCCTTTGGAAAAGTTTTCTGTAAAACAAGTTGAAAGTCAACAAAGCTGCTGTGACAGCAAAAACAGAATATCTGGAGAGAATGTTTGGGTCCAAATGGACCACTTTCAAGTATTTCCAAGTCAAACCAAAAATCATGGGTGTTCTCTAATGAGTTAGGAAGACTTTTCAAGTGGTCTTGCATCCATACATTGAGTATTGAGTTTAGAGAAATCTTTGAGCTCAGATCATTCACTATTTTGACTCACTGTTTTAAGGATTTTGGGAAAAACTTGATTTGGGAAAAACTTGATTTTCTTTCTTGAGATCAAAATGAGAGGGTTTGAGAGGGGTTTTGAAATAAAGGTTTTGAAAGTATATTTTCAACATCAAATAAAGATTATGACCTCTTGAAATATCAACATCAAACTCATCATCAAGAACCCCCAATATTATTAGAGAGCTTCATTTTTATTTTGAACATAACTTCAAGGATACCTTGGAGGTATTGAAGTTATAATCATCATCTATTAAACATGTTTTTGAGGTCAAGAGCTACTATCCATAAGGATTCACTCACCTCAAACTTCATGTCATCATTTAGAGTATGATGAACTAGTAAGTAAGTAAAGAAAATAAAAAAGAAATGAGGTAAGAAGAGATGAACATTGTATATAAGCAAGCAAATGAACAAATCAATAGATGATATTCAATGGTGGAACCACAAGCATTCAACCTCTCATATATGTGTATATGGGTGAGTGCATCACTCTCTAACTCATAGGAAACTCAAAGAAGATGAAGAAGATGGATTGAAAGCTTGAAAATAAAAGTTTAATTTTTAGAAAACTAATTGAAACTCACATTTTGGATTGGATTGGATTTGGAAGAAGAAAATCTCTACTTCTCTCTCTCTCTCTCTTTCTCCCTAACTGTCTATATCTCTCTCTAATGGCTTCCAAGTTTTTCCCCCAAATGGAAGCAAATGGGTCTCATTTATAGGCCAAGATGGGGGGTGTATTTTGGATTTTTAAAAGTCTCTAATTGGTCCAAAAAGTTCAGATTATCAAAACTATGTCGTTTTATTTGTTGAAAATTTGAATTAAAACCCAAAAATTATCAAAAAATTACAAAAAAATGAAAAATCACTCAGAGTGCCGCCGCGGCACTTGGCCACTGCCGCCGCGGTAGTGGGCCAGTGCTGCCGCGGCAGTCAAGCTCCCCGTTGACCAAAATTTGCATTTTGGTCCCCGGAACTCCCGAAATTTGCAAAACGGCCCTATTTCGTCCAAAATTTACAGAAAATTCATACGAAATCCAAATTGAGATTGTGATATACCGTTAGAAAGGTATTGAGGTCTAATTTCCATAAAAAATAGTTTGGAGTTGGATCACTTTGAAAAGTTTTGCGGTATTCGCGATAAAAGCCGAATTGATCGCATTTTATACCTGGGACTTATAATCCTGCCAAAATAAAACAATTGTTAAAGATTATATCAACCAAGCACATAATGTTTATTATATCAAGGCTACAGCACCCTAACCCAGCTCGAAAGGTGTATACCACCTACCAGTCCAGCTCAAAATAGGTAGCATATTAGTGCACTAACTGTGGAACTATCTCAGTCCCCGCCTCCTCCAAACAGACTATTCCAGTCTTATATTTTCAAAAAGGCCTCAGCCTTAACTGAATCCAAGAATTAATAAAGTAATATTCCCAAAAGAAAAACATTAAAATAATCCGAATACCTTAAGATGTAAAATTCAGTTCACAGAATAATTGTAATCAGAGTAAAATTTTGAAAGAAAATTATGTGGTATTAGTTGATCCCCCTTTTAATTTAACTTGAGTTTCTATTTAAAGTCCCAGTCCTTAAATGTAAATTTTAGATATGAGAAGGTGTATCGAAATAAAATGAAACTGATCAATTCTAGGTTGAGCTCTACAAATTTGATAGAGTGATCATGTATATCTCTTTAGATGTGTACAAGAAAGGTTTAAGAGGCTGAATGGTTTGCTGGAAAATTTTCAAGGTTGTTGGTCAGGGTTCAAGACGTACAGAATGCATATCATTCTTTTTTTTTTCCACCATCAAAGGAAAGGAAAGAAGGAAAAAAAAATCAAGGGTGTTGGTCAGGGTTCAAGACCTACAGAATGCATATCATTATTTTTTTTTTCCAACATCAAAGGAAAGGAAAGAAGGAAAAAAAAATTAAAGTAAAATTAAAGGGGTTTTTATTTTTGGCTAGTGCAAGGGGTTGAACCCACAATCTGGAGGGTTTGAAGTAAAGCCCAACCCACTCTGTCAAATAATTTCTTTGTTCTAAATGCCAAAATAATCTTATGATAACTATTGGTGTGAAAAGAAAGAAATTAACAAAACGTACAGCGAGTTTCGAACCTAAGATTCTTGTCTGGGTACCGTCTAAGCTAACCATTCAGCCAACTAAACTTTCAGTCACTATGTTACCAAAATAAATACTAATGTTTGAATACTAAATACATAACATAGATTTATTCCGGCATCTTCTCCGGCGACGGTCGCCGGAAAAACGCTGTTACTGAAATTTGATCATTTCTTGCTCGTTTTTAATCCATTTTTGATGTCGTTTTTTCCAAAACGATCCCAAGAATCCCAAGAACGTGTTTCTAATACTTAAAACTCACTATTCTAAACAAATTTCTGACCCAAATTTTAAAAAAATTACCACAAGCTATATAAAAAATACTAACAATACTCATTATTTTTATAAATAAAACTTACAGGGATAGGGCCAGAAGGTGGGAACTGAGGAAAATGACTGCTTAAGGATCAAGACCGTTTATTTTGTTTACTTCTTTTCTGTTTGGAATAAAAAGCAATGTAATAAAAGAATTCTCTTATAGAAGTTGTAGTTTGAAATGTTAATATTTTATTTTCAGGAATTGGTGATTTTAAAATATTAACACCGTCATAGCTTTATTAATTTTACTATATACCATAACCATATTGGTATCTGTAATTATATTTGGGGCATGACATTTTCTTTTAAGTTTAAATTTTAGTGTCACATCAAACGAAAAAGTAATAGAATTGTATATGATAAAGGGTAAACTTAAAAAATGTGTAGTTAAATTTTGTTGACTTTTCAAAATGACTCTTAATTTGGGACCTTTCAAATTGAAATGTATGAATCTTAAAATGAGATGGAGTGAATAATTAATAACTTTCAATGACTTTTTTCTTCTAAAAATAGTATAAGGAAAAAAGCGCATTGTACCGAAAAGGCCCATTCATGGTCACTTTAGATCTTGTTTGATAGATTTTTCTTTTAGATTATTGATATATAAATTTTATTCAAAATGAAGTTTCAAAGTTTGAAAGTAATGACATTTCAAAGTTTGAAAGAAAAATTGTATTGGAACGCTTGCTAATGTATCAAAGGTTGAGCAGCATGTTTTATGTATATGAAATGGGGGAAAATTTTTCAATAACCTTATTTTCAGTTTTTAAAATCACTTAAAAGGCTAAATAAATTATAAAATCATGTTATTAATTTTCCCTTATTGTTTTAGGCTTTTACTTTCTTTCTTTTTCTTTTGGTTTTTTTTTTTCCTTCAAAGATTCATATATTTTCTTGCGAGCAACTACATCAATTACACAATCAAACAAACCAATCTTGGAAAACACACACATACAGAGCCATGACGCTCTAAATATGGAGAAATTGCATGGCCCTGGATCATCATAGGTCATGTGGAGGTCGCGACCCTTAAGGAGCTGCCACATGGACCAGGATCACCTCTGGGCCATGGTCTCTGACCCATACTAACTATTCCCCCCCCCCCCCCCCCCCCCCCCCCCCCACACACACACACACAAAGTTTGGCCATTTCTATGATATGCCAAACCAATAGAATATGTGTTCAATCTAGTAGAAGTATCATATAATTCACGTTGTACACTAGCTAACATTGGTGAGGATTTGCATGTTCACCACCGTATTACTAGAGATGAGGGTTTATTTAAATGTGCTAAAAGAGTAATGCTATGGCCACACCCACTTCACACCCAAAAACTCACAATCACTCATGGATCCCACTATCCAGGAGTATCCATGAGTGATTATGAGTTTTTGAGTGTGGGTGTAGCATTACTCGTGCTAAAAATAGGACCAAGTTACCAAACTCACTTTTATTATCTTATTTTAATATAATCCAGCATTATGTTGTTTTGATTTAAAAAATAAAAAATAAAAAATTGGCATGTTCACCACCGTATTACTAGAGATGAGGGTTTATTTAAATGTGCTAAAAGAGTAATGCTATGGCCACACCCACTTCACACCCAAAAACTCACAATCACTCATGGATCCCACTATCCAGGAGTATCCAGGAGTGATTGTGAGTTTTTGAGTGTGGGTGTAGCATTACTCGTGCTAAAAATAGGACCAAGTTACCAAACTCACTTTTATTATCTTATTTTAATATAATCCAGCATTATGTTGTTTTGATTTAAAAATTAAAAATAAAAAATTCAGTTGTTATTTTCAGTTTAATGTAACCATATTGTATTACACAACAACAAACTCTTTTGATCTAGTTCTTGTTCCTGAACCACCAGAACTCAGTTCAGCTCTTATATTTCTATCTTATCTGAGATAACCCAGGCCCTGTCACGATCGACCCATTAAATAAAAAAAAAAAACATCACAAAAGTCTTCATTCCAATTTCTTCCAATTAATAGCCCAATGCAAAACAAAAACATTTAAAAAAATGTTCAAATGCACAGTATCAGTTGAATTTTCGGAGATCACTTAGATACCCAATGGTGGTTTTGCTGTATATACAGCATACCACCAAGACACTTGCCAATCATTGATTGGATGATAAGTGTAGTAGAAGTCAAAAGATGATGTGCATTTAATGCTTTATGACATGCATTAAATGGGGGGCAACCGGTTATCATAGGTTGGTCATGTATTGCACAGCGTGTTTGTTCCTTGACCGCGTATTACAGTTTCTTGACTTTCAATGTTTGTTCTATGTATTCAAAGTCACGGTTTAATGTTCCTTGGCCAATAATATTTGTTCTATGACTTAAGAGTTTGTTCCACTAGAATTTATTTTTGTGTCAAGTATTAACGAGATTGTAATAAAACAATCTATTTAATCAAGTTTGGTAATGAAACAAATATTTAGAAACAAAACTTAGATATTTGGAACAAATTTTTTGTGAGAATAAAATTTTATGGTTTGAAGGAACAAGACTTTTGTAACTTTCGAAACAAATATTTGAAATACGAAACAAATGTTTATGGCGATGAAACAAAAGTTTAATTTAAAGGATCAATACTTTCCAACATTAGGAACAAAAAGTTTGTAATCATGGAACAAATATTTACGATGAAGGAACCTTATTGTAGCAACCTGTATTTTCGCGCCCCTAATAATAAATAAAATGTTAATTTTATTTCATTAATGTGTATTATTTTTTTAGTTGTGATAATGTTTCTGTAAATTATTGGTACTAGTATTATTAATTTGATAACTCAATGCAATTTTATTTTACTACTGTATATCAGCGTTAGTAGGAATATTATCTGATTGAATAAATAATAATTGTGTGAACATTTATAAAGACAATGCCTTTAACTTTCACAACCCTTAGTAATTGTAATTTTGTTATTATTGCTTCAGACTGCACCCCTAAGTTACCCTATGATTTGGGATAAGAACCATTAATAAAGTATAATACTACATCGCTTACATTTTTATCCCTAATGATTTTATTTGGTACATTTTATTTAGCTAACTGGCCAAACTAGACTAACCGGACTGAACTAACCAGCTGCATTATTACAGCTGACTGATTGACGGATGTCAATCAGCCGCGTAAGTTAACAGCTGCTAATTGAGGAACTCAAGTGCATATGTATGGCTATCTATTATGAGAGAGGTGTGTGCTTCCCTTTCTCCACAAATTACTCACTGATTTGTGTGGATAAAAATATGAAGTGAGTGTTTGTGTTTGTGTTTTTACCACAAATGCTACTTACCCTTGGCCATCCAAAGCTTTATGGAATTGTGTATGTAAACACATAACACACAAAGCAAAATCTCACACACTTTTGCAAACACATCAGTAGCAAAACAAGATTCAACTCTCTTAAGGCCCAAGCTTCCATTTCCATTCCTTTCAATCTCTCCATAATTCTCAGTAGTTCTATCTCCCTCACTCTCAAAGCACACACACAAATATTTATGGAAATGCATAAAAGGGTATAAAATTATCATAGTAGAAGCTCAAAGAAGCCATTGATATAGTTCGGAGCTTTATTACGATTTTTCGGAAATTCTTCGGTCTCTTACGCCGCCCAAACCAGTAACAGGTGAGTCTCTTGAACCCACTCTTAATATACTTTAAGTCATTACACATAATCTATGGGGTTCGAAAATAAGTGAGTATGTATAGATATGTATATATGGAGCCATGGAGGTCCAAATTTAGCGATACAAAAAATGTTAACGAAAACTCATTCTGTAAATTGATAATGAAATATTAGAATCCTAATAAGTCCCCCTAGAAATAGTTTATTGATTGGTTAGTTCCTTGACCCCAAGGTTGGGAGTTCAATACTTGCTAGTGGCATATAAGTTTGTAAATTATTATTTTTAACATAAAAATATATAATAAATAGATTAGATTACTATGTATAAAATAAGTATTAAAAATACTTATTGACCCTAATAAATTATATATTATTATCGTTAACATGTTGGAGGTCATTTTATATAGTTTTATAATTTATCAAATTATAAAACTAAAACTTGATATTTTTAATAAATTAATTAGTGGTTATTTAACTAGTATTTTGATTATTTTAAATACATAAGGTATTTCCAAAATTATGGAAAAATAGAGGGATTGTATTTTAAAGGCTTGTCTTCATTAAAAATAATGTCAAAGCATGTACTCTCTACTTTTATATATTTATGTTATCAAAAAGGGCCTTTTGTCTAAATTTATATGCTATTTTATCTTCTAAAATTTATAATAAAAATTCTATGACTTCGAAAATTACGCAGTCAGTTTCCTAAATCAAATTTAGATAAATTGGTTTACTTGATAATCACGAGTTTAAAACAATAACTCCCATGTTAAAGAAAATCGTAAATAAAATAAATCATACACGTGCATAGTCGAGTTGGCATGTTGGTAAGGGGTCGTTTGGGTCGACATATACATCTTGTGAGGAATAAATAAAAAAAGGGCGTCTTGAGTTGTATCACCTTAATTATTCTAGGCTGATTTAGATACGGCAGATTAATTAGAAAGGATTGAGCCCAGACAACTCGGATACAATAGGCCAATCAGAGTCTTGTGTCCCCTTAATTATTCCAGGCCGACTCGGATATGGTAGGTTAATTTGGAAGGATTGAGCCCAGGTCGATTCGGATACGGCAGGCCAATCAGGTCGTGTCCAGGCCGACTCGGATACAGTAGACCGATCTAAAACAAACGGCCTCATGCCGGATGGTTATGGCGAACCGAATGAGTCGAGAGATTGTAGTCGAGATAAAATAGTCAGTAAGATGAGATGGTTACATTGTTTATGCACGATCTTATATAATTGATTTAACTGTTTATTAATTGTTTATATGCGATGATTAGAATAATGGACTAACAATACTGTAAAATACTAAATGTAAAGACAATTAATGTGCTTTTTATATACATTGTTTGTATGTTCATTATGCTCACTCGACTTTCATTAGCTGATGACTTTATTTTGTTCTGGACACCCAAAATGCCTAGAAGATGGCTATGCAGGGTTATATGATTATGCCAGCTAGTGAAGTCTGCAGAGCTGCTTTTATAATTGATTAAAGTTGTAATAAAAGATATGAATAATGTTTTAATTTGAATAAGGCGGCTTGTGCCTTAAGAAATACTTTTATTTAGGATAATGTAATATTAATTAAGTTTGTAATGTTGATCTATATTTTCTTCCATGTTGTTTTATATACTCTGTTTTTCTGGTACATGTTAAGCTAAGTACAGGACAAGCGATCGCTCACCTGTCATGACCTATGGGTCCAAAATGGAAATGAAAAATTTTCCTCATTTTGCTACACTGGGGCGTGACATTTATATTTAAAGTTAGTTGTTCTTAAGATAACATACAACAATATGTGTATTTAAAAGTGTTGAAAATATGACTAGCATTTAAGTTTTTAGTCTTAAAGGTTTGCATTAAATCACTACCATCTAATTCAATTAAATAACCTAACTACCAAGTGGGTATATGGGAACAATTGTTCTCATTATAATCATATAAGTTTGTTCTGAGGCTTTTATATGCTTGTTCCATCTACCTAGTACTTAGTTTTAAGGTTGGTTGTTACATTTAAGGTTGGTTGGTTAATTTTTTCTCCCAACTCCTATTATCTTATCTGAACTCACTCAACCATCCATCTCAACACACATTCTCACTTTCACAATATCTTCATTCCATTTTCAACACTCTCACTTCAACATCCCTCACACTCCACCAAGTTGAAGTTTAATTTGGAGAAGACAACCAAAGTTCAAGTTTATTTGGAGAAGACAACTTACTTAAGTTGAAGTTACAGTAAAAGGTATTTTCCTAATCTTATTTAGCATTGTAAATAGTATTTTCATACCTTAGAAGCAAAAGTTTAATTTAAAGGAATAATATATTCCAACATTAGGAACAAATTTTGAAATTTTGACATTGTGGAACAAAATTTATCTTAAAGGAACATGACCTCATGACATTAGAAAAGAAAGATAGAAAGAAAAGTTTCCTTAACAAAAACTTTTTGTTTCAACGGTTCGAAAAGTCTTGTTCCTTTCGACTTTCGTTTCGTATATTAGGAACAAAAGTTTTTGTTTCGAAAAACAAATATTTATTATAAAGAAACAAACATTAGTGATCATGGAACAAAACTCACTGTCAAGGAACGCATAGTTCATGTTAAAGGAACAACATTTTACTACTTTAGGAACAAAATTTGATGATGAAGGATAAATCTTAACTATCATGGAACAAAAGTTTATGTTAAAGGAACAAGACTTTCTTGGTCATGAAATAAAAGTTTATTATGTTGTGGAACAAATATTTACAATGAATGAACTATACTTTCATGCTTAAGAATAAAACTTTGAAATCATGACACAAACTATTGTTATTAGGGAATAAATATTTATGATGAAGAAACTATACTTTCATGCTTAGAAACAAAACTTAAAATTCATGGAACAAAAGTTTGTAATCATGAAACAAATTTATAGTATGACGGAACAAGACTTTCTGCTTAGGAACAAAACTTTAAAATCATGAAACAAAATTTTGATATCAACTGATCACACTCAAATCTCCTTAGGATGAGAAAAGGTGGAGGTGGAAGGAGAAGTGAAGGAAGTGGAAGGAGGGCTCTTTCAATTACCGATGTATGGCATGCATATTGCTCTTACATAGATTCTAATAGGCAGACTTGGTATGGTGAATGTGAAATTTCGTCCCGCATCGGATAAATATAAAAAGTTAGTCTGATATATGTAGAACCAAGTGGCTACTACTAACAACTTGGGCTTAAGCATTTTAAGGGCCAATGTGGTAGGCTCATCAAGTTGTTGGGCTAGTGGACCTGTGGATATCGCAATTTTTATCCTTATCCACAGCTTTTCTTTCAAAATCTTTTTCAAATTCAAATTCACAAACAAATGAGTCGCCACTTAATTTTTAAAAGAAAAATTAAGAAACCATTTTAAAGAAACTAATCTTTTGCGAAACCAAAGATTAAACTAGGTCCGGGGATTATGGAATGAGAAGGGAAGGAGCCCATCGGACTAAAACACCCATTCTCATCCTATCTTGCAATAGGCCTATACTCAACATCCTCTTAATCGAATTAATTATCTAAGCATGTCCTCAATTAATACATATGTATAAATATACATTACAAAAGCATGTCTAAAAAGGTGTAAGATTGCAAGTGATAAAATATCATTCAAAAACCATATAATTCAAGTAGCAAGCAATATGATATGCAAATAGGGAACTATAGAACTTACCCAGGATCCATGCCGCGAATATTAAACGTGCAATGCATACGAATATAAAATAAAACCTAAGAAAAGGTCTCTAATCACATGTATTCACATAAGGCAAGATCTTATTTCTAATATGTCGCGCATGAGGTCATAAAATCAATAAAAAAAATCAAGGAATTATGTAAACTAGAAAAAGGATTGAGAAGTTGTACCTCAAGCGCGCTGCAAAACAAGGGTTAGTCCACATACTTTAGAGAGAATGTATAATATCGGACAATTATTCCTAAATGTCTAGCTTAACTCTATCAAGTAGAGGAAATGACGCAATTATGAATTCTAATACCGATCTATATGGATTAATGTGTATGATTACATGAACAAGAATAAGCTATTGTATTATTCCTAAATTTGGATGTAATACCCTGTATTTTCGGATGCATGGTTATATAAATAAGACCCTGTATGCTTGTGTGAACCTTTGGTGAAGAACCTTCTCGATCGATCGAACCTACTTCGAGCGATTGAACTTCTGTTATTCTCGATCGATCGAACCTACTTCGAGCGATCGAATCTCTGCCGACCTGATTCTGTGACGTGGATCCTTTCCCGAGCGATTGAACTCCTTTCAATCGATCGAACCTTAACCGACCTGTTCTCAATCGATCGAACTCACTTCGATCGATCGAACGTTGTATTTTCAGTTTACGTATTCTGCCACCTGCCCTTCTTGTTTCCCTATATATATACGTGTGTTTTGTGTGTATGTGGTGTTTGGCAGTTCAGGGGAGAGTTTGAGAGAGAGCTCTTTTGTGTGTGTGTGTGTGTGTGTGTTTCGTATATATATATATATAACACTCGTATATATATATAACCGTGTATGTGTTATATATATATATACTTGAGCAAAGAGAGGAAGAAGAAGAAGAGGAGAACAAGAAGAAGAGGAGAAGAAGAAGAGGGACAGAGAGAGACCAGAGAGAGACAGAGAAGGAGAGGAGAGAGAGAAAGCTCGCCGTCACCATAGCCGCCGCCGCAGAGCTCGGAACGCCGCCACTGGACCGCCGGAGTGAAGTGAGTTTCATTATCTCACTCAAGTGATGACTATAGGATGGTTCCTGTATGTTTAAATGTGTATTATGTGACCCCGAGACCTTTGTTCTTCTCTGCTCAGTTTCTGGGTGGAAGATGAAGTTCGAGCGATCGAACTATTCTCGATCGATCGAACTTGCCGTTTCCTCAATCGATCGAAGGGACTTCGATCGATCGAACTTAGTTTGACCTCAATCGATCGAGCATATGGTAATCTGATTATCTAGAGCATGAGCATTGCACAACATGTGGTCAGCATGCATGGGATAGTGACGTGAAGAGATAAGAGAATATGATGAGAAATGGGATATGTGCTTCAATGTGGAGAAATGAGATATTTGTACTTTGGATCCGTGGGATCAACGGTTGACGAGCCGGGTGGACGTGGGATGGTTAGAGTTCCTAGTGCGCCTCTCATTGTTGAAGACGTCCAGTGATGCGTATGCACTGTTGAAGACGTCCAGTGTACCGTTGAAGACGTCCGGCTAGTGCTCTAATGTATTCTCAGCTGTGTAGACGACCAGTGAGGGTATACGCATCGTTGAAGACGTCCGATGTGCCGTTCTATTGTTTACAGATAGGTGGTACCGTGTAGACGACCGGTAACCCTATCAAGGGATTGTGGGACCTACTGCCTAGTCGGGTGATTCCGATTGGCATTATCAACAAATGAATACTGATTGGCATTATTGTATCGACGTATGGATACGAATATGAGATTTTGGTATCGACGAATGAACACAGATTTGTAATGTGATATTGATGAATGGATACAGAGATGGATAGAGGTATGAATGTGAGTACGTATATGATGAGATTAATGTTCAGTCGTGGATTCAGCGTCCCGACGTAAAGGTATATGCATGGGTGGTTGCATGGGTTACATGCATGGATTTGGTGAATACGTGATGATATATTTATTCCATGATCGTTATTATTATTTTCATTTAATATGATTTCTGTTATCGTTGAATTCATATACAGTTTAATGAGACCTTTGCTATGTCCGAGAGTGACGCCATTGTTAAGAGATTAACCGCATTTTAAGATGCTGAACAATAACGGTGAGGAGTGTTGTTTAGTGTACTCACTCAGCTTTGTATCCAAAGCTGATGGCGTTTGTGTCCTGGACATTCCAATGTCTAGAGCTTCGCAGGACTTGAGGATGAGAGACTGATGTTCTGCCGGTCTTGGAGCTGAAGGCTTGGAGAAGAAGACGTGCTGCTTGTAATAGTTTGTTTGTATATCTGTTGTACTGTTGTTATTATTGTTATAGGCCTGGGACTATAAGCCAGCTGTTGTAATAGTTTTAGTAGACTTTTATAATTGGTACTTGGGCATCTGTTGCTTCCATACCTTTTATAGTTTCCGCTGTAGCCTCTGATTATGTTAATAAGATATGTTCTATGAATAGCATCCTCCCTATCGTGGTGTTTATTGGTTTGAGTAGATGACAATGCGGTTATTCACCCGTCATTCCCTATGGACCCATAAAGGAAATTTATTTTTCCCTATTTATGCTGCTCCGGGGCGTGACAGGATTTTTGGTATCAGAGCCTAGGTTTTAGTTGTTAACCGCTTGTCTTTTGTGATTGGAACCCGAGTCCTAAGTTAATATCGATAGTATGAGGATTAGTTGAGATGAGATAGAACTGGAATCTTGTCATGTAGACGAGAAGTTTGAAGAATCCATCTGAGAATGTTTCGTTAACAGGTAGTAACTGCTAGAGCCGATAAGAATCGTTAGAACTGTTAATAGCTGAGTTCACGGAGAACAATGCGTTGAGAATTAGTTGTGGTTGTAGAGATCCTATAAATATAGAACCATTGGATTTTAGACACTGACAAATCCCGAAGCAATCTCGGAGCAGTCGGTATGACCTAGAAATAGAAAGAGGTTTAGGATAAGATTATCCTGTTACCTTGAGCCACATGTTAGTTGAGTGTTCTCACATTTTAGTTGAACAATACTCATATTCTGGAACCTGGGAATGGAAATAGAATGTTTAGATTTGACGTTACGTGTAGAACCTATAGTTTCGTAACCCGTGTCTTGAGCATAGATATATTGGAGTACACTTGGTAGATAGACTGACCTTGTGGTTATTATTATTTATGTGATGTATCTGTATGGCTTAATGTGATCGTATTATATAGTGGTACTATATATTGGTTACCACATGTTTTGTTCTTGCTTGAGCTGTAAGATAGAATGCGTCTGACCGAATAGATTTTCATTGTAGGTAGCAACACCGAACACTACCAGTACTCGCTATGGTTAGGACGACTCGAGGAAACCCGGGCCAGCTGAATGGAGTACCTGAATTAGTACCTCCTGAGATAGATCCAACAGGAATCGTCAGAGTTTTCATTCGTCGTATGGAACAAGTTATCAATCGTGCGGATCACGTCATCGACAATGAAGCACCAGTACGTCAGACAAGAGTCAAGCTGCTAAAGGAATTTCGTGCTCTTCAACCAGAGACCTTTACCGGATTAACGAGAGCATGGCAAGCTGAGCAATGGATTCACCAGATAGAATTGATATTTGAGACACTTGAATGTACTGACACTGAGAAAAGACATTTGGCTATATTTCAACTGACATTCTCAGCAGCAGATTGGTGGGACGCAGTGAAAGCTACGATAGGTGAAGAAGCTGTAGGAAGGATGACTTGGGAATCATTCAAGATTCGATTTCTAGAGAAGTACTTCCCTTGAATCCGAGAAGAACAAAAGGGAAATGGAGTTCATACAATTAGTCCAAGGTAGTTTTATAGTGCCAGAATATACAACTCAATTCGAGAGGCTATCGCGATTTGCGCCGCACATGATCGATACCCTAAGAAGGAAGATCAAAAGATATCATCAGGGACTAGTTCCACATATTCGTCATATGACTATAGGACATTTAGACAAATCTTTCGAAGCCCTGGTAGAAATGGCAACGAAATTGGAAGACGACACTCAAATTAGTGAAGGGCAACGATCTAATCTAGCATTTCTAGAGTACGATCAGTTTCTCCTAACAGATCAGAGAGGAAGGGACAGTCAGGTTGTGTTGGCCGCTAACCGAGTTCAACAAGGAAACACAGAGAGAAGTTACATAGGCAACCGCCAGAAGCGCAAGAGATTTGAGACCGACAAGAAAGAATCAAAACTAGTGGCGACTCCGACGCAGCACAGAGAACGAGATATCTGCTACAATTGTGGAGTAGCAGGGTACCATTCCCAAGAATGCAGAACATCAAGGAAATCTAATGGACGAGGGATATGATGCTTTAACTGCGGTAAAATTGGTCATGTCAGTAAATTTTGTCCAGAACTGGAGATGCAACACAATGTTCCGTCGCGACAAGTATCACAGGGGCAGACCCACTAAACAAGTAATGGATCTCAACTTAGACAAGGACGATAGACAGAAGGTACAACACTCAACACCTACATCATGTATTAGATATGATCCCAATATTGCAGGAAGTTTGGTATTCGTTTGATTTGATTGTAAAAAGATTTGCCTACACCGTAAATTGTAGTTACCTGAACAATTCACTTGACACTGATCGACAGTAGTTATCCAAGTATAGATATAACATCTATTGCATCCCATATAACATCTATTGCATCCCTATCTGACGTCAATTGCCTCCCTATCGAAAGACTACGCCAACCCTTGGTAAGTTGGATAGAGACTAGAGATGAGGAATCTCAATTTTCTTGAGACGTAGACTTGACAAGAAACGACAAACTAGAAGATTTCAAGTCTATAAGAGAGGATACTAGTGACGCAGAGACGATACCAAAATTACGAGTACCACGGAAGATTGCTTTTTGACACCGAGTTCCTGTTGCTTTTATCCTTTCGAAATGTTATACAGTAGATCGACTCACAGAATCAGTATACAACATTATCTAACTTGTTTAATTAGTACGTGGAAGTAGAAAGAGTATTCAACGGATGGTACGACCTCGAGAGATGATTATATCAATAGTATGTGAGAAATTGGAGACACATGAGGAAGTTTAAATCACTAACTACGATGCCAGAGTCACGATACTCTCAAGCCAACATACTAAAGAATGACGGTGACAACACTGGAGTTAATAAGGATGTCATAGAACGTTGTGTACAAAAAAAGAGACCGTTTAAGGACGCTGACAAACATAACCAGGAGCCCAGAGATGGGAGACAGCCAAATGTTGATACAGTAGAGACATCGTTAGCAAAGTTCGAAGTACCTTTGAAGACAGGAGTAGACGGCAACGCTTCGCTACAACTTAGATGAGATTAGAACATTTGATCGATAGAATCCTCACACCATAGAGTTTGACCTGAGGGAGGAACCTCATGTGTTTAGAGACTAGCCGTTTCAGATGTTGTGAGAGGATTTGATTGTACTACCTAGAACCTTTTTCCGAAGTTCGACTTATGAATTTTATATATCTAAACCCGAGGATTTGGTAGCTGTCACCCTAGTACCCGTAGATCGTTGATATCTCTATATCATGTGATTAGAACTTTAATCCGTTGGCCGCTGAGGTAATCGTTTACGTAAAACGAGAACTTGAGCATTTTTAGATTCTATCTTCTGAGATGGATTTCTTTTTGGTTATAGGAACCGCTGCTTCAGATTTCGAGGACGAAATCTTTTGATGAGTGGTGGATGATGTAATACCCTGTATTTTCGGATGCATGGTTATATAAATAAGACCCTGTATGCTTGTGTGAACCTTTGGTGAAGAACCTTTCTCGATCGATCGAACCTACTTCGAGCGATTGAACTTCTGTTATTCTCGATCGATCGAACCTACTTCGAGCGATCGAATCTCTGCCGACCTGATTCTGTGACGTGGACCCTTTCCCGAGTGATTGAACTCCTTTCAATCGATCGAACCTTAACCGACCTGTTCTCAATCGATCGAACTCACTTCGATCGATCGAACGTTGTATTTTCAGTTTACGTATTCTGCCACCTGCCCTTCTTGTTTCCCTATATATATACGTGTGTTTTGTGTGTATGTGGTGTTTGGCAGTTCAGGGGAGAGTTTGAGAGAGAGCTCTTTTGTGTGTGTGTGTGTGTGTTTCGTATATATATATATATATAACACTTGTATATATATATAACCGTGTATGTGTGTTATATATATATATACTTGAGCAGAGAGAGGAAGAAGAAGAAGAGGAGAACAAGAAGAAGAGGAGAAGAAGAAGAGGGACAGAGAGAGACCAGAGAGAGACAGAGAAGGAGAGGAGAGAGAGAAAGCTCGCCGTCACCATAGCCGCCGCCGCGGAGCTCGGAACGCCGCCACTGGACCGCCGGAGTGAAGTGAGTTTCATTATCTCACTCTAGTGATGACTATAGGATGGTTCCTGTATGTTTAAATGTGTATTATGTGACCCCGAGACCTTTGTTCGTCTCTGCTCAGTTTCTGGGTGGAAGATGAAGTTCGAGCGATCGAACTATTCTCGATCGATCGAACTTGCCGTTTCCTCAATCGATCGAAGGGACTTCGATCGATCGAACTTAGTTTGACCTCAATCGATCGAGAGGACCTCAATCGATCGAACCTCGCAGAACATGATTAATTTCTGTTGTTTATTTTATGAACTGTTTAGTTGATTAAATGTTGATCCATGCTTTCATTATGCGATATTGTTAATTTAAGAGATAATGCAACACTGTTATGAGAGGAACTGTTTAAATGTTACATGTTGTTATTATTAACTGAATAGCAAAACGGAACACAACTGCATGCTAATAATCAGTAATGAGTAGTTAGGTGGAATACAAAGCATATGGTAATCTGATTATCTAGAGCATGAGCATTGCACAACATGTGGTCAGCATGCATGGGATAGTGACGTGAAGAGATAAGAGAATATGATGAGAAATGGGATATGTGCTTCAATGTGGAGAAATGAGATATTTGTACTTTGGATCCGTGGGATCAACGGTTGACGAGCCGGGTGGACGTGGGATGGTTAGAGTTCCTAGTGCGCCTCTCGTTGTTGAAGACGTCCAGTGATGCGTATGCACTGTTGAAGACGTCCAGTGTACCGTTGAAGACGTCCGGCTAGTGCTCTAATGTATTCTCAGCTGTGTAGACGACCAGTGAGGGTATACGCATCGTTGAAGACGTCCGATGTGCCGTTCTATTGTTTACAGATAGGTGGAACCGTGTAGACGACCGGTAACCCTATCAAGGGATTGTGGGACCTACTGCCTAGTCGGGTGATTCCGATTGGCATTATTGTATCAACAAATGAATACTGATTGGCATTATTGTATCGACGTATGGATACGAATATGAGATTTTGGTATCGACGAATGAACACAGATTTGTAATGTGATATTGATGAATGGATACAGAGATGGATAGAGGTATGAATGTGAGTACGTATATGATGAGATTAATGTTTAGTCGTGGATTCAGCGTCCTGACGTAAAGGTATATGCATGGGTGGTTGCATAGGTTACATGCATGGATTTGGTGAATACGTGATGATATATTTATTCCATGATCGTTATTATTGTTATCATTTAATATGATTTCTGTTATCGTTGAATTCATATACAGTTTAATGAGACCTTTGCTATGTCCGAGAGTGACGCCATTGTTAAGAGATTAACCGCATTTTAAGATGCTGAACAATAACGGTGAGGAGTGTTGTTTAGTGTACTCACTCAGCTTTGTATCCAAAGCTGATGGCGTTTGTGCCCTGGACATTCCAATGTCTAGAGCTTCGCAGGACTTGAGGATGAGAGACTGATGTTCTGCCGGTCTTGGAGCTGAAGGCTTGGAGAAGAAGATGTGCTGCTTTTAATAGTTAGTTTGTATATCTGTTGTACTGTTGTTATTATTGTTATAGGCCTGGGACTATAAGCCAGCTGTTGTAATAGTTTTAGTAGACTTTTATAATTGGTACTTGGGCATCTGTTGCTTCCATACCTTTTATAGTTTCCGTTGTAGCCTCTGATTATGTTAATAAGATATGTTCTATGAATAGCATCCTCCCTATCGTGGTGTTTATTGGTTTGAGTAGATGACAATGCGGTTATTCACCCGTCATTCCCTATGGACCCATAAAGGAAATTTATTTTTCCCTATTTATGCTGTTCCGGGGCGTGACATTGAATCATTTAGCCTCTGTATTTAAGCTTAACTAATCATTATTAACACATGGTTTAAGTCCTAGGTCATGGAGAGATCATTTAGACTATTGTTTGCAAGATATATCAAAGTTGTGACAGAATTATGAAAATTGCAGAGAGTAGATCAGAACTTCAAAGAAATAAAAAAAAAACATACTTCTCATGGTTTGATCTTGATGATGTTTGGACACAACATGCCTCTGTGTGTCTAGTTTCTAACCCAAAAAGAAAATTGAGGTTTGAACGGTTAAATCTCCGGGAATTAGACAAACACTAGACATCACTCAGAGACTTACAACTCCCCGTCCAGAGTTTTTGTATGATTTTCTAAAAATAGTAAAAAAAAATCAGAAATACTTTGGTCTTTTTAGGGTAGCTTCCTAACACATTAAACTACTTAGAAAATTTTATTTTGGGTCAAGAGTGCTTGATTAAGTTTCTTATTTGCTTATTTCAAAAGAGTGTTACTGTTCTGAAACTCTGAGCAGATTATAGTTGTTCTACAAAACCCTTGACCAAACCACTCCAAATATGAAACTACCTTAAAACAAAAATTACAGTGGTAGAACTTTGAGTTATAAACATTTTTCCGTTGGTTTCATTCAATTCCAATGGTTTAATGTTCAACTAAAAATCTATGATCAAAAATAGATTGTGAACTCGCTGCATCATTTATTCAAATACAACTTTGTTAACTAATTTGAGCCATGGAACTTGGCTTGAACCACACCACCTCTCCTACCATTTGATGGTCATGGGAGACTAACTACATTCATATCTTGAAGGTATCAAAGAAATATGGAGAAATTTCATGAGACCTAAACATAACAAACCTAAACCATGGAAATAGGTTTAGATTTATTAATCAAGTGTACTAATATCAACCTCAATCTTCTTGTAAATCATGAGACTACAAAAAGAATGAAAGGAATTTAAGTCCAAGGATTCAAGCAAGACATCGAGGGTCTTATGAATCACAAAGGTTAAAAGGGAAAGAAGAAAGGAAATTCAAAGACTCTAAGTATATTTGTAGTTAGAAAAGAACTTATTAATTCAAAGTTTTACCTCCAAAATATCCTCAACTTTGTGATTTTGAAGAACTTTCAAAGACTAATCAAGCTTTCCACTCTCTTCAACTCTTTTAAAACTAACTTCTAATTGTGTTTAGAGAAGAAATTTTGAAAGTTTTAAAACTTGGAGAACTAATACAACTGTCACGACCCATCCCACTACGCGTGGAAATAGGACACGTGGCACGCCACCAAGGATCATCCAACATCAATATAACGATACGCAGCGGAAAGAACTTTAAAACAACCCTGGGTATTTTAAAACTTAGGAACATTTCCCTCTGAGTGGACGAATCCCTTGAAAATTTGAGTTATAAAAAAAAAAGTTTTGGCCAAGTGAAAACACATTCAAAAGAATCAGTTCTGAAAACAGATATTCAGTCGACTGTGCATAGGGTCCAGTCGACTGTGCCTAGCAGAAACCAGAACCTAAAATTCCTCTACAAGGGTCCAGTCGACTGCACTAGGTACTATTTGGATCAGTAGTTAAAATCTACAGTGGTTCAGTCGACTGCTCACTCCCCTCAGTCGACTGTGTTAAGCAGAACCAAAAATGCAACATATTCAAAAGGGGTCCAGTCGACTGATCAATGGTACAGTCGACTGGTTCTGCCATTAATAGAAGCAGTAGCCAAAAACCAACAGTGTTCAGTCGACTGGTAAAGGGTCCAGTCGACTGCCGCTCTTACTATTCACTTTCAGTGTCTCAATTACACGGGATCCAGTCGACTAATCCTGGGTCCAGTCGACTGCTCCCCTACTGGGCAGTCTGTATGAAAAATTAACAACACATACTTCACCAAACACAACACCAATACAACCACAACTGATTTTCAACATTTAAAACATAATCACAGACGTTCAATAACAAGAATATAATACTGCGAAACTAATCCATAGTTCTATTACAATTTATTATTACAATTCCAAATCCTTACACAAGTTTTTTAGGATTAACACAAAAAACATATACAAATGATTCCCCGGTGTCCCTTAACGGCCTCACTCATCATGCTTCTTCTTGTCTTTCTTCTTACCTGCAATGGAGTACATCTCCACTGCTCAGCTATATGCTGAGCGTACAATTCTAAATGTATGCTTATATGACAGTTCATGGTTTAAACATCTAAAACACATAGAAATAGTCTCTAGGGTGAGTGGTACGCATTCATCCGGTCGATGCCGTAGGAGGCCCACCTCTCCCACGCATCTCGCACACTGGTTGGGCCTTCCTCCATACCAGGTACCGTGTCCTGGTTGGGCCCACCTCCAATCCAGACACAACCAAAATTGCCAATTCCATCATAATCACAATCCTCAAGGC
Organism: Hydrangea macrophylla; assembly: GCA_033977485.1. Lineage (NCBI taxonomy): Eukaryota > Viridiplantae > Streptophyta > Magnoliopsida > Cornales > Hydrangeaceae > Hydrangea > Hydrangea macrophylla. The sequence continues at coordinate 75,409,174 of CM066989.1, forward strand.
TCGAGGAACTTACCCCGGATGAATTTGCACCAAACTCCCCTTTGACCCAAGTAGACACATAACATGCTCACATAAACAGTTATACGTGCTTTTTATATAATTTCACGTGCATAATTAACGGGCCTAACTAATACATAAATTTCGCCCGGATCCAAGGATATCAAAGTTGATGTTCAAAACATGAAAATCCATATATTTCATAGATCTAGAATTCATACCTCGTGCGAATCTCTTCAAACTTTGAAGGATCGTCTAGGGGACTAACTAATCGTTGGATTCCAAATTATACGCGATTCCTACAAGTTTTACCTGATTTTCCCTAATTTGTAGAAATTAGATTTTTCAAAAAAGTTAGCCAAACACGGCCTAAGTAGTATCAAAACGAAGATCTTACCTTCACGAGTCCAAATATGAAATCTGGAGAAAATCTGACGGACGAACGGTCGTCGATCGGCGTCGCAAAGCCCGTGGCAACCAATCTCCCTTCTCTCTCCTCTCTCTAGATATTTTGCAAAGTTTGGATGAGATTGAAATCTCATCCTCATCTATATATAGGCAAACTTTCTAGGAATTACGTTTACCTCCCCGCAAGTTTCTCAAAACTTCTAATTAACCCATAAAACTTCGCACACGTCCATTTTATAACTTTACAAGTGAAAACTATAAATTTCAAAAGTTTTCGACTAGGTTTCGTTTGGGTCCAAAATAACGTCCGAAAACTATATTCTGTGGAATCTCTACACAACCTACCTTTTTAATTAACGTATCACTCACGTAATCACCACAGTTCTCAAATGATATAACAATACCAAAGATTACCAGAATTATACTACACAGGTATAATTACTATTCACAGGAATACCAGATAAAGTCAAATAACATTTAAATCATATAAATGCCATTTACTCATGCCCATGCAATATGAACTGCCATGTTCCCATGTCCTCACTGACACCTTACCGTTGACTCACAGTCAATCTCAACTCAAATTATTAATAACATTAAAATTTTCAAAATCTCAAATGATGCATTTTCAAAATCATAAATTTCTGGAATGGGTGTGACAACTCTCCCCTCCAAAAAGGAAGTTTGTCCCCAAACTTTACCTCATGCGTCGAATAAGTACGAATACTCATTCTTCATGTCTTCCTCATTTTCCCACGTAGCCTCTTCCACCGTGTGACTACGCCACAATACTTTTACCATCGGAATCGTCTTAGTTCTTAAGACTTGTTCCTTTCGATCTAGAATCTTGACCGGTTGTTCCACATAAGTCAAGTCTCCCTGAATTTGCAGCGGTTCAGGTACAATGATCTTACTCGTATCAGTCATACAACGTCTCAACATTGATACATGAAATACATTATGTACATGTTCCAATTTTGACGACAATGCCAATCGGTAAGCTACTGGACCTACCCTCTTTAGGATCTCAAAAGGTCCTATGAATCTCGGATTGAGCTTTCCCCTCTTTCCAAATCGTACAATGCCTTTCGAAGGCGATGCTCGCAAGTATACGAAATATCCAACTTCAAAATTTATCGGTCATCGTTTAGAGTCCACATAGCTCTTATAACGGCTCTGAGCTACCTTAAGTCGCTCCTGAATCAACTTCACCTTCTCAGTAGTCACCTGTATTAACTTAGGTCCTAACAAATTTCTTTCTCCCACCTCGGTCCAACAAATTGGTGATCGACACTTGCGCCCATACAATGCCTCATAAGGTGCCATGCCGATACTTGATTGAAATCCGTTGTTATACGCAATTTCAATCAATGGTAGATGTTTCTCCCAATCTCTCCCAAAATCTAATACACACAGTCTCAACATATCCTCTAGCGTCTGAATCATGCGCTCTGACTGTCCATCGGTCTGAGGATGAAATGCAGTACTGAAACTCAATTTCGTACCCATAGCTTTTTGCAAACTTTCCCAAAACCTTGACGTAAAACTACTATCACGATCTGATATAATCACAGCTGGGACTCCATGTAGTCTTACAATCTCTCACATACAAGCCCGCTAATTTGGACGGCTTAGTAGTCTTAATCAGTAGAAAATGAGCTGACTTGGTTAATCGGTCGACTATAACCCAAATCTTGTCATTCTTGCTACGCGATCGCGGAAATCCAGAAATAAAGTCCATCGTGATCTCGTCCCACTTCCATTCCGACACTGGAAATGGTTGTAGTAACCCCGCAGGTACTTGTCTTTCTGCTTTGACCTGTTAACATGCCGAACATTCGGATACAAACTTAGTGACTTCACGCTTCATACTCTTCCACCAAAAGTTTTTCCTCAGGTTTCTGTACATCTTATTACTTCCTGGGTGCACTAAATATTTTGTACTATGAGCTTCCTCCAAAAGTCATTCCTTCAGGTCTTTCACATTCGGTACACATAATCGGTTCTCTAACTTCAGAATTCCTTATTCTAATACCAAACCAGGTCGCTTTCCCAAAGGTATCTCGTCTCTCATTTTGCACAAATAGACATCGTTTAATTGTTCTTTTTGAATCTCATCAATAATATCTGGGTGTGATATGATTGCCATCATTAAACCATCATTGGTTCCTGGAATCACATCCAATTCTAAGTGTTCCATCTCTTTTATCAATTCCTTTTGTTCTGTTAGCTCATCGGCTAAATTCCTCGGCGTCTTCCGGCTTAACGCATCGGCTACTACATTCGCCTTTCCCGGATGGTACTCAATCGAAAGCTCGTAATCCTTCATCAACTTCAACCATCTTCGCTGTCTCATATTCAAGTCCCGTTGGGTGAAAATATATTTCAAACTCTTGTGATCCGTGAATATCTCACACTTTCCCCGTACAGGTAGTGTCTCCAAATTTTCAAAGCATGAATTACTGCGGCTAATTCGAGATCATGAGTCGGGTAATTTACCTCGTGTGTCTTTAGTTGTCTAGAAGCATATGCAATTACTTTACCACCTTGCATCAACACGCATCCCAACCCTTGATGCGACGCATCACTATAGATCACAAATCATTCGGTTCCAGATGGTATCGTCAATATCGGTGCTCTCGTCAACCGTGACTTCAACTCTTGGAAATTGTCTTCACATTCCTGACTCCATTAAAAAATAACACCCTTCCTCATTAATTTTGTCATCGACAATGAAATCTTCGAGAAATGTTCAATAAAACGGCGGGAGTATCCCGCTAATCCCAAGAAACTTTGAATTTCAGATACGGATGTCGGCCTCTGCCAATTAGATACAGCTTCTACTTTGTGAGGATCAACTGATACTCCATTCTTGTCAATTACGTGACCAAGAAAAGTAATATTAGGTAACCAAAATTCACATTTCTTGAATTTACCAAATAATTGTTTCTCTCGCAATCTTTGAAGTATCAACCTCCAGTGGTTCTCGTGTTCCATCTCACTCGATGAATAGATAAGGATATCGTCGATGAACACTATTACAAAGTCATCAAGATAGTCATTAAAGACTCGGTTCATAAGATCCATGAACGCGGCTGGTGCATTGGTAACTCCAAATGGCATAACTAAGAACTCATAGTGTCCATAACGCATTCTGAAAGCTGTTTTCTCAACATCTTCGGCCTTCACTTTCAACTGATGGTAACCTGATCTCAAATCTATCTTCGAAAATACTTGAGCCCCACGAAGTTGATCAAATAGGTCATCGATTCTCGGCAGTGGATACTTGTTTTTAATAATTAACTTGTTCAGTTTCCGGTAATCAACACACATACGCATTGAACCGTCTTTCTTCTTTACAAACAATACTAGAGCTCCCCACGGCGATACACTTGGTCGGATGAAACCTTTATCAAGTAACTCTTGTAGTTGAACTTTCAGTTCCTTCAATTCTACTGGTGCCATTCTATACGGTGCCTTTGATACAAGTCTTGAGTCTGGCATAACCTCAATAGTGAACTCGACCTCTCTCTCAATAAGAACATCTGGTAGGTCATCGGGAAATACATCCGGGTACTCTCGCACTATCGGAATGTCTTCTACTTTTGATTCGATTGTTGAGTCATCAGTCACTAAACATAGGAATCCTTGACATCCCTTTCTCAATAACTTTCCCCGCTCGGATAGCTGAAATCAAGTACGGCGGCGGTGTAGCCCCACTCTCTTGAAAGCAAAAGTTCCCATGCACCGGTGATCGAAAATTAACCTCTTTCCGCTCACAATCTATCGTAGCTTGGTTAAGGGCTAGCCAATCCATTCCTAGTATCACATCGAAATGGTTCACCACAATCGGTATAAGGTCTACGGTCATCAACTTCTCGCCTAATTTGATCTCACAGTTCTTATATACAGTAGACGTCATTATCGATTTACTAAGTGGCACAGTAATAGACAATTCATATCCTAACGGTGCCGATTTAACATTCAAATGTTCAACAAAAGCATACGATACAAATGAATGCGTAGATCTCGAGTCGATAAGTATGCGTGCTAAGTGTGAACATACAAGCACCATACCTGAGACTACTGTCTCTGAAGCAGTCATATCTCCTGGGTTCATCTGATAGGCTCTTCCTTGACGTTGCTCCGTCCTTTGTCCTCCGTCACTAGACTGCTTAGGCTTCAAACCACTAGAAACCATACAACTTGCCCCTTGTTGAGAACGCTTCCTTGGGCAATCCTTCGCTCGGTGTCCTAAGGTACCACAATCAAAGCACTTGAGTTGCGGGTAAGTTGCAAAACTCACACTGTTTCTCCCTGTAGATCTGTTCTGAAAGTTGGTCAGAAAACATCGACCGGTGTGTGGTCGGTTGCAAAGCGGACACAATGGTATATTACTTGGTACTCTCCTGGAATCATTAAAACCAGAACTAGAGCCTCGTGAAAACGGCTTCTTAAAAAAAGATCCCCCCTGACTTCGGTCACCACCCTCATGACTTTGCTTCCCTTGGTGATTTTGTCGCAATCTCTCTATTCCACTTTCGGCTACAAGTGTCGTCTACTGTACTGCGGCAACAGTCGAATGTTCATAGGTCTCTACTCTCAACCGGATATTATCCCTTAAACCCTCTTCAAATTTTCTTGCCCTATCTTCCTCTTCTGGCACTGAACCCTTACTAAACCTCAACAACGCGTTATACTTGGAAGTATACTCCGTTACAGTCATGTCTCCTTGTTTGAGGTTATCAAACTCTCGCTTCTTTGCATTGTAGGCGGCTTGCGGAAAGAATCGGCGATTGAATTCCGCCTTGAACCCCTCCCAAGTAATTGGTGCTCCTTGATCTAAAACATTTACCCACCAGTTCTGAGCTTCACCCCTCAATACGTCACTTACATTCTCAATCTTCTCCCTATCTGACATCGGAATAGATCGAAAAATTCGTTCCATGTCCATGACCCAATGTTCTGCCAAGGTTGTATCAGGTGTCCTATGAAATTCCATTGGTTTCTTCCTTGTAAATTGTTCGGATATGGATCTCATACCCCTATTCTCAGGTGGATGTACCACAGTTAATGGCGGTGTTTCGAATTGAGGTGTTGGAGGCAATCGTTCCGCTATATTCCGTATCATTTCCCCCATATTCCCCATCATTTCTGCCATTTCATTCATACGTCGAGTGTGTGGCGATAGATTTCGCTCTTCGTCACTCATGGTTACAATCCTGTAGTTATCAATACATAAACACTATGCATGTACAACAATAACAATATCATGTATGTAAAACAACATACATATGCATCAAACATCTCTAATATGTATGGATGCAATTTAGAACATGTGTCAATCACTCAACACTTCTCTCGTCGTCGATTGTTCCCAAAGTTTTGTTACCTATTGCTCTGATACCAATAAATGTCACGACCCATCCCACTACGCGTGGAAATAGGACACGTGGCACGCCACCAAGGCTCATCCAACATCAATATAACGATACGCAGTGGAAAGAACTTTAAAACAACCCTGGGCATTTTAAAACTTAGGAACATTTCCCTCTGAGTGGACGAATCCCTTGAAAATTTGAGTTATAAAAAAAAAGTTTTGGCCAAGTGAAAACACATTCAAAAGAATCAGTTCTGAAAACAGACATTCAGTCGACTGTGCATAGGGTCCAGTCGACTGTGCCTAGTAGAAACCAGAACCTAAAATTCCTCAACAAGGGTCCAGTCGACTGATCAAGGAAGCCAGTCGACTGCACTAGGTACTATTTGGATCAGTAGCTAAAATCTACAGTGGTTCAGTCGCCTGCTCACTCTCCTCAGTCGACTGTGTTAAGCAGAACCAAAAATGCAACATATTCAAAAGGGGTCCAGTCGACTGATCAATGGTACAGTCGACTGGTTCTGCCATTAATAGAAGCAGTAGCCAAAAACCAACAGTGTTCAGTCGACTGGTAAAGGGTCCAGTCGACTGCCACTCTTACTATTCACTTTCAGTGTCTCAATTACATGGGATCCAGTCGACTGCTCCCCTGTTCGGCAGCATGTATGAAAAATTAACAACACATACTTCACTAAACACAACACCAATACAACCACAACTGATTTTCAACATTTAAAACATAATCACAGACGTTCAATAACAAGAATATAATACTGCGAAACTAATCCATAGTTCTATTACAAATTATTATTACAATTCCAAATCCTTACACAAGTTTTTTAGGATTAACACAAAAACATATACAAGTGATTCCCTGGCGTCCCTTAACGGCCTCACTCATCATGCTTCTTCTTGTCTTTCTTCTTACCTGCAATGGAGTACATCTCCACCGCTGCTGAGCGTACAATTCTAAATGTATGCTTATATGACAGTTCATGGTTTAAGCATCTAAAACACATCGAAATAGTCTCTAGGGTGAGTGGTACGCATTCATCCGGTCGATGCCGTAGGAGGCCCACCTCTCCCACGCATCTCGTACACTGGTTGGGCCTTCCTCCATACCAGGTACCGTGTCCTGGTTGGGCCCACCTCCAATCCAGACACAACCAAAATTGCCAATTCCATCATAATAACAATCCTCAAGGTTCGAGGAACCTACCCCGGATGAATTTGCACCAAACTCCCATTTAACCCAAGTAGACACATAACATGCTCACATAAACAGTTATACGTGCATTTTATATAATTTCACGTGCATAATTAACGGGCCTAACTAATACATAAATTTTGCCCAGATCCAAGGATATCAAAGTTGATGTTCAAAACATGAAAATCCATATATTTCATAGATCTACAATTCATACCTTGTGCGAATCTCTTCAAACTTTGAAGGATCGTCTAGGGGACTAATTAATCGTCGGATTCCAAATTATACGCGATTCCTACAAGTTTTACCTGATTTTCCCCAATTTGTAGAAAATAGATTTTTCAAAAAAGTTTACCAAACACGGCCTAAGTAGTATCAAAACGAAGATCTTACCTTCACGAGTCCAAATATGAAATCTGGAGAAAATCTGACGGACGAACGGTCGTCGATCGGCGTCGCAAAGCCCGTGGCAACCAATCTCCCTTCTCTCTCCTCTCTCTAGATATTTTGCAAAGTTTGGATGAGATTGAAATCTCATCCTCATCTATATATAGGCAAACTTTCTGGGAATTACGTTTACCTCCCCGCAAGTTTCTCAAAACTTCTAATTAACCCATAAAACTTCGCACACGTCCATTTTATAACTTTACAAGTTAAAACTATAAATTTCAAAAGTTTTCGACTAGGTTTCATTTAGGTCCAAAATAACGTCCGAAAACTATATTCTGTGGAATCTCTACACAACCTACCTTTTTAATTAACGTATCACTCACGTTTTCACCACAGTTCTCAAATGATATAACAATACCAAAGATTACCAAAATTATACTACACAGGTATAATTATTATTCACAGGAATACCAGATAAAGTCAAATAACATTTAAATCATATAAATGCCATTTACTCATCCCCGTGCAATATGAACTGCCATGTTCCCGTGTCCTCACTGACACCTTGCCGTTGACTCATAGTCAACCTCAACTCAAATTATTAATAACATTAAAATTTTCAAAATCTCAAATGATGCATTTTCAAAATCATAAATTTCTGGAACGGGTGTGGCAACAACCTCTAGATTCAAAGAAAATTCCAACCTTAAAACAACCAACCCTTTGCAAGAGGATATTCATCCTCTATTTATAGACAAATTTGGAGAGGTATTTCAGTCATTTCAGAGCAGAATACCCTAATTCAGGCGTCCTTTTGATAGTAAAAAATGTGCTATATAACAACTGGCTGTTACAAAAACGCAGCACTCAACGGAGATAGAAGCGACACTCAATAAATGCCGTTGCGACATTCACTAAATGCCGGCGCGGCATTCACTGACTGCCGGAACGGCATTCAATGAATGCTGCAGACAACTCCAGGGACTGCCGTTTTTTTTTGGGAATTCATTTTTTTACGGCACTTGATGTAAAAATGCAGCAATTGGTGACTGCTATAGCGGCGCTCACTGACTGCCGCTACGGCAGTTAGGGTGTGCCGCAGCGGCAACCCATGACTGCCGTAAAAGAGGTCAAGTGTCGTTTGGACTCTATTTTCCATTTTTCTCTTTTTGTTTTCCATTTAAAGTTAGATAGTTCTTTGAAGAGCTTGAATCATCTTTGGAAGTCCTAGATTGGCCGGACGTTGTCATCATCGGGTCTTAGAGGTATCACTCCCCTTAACTCGATGTTTGGTCAAAATTGGGGTGTCTACAATTTGCCCCTCTTCGACGGAGCTTGTGGAGCAACGCAAACCACAAGTGAACGTCGAAGCCTATATGAAGACAAGCCTTTGACCAAATAGTCGGGTTCATGTAAAAACAAAATGCGTTGCAAAAAGAAAGCCATCGCGCAGCAAAATTCCAATTGGTCATGCTCCATGATGAGCTGCCTACGTATCCCCTTAGGAATCAGACCAAGACATAGTTCGGGCGGGAGTCAGGCATACGCAGGCACAAGTAATCACACGGATGAATGCACCTATCCTGTCGTGATGCACATGCTCATGCAATGGTAAAATAATCTCGACTGAGCAAATGTCATGCTTACTTCTATATCATGTCTTCTCTATATGTGACGCGCATTTCATGGTACACTTAGCCAGAGAAGATTTACTAAATATTGACCGATGCAAAGATTCGTTTGCAAGGGTCGAGAAAATGTATTGCTAACTTCCCAAAATGAGGGTTAATGCAAATCTGTTACGAGAACTGAGAATGCAAATTTGTTACACTCTGAAGGATCAACGTAAATATGTTACGAAGGACCGAGAATATAAATCCGTTATATTCCCAAAACGAGGATCAACGTAAATCTGTTACGAAGGATCGAGAATATAAATCTGTTATATTCTCAAAACAAGGATCAAGGTAAATCTATTACGAGAATCGAGAATACAAATCTGTTATATTCCCAAAACAAGGGTTAACGCAAATATGTTGCGAGGATCGAGAATACAAATTCGTTATATTCCCAAAACGAGGGATAACGCAAATGTGTTGCGAGAATCGAGAGTGCGAATTCGTTACACTCTAAAGGATCAACGTATATCTATTACGAGGATCGGGAATATAAATCTATTATATTCCCAAAGCGAGGGTTAACGCAAATATGTTGCGAGAACCGAGAATGCAAATCTGTTATATTCCCAAAATGAGGATGAATGTAAATCTGTTACGAGGACCGAGAATGCAAATCTGTTACATTCTCAAAACGAGGATCAACGTAAATCTATTACGAGGATCGAGAATATAAATCCGTTATATTCCCAAAACAAGGGTTAACGTAAATATGTTACGAGAACCGAGAATGCGAATCTGTTACATTCTTAAACTAGGTCAAATTGGCTTAATTCAATTCAAAACTTCCTAAGATCTAGGAGTTGATCATATTCCAATTTAATTCAATCTTAAATATTCAAAATAGATAGTCAATCAGATTCAATTCATTACAATTTTTCAAAGTCATGAGTCAATCAATTCAATCTTCCAAAATCAGAGGTTAATTATACTCAAATTGATTCGATTCTCGAAATCATGATTCAAATTTTCCAAAATCATGAGTCAATTAGACTCAAATCAATTTAATTTTCAAGATCAAAAATCAATCAAACTTTACTTAATTCAATTCTTTCAAAATCAAGAGTCAATCAGACTCCAATCAATACATCTTTTCAAAATCGGAGTCAATCAGACTCCAATCAATTCGTTTTTTTCAAAATCGGAGTCATTCGGACTCCAATCAATTCAATTTTTCAAAATCAATAGTCAATCAATCTCAATTTAATTTCAAATTTCTAAACTCAGGAGTCAATTGGACTCAAATGAATTCAATTTCTCAAAATTCGAAGAAAGAATTCAAGTTTTCTAAAATCGGGAGTCAATTCGAATTAAAATAATTTCTATTTGAACAAAGTCAAGAGTCAATCGGACTCAAAGAATTCAAATTTTCTGAAATCGGGAGTCAGTTCGAATTAAAACAATTTCTATTTCATCAAATCAGGCTTAAAGAATTTCTTATTTCCAAAAATTAGGAGTCAATCAAAATCAAGAGTCAATCAGACTCAAATCAATTTATTCTTCTAAAATCAAGAGTCATTCAGACTCAAATCGATTCATCTTTTCAAAACCGGGAGTCAATCAGACTCAAATCAATTTCTATTTCCAGATTAGGGGTCAAAAAGAATTTTAATTTTCAAAATCGGGAGTTTAAATGAGACTTAAAGAATCATTGAAGATTAAAGCGAATGTGAGGTTGCCACTGAGGACTAATGAGGGATTGTCATTGAGGACTAACGAGGATTGCCATTGAGGGCTAACACAAATGATGCTGCCATTGAGGACTAATGCAAGGTTGTCATTGAGGACTAACACTGATAATACTGCCATTGAGGACTAACGCAAAGTTGCCATTGAGGACTAACACCATGATGCTGCCATTGAGGACTAATGCAAGGTTGCCATTGAGGACTAACACCGATAATACTGCCATTGAGGACTAATGCTTATGAAGAGAAACTGCCATTGAGGACTAACGCTTAGGAATGGAAGCTGTCATTGAGGACTAACACAATGTTGGGGAAGCTGCATTGAGGACTAATGCTTATGAAGAGAAACTGCCATTGAGGACTAACGCTGAGGAAGGGAAGCTGCCATTGAGGACTAACGCAATGTTCGGGAGTCTCCTCGAACTCAGAGAATTTGAACGAAAATGATTTGAAAGAATGATTTTCTGTATCTGCGGACCTTTGGAAGAAACATATCAATTCTGTCAAAAGTGGGAAGTCACCTTTGCCCCTAGTCTTTAGAGGTGTCAAACGGGCCGGGTTGGCCAGGCCCGGCCCGAGTCCGGCCCGCTTTTTTCGGGCTAAAAGCCCGGCCCGGCCCGCCACAAGGCCCGGCCCGCTAGGCCCGGTTCACATACCCCGGGCCGGGGTGGACACACATTCTTCCGTCCATGGCCCGGCCCGGCCCGGCCCGAAATGAAGAAAATGCCCTGCCCGGCCCGAAGCCCACCACGGTTAAGACCAAAAGTCGAAGGAAACCCGCTAGCCCGTCCGGCCCGGCCTGCTAGGCCCGGGCCACCGGTCCGGGGTGGACACCCCCCCTCCCTTCCCAAGCCCGGCCCGGCCCGGCCCGATTTTAGGTGAAGCCCGGCCCGGCCCGGCCCGAAGCCCGGTCAAGCCCACTTTGGCCGAGCCCGGCCCGGCCTCGGCCCGGCCCGTTTGACACCACTACTAGTCTTGGACTCTTCTTATATTGCCACTTTATGTTGTGACAGTGTTCGAAACCTCTGCTCGTATTACTCTTGGGATGCTCATGAAGACTTTTCAAATCTTTATTCATCATCTTAAACCCACACATTTGAGACCATTTATTGACTCATCAAAGGAGGACAGACCTGACAAAGCCAGTTACTCAAGATGACTGACTCAAACTCTACATTCATTATGAATGAATGTGCTTTCATTGTGAATAATGTATCATCTTACCTTTCATTTATTCATTATCTTACAAATGGTAGTGCTTTTGCTGATAAATCTAAACTTTGAAAACTTTCCCTTTTCGATTTAGCGAATTCTTTGCCCATCTAGAATGTGCTTCAAATTAGTGTTTTAGCTTATAAAATGAAAGGTACTCTATTTCAATCCTTTCAAAATAAACTTGATTACTTGAGAACTTGCCTCTGACATAGAGGGATTTTGGCAAATGACGTTTGCCCCTAGTTTGAATAGGACTCGGAGGCATTGCTTTCAGGATTAAATGAGCTGTTCAGCAAACAAAGTTTGCCCCTAGTTTGGCGATATATATGTGGCTCCAAGCAAACATAAGTTTGCCCCTAGTCTGAAGGAAAGAAACCAAAGGCGCAAAAGGGTGATGTTTATAGTTTTAGGGATGGTTATGGACCGAGAACCTTGGGAGGTTCGCCTACTTATCCCCGAGCGGGAATCAGGTCCAAAGTAGTTCGGCCTAGGCCTGAATGAAAGACAGCATGAGATGATGGGGTGATGACTGAACCGAGTAGGTTGCCTCCGTATCCCCAAGTGGGAATCAGGTCAAAACGTAGTTCAAGTACTCTGGAGGTCTTGAAAAAAAAAGGTTTCAAGAATTGGTGGGCTCTTCGAGTCGTGCTTCCATATGGATCCAAGGAGTGCTCTTTCTGAAATGGGTCGCTTGTGGTAGCCTTCAACAGGATGACGAGAACAGAACTACTTCTCCCTTTTATTTTATTCTTTCTTTTCTTTTCTTCTCTTATTCCTTTTCTTTTTTTTTTTTTGTTTGTGGCGGTTAATTCTTTTCACCTTTTCACTAACCAGTCTATCTTTACAACTCTCATAACACATCATGTTGTAATCATACTCTATCATACTCATAGAGCAGTATCAACCCCCCAAATCACTCTTTATCTTTTTCAAAAATATCTCTGCATTGTTTTAGGCTCACTTAGCCATTGAGCTTCTCACAAAATTTTGAGCTTAATTGAAAGAATTGACACTTTCAAATCTCTATTTTCATTTCCAATTTCTTTTCTTTGTTTAGAACAACACAAAGTCTTGAGATAGTTCATGTGCCAATGATCTACTTTGAAGTGCTCAAGAATTCTCAATCTTATCTATTCTCTTCCTTTTCTTTTCTCTTTCCTTTCTTTTCTCTACCTTACCATCTCTTATTCTCTCCATGATTTTGAGTGGCTAGGATTAGGATTTTTGAAATCAACACGCATCTTATTTTTGCTCTAACTTTTGCCTAGGCGCCCTTTCGGATTTTCATCCTAGTGAGCTCCTTTTTCTTTTTCTTTTTCTTTTTTTTTTTTTTTTTTTTTCTATTCTTCTCTTTTTGGAAGAAGAAGTTTATTTAAAATGTCTGGCTACCATCAAGGACCAAGTTTTATGGCTTTGGACTCGTTGGGCTCATCTTTTAGGCTTGGTATTTGAGAGAAGGGGATGGTGAGCAAGCCTCAAGTCCCAAGTTTATCTTTCCAAGATTGAGTGAGAGCATTTTTAAATTCTTAAAGCTTATCAATTTTTCTAATCCTCCTTGGATTTGGCACAGAATTTGCTTTGATCAATTGGGCATCCTTTTCAATACAAAGATTTATTAACAGAGTGTTTCCATGATTATTTTAAAAAGTGACTTTTTTTTCTTTCTTCTTTCCCTTTTTCTTGGCTTAGTGGTCCATACTTTCACGACTTGGCACACTGAATCAAGCAGAAAGGGATTTTATTCAACTAGCAGTGGATTACACCGTCTAACTCGATTGACTCGATAAAGACTTGACAATAAACTCGATGGAAGACTGAAAAAACATAACTTGACATTGACACTTGACTCCAATTTAACACGACTAGATCATGGCCTAGACTTGATCTGGTCTCAATTGGAGTGTCACGGATGGTTTTCAATTTATTAGATTTCCAAGAGCATCCACATTCGCTTCAGCAGCAGTATTCACAAACATTATCACCTCACTAGCATCATTTGAACCTTTGAGTTCATCATTCTCCAACAGCATGTGTCATAATCCCTTTCTCAATCAGCCTTTGAACTTCATGCTTCAACCTCATACAATGGTCAGTATCACGACCCAACATCTGGTGATAAGCACAATACTAGTCAATGTTATATCCTTTTGGGATGGGATCAGGCACGGGTTGTGGATCTAACTTTTTCAAGTATCCTTTCTCTACTGCCTATTCTAATGCCACACTCAACGGTATTCCGAATTCGGCGGTCTCTCCATGTCGACCCTGATTAGACCTTGACCGATTACTTTTTTGATAATGGCCCTTCCGTTGAGGTGGTTGTGCCAAAGTGTTAACATCGGATCCTGGTTCCACATATCTGCTCGCCTGATTTTCTCTTTTGATTACGCCTTCATGGATTGCGTCTTCAATTCTTGTCCCCACATCAAAAATCTCAACAAAAGTGTTGATTGATTGGAACCTCATCTTCTCTTGGTACACCGGCTGAAAATTTTTCATTAGCATTCTGGTCTGCTCTTTTTCAGATGGCCTTTGAACCATTTTGGCTGCTTTACCCCTCCATCGGCTTAAAAACTCAACAAATGATTCCTCATATTCCTGCCTGGTGGTCTCCAAATCTCGGACTGTCACATCTATCTCTTGGTTCTATTCATATTGGGCCACGAACAACTTCACTACTTCTTCCCAGATCCTAGTTCTACTTGGCTCGATCGTGAGGTACCATGCCAGGGCAGCTCCAATCAGAGTTTGTTGAAACAAAATAGCCATCATCGTAGTGCTCAAACCACTGGGTTGGAAAGCCCCAATGCACATCTGTATATGTCTGCGAGGATTACCGGTACCATCAAACTTGTCAAAAATCGGCATCTTGAAACCGACAGGCAACGTTTCCCGAACCCCTTCATACAATCCCTCTAGTTCAAGCAAAAAAGTGTCAACTCCTTGAGCCTTGAGGACTACCCTTTCAAGTTTCGCTACTTTCTCACCCATTATTTTCTCTTTCTCAGCTCTTTCTTTCTCTATCTTTTTTCTTTTCTGCCCTCGGCATTTCAGCTCTTTCTGGATCATCAAACCAATCTTCATCCCTAATAGGTGGAGGAGGATTGACAACTAGCGGCTGTCGTGTCATTGTCTCCATCATGGCCATAATGCGATTCATGTTTTCGGCATGTTGTTCCACAATTGCCCTTAACTCTGCTACTTCCCCAGTATTCCCTTTGTGTTCCATTTTAACTAAAATCATGGAAAAACAACCCAAGAAGGTTAGAAGTGTCCTCACTAGGGGATCTATTAGTTTCACTCTTTCAACATAGATAGGTAAAAGGTCCGCACGCAGAATTGATTTTCAGGAGGCAAGGAAGTTTGAGGAACTATTGGATTACTTTGATCTTAACTGAAAGAGAAATTTGATTCTACATGCATGCAATGCTTTGATGATTTGATGTGGCTAAATCCATGCCCCGCACACATGGCACACAGATGAAATGCACGTGTGTGTGTGTGTGTATGTGTGCCTACTCTATATACAAAAAAGAAAAGAAAATTCTAATCCTAACACATAAACATATAAGCACATAAAATCCTCACCCATGTCAAGTGCGCTAATTTCTCCTTTCATTGTGATCTTCTTTATTCCTTCAAAGTTTGAAAATTTTAGAATTTTTGAAATTCATTTGACAAGCATTTTCCTAGATGATGGGATCTTTCAAATTCTTAAGAAGCTTTCCTTTGAAGGCAACAACATTTCTCAACAAAAGATGATTGGGTTGAAAATTTGCTTTGAAATTCATTTGAAAAGCATTTTTTTATTGGGGAGATCTCTCAAATACAATTCTCAAGAATTTTGGATTATATTCTTCAACCAAAAGGTGATTGGATCAAAATTTTGCTTTGAAAAGTGTTTCTTTAGTTGGTGAAACTTTTCAAAATCTTTCAAGAATTTTGGGTTCCAAGAATTTTGGGTTCTTCCTTCAAAGATGGTTGACTTGAAATTTTAATCAAAAAGTGAACTCCAAAGATTTTTGAAAGAGCGATTAAATACCTTGGAATAAAGATAGCAAAAATCTATTTGCTTCCAAAGACGTATTTAAAATTCTTTGGGTAGGAGGATCACATGATCGGATTGTTGTCGCACTCTTCATGAATTCGGATGCATACAAGGTCAATGATGCTTAGCTAACAAGATATAAGAGATGTAATCTTATAATCAAGATTCAGCATGTTCCCAAATGTCGTGGGACATGAGAAGGAATTGCTAAAAGGTGATTAAGGGTTACACATCTTTCATCAGGCAAGCATTGTCATCATCTCAAATAATCCCTTTCGGGAATACAAAACTCCCTATCACATAAATCCTAATCAAGAATTGGTTTCCTAAGATCGAAGGGTTCTATAGAAGCTATCATGCAAAGGTTGGGTTTTGGTCAAATAAGGGACCCTTGACACACATCCGATAGGATGCTTCATATACCAACACATGGTGCAAGATCAAGGGTGATCACACAGTCCCATGATGGCTTGACCGACCGGGTTGCCCCGAGCCTCCAAGGTCACAGTTCCGGAATCGACTGGCGAGACATGCAAGTGCAATGCAACGGGCACACAAAAATTAATTAATTCGATTAAAAGGATGCTTTCAAGTCTAATCCTCGAGTGAACTCAAAATCAGAAATTCTGGTCTGTGAAACCAGAGATTCTGGGTTCGATCCCTAGCAGAGTCGCCAGATTGTGGATATCGCAATTTTTATCCTTACCCACAGCTTTTTTTCAAAATCTTTTTCAAATTCAAATTCACAAACAAATGAGTCACCACTTAATTTTTGAAAGGAAAATTAAGAAACCATTTTAAAGCAACTGATCTTTTGCGAAACCAAAGATTAAACTAGGTCCGGGGATTATGGAATGAGAAGGGAAGGAGTCCATCGAACGAAAACACCCCTTCTCATCCTATCTCGCGATAGGCCTCTACTCAACATCCTCTTAATCGAATTAATTATCTAAGTATGTCCTCAATTAATACATATGTATAAATATATATTACAAAAGCATGTCTAAAAAGGTGTAAGATTGCAAGTGATAAAATATCATTCAAAAACCATATAATTCAAGTAGCAAGCAATATGATATGTAAATAGGGAACTATAGAACTTACCCGGGATCCATGACGCGAATATTAAACGTGCAATGCATACGAATAGAAAGTAAAACCTACGAAAAGGTCTCTAATCACATGTATTCACATAAGGCAAGATCTTATTTCTAATGTGTCGCGCATGAGGTCATAAAATCAATAAAAAAAAATCAAGGAATTATGTAAACTAGAGAAAGGGTTGAGAAGTTTTACCTCAAGCGCGCTGCAAAACAAGGGTTAGTCCACATACTTTAGAGAGAATGTATAATATCAGACAATTATTCCTAAATGTCTAGCTTAACTCTATCAAGTAGAGGGAATGACGCAATTATGAATTCTAATACCGATCTATATGAATGAATGTGCATGATTACATGAACAAGAATAAGCTATTGTATTATTCCTATGTTTGGATCATTTAGCCTCTGTATTTAAGTTTAACTAATCATTATTAACACATGGTTTAAGTCCTAGGTCATGGAGAGATCATTTAGACTATTGTTTGCAAGATATATCAAAGTTGTGACAAAATTATGAAAATTGCTGAGAGCAGATCAGAACTTCAAAGAAATTAAAAAAAAACATACTTCCCGTGGTTTGATCTTGATGATGTTTGGACACAAGATGCCTCTGTGTGTCTAGTTTCTAACCCAAAAAGAAAATTGAGGTTTGAATGGTTAAATCTCCGGGAATTCGACAAACACTAGACATCACTCAGAGACTTACAACTCCCCGTCCAGAGTTTTTGTATGATTTTCTAAAAATAGTATAAAAAAAAATCAGAAATGCTTTGGTCTTTTTAGGGTAGCTTCCTAACACATTAAACTACTTAGAAAATTTTATTTTGGGTCAGTGCTTGATTAAGGTTCTGATTTACTTATTTCAAAAGAGTGTTACTGTTCTGAAACTCTGGGCAAATTATAGTTGTTCCACAAAACCCTTGACCAAACCACTCCAAACATGAAACTACCTTAAAACAAAAATTACAGTGGTAGAACTTTGAGTTATAAACACTTTCCCGTTGGTTTCATTCAATTCCAACGATTCGATGTTCAACTAAAAATCTATGATCAAAAATAGATTGTGAACTCACTGCATCATTTATTCAAATACAACTTTGTTAACTAATTTGAGCCATGGAACTTGGCTTGAACCACACCACCTCTCCTACCATTTGATGGTCATGGGAGACTAACTACATTCATATCTTGAAGGTCTCAAAAAATTATGGAGAAATTTCATGAGACCTAAACATAACAAACCTAAACCATGGAAATAGGTTTAGATTTATTAATCAAGTGTACTAATATCAACCTCAATCTTCTTGTAAATAATGAGACTACAAAAAGAATCAAGGGATTTTAAGTCCAAGAATTCAAGTAAGACATTGAGGGTCTTATGAATCACAAAGCTTAAAAGGGAAAGAAGAAAGGAAATTCAAAGACTCTAAGTATATTTGTAGTTAGAAAAGAACTTATTAATTTAAAGTTTTACCTCCAAAATATCCTCAACTTTGTGAATTTGAAGAACTTCCAAAGACTAATCAAGTTTTCCACTCTCTTCAACTCTTCTAAAACTAACTTCTAATTGTGTTTAGAGAAGAAATTTTGAAAGTTTTAAAACATGGAGAACTAATACAACTTCTAGATTCAAAGAAAATTCCAACCTTAAAACAACCAACCCCTTGCAAGAGGATATTCATCCTCTATTTATAGACAAATTTGAAGGGGTATTTCAGTCATTTTAGAGCAGAAAACCCTAATTCAGGCGTCCTTTTGATAGTACAAAATGTGTTGTATAACAGCTGGCTGTTACAAAAACGCGGCACTCAACGGAGATGGAAGCGGCACTCAGTAAATGCCGCTGTGGCATTCACTGACTGCCGGAATGACATTCATTTAATGCCGCAGACAACTCTAGGGACTGCCGCCTTTTCTGGGAATCCATTTTTTTACGACACTTGATGTAATAACGCGACAATTGGTGATTGTCGTAGCGGCGCTCACTGGGCAGTTAGGGAGTGCCGCAGCGGTAACCCGTGACTGCCGTAAAAGAGGTCAAGTGCCGTTTGGGCTCTATTTTTCATTTTTCTCTTTTTGCTTTCCATTTAAAGTTGGATAGTCCTTTGAAGAGCTTGAATCATCTTTGGAAGTCCTAGATTGGCCGGACGTTGTCATCATCGGGTCTTGGAGGTATCACTCCCCTTAACTCAACGTTTGGTCAAAATTGGGGTGTCTACAGTTTGCCCCTCTTCGACGGAGCTTGTGGAGAAACGCAAACCATAAGTGAACATTGAAGCCTGTGTGAAGATAAGCCTTTGACCAAACAGTCGAGTTCAGGTAAAAACAAAATGCGTTGCAAAAAGAAAGCCATCGCGCAACAAAATTCCAATTGGTCGTGCTCCATGATGATTACTTATCCCCTCAGGAATCAGACCAAGACGTAGTTCGGGCGGGAGTCAGGCACACGCAGGCACAAGTAATCACACGGATAAATGCACCTATCCTGTCGTGATGCACATGCTCATGCAATGGTAAAATAAACTCGACTGAGCAATTGTCATGCTTACTTCTATATCATGTCTTCTCTATATGTGACGCGCATTTCGTGGTGTGCTTAGCTAGAGAAGATTTACTAAATGTTGACCGATGCAAAGATTTGTTTGCAAGGGTCGAGAAAATGTATTTCTAACTTCCCAAAACGAGGGTTAACGCAAATCTGTTGCGAGAACCGAGAATGCAAATCTGTTACACTCCGAAGGATCAACGTAAATCTGTTACAAAGGATCGAGAATATAAATTCGTTATATTCCCAAAACGAGGATCAACGTTAATCTATTACGAAGGACCGAGAATATAAATCTATTACCAAAACGAGGATCAACGTAAATCTGTTACGAGGATCAAGAATACAAATCCATTATATTCCCAAAACAAGGGTTAACCGCCCTTATAGGGTTATTGTAGTTTTCAGGTAATTTTTGCAGTACCAACTTATACGCGCTGTCAACGGATTCTGGGAACGCAGTTTCGTAACACAACTTAAGTAAGTTGTCTTCTCCAAATAAACTTGAACTTTGGTTGTCTTCTCCAAATTAAACTTCAACTTGGTGGAGGGTGAGGTATGTTGAAGTGAGAGTGTTGAAAATGGAGTAAAATGTTGTGAAAGTGAGAGTGTGTTAAGATGGATGGTTGAGTGAGTTCAGATAAGATAATAGGAGTGAGGAGAAAAAATTTACCAACCTACCTTAGATGCAACAACCAACCTTAAAACTAAATACTAGGTAGATGAAACAAACATATAAAAGCCTCAGAACAAACTTATATGATTACAATGAGAACAATTGTTCCCATATACCCAGTTGGTAGTTGGGTTATTTAATTGAATTAGATGGTAGTGATTTAATGCAAACCTTTAAGACTAAAAACTTAAATGTTAGTCATTTTTCCAACACTTTTAAATACACGTATTGTTGTATGTTATCTAAAGAACAACTAACCTTAAATATAAAGTTCCTTCATCCTAAATATTTGTTCCATGATTACAAACTTTTTGTTCCTAATGTTGGAAAGTATTGATCCTTTAACTTAAAACTTTTGTTTTATCACCATAAACATTTGTTCCGTATTTCAAATATTTGTTCTGAACGTTACGAAAGTCTTGTTCCTTCGATCCATAAAATTTTATTCTCACAAAAATTTTGTTCCAGATATCTAAGTTTTGTTTCTAAATATTTGTTTTATTACCAAACTTGATTAAATAGATTGTTTCATTACAATCTCGTTATTACTTGACACAAAAATAAATTATAGTGGAACAAACTCTTAAGTCATAGAATAAATATTATTGACCAAGGAACATTAAACCGTGACTTTGAAGACAGAGAACAAACATTGAAAACCAAGAAACAATAATATGCGGTCAAGGAACAAATACGTTGTGTAATACATGACCAACCTGTGATAACCCCTATTTAATGCATGTCATAAAGCATTAAATACACATCATCTTTTGACTTCTACTACACTTATTATCCAATCAATGATTGACAAGTGTCTTGGTGGTATGTTGTATACGCAACAAAACCACCATTGGGTACCCAAGTGATCTCCATCCCAAATTAGAGGATCACATGAAAGCAAACAAACTAAGAACTTACCTATATTATACTTCATACTTAAAAAGATGATAGCCGGACAATCATAATGTGTACAAAGGTAGAAATTCATCATCTTATATTCGGTTATTTAGAAAAATGATAGCCAAGTGAAAACTAAACTTAAAATCTTTAATTACTTCATCTTTAAAAAAATTCTACGAATAACATTATATTAAAAAAGTATCAGATCTTATGAAGAAACATCCTGAAATCTTTATTTTTCTCCATCAAATACAATTCAAGATGCTGAATTTCTATATCAAAGCACTTTTAAAATTGTTAATTAGCTCATTCAAATAGTAGGGATAGCTCGGACGTTAACCTTTGATGAGACTAATCCCCAGAAGTCTTTGCTTTCAAGTCCCTCAACATACCTAATGTGTAATACGCCCAAAGTATGTCAACCTGCCATTCACAATTTAAAAGCTCATTCAAATAGGTCGGATGCTTCAAACTATGGAAGAAATCCCAGAAGTCTCGGTCACGCAACTTTACCTGATGCGTCATCTGTCCAGTCTTCTGGGGATTGACCGCCTTGGAGGGCGCATATATACAGTAGACAACAGAATTGTCCCAAGAGTCAGAAAATTATCATTCTCATACTCTCAAGAAGCTGCCCATTAAAGCATATAACTTGCAATCAAACCGTAAGAAAAACCTAACAAAAGGGAATTAACTGTGAAAAGTAGATCTAAAGCCACAAATTCAGAAGGAATGAACTAAAATGCTCAAGGCAAATTCATACACACCAGACAAGAAAATAAGCATCCATAATTTCGTCAAAATCATTAAAAACAACAAACCACAATCCTAATGATTGCCGATACCAGCTGATGCACTACAAAAATCTATTTAGAACACTACTAATTAAAGTTGTACACGAACATTCATAAGCAGCCGAAAAAAAAAAAAAAGAGAGAGAGAGAGACATATCAACCCTGGGGTGAGGCTTTGGCAACACCACTCGGCTGAGCAGCCTGAGAAGCCGGTCCTGCATTGCCATCAGCAGCAGAATAGGCTGGAGCCTGTGGATAACCACCACCATGAGCGCTATTGTACACCGCAGGCTGCTGACCATAACCTGCCGGGGCTGCACCGTAAGGTGGTTGAGCATACCCGGGCTGACCCGGTGCAGCACCGTACCCGGAGGTTGGAGCCGCCGGTGGCTGAGAATGGGGATACCCAGGCTGAGCATAGCCTCCTTGGGCACTCGGTGACTGCTGGGGCTGCCCATAAGCCGGCGGATTAGCCGGAGGTTTCTGGGTATAACCGGGCCCATACCCAGAAGGTGGCTGGGTCCCGTAACCGGCTTGTGAAGTTGGGGCCGCTCCATACCCGGGCTGAGTTGATCCTTGCACCGGATAACCACTTCCGGCGGTTGGGCTAGGCTGCGGAGCAGTGTTGTACCCTGGTTGGCCCTGGACAGGTGGAGCTGTTTGATTGGCATCCCCTTGAGCCCCATACGAAGGTGTTTGCCCCTCAGGATTAGCATAACCAGTAGCAGCATTATAACCTTGCTGTTGATCGTACCCTGGAACAGGATTTGGCTGACCATAACCTGCTTGTGGATTAGTAGCTTGGTAACCCCCATAACCATCCTGAGAATAGGCTTGTCCTTGATTGTACCCAGAAGCTGGTGGTTGACTATAACTATAACCAGATGTAACATCTGCAGGTGCAGCGGTACCTCCAGGGGCTTGCTGCTGCTGAGTTGGCTGTCCGTAGTAATCATAACCACCAGCCTGTGAGGTCTGCTGATTGGCCGTTGCAGTTGTCTGGTCCCACGAAGTAGCATATCCTCCAGATGTAGGTTGAGGAGGATAACCACCATAACCTGGCTGTGACGCGCCATATTGAGGTGGGCCCGGGTAAGCTCCAGGCTGAACATAGCCATAGCCAGGTTGTTGCATAGGAGGACCAGGTGGGGCCCAGCTGCCTGCAGGCCGTGCTTGATAACCTTGCTGAGAATATCCTCCAGTCATTGAAGAGTTTCTAGGACGATTCTGCACAAATTGTTATCTCAATGAACCAAGAAATGCGACGCACTGCATAGTGTAGAACATATAAAGAAAGAAGAGCAGTATATACATCATTATCTACACAAAATGCACAAGTAGGCTAGACATTAACACTAGGCAGCAGGTAAATGTTGAATTCTACTACAAGTCTATATCACTGACCAATAATATGCACAGCATATTTGTATTAAGAAGGGGGTTTAAGTACCTACATACCGGACAGGTTGGTCGGGAACTCCAGCAGAAGCCCATCCTCTCCCTATTCGAAGTGAATGGGTGCAAAAAAAATTTGCAAAGACCACACCAGTTTCATACATAACAAATATGATATGAACTATATTTTCACGATGAACAGGTTTTGAACCTACTGTCATGCCAATATTTCACCAAATATCCAGGTTGATGCATTGTATAATCAACAAGAATCAACAGGAGCATCAATGTAAGATATAAAGTAAACAATTAAGTATCAAATGACACCCTAGAGTATAACTAAATTCAAATAGTCAACAAAATGTAACAAATTGAAAGATAGTTCGATCTTAACCACTAGTACTGTGAGCAAAACATCATGATTGAGTAATCAATGAATGGTACATACAAAAGGTAAGAGTGTGAAGATACAATAACTGTGACCCAATATTCTTGTTGTTCAAAGAACAGATAACTAAACCATCTTCAGAATCTAAGCTAAACCACCACTTACCCACAACCATCGAGCTTATTCACACTAGAGTTATACAAAACATTGGCACATGGGTCTTTCCAAGAACAATAATGTGCCACTGAGACAAATCCACAAATAAACACATTGGATCAATAACAAAGTCTTCGAGATTAAAAAAGAACGAAGTGTTCATACAAAACACCCATTTCTTGAATGAGAAAACACGGCAGACGCATAAAAGAGTGTATGGTAGGCACGCCATTGCATAATATGGCAGTAAAACATTGTAAACGGAAATACACATCAAGCAAAATGCAATAATCAACATCTCAAACGCTATCATTTTGCAGAAATGAGATAATGAGAGTTGACAAAGAATACATGACTCAAAGAATAATCAGAGTCTTATCATTAACCAGATGAAAAAAAAAATTAGGAAGATTGTTTCAAAGCAATGCTATGTAACAACCAACAAGGACTGTTCTCAAGCAGGCTATGACTTTGGTCGAGAGAAGGCACTAAGGAGATACCTCAAAGGACCAAAACACACTAGAAGCCATAGTATGGAGAAAAAAATAGTAATAAAGACATGGATTAACAAGTATACCTCCAAACTCGGACACTGACCAAACAAAAAAATATGCTAAAAAAATAAAGGATTATTTAAATATTCCAAAATATGTCACATTTCAGCAGTGCACACAACACAAACCATAAAAATTAGCCCCGGTGCTTGCTATCCAATCCCAACTAATCTAAGTTCCTTTTTCATCTCCATCAAAGCAAGTCCTCAACTTGTCTCTCCCATAATACCAAATATTTATCAGAGAATTAGGTTTAGATCCATACCGGTCCAATGCTGATGGAACACCAACACTAAAGGGTTCCATGTGGTGTCACAATAGTCCAATACTCACTAACCCTACAACAGTTCCAAGTAGAGATATCAGAAACGATATACACAATGAATTAGCACATTTGAGGCTATAACATGTGATATTTCCAGCAAGTATTCACTTGAGCATTCAATTAAGGGTACAATATTTTATTCAAATATAATCGGACTCATCAACATTATACACTGCTTGTAGTTTACCTCAACGGAGAAGACTTTTTGTAAACCTGCCTCATAGAACCACTATCCAATTTTTCTCCCAAAAAAAAAAACTTTGGCCACTCCTCAATACTTGTATCCACCATCCATGCCCGCCAAAATATAGATAAAAATCATAAGGTACTAAAAATCAAAATCAAAATCAAAATTTGTCTAGGCCCCAAAAGTCAAATGATCCTGTAGAAATTCATCTCACAAGGAAAAAAAATTCATCTACCATGGATATAAATAGATAGATTGGCATTGCATGGCCCTAGGTTGCAACAAGGGAGACACCTTAGTACCATTCATATGTCATAAGTTTAATCACATACTAAAAGGCATAGTAGACGCCTGGATCTCTTCCATCAAGAGAAGAATTAAATGAAACTGCATGTTTATTCCCAGGCTTCCAAGCTGTACATCAGTACATGTCATTAGGAGCAGCAGCCAACAGATATCTGCAATCTTCCGGATTTTGCAAGTTGAATATATTGGAAGAAACCAAAGGTGACAATATACAAATAGCTAATCCATTCACAAAGTATCAAATAGCCAGTTCTGGAAATTGATATCCAGAGCAATAATCATGGAAATTTAGAACAGACACTAGTAACATGAGAAATGATTTTTTGTGACAGAAATCTGTGTAATAAGGCACAAAAAATAAGGACATCATCTTTCATGTCAAAGACTTAACGAAGGAGGACTAAATACACTATAAATAATTCCAAAGACCCCCCTAGATACAGCAATGTCACAATTGAGCAAAATGATCGTTGTGAGGACAATGTCTAGTCCAGAAACATAATGGATCTACAACTAAAAGTATCATTCACTGAAAAATTCATACGAACTCTCCTAAATAAGAAATCATGCCTTATATTGAACGCATAAAATGCAAAACTCACCTAAATCGACCCTCCAAGTTAAAGAGGCAATTTGGGTAACACAACAGCCAGTTCAGTGGTTTAGAGAAAAAAAAAATTCTAATTAGTTGTGAGTTTGTGTAGCTGTTTTTTAGTACGTAGGTGTCCATGTCTGGCTTTAAAATGACTCAAGAATAGGGGTGGTAATTCGGGTTCTCATGTTATAATCGTGTCATTAATCGGGTTGTGCTTTGGGTTTCATTTTTAGTTTCGAGTGCTATTCATCTCTAATACAAATTATTTTAAATTAATCGTGTCATGTCGTGTCGTGTTCGGGTTGTCTCCGTAAAACAGGTTGTGTCAAAAATTGCCACCACTACTCAAGAATAGGTTCTTTATCAAATGAACATAACACTAGTTTTCATCATTCCCAAACAGGCACTAAAGAAATAT
Organism: Hydrangea macrophylla; assembly: GCA_033977485.1. Lineage (NCBI taxonomy): Eukaryota > Viridiplantae > Streptophyta > Magnoliopsida > Cornales > Hydrangeaceae > Hydrangea > Hydrangea macrophylla. The sequence goes on from CM066989.1 coordinate 75,435,525, forward strand.
AATCAAGAATGAGAAGCAGAAAATACTCATATAGAAGAAAGTTGTGTCATCTTTAAGGCAAAAAAATGTCTAGTCATCCTGTGAATAGGAGCAACCTACAAATCCTAAAAAAATTGTACTTCCCTGAGCTCTAGTAGACAAAAAGAGTGTAAAAGAGCAAACACCAACATAATTGACAGTTTCACACAATATATTGACATAATTGCGAGCAGGCCCGATAATTGTAGTGTGGAGGCAAACAAAATAAGAGAACATATAATGAAAGATCATAAACAAAAATCAAAAGAATAACTGGTTTCCTTCAATGGGATATCACTGAAGAGATTATAAAAATATTTAGATGTGAAATATACGAAAAAATTCCTAATAAAAGAGCAAGAACTTGCTCAAAGAAAATAAGTGGTTTCCACATAAATGTACAATGCAATTTCAACTAGTAAGGCAGCACTAAGATAAAGCAGGCAAGATAACAATGGTTGAAGAATATTCATAGCAAAGGAAATGTCAATATATGCTAGAGAATAAAATAGACAAAAAATTTCCTAATAAAAGAGCAAGAACTTGCTCAAAGAAAATAAGTGGTTTCCACATAAATGTACAGTGCAATTTCAAACCTTGGTAAAGGCAGCACTAAGATAAAGCAGGCAGATAACATGGTTGAAGAATATTCATAGCAAAAGGAAATGTCAATACATGCTTTGCTGAAATATAGGTAGCTATAATGTAATAATTTTATAATAAAACCTAGCTACTAGTAGAATGAATTGAGGAAGCACACAACAATTATCCCAAGGGTAAATGTTGAGTAATGTGAAATCAAACATACGAAATTTGAAATCAAGTCCAAGCTTCCCCTCCCTGTATGCAAGTCAGAAAATAACAGAGGAATCTAGAACAAGTCAGTCAGTCTAGATACAAGTCATGCCATTCCCGGAATAACAAATTCTGGCGGAGATGCTAAAAGTAGGCTGAATTCAACACATGCATTTGGAACCAAGCCCAAGCTCCCTATTCTTGTATGCACATCGCATCATAGAGTACCAATGATGGAGACCAGCACATTTTTCTGGCAATGTATCTAATCTAACTATATTGATGAATTAAGTACAACTTAGCTACTTCGCAAGGAAATAGTGAATTGGGCCAAATCTGTCAGCAAAAATAGAAAACAATTTGATATACCTCACTTATTACTTCATTGACCAACAGTTTTGCAGACTCAATCTGTTCACTGGTCCCATCTATCTGTACCGTCCTTTCAGTCGATGTATCACCAGGGGGCAGGTGCAAAGGTATCACCTATACATGGTGAGATAAGCAATATGGTTACAAAATCATAAATTCATGAAGCTAGCTTAACCTATACAAACCATATTAGCGGTACGAGAAATCTAAATCAAAACAAGCACATGTTTTTCACTGGGGAAGTACAAATATACTGACATAGGTTACTCAAATTAGCTCAATCAATAAGAGAAGCTTCTACATATTTTTGGCACTAAAAATTTAATGACAAACCTGAATACGAGCTCCTGTACTACCTTGCATATTTTTTATGGTCTCACCACCTTTGCCAATAATGAGACCAACCTGAGAATTGAAACACAGAGGATCAGGGGAATTCCGAACCAACGAAATATGCTAAAGACTAGGATCTTTGTTCTTTTACCTTGTTGTTAGGAACTCTCATTACAAATTGCTCAGACCCAGCTTGTGGGCCACTCGGCCTCCGAGAAGCTAAGCCAGAACCACCAGATTCAGCCTGCCCAAAATGAAGATGTGACCAAATTATATCAACACTGATGCATTGTGATTGCTAAATTAGGGGTAAACAAATTTCTCCACAGAAAAATTTCATGTGCAGTTCTGTTTAACATCTCTAGAGCTAGATGCAGTAACTGAGGTAGAAAGACAGATCACTACCTCTGAGAGAACATCATTTATCAACTGCTCAGCCTTGGCTATTTGCTCCGAAGTACCCGTAAGCTCGACCATCCTAGTGAGTGAGTTTGGGTCCGCATCCATATCCCTAGTGACTTGAATCTTGGCTCCAGACTGAAGCTGTAGATACTTGATAGTCTCTCCACCTTTGCCGATAATCACTCCAACCCTGCCACTTGGTATATCAATCTTTCTGCTTGTTCCCTGGTAACCGTATGAAACTGGTATCGACCCTGGAGTCATATTTGAAATGAAAGGCTTCTGCCCTAGATCTGTCCGATAAAATCACAATTGCTAAGCAATCCATATAAATTCAAACTACTAATGAACATCGAAAGCCAACAACTATCATGTTTTACTACAAACCCACCAATACCAAACTCCAAAACAATAGCTCAGACAGCCAACAAAAGTAAACCCCAAAACATAAGATAACACCATGAGTTTTTACAGGACGGAGGGCTAATATCACCAAAGTGGTCACTAGCTAAACCTAATATTAACAAATGAAGGCAATGCAAATTTAATTGGCAGAATCAACAATTAGAGAAGTAAACTACTAACGAACCACTCTTAAAGATGAACCTAGAAACCTTTTATCACAGATAAGAACATTAATCAGAAAAAATCCAGCAATTCAACCAAAAATATGTGTAAAAATTCACACACATACATATAAATAGAGGGATAGACAGAGTGATAAGTATAGAACCACTTCAAACCTTCAAGCAGGAAAAAGAGTGATAAATAATCGACATATAAAAGCAGACTTCACCCAACAAAAGCGAGAGAGTACAAACCACTAGATAGAAATGTGTCGGAAAAAATTATCAGTAATCGAACAAACCCAAAAACAAAACAGAATACATTCACACACAGGAACATAAACTATATATATATATAGCGAGAGAGAGAGAGAGAGAGAGAGAGAGAGAGAGAAGAGTATAGAACCAATCCAAACACTCGAGCATAAAAAGAGAGATAAATAATCAAGATATATAAGCAGACTTCACCCAAACAGTGTGTGTGTGTGTGTGTGTGTGTGAAAGAGAGAGAGAGAGAGAGAGAGAGAGAGAGAGAGAGAGTGTACAAACCACTAGAGCTGAAACCCTTGCCGTCGTCAAATCCACCGCCACCATTCTCAACCCTAGGCCGCTTCGCCTCAACGTTATTGAACAGACGAGCAGCGATCTCCTGCGCTCGTTGCTTCGCTATCTGGATCTCATCGGCGGGAGGCGGAACGCTGTTGTACGACGGCGGCGCGTGGCCTGAATCCGGCGACTGGGATGAGATCGGAGCGGAGAAGCCGGTGGGCCTCCGGCCAACTGACGTTGGCGGAGGTGGCGTCGTTTGGTCCTCGTACTTCCTCTTGGTGGTGGCTGAGTCGGGACCGGACGAGTATTGAACCTCTTCGGCCATGGGAGCTCTGTAAATCTAAAGAGAGAGTGAGAGATAGAGAGAGAGAGAGATGGGGTTGTGAAAACCCTAGAGAGAGAGCGTAAGGATTGATAGGGTAAGAGTGTTGGGCCATTTTATACACAAACCACACTTTGGAGCCAAAAAAAGGTTTTTTTATTTGAGTTATATTTGGGGCACTAACAAAATCCACTAACACTTACTAACACACTCTATCTCTCTCCTAGTGGTACTGCGGGGTCCGCAGTGGACCCCGCAGTACCACTAGGAGAGAGATAGAGTGTGTTAGTAAGTGTTAGTGGATTTTGTTAGTGCCCCTAGCATTGCCCTTTTTATTTTTTTATTTTTTGTGTGTGTGTGTGTGAGATTATATACAGAATCAATGGTCTATTAGTTTGGTAGACAAAAATAGTTGTATTGCATGTTTTTTTTTTTTTTTTGGGTGGGGTTGGAATTACAATGAACTATTTTGTGTTATATGATAATTATAGTGACATCTCCTTTAGTTTGGAAAATAACATTCATATTTTCTATACGTACTTTTGTGTATAAGATTACTATTTTACCCTTAGATATCTACTAGGTTACTAGTATGTGCTGCACGTGCACATCCCCTCATATTAGCTTGTTTGGCTTTTATATAATTGGGTAATTTTAAACCTCATTCTTAATTAATTTCGAAGATATAATTTTGAAGTTATAGTTTGACTTCTAAATTCAGTATGATTATACAAATTAGAACTAAAAGATCAAAATATTAACATTTGTTGTGTGTCTAATTCATTTATAGGTATTTGTGTGTGTAATATTAACATATGCAATTGTGCTTTGAACACAAAATTGTGGTTTGAACTTAGTTTAAACTAAAGCTAAGTTGTCATATGGGAACTTAGCTATGGAAATAACATTGTGGTCTTAAAACGGCATAGAATGACTTCTAAATTCAGAATTTAGAGTTTAAGGTATCAAAATAGGTATTCAATAGGCGTACATGCAAACATGAATCATAACATTGCTACATAAGATTTGGGAAGCATAACATTATTCAAATTAAACTTCTATTGGCATGTGTGTGCAATAAGACAAAAATAATTATTATGATACAAATTATAACAGAAAAAGCAAAATATACGCATATAACCATGTGTGTGCACTCGTGTGTAATCAAAGTAGACCATTACGTAACTTTGCTTTACAAAATTGACCTATACGTAAATATTATGTAAGTACCATTTTTTAGTTGATATTTTTTTCAACTCAATTTTAATTATGGTTGCAGAAGTTGGGTATAAAATTAATATGGTTGCAAAAGTTGAGTATAAAATTAACCATTTAAAAAAAAGTTGTGCAAAAAGATGATCATTCTGTATTTTTTCTTTTAAAATTGACCTGTATGTAAATATTGTGCGAGAAGATGACCATTCTGTAATTTGTCTGAAGAAAATTGGCCTGTGTAAATGATGTGCCAGAAGATGACCATTCTGTAATTTGTCTGACAGAAACTGACCTATATGTAAATATTGTTCCAAAAGATGACCATTCTATAAATTTTCTTTGTTTGAAGTCAATTGTAATTATGGTTGATAAAGTTGATTGAACCTGAAATATTTAAGTCAAAGTTGATTGAATCATCATTATTATATTAAACAAAATTTTAAAAGTTGACCTGAATGTAATTGTTAATCACCTTGAATGTAATTATTATACAAATGACAGAATTAGCCTCTCACAAATCAATATATCCTTATGTAGCTATACACATGTACGAGTAATTATTGTATACTAAAGGGAAATAAAATTTCAAAAGTTGACCTGAATATAATTATTTATTGCCTTGAATGTAATTATTGTACAAATGACAAAATAAGCCTCACACAAATCAATATATCCTTATGTAGCCGTACACATGTACGAGTAATTATTGTATACTAAAGGGATATTATGGTATTTGAGTAACTATGTAATTACCGTAAAGGACAGAACAAATAGACAAATATTGAAATTGACGAAATCAATTTGGAACTGGACGCTTCCATAGGCATGTTAGCTTCTTTTATATAGTATATATATGTGTGTGTGCGCGCTCGCGCGCATTAGATTAAATATATATATACATTAGCAAATTTTACAGATTTAAATTTATAGTATTTAACACTAACTTTCTAAAAACCTGTCGTTCAATAAAAAAAAAATAATAATAATAATGCTATGCTAATTACGAACTTTCTTTCCCAAAAGTGTTTCTCAACACATGTGGCAGTGGACCCATTTGACTTTGATTGGTTTATATTAACGTGGTTATTGTTCCACAGTTGTCCCACTAGAACATCATTTGGGATAGAAATTTGGTAAACATAGTATTAGTCTAAATAAATTTTCTAATGTCTTTCACCTACTACTTAGACAAAATAGTTAATGGCTTGGTATTAAAAAACTAAATCTGTAAAATATCGTAAAACCAGTGTGAAACCACTTTAAATTTAACCAATCAAAATCAACTAGGTCCACTGCCATATGTGTTGGGAAACACTTTTGGGAAAGAAATTCATTAATGATACACCCACATCTCCAACTACATCCTATGCTTTAAATGCATGTACCCTGAGCTGTTTGATTTTTCACATTTTTTTGTGTACCACTTACACAGCACAGGGTACATGCATTTAAAGCAAAGATGTGGTTGGAGGTGTGGTTGGAGATGTGGGTGTATCATTGTTGAAAGAAATTTGGGAAGCATAGCATTACTCCTTTATTTATAAATTTTATAACATATTTTTTTTTCTTTTTTTGAACGGCAAATTTTTATAAAGTTTGAGCTAAATACTATAAATCTAAATCTGTAAAATTTGCTAATGTATATATAATTTAATATAATGAGCACACACGCACGATCGCGCGCGCGCGCGCACACACACATATATGTACAAGGAGGGGGTAAATTGGTAATCTTACACACAAAAAGTAGGTAGAGGGGGAGGCGAGTGTTATTTTTCAAACTAGAAGGGAGATCCCTATAATTATCATATACTTCAAGGGAGGTCAGTGTAATTTGCCCTTTTTTTTTTTGCCCTTTTTAGAAATTTAGTGAAAAATTCCTCATTTTGGATTTAAGTTTAAAGAACTACCTTTTTTTAAATTAGCTATACTTGATCAAATCAAATCCTTGTATTTATAAAAGTTAAGTGCAATTTCAGGTTACTTTTTCTATTGAGGGACTTTTTTTGAAACTTCAAAAAGGTGTTGGACGAAAGACCAAAAGAGTTTATTTGGAGGAGTTTTGACTAAAATTTTCCCTTTTCCCTCCTTTTTTTTTTTTTTTTTAAAAAATAGTTTTGTTTGGTTCATGGATTAAGCATAGAAAATGTGAAAAAAATACAAAGGAAAAAACTTTTTTTTTGTTTAGTTAATAAGGAAAATGGCGAAGAAAAGTGGGAAGGAGAGAAAATAGAGTGAGAAATGTACTAATTTTTTTTTTTTTTAATATTGTGAATCACTTCTTTTCCTTTTCTAGAGTTAAAGTTTTGTTGTGTTTTAAACAAATTAATGTTATTTACGTATGGAAAAAAAAAACATAAAATAATTATTTTTTCTTCTTATTTTCCTTTCTTTCTCTAAACTCATAAAACAAACAGAGTCTAAAGGGAAGGGGGTTTGGGTGATGGAGATTGGCAAAGTCAATTCATATTTAGTTAATAATTTTGCTAGCTACAAAATTTGTCTATTTATCTATGAGTAATTCTTTGGTGACAACTTTCATATAACTTTTATACAACTCCTTAAAATAATGTGTCTATCTCTCATGTGATGTCACTGGACCCCACAGTGACACAGGAGATAGAGATAGACACATCTTTTAGGAGATTGATGAAAGTTGTATGAAAATTGTCACCAAAGAATTACTCTTTATCTATTGATTGTATCTGTACAATGTGCGTTAAAACTTTTTTCTCATTCCTTAGGACACCACATGTCAGTTTGGAAAAAATTATTTATACAATTTTATAAGTTTTTTTGGGTACTTTATAATTTAAAAATTGTTATATCTATTATACTTCCATTATCTACTGCATCTTTTATACTATTCATCTATACTATATACAAAAGGCAAGGCCAAAAACCCTTCTTTATTGTGCCACATAGCATTTTCTCGTTTTTTTTATAATTATAATAGACTAATAGTTATGAAATGGTTCGATTTTTACATCATATAAAAATTAAATTTGTAAAGCGTATAGACTCCAATTGTCACACCCGATTTTTCGAAAGCCAAATAATCAGCATAGAACTAAATCTAGACTACTATTCGACTGCCCAACTATCGGAGTGAACACCACAAAGCCCATCCTAATAAAACTTTTTAATGGAAATAGATGTGCTTAGAAACCTGGTTAAAACATTTGTAATAAATTTCCATTTATTTTTTTAAAACAAAATCACCACATTTCCATTTAAAAAAAAAACACTCATGCGGTTCCGAAAATACTCAAATATATTTGATTAAAGCTACAACTATTAAATCACTTATATTGAAAAGCAGAAGCTGAATAAATATTTTTCAATTCTCATTAAGAATAAAAATCTTTTCATTTACAATTAAAGCTTTGAAAGAATAACCTCTATTACAACCTTTGGTCAGAGTTACTAAACGTCCCAATACCAACTACAATAATGGCCCACAATGCCAAATAAATGAAAAATAGCAAATGAACATTAAAGGTCTCCATGCCCTCAAGCAAATCCATGCAATCCAATAGTCATACCGGCCTACTCCTTAATCTGCAAAACGGCTGCGTTTCCCGAGAAACGCCCCCGTATGATAAACATCACACGGGTCAGCATTGTATAACAACACTGGTATGAGTAAACACGCTCCAGTCTCAAGGATCACTCGTGGTCCCCTCAACTCCAACCCAACAATAATCAATTAACATAATAATACCCAATAAATTTCCCGGAGGTTGGGAATCCGCTGGACTCCCTCCCTCTCTAGACCACAAACACATACAAAGTTGTAGGCAGAATTGTAGTTCCACACGTGAGTGAGGACAAGTGGTAGTTTCCTCGAGTCACGGCGGCAGTTTGTTCCACCCACAAAGTAAAAGAAACACTTACTCTTAAATAACATGGTGAGCCAAAGCCTGCATACAATGGTTAGTGGGCCCACCATCCTGCAACTCGAGAGTTAGCACAAATCCTTAGTATTAGAATAAGAAATTCTCCAATATCGAATCATTATATCAATTTCCTTCGCATTATACCACGGTAACCATTTCGAGTTTTCAATTTCATGTTTCGCAACAATTTATCCATTTGCATTTAACGCTCTACAATCACTGTCATTTTTTTCTTGCCCTAGGTTCACCACTAAGGTCACCCTACTCATGGTCAACTTATTTTTTTTTATGAATGATTCATTATTCAATTTCCTAGGTTCACCACTTGGCCACCCTCCATGGTACACCCACACATATATCCCATGTGTGCCCGGACATACTACCAACATCCACTCTGGTGCTAGTTTGGTTGGGGTATCAACCAAACCAGGTATACACACAGAAGGCCAGTCAATATGCCTAGACGTCTAACAAATAAGCCGGGCATAAGGCTTAGGCCAGCTTGATCACGAAGCCACTGGAAAAAGGGTACACTCAGCAAGTCGAGCTACCAAAAAAAAACATATCACACAACGGGAAGCGGTGAACACTAAGGAACTTGAAACCACTTTTTTTTTTACCATCTACGTTAATACACACAAGTACCATTCATGAGGATTTAATCACGTCATTAACCACTTCGAAAATTTATCATTTATTACATGGATTATCATTATCCGATTATTCACAACAAGGCCCTTGCGCCAAACTTCTATTCACGTCTCTAACGTTGTATTTCCACAATCATCATTTAATACCGCACATAGCATAAGTTATAGCATTTAAATAAGTATTCAACAGCACTATTTAAAATTGTCCCAAACAAATCTTATATTAAACAGCCCCAAAACTAGCATGGGTTGAAATTGTTCTTCATAATAATACCGTTCAAAGAAATATCTCTAACAATTTTCATAAACATAATTCAAAATTCGGAGTTAACATTTACTGCTACTGTAATATGAATATTCTGCCCAAACGGTGCAGAATTGAGAAAAATACCATTAGACGAAAAACGTGCAGAGTCGCGTTTTATATTGACTTATGCAAATAGTTTTACCAAAAACAAAATGTATGAATTAATACGAATTAATTTCTAAAACAGAACTGAGAGTTTTCTTCAATTTTACCCAAATCCGAATTTGTGTTAGTCTTCTTTTTTTTTCTTCAATTTTCTAAATAACTTATATCTAACCTTTGATATATATATATATAAATGTATATGTATATATCACTATAGATCTGTATTATATAAACACCCATCCATACGATTTATTCAAACTATAATGAACACAAATCGAAAATCAATCAAACTATGAATCAACCCTACAAATCTAAATGTTTACTCACCAAATTGGGAAAAGCAAGATGATGTTGATGATGGTGAACTTCCTTCTTTTCTCTTCTCTTCTCTTTTTCTTCTCCTTCTAGGTGACTAGAGTTGCCTCTTCTCTCTCTCTCTCTCTCTCTCTCTCTCTTAAGGCTACTCTTTTTTTTTTCTAACCCTAGGATATAGTATCTATCTATATACATATAATACACACACAATAGATATATTACTCACACAAATATTAATAATCCCGTTTTTCTTTTTATGGGTTAACAAAAGAGACCCATATGAGCCCAGAATGTAACACAAACCACTAAAATGGCTAGCCCAAAGGGTACTCATACCCCGGGTACTTAATTTCAATACCAGATACACTATTTGACACATTCGCGGGCCTGTAAATACTATATAAAAAAAATACATATCAACCCTTCATTTTTTTTTTAATAAATTTAAATTAATAAAATGTAGCATTCAAACTAAAGGGCTCACTAATGATTTAATTTATATGTCCACCAAACACTTAAAATTTTCAAACACGTTTCTTACATAGGCACACTCATATAATATTGCTAACTGAAAATAATAATTAAAATAATTATTTACATAGAAATTTTAGGGTTGTTACATTCTACCCCCCTTAAAGAAATTTCGTCCCGAAATTTAAAACAACGATAAATACACACGGTAGTCATCAATAAAGTTAAACACGTAATTTTAAACAAAGCATTGATTAAGTTTAACTCTCAACTATACGAAACCAAGTTCGCCGAGCGACTAATCCAAACAAGGAAACCCTCATATATATACTTTATTCTCGTATAATTAATCGTCAAAAGGTAATCAACAACATAAAGATTGTGAATATGGGGTTTGATGCAAAGATTGTGAATATAAACTATGCATGTAACATGCTCACTTTTAATCAATGATTTAACTACATGCTCATGTTTACCTCTTACCATGTCCCGAACTCCTACTACTCGGGATACCCAATACTTACAACTCAAATGTATAGCTTCAAGATCATTCAGAACCTTTCACTATGAATAAGAATACCCGTCTAAATTAATAAGCTGTGGTAGATATAAGAAAACCTCTGGCTCAATATACACTCTCGAAAAATAATAAGGCATAGAAATTCCATGTTGAGAGATACGATAGATGCAGCAGTAGAATATCAACCGATAATACCAGCTTCATAATAAGAAATCCAAAATACCCGTTGATAGATAAGAAATCCCAGAATACCAATAGTAATAGAATCCGCTTCACAAAACCATAATAATCAATAGAGATGAGAAGGCTAGAAAACCAGTTGATAACATAAGAAATCCAGAAATCCAATCCTTGCCTCCAATTGCCGTACAAAATTTCTCAAATCCATCGTATTCACCCACATAACTATTCCATAAACGAAAATAGAACTCCCCTCAATACAACCCCAATATACCAATACAAGATACATGCACTAACATGCAAATTTAACCATTATCCTATATGCTCATACTTGGTTTTAAAAATAACATGCAGTTAATACCAAGCAAGGAAGCAAATCAATATGTACGAGCATACGGTTTACAAACTACTACTAAGATATAAAGACATTATTCACATTACAAAGCACATAGCAACAAGAAGCACGTAGTAGCACATACTCCCAATCCCAAAGAAATTCGCAAACCTAAACCTCTGACAAGCCCATAAACCACGATCTGAGAATCACTTAGACTCGCTAAGCTAACCTTAAGCTCTGATACCAAACTGTCACACCCCGATTTTTGGAAAGCCAAATAATCAGCATAGAACTAAATCTAGACTACTATTCGACTGCCCAATTATCGGAGTGAACACCACAAAGCCCATCCTAATAAAACTTTTTAATGGAAATAGATGTGCTTAGAAACCTGGTTAAAACATTTGTAATAAATTTCCATTTATTTTTTTAAAACAAAATCACCACATTTCCATTTAAAAAAAAAACACTCATGCGGTTCCGAAAATACTCAAATATATTTGATTAAAGCTACAACTATTAAATCACTTATATTGAAAAGCAGAAGCTGAATAAATATTTTTCAATTCTCATTAAGAATAAAAATCTTTTCATTTACAATTAAAGCTTTGAAAGAATAACCTCTATTACAACCTTTGGTCAGAGTTACTAAACGTCCCAATACCAACTACAATAATGGCCCACAATGCCAAATAAATGAAAAATAGCAAATGAACATTAAAGGTCTTCATGCCCTCAAGCAAATCCATGCAATCCAATAGTCATACCGGCCTACTCCTTAATCTGCAAAACGGCTGCGTTTCCCGAGAAACGCCCCCGTATGATAAACATCACACGGGTCAGCATTGTATAACAACACTGGTATGAGTAAACACGCTCCAGTCTCAAGGATCACTCGTGGTCCCCTCAACTCCAACCCAACAATAATCAATTAACATAATAATACCCAATAAATTTCCCGGAGGTTGGGAATCCACTGGACTCCCTCCCTCTCTAGACCACAAACACATACAAAGTTGTAGGCAGAATTGTAGTTCCACACGTGAGTGAGGACAAGCGGTAGTTTCCTCGAGTCACGGCGGCAGTTTGTTCCACCCACAAAGTAAAAGAAACACTTACTCTTAAATAACATGGTGAGCCAAAGCCTGCATACAATGGTTAGTGGGCCCACCATCCTGCAACTCGAGAGTTAGCACAAATCCTTAGTATTAGAATAAGAAATTCTCCAATATCGAATCATTATATCAATTTCCTTCGCATTATACCACGGTAACCATTTCGAGTTTTCAATTTCATGTTTCGCAACAATTTATCCATTTGCATTTAACGCTCTACAATCACTGTCATTTTTTTCTTGCCCTAGGTTCACCACTAAGGTCACCCTACTCATGGTCAACTTATTTTTTTTTATGAATGATTCATTATTCAATTTCCTAGGTTCACCACTTGGCCACCCTCCATGGTACACCCACACATATATCCCATGTGTGCCCGGACATACTACCAACATCCACTCTGGTGCTAGTTTGGTTGGGGTATCAACCAAACCAGGTATACACACAGAAGGCCAGTCAATATGCCTAGACGTCTAACAAATAAGCCGGGCATAAGGCTTAGGCCAGCTTGATCACGAAGCCACTGGCAAAAGGGTACACTCAGCAAGTTGAGCTACAAAAAAAAACATATCACACAACGGGAAGCGGTGAACACTAAGGAACTTGAAACCACTTTGTTTTTTACCATCTACGTTAATACACACAAGTACCATTCATGAGGATTTAAACACGTCATTAACCACTTCAAAAATTTATCATTTATTACATGGATTATCATTATCCGATTATTCACAACAAGGCCCTTGCGCCAAACTTCTATTCACGTCTCTAACGTTGTATTTCCACAATCATCATATAATACCGCACATAGCATAAGTTATAGCATTTAAATCAGTATTCAACAGCACTATTTAAAATTGTCCCAAACAAATCTTATATTAAACAGCCCCAAAACTAGCATGGGTTGAAATTGTTCTTCATAATAATACCGTTCAAAGAAATATCTCTAACAATTTTCATAAACATAATTCAAAATTCGGAGTTAACATTTACTGCTACTGTAATATGAATATTCTGCCCAAACGGTGCAGAATTGAGAAAAATACCATTAGACGAAAAACGTGCAGAGTCGCGTTTTATATTGACTTATGCAAATAGTTTTACCAAAAACAAAATGTATGAATTAATACGAATTAATTTCTAAAACAGAACTGAGAGTTTTCTTCAATTTTACCCAAATCCGAATTTGTGTTAGTCTTCTTTTTTTTTCTTCAATTTTCTAAATAACTTATATCTAACCTTTGATATATATATATATAAATGTATATGTATATATCACTATAGATCTGTATTATATAAACACCCATCCATACGATTTATTCAAACTATAATGAACACAAATCGAAAATCAATCAAACTATGAATCAACCCTACAAATCTAAATGTTTACTCACCAAATTGGGAAAAGCAAGATGATGTTGATGATGGTGAACTTCCTTCTTTTCTCTTCTCTTCTCTTTTTCTTCTCCTTCTAGGTGACTAGGGTTGCCTCTTCTCTCTCTCTCTCTCTCTCTCTCTTGAGGCTACTCTTTTTTTTTTCTAACCCTAGGATATAGTATCTATCTATATACATATAATACACACACAATAGATATATTACTCACACAAATATTAATAATCCCGTTTTTCTTTTTATGGGTTAACAAAAGAGACCCATATGAGCCCAGAATGTAACACAAACCACTAAAATGGCTAGCCCAAAGGGTACTCATACCCCGGGTACTTAATTTCAATACCAGATACACTATTTGACACATTCGCGGGCCTATAAATACTATATAAAAAAAAATACATATCAACCCTTCATTTTTTTTTTAATAAATTTAAATTAATAAAATGTAGCATTCAAACTAAAGGGCTCACTAATGATTTAATTTATATGTCCACCAAACACTTAAAATTTTCAAACACGTTTCTTACATAGGCACACTCATATAATATTGCTAACTGAAAATAATAATTAAAATAATTATTTACATAGAAATTTTAGGGTTGTTACACCAATAGTCACATAAATCATCGGACATGTAACATTAAATTAGAATTTACAAATTTCTTTGACCAATGGTCACATAACTCATTGGATATATACTACATGGACTCTTCCAACTTCCAATACAAATCTCTTCAATTTTTAGAAACCCGACTATTTTCAATAAATTTATCTAAGTATTCATATATTCATTTACCACTATACATTGATGGACCTTATTTTGGAATCACATTTCATCACCTTCTTTTTATGACTTGCAAGCACCTCAAGTTACAAAAGTCTTCACAAGAAAGCCTCATAGAGCTTTGTTCCGAGAGCATTTGACATTTGGTTTCAAGTTCCACAAGACATAATTGTCACACTTGCTCCTGCGATTAATATTTAATCACGTTTGAGCATACATTAATATGATTTAATGGCAATTAAGGTGTTATTTAACACATGTGAGATGTGGGTTAAACCCACTAAGTTGATTATGAGTATTCAGTTGGGAACCCAGTATTGATTAATAAGGCAATTCCGAATTGGGACATGTGTCGTGAAGTTCCATTATGATGAGACAGTATTGTGGGAACACCATTTTATGTGCTTAAATGTTTATTTAGGATTATGTGGCATAATCTATCTATTATCTATTATAAGAAACTAAAAACGGAGTGTTGGTGCATAATGAAACGAGAGAATGACATGTGGCCGTGTCATTCAATTGCCCTAACTTCAAACGTATCCTATAAATTGAAACGTCTCTCTTGATTGTCCTTTCCTTGTAACATTAGGAGACTGCCTCTTCATCTCTCAATCACAATCATCTTTCCCAACTCTTCATATTGTCTCTCTCTAGATCTCTCCCCCTCCCCCCCCCCCTCCCCCTCTCTCTCTCTCTCTCTCTCTCTCTCTCTCATTGTTTCCATGTTCTTCTTCCTCACTACCAATTACTATCAACACCACCACTACTAGCCAGTACCATCACTGCTGCCTTTAAGTACTGGCAGTACCGCCTTCTGCCACCTCCCAGATTGCTCTATCTCAGGTGTCCCTCTCTAGAATCTCCTCCTCTATGCTAGATTTATCTGCTTACGTCTCTCTGTAAGGGTTTGGCAATTAATACACAAACATTCTCATCACCAATTAAGCATCTGTGATGCATGTGGATTGTTGTGTATTTTTCTATTTGGCATATATTTTCTAGACCTAATTAGCAATATTGTTTGTTAATCACAACCCTTTACCCTGTTTCTCTCAATTGATGCAGAGAATATCACCTTATTTGAACCTTTTGATTTACATCAACCAGGTATAAAACTCTACAGTCTATTTCAAAGCTAAATTTTAGTACTTGATCGGGCCTGCTACAAAAAACCTTCAGTGTACTATACTCAAATTTTGTTGTTTTGGGCCTCCGTTAATTTTCTGCCTTTTTTCCCTCTACCGAAGTAGATAATTGTCACGCCCCGGAACGGAAAAAATGGAGAAAAATAAATTTCATTTTTGGGTCTAAAGACGGCGACTGGTGAAGTCACATGATTGTCCACACCACGCAGTACTAAGCAACAATAAGTAAATGAGATAACAAGAATGAAATCTAGGCTCTGGTTAAAACATAACTTAATGTCAAAAAGAGGTTACTAACTATTACACATCAGAGTCTTGAATCAAAATAAAACATAGCGGAAGTACAATTGTCAAGGCTGCATATGTCTGGTTACAAAAGGTCTAAAAAGCAGTAAAGATAATTAAACTACAGTCTAGCCTAATCTTCAGCTGGCGAGTCCTCAGCGTAGTAGTCCTCTTATGTCTGATCTCCATCGGGATAATCCTCAAAAGGAACATCGTGACTAGTATAGTAGTCCTCGCCTACAGGTCCTTCACCTGTATGGTCATAACCAGGATGCGTTGGAATGTAGAAATGTCCAGCGGCATAAACGCCATCAGCTTAATGATAGCTGAGTGAATTAGATACTAACAGGGTATCAACTATTGAAGTTATTACCAGCTAAACACCATTAAATTCGATGAGGGTAACTTCTTTAATCAAACTGATGATCCGATTACTAACGTCTTACTCATTTTAAGACCGACAATACGTTATGATAGGGGAACAGACTCGACAGTAGTTCAACTCTATAAATACATCATTGCTCCGTCCACCGCTTTTAAGAACATATGCACAGTCCACCGCATGTCATGAATACCACGTCAGTCCATCCCCAGTTTTTAAGAACATATACCCAGTTCACCGTATTACAGGGATATAATGCTTTAAGCAACAGTACATCATTCTATGCCACAACTTAGCGACGTCTACTAGTGATCAGGTCCACCGCAATCGTAGACACCTTCGTTCAGTCTACCACTTTTAAGAACATATGATTCGATCATCTGGCTATCTTAGGGCAAATGGTCCGGTCCACCGCAGTCGTAGACACCTTCGTCTGTCTACCGCTTTTAAGAATATATGATTGACCAAAGCCCGCCCACGCAAGATTCCCATATCCTAGCAAACCTACTTAAGTTCAACTCTAACATCGATACATGACAATCCCAATATGGCCTGACTACTATGAATGAAATGAACGTTAACTGCAAAGGATTCATAACTATTACGTTATCTAACGTCACAACCATTAACCGTTAATCTCCTCGTTACTATGATCCCATAACGCATTAACTTGATATCACGACTGCATTACAATAATAAAGCATGCTGGGAATATTGAACGGTAGTTAAACAACTAAACAGTCATAATATAGACTAAACAAAAGTATCAACATTCTGCAACTTCCAATCGATTAGGACCGGGGTCCAATCGATTGGTATAAAAATAGTAACAATCCATTGGTAAAAGTCCAATCGATTGGATTAAATGCCAATCGATTGATAAAAGTGGCAATCGATTGGGATATCAAAGATGGCAATCGATTGGTATCTAAATGATGGAAATCGATTGGGAAAAGTCCCAATCAATTGGGACTTCGTCTTCTTCACAGTGAAGACAATCCTCATATGAAATACGGGAATACATGATTTAAATGTCTACTATCCATCTAAACAAGTCCTAATATCAATGTATTGATACTTAGTGAGTTTAAAACTTACCGTAGGTGGTTAGAGGGTGTGTTTGGTTGTGTGTGTATTGAAGCTTGGAGCTTCAATGTCCTCCTCTCTCTCTCCTCTGTCTTCTCTGCCTGTCTCTCTCTTCTTCTCCTATTTTCTTCTTTATTTTTTCTTCTCTTCTCTCTTCCTCTACCTCAGTCCATCTCTAGGTGTGTGTGAGTGTAAGGATGAATATATGTGTGTATATAGATATATATGAGTGTATATATATAAAATACACACACAAACACTCCTCTCCCTCTCTCTGATTTCTGGAAATAGAAATATGCCCAAAATGGGATAGTATATATAGAGGATTAAGTGTTCACGTGGCCTTTCCCCAGCCAAGGCAAGAGAATCTGCCCAGTTGCTGCCAATCGATTGGCATAAATGACAATCGATTGGTATTAGATATAAATGCTCCAATCAATTGGTAAAAGTGGCAATCGATTGGTGTTGGTAATCGATTGGTAATCTTGCCAATCGATTGGTATCCAAATTATACCAAAGGCAAGGGAAACTCATACAAGTATTACAAGAAACATTACAAGGTCTTATTTATACATTACAAAAATATAGGGTATTACATCATCCACCACTTATTAAAGATTTCGTCCCCGAAATTCGAAGTAAGTAAGGTTCAAAACAAAAGCGGAAACTTCTCTCGCATCTCTGACTCCAGCTCCCATGAAGCTTCTCCCTCGTCGTGGTGCTAATTTCCACTGAATTTTCACTAGCGGGATCTCTTTGTTTTTGAGCTTCTTCACTCCTCGGTCTAGACTACACATGGGTCCTTCATTGAATGTCGCGTTCTCATTCACCTCGATATCCTCAAAACTAATCTCGTGCGCTGGGTTGTGGGCACACTTTCTCAACATGCTAATGTGGAAAACATTGTGCATTCCTGACAACTTCGGCGGC
Source organism: Hydrangea macrophylla (assembly GCA_033977485.1). NCBI lineage: Eukaryota > Viridiplantae > Streptophyta > Magnoliopsida > Cornales > Hydrangeaceae > Hydrangea > Hydrangea macrophylla. The sequence continues at coordinate 75,454,004 of CM066989.1, forward strand.
AAAGCAAGTTGATAAGAAACCTTCCCAACACGTTCTACAATCTCGAACGGTCATATGAATGCAGCGATAGCTTGTCCCTTGACGACATCCTATTGACGCGTTTTCTTATCACACCCAAGTGTAGGTGATCGTACAAGTAATAAAGTTTTGGAAGTCCAGGTCGAACCACAGGGAACGGGAAAATAAGATAGGCAATAACTATTTTGTCACGAAAAAAAGAAAATAAAAGATGATGGATTTTTGTAGGGTTTTACTAAACTACTAATTTTTATATTTTTCACAATAAACTAATTAAAAGCTATTTTGTTCTAAGTAGTTTATGGTAAAGATTTTAACAGTGCAAAATAAATTAACTAAGAACTAGTAAGAAAAGAAAGAAAAATAAATAAAAGCTAGATTTTTATGAGATAAACTTTTTGGATTTAATAATAGCGAAAGTTAGAAATAATACAGATATTTAAGCAAAGTTATTAAAAACAGAAAATATTAATTAAGTTGGAAGAAATGATTTAAAGAAATTGGGAATATGCAAACCAACACTAGATTCCATAACGTTTGTGCATTTGAAAAGGATTTGGCATTTAAGACCACAGAGTCATTCCTTATTTAAAAATAAACTTTCACTAGTTAGGGTCATATCAAGTGTGTCAGGTTTGATATGAAATGACGTCGTTCAGTTTAAAGAAAAATTAAAAGGCAATTGGGCAGTAGCCAGGTTCGAACCGTGCCCCGCCGCGGACGTGGGCTATTCAGCGTCCAGTCCCCACCACTCTGCCACTACACAATTGCATGTCCATTAGTGGATAGAAATATATATAAACACATATTTGAAATATAAATTTTATCATATGAGTTGTTTGAGTATGCTAGGTGTTTTTTTTATGACAAAATGCATAGTTTGACAATCCACATAATTAGATTCTTACTTCAAATATGTAATCTTTTGAGCCCAATATAGTCATAGTATATAAACATGTTAAATGGTCATAAACTATAGATACATAGATATTTTTGGCCATAAATGGAAAAATAACCCATCAAGATAAATTTGCCCATTTAAGATTAGTGCACAGAAGCTGTGGTTTCTAAGTTTTTATTGCATATCTCCAATTAAAGTTTTAGCCTACCATTTTGGAATTGAAACTGTCTTCCAAATAAAATTTAAAAGATAAATTAAATAAATGTAAACAATGACTCCTCAATTAAAACTAAAGTTATAAAACTAAGGTAAGGGTGAAATATAATATTTATATACTGTTTCTTTACTTTAACATGACTTGGGGTTGAATTTGTAGAATATGCAAAATAACAAAGTTTAGTACAACTAGGCTAATAAAATATACATAAATGGAAATACTGAATTAATAATAAAATACTAAACCTTTGACTTTAACTTCTTGTGGGGTCACAGTGGTTGAACTCCAAGAACACAAATAAGGTCAAGCCAAATCCTAATCTAATTTAGGAGTGAGATATGGATATGGCATGCTTGAGACTTTAATAGGTAATTATAACAACTACGTGGCTAAGAAATATGGCATTTACTTGCAAAATCTGTCTTCTAGTGAATGAAACTATTGCTATAAAAACTGGAAAGTTGGGGTTTCAAACTATTTTAGGGGACACCTACAAGTACTACTAGACTAAAAATATTAAATCTAATTTTAAATGGGACTATTTTTACTACTACAAATTGACAAAGATCATACAAGAAAACAAATATTTTATTTAAGAAATATAGTACACAAAGTTTTGCTACATACTTTTTGAACATAAATCATCAATTACATAAAAGTAAATTTTTACAACTACTAGAACTAGAAAAAGCTAAGAAAAATTAAAGTTTCCTATTTCTAGGGACAATATGAAGTGCTCACATGATAACCTTCCCTAAACTATTCTCTCCCTAACAGTGATTGTAAATTGTGTTTGTTGAGCTGTTTGTTGTGTAGGCTCCCTTGAATGCTTGTGATGCCTCTCCTTTTATAAGCAATTTTTTTTTATGTAATATCGTCATTCACTTCGTCATTTGCGCTTGAGATTGGCAGTTTTTTCTTCGCCTGTTTGTCCCATTTTCTTCCCCTCCTCTGACAGCTTTGAATTTTAACCTGCACACATACACACAGAGATAGAGAGAAAGAAGGAAAAGAAGGGAAAAAAAAAAGAATAAAAAAATAAAGTGTCAACATCCAAGCAATTGCTTGGATGTTGTGTTTTTTGTTTGATACGTATTTTTTTTTTTTAGATTCTTTTCATTCAAACAGTAATTTTTATTGTTTATTACTATTCTAATAATATAGGAGATACTATAGTGTGGTTGTTACTTCTTTCCTTCCCTTTATTTCACTTCATTTTTACCTAAACATGTAAAATGTGTAAAAATAAATAATTACATGCATTTGAGTGACATCACTGTTAAATTATATTAATTCAAATATGCATGTAAAACTAGGGATTTGGGGGTTTAAATGAGCATTATGTCTATTATATTGGCACATAAATGTGCAATATTCAATGTTTGTCACCCCTCTTCTGTCCGAATCTGATGATACCTCGAACTGATGAAACTTTGAGTAGTACATGATCTACAACTGCGAACTCTAGATCTTTCTGTCGCTTGTCGGCATAGTTCTTGTGTCGCATCTGAGCTGTCTTCATCTTCTCACGTACAATCTGAATCTTCTCACTGGTTTCTCGTATCATCTCAGGCCCAAGTAGTTGACTATCTCCGACTTCCTTCCAACATAGCGGTGATCGGCAAGGTCTTCCATACAAAGCTTCGAATGGTGCCATCCCTATGCTCGTGTGAAAGCTGTTGTTGTAGGCAAACTCGATCAAAGGTAGATGTGTCTCCCATCAATTCTTGAATTCAATGACACAAACTTGTAACATATCCTTCATCACTTGATTGACTCGTTCCGTCTGACCGTCTGTCTGTAGATGAAAGTTCCCATTGCTATCTGAAGGCTCTTCTAAAATTCTCCAGTAAAGCACGAATCTTGATCTGAAACTATTGAGACAGGTACACTGTGTAGTTGTACAACTTACTGTAGATATATCTGGCTCAATCGTTCAACTGGGTACGTCATGCTGTAGGCGATAAAATGCACTGACTTGGTGAGTTGATCTACTATTACCCAAATAGCATCGTGGTTTTGTTGAGACTTTGGCAATCCAACCACGAAATCTATGGTGATGTGTTCCCATTTCCACTGGGGAATCGGTAGCAGTTGTAGAAGTCCAGGTGGTTTTTGATGTTCTGCCTTCACTTGTTTGCAAACAAGACATTGCGATACGTACTCGGCCACTTCTCGCTTCATTCCTTCCCACCAGAAGTTTCTCTTCAAGTCCTTATACATCTTGTTTCCTTTGGGGTGGATAGTCATCCTTGACTTATACGCTTCGTCCAAAATATCCTTTCTGAGACTACCGTCATTTGGCACACAAAGTCTACCTTTGCACCTTAATGCTTCGTCCGTACTAATACTCCATATTTTCGGTTCCTTCGTAGACATCTTAGCAAACAATAGCTTTAAATCTTCGTTTGACTGTTGAGTGTCCAAGATACGGCTGATGACAATCGATTGTATGACAAAACATCCAAAGTTCCTTTTCCCGATCCTACTGGTTGGAGGTCGAATCCAGCTAACGTCTCCAATGCTCGCCATTCTCTAATCAAAATTGAAGTGATCAAGAGGCGGGGCCTTCAGCTCAAAGCGTCAGCTACAACGTTTGCTTTACCCGGATGGTATTGCAAAGAAAAGTTGTAGTTTTTGAGTAATTCCATCCATCTTCGTTGTCGCATGTTCAACTCCTTCTGAGAGAACAAGTACCTCAAACTCTTGTGATCCAAGAACAAATCAAACTTTTCTCCATACAAGTAGTGTCTCCAAATCTTCAGGGCAAACACGATAGTAGCTAGTTCCAAGTCATGCATTGGATAATTCTTCTCATGCGGCTTCAATTGTCTTGATCCGTATGCAATAACGTTTCCATCTTGCATTAGCACATAACCAAGTCTTGGTGCGATGCGTCACTAGAGATTATAAATCGTTCACCACTCTTGGGTATCATAAGCACAAGTGCTAAGGTTAGTCTCTCTTTCAATTCACAAAATGCATCCTCATGCCTATCAGTCCATTCATACTTTGTCTCCTTGTCAAACTTGTCAACAGTCCTGCGATCTTGGAGAATCCCTCCACGAATCTTCGATAATATCCAGCCAATCCAAGAAAACTTCTAACTTCGGTCGCGTTAGTCAGTCTATTCTAGCTCAAGACTGCATCGATCTTGGATGAGTCTACAGAAATTCCATCAGGTGATATCACATATCTCAAGAATTTGACTTCCTGAAGCCAGAATTCACACTTGCTAAATTTCGCATAAAGGTTATTATCTCTAAGAGTCTGTAGAGCAATCTGTAGATGCTTCTTGTGCTCTTCTTCTGTCTTCGAGTAAATCAGAATGTCATCGATGAATACTATAACGAATTGATCTAGATAAGGTCTAAATACACTATTTATTAGGTCCATAAATACTACCGGGGTATTGGTCAGTCCAAAGGACATCACTAAGAACTTATAGTGTCCATACCTCGTCCTAAAGGCAGTCTTCGGTATATCTTCCGGTCGAACTAGTTACTAATGATATCCTGAGCATAAATCAATCTTCGAGAATATCCTTGATCCTTGCAATTGATCGAACATGTCATCTATCCGGGGAAGTGGATATCTATTCTTGATCGTGACCTTATTTAGCTCTCAGTAGTCGATACAGAGTCGTAGCTCTTTGTCCTTCTTCTTCACAAATAGGACTGGTACGCCCCAAGGTGACGTACTCGGGTGAACGAAACCTAAGTCTTCAAGTTCCTGAACTTGCTTTTTCAATTCTAACATTTTCGTCGGTGCCATCCGGTATAGGGTCTTGGAAATCGACAACGTTCTGGATGCTAGCTCAATGCAGAAGTCTATCTCTTTCTTTAGAGGAAGTCCAGAGATACTTCGGAATACATCTTCAAAATCTTGAATAACGGGGATCTGGTTGATAGTAAGCTCCGTGCTTGAAGTCTCGATCGCGGCTAAGTAGCTTGCAATGAACATATCGCTCAACGGCTGGCATTGAAATCTGATCTGCAGGTAACCAAGTATCGAAAAGACAATGATCCGACTAACACAATCCAGAACGGCTCCATACTTGGTAAGTCAATCCATTCCCAGGATCACGTCGAACTCAAACGTTGCAAAACTATCAAGTCTACCAGGAGATTTCTATCTTCTAGGTTTAAGGGACAATTCTTGCATATCCTACCCAACTTAACAGTTACTCCCAAGGGCGAAACGGCATTAAGGGCCGTTTAAGTGCTAGGGGTACCAAACCCAAGTCACTCACAATCTTAATAGCTATGAAAGAATGGGTAGCACCGGTATCAAACAAACCTTTAACTTGACTGTGAAATAAAATGAGTGTACCTTCCAAGTTCTGTTGTTCCTCAGCATCGTATCCTGTATTGTTAGGGATGATGGCATTCACCCTAATCTGTCCTTGTTGTCCTTGAGTAGGTGCTCCATAGTAGCCTTCACGAGGTGCTCGACAATCCTTGCCCATATGACCAGGCTTGTTACAGTTGCGACAAATGAGGTCGTTACGGCGGTTAGTCATGGGAGCTGTGCAATACCTTGTAATATGTCCGGGCACTCCATAGTTGAGACATCCATCCGTGTTCTGTCGTTGGGCGGTGGGCCATGCCTGAGGTAGTCCTTGTTGTCGATTCTGCTATCGAGGAAAGTTAGTTTGGGGCTTTCTTGTACCATCCCAAGTTCACTTATTTCCTTGGTAGTTATTAACCTAGGGTTTCCATCCCTGATTGCTCCTTGATGACTGTACTGGAAAGTTCCTCAGTTGGAAGGTCCTTGGTGGAGGTCGATTCGCTTATAGTCCTTGCGTAAGATAAGCATCCTTTTCCAAACTTGAAGCGAGATGGATAATCCCTTCAAACGACTGACCCATATGGCATATCATCATGTGTCAGAGGTATGGGTTAAGTCCTTGGTGGAATCGTTTGACCTTCTTGGCGGGGGTATCTATCATGTGTGGAGCGAAGCGGAAAAGTCGCTCGAATTGCGTGGTATACTCCCTGACCATCCAGCTCCCTTGAGTCAAACTTTGGAAATTCCTCTCTTGTTGGTCTCTTTAGTCCTCGGGGAAATACTTCTCAAGAAATCGAGTCTTGAATGCTTCCCAAAGCATTCTCCTTATAGCATCGATCCTAATTGTGGCTCTCTTGGCCTCCCACCAGTCTACGGTGGAGTAAGTCAGTTGAAACGCGGCTAGACGTCTCTTGTCAAGCTCGCTGCATTCCAGGGCTTCAAAGATTAGCTCCAACTCTCGTATAGATTACTCGGCTTTCCATGATTCTGCCATGCCGTCAAACTTCTCGGGTCGCAGGCCACGAAATCGTTCCAATAACTTATCACTTGTCTGCCTCGGAAGAACAACGTGATCGTTGCCGTTGTTATTGGTGGCATTATTGTAGGTATAGCCAACGTGCTCCATCCATTGCATGAACGCTTCAAAGACTCTGGTTGGGTCCATGCCCTCAGGAATGGGTACTTCCAGTCGCGCTTGATATCTCATGGGTCCAACCATTGTGATCCATGTGAGGTGTACCTATGAAGGATCTAATGGTTAGCTGACAGTCTTCTCGGTGAAACCAACATGATTAAAACAACAAGAAGCATAGCACAAATCTAAATTACACATATTATAGGTAATTAAACGATAACAGAAATAACTATGAGGAACGATCTGCTATATATATATATCCAAAAGATGTACAGCGGAGTACATAACAGATCATCTGTGTACCGCGTAGTACATGATCCTATACAAGATCTAGCAAAAGAAATATAAACAAACCACCACTGGTGGCTACCTATACAAAAAGGCTATGGTGAATAGCTATCTATGTAAGTGTCAAAAGTAAGTGGACAACATATCCTGAAGTCAAAAGCAAAAGTCTAAGTCCTAAAGGTACTGAACTCAAAAGTTGTCCATATCAGATCCATAGATGGAAGACTCATCCTCTGGGGCAACCTCAGACAACACATCATCCTCATCCATATCATTGTCATCCATCATGTCCTCATCCTCCATCAAATCATCCTCAACTAACTCGGGTCCATCATGCTCCATAACAACTCCCAAGTCTCCTACATCGGCAGCCATGTCAGCCTAAGCCGTATCGAATGCAACTGCGAGTACCTCAGCCTCTACCATAGCATGTGCCAACTCTGCTACTCCTATCTCAAATTCATGGGGGTGTGCAGCCATCTCTATAGCCCATTCTGCTTCCAGCTGTGCTATCATGCTACTTGGTAAGACTGGTACCACAGCATCATCACCTGCATCATCATCTGCTATAGCCTCATCCTCTATCAGATATCCCTCTGCTACTATAATATCTACGCTAACTGGAACATCCATACTAGCTGGGTCCTTGGGGTCCTCTGGGTCCTCCTCTGGATCATACTCTGGCTCTTCATCATCAGTGTCCTCATCCTCCATATCCTCATCGTCATCCCCTGGCTCATCATCCTCGTCGTCGCTACCCTCGTCTGAATCATCATCCTCTGAGTCCTCATCTGCTGGGGGTGCATCAACCATGTCCTCCTCTGGTGGGGGTGGAGGTGTTTGGGGTAGTGGCTCTGTCGGGGGAGGTGGAGGCGTCTCTCCAACCTTTGAAAGTAGAATTTGATAAGAGAAACGGTCTTGCAACATCTGTAGTGAATCCTCCTCGATGAGCCGAAAGGTTTCCTTGCGGTAGATTATATCTTGGCGTATCACTTCTGGGTCCTGGGTCCCAAATCTCTGCTGCTCAATCTGCATATCTTGCACTGTCTCGGTGAGGGCTCTTTGCCTAACCTTCCAGGCATAGTACTGTGGATCTGCCAATGTAATACTGCCCTTATACACATAGTGTCCTCCAAACTCGTTCGGAACAAAATGCGGCAGTGCCATGCTACCTGAAAAGAGACTACCTTAAGTCAGAACTAATATTAATGCTCATCTATAGAATCTCAAGGTTCTAGGACCAGATGGTGTGGAACAACCTGTGAGCGAAAAGGTATATAACCGAGGCTCTGATACTAAAAATCCTGTCACGCCCCGGAATGGCAAAAATTGAGAGAAATAAATTTCTTTTTTAGGTCCAAAGGCAACGACTGGTGAAGTCACATGATTATCCACACCATGCAGTTTAAGCAACAATAAGTAAAAGAGATAACAAGAATGAAATCTAGGCTTTGGTTAAAACATAACTTAATGTCAAAAAGAGGTTACTAACTATTACACATCAGAGTCTTGAATCAAAATAAAACATAGCAGAAGTACAATTGTCAAGGCAACATATGACTGCTTACAAAAGGTCTGGAAAGCAGTAAAGATAATTAAACTACAGTCTAACCTAATCTTTAGTTGGCGTAGAGGTAGTCCTTGGCGTAGTAGTCCTTTTCTGTCTGATCTCCGTCGGGATGATCCTCAAAAGGAACATAGTAACTGGTATAGTATTCCTCGCCTGTATGTCCTTCACATATATGGTCATAACCAGGATGCACAGGAACGTAGAAATGTCAAGCGACATAAACGCCGTCAGCTTAATGAAAGATGAGTGAATTAGATACTAACAGGGTATCAACTATTGAAGTTATTACCAGTTTAACACCATTAAATTTGGTTAATCAAACCGATGATCCGATTACTAACGTCTTACTCATTTTAAGACCAACAATACATTATGATAGGGGAACAGACTCGACAGTAGTTCAACTCTATAAATACACCATTGCTCCGTCCACCGCTTTTAAGAACATATGCACAGTCCACATCATGTTATGGATATCACGTCAGTTCATCCCCGGCTTTTAAGAACATATGCCCAGTTCATCGCACAACAGAGATATAATGCTTTAAGCAATAGTACATCGTTTTATGCCACGACTTAGCGATGTCTACCAGTGATCACGGTCCACCGCAATCATAGACACATTCGTCTATCTACCACTTTTAAGAACATATGATTAGATCATCTGGCTATCTTAGGGCAAATGGTCCGGTCCACCGCAGTCGTAGACACCTTCGTCTGTCTACCGCTTTTAAGAATATATGATTGACCAAAGCCCGCCCACACAAGATTCCCAGATCCTAGCAAACCTACTTAAGTTCAACTCTAACATCGATACATGACAATCCCAATGTGGCCTGACTACTTTAAATGAAATGAACGTTAACTCCAAAGGATTTATAACTATTACGTTAACGTCACAACCATTATCCATTAATCTCGTCCTTACTATGATCCCATAATGCATTAACTCGTTATCACGACTACATTACAATAATAAAGCATGCTAGGAATACTGAACAGTAATTAAACAACTAAACAGTTATAATATAGACTAAACAAAAGTATCAACATTTTGCAACTTCCAATCGATTGGGATTTGATCCAATCGATTGGACTTTTACCAACCAATCGATTCTTACTATTTTTATACCAATCGATTGGACCCCGGTCCCAATCGATTGATAAAAGTGGCAATCGATTGGGATATCAAAGATGGCAATCGATTGGTAAAAATGTCAATCGATTGGTATCTAAATGATGGCAATCGATTGGGAAAAGTCCCAATCGATTGGGACTTCGTCTTCTTCACAGTGAAGACAGTCCTCATATGAAATATGGGAATACATGATTTAAATGTCTACTATCCATCTAAATAAGTCCTAATATCAATGTATTGATACTCAGTGAGTTTAAAACTCAACTTAGGTGATTAGAGGGTGTGTTTGGTTGTCTTTGTATTGAAGCTTGGAGCTTCAATGGCCTCTCTCTCTCTCTCTCCTCTGTCTTCTCTGCCTATCTCTCTCTCTCTTCTTATCCTCTTTTCTTCTTTCTTTCTTCTTCTCTTCTCTCTTCCTCTGCCTCAGTCTATCTCTGGGTGTGTGTGAGTGTAAGGATGTATATACGTGTGTATATAGATATATATGAGTGTATATATATAAAATACACATACAAACACTCCTCTCCCTCTCTCTGATTTCTGGAAACAGAAATATGCCCAAAATGGGCTAGTATATATAGAGAATTAAGTGTTCACGTGGCCTTTCCCCAGCCAAGGCAAGAGAATCTGCCCAACTACTGCCAATCAATTGGCATAAATGGCAATCGATTGGTATTAAGTATAAATGCTCCAATCGATTGGTAAAAGTGGCAATCGATTGGTGTTGGCAATCGATTAGTAATCTTGCCAATCGATTGGTATCCAAATTATACCAAAGGCAAGGGAAACTCATACAAGTATTACAAGCAATATTACAAGGTCTTATTTATACATGAGTAGTGCTACATACACACATTTTTTGACACACTTTTTGACACAGCTTTAAATGCATGTACCCTGTGTTGTGTAAGTGGTGCATAGAAAAGTGTGAAAAATTCAAACAGCACAAGGTACATGTGTTTAAAGCATAGTGTGTCAAAAAGTGTGTGTACCAAAACATTTCCCTTGATAATTACAAAAATATAGGGTATTACAATAGTATTTTTTATGATGCACATACTTCAATATACAGATGTTTATAATCTGCTACGAAGGCCAATGGGTAGTGTTGTTCATAGAGGTTTTGTTATCTCAACATATCATCCAACGATCTTTTCGTTCACTACTAAATTGTTTTTGTTTTGGTCAATTGTTCTATAGATTGGGATTTTTATTCTATGCTAACATAATCATTATTTTGTGTTTGATGTATTTTAATGCAGATTTTTAGAGATCTTCAACTTGCGAGATATTTGACATTGCCCGTGATCACGGTATGTGCCCATGTAGTTTGTGATAATTTTTAGGATAGTTTGTTTGGCGTGGTTAGTTGGATGTGCTGTTGAAAATTTGGCAACGTATTTGCATTAGCAATTTATTTAGAGTAATGACATACTGTTAGGGATATATATTAAAAGCTATGCTTTATGTAGTTGATTTATTATTCATTTAATAAAATCAGTTAATCCATTTTTATGAGAATCTGTGTAGGTAATATTTGTATTATATTGTTTATTTAATATTATGCATGTGTGTCTTTCATTCTACATAGTAGGTGGTTTGGTGTGTAGAGTTCGGCTTACACACAGAAGATCAGACCATCGGATCTTGTAGAATGTAAGATTTTGGTTTACAGTCTTAGATGGATTGGACACACTATCGGTAGGACTGCAGCATGGTGTTGTAGTAGGTTTGTCTTGACTGCGGGAAATGGTATAGTTTCAACTCACCATGCTGGTACACTTTGTGTATTAAACGAGACCAACTTAGGATAATTATCTTTATACTGACTTATAAGATAATTAATACCTCATGACTATTATGAGTGCTTATGCTCTAAATCCTAAGTTAATTTATAGACACGTACATTTGATATTTACACTTTGATCCCTAAAAGGGTGTGTGACACCCGCTCCCGCGGTTTACATTTAATACTGTTTTAGCATGCATAATCATGAATTAATGTTAATTAATGTGTTGTGTGACGCTTATTGGAGTGGGATTGACCCACTAAGTTGATTATGGGTGTCCAGTTAGGAAACCAGTTATGGCCAATGTGGCAATCCCAAGTTGGGATACGTGTTGATGGGTCCCAGTTGAGATGGGACATTATATGTGGAACACCCTATGTGCCTAAATGTTTATTAATGCTTAAATGATTTATTATTTTATTGTTGATAATATCATGTTATTAGGTAGTGACCACTTTTGGGGTCAATTAGGGGTACCTTTGTGAGCACGAATTGAACACGTTATATAATTAGTAGGCTAATTAGCAACTTCATATAATTATATGGGACCACTTATGAGACTCATGCGAGACATAGACAAATACTCATTTAGGTTTGGGATAGTTTTAATACGTTTTATAATTAGTAGGGGTAAAATTGAAAAACTAGTAAACTAATGGGGATTTCATAATAGAAGTAAAACCTTTGTAATTAGATATATATGGGATGAGTCAAAACTCATCCACTTCATTTAGACTTAGGTCTTCAATACAGGAGTTATAGAGGATACGTAGTTGGACGGAAAAAAAATTGACGGTGACGTTCTCGATGCCGATTGACGAGCCGAACGACGTCGATTTTTAAAACAGGCTACATATTCGGACTCCTGTGGGTGAGTCTAATCTATTGGTACTAATTTTATTGAGTTTTATGACAGTTTTTCCGTGACCCTTTTTGGGGTTTAAGCTCATAACTTGTAGTTTTTGTATAGGATTTGTACATGGTTCATAGTAGGACTATAATTTCACAATTAGGAGCGAAACACAAGAGGTGAGTGATGTTAATTTTGATATTTGGATGATTTCCCTGTTGGATTCAATTGTAATGCCAAAGCATGCCTAATTTGTTTAATTTAATTTATTTAGATTATAATTGGGCAAAATTCATGTGGTTAAATTAGGCCGAATTTATTTGTGAAAGCATGGTGTAATGATTAAATGAGCATGTTGAGTTGCCTATTTGGGTCAATGGAAATTGCTAGTTCTATACCACCATGAGGTAATCTTTGTGGTGACGACCACGGCCGCCAGAGGCCTATGGGACCGCACGTGTGAGGGCGTGGGTCATGACTAGTCACGTAGGCTTGGGGAGTGGAGCCGCGGGCTAGCCGGTAGTGGTGGGAGTGAACTAGTAATTGACAGAGACTATAGTTATTTGTAATATGTTGAATTGAGCATGTTTATTACCCACGATCATGATTAACATTATTCACTAAGCATATAGCTTATATATTGTAATGGTTATTGAATAACCATCCTAGGTGATCGTGGCGAGGAATCGGGGAAGTGAGCTGGGAAGTGGCTTGGCAAGGTTTTTGGGAAGTTGTTGTAATTTTGTTAATAGTTACTTGCTTTTTAGTTTAAAGCTTGCAATATAGTTGTAATTAATCGGTGTAATCTAGATTGTAGTATGAGTCATATTTTGGTTGGTTTAAGACTTATGTAATATTTCTAGGCAAACATTATATTTTAGTTGGGCCATAATCTCATGCAGTAATCTGCTTGTATAATTTGGACACTTGCTTTATAAGAGTAGTAAGTATTCCAAGTGTTGGGTGCGGTTGATTGTAAATGGTTATTTCTAGTATTTTTATTTAAAGTGTTTAAAAACTCTTGCTTGAACTTGGAAGCTCATGTTTGTGACTTTGATTTTATTCTAAATGGTTTAAAGCGTAAATGTTGATTTCAACTTGCGATTTGGTAATATTATTTGGGAATTTATTACTTGTTAAAACAGGGTTTTTGGCTAATTGCAAAGACAGGATTTTGTTTTTATTTTATTTTATTATAAGTGTTGAGCTTCTTTGGTTTAAGTTTATTTTAAATTTATTTCTGGAACTTTAATGACTGGGGTTAAGCCTTGGTGGCGTGCCACGTGTCCTAGGATCATCTGAGTGGTTCCGGGGCGTGACATTTAGTGGTATCAGAGCATTAGGCTTAGAGCCTTGGGTACGAGAGACGACGATTGAGAGTACGCGTAGATGACGAGCATGTAAATGCATTTCATGAATGCATATGAATAATTGTTGCTATGTTGTTATATAACATATTGGTATAGCATGCAATATATTTATGTCAAATGACTGACAGGTAAAGAATGGATCATAATCGGGAACGTTCACCTCATTCGAGGATGGACCATCTAGAAGAAGTGGTAAGCAATTTCGTAAGGGCAGTAAGTGATCGAATGGGTGGTGATAGACCTGCAAACCCACAACCACGGGCCGAGCGAGGAGTCATTGAACAATTTTATAAAAGAAAACCAAGTCAGTTTGATGGGGGCCCAGATCCATCACAAGCCGACCATTGGGTGATGGATATGAATCGTATCTTTCGGGCAGTAGAGTGTACAGATGAGGAAAAGATAATGTGTGCTACTGACACTTTGAAGGGTGAAGCTCAAAACTGGTGGACAAATGTGATTGAACAAGGGGCACCAGAGACATGGGACAGATTTGTAAAGGTCTTCTACAAGCGGTACTTTCCAGCATCCGTTAAGACACAGTTGGGCCGTGAGTTTGCAAATCTACAACAAGGAGATATGACAGTAAATGAGTATGCAGCAAAGTACAACAGTTTACTCCGATTTGCACATCGAACAGTACCAAGAGAAGTGGATAGAGCACGGAAATTTGAGGAGGGACTACGGGACAACATTAGAAGCCGAGTTGATACACATCAACTTCGAAAAGTGGCTGATGTACAAGATGTTGCCTTGATAGCAGAAAGAGATATTGACAAGTACAAACAGAGCCAACAGAATAAGCGGCCAGCTAAGGGAAAGGGTAAAGGACAGGGTTTCTTTAAGAAGCCGTTCTCGCGAGGTTCTAGTTCTAGCTCAGTACTTCAAAGGGGAAGTTCTTTTTCTGGGAAAAGTCGTCCACTATGTACAACGTGTAATCGCCAGCATTGGGGAGTATGCCACCTGACACTAGTGTGCAATATCTGTAAGCAGAAGGGACATATAGCAAGAAATTGCTCACAAGCTCGAACCCAGAGTACGGGGAGTATCAATCCAGACATGAGAGGAAAATGTTTCGAATGTGGACAGCCTGGACATCAAGCAAAATATTGCCCAACAAGACAACAACAAGGGACAAGTTCTGTACCTTCAACTACGGCAAAACCAGGGACAAGTGTGGATAAACGGAAAGGCCCTGAACAAAGACAAGGAAGGAGACCCATAGCTTGGTGGTTCACAATGATCGTAAAAGACTCAAAAGGACTCTTGGAAGTCAGCTCTATCTCTCAGAATGCTCAGAATGACCAAAATACCCCTGAAAGCCCGAAGACTCCCAGATTTGGTCCCAAAGTTCTAAAAACATGCTATGTCGTAAGAAAAATGATAAAATGAGTTTTTAAGTAAAACTGGATGAAATCGTCAGCTCCCAGAGACCCCCGGAAGTCCCGGAAGTTCCCCGAAAGTCCCCGTTGACCG
The DNA here is from genome assembly GCA_033977485.1 of Hydrangea macrophylla. NCBI lineage: Eukaryota > Viridiplantae > Streptophyta > Magnoliopsida > Cornales > Hydrangeaceae > Hydrangea > Hydrangea macrophylla. The sequence continues at coordinate 75,469,047 of CM066989.1, forward strand.
GTTTGACCAAGGTTTGACCAGGTTTGACCAGAGTTTGACCAAGTTTGACCAAGTTTGACCGAAATCGTCCGAATTCACCGGAATCATTAGAAAAGTATTAAAATGAGTTTTAAAAGAGAATCGCGCGAAAACATCGGCTCCTGGGAGCTCCCGGAGGTTCCCAGAACTTCCCGGGAATCCCAAGTTTGACCAGTTTGACCAAGATTTGACTTTGGAATCGGGGCACCGAAAAAATTTTCAAATATTTTTTATGGGTACTAGAGGTCAATAGCTTTCCAACGGTATATCGCACATAATTCCTGGATTTAAAACGAATTTATTTTGAATTTCCGAAGGTGAAAAAGGCGATCAAATCAGCTTTTATCGCGAATACCGCAATACTTTTCAAAGTGACCTATCCCCGAACTATTTTTTATGTAAAGTAGACTCCATTACCTTTCCAACGGTATATCACAACCTCAATTTGGAGTTCGTATGCATTTTCTGTGAATTTCGGACAAAATAGGGCCTTTTCGCGAATACCGGAACCTCTGGGGGCCTAAACGTAAATTTCTGGGCGACTGAGGAGCAGTGCTGCCGCGGCACTGGCCCACTGCCGCCGCGGCACTGGCCCAGTGCTGCCGCGGCACTCATCCCTCGCAGAGTCCATTTTTGTAATTTTTTGGGGGGTCCAATTTGATTAATTGAAAGCCAAAACGACATAGTTTTATGTTCACAGTTGTTTGGGACCAATGGGAGTACTTCTAAAATCCCAAAACCACCCCAAATTGGCCTATTTAAACCCCCCATTGCTCTTCATTTTGGGGGGGCCAAGTGCAAAGCTTGAAAAGTTGTAGAGAAGAAGAGAGATAGAGATAGGTTTAGAAGAGAGAAAGGGAGCTTCTCCCATTGATTTTCCATAAGAAAGTGAGTTTTATTCTTGTTTTCTTCCATCATCCTTCTATATACTTCACATTCAAAGTCCACTCCAACCCTCATTCTTGAGCATTCATGAGATAGGAAGCTACTTCCATGTCCAAATGTCAAAATCTATGAGTGAAACACCAAGCTACAAGTCCAAAATCACATTGATTATCATCTATTGATTGCTATTTACTTGCTTTGATTATATATATGTTCATCTCTCCTTATCTCATTTCTTTTTCTTTTCTTTATTTACTTACTAGTTCATCATCATCTAAGTGATGACATGAAGTTTGGGGTGAGTGAATCCTTATGGATAGTAGCTCTTGACCTCAAAAACATGTTTGATAGATGATGATCATAACCTCAATACTTCCAAGGTATTCTTGGAATGTATTGAAGTTATGCCCAAAAATAAAATAAATCTCTCCAACAATCTTGGAGGTTCTTAAATGATGAGTTTGATGTAGGTATTCTAAGTGGCTATGATCCTTATTGAGTATTGAAAATGTGCTTTCAAAACATCTATTTCAAAACCCCTCTCAATCCCTCTCATTTGGTTTCAAGAAACAAAACTTTGTTTTCTCCAAAATCTTCAAAACAATGAGTCAAAACAGTGAGTGAGTTGAGTTCAAAGATTTCTCTAGAACTCAATACTCAACATATGGATGCAAGGCCACTTGGAAAGTCTTCCTAACTCATTGGAGAACACCCATGATTTTTGGTTTGACTTGGAAGTACTTGGAAATGGTCCATTTGGATCCCAATATTCCTTCCAAACATTCTGATTTTGCTGTCACAGCAGCTAGGTCCACTTCCAACCTCTTTTACAGCAAACTTTTCCAAAATGGGTGGTCCTAACTTATTTTTTCCTTAAAATTAAATGTCGTAGGGAACTTTCTGTATAAAATGGGCCCTTAGATCATTCTTTTTCATTTTCTAATATTTTCTAACATTTCAGTCGACAGTACGGACTCTGTTTCTGAGTGACCTGTGTTTTTTATATGATTTCTCTCAATCTGTGATAGCTATTCAAGATTGGCCTTTTGGGTTGTGTTCTAGACACAATAAGGAACATATCCATAAAAAATCATGCATTGAAAACATTCCTAACCCCTCTTTTCAATTTCCAAAAGATGATGCTACTGTTCTGTCCACTATTCACAGCAAGCACATTTTAACTTTCATTCTTTGATTTGATGCTTATATGCATTCCAAATTAGTTCATATCTTAGGAAGTAGTTCATACTACATTTGTACACATCCCATGTTAATTTAATTCATTCATTCATACACATTTTAGACTTCTAAGTCATTCTAGAAATCCATGTACACAAAACACACTACAACCTTTGCACATTTTAGATATATACATTGCATTCATGCAAGATTTGGGGTTTTTGTAACTCTTAATCTAAGAAGATTATAAGGAATGATCACGATCACACGTTCATGCTTCCCCTTGATCTAATCATCCTTTCTCATCCGTCCCGGGGATTGAGAGGTCTTCTTTTATCAAAGAATAACATGCATCATACTAGTTTGCTAAGCATATTTTGATTTCTTTGCTTATTTGTCTCAAGAACAATTCATGTCCCCTTTAGATTAGGAAAACTTGATTAATTGATATATGATTAGACGATTTTTCCTAGGTTTATTTGTGTGATCTTTCATTTCGCATTGTGTGATATTTGGCTTAGATCTTATGAATGATATCTTATCTTTAGATCTTCCATTTTCAAGTTTCTTATGTAATGTAATATACTATCATAGTATTAATTGCCGAACCATACATAGTATAAGATGATTATTTGGATGCTAATTGAGGCCCGTCAAAAGACGGGGCGAGTTGAGGGTGTTTTAGTCGCGACAAAGGCTCCTTCCTCTCTCGTACCAAAACCCCGAACCAAGTTCTTTGGTTATGAAGGGCCGGTGCCCTTTATCCATTTGGGTGAGTCAAAAATTAGGTTTCTTGGTTCCTTAAAGACCAAGTGGCGACTCTGTATCTGTTTTCAACAGACCTATTTTCTTTCTTTGATTCAAATCAATTTCAAAACAATCTCAAACAAGAGAAGTGGTCCGATTCTCGGTATCCACACATAGTAGGGCTATAATTTCACAATTAGGAGCGAAACACAAGAGGTGAGTGATGTTAATTTTGATATTTGGATGATTTCCATGTTGGATTCAATTGTAATGCCAAAGCATGCCTAATTTGTTTAATTTAATTTATTTAGATTATAATTGGGCAAAATTCATGTGGTTAAATTAGGCCGAATTTATTTGTGAAAGCATGGTGTAATGATTAAATGAGCATGTTGAGTTGCCTATTTGGGTCAATGGAAATTACTAGTTCTATACCACCATGAGGTAATCTTTGTGGTGACGACCACGGCCGCCAGAGGCCTATGGAACCGCACGTGTGAGAGCGTGGGTCATGACTAGTCACGTGGGCTTGGGGAGTGGAGCCGCGGGCTAGCCGGTAGTGGTGGGAGTGAACTAGTAATTGACAGAGACTATAGTTATTTGTAATATGTTGAATTGAGCATGTTTATTACCCACGATCATGATTAACAATATTCACTAAGCATATAGCTTATATATTGTAATGGTTATTGAATAACCATCCTAGGTGATCGTGGCGAGGAATCGGGGAAGTGAGCTGGGAAGTGGCTTGGCGAGGTTTTTGGGAAGTTGTTGTAATTTTGTTAATAGTTACTTGCTTTTTAGTTTAAAGCTTGCAATATAGTTGTAATTAATCGGTGTAATCTAGATTGTAGTACGAGTCATATTTTGGTTGGTTTAAGACTTATGTAATATTTCTAGGCAAACATTATATTTTAGTTGGGCCATAATCTCATGCAGTAATCTGCTTGTATAATTTGGATACTTGCTTTATAAGAGTAGTAAGTATTCCAAGTGTTGGGTGCGGTTGATTGTAAATGGTTATTTCTAGTATTTTTATTTAAAGTGTTTAAAAACTCTTGCTTGAACTTGGAAGCTCATGTTTGTGACTTTGATTTTATTCTAAATGGTTTAAAGCGTAAATGTTGATTTCAACTTGCGATTTGGTAATATTATTTGGGAATTTATAACTTGTTAAAACAGGGTTTTTGGCTAATTGCAAAGATAGGATTTTGTTTTTATTTTATTTTATTATAAGTGTTGAGCTTCTTTGGTTTAAGTTTATTTTAAATTTATTTCTGGAACTTTAATGACTGGGGTTAAGCCTTGGTGGCGTGCCACGTGTCCTAGGATCATCTGAGTGGTTCCGGGGCGTGACAGGGTGAGATCCTTAAATGGGTCAATATCTCATTTGATTGGGTGACAATATTAATTGTGTGGTGGATATTAGTTAATGATGGAATCCATGTCTCAATTTTGGGATTGATGATATCCCCTTGAGAAAGCTTATAAGTTTTGATTATGTCAAACCCTGCAGGTGGATTTTGTATCCGACATATCAGATAAGTTAAGCAGAGGATCTCAAAGAATTTTAAGAGATTAATTAAATATGATTGTCAGTAATTATATTTAATTAATGGATATCTGTAATCTTAACATGAGGAGATAGTAAGCATTTAATTAAATATGATTGTCAGTAATTATATTTAATTAATGGATATCTGTAATCTTAACATGGGGAGATAATAAGCATTTAATAACATGGAGCTCGGAATATATTTTTGAGATAAGGGTAGGAGTGCAATTATAATTCTTTAGTGGTATGAATTATAATTTATGGAAATAGGAATCTGATTCAGTTCGAATTAGGGTTTCCTAATTCCATGAGGAAGCATATTCCTTATTGACTTCTTATGGTCCCTATCGTAGCCTATATATATGCTCCTTTGGCTCTCTCCCCAGTTTGCATTTTTCCATCAAGAGCATTATAACTCGGAATAGAAAAGAGAGCGTAAAAAGAGTGAGTAGAAACATAAAGGATTTCGAAGGAGCCCATACTCAGTTCGATATTCTGGCAGCAAAGGAATACAGTAGAAGATCGTGAGCTGTTATTGAGCCCGTGTTCTCAATTCGTCTACCATAGTAATCCGTTTTAGCAATTTAAGGTAAATCTAGTTCCGCCCTTGTAGGGTTATTGTAATTTTCACGTATTTTTTTGCAGTACCAACTTATATGCGCTGTCAATGGATTCTGGGAACACAGTTTCCTAACACATACTTCCCAATTTTGGTTCCCATGTACTTTACCTTCTGCATATTTTAATCATGCACAATGCCATGCGTCCCAATTTTGGTTCTCAAATGCTTTACCTTCTGCATATTTTTTTCATGTATAATGCTACGCTTCCCAACTTTGAATGTCAAATTTGGTTTCCAAATGCGTTAACAATTGTACAACTTGTCCAAAAATATAACCAGGTCTAAAAAATGTACCCATTTTTAAGCCTTATGATCATATCATAGAATTCTCCAAACGTAATTTGCACGAGCATTGATCTCTCTCCCTCACCTCACTATGGAAGGTAATGAGCTAAATAAATATTGTCTTGCAACTTAATTGAATGGGCATGATACTGAGTTCTCTAGAATTGTTTGGTTAAATTAGTGAAGTTCACGAGTTCTTCTTTTGATGGGATTAGGTTAATGGAGGTACTTTTTGACATACATATACATTTCCATTTAGTGCATGTGTGCCTATTCTGTGTTAATTGTTAGTGTAATTCTATGCTTCACAAATTGATTCCCAACTGTTTTGTTAGATGTACCACATGTAGTGACATGAGGGTACCATCGATAATTACAATTGCATATGGTACAATCGTTCAACTATTTGGGAACCAATTTGGGATCCAAAAAGCATATATCATTATTCTAAATGATATTGTTAAAAGGTTTTGGCCAAATTTATCAAAACCCAATGGTTTAGAAATGGAACCTATTATGGATTGTGATCGTTTGGATCAAATCCCACCCTAAGCAGAAGAAAAATCCAACCCATCATTATCGATTATATAAATATACATGTGTGTCTTAGGGTCCGTCTGGCACAATTTCCATTTTTGTGATTCAATAAAAAAGATCATAAATAAATAAATAAAATCCTACTAAAAGGTTCCCATGGTAGTTTTTCGCCAATCTCAAATTTCTGTTATTGCCTCACATTTTCATTTTATTTTTTTTCGCAGTTGAATTGCATAAGGTTGCCAAACCCCTCTTAGTGTTGTGGGGGGAATTTATATGCTTTTCTCAAACGGATTATTGAGATTTGAAATATTAGTTTATCAGTGTTAAATTCAAGGATTAGTTAGTTTATTGGCTGTTTTATTTATCTTAATTCCTTTATATAGTTATTGATTTTGATATTTGGGTTTAATTACAAATAGTTTTTTGTGATCTATCCATAGGATGGTTGCATGGTGTTGGAGATTGATGTTGTCAGAATCAAGATATAAAAAGTATTCTTTACTTTTCTAAAGATTTGTAGTGTGAAAGTAAAGGTCGAACCCACAGAGATTGATTACTACAGCTTTTAATTTTAAAACCTAAGTCTACTTAATTAAGAAAAACGGATTTGATTTTAATTTGAATTAAACTAAGAACATAAAATAAATCTAAACTATGAAAGCAATTTAAATAGTTGTTTTAAAAGATATTTAAAGGGAACCTAGGATTGCAAATCCACCACTAGCTTCATAATAGGAATATTTATGCATTCACTTAGCTTATTAAGTTGGATGAATGTGGGGAATTGTGGCTACAAGCCCAATTCCTCCGACAAGAAGATAATCATGGTTCAAGCACCAACATAATCCATCTGCGGATAGCACGAATTATCTCACACTAAACTAGGGTTGTGATCTAATCCGTCTAACCTAGGCATGGACTATTCGGATACTTGATAGCACGAATCAATAAAGCACCATCACATGTAAACAACCTAAACAAGCACAGCAAGAATAGATCGTTGAGCACATCACAGTCAAAATAGATCTAAGACAAGAATAAATTCTGAAAGCAATGATTTAATCAATAGAAGTACGATTTATTTATAAAAATCCTCGGAACATGTGACTGTCATCCATACATAATAAAACTAAAATAAAAGCATAAATAAAACCCTATTACTCGTCTAGGGCTTCATTGAAACCCTAGATCAATGATCTAGCCGTCCATGGAAGTAGTAGATAGCAAGAGGTTGATGGAGGAGGCCATGGAAACCCTTGGTCTTCTTCTTCTTCTTCTTGCTTCCCTCCCTTCAATGGCTGGAAGTATGGTTGTAGAATGTGTGTATAATAATTGCCAACCCCATAACTGAGTAAATTTGGAGTTTATATAGAGTTTGTACAAGCTTTGGAAGGCTTCCTAACCCGAAACGAACTGAAACGCATGTAATTTACAGTCTGGACGTCGTTCAGCAGTCTCGTTTGCACAGGAGTCTTCAGTATACTGAAATACGCAACATTGGTTTTTGGGCATATCGCGCGAGCGGGTCGCGCGAGCGCGACATTTGGACCTTCGCGCGCGCGGATCGCGTGAAGCGATTCTCTGATTTTCGCGCCCGCGGACCGCGCGCGCGACTTGGATTTTTCAACTTCTTCAACTATGCTTTTTCACCCTGTTTAGCCTGGTTTAGTTGATTTCTTCCAAAACCTGTCAGAAACTAGAAAACGAAGTAAAAATATACAAAAACAGGATAAAAAGGTACTAACAAATGTTCGTTAAGGCGTATAAATAGGATTAGTTCTCTCCCGATCAGAGATGCATGTATTTGAAGCCTAAATTAGAAAATTAGCTGCTGAGTATGACACCACGTAAGTGAGTTACGGGCATTTGCATTATTATCATTGCCAAAACATTAGGAACTCAAACTTTATACAATCAGATGAATTTAGAAATACAGAGGATTATGGTTTTGATTAGCAAATTCCAAACAAAATTGTTTTAATAGATGGATATCACTGCCAGATCAATAGGAAAATGTGTTGTTTAACACTTTGGGAGTTGAGTATTTTTTTTTCAAGAAAGAGAAATATTAGCACCAAATTTTAACATTCTATGCTAAGAGAAATATCACAGAGACCAACAACAATTTTTGGCTTCATTACATAATAGTTGGACATGAGCACTAAAGAGATATTTTGTAGATGTATGTTTAGTTTAGATATACACACAAAATGATGTCTTGGATTGGATATTTTTTTGCTAATGAAAGATTGTGTATTTACTTTTATCTACACATGGTATGATATTTCGAAAGTGCACAAACATATATTACAACACCCTGTAATTTCATTGTACTTTTGTATTTCTGTATATATAAATAAGACCCTTTGATTTATTCTTGTCTTTGTTGAATTTTTGGTCCCAATCGATTGGCATTTATACCAATCGATTGCCATCTTTTGAACCCCAATTGATTGCCATCTTTACCAATCGATTGCCATGCTGCCGACCTAAATTCATTATGTGGCACTATCTCAATCGATTGCCATCTTTCTTAATTGATTGCCTTAAAATATCTTATGTCAATCAATTGCCATCAGTACCAATCAATTTCCATCTGCAAATATTGTTTTTCAACTTTGCTTCGTGTTTTGACGTGTGGCACTATTCCCTCTCTATATATGCTTGTTCATTTTGTCCCTTGGTATTGTTTTTCAGATCTTGGGGAGAAAAAGAGACCATAGATACATATATACACTCATGTATATACACATATTGTCGAAGTGGAGAAGAGAAGGAGAAACAGAAAAAAGAAGAAAGAAAAAGTGAAAGAGAAGAGAGATTGAGGCAGAGGGGGGGAGAGAGGGAGAGACCTTGAGGTTTCAAGCCCCACAAGTACAACACACACCCAAACGCACCTTTGGTGAGTCCGACTCACTTGATTACCTTTATATGATATTTTTATAAGTTTTAGTGGAGGTTAGACGTAGTTCTTATGTCCTAAGGATGTTATATATACTGGACTATTTTCTCACTAGAGAAGACGAAGTCCCAACTGATTGGCTTTTATACCAATCAATTGCCATCAGTCTGGACCCAATCGATTAGATAGTTTTTTAATCGATTGCCATTAGTAGTTTCCCAATCAATTGCCAAAGTTTGCAATCGATTGGCATTATTTTGGATCCAATCGATTGCTAAGTTTCCCAATCGATCGTTGCTTGGTTTACCCCAATCGATTGGACCCTGTCCCAATCGATTGGAAATTGGAGAACATAGATTTTTTTCTTTGGGTTATTATATAAAGGGTTTGATCATTCGATTATCGATCCAGACTTCCGTGATGAGACTATGGGGTAGTAAGGGATAATGTGATATTGTATTTGAATAATACACACGTTGAATAAGGACTAATGCATTAAACAGTAGAACCATGTGTATGATAAGATTATAATATTGTTAACTGGATTAAGAAGCCATCATGCATGGTAGTGGGTTTATCAACCGCAGTGGTCGATGCTATTTATGTTTGTATGCAGAAACGCGATTGCGTAGATCGGATGATGTCATGTGTAGGATTAGGGTGAGTTGAGATAGCCAAGTGCATGGGAGTTGGTTGTGAACCGATAGACTGGGACTACATGTCAGGCATGAGAAAGCTAGGACTACATGTCAGGCATGAGTGATGTGAGCTGAGACTACGTGTCAAGCATAAGTGATGTGAGTTGGAACTACATGCCAGGCTGAAACACTGTAATGTATCAAAGGGCGTGTTGGTCGTAATGTATCAAGGGGCGTGTTGGCCATAATGTATCAGGGTGATTTGGTCGTAAATATGGGACTATGTGTCTGATTTATGTATAAGAGAATATGAACTTCGTGTCAAGTGTGATAAGTGTAAAGTATTGGGCTACGTGCTAGGTTAGTAGAGAGTTATTCGAGATGTGAGTGGAGTAAGGTGAGATGTGAGGCTACGTGTGAAATGTGGACCCACGAGTCCATATTATGTTTGAGATTGGTTAGGATGATGTCCGTTGATATATATATATATATATATATTGAGTTGGTGCATACATGTATACGTACGATGATATGATTGTTAATGATGTTTTATATACTTCATATCCATAGATGCTCTACAGAGCATTTGCATCCACTTAGCTTTCGTAGCTGACAGCGTTTTATAACGCTGGATATTCTACATTCGGCGGGCCAACACTATGAGTATGCAGGGGAAGAGTATGTTACCCGAGGCCATGAGGAGGAAGCCTACTATGATGGAGGCTATGCTGGAGAGGACTACTAAGTAATTATTAATACAGAGAGATTTTATATACTTCCTTTGATCATTCATGAAAATTCAATTTCATTCGATTGAACCTCTTTCGAGCGATCGAACATATCTGAGTTCAAGTGATCAAAACATTGTGTTCGTGTGTGTTAATGTGTTTAGAAAACCAGAGAGTTGGGAGAGAGTATGTGCTTGTGTTTACATATTATACATACCTATATATACACACATCCACATATATATATACACTCAGTCTCAAAGAGAGAGAGAGAGAGAGAGAGAGAGAGAGAGACAGAGACAGACAGATAGACAAGAAGAGAAGAAAAAGGAGACAGAGAGAGAATCAAAGACGAAGAGAGGAGTAGAGAGAGAGAGAGAAAGAAAAGAGGTCATTGGAGGTCACCAAGCTTGAAGCTCAAGCCAAACACACCTTAGCGACTTTTGGTGAGTTCCAAACTCACTCAGTAGCTTAGCTATAATGTTTTACATGTTTTGGATGTTTAATAGAAACCCAAACTCGTCCTAACAAATTCTGGACGTTCACTTCCAGAATCTGGAGAAGACGAAGTTTGAGCGATCGATCTAGGTTCAATTGATCGAACAACACTGAGTCTCAATCAACCGAAATGACTTCAATCGATCGAGAATACTTCAATTGATCGAACCTAAGCAGAACATGGATGTTTCTTTTTAAGTTTATAATTCATACTGCTTAGTGGGTAATCGATGTTCCATGTTCCTATTATGCGATATTATAGATTACGGAGGTAATGGGATGTGATAATGAGACTGAGATAATGTGGTGAGGAGTAGTTGGGTTCGGAATGTTAGAAATAGTACAATGCAATAACGAGATGAGGTTCGAGGTATAACGGTAGTAACATGTGATAATCTAGTGACTGAGTCAATAGGTATTATATACTTGTAAAGTAAGTATGTCAGTATCAGGGGTCGGTCGTGAACACATCTACGTGGGATGTGAGCATTATGTATAGTACTCGTAAGCGTTCTTAAAAGCGGTGAAGAGTAAGAGTTCTTAAAAGCGGTGAACAAGAGTACTGATACGTATTGATTGTGAACGGACGATACTCAAGCATTCTTAAAAGCTGTGAACAATAAGAGTTCTTAAAAGCGATGAACAAGAGTATTGGTGCGACCATGAACTAGTAGTTGCCTTGGGAACTATGGGTGTACAGTACGCGCAAGCGTTCTTAAAAGCGGTGAACAGTAAGAGTTCTTAAAAGCGGTGAACAAGAGTACATGGAACGTCCATAGACAAGTCGTTATATGAGATCGACGACTTAGTGTTTGCAAGAGTTCTTAAAAGCGGTGAACAATATGAGTTCTTAAAAGGGGTGAACAAGAACACTAGTATGTCGTGATGATATAATCAGTTCAGTATAGTCAGTTGGGATTGGTACAGTCAGTCTTAGAGTGGGAAGTTGATAAGAGTCGAATAACGATGAGTTTGAATAAAGGAGCAAGATATTATTAGTATCAATGTTATATATTGTTCATAACTGGAAATTACGTTATTTCTATGAGACTGTGTTAGTGTGTTCTCACTCAGCTTTCACTAAGCTGATGGTCTTTATTGCTTGGACATTCCCCGTCCAGACTACCCTATCCGTAATAATGCAGGTTATGATGATTGCCACTATCCTAAAGGGGAATATGCAGAGGGTAGCCCCACAAATGACGAGTATACCGGGGAAGATTACTACGCTGACAACTACCCTTACGCCAGCTGAAGATCTGAAGATAGTTATATCTAGTGTTTATGTTTCTGGTATTATGACCAATGTTATTAGTTTAACGAGTACTTGGACATATGTTGTCTCTAGACCTGTTGTGATCCTGCGGACCACACTCTGATATTGTAATAGATAGTTTTGAGATTTTTATATATTCAGTTCTTTACTGTTCCTGGTTATTTAGTTGGACTAGTATTGTATAGTGTGGATAATTAGTGACATTCACTAGTTATTCCCTATGGACCCAAAAAGGAAATTTATTTTTCTCTATTTTTGCTGCTCCGGGGCGTGAAATAACTAAATTTTGTTGGTGGACAATGTGGTGACTTTCAACTGTCATGGCCTACGGATCCAAAAAGGAATTTATTTTCTCTATTTTTGCTACTGTGGGGCATAACATATATGATAACATTGGGTTTAATGTTACATCAATGGATGGAGGTGCAATCACAAGCCCGGAATGGAAAATACATGTTTGAAATTAGTATATATCAGTGGTTTACTATTTTGATTCATAGAGATTATTCCAAACAGTTTTTGTAGATTATCCCCGATTGGGTTGTATTAAAATTCTTCTCAATCATTCACTTTTTTCTTTAATTCTTTCCCCCCCCCCCCCCCCCCCCTAAAACAAACAACCTACACGCGTTGTGCAGGATACATGCTTGTACTAGTATTATGTTAATGTAATAACATGTTAATTAGTTGTTGGAGACCACTTATGTGGTCTATTTGGGTACCTTTGTAAGAGCGAATTGGATACATTGCATAAATAGTATGTTAATTAGTTTCATAATATTATGCGGGACCACTTATGGGACCCATGCAGGATAGAGACAAACCTTGGAAAATGTCATAATAAATATAGAAAATGGGGTTAGTATATAAACTAAAGATGAGAGAGAAACTCATCTTCATCCTCAGCTCATAACCATATAGACCGACTCATACGACGGGGGTTTTGTTGTTTCTTTTTGTTGTTGATTCTCTGACTTAACGACTTCCATTTTCAATAAGATTACATATTCAAACTCCTGGAGGTGAGTCGAGCGTTTTGATAGCAGTTTTATTGAGTTTATTCACATTTTTTCGGTGACGCGTTTTGGGATAATATCTTATAATTTGTAGATTTTTTGTAGAATTTATACTCGGTTCTTAGTAGAGTGATAATTTCACATTTAAAAGTGATTCCTAAGAGGTGAGTGACTTTAATTGTATTTTGGATGAATTCATATTTGGGTTCAGTTGTAATGTTAAAAGCATATTTAGTTAGCTTATTTAAGCATGTTTAGCTATATTGAATAATTCATGGTGTAGAACTTACGCCGAATCGATTAGTAAGGCGTAGTTGTATGAAAGCATGATGTGATATGTAACGACCCACCTCCCCGTCTAGCAACAATATTATCCACTTTGGGTCTAAACACTAAGAAATTCCTAGGGGATTACCCATCCCTGGTACTACTCTGGCAGTAGCATGCTTAATTGTGTAGTTCTTTTGTGTTTAGCTCCCTCATGATTTTAAAAGGCCTTGTTGCATATAGAGGGGTGAATAATCCTTATAAACTAGTCTTGCAACTTCACACCAAAGAGTAACACCCGTAATTTTATTATCTATAATGTAATTTTTGGATATATGTTATTAATATTTTTTTATTTATGTAAATAAGGTTTTGAGAATGCTTTACATTGCATAGCATAAACCCTTTGATCAAAACAAAACCTCTTTATTTTAATAAACCCGAGCGCTCAAGTCCTCTGAGCGGTCGAGCTACGAGCGCTCAAGATTAGCGTGAGCGCTAAAGCCTTAAATTGGTGAAAAGACTATTTTGCCCTTGGGCCCTAAAATCTATTAATACCCAGCTATATCTCAGCATTTTACCTTTACAAAATAGAGTCTTCAGACAAAGTGAGTTCTTAGAGATAGATTTGAGAGTTCTTGGTCATACACACACATTTTCATCTTCCATGTCCTCAAGATCATCATCCAAACATGAATCTATCATCTTTATTGCACTACTAGTGACCTTTTAAGGTTCTTGAAGCTGCGATTGTTGAAATCTTGGAGTTCTCGTCAAGTTTTGGTAGTTCTAAGCTCAAGAACATCATCATCTTCACCATCCTCATTTCTTTCTCAAGTTTTCAGCATCCATTGGATTTTGATCATTGTGAGTATTACAATTCACACACTATATGTAAATATGCATGTTTAATCTGATTTACATGTTGTATGTGTGTTTTGCTTTAAGATCTTTAAGTTTTGTTTATCAAAATCATAGTTGTATTATAAACTTGCAAACTTCTGGAAATCTGCTAAACCCGTGCGCTCGAGCTTGACAGTGCTTTGAAATTCCTTATTTTCATGGTATATGTGCTATACCACGAGCCTTGTTAGTTGTATCTTGAGCTGTATATGATGAACAAGCAGATGTATATTTTTCTCATATTTCCAGAGTTATGCTATAAGCTTGTTTAGTGGTACCATTTGATAATTTGCAAAGAGAACAATTGATTCATTCTTTTTATGTTGATTCTTCTAACATGTTGATTCTATATTTGTGTTGGATTATTGTTATGATCAGTTTTGTGACGATTAATAGAAACGTGTCGAGTCGAATCATTAACGATGTAATGAAAAGTTAAGCGTAAATAATAAACTTAAAAAAGACATGTGTGCTAACAAACGTGTGAGACATGGTTGTGTTGCATCGTTGTGTTGTAAGACCTCAACAGTTGTTCTGTGTATGGTTTGCATTGTTATGCAACTGTATCGGTTTTGTCGTCAGTGTGTTGTATGGAATCGAAAGTCTGGATCATGTTATGTTATGTGTGTTGTTAAGTTAGAGCCAATTATGGGCTAGGCGATCGAGTTAGAGCCAATTGTGGGCTAGGTGATTGAGTATGGCCAAATGTGGGTAGGCAATTGTATTGAGGTCGAATCAGGCATGATTACGATGTATCGTGTGTCGTGTGTGATGGAAGCTAGTACCTTCAGTTCAATGTTGTTGTGGGCGGAAGCTAGCACTGCCGGTGTTGTAGTCATGGATTGACAGAAGCTAGTACTATCAGTTGTGAGTTGTTGGAACGATGGATTCGTGCTTGTTGCATTGCATTGTGTGGTTGCATAATCGATAAGAATGTCAGATTTGGGTAAGGACTTATATAACATCTTGATAACCTCCAAGTGATAAAATAATGGTGTATATGAATATATTGTGTGTGCTTTGTAGTATTTCACTCAGCTTTCAGCTGATGGCGTGTGGTCCTGGACATTCGTGTCCAGCTACTGTAGTTCCAAGTGTTGGAGAGGCTATTTCACAGGACGTGTACTATGGAGATGAGGATGTGGACGAGGAAGGCTGGGGCTTTGCCAACTGAAGAAGAATTCGTGATGAAACCATTCAGTTCCCTTTGGGAATCTTTATTGACTATCTTTATGTTGTTGCTGTTATCGGCCATTTGGCCTAATACTTCTGTTTCTTTTGTATTTGGATATCTATTATCTGTAATAGTTAAGCATGTATAATGGAGATTGTAAGACTCTGATATTGCTTCCGTTGAACTTAGAATATTTTCGCTGCTATTACTACTCTGATATTTGATTTAAATTGATGTTTGGACAATCATATGATCTGTAACCTGTTATGAGCCTACGGGTCCGATAAGGAAGCTTACTTCCCTTAATTATCGCTACGCTGGGGCATGACACAAGCCCCCACACCTGACCTCACTGTTAGGAAACTGCGTTCCGAGAATCCGTTGACAGCGCGTATAAGTTGGTACTGCAAAAATTACGTGAAAACTACAATAACCCTATAAAGGCGGAACTAGGGTTACCTTAAACTGCTAAAACGGATTGCTGTAGTAGATGAATCGAGAACACAGGCTCGATAACAGCTCACGATCTTCTACCGTATTCCTTTGCTGACAGACTATCGAACTGAGTGTGGACTCCTTCGAAATCCTTTATGTTTTTGTTCTCTCTTTTTACACTCTCTTTTCTATTCCGAGTTATAATGCTCTTGATGGAAAAATACAAACTGAGGAGAGAACCAAAGCAGCATATATATAGGCTACGATAGGGACCATAAGAAGTCAATAAGGAATAGGCTTCCTCATGGAATTAGGAAACCCTAATTCGAACTGAATCAGATTCCTATTTCCATAAATTATAATTCATACCACTAAAGAATTATAATTGCACTCCTACCCTTATCTCAAAAATATATTTCAAGCTCCATGTTATTGAATGCTTATTATCTCCCCATGTTAAGATTACATATATCCATTAATTAAATATAATTACTGACAATCATATTTAATTAACCTCTTAAAATTCCTTGAGATCCTCTGCTTAACTTATCTGATATGTCGGATACAAAATTCACCTGCAGGGTTTGACATAATCAAAACTTATAAGCTTTCTCAAGGGGATATCATCAATCCCAAAATTGAGATATGGATTCCATCATTAATTAATATCCACCACACAATTAATATTGTCACCCAATCCAATGAGATATTGACCCATTTAAGGATCTCACATTTTTAGGGATCAAAGTGTAAATATCAAATGCACGTGTCTATAAATTAACTTAGGATTTAGAGCATAAGCACTCATAATAGTCATGAGGTATTAATTATCTTATAAGTCAGTATAAAGATAATTACCCCAAGTCGGTACCGTTTAATACACAAAGTGTACCAGCATGGTGAGTTGAAACTATACCGTTTCCCGCAATCAAGACAAACCTACTACAACACCATGCTGCAGTCCTACTGATGGTGTGTCCAATACATCTAAGATTGTAAACCAAAATCTTACATTCTACAAGATCCGATGGTCTGATCTTCTGTGTGTAAGCCAAACTCTACCCACCAAACCACCTACTATGTAGAATGAAAGACACACATGCATAATATTAAATTAACAATATAATACAAATATTGCTCACACAGATTCTCATAAAAATGGATTAACTGATTTTATTAAATGAATAATAAATCAACTACATAAAGCATGGCTTTTAGTATATATCCTTAACAATCTCCTACTTAGACTCAAAGCCATGATGCGACACTCCTCACTCCTGTCCCTTCTACATGACTATCAAAAGTCTTGGCTGGTAAGCCCTTGGTGAAAGGATCTGCCAGGTTATTTGTTGATGCTATCTTGGTCACTTCAACATCACCTTTTTGCACGATCTCTCGTATTAGGTGATACTTAAGCTCAATGTGTTTTACCTTCTTATGTGCCCTAGATTCCTTTGAGTTAGCAACCGCTCTACTATTATTGCAATAAAGGGTAATAGACGATTGTACCACATGTACTACTCTTAGGTCCATAAGGAAGTTTCTGAGCCAAACGGCCTCCTTAGCAGCTTCCAAAGCAGCCACATACTCGGCTTCCATGGTGGAATTAGCAATACACGACTGCTTGATACTCCTCCAACTAATGGCTCCACCTCCTAGGGTAAACACATATCTTGAGGTAGACTTTCTGGAATCCCTATCTGACATGAAATTAGAATTTGTGTACCCAATGGGTACAAGACTATCTGCTTGGTAAACTAACATATAGTCTCGAGTACTTTTTAGGTACTTGAGAATATTTTTTTTTACCGCAGTCCAATGTTCTTGCCCTGGATTGGACTGATATCTACTAACCATGCCAACAGCAAAGCAGATGTCAGGTCTAGTACATAGCATAGCATACATTAGGCTTCCTACTGCTGAGGCATAAGGAACTGCCTTCATCTTCTCTATCTCATCAGGTGTCTTAGGACACTAATCCGTAGATAGAGTAATTCTACGTCTGAAGGGAAGGAATCCATTCTTGGAATCTTGTATGCTAAACCTTGCAAGAATATTATTAATATAAGTGCCTTATAACAAGTCCAACATCCTATTCTTGCGATCTCGCATAAGCTTGATCCCTAGGATGTGACCGGCTTCTCCCAAGTTCTTCATATCGAATTGATTTGACAACCATACCCTTACAGAAGATAATACCCCTACATCATTTCCGATTAGCAAGATATCATCCACATATAGTACTAAGAACACCACCACGCTTCCATCATGTTTCTTGTGCATACAAGATTCATCCGCACATTGATCAAAACCAAAAGACTTGATTGCTTGATCAAAGCGGATATTCCAAGACCTAGATGCTTGCTTAAGTCCATAAATGGACTTCTTAAGCTTGCACAACATGTGTTCTTGGCCCTTCGCAATGAACCCGTCTGGTTGCATTATATAGATGCACTCGTCAAGATTCCCATTAAGAAATGCTGTCTTGACATCCATTTGCCAAATTTCATAATCGAAATGTGTAGCAATGGATAAGAGAATCCGGATAGACTTTAGCATGGCCACCGGCGAAAAGGTTTCCTCATAATCGATTCCCTCTTTTTGAGTGAACCCTTTCGCAACAAGCCTTGCTTTAAAGGTTTCCACCTTACCATCTGCTCCTCTCTTCTTCTTATAGATCCACTTACATCTTTATCTTGGAGTGTTTCATTGTAGTTACAGGGATCGGTACCTTGTTCATCAAGGACCCGGTCATAAGACTCTCCCAAGAACATATACCGGTCAGGTTGAATAATAACCCTCCCACTACGATGAGGCACAACACGTGTCTGTGTATCACTGATATTTCGTTGTGAAGATTCTGAACCTAATACACCATTATCTGCACGTTGTACTGGTTCAGGAACCTGCGTGTTAATGGTTGGTTCAAAATCTACACGAGTTTCGATAATCCTCCCACTACGACGCGGTAATGGAATATCGATAACTCTGTCTTGTAATGTTTCTTCTCGTACCGATGGTATCGAAGAAGTATGTGTGGGAGTCTCTCCTCCCATTTCCTCTAGAACAATACGGCTTCTGGGCTTGTGGTCCATAACACAGTCCTCTTCTAAGAATGTGGCATTGGTGCTAACAATAACCTTCTCATCCTTAGGACTATAAAACAAACCACCTTTATTTCCTCTTGGATACCCAACAAAGAAACATACTTCTGTTCTTAATTCTAACTTTTCTGTGTTCCCTTTCAGCACATGTGCTGGACTACCCCAGACCCGAACATGTCGCAGACTAGGCTTTTGCCTAGTCCACAATTCCGTGGGAGTAGTAGGTACTGACTTAGATGGTACCAAGTTTAGAATGTATGCAGTTGTCTCTAATGCGTGTCCCCAAAAGGAAATTGGTAAATCCGAATAACTCATCATAGATCTTACCATGTCCATGAGTGCCATGTTCCTTCTTTCTGCTACACCGTTCTGCTAAGGCATATGGGGTGCAGTCAACTGGGATGTAATCCCTTGCTCCAATAAGTATTCCCTAAACTCTCCCAAGAGGTACTCTCCACCACGATCAGATCGTAGTGTCTTGATACATTTACCTAGACTCTTCTCCGTTTCAGCCTTGAAGTCTTTGAATTTGTCAAAGCATTCAGACTTACACCGCATCAAATAAATGTAACCATACCTTGAGTAATCATCGATGAAAGTGACAAAGTACTCAAATCCCCCTCTTGCTTGGACAGTCATAGACGCAAATCAGAGTGAACCAGTTCCAACGGCTTTTTTGCTCTATAGCCCTTGGCCGAGAACGGCCTATTGGTCATTTTACCTTCCAAGCAGGATTCAAAGACTGGAAGTGCCTCCACTTCTAATGAGCTTAATGGCCCATTTTGAACCAGTCTTTGAATCCTTTTCAAATTAATATGACCAAGGAATAAGTGCCAAAGATGCGTTTGGTTCATCTCGAAGGTTCTTTTCTCTTAAATGGCAAACTATTTATGTTATTCAATTCATTAAGTTGTAGTATAGGAGAGACGTGATTCATAATATAAAGATCATCCACCAATTGACCAGAACAAATAAAATGTTATTTTCTTTAATAACTACTACTTTATTAAAATGAACTGAATATCCATTCTTTACTAAACTAGAAACTGAAACTAAATTTCTTCTAATAGAAGGTACATATGGCAATTTCTTCATATTAAAATCCTATCTCTACCAAAACTAAGACGTAGATCTCCTACTGCAACTGCTACTACTCTCGTAGCATTTTCCATATATAAACAAATCTCTTCATCACTGAGCTGCCTGGTTCCCTGGAACCCCTACAAAGAATTGCATACATGATCAGTGGCTCCCGTATCTACACACCAGGTATCGGTAGATTGGACCGCTAAACACGATTCAACAACTAGTAAATGAGATTTACCTTGATTGTTCTGTCTGGCGAGATAAATCGGACATTGCTTCTTCCAGTTTCCTAGCTGCTTGCAAACAAAACATTTGCCTTTAGGCTTTCCCGGTTGTCCTCTTGGCCTTTGGATTGGTGGAGGACCCACGGCCTTTGTTTGAGCCTTTTTCATTTTCTTCTTGCCTTTCGGCTTTGAAGCAGAACCTTTCTCAAACACAAGAGCACTCCCTGACTTTCTGTTGAGACCCTCAGCTGCCTGGAGTTCTTTAAGCAGCTCCGCCAAGGTATATTTTAATTTATTCGTGTTGTAATTGAGGCGGAATTGCTTAAAAGACTTTGGCAGTGACTGGAGTACGATATCGAACTGGGTTTCCCCATCGATTTCAGCTCCAGGGATCTCTAGTTCATTAAGAAGAGATATCATCTTAAGAACATGATCCCTTACAGGCGTCCCCTCAGCCATACTTGTGTTCATCAAGTCTTTCATGGCAACCTGCCTAGCAGCACGACTTTGATCCCCGAACATCTCTCGGAGGCTCTCCATCATGTCATAGGCGCTGGCCATTGACTGATGCTGATGTTGCAGCACATTTGACATGATGCCAAAATGTAACACCGCGCCATCTCATCAGCCTTGACTCATTTCTTGTGAGCCTAAGTTTCCTCAGCGGTTGCCCCCTCACCAGGTTGCTCAGGACATTTTTGAGTAAGCACAAACTTGTACTCTTCAGCAGTTAACACAATATCCAATTTCCTTTTCTACTCTATATAGTTTGGTCCAGTAAGTTTGTTTTCTTTAAGTATAACAACGAGTGGATTGAAAGAACCCATTTAAAAACCTGAGAATCACATAATATAAATAATGACATTTGGGCAAAAAATTACTATGGATTCGAGTTAAAAATATTGGTTCCCTCTACCATATTTGAAAAGAATCCGCCAGTAACCTGATACACCGTGATAGTATGACTCGATGGGAAGCCATATACTATCCATCATTTGTTCAGATAGGCAATTGCCTTTTAATTTTACTATCCAGGCAATGTACCTTGCCTAGTAAAATTAAACTACTGACTTGCTTTGATCCTATAAATAACAATAGTGACTCAGATGGGAAGATATTATTATTTATAGCTAAGTGTATACCATCACTTAATTCTAGGTCAAGAGTTCCGTGAGGAACACCTCTGATGGAGAGGTGGCCCACACTAACAATCACCCAAAACATTCTTTTAAAGAAGTTTGTATTGATGATTCCATGATCAACTACATCCGATGGGGAGGATGACACTAGAGCCATCACACAAAATTAATCATATCATCTACAAACCAGTGATGGAGACCATGGGATTTATACTTGATAAATTCCCTCTCCCACTTAGAATTTTTAAAAAATTTGAGGGTTATAATTTTTAGAAATTTTTTTAATTTAATTAATAAAAAATAATGGAATACTTGACAAGGATTAATTCATCCTTACTTGTCAAACCCACATGTGTAGATAATAAAATTATTCTATTCTCATGATTTTAGAAAATAAGTACTTATGTTTTCAAATTTTGGAATTAGTTTTGTTTATAAATACACATGCAGTTGTTCATCATTTTAAATTAATATAAATTAAACATGCAGCTAGACATCTGAACTAGGTCTAGAAACAATTATCCATGTTGTCCTATTCATTAAACATGAAACAATAATAATCATTCAATCACACATAAATAAGGAAACCACAATAAAATAGGAATCCCACTATTATGGTCAAGCAACAACTCTTGTGAAAAGTCTTCATTGAACCCGATTAGCTCTATGTCGCCACTACGCACGGGGGTCGAGCTGCCCGGTCAGATCGCAGGGATCGAGCTATCCGATTTACCATCAGCAACTGCCTTCCAGAACTGTTTTCTGAAACAACCTTCTGAAACAGCCTTCTGAAATAGCCTTCTGAAACTGCTTCCAGATTGCTTTCTGAAACTACTTGTAAACTGTCTTCACGAACTGTCTTCATGGATATACTTGAGATATTTTACATAAACCCTATGCCTCCATGAAGGAGTTCAAATGCTATTTCTTTGCAGTAAATTAATCACACATCAATCAAGTGTGGGATCCAATACACACAAATCCTATGCCTCCATAAAGGAGTTCACATGCTATATTAAAACAACAATATTAACCACGGATAAAACCATCGGGGGATCCAATCACACAAAATCAGTGACCATAATAATGGAATAAGAACGCTACAAAATAAGGGTTAGTACAGTTCTACGTTCTACCCATCCATCAAAGCACGCATAAGATCTGTTTTACTGGACAACATGGTTGCATCCAACTCATACGCAGAATCAACGTTGCTCTGATACCACTATTAGGAAACTGCGTTCCGAGAATCTGTTGACAGCGCGTATAAGTTGGTACTGCAAAAATTACGTGAAAACTACAATAACCCTATAAGGGTGGAACTATGGTTACCTTAAACTGCTAAAATGGATTATTGTAGTAGACAAATCGAGAACACGGGCTCGATAACAGCTCACGATCTTCTACCGTATTCCTTTGCTGCCAGAATATCGAACTGAGTGTGGGCTCCTCCAAAATCCTTTATGTTTCTGCTCTCTCTTTTTACGCTCTCTTTTCTATTCCGAGTTATAATGCTCTTGATGGAAAAATGCAAACTGAGGAGAGAGCCAAAGCAGCATATATATAGGCTACGATAGGGACCATAAGAAGTCAATAAGGAATAGGCTTCCTTATGGAATTAGGAAACCTTAATTTGAACTGAATCAGATTCCTATTTCCATAGATTATAATTCATACCACTAAAGAATTATAATTGCACTCCTACCCTTATCTCAAAAATATATTTCGAGCTCCATGTTATTAAATGCTTATTATCTCCCCATGTTAAGATTACAGATATCCAGTAATTAAATATTATTACTGACAATCATATTTAATTAACCTCTTAAAATTCCTTGAGATCCTTTGCTTAACTTATCTGATATGTCGGATACAAAATCCACCTACAGGGTTTGACATAATCAAAACTTATAAGCTTTCTCAAGGGGATATCATCAATCCCAAAATTGAGACATGGATTCCATCATTAATTAATATCCACCACACAATTAATATTGTCACCCAATCCAATGAGATATTGACCCATTTAAGGATCTCACCTTTTCAGGGATCAAAGTGTAAATATCAAATGTACGTGTCTATAAATTAATTTAGGATTTAGAGCCTAAGCACTCATAATAGTCATGAGGTATTAATTATCTTATAAGTCATTATAAAGATAATTACCCCAAGTCGGTTCCGTTTAATGCACAAAGTGTACCAGCATGGTGAGTTGAAACTATACCGTTTTTCGCAGTCAAGACAAACCTACTACAACACCATGCTGCAGTCCTACAAATGGTGTGTCCAATCCATCTAAGACTGTAAATCAAAATCTTACATTCTACAAGATCCGATGGTCTGATCTTCCGTGTGTAAGTCGAACTCTACACACCAAACCACCTACTATGTAGAATGAAAGATACAAATGCATAATATTAAATAAACAATATAATACAAATATTGCCCACACAAATTCTCATAAAAATAGATTAACTGGTTTTATTAAATGAATAATAAATCAACTACATAAAGCATGACTTTTAGTATATATCCCTAACACTTACCTCATCTGTCTTGGCCTTCTTGCCTCAGTAATATTTGTTCTTGATCATCACAATCTACCCTCCTTAATGGCCACAAATCCTCGTGTGGGACCTATCCCCATACTTCCGGTTGGGTTTCTACTCTGATACCATTTGTAACGACCCACCTTTCTTTCTAGAAACAATATTGTCTGCTTTGGGTCTAAACATAAAGAACTTTCTAGGGGGCCACCCATCCCTGGTACTGCTCTGGTAGCAGCACGCTTAACTGTGGAGTTCTTTCGTGTTTAACTCCCTCATGGTTTTTAAAATGCCTTGCTGTATATAGAGGGGTGATTAATTCTAATAAACTAGTTCAGGAACTTCACCCCAGGTGATGTGAGACAAACCCTCACACCTGACCTCACTTCATCCGTCTTGGCCTTCCTGCCTTAAGACTATTTGTTCTTGGTCATCATATGATATTTTATATGAGTATGTTGAGTTGCCTATTTGAGTTGAAATAGTACTTGTATTGAACGAGCCACTATGAGTTGTGATTATGCCGCTAAAGGCATTGGGAATCGCACATCTAAAGGAAGTGGCATGGATCCCAACTAATCACGTGGACTTATTGGTGGAGTCACGGGTTGTTGCTCTGAAGACTATGATTTTCTGTGACATGATAAAATTGAGCATGTAGATATTCACGTGCATAATTACTATCATTCACTAAGCATATAGCTTATTTATTGTAGCTGTTATTGAATAACCATTGTAGGTAATCATGGTGAGGCACTGGAGAAGTGAGGCGAGAATAGGAAGGCGCGTAGACTTGTTTATGTTATAGCTTTTATGTTTATAGTTCCATGTTTAAAGCTTAGAGTTATTATATTCTTGTATTCGGTTTTTAATCCGAGTTATAGCTATGTCGTGAATTGAAGCTCAAGACATACGTTGCGGTTATGTTTTTAAACCTAAGTTATTAACCGAATTCATAGCTCATGTAATAGTTAACACAAGAAATTAACACAAGTTACAAGCCAATACTTCAAAATATAATTTAGAGGATTTACCGCCCTTATGAAAAGGCCAAAGTAATCCTGTGATGTTTAATCACAAATCCGTTTAAAGAAAGTTCTCACTACATAACACTAAACCAAATAAATGGTGCTCTGCCAAATGCTACATAGCATATGATTTATCCATCCCGATTCTTATCCTATTTGATCCTGCCTTGTTTTATCCGATTCTTATATTTGGCATGCCAGACGTGGCCTGTCTGTCAAAGGTTAGAAAGACCAATTGGAACTGGTAACATTAGAAAGGGTAAATATCACTAACCTCCCCTGAGATATGTCAATATATTAGAGACCTCCCATTTGTTTTTGAAAATATCAATAACCTCCCCTGCGAATAGAGGTGTCATCAATCGGTCGGGTTTGGTCCAATTTTTAAGCAAACCGTTCAGTTTTGGTTCAATTCAAATTGGTGTATTTTTTGGTTTGGTTCGTTTCTACACTGATAGAAAGTTTTAAAAACTGACCGAAAGATTAAACTGATTGGTTCGGTCGATGTGTCGCTTTTCTTGACACCCCTACTTGCCAATGATGATGCATTAAGGGTGTTAATTGGATTTATTAAATTACTATTATACCCCTTATATTTAAATACTGAATTTCATTGGTAAAAAAATTGGAGATGACTTGAGAAGCCAAATATATTTACTTTTTGGGTTCAGAATTCAGTTAGAAACTCATTTCCATTCATTTTTCTTCTCCCAACCTAATGCCCCGATAGCAATAAACATGAGTTATCCACATAGAGATATATATCCCTACCACATGTGTATTGTAAAAGAGCTAAATTTTGAGTGGAAGAGTTTTGAGCAGAGAGAATAGCCTATGATGACAACAACGGACGGTGTGGAGACGAACGCCGATGGAGATGAAGAGAGTTGGCGAACATAAATTGATCATGACAAAAGGATTATTGCCGTGATCTCTTCTCGCTTCTCTTAATAATAAGTCCGATTCTCACTCTCTACTAGATTTCTTCCTCGATAGATCGTGGTGGAAACATACCCTACTCCCCAAAATGTACTCTAACCCTAATCCTAAACCTATCCCTAGAAATTGAAATGAGCTCTAACCTTGTAGTGGGTGTGCTCGGTGTCTAGTCGCCGACTCTTTCCTCTCGATCCCATCTACATCCCTTTGATAAACTTTAATTATGCTGAATTCATCCAACAGTTTGTGAATCCAAATGAGTTCGATTTTAATGGTTGCAGCTAGGGATGTATACGAGCCGAGACGTTCAACAAGCCTTTGCGAACATATTCGGCTCGGCTCGGCTCGGCTCGTTTAATAAACAAGCCAAGTTTAAGCCTAGATTTGACGAGCCAAGCTCAACACGAGCTCAGCTCGATAGAGATGTAAACACGTTTGAATAGGGCTCGTTAGTAGGCCCATGATAAAGCTCGTAAATAGTCTTGATAAAACTGACCTCTTTATATATATCTATTATAAAGCTAGGGTAAATTACCTTTTACCCCCTGTGGTTTGCTCACGTGACACATAATCCCCCTGTAGTTTAGAATGCTACACATTATCCCCTTGAACTTCGACGCAAACTGACACAGTTACATTTCTAACGGCCATATGCGGAATGACAAAAGTGCCGTTCTTAGCATTACTAAGAGAGCATCATAAACCAAACCTATATTAGATTTTATCAAAAACAAATTGGGGGCTAGGGTTTCTCCAATGGTGACTGAAGAAGACGATCAAAGAACTCGAAGGTAGAATGGATTCGATTGGAGGTAGGGTTTGAAGACAAGAAGATCGAAGCTAGGGTATTCAGAGTGGATTTGAATCACACTCGAAGCTAGGGATTCGAATCACACTGAGACAATGGTATGTTTCCCCAAAAAAACTTAAATGAAAAAATTGTCAATAATCCTAATTAAAAAACTGCACCATAACCAGATATCATAACGTCAAATTATCCAATCTAACAAATAAGTACCATTGACCCACTTTCACTTCAGAATTTGAAGCATGTTTAACCATTAAACAGCATTTGCAAATGCACAATCCATTGTTAGGAATCAACCGAAGAAAATCTCAGAAACTCAACAAATGAACAAAAATGAACAAATAGCTTGAAGTGCAGAAGAGGTATAATTAAGCCCAAAAAAGGAAAACAAATGACAAATATAACAAATTGATGCATAATACAATGCAAAGGCAATTACAGATTGCAAAATCTAAGAAACTTTTCTTCTTAGTTGGCCAAAAGCTACATAGGAAAAAGAAAAAGAAAATAAATTTTCATTGGCAAACTTCATTATTGATGTGGGAAGATGAAGAGTTGGACATAAAACAGAGAACACTTATAAATGAATCGACCATTTGGCTTCCAAATTGAACCCTTCCATTGAGTAGTACCCATTCTCTGATCCCACTCTCTCTCTCTCTCTCTCTCTCTCTCTCTCTCCAACCTATAAATGACCTTTGTACCGTCTACTTACTGAGCAACTGAATCAAAAATCACGCATTTGAAGTGAATCCATATGAAAGAACAAACGCATGGACAACATTATATGTAGTACATGCTCTGTTCTGGTTCATAGCAGAGACCCATCCCCCAAATCACACACCGAGATCAATAAATCACCCATTTTCTCTCTCTCTCTCTCTCTCTCTCTCTCTCTCTACAAACTATAAATGAACTATTACCTCTACTTTACTGAGTATCAAATTCAAACCTGCTCTGTTTTTCTTTCATGGGCTTGAGATTTCGGAGGTGTGTGAGAGAGCTATAAGGCTGACAAGATGAGGGCAATTTGGTCATTAAATCAAAGAGTTTTGGCACCCAACTTGCCGCTGCTTTCCCTTACACAAGTTTCAGCAATTTCTGTTAATTTTGACATAAAATGTAATTGTGGCAGTTTGCCCCCAAGTTCAGGGGGTATGTGTAGCATTTCAAACTTCAGGAATCAGGGGGGTTATGTGTCACATGAGCAAATCATGTGGGATAAAAAGTAATTTATCCATAAAACTATATAATTTTGAAGGGTTCATGAAAAAGCTCGTGAATAGGCTTGATAAGAACTTGTATACATAATCTCTCTCTACATCTATTATTTTAAAACTATTATACTTTTAGAAAGCTCATTAAAATAGCTCGCAGTCAAGCTTGAAATTAAGACTCTTTTAATAAACAAGTCAAACTCAAGGCTGAATTTTAATAAACAAGACAAACTAAAATATGCCTAAGCTAAGCTCGAGTAGACTCATATATACCCCCTAGTTATATACATATTTGTACATATCATAAAGGCACTTTTCTCAATTGGAGATACCTAATATAAAGGGGTTTAAGCTAGCTTGTGAGATTATTCTACTTCCGGTAGAGATCATATTTTGATATAAAACGAGATTTTTAATATTATTCAAATTGCAAAGGATCGCTGACATATTAACATACTTCAAGAGAGTTCAGTGATATATACCCTACTAGAAAATCTTTTCTCACCATTCAATAATTAAGCCCAATACTAACAACAGATTCCACATCTTATTTAGTTCCAATCTGTATGGATAAGCACAAGCATCCCCAGTTTGATGACACGATTAGACAAAATACAGCAACATACAAAAGGTAACACAAATCATACTTTAACAGTTGATCTATAGGAATTTGATCTTCCGGCGAAAACATTCATGAAGTAGAGAGCAAAACAAACATACAACCAGCGGATTCCCCGTGATCACTCAATCACAAATAGGTTCAAAGCAAGTTTCTCTCTCTCTACAAGCCACCAAGCCAGAGAAAATAGCTATCATAGGTGTGCTTTATTGTTTCCACATTCAAAAACACGCTTATTTGGTCCACCAAACGAGAAAGTCCTTCCGCCTGTTGATCTTCTTCTGCAGCTGGAGAAGTCCGTAAAGCAGAGCCTCGGCGGTGGGTGGGCAACCCGGAACGTAAATGTCAACTGGTACGATCCTGTCACAACCCCTAACTACAGAGTATGAGTAATGGTAGTATCCACCACCGTTTGCACAACTTCCCATAGAGATGACCCATCTGGGCTCGGGCATTTGATCGTAGACCCTGCAAGATAGTTTCAGTGTGATAAGTCATTCGATTTTACCTATCATAATAATCCATATAATTGGGAAGAAAGCTTAGGCCTAAAAGCAAAATAAACTATTACGTCAACCAAGCTCAATGTGTTACTTTCTGTATCCTCTGAGCCCAACATCGTTAAATCAAAACAACAAATTCTGAAGTGCAAACACGTCCAACGAAGCCAAATGCAGACAATAAAATTGATCAAGATAGAAGTCATAACATTCCACCACAGGGGAAGTCCATAATCCATATTTATTTTGGGAAGGTTCAAAGTTGAACCTTTTTGTGAAAATAAAAGTTACTACTAATTAAATCATCAACAGCCTAAAAAAATAACATAAAACAGTATACAGTGAATGCAGCCAAAATGACCCTGTTCTGCATAACTCTAAACAGCAATCAAGGATACTGTACTCCGGAAAAGGTTAAAAGGCCTTTAAGGGTATGTTTGGAATGATAACTTGTGAATGCATTTCTACCAATTGCAATTGCATAATCATGTTCACTAGCAACTTATTTTAAAGATGCATTCTAATAGAACTTTTACTTTTTCACAAAAGCAAGTCTTACTTGCTTCTGCTTTTAAGCTGGAGATGGTGTTTTGCACATGACGACTTGAGTTGGGAGTTGATGGAAACCCATGCTCCTCAACTTCTACAGCAAATTAATGTCACTCTATAGTGTTTCTAATCTATCTCTATCTATATTCTTCTCTCAGTTTATGTCTCTCTACATATAACATATATGAAAATTGGTACATGTATACTTTTGAAACAAAAGTCACTTTCATACCAAACGGAGCATAACTTCCCATTTTCAGAAGCCCCACTGTTTTGTGACTTTTGTCTACTCCCTTGTTCCCTAAGAAGTGTTGTCTACCACCTAAAATCCCATAAACAGTGACCAGTTTTAGGACAAGTATTTCACTCATTATTGCAAGGAAATCAGTGTTCTTAACAGAAAACTAGTTTGACCAGTCCAAGCATACCTACCAGCAAAACACATTTAAACTAGGTGAAGAACTCACTCTCTCTTATTTAGCAGAAGCATGGGCTGCACTGAAGTGAGTACAATGGCACACAGACAAGAGACATACTAAAATTCTGCCTGTCAGAATACACACCATTCCTTTTGGATATAATTACACTGACAAAAGACACTAGCCTCGACTGATTACAAAACCACTTAAACCAACACCATCTACTTCTCAGGGAAATCAACAATCAATACACAGACAAAGATTTTGCAAGCAAAAACATTCACATCATTCTTTATGTAAAAAGGACGAGCCAGACCGCACTCGATGTAACAACTCTTGTAGCACCATAGCCTCAATTGATTTCAGAATCACTCAACCAACATTAAAGCCACCCCTCAAAACCAACAATTGGCAACATTATTCCTACAAATTTTTTTGCAACTATCAACTTCACCTGCTGCTCAAGCAGACCTATCCAAGAGCTATAGCACTAATGACCAGAGAGGGACGAGGGAGGGTAATCTGAATATCAGCCAAACCTCCATTACATCGCCTATAATATCTAAATACTCACATTTGTCACCTTTGTTCCACCACCATTGTTGCCATGGTTTCCCATTGTAAATCAACTATTAGACATAAAGCGAAATACACAAACCAATTCAAAATAGCAGCCTGTTTCACAGTCAGACAACAATCATAATACAACTGTCAACATGCGGTAAAAGCCTAAGAGAAGTGGGCCTACACTTTTTTGCAGAAGAACATTTATATAACATGAAGAAAATGGTTTTTCTCAATGGAGTATTGAGCCGACCTAAAATATTTGGAAAAATAAATGCAGGCGAACATACATCGACAGCTTGCACCGACTTTGCACCAAGATGTATATAGCACAACAAAGAAGTATAAACTACATTCATAGTGGATATTATCATATTAGAGATGAAAAAGGAGCCTGAGAAACAGTTGCATACCTAGAAGTGATTTTATAAGCAAACATGAGAGTTACTTCAAATAAGTGGGTTGAAAATGGTTCACATATAATCACAGCCGCAGGTCCTAGGGTTTTAAAGGTGTAATCACCTGGTTTGAGGCTATCTCTATTCACTCTGTTTCATTCATTCACTTTGGTCGGTTGTTTATCAGATTGTTAACAAAATTCAAAGTTCAATCTCTTTTGCTAGCTTTAGTAGATTTCCAAACAAACCCTTCAAAAAACTACCATCTCTCTCTCTCTCTCTCTCTCTCACACACACACACACACACAGACTTACTTTTTGACTCATGGCGTCACATGCTTCTTGGATTTTTATTGAATTTATTATTATATTAATATGAATTTATTGGGTATACTCACTAATACACACAAACACACACACGCGCGCACATATACATATATATATATATGTGTGTGTGTGTGTGTGTGTATAGATACTAGATATATCGTATTGACGAAAATGAGTTGTGCTCCTTCAGGTTCAAAAATGGAGATGAAAGGCAAAATTCCAGATTCTCCAGGTTAGTTGAATGGGCTCGTGGGCGTGCCCAACCCAACCCAACCGAACCGCCCATTTATAACCCAATCCATTTACAACTCAACTCAAATATACCCAAACCCACCCATTTGCCTGGTCTAGTTGCGACCAATCAACTACTCTAAAAGCTCAACTGCTCAAGCAAAAAAGAAAGAGGTGTAACTTATCTACAACGTCTATAATATCAAGAAAGGCAAAAATTGGTGGGCAAAAAAATGAAAAAAAAAAAAAAAAAGAAGCAGAAGAAGAAGCAATTTCAATATTTGTGTAATTTCTAACAGTGCATATATCAATCCACCCAACTTAAGTCTTGAGACCAAGATTGCCAAAAATTTCACTACTCTTTCATGACAGTCAAAATGATGTACGTGTGCAAAATATGATTTACACCAGGTAATCAAAAGACATGCTACAAAAACCAAAGAACATTCTTTGACAGCACATACGGGGTTGCCTGCCACCCCTCTTTGTAACATTTTTAGCTAACCAAAAAAAAAAAAAAAAAGGGGAACGTGGAGAATATGATGTGGTTTGACCACAGCAAAGCACAATGGGCTATTTTATTACTGGATTAATTCCTCATACATACACAAAATATAGGAAGTCATGGCCTAGCTAAGATGAATAACGCAAGACGGACAAGGAAAAACACCATGAAAGGAAAATATTAGAGGAGATCTCGATTCTCGGTAAGCAATAGAACTATCTGTAATAGAGGAACTTGGTGGATCCTATCACAATTAATTCTCGGCGGACTCTAAAATCTCCAGTCTCCAAAAAAATTCTAATAAATCCATGACAACTTTATTCCCGAGCCACAAGTCCCAAATTAACTCATTAGAGATCCGGATTGTGCTCAATTTACCTACAACTTTTCTTTTAAAGATCCTGAAGGATCACAAGATTGCAATCAACAAGAGCAATTAAAGTTTATTACAAATTGCCTTTTCAAGTTTCAACCCATTTGGCGTGTGCTATATTTTAGTACTTCCCCCATCCTTCTAATATCTCCTTGGCTACGTTAGTCATGCTCTTTGAGCCGTTATTACTGTTTTGCAGACACTAATTCCCCACTCTCCAAAATGGTGGATGACAGCCTCCGTTTTCCATCAATCAGGGTAAGTTCTCCACTTATAGAGTTTTAAAAAGTTCTCAACACACGCAGTCTTATCCATCAGCACCTAAAGACAGAGAGAAACATACCCAAAATTTTTGCCCACACAAATAAATTGTCCATACAGCATTCAAGTTTTACATTGTAAGTCCACCAAAATGATTTTATTTGTAGCCTTCATCCTTGGAACCTAAAAGTTATAATTTTAATTTTTAATCTAGATCACCTGAGCTATACAATGTTTCCAATACTGCCTAAATCTGCCTGAACCAGCATCATGAAAAATAATCGGCGTACCTACGGTTTTTATTTATTTTTTATTTCATTTTATTTACCAAGATCATCTGAGCTGAAAAATGTTTCAAATCATACTGCCTAAGTCTCTATAAACTTCCAACATGAAAAATAATCAGCTTCAAATTTTACACTATTCATCACTTAAAGCCAGAGAAATGGAACAATGACCTAACAAAACCTAATACACCTATTCAGTAAAACTGTAAAAGTCAGCTAAAACTATTAAATTCTATCTGTATCAATATCTACAACAATCCCAGGGAGCTCAACAAATTCTCATAAAACTAGACAAAACCTCAACAATTAGGAAATAGCTAAATTTCCTAAAAAATGAGAGCAAAAATCCAAAAAAAAGAAGAAGAAGAAGAAGTTAAAATTCATTCAACAAACAAACCCTATCACCCACCACAATAGATAGAATTAAAATACAATAATATAGTAATATTTTGAAAACCGTAAATCTAAGCGAAAAAAAAAAAACAAAGCACAACTATATACAGATAAGTATATACAAATGTGTATATATATACAGAGAGAGTAGAAGATCGTGACTTACTTGCGGAGCGCTGGGGCCATCTTGTTGGTGAGAGTACCAGCAACAATCATACAATCGGACTGCCTAGGGCTAGGCCTGAAGATTATACCGAACCGATCCAAATCGTATCGAGCCGCACCGGTGTGCATCATTTCAACGGCACAGCACGCGAGGCCGAAGGTCATGGGCCATATCGAACCACGGCGTGCCCAGTTCATCAGATCGTCGACCTTCGAGATCACGAACTCCGCCGTCTTCGACAGCCCCGCCGGAGACAGAGGCGGCGCCGCGGCGTATGGCGCCGGCGGTGAGGGTTGTTGGGAGAGGGAGGGGAGGGTTGTGTGGATCATTGCGGACCTCTGGGAAGCGATTAGGGCGAGGCGGTGGGAGTTTCGAGCGAGAAGGGCCATGGCGTCGTTCGTTGAGGAGAGAGAGAGAGAGAGAGAGGGGCCGCGTTTGGTTTCGTTATAGGGTGGGAGGATTGAAGATCACAGAACTAATTGGAAGTTGAAGGTCGAGCTGTATAGTTAATTAGCCACAAATACAATTCACTAATCATAAGGGTTTGTTTGGTAAGTTCGATCTCATTCTCACATCTAACGAGATTTATTAAAGGAAATTTTAGTCAAAAATCCTCTAAAATAAACTTTTTTTTTAGTATTAGATTCAACTTTTTTTTTAGCGAAAAGTCCACAAGTTATAAAAGTTAAGTGAAATTTCGCATAACTTTTGTTAAAATTGAACTAGTTATGTGAAATTTCATGTAACTTTAAAGCATATGGATTTGATCCGATTAAGTTTCACTGGTCATAGAGTTTGGACCAAAATAAAAAGCAGATTGTCCTTTAAATTTAATAAGTCTAAAATAAGAGACTTTTTACTAAATTTCTAGGATCGGATGCATTTTGCACCATAAAACTACAACTTGTTTGGCACTATGGTCCCCAATTAATATTTTTTTGAAATTTTGGTCCATCAACTAACATTTCGTGGTACTTTGCCCCCTTTGTCACTTTTAGGCGTTAAAAGTGATGGAAAAGGTTGGGTTAATTACATATACACCTCCTGTACTTGAAACCGTTTTTTTTTTTTTTTTTTTTTTTTTCACTTTGCACCATGTACTTCAATCGTATCACTAATATACTTTGTAGTCTAGACACGCAAAAGCTTACTTAGGCCTTGTTTGGAAACAACTTTTGGAGTACACTAAAAATTATGAAACTCCAAAATCTAAAATAAAACATTTAGCAAAAATAACTTCTACAATTAAAATAGGCCAAACCCTACATTGGACAACTTTTATAAATCACAAATTTTTGTAATGTAATTACATCGAAAAAAAAAAAGAAGCTGTCAAATGGTCCACAAAAGGTATTGTTGATCTGCTACTTACTGGAGTGTGTTGTACCTCCTCATGTTTTTTTTCCATGTCTAATAAAACTCTCTTTTGATTGACCAAAAAATAAAATAAGGGGCAAAATTAAAAGGTCTAATTACAGGGGGTGTATATATAATTAATCCTTTTTTTCCAAAAAAAAAAAGATGTTTGGTTTTTTTCGTCACTTTTAATGGTTAAAGGTGACAGAATGGGGAAATTGCCACAAAACGTTAGCTGAGGGACTAAAAAAAAAATTTGTTTAGAGACCAAAGTGCCAAACATGACATAGTTTGAGGGTGCAAAATGCATTTTATCCAAATTTCTATTACTAATTAAAACTAGGAGTATGGTAGAGCAAAGAACTGATTCTGTATATTCAAGTGTCTGGTAAGTGTACGTTGATTTCCTGGATAGGTAATAACTTTCTTAAATCTGGTTCTCTATCAAACCAACATTACATTGGTTCTAAAAAAAAATCATATAACAAGTAAAACTTATATTGAACCTGATCCAGTTTAGACTTTTTCAAACAGCCCCTAGTTATTAGTTGGTTCGCGAAAGAACAACTTTTTTGAGATATTTTAAAGTCAGCCACAAAATCCTACGCGTATATATATATATATATAAATAACAGCTACACAAATATCAGACTATTAAGCACCAATTTTTAGTGAACCACAGTGTCACGACCCATCTTGCTATGGGCGAAAATAGAACACGTGGCATGCCACCGAGGCTCATCCAATTCAATATAACTTATAGCAGCGGAAAAAGAACGTCAAACAAAATTAAGTATTCAAAACATTTGGAAATATTACCCTCCGAGTTGTAAAATCCGTATAAATTGAAAACGTAATTATATTTTGAAACGAATGCATTTATGTTGAAAATGGTCCTAAAAGTACCCTAACAACCAATTAAAACATTTAAATAATTTCCTGAAGGGTAGAAAAACATTTCATGCAGGGGTCATTTCGATCGGTTGAACGACCTCTTCAACCGGTCGAATGACCCTTTAGCAGAATTTTTCTAAGGAGTCACCAACCTCCACCTCTTTCACTACACAAAATATGTTAACATTAATCCAAACTTCACAAGCTATATTAAGATTTCAAGAACATCATTGAAACATACTAATCCATGAAAAGAAATGATGACGCAACAAGCTAAGGCTTGTTTGGCTCATTACACAAAAGTACTACCAACTTTCATTCAAAACATGGATTGGACGAGTTAAATATACAAAACGCGGATCCATAAGTTCGGATACATTATAACGTAGCCAAAAGAAGTTTTGTCCCAAATTACAACCTTACAAGTTCATCCCGAAGTTCCAAGTTAACTCAAAGCATAATTCTAATTCCTTACTTCTCTTATTACAACTTGGAATGAAAATCAAACACATATACAAGAGGATTCCCATCTTTCCCACGGCCTCACTCCTCACGCTTCTTCTTCCCTTTCCTTCTTTCACCTCCAATGGAGTAAAGTTTCACTGCTCAGCTATATGCTGAGTGTACAATTCTAAACAAATTCTTATATGACAATTCATGCTTTTTTAACATATCAAAACACATCAAAATATAGTTTCTAGGGAGGGTGATGTGCATTCATCCGGTATATTGGCAAGTTCAAAGTCTATCAACCGCGATGCCAACGGTAAGTCCAAAGTCTATCAACCATTGCATCCAACTGCTCTGGCTGGGCCGGTTCCCAAACCAAGCAATTAGTTGTCGCTATTACAACTCTCAACCATCGAGAGGCTTACACATGCATGAATTTGCACTAATCTCCCATTTGACTCACATAGTCACATAGCATGCTCATATAATCACATATACATGCTTTTATTGCATATTCATGTGCATAATTAAGGGGCCCACTTAATACATAAATTTTGCCCGGATCCAAAATATCATATTGGATATGTAAAATATGTAAATTGCCCATAATTCATAAGCCTAGAATTCATACCATGTACGATCGTCCTATAACTTAGAAGGATTAATTAGAGGCTCGATTATACGTCGAATCTCCGATTATACGCAAAACTTACAAGTATTTACTCGTTTTTTCCAAAATTCCTAGAATTAGATTTTTGAAAAACTAAGTCAATCAAGGTCTAAGAGGTATCAAAATGAAGCTCTTACCTCGGGAGTTCAAATATGAAATTTGGTGAAAAACAAACAAGCAGAAGTTCGTCGATCGGCGTCAAGAAGCTCTAAGCAATAAATCACCTCTTGATTTAGGTTTTGAAGAAAAGTTGAAATGAAAATATCTTGAGTTTTCTTTATATAGGCAACACTTCCAGAATTTGTGTTTAACTCACCACGAGTTCTTCAAAACTTCTAATTATCGCTCGAAACGTCTTAAACGTCTAATTCATTGATTCATGAGTGAAAACTAAAAATTATAAAAGTTTTCGTCTAGGTTCCGTTTGTCGTCGAAATTACATTCTGAAAACTAATTTCGT
Source organism: Hydrangea macrophylla (assembly GCA_033977485.1). Lineage (NCBI taxonomy): Eukaryota > Viridiplantae > Streptophyta > Magnoliopsida > Cornales > Hydrangeaceae > Hydrangea > Hydrangea macrophylla. The sequence goes on from CM066989.1 coordinate 75,506,228, forward strand.
AGAATTTCTAGATAACCTAACTTTTATGTAACGTATTACATAGGTTATCACTATAACACTCAAAACGATCTTAATCAAGATCACAACTAACATAAAATGTACTATACAGGTAAATTTACTATTCACAATTTACCAGATAAGTCAAATAATATTTAAATCATATAAACGTCATTTAATCACACGAATGCCTCAATGATTATTGAATCACCGTGTCCTCACTTGATACCTTCCGTTGGCCATCGTTAACTACTTTCACCATTATCAAATAACATTGATAATTTTCAAAATTCATTTATGCATTAAAAAAATAATAATAATAATTTCGGAACGGGTATGATACACAATACCAACACTCATGCAATCCAAACAACCTTTAAAATTATCTTACACTAGTCATATACCCGTGGAATGCACATGTATTTGGTAATAAAAATAAATAAATAAATAACAAAACAAAACATTGAAATGTACGTAAAAAATAAATTACATTCACTATTTTAAATGGAACATAGTGAACAACACACATATTTATATATATTGAAAAAGTTCTAAAGAAATTGTGATTTGTAATAAGTGTCATTGAATTAATCATTTTAATTAATGGTAAAATATATGAAGATTGGAAAAGATAAGTATTCAATGAGGTGCCTTGGAAGAAATAAAATATGTAGTATTGAGAAAGATGAAGTTCAATTAATTAAGTCTCATTGAATAAAAGTATAGGATTTTACAAAAAGAAAAAGAGACAAGATGCCATATGGCACAAAAAGTAGAGTGCATGGTTAGTTTATCCCATTTTTGCTCACCCACCAATATTACAAAGGCATATACCCCATTCATGTCTTATTTAGTATTGCTAAAGCAAAGAAAAGTTGGGATAGAAAGCATGATAGGTTAAACAAAAATGCACTCCAATAAGTAATGATTTTTATGTTTGTCTTTATAGATACTCCCTTCGTCCCACATTTTGAGTTCACTTTTGGGAACTCAGCTTATTAAGGGAACAAAAAGAATCTACACATACTTTTCACAATTGCCTCTAATCATTACAACAACTTTTTTAGTTTTGTCTTAGTGTAGATTTCAAGAAAGGGTAGTTTTGAAAAGTAAGTAAAACTTATATACCAATTTAGGAAAGTGGACACTAATTTTGGGACATCTCAAAATGGAATACATGACTCAAAATATGGGATGGATGGAGTAGTATATATAGCATCCAAAATGAATAAGGCGTTGAGTTTGAAGTCTTGGATATCCCAGAAAGTCATGCTCAGGTATCTTCTTGTGTAATATCTAGTGTTTAGCTCATCACTTAACCCTTTCCTTCCCTAGTTTGATGGGATCCCTTGGGCCTTGATGCAATCGATATTTCTTTTTCGTCACTGTTTATACCATAAAATATAATTATACTACTATATAATAATAATAATAATAATAATAATAATATTTATTATTATTATTATTATTATTATTATTATTATTATTATTATTAGCTACTTTGGCTTGCCATGGAAGCCATTTATAAATTTCTTGCAGGACACTTGTCATCGTAGGAGTGCATCAAAGGTGGTGGATATCAATGGTGATGATGGAGATATATGGAAGTCATTTGAAAACACTTGTCATTGTAGGAGCATCTCCCACTAATTGGTAATTAACTACTTGGAAGTTGTAGGAATTTGAATTGTTAGTTAATGTAATAGGAGGGCAATGTTCAAATTCAAATAAGTAGCTATGTAATTCATCTATAAATAGATGTTGTGTACTCCTTGTAATGGGTCCTTGACCAACAAACATTTCAACATTATGTAATCTTTTTCATTTGGCCACCTGTTTTGGCTAAAAATTAAATTGACCGGGCGTGCCAGGGGCTTTGTACGAAGACCCAAACATGTGACCAAAACGATCCCTATTGTGTTTGCGATGGATCAAGCGATTGTTGGGAAGTAGGGATGTCCCTTCCCTTGAGGTTCAACCACTCTGATGCGAGTGATTTGGTTGAGTGATGAAAATGAAGTATAAATAAGCACAAACGAAGGTGATTATCAAAACTGGAATATTAACTCTGCTGGTAGTCTTGAACAACAAAATACATGGAAATAATAACACAAAGAACAAGGCATTGCTAAACATTCAAACACTTGGACAGAACTAGTATATTGAGCAATAGAACAAGTATACGGTTAGAAGTCAGAAGCATACACTTGGACAATAATTACAAGAAAAGGAAGGAATTACAAAACAAGAAAAGAAGGAAAAGTGAGCAGTGTTCTGCTTTCAGCTGCAGGGGCTTGTGGCCGTGTGTGAGCAGATTGTAATCTTGGCTGGTCTTCCCTTTTATAGCTGCGCATAACCTCAAACTATCCACTAGTGGGTGTTGAAAATAACTTCCATATCCATGCCCATGATAACTCCCCACTATTGCAAGCTCTCCCCTTAGTTGGTGCCCCACTATGTTGGTAACTCCCATTTGCATTTAACCACTAACTAGTAGAGGTAACTTCCACATCCAATAACCATTACCCACTAGCAAAACTCCCCACTAGTGTGTGGTTAATTTCCCACTTACACAAAATAATACTGGTCAAATATAAAAATATAATTTTTATATTTAGGGTGTAAACAATGCCACCCTGGTTCTTTGAAAATGAAATGTAATGTAATTTTTGAAGAACCATGTATACAACTAGACCAATTTTTGTGGTAATTATCGGCCTCATAGACCTATATTTGTGGCCATGTGTACCCTGTTGGCTGGAATGTGGGCCATCGCCAGTGCAAAGTGAGAAACAGATGACATCGGCCTTGAGTGGACCGATGGACCAACTCGTAGCATTGTGAATTTTAAATTTTCGGTCTTGTACTCCATCCGCGTCAAGTCATAGACCACAATCTTTCAAAGCTTGAACACCGATTTTATTTTATCATAGGCTGATAAAATTTTGGCTATCGGTCTAGGTGTAGACTGTTGACTCATTTAACGGGCTACTGTGTATACCACTTGTTTTGGCACAAGCAAATGAGGCCGAAAAACAGCCTATTGCCGATAATGATAACCGATTTTTGTGCAAATAGCTCATCGGAAATATCAACTTTTCATCGGCCATAATATGAAATACCGATTTTATTTTGTGTCCACTTGCTCATTCTAGGGCCCACATCATGTAAACTCTAAACCAAAGTACTCGGACAAAGTGAAGTAATCAGTTGGGCCTTGGGCCCCCAAAAATGAGCCATTGGCTGGCCATGAAGGCCACAATTCATTGCATGTAAAACACATCGGTCTAAGTGTCCGATTGATATTTGTCCGATGTCCACTTGTTTGCAATTGATAAAAAAATTTGACCAATTTTTATGACTTTTCTGGTCATCCTTGCTTGCAAGTCATGGACCCCACTACAAGCTTTGGTATTGCAAATTTGCACATGACTTAATGAGTACTAAGGCTCCATCTTCGAACCAAAGTCGTGGACTTCAACTCATTTGCACATTGGGCCCACCACTTTTAGCCATATGATATCTTACTCCTCGGGCTCAGCTTTTACTCCTCGGGCTCACCACGTTTGGAATGTATATAAATTGGAACCCTGGTGCCTCTGATCTTGCTAGTATACTTAGATGGGCCCCACTTACTAACCATGACAACAAAAACTAGCCAATGGTTCATTACTTTTCTTTTCTCATCGGCTTGGTAGCCCGATTAATTCAAGACCGAAATTAGTATTGAATTCGGTCAAAATTCTCACTCTTTTTTTTAATAATTATAATCTTGTAGAAAACTCCACCAAACTAAATCCCATTTTTGATGGGATCCACAAATCCAATGGGGCTTTAAATCTACCAAAGCCAAATAATTAATTGGCTCCTTGTGTAAGTGATTTTTGGCAATAATGCCAAAAAAATTGAACAACTCATCGGTGGTAACCTTCCGCAAAAGGGGTTGTTCAAAATTAAAAAACTTGGGGGCAAAAATACAATTACTCGGCCTATGTGAAACTTGCCCCCCATCCGTCTTCTTGTCATCACCAATACTAGCGTGAGGAGCATTAGCCGAAATAGATATTATCGGCCTATCACTAACAATTATTTTTTTTGCTGTCTTGCCCCCCAACCGATTTAAAATACTTTAAACCGAGATGGTCAAAGTGACCAATCTCTTGATTTGTAGAGGCATCATCGGCCACTTTTGGCTGTATAAATTTTTTCGCGACCTCTTGAAAAGTTGTTTTCATGGCCGATATCATGCTTGTCCGTGTCTCTTCGAGGTGGAGAGCAAACTCTTTCTGAATACGGATTGTTTCATTGAACACTTTTTCAAGGCGCTCACATGAATCAATAGTCACCGCTTGGTTGTTATTCTCGAGCGGTGAATCCGATTTACTACTCGGTTCCTCAAGCAATTTATTGCTTAAAAAATCATCCATAGACATGAAATTACCTTGACCCCCAGGTGGTGGATCTGGAACTTCACGTGACGTTTTAACAATATGCCATTCTTTGTAAAAGAACTCTCTTTCGGCTTCAAGACAGTCAATCTCACTTTCAAGATAACCGATTTTATCATTAAATCGGCGATTTTCATAATCAAAACGCCGATTAAGTTCCTCTTTATTCCACGGCTGCAAATGCATACATTGCAGTAAATCATTACAAATGTCGCATTTATCATAGTTAAGACGATAAATATCATCTAGAAGTTGGTCAATTGCCTCTTCTCGCAGATGAATTTGATCGTCATAGAAGTATAACCATGCTTCACGAAACATCACTCGACGGTCCCACCGGGCGTGCCAAATTGTTTTGGCTAAAAATTAAATTGATTGGGCGTGCCAAGGGCTTTGTACGAAGACCCAAACATGTGACCAAAATGATCACTATTGTGTTTGCGATGGATCAAGCGATTGTTGGGAAGTAGGGATGCCCCTTCCCTTGAGGTTCAACCACTCTGATGCGAGTGATTTGGTTGAGTGATGAAAATGAAGTATAAATAAGCACAAACAAAGGTGATTATCAAAACTGGAATATTAACTCTGCTGGTAGTCTTGAACAACAAAATACATGGAGATAATAACACAAAGAACAAGGCATTGCTGAACATTCAATCACTTGGACAGAACTAGTATAATGAGTAATAGAACAAGTACACGGTTAGAAGTCAGAAGCATACACTTGGACAATAATTACAAGAAAAGGAAGGAATTACAAAACAAGAAAAGAAGGAAAAGTGAGCAGTGTTCTGCTTTCAGCCGCAGGGGCTTGTGGCCGTGTGTGAGCAGATTGTAATCTTTGCTGGTCTTCCCTTTTATAGTTGCGCGTAACCTCAAACTATCCACTAGTGGGTGTTGAAAATAACTTCCATATCCATGCCCATGATAACTCCCCACTATTGCAACCTCTCCCCTTAGTTGGTGCCCCACAATGTTGGTAACTCCCATTTACATTTAACTACTAACTAGTAGAGGTAACTTCCACATCCAATAACCATTACCCACTAGAAAATCTCCCCACTAGTGTGTGGTTAATTTCCCACTTACACAAAATAATACCGGTCAAATATAAAAATATAATTTTTATATTTAGGGTGTAAACACCACCATGGCTATTACTTTATTTTACATTAGTTTAGTTTTAGTTTAGTATTCCTTCAATACTTTACTTTCCTTTAATGCAATTCGTAGGAGTAGTTATAGAATAGTTCAATCACTTCGAAGCTATCCTTCGAACTCCCATTTCTCTTCTTCTTCTTCTTCTTCTTCTTCTTCTTCTTTGTATTTCATCTCACACGTTTGAAGTCCTTGTTAAGGCATCGAACATCACCACAATCTCCTTGGTGAGGGGCAGTTTGGATCACACACATTCCAACAAGTTAGCCACAACCATGTTTGGTAGTAATTTTGGCTTGGTGTTGGTGTATGATTAGTTCTTCGATTGGTTACATGTTCAAACCAAAAGTTTATTCGATTGATGATATACCAATAGTAGTTGGTTAAATAGAAGTATTTTCAAAAATACATTTATTGGCTTCAAAGTCATTTTAAAACAAATTCATTTTGTTCGAAGTTTTCTTATTGGTTTTGAAGCCAGTTTAAAGTGGTTTATTTGTGTTCAAAGTTATCGTATTGGCTTCGAAACAATTTATTTTAGAGGCTATTACATTGACTTCAAATTAGTTTAAACTAGTGTTTGAAGCAACTATATTGGCTTCGAATTAACTTTAAAGCCATTTTTTGGTATTCAAAGTTAATCTATTGGTTTTGAACCAATTTAAAAACAATTTCTAATGTGTTTAAGGCTTTTATTTTGGCTTCGAAGCAAAATTAAAGTCCTTTATTTTCGAACCTCCTAGATTTATTTCGAATACAATATTAAGCCATCATTTTATGATCAAATCCTTTTCATTGGCTTCAAAGCAACTTTGAAGCCATTGTTTTGTGTTCAAATAATTTTTATTGGCTTCGAAGTAAGTTAAAAGTTATTATTTTTGTATTCAAGGCTATTGTATTGGCTTCGAATCAAGTTTAAAGCCACTCTTTTGTGTTCGAAGCTATTATATTGACTTCGAAGCAAGTTTACAGTCATTTATTTAATGTTTGAAATTATTTGATTGGCTTCGAGGAAATTTTAAAGCCATTTACTTTGTGATTGAAGTTACTATTTTAGCCACAAATGCTACTTTAAAGCTATTTTTCGTGTTCGAAGTTGTTTTGTTGGCTTCGAAGTAAGTTACATTATTGTATGGAAATCAAGAAATTGGTTCTTCAAAAACTACGTATGCTTCATTTTCAAAGAACTAGGGGGGCTTATGTTTATACCATAAAATATAATTATACTACTATATAATAATAATAATAATAATATTATTATTATTATTATTATTAGATACTTTGGCTTGCCATGGAAGCCATATATAAATTTCTTGCAGGATACTTGTCATCGTAGGAGTGCATCAAAGGTGGTGAATATCAATGGTGATGATGGAGATATATGGAAGTCATATGAAGACACTTGTCATTGTAGGAGCATCTCCCACTAATTGGTAGTTAACTACTTGGAAGTTGTAGGAATTTGAATTGTTAGTTAATGTAATAGGAGGGCAATGTTCAAATTCAAATAAGTAGTTATGTAATTCATCTATAAATAGATGTTGTGTACTCCTTGTAATGGGTCCTTGACCAACAAACATTTCAACATTATGTAATCTTTTTCATTTGGCCACCATGGCTATTACTTTATTTTACATTAGTTTAGTTTTAGTTTAGTATTCCTTCAATACTTTACTTTCCTTTAATGCAATTCGTAGGAGTAGTTATAGAATAGTTCAACCACTTCGAAGGTATCCTTCGAACTCCCATTTCTCTTCTTCTTCTTCTTCTTCTTCTTCTTTGTATTTCATCTCACACGTTTGAAGTCCTTGTTAAGGCATCGAACGTCACCACAATCTCCCTGGTGAGGCGCAGTTTGGATCACACACATTGGCAACTTACTTGCCTGGCACGCTCGCACACTTATAATTTTCCAACCAAATAGTCACTGACTGTACATCTTACTTGTTCCCTCCCCGCTCTAACTTTGAACAACTTGCACGCATATAGATAAATTAGTGCATCTCCAACAAGGAAATAATAATATGTACAAATATGCTATTTTGGTTACTTGGATAGTACTTTTGACTACTCAAATTATTTCACCAAATACAATCCATCATTAGTAGGCAAATGAGTAATCATTTTAGTAATAGTATTTTAAGTATGTTGGTGAACTACAATCATAGATATATTTTATTATGACAATCCAGTAGCTATTATCTTCCCTCCAAAAATTGGTTATCATCTTTCTCCAAATTCATGCGCAACGTGGTCAACTAGTTCAACTGTTCAAGTGGCTAAGTTTCGTCCCAATGCACAAGTTGGCATAAACTCACCTATGTGAAAAATGTATGAAGAGTGACAGAATTTAAGGCGCAATGCATTCGAGGATTCCTAGTAGAAGAATTTAATTGGACTCTGTTTGCACCTAAAAATTTCATTTTTTAATTCATAGTTGTTTAAGGCCGATTGAACCTTTTTAATCGGACTCATGTGACCGATTGCAAAATTAATGACTGATTGGTTAAAAGTTGATCGGGCTAGCACCATTACTTAATCGGACTGTTCACCAATCTCATCGGGCTGCCTTCACAAGTCCTCGTGCTGATCATTACTCAATCGGCCTCATCTCATCAGTTTGGACCATTGTGTAATTGATGTTCCATTCTGTTAGAGTACTTGATTGTTTAATTGGTGGGCCACCCCTATAATGATTAGGCCATATGAACTTATGCCTTTCATCAATTCCATCGGACACCACAAATATTTTTGCTTCCATTTGGCCATCGACCTTGACTAGTTTTGACTACTAGTTATTTAGTTTGGCATGTTTTGAGTAGTAGTTATGTTGAATTGGGCCATGTGGCCATTCAAAGATCATTACTAAGTCATGATCATTTTAGGGCTCACACGTGGCCACTATAACTTTGGTTGGTTGTGCAGTGATTTAGTCCGATGTGAAGAAAGATGATACAAACTTGGTCACAATTAGGGGAAGTGTATCACACTACAAAATCTCAATGTGATAATATTATCACTTAAGGAAAGATAATATTTCAAGATATTATCTGATTTGGGAAGTAAACATTATCAACTTTATAGGATAATATTATCAGCTTTATGGGAAGATATTATCAATATTTTTGGGAGATAATATTATCACTTTATGGAAGTTATGTTTTGCTTGGAGGGGAAGTCAGCCGTACAAAGCTCACATTCGGACCAGATTCAAGCTGAATATATATGTATATACACCTATATATATGTATATATTTGAAGATATGGAAGGCTTTATCAGTTTATGGGAGATAAATCTGGTATATTTTACCAGATTATTTTTGAAGATAATTTATACTTGCCTTATCTCTACCGTACAGGCCGCTATAAACACAGCAGGCTGGCCAAGCTGCAAAGGCACTCCGCGTCAGTTCGACAAAATGCATCCAAAAAAGCATTCTTAGCACTCTAGGCATTCTTATTATTTTTCTAGGCTTTCTTAGCATTTAAATTACATCCCTGTAATTTTCTCTTCCTTATTTCAATTAAATAAAAATGCTCTTTTTATTTAATTTCTCTTGCTTATTTTCATCACTTGCTAGGCTTGTGCGCTTCAGCACTGTCTAGAGACCTTAGGTGAGGATACTTTCCTACTCACCTTTCACAATCGCCCGTTAGATGTTAGATTTTCAAAACCTTGTGTATCACTCACACAAGTGATTTAGGAAATTTTGTGTTTATTAGTTTGGGTCTACCTAACAAGGCTCTGGCACGACCGAACAACAATTATAGCAAACACTTTGGCACGCCCAGTGGGACCGCCAAGTGATGAATCATGTTCACCGAAGCATGGTTGCAATTCTACTACAACAAAATTGGTTGGTGTAATGAATCAATCAGCCAACTTCAACAAGAGATTAATCGTCTCAAAAACGATAAATCTGCTACTTACAAGGCTTTATGGGACAAGCCGTGGGATCCGCAGTACCCAAATCGGCACGCCATTGTAGCCCCATATGATTTTGCCATCCATGATCTTTACGAAAAGATCTGGTGTTTTGAGGCCATGTTGAGTATTTTACCCAAGGTATCAGCCACCTTCAAGCGAGTGGAGCTGATTGTCCACCCCCCAATGGAAACTCTTTCATGTCTCAGGATGAGTTGCTAGATGGTGGTTGGAAGCAAAACCCAATTGGCTTATCAGATTTGCAGGTTGAAGAACAAGACAAATCGGTTGTTGCTCGAGAAAGCCGTAGTGGTGTACTTAATGATATCGCTCTTCAACTTAAACTCCTAAAATCACAATGGCCCGAGAAGGCCGATGTTATCACTCTAAATCAAGAGACCGATGACTTTGGTCATTTTGACTCCACGCTGTCCAAGCCGCTCGGGGGGCAAGACAGCGAAAAAATAATTAAAGAGCCGAGTAATCTTATTTCAGCCATAGAGCTCCTCACCGATGTAGAAGAAGACGATGAAGCGCTGGGGGAGCAAATTTAAGATGAGCCTCAAAATTCTATTGAGGCCGAAGAGGAAGAGTATGATAGGCCGAGTGATCTTATATCGGCCATAGACCCTCCTAGTGATGAGGAGGACGAAGACGAAGACCCTCTTGTTGATGAAGAAATCGGCGATGAAGGACTCGGGGGCAAGCGCCGCCGAGACCGATTGAAATTAAATCGGTCCATGAAGCTTTTGAAAATATTTCTTTGAGGAAACTCACCCTCAAGGAGTTGTTTAATTTTTCGGTCTCCTTGTAGTGACCGATTATAATTTTTATTTTAAGCCAATTAATTATTTGGCTTGGGTTGATCAACATTCACGTTGGCTGTGTGGGTGTCACCAAAAATTAAATGTTATTTGGTGGCTCTTTTTGCAACAATGGTATTATCAAGAGACTGAAAAGTTATTAAGACCGAAGGTAAAAATATTAATTCGGTCTAATTAATAGTGTTATTCGGACTCACAAGACCGAAAGCAAGAGAAATAATAATAAATAAAGTAATGATGGAAGGATGCTTGGGATGCTGAATCGGACATAGAGGCCGATGGTGTAGTGTCAAAAGCGCTTGTATAACAGTCAAGTGGTGGAGCCCGATTATATGAGGTTGTTCCAGAATAATTACATGTCTCAGTCATGCTACACAATGAGGTATTACACACGGAGGGCCCGATGGAAAGAAAACTCTTTTGTCCTCATTCAGTTTATTTGAAAGGGGCGTTACATGATAGTTGCAACAATTACAATCGGTCTCATGGGCAAGATCGATACCAATCTTGATGAAATAATCGGTCTTGGAAAAATATGGCTATTCAAAATTCACTTACTTTTATTTTAAACAGCTAGGGGGGCAATTGTTTGCACCTAAAAATTACATTTTTTAATTCATAGTTGTTGAAGGCCGATTGAACCTTTTTAATCGAACTCATGTGACCGATTGCAAAATTAATGACTGATTGGTTAAAAGTTGATCGGGCTAGCACCATTACTCAATCGGACTGTTCATTAATCTCATCGGGCTGCCTTCACAAGTCCTCGGGCTGATCATTACTCAATCGGCCTCATCTCATCAGTTTGGACCATTGTGTAATTGATGTTCCATTCTGCTAGAGTACTTGATTGTTTAATTGGTGGGCGACCCCTATAATGATTAGGCCATATGAACTTATGCCTTTCATCAATTCCATCGGACACCACAAATATTTTTGCTTCCATTTGGCCATTGGCCTTGACTAGTTTTGACTACTAGTTACTTAGTTTGGCATGTTTTGAGTAGTAGTTATGTTGAATTGGGCCACGTGGCCATTCAAAGATCATTACTAAGTCATGATCATTTTAGGGCTCACACGTGGCCACTATAACTTTGGTTGGTTGTGCAGTGATTTAGTCCGATGTGAAGAAAGATGATACAAACTTGGTCACAATTAGGGGAAGTGTATCACAATACAAACTCTCAATGTGATAATATTATCACTTAAGGAAAGATAATATTTCAAGATATTATCTGATTTGGGAAGTAAACATTATCAACTTTATAGGATAATATTATCAGCTTTATGGGAAGATATTATCAATATTTTTGGGATATAATATTATCACTTTATGGAAGTTATCTTTTGCTTGGAGGGGAAGTCAGCCGTACAAAGCTCACATTCGGACCAGATTCAAGCTGAATATATATGTATATACACCTATATATATGTATATATTTGAAGATATGGAAGGCTTTATCAGTTTATGGGAGATAAATCTGGTATATTTTACCAGATTATTTTTGAAGATAATTTCTACTTGCCTTATCTCTACCGTACAGGCCGCTATAAATACAGCAGGCTGGCCAAGCTGCAAAGGCACTCTGCATCACTTCGACAAAATGCATCCAAAAAAGCATTCTTAGCACTCTAAGCATTCTTATTATTTTTCTAGGCTTTCTTAGCATTCAAATTACATCCGTGTAATTTTCTCTTCCTTATTTCAATTAAATAAAAGTTCTCTTTTTATTTAATTTCTCTTGCTTGTTCTCATCACTTGCTAGGCTTGTGCGCTTCAGCATTGTCTAGGGACCTTAGGTGAGGATACTTTCCTACTCACCTTTCACAATCGCCCGTTAGATGTTAGATTTTCAAAACCTTGTGTATCACTCACATAAGTGATTTAAAAATTTTGTGTTTATTAGCTTGGGTCTACCTAACAAGGCTCTGGCACGCCTGAACAACAATTATAGCAAACAGACTCACACATAAAAAAACGGACAGTTAGTGGAAAGGGCTAATGCATAAGATTTTTTAATATTAAGGACAACTTAAATCTATCGTTAAGATAAGTCCTTCCCATATTTCTTAGACAAAAATGTTCTCATCTTCATCATCTAACTCTAACCACCATTTCCACAACCCCTACCACCTCCGACCACCACCCCCACTATCTCCAGCGACCACTCCACCACCTCCGGTGACTAAAAAAACAAGTGAAATTTCACTTGTTATATCCAAAGTTAAGTGAAATTTCACTTGTTATAGGAAAAGTTAATTGTTTCACTTATCTTTTCCTATAGTAAGTAAAATTTCACTTAATATTTGTAAAACTTGCAACTAATGTGGAGATGGTCGGATATGGTTCAAGCTCGTCGAAGATGGGCGGATCTGGTTCGAGCTCGTCGAATATTGCCGGATCTGGTTCGAGCTCGTCGGAGATGGCCGGATGTGGTGGCTGCAACAATGGCAGTAGTGGTGGTGGTAGAGAGCAGTGGCTCTATAGTGGTGGCAGCAGATTGGTCGTAGTGAAGGTAGAGCCAGATCTCAGAGATAGAGAGAAAAAATTTAGTTTAGAGATGTTTACCAAATATAAGTTTTAACTAGAGGGACTTTTTAACAAACTAAGAAATCTTTGGATCCCTAAACTCTTAAGAGTCCACTAATTACCCCCCCCCCCAAAAAAAAAAAAAAAGAATCGAAATATCCTTGGAGGATTAGAAAAAATGAAAGTGCCTTGGAGGATTAGAAAAAATGAAAGTGGGTTAAGAAACTCAAAAACAAGCAACCAATTGGGAATTACCATGCTACAATGGCTTGAAACAGGAAACAGAAAGGAAAATACCTCAAAACATTTCCTTGTACCTATTTATTCCTAAATGTTATTGCCCTATTGATACAATATGTAGGATATTAGACAATCTTGCACATGTGGACTAATCACATCGTCAAATAATAAAAAATGTACCTAAAAAGATGTAACCAAATCTTCTGAAACGTAACGTGATTCTTCAATTACACACCAACTATATATCTGTTCTCACTAGCAAAAAACCAAATTGGTTAATATTTGGTTCTTCAATCACAACACCCTAACTTCAATTCTATTTTGATAAGCAGAAAACTAAATTAGTTTTTTTAACAGAGAAGTGAAAAAAAAAAAAAAAAAAAACTAATTCCCTTGTATTTTCCTCCGTGCTAAAATAACAGTAGAAGTCAAAATATTTTAAAATACAATTGTAACTTTAGAAAGAAGGAAGGAAAACAACTTCGCAAAAATTCAAAATATCCAATTTATTTCCCCCAATAATTTCTTTTTATTCCTATCTTCTCAGTAGCCAAAGAAAGGTAACATTTTCCTTTATGTTTTCCTTTCTTTTCCCACACTAAATCCATGAACCAATCAGATCCTAAAGGTACCAATATTAGTCAGCAATCATAAGTATCAACAAACTCTTTGAAAGAGTAGAATAATTAGAACACAAGTTCGCAATAATAATGCAAAGTTGCAAAATCCCCAAAAAAATTATGTTTCAAGAACAAAGTTAAAGTCCCAGGTATAAATGAGATTGAATGCACAAGAACACATTATTCTCCTCTATCTGGGTTAAGACCCCATTGATCTAAAACCTAGAGACAGTACAATATTTCCTTTAACATAAACAAAACACAGTACAGACAAAAGTTCAAAATTTCCATGAAAGAAAATATCATTTATGTGTAGTCAGCCTCGGATAAAAACGAGGAGTCACTTCCTTAAGGATCTGAATTAGCCGCATCTGAGCTCTGACGTTGGAAAACGCGCTATAGTTAAATTCATTCGCTAGTGTTCTGATGATTATGATGCAGCTTCCTTTTCACAAGATGGTGAAGCCAAGAGCAATCAAAATATCTTCGTCAGGGTAGAATAGCAAATCTTCAATTCGATTGGATTGCTGAGGAACGACAACGATGATGATGATGTGATAATGTAGCATCTTTTAATTGGTTATTGAAGGCAAAGAAGAATTTGCCAAGAGCCGGGCTATAATACACGATCTTCACGGACCTTCATCACGCGTAATACATGTATAGGCTGTTGGAAGCCGCGCATGCAAGTGAGTTTTCAGTTGGATGCCATGCTAGATGGAGAAGCTTTGTTGTATAATCAAAAGCATTTCCGTTTGCATCAACTCCAGAGTTATCAGCCCCTTTTACAACAAGAATTGAAAAGAGACGTGTGCACGCATGAGGTACGAAGCGGTTAAAATTGAAACATGCATACAAAAACCACTGTAAAAAGCTCACAATAGATGAAAATTCTGGGACTGTACCGCTGCTTTGGAACTCGATTAATTTTATCTCAAAATCAACACCATTAACCAAAAATGATTTCATGGGTGACCTCCCCTAAGGTCAGCCTTTCTATCAATTAGCCCCAAACATTAGTAGAATATCACTGAGCTCCCTTGCTTTTCTATGTACGTTGCTGTTCAGCGCACCAGCTAAATGGAATGAACAAAACGACTATAACACCACAAACTGATTACAGTATCCCCAATACATTTCACGAATTTGTTAATAAAATTCCAGAAAATATAATAGACGGACATGCATTTCAAAAGTGCACTTCAAATAAGGGTGCATTTGTCTTTTGATATTTTCTCGATCTTCTGATAAAATCATAGAAAATATTGGGGGTACTATAGTCATTTTCTTTGTTTTGTTTCGCTGAAGGAAAACCTCAAGGAGATCAGTGATATTTACGGTAATTTTATTCAATTAGAGACACTACAGCAAGTGGAATTGAGACATGGATATTTTTTTTTTTTTTTCATTTTTTGAGGTAAAACCCACTTGATCAAATTGAACTGATCTATTTGGTTTACTACATCCATTCTCTTTAGATAACTTTGTCAGGAACCAAGTTGGTTGTTTAATATAGTTGGAGTTAACCCTACTCGCGAAATATCCGAGTAAAGTTTTTGAAGCAACAAGCATCTGGATACATATGGAAATTAGAGAGCAAACACATACCTCGCCTGACAAGACGGGGAAGAGTTCCTAGGGATCTCGAGGGCCTTGATGGGGTCTGGACTTGTTTCTTACTGTACAACATTTGTAAAAAAGCATCAAAACATATGAAAATACCATAAGCTAAAGTTTCTATATCTATCACATACTCGCTTCGTTTGTTTCAAGTTTCAACACGACATGTTTTACGTTGGAAAGTTTTTTCATGTAGGATGTCTAACCTTATGAAATACTTCAGGAGTTTGGTTGAGATTTTCAAAAAACAAATTTACAAGTAACAAAACAATTAACTTTTAAGCGCTTTGATAAGGACGAATATAGGAACATATACCAGCGAGAATAAATGTTCATATGCGTATGACATATGTATATAAAGTAACATGTTCATGTATACATGTTTGTATATATACATATGTACGCAAATAAATGTGCATTTTTTTCTACCTATTGGACTCACACGCACACACTAGCCTACTACTACCCAACCCACCCACCCCCACTGGCCCAGCACACGGCCCAACAAAGGATACGAACTCATTGAAGAATGAGGGGGGGGGGGGGGGGGGTGGGCGGCGGCGCACAAACTCTCATGTGGAGAGTTGAGCCCTGCACCTCCCACTTGGGGGAGTGCAGGTGATACCATTGGGCCATAAGGATCCTTGGTAAATAAAGTGTATTTGTATACATGCATTTTGATGAATTGAGCATCTCAATTTTAATTATTCTTCCCGAAAATGATTTACAGAAAAAAAACAAAAACAAAAACAAAAATTCCCATAAATCATTTTCAGGATTTTAAGCTACCTTCATTTTCCTGAAAATAATCGGAACACACTTTATGGACAACCAAACTCTGGAAATGCTGAAAACATATACCTCGAACAAAGAGAGTGTCTATTACTTAATTTGAAAATGTATTTCTAAAACTAGTCTAAGCAAAAATAATTTTAATAACCATCGCAGAAGCCCCTCATAAAGTCATTTAAATTACTAGAACAGACCTCATTGGGTTTTTGGTGGCTTCGAGAGTTGTCGCTTCCGTGCTTCCCTCAGTACAACCAAACACACGAAAAATATTGCTGGATCACAGAAAGAAGTAGTACATCAAATGTCAAGAAAGAGATATGCTGAGGTTTCCATCAATGAAGCTAAATTAAGGACCATGTTTTCACAAAGAGACCTGTAGGAACCAGTTGCCAGTCGTAATCCATCTCCACTCAGACAACACTCAAACTTGTCGAAGATAGAATCATTTTCATATAAATCACAGAGCTGGTCATGTTTGAAAAGTTGACATAATCCACATCAGAGGATGTAAATAACCTACCATTTAAGACGATCTTAGACAAAAGAAAAGCCTCATAGAAGGGAACATCACCTTGGGTCTTAGAAACTCGTGAACTTGAAAAGTTGCGACAGGACCAGAATCCATATTTATGTCCCACAACTGACAAAAAGTAGAGTAAAATCATGTGAAAAAAAATCTGAAATTACAGCTTAAACTGACAACCCTGAAAGAACTACACTTTTTTAAGACTATAGTCTAAATATTAAAACATCATGGGACATATTACTTGTTTAATGGAGAAGAAGATTAGGTATCATAAAACAAGAAAGGGAGTAAAGAAGAAGGAGAAAAAGAAACATGGACACAATTCAAATAATGTGCATTTGTGGATGGGTCAGCTTGGAAAAAAGTATGCATGTACACACAATTCAAACTATGTTAGAATCAATTTTACAATGTCATACATGCGACATTTGCTAAGAAGACTTCTGATACCGTCACAAATAACAAATGTTTGAAATCCCTCCAATATATTAATCCAATTGCTTTATCAATTACCCTTAATTTTATCATCTTTAATTCCGAAACCTTGCATAATCTAAACTACTTGACAGGGAGAACTTTCTATCGTGTGTTGTGCGACATGTTATCATAAAAAAAAATGTCCCAATTCTCATTACTAGAAGTCTAGAACAGTTTGAAATTTTAGACTGGCGCTAAAAGAGGATATTTGAAGAGTTTTATGGTCTGACAAATAAAACTACCTTTCCCAGTTTTTCCAAATATATCTGCTCAAACTACATGCTTTAGTTTAACTCTTTATGGGTAAAGAGCTCAAACTACTTACTAAATACATGTATAAATGTATATGTCTATGTCTATGTGTGCGTGTAAACACAGGTAGTATTTCTTTTCCAACCTATCCACGAACCTTTTTTTTTAGCGGTGGTTATTGTGAGTATAACATAACCATGAAAATGAAGAAGACAATCATACTACCTATGGTACAAGATACCATTTTCTTATTCTCAGTTTACCGCAGATATCCCAAATAATTTTGTTTTTATGTTTTCAACAAAAATTTCATTAGCTGTTAGAGTTAAAGAGTAATATTTGGGGCACTAACAAATCTCACTAACACTCACACCCACACTCTTATCTCTCTCCTAGTGGCACTGTGGGGTCCACTTCCCTAGCATTGTTGAGAGTTAAATGCTGCTAACAGCAAGCCATAAACTTCTACACATGCCTGATATTATGTATATCCAGGATTAGTTGTTTCCAAAACAAGATACTTCGGGCCCAAACTGGCCAGTTTGGGAATGCTAAAAATAGGATCTGGTTCAGTCAAAGTCTCACTTTTTATCTGGTTTTCGTAAGAACCAAGGTTCTGTTGGACTTTTGTGCAAGAGATTGATATTAACCAAACACGGGAAAAAATAGACATGTTCACTTATGAACCAAAAAAACTGGTTCTTTGCTTTCCCAAATATCCTTTTAACTTGATGGCAAATGTTCAAAACTCAAGAATATGAAAATACATACCTTAAGTGTCATGTAATCACGACTAAGTATATGCCTTCCACCCTTTGCAAACTTGATATCCGAGATTGAAGCGATTATCTCTGTAAAGAAAGATCTGGAACCAGTAGTCCCTTGTTCCTGAAACCTGTATCAGCATCCAGAACACAGAAAAATAGCTTTCTAGTTGGCTTATATTAAAATAATCGTACTTTCTTTTTAGCATACAAAGAACAATCAATCTTCATAGTGAAATAAAATAGAGATAAAGGTGGGCCAAAAACAATAGTCACTTACAATTTGCTATGAGTATCACATAAAGCTGATTGCCGCAAATCTGTAAGTCGGATTGAGCCTTTTGAGCTACTATAGGCCAATGTATTACAATGTGAAGGGTGAAATTCTGCTGAAGTTATAACCTCTGCACACATAAACTCAAGAACACAAAGTCAAAAAAAAAAACAATTTAGCACCAATTTAAAATATATTTCGTACATAACATAATATTCAATCCCATAGCATCATTTGTCCAGCATTCAACACAATGCTAAAGAGAAAAATTCACACAAGATGGCCTTTCAGCCATACCCTTCCCCACCGCCGAAAGGAAAAATCCAAAACCAGAAATAAAAAAGAAAGCAGGTGCTGTTTGGAATCACTTCTCAATATGTTGGGGCCCAAACATGTTTCTGGGTACCAAAAACACATATATTAGCTTGTTTGGATAAATTTTAAGAAGCATTTTAGAGCCCCAAAAGCACATTTTGGCTGAAGCAAGTCCCGAGATGCTTTAGCCAAATGTGATGCAGGAAACCAGATACAGGTGTTAATTAACTTTTCTTAATTCCTCTGATTCCCTTGTGATTAGCATTTTTGCTTCTGCTTTTTCCTAAATGTAAAATCCACAACCAATTCAAATGAGCCCCAAGGCCCACACATGACAGGAAAGATGAATTGCCGAGCAAAACGGGAGCGGAAGGGGAAAAACAGAAAGACAGTTCATACTATATTAAATGATATTCCATATCATAGTCTAAAACTGGGGAACAAAAAAGATACTAGCGAAACGATTGCCCATGAGGCCTACCGGTTAGATCCTCCATGTTTGCAGGCTTCACGTCCACAATATTGAAACTTTGATTGCTAATTTCTAAGTTCCACAGATTTATTCGCAGGTCATCAGCTGATATAAATGTTTCACCATCACTACGTACAAGAATAAGAAAGAGAGTTAACAATAAATCTGAAGCCGTGACCATCAGATAGCAAATCTTTAGTAAATGAACATAAAACAGCCTTCACGTTGGTCTCACAGGTCCATCACAATGTTTAACTCTCACACACTAATAGGAAACTGAAGTTACAGTGCAAACAGAAGGCATTGACAGCCTAAGACACTGATAGAAGTGACAATCGAATCAACAGAAGTATTCTCCATCGACGTACAAGTTTATGAATATCTAAGGTTCAAATGAATTGTCACAATGTCAGTTTAAAAAATTTGTCACAAACGAGTGAAAATCGACATCTACTCCAGGAATATCACAGTGAAACTAGACTAAAAACAAACCTGTTATCAACACAATATTTAGCCCCCTACTATCTGGTGATAACTTCAAAATTTGCAAAAAAAAAATGACATAAGCTCACTGCTTAAGTGCCAATGCATAGATAGCATATCAAATAAACATAAAACAAAACCCATGGTGTACGTTAGAGGTGAACAAGAAGTCGCCGGAGAAACAGTTGCATAGATAGAAGTCATTTCTATCAAGTAAATGTGAGAAAAATTTAATGACTGTAAAAACTAAATAGTTTGCAATGCATGTTCACCCGTCAAAACTGCTTGCTACAGCGAAAGGTCTTATTTAAGTGGTTCCACTAACTTTATCCATCAATGTCAATGATAAAACAGGAGTCATAGGCGTAACAACTAGCTATGAGTAGGGCTAAGGTTGTGACCAGTCAACTACTCTAAAGTTCGAGGGCAAAAGAAAGAGAGGTACCATATTTATAACATCAAGAAAAAGGCAAAAACTATAAACCACTCCAATGGCACTGGGTCTAATAGCAAATCAATTTCAAATGGTGGTGCACATATTTTGGCAAAAAAGAAAAGGAAAATGGCCTTAGATCATTTTTTGTATGCACTTGCAGGTGTGAGAGATGCAGAGAGCTGCCCTGCACCAGCCATGCGTTTTTTCTTTTCTTTTCCCCACTTGTCCAATACACAAGTGTGGTGCCCAACCATCTAATGAGACCAATCACCAATCCTTGTCATAGTTGATGACATAATTCTATGCAAACCACATACATCAAGTTAGCCTTGTGAGACAAAAATGTGAGAAATCTACTTCCAAAACCACTGCCCGGGCCAACTCAATACCTCATTTGGGATCACACATGATGGAAACCTATGTAGCACGGGTACGATACGGGTACGGAGGTACGCCAATTTTAAAAAATGTAGGGTACGGGTACAACTAGGGTACGTTGAATAAAAATATATTTTTAAAAGCATACTTATAATATATATATATATATATAAAAGAAGAAGAAGAAGATTGAACATCACTACTACATATTAATCCATAGCATATTAGCAAATAAGTAGTCTAAGGACTAAACAACATTGCTTTAGCATTACAAGTCCACAAACATTAAAGAAAAATAAATAAATATAAGGGAAAATTGGTGAAAAGGTCATTAAGAGAAGCTTTATTGGGATTAAGGACAACTTAAAGTAAATATTGGGGATAAGTCCTCCCAATGTCCATAGACCAAAATACCCTCATCTTTATCCTCTAACCCTAACTAAACCCTAGCCACCATTACCACCACCCACACCACCTCCAACCACCACCCCTGCCACCTCCGGCCACCACCCTCGCCATCTCCGGCGACCACCACTGTTTCACCTCTTGACCACCACCTTTTCGACATCCCACCACCATCCTCGCCACTCCTGACCACTGGTGACCTCCCCCCACCACTCGACTGAACTCTGACAACCACCAATATCTCAACTGCAGATTGCCTTTTTACTTAACAAAATAATAAGAGTGAAATTTCACTTAAGATATCTTAAGTGAAATTTCACTTATGATATTATCTTACGAGAAATTTCACTTAATATTGTTCACGTGAAATTTCACTTGATTTTTGAAATTCTGCAACTAATTTGCATACTTGGTAAAATGCATGTGCGATGATCATGAAATCCCCTGGTATGGTGGTCGACGGAGATCGTGAGTTACCGGCGATGGCGATGGCAATGACGATGACGTTTAGATCTAGATCTTGACCGGTGATGGGGGTGACGACTCCGGTGGTAGTGGAGGCGGCGGCGGCAACGGCTCCGGTGGTGGTGGTCGGGATGGAGGTGGCTATGGAGGGAGGAGGAGAGAGAGTTAGAAAGAGAGAAGAGAGACGGTGGTGGTGGCTATGGAGGGGGGGGGGGGGGGGGGGGGGAGAGAGAGAGAGAGAGAGAGAGAAAAGAGAAATGGGGGTGGGGGCGACGACTACGGTGGTAGTGGCAGCGGCAGTGATGGCTCCAGTGGTGGTGGTAGGGATGGTGGTGGCTATGGAGGGATGAGGAGAGAGAAAGAAGATAGATGTTGGTGGTGGCTATGCAGGGAGGAGGAGAGAGAAAGTTAGAGAGAGAAGAGAGATGGTTGTTGGGGTCTCCTAGGTTCCATGGGCAATATTGCCATTTAGAGTGAAATTTAAAATTTTAGAGGATTTTAGAAGGGAAAGTTAAAACTTTAGGAGACTTTAGGAGGGAAAGTTTTTTAGAGTGTGTCATTGTGTGAGTTTTTGTTTATGGCTTGTTTTTTAGTCCAAATAGACTAAGCCTTAGGGACCTAAGACCAAGCCTCCCTAAAAATAAAAAAGAAGTACCCGTGTCCCTTTCGTGCCCTTGTGTACCCAAGCCGTACCCAGATTGAATCTTTCAATTAAACTTACAGGTCACGGCTCAAGGAGTACCCGACATGTACCCAGCCGTACCCTATGTTACCTGGACTCTCCTACTACCCCCAAGTACCCGATCCCCGTGTCTGACCCCCGTACCTAATTCGGACACTTGGATCCTCCACATGTGATGTTGAAAAGGTAAGAAGAAGCTCAAAATTGTCAGCAAAGAGGTTTCTAACTATTGATATTAAGAAACATAGTATGTTTATACGTCCAGAAGGTGTCCGCATACCCGTATCCAACGTATAGACACATGTCCTCGGATCCTAAGATTTGGATTTAGAGGAGGTCCGACACCTAGATACACACCCGCACCCAAGACCCATACCCGAGTCTGGGTAACATAGGCCGTACCATACGCGTACCTGGTACTGGTACTACACTCAAAATGAAGTACCCGTGCTTCCTAGATGGAAACAAATGGTTACATGAAACGAGAAACCCCCCAATGATTGCGCAGAAATCAATGATGTATTAGAATGATCATGCTCTTCAATCAAACGGATTTTATTAGACAGAGGATATTGCCTTGGATATATTTTAGTCATTAGTCTTATTCCATCTGAAAGGGGAGCCTTGGCACAACGGTAAGAGTTGCCGCTGTGTGACCAAAAGGTCACGGGTTCAAGTCGTGGAAACAGCCTCTTGCAAAAAAAGCAGGGTAAGGCTACGTACAATTGACCCAATGTGGTTCGACCCTTCCCCGGACCCCGCACTGCTGGAGCTTCGTGCACCGGGCTGCCCTTTTTTGCCCTTTTAGTCTTCTTCCATCTTTCTAAAGTGAGGACCTACAACATTGCAGCCATCTGAAAAAAGTTAGCTAGCTAGCTACCGAGCATTAGCTTTGACGCTTGCGTCTTCAAGCTCCACCAAAACCTTAAGGGAAAATGACCGTCTCTTACCTTCTATTGAGCAGAGATTAAGAACTAGATTTTTTCACTCTTTTAACGGAAGGAGACAACTATGTCTCATCCTTTCCCTCCTGATTAAGAACTGTGAGAGTGAATGCTTGTATAGTAGTAGTATAGTATTATTTTCCACTCTTTGCTTTTCTTTGCCTATATATTGTTGTAATCTGCTTCATTCAATATCAAGAAAGCATTTGCAGCTTCTTCTTAGAGAAATTACATGGTTTCAGAGCCTCTTCTCAACCACTAAAGTGAACCATTGTCGAACTTCTCCGTTCGCAACGTTTCTCTCCACTGGTTCCGTCACAGTAAAAAAAATTAATTAACACTTTACATGCACGAAGAAGAGAAAGGGAAAGAGATTTTAGTAGTTCAAGTCTTCCACCGAAGACTCGATCGGCCTCTCTGTTCAAAACTTTATGCATAGGAAGGTTCCACAGAACTGTAAGCGGAGAAACAATGGTCTCTTCCCATCTGGGGTGACAATAGAATAGGAAACCACAATTCTCTTACACTTAGACTACCTTTACTAACAATTTGAGTTCGGGATACTAAGGGAGCAATCCACTAAATAATCTGCAGCCATAAAGTAGGAAGGTCCCTGCTTTGCAATCTAGGGATCCCAAGGTATGAGTTGAACATAAATGCCAACTATGGCACGATGAACTCAAATTCTTTCAAAAGCGAATGTTTTAGAACTTAGAATATTCCATTCTGATCAGCAACTTGTAAAGTAAAATCTTTCATGTTCAGTTTATGAATTTAAATTGTGATGTTGTACTCTTTTTCAAAAGGACGACAGCATATGCATCTTTTAAGAAATTTTCACAGTTTTAGGAGTAAAACTTGAGGCCATAGAAGTTACAAAATTACAATGTCTACTAATGTTTTGCAAAAAATAAAGCCTGGAGACTAAGCCGCTATAACAGGACGGGGAGTAAATGAAAACTAGAAGCTCTCTCTCTCTCTCTCTCATTAGGCTCCGAAAACCACTTTGCTTTCCTCTCTATCTTCTTCTCCGTTTTTGCCATCAGTTCTCTTCCACCTCACTTTCTTTCTCTTTACTTTTCCCATTTAAAAGATCTCAGTGCAACTTATTTCTACATACGATGAGCAAAAGAAGAAACTTGCAATACCAGTCAAGAAAAAAGAAACACAGATCACATACTGAAAAAATTTTCAGAGGAAAAGGTTTTACAAAAGATCTGAATGCACCTGTTATTTGAAATAGAATTAATATGATAGTCGTGGGCATGAGCATATGTTCTTCGACATCTAGCCACAAGGCTTGTCTCATGACTGGTCACCTAAATACCAAAGTGGACCACATGTTAGTGCGACATATCACATACAGCAGGACTAAACACTTGAGTTTCTCCAGTATCATGTGAGCTTGGATACAAACACCCAAGAGATTAACGAATCAGCCTCACAATTCAACTAAAACTGTTGCTTGTAGCTTTTAAAAATCTTTATTCCAAAAAATGATTATATTAAAAGCTAACCAAAACAGGCTCTTAGGCTCCAGAAAATGAAAATGGGCAAGGCACAACTACCACAGGCAAATGTAGGGATGAAATGCCTCCAGGTGGGATTGAATAGTCATTGCTCAAATAACTGAAGGGTTTGTCGAAGCACCCTCCATTTGCAATATGTGGTCTGGAGTTCGCTGATATACTTGAGCCTGTAATGGTGCCATTTCCCATAGCTTTTGAAGGTTCCACATTCATGTCACATACTTTCTTGACCTTCTTCTCTTGGACCTGGTACAATACAACAAGAAAGCAGAAGCAAATGCACCATCAATTAAGAGTTCTCACCTGTGGATCAGATAATTGCATATATTTGTAAACTACACATACTTGGTATGCTAGATGGTGACTGTAAAGCTTTATAAGGATCATAATTGATATCAGCAATGCACAAGATTAAAAACAAGATACATGCATTGCAAGCAGAGGGAACACCACACAGACACACACACACACACACACACACACACACACACAGAGAGAGAGAGAGAGAGAGAGAGAGAGAGAGAGAGAGAGAGAGAGAGAGAGAGAGAGAGAGAGCAACTAATGCCATGATGCAATGAGACAGTGTATCCTCAGACAAAAGAATAGGAGTTCTCAAAGATACTTTGGTTCCTAATTTTCTCAATTTCCTAGAAAAATAGTAAATGTGGCCATCTTCCAAATTGTTTTTGACTCTTAGTCCAGGCCTTTGGTTGCTAACAGGACATCTAACACCAGACTCAAAGGCACCGTAACAATGGTCACGATTCACTATGCTTTGCAGATTGGCCTTTACGCTTCTACCACAGGTTCCTGGATTTGAAACCAAATAAGGCTGCCAAGAGATAGCAAATCAAATCATACTGGCCAAGGACATATGTTGAGGATTCATCCAATCCCATTCTCTTTATCAGGAGAAGAACATAAGTAATACTAAAACCACTCTGGTAGGTAACTATGACCCACATATTCTGAGAAGTAATCAAGCTGCTGACATTTTAGCTGATTGCTCATTCCTCTCAGACCAAAAAAAGCTTAGGAACCGAAATTTTCAAGAGATTTATAGCAGGTAGTGGCAACTATGATCATCGAACTCTTCATCCCAGGAGATGCACACCCCCAGCACAAGTAAGTGCAGAAAAGAACAAAAATAAAAAGAAGAGAACAGAAAACTGTTGACAGTTAACATAATCTCAATGTTTACCAGATCATGCCCACTAAATTATTGCATTCCGACAGCATATTCAGGGAATATAGCTAAAAAAAAGTTCCTTCTTAGAAGCAAGAAGAAAGCATTTGGTCTTCAAAAGGCAATGCCCTGGGGATGCAATGAGACAATAAAGAATCCCAACATACAAAATCAGAACCTGCAACATAGTGCATCTTTACTTACCTTCCAAAATTTGATGGTTTTGTCATTTGTAGACAGCAAAAATAGCGCACTGTTTGCCGTTTGGCACCATCTAATCTTGTTTATTTTCTCCTCAATTTCCAAGCTCTTCAGATAGTCAAACTGAACTCAACCATTGAAAAGGAGCAGATAAATTCTATATCCAGAGCCCAGCATAGTGGGGGGAAAAGAAAATAATCAAACAAATATTGGCTCAATGACATCTCAAAAATAAAAACCTCTGGTTCATGGCTCTGAAATTCAGTTCTATAGCGGAACTCAGGATGCCTAGCGCTTGAACAATCCATCTTCTCCAAATCTCTTCTATGGCCACCATGCTACATGTAAGATGTTCATATTATAAAACATATAGCAGTGGAGGGAGGGAAAGAATGGTGCAGGAATAAAACAGTGAAAAATAAGTCTGAGGTCTGACAATTTATTTGAACAGAAAATCAAACTTACATCTCTTCTATCAGTTCTTTCAAATAAAACAACTCGACCCCCTCGATCTCCAGTAGCCAGATGATCCCCGGTTTTATCAAATTCAATCGCTGAGATGATGTCAACTACAGATGGAACAATGAGCGTGTTAATAGACCAATTGTAATTCAAACAAAATGAAACCATTAACAATTCAGAGGATCTCCAGTGTTAAATAATTTTCAGTGACATCGTCTTCCACGGCTATATACAGGGTAAAAATATGAACCTGTACAGAGGAAACATCTAGAGCACGTAACTCTGTCCGGTGAGTTATAAGATTAAGTGATGTATTAACCCACTCTCGATGCTGCAGATGAAGTTTTCTTTCTCAACCAATAACAACTACTAGATGATGGGTGAGTGCATCCATTCTGGTCGTGACCATCTAACAATCCAAGGTGGAATCGCCTAGCCTTTCTATTTCTCTTCCACAAACATAGATCAGAAGTCCAACACAGCCCAAAAACCACCCCGCCTTCATCTTTTCCTTGACTTCTACAATAGCGATCTAGCGGCTACACGAGTAAGAAGGAGAGTAGTGGAGTAGGAGATAGGATCAAATAAGAATATGGGATAGGAAACAATGTTCTTGATTTATTAGGATTATAACCTTATCATGGAACTTTGGTGGCTTAATGCCATGATAAGAGGCCCATTCTGATGTTAATTAATGATTCGAAGTTGGATATTGTTGTTTGCAAAAATTGAGAATGTGATTTGTTGATTGGGTAAATTTAGAAGTTGCTGGTACAATGGGGATATGCCTGTTGTTTTGCACAGTGGGAAGGTACAAAAAGAGGACAAGGAATTCATTGCATTTGCGTGCATTTGTTTCATGTCGTTGCTTGTATATATAAGAAAATCTCACCTGTGGAGCTTCTGATCTAATCACGGAGAGTTTAGAGGAATTGTGTGGGGTACGAGGAAGATAAATGTCCCATTGGTGTGTTTGGTGAGAATTTAATGTAATACGCTTTCCCTTTCAAAGTAGAAAGAAATTATGATGTCCTTGGCTATATAGGAATTCTAAAAATTCATTAATTTTTACATTTGGTAGTTTTCCAAGGGTTGCGAGCAAGTAAATGTGGACAAACATCAAAGGATTGCAAATTTGCATAGGTTGCAAGGCTTTCTAACATCAAGGAAGATGAGGACCAACTTTCCAATATGTCACAAGTTGCCTTTTCTGGTAGTTTCAGATTATGCCCTAATCCTGTTTCACAGAGGGGTAAAGGGCCTTCGGATGTGAAAATATAAGGCTAAAAGTGGAGGCTTTGATAATCAGGTGAGGAATTGGTGGTGAGCGTATGCAGCAGGCAGCTCCTTAAGTTAAGCCTTGCCTCAAACATTCCAAATGTTAAAGAAGGATCTCACACCATGAAACAAGAAAGTTGTTGGTAGGCTGATTGGATGAAAGCTATGAATGGGGTGATAAAAGGGAGTCTGATGTAATTCAAATGGAATGCGCTTTGATTGTGGAGAAGGTTGCTAGAAAAAGGCCAAGAGGTTAAGGAAAGGTAGAACTTGGGAGGATTGTATTGATAGAGAAGAATCAGGAGATTAGTTGAAAGCAAAATCAACGGTTGGGCTAGAATAAATAAAGTCAGCCGCTCGAGATTGGTGCAAGTTCAGCTTGGTTTAAGGTTGTTCAAGCTTGTCTTGTAGGTTGTAGCATAGCCGTGCAGAGTTCAAGTTCAAAATTTCATTAATTGAAACAAGTCAAGCTTATTCCACACAATATTCCATTTAGCTCAGCTCGTAAGGCTCATCAAATATCGCAATTCTTCATGACTTTTATAATTGTTAACTTGTTATGAACTTGAATGGAAATCGAAAACAATTTTGCCAATTGACCTTTAACACAATTGACAATTGAAGTCAGCTGCATGCCCAAATCAGTCTCATGTGATGTCGAGCAAATATGATTAAATTGATATATTTTCACCAACCTAAGAACCTTCTTTTGATTAAACATAATGGGCAGAAATAGACTAACAAGTCTATGTCAATAGCCTTTAGTCCTAGCATACCATCCTCAACAACCATTACTCTTATGAAGGGAAGTTTGTAGTCCAACTACAAATATTTACCTCCCTTATCCCAGCATCTATAAGGGAAAGGTTTCAGAAACATAAAAGAAATTTCTTTGGAAGGATTGGAGGATGAGTTCAAATGTCATTTTGTTGATTGCAGGTCAATTTATTTTTCTATTTATAGATGGGGTTCAAGGCTTTAGGTACCTCAGACAAATAAATGTAACATGGCTGGGCAAATAATATTGGGGGTATTCGTTGGAGTAAATAGTTTGTGAACGGGAACTGGAGAAGGAAATTATGAAAAGAGCAATGGGTGCGCAAGATATATGTGTGTATATATATATATATATAAAAATGTAAAACTGTATAATGAGTTTGTGGTGTTGGTGGTGAGGAGGGGATTATTATGAATGTCTGTCTATCTGGAAGAGCTGGAGGGATTTTTGCAGGTTATCAAGTTTATTGTGAAATGAGAAGAATCAATTTGTGGCATGATCACTAGTATAGAGATGGTCCATTGAGGACCCTTCAAATCTCTCTTATAAATAGTTGTTTATAAGCAGGTTCAAGTTGCAAATTGTGTCTAGATTTTGAACAATAAATGTCGAGATTTTGGATAATAAAAAAAACTAATTAACAAAAGTGGGAACAACATAAATGCAGATGCTGAGATGGATGGGTAATAAAACAACAAATTAGACATATAAGATGGTAGAATAACACTCATTTCAACAAATAAGAGAAACCCATGAAATATTGTTTGATCACATACGACAAAGACCAATGACAATAGCAGTTAAGAATCGCGATGATATCTACATTAAGTACAACTCTAAGGGAAGGATAAGACAAAAAGTGACGCAAGTTGAGGCCATTAGGAAATATGTGCTAGTTTGTGGTACGAGTGACGAAATGCTTTGACACAAATAAGTTTTGGAGAAGATTTTGTTTAGTTGATTTGAGTTATATTTGAAAAACCCACCTCACAATTTGGAAGTAACTTCTCCCACTAAAAGGTACCAGGGAGCGACATGTGTCTAAGCATTCGAGTTTCACGCCACTGCTGCAGTCACCATATAACTTAGCCTAATGTGTACAAGCATTTGTGTGCTTCACAGAAGACAAAACATAGTTTTCTTTCAGGAATGTGTAATAAATTATGGCGATGAACTGAACTCACATTTGCTCAATTTTTTTTTGGAACTATAAAATCCAGTGAACTGCTTTTTAATGAATTAATGCAAATGCACTATAAATGGTCCAACAATTAATCCCATTGAAGAATTCTATCTCCACAACATAGATACAAGAACTCTAGCACAAACTACATTGTTTCAGACCACATGTTTAGAGCCAAATTCCAATCAACTCTGAATTCGGATACAACCTTACCTCGAACCAAAACTATTTAAAAAAAAAAAGTGGCAGACTTTTTCATTTCAAGTAATGCTATACTTCCCAAATTTGAATACCAAATGCTTTGTCAATTGTCAGTTGTACCACATGCAGCTTGAATCCGAAATGCTTTGACGGTAGCACCACATGCAGCGGCATGTGGTAACACTTATCACTGTCACAGCATGTGGCACAACTGTTAAGCCAATTGGGAACTAAAATTTCTGAAGCATAGCATTGTTCAGTTGTATTGTTCAACAAAAATAGAGGATAGATATAAGCAATTTCCCAAACTAAAATTTAAAATTAATAACAAAAAAAAAAACTAATCTCAACTGAAGATCTGATAAACGATACGAAAAAAATATACATCAATGCAACTAAGAAAAAGCTAACAGATCAACAAATATAAATAATACCATACCTTCCTGAACTTCCTCTCCGGTCGTCCGTTCACCGAACACCTGCGAGAACTTCCAATCCAGCGGCTGAGGAGCCGCAACTTCATCGCCACCGCCGCCGTTCATTGTTCCGGCGAGTTTTCCGGATAAAAGACAGCAACTCAATGCCTCACAATCGATCTCCGTCTCGGAATCACATAAAAATCATCGATTCGGAACCGATTCTTCAAAAAATACTGACTGCCGATTCATTCATTGTAACAGAACTTGTAGTGATTTAAAATCCTTCACACACACACACACACTCTCTCTCTCTCTCTCTCACTCTCTCTCTCTCTCTCTCTCTAGCTATACGGTTTTTGGATTGAAAATCAAAGCGAATTCACCAGCCTCTCTCTCTCTCTCTCTCTAAAACACACGTTCCATTCTGGAACCGGACATGTGAGGATTGAACAAGATGAGATATCACACTGTGTTCTCTTCTCTCTCTCTCTCTCTCTCTTCTCTTTCTTTTTAGTTCTTGCTGGAGATGAGATGAGATGAGATGGGGATGACAATGACCGAGAATAGAAAATGGAGTTATAGTATACCAATAGTACTTTTTGATATCCAATACAGTACTACTACTTTGTAGAAAGGAAAAAAAAAGTGTTAAATGGTTGAATAACAATAGTAATGGATTGTTGAAAGAGTAGTGATACATAGGGACGGGGCCCACGGTTTTTTTTTTTTTTAGGGTGAAGAGTTAGTGAAAGTTATTTTTTTGGATCTATTTATACATATTTTGTCACAGATAAAAAAAATTAGAAAACTTAATATTGATTGACACCAAATGTATTATAAAATGACACATTATTTCTACAAATTGAGACCAAAAAGTTAAATATTTCATACTAGGGAGGGGGACTTAAGTGTAAAATAGAGAATTTTTTTTTTTTAATTTGGAAGGGTGAGTTTAAGTGTAAAAATATACATTTTTTAGGGTATATATAATATTTTTCAAAAGTCAAAGGGGGCTTGAGTTCCCTTTGCCATTCTATAGATCCATATATGGTTACACATAATTTTTTTTTATACACAAAATGTCATCCGACTATTGATTGGTACGGATTTCACTATTGAACACATTTCGGTTATTAATGACACAAAGTGTCATTCGATATTGATTGGCGCGGACCCCATTATCAGATAATACTTTGTGTAAAAAAAAGTGTGCCAAACATTTCCTTTGTTGAAAATTACTTGAATTAGTTAAGGTGTGTTTGATAATCAAATTAAGTGGTGAAAATGAAAACTTTTAGCACTTATTTTTTTCAGTGCGTTTGATAACGTATTACTTTATTGAAAAAACAGCCAAAAAATCAATAAAAACTTTAAGTAAAAAATTTATATTGAAAATAATCACTGAATGTAGTATATTTCAATATTTGATATTCTGTTTTTTAATATTGCAAATTCAATCTTTTAAAATTTTCAGTACTTTAAATTCAGCACTTAACGGATTTCTTATAATTTTACTTTGAATAAATTACGCTAACACCCCCTCAAGTTTTTCATCAACACCCATTCGGTTGGGTTATCGTCCAAAAAAACGAATACTTTCGTACTATATTACCAACACATAATATATGACATTTTTGTCTCTCCTTTGAGTCATTGAAAATTTTAAAACAAAATTACCTAAAATAGTGTACACACCAAAAGGCAATTATGCATACAACTAACAATAATTTTGTCTTAAAATTTTCAACTGCTCAAAATGAGAGATAAATTATAACACCCACATTTGTGTTATTACTTTTGCATTTCATTGTCATGCATGATAATGTGATGTGGCGTGTCCTATGACACATGTTTGGGTGAGTTTTGACTCACGAGTTGATTTGGGTGTCTGTATTAGAGAACCTTTTGAAACTGTGGTAATTGAGAATTTGTTGTTGTGACGTCTCTCCGAGTATGAGACGGTCACTGTGGAATACTTTAAATGTTTATCTGAAAATAAATGTTTACCTGTGTATTTCAATATCTGTATTATTTTCTGGCTTAGAATATATTTCTGTTGTTAGATTTAGTATCCTGGTGAGAACGAATGAACACGCTATTAATTTGGTAGGCTAATTAGCAACTTCGGAAACGTCAAGTAGAAATTCACGTTTTAGCAACCAAACGAAACTTAGTCGAAAACTTTTATAATTTCAAAGTTTCACTCGTAAAGCTGTGAATAAGCTAATAGAAAGTTTCAGAGACTGATTAGGAGTTTTGAAAACTCGTGGGGAGGTAAACGTAATTCCCAAGAGTTTTGCCTATATATAGATAGAGATGGTTGAGATATTTTTCATAACTTCTAACCTAAATTCCAAAATGAGGCCAAAAGGGGGCTAGAGGGAGATTTAGGAGCTTAGAGCTTTGCGACGCCAAACGACGACCTTCCGTCAGTCTGGTTTCTCCCAGATTTCATATTCGAGCTCCTCGAGGTAAGAGCTTCGTTTTGATACCTATTAGGGCCTGTTTGGCTAAGTTTTCCAAAAAGTTATTTTCTAGAATTTTTCATAAAAGTTGATAAAATGGAATTATGGTCCATAGGAATTGTACTAGACGGACTTCAGCACGTTCTTTGTGCACGGGTTTTCTTTAGATTGAATTATAGGAGCGTTATTTGGAGGTGAGTGATTCAACTATGTTTTGGAATGATTTCTTGACATGTATTCATGTTTTGTGTGAATAGCATCTATTAATTCATAGAGATATCTTGTGTAGTTCATATTGGGCATTTATATTGATAAGTAGGCCCAATAGCACGATGAAATGTTTTAATTACTGCGAGTATGGTGATATGTATTTGAGCATGTTAAGTTGCTTATGTGGGTCAGAAGGAGCACGTGGTCACCGTGCCATTTTGTGGAGCCGATATAGGCATTAAGGTCGCACGATTGAAGAGAAGAATCGTGGGTCTTACCCTTTCGTGTGGACTTATTGGCGAGGAGTCGCGGATTGGGAATATGGACGGGCACGTGAGTCTCCGGCGACTAGTATGAAATGTAGAGATGTGAATGTTGACATGTTTATCATTCATGTACATATGTTGATTTATTCACTACGCTTTAGCTTAAACAAATCGAAATATGTGTGGTTATTCAAATAACCATTGCAGGTATAAATGCTGGCGAGGAATTGCAGAAGTGAGTACGTGGGTTGGGAGTTCGCTTGTAAGGCAACTTGATTGTTAACTTTGTAGTTTTGGGACAATAGAATGTTGTAATATGAGATTTTATTGTTTTAACTTATGTTTAACTTCGTATGATAGATTGGATTTTAAATCGTTGTAATAGTTAGTAACATGTTGTAATTCTGCTTTAGAAATGTTTTAATACAGCTAGAAGTACTTTGGTTTGAGTTTGGATGGAGTGGTTGATCATTGGTGAAAGTTAGAAAGCTTTTAAACTTGAATTGTTGCAGAATGTGCTGTTGTCAAGGGAGCAGTCGACTGACCCATGCTTCAGTCGACTGGATCCTTGTATCTGTTAGCTACTGCTTCTTAATATAGCAAAAGCAGTCGACTGGACCCCGCCTCAGTCGACTGGACCCCCAGCCTCAGTCGACTGGAATTGCTTTTAAACCCTTTGAAAACTCCCTGCCTTCTCCCATCGACTGAGCAGTCGACTGAACCTCTGATTTTAAATTGTATTTTGTTTTCCGCTGCATGTGTTCTTCAAACCTAATTTTGGAAACGTTAATGGATTGGTTTAGCCTCGGTGACGTGCCACGGGCTCCGGTTCCGCTATTGTGGGACCGAGCTGTGACATTTAGTGGTATCAGAGCATAAGTTTAGAGCCTTGGGAACGAGTGACGTTATATATGCTTAGTGACGTCGAGTAGAGTGTGTAATTGTGAAGATAATTGTTATCATTGTAGAAATGCTTCATGTGTTAGCATTTGTTGATTGTAATGAACTGTGCACATATATCTATATTGTGGCATAGCATGCATGGTCATTATGCATTGAACTCAACAGAGGAAATATTTGAAACGTTATGGCTGATCCACCAAGAGAATTGTCACCGCATTCGCGGATGGACCAAATAGTAAATATGGTAGGAAATTTTATACAAGCGGTAAGTGAAAGGGAACAGATGAACGTTCAGCCTCCACAAGTGGAAATTCGTTATATCAATGCACATCGGCACCGCGACCCCAACACACAATCGTGGAACAGTTTCATAAGCGAAAACCGACGTTGTATCATGGACAAGTTGACATAGACTTGGCCGATCATTGGATGATGGACATGGAAAGACATTTCCGTCAGGTAATATGTACCGACGAGGAGAAAATTTTATGCGCATCCGATACGTTGATGGGCGAAGCATTGGATTGGTGGAACAACGTGCTTGAACAAGGGAAGCCAACCACGTGGGAAGCATTTAAAGAGGAATTCAACAAACGTTTCTTTCCACAATCTGCTTAAACTCAGAACGTCAAGAGTTTGCGAGTTTGATTCAGGGAGATATGACCGTGGGTGAGTATGTTTCTCGTTTCAATGCCTTGTTACGATTTGGGAAAACTACCGTTCCGACTGATAGGGACAAAGCTCGTAAGTTTGAGGAAGGGCTTAGAGAGAATATCCGTGGCCGTGTGGACATGTTGCAACACCTGACCGTTTCTCTAGTCGAGGAATCCGCCCGTATAGCTGAGAAGAGTGTCGACCGATATCGACAAGGGCAACAAGGAAAGAGACCCAATGACAATAGGGGCAAGAGCCAAGGGAATGTGAAGAAACCGTTCACGCAAGGTTCAGGATCGAATATGGGTAGTCAAGGAGGAAGTATGTTTGTTGGAGATTCGAGACCGTTGTGCCCAACATGTAACCTGCGACACAGAGGAATCTGCTATCAATTGATCACTTGCTATTTTTGTAAACAATTGGGGCATGTGTCTAGGAATTGTCCTTTGAATACAAACTCGACCGCACCAAATACCTTTTCAAATACCAAGAGCTACAACCCAGAGATAAGAGGGAAATGTTTTGAGTGTGGCCAACCGGGGCATATAGCGAAGAATTGCCCAAGTAAGAGACAATCGGGAATGAGTACCGGGGCATCGAGTGTGCCAAGCGGGTCAAGAGTAGAACCTCGAGTAGATAAAGGGAAAGGAGTCGCGCAACAACAAGGACGATACTTCCAGCTCAGACCGGGGAATACAGATGATACCGTCGTATCAGGTATTCTTCCTATTTGTTCGTATCCTGCACGTATACTTATGGATTCTGGTTCAACGCATTCATTTGTATCACGTGATTTTGTTAAGCATTTAACTGTTAAGTCAGAACCGTTAGGATATGACTTGTGTGTATCATTGCCTAGTAGTGAACCACTAGTTACTTCTTCGATATTCAAGTCATGTAAAATCAAGATAGGTGATAAAGTCTTGAGCGTTGATTTAATTCCGTTGACGGTGAATTACTTTGATGTTATCTTGGGTATGGATTGGTTGTCGGTTAATCAAGCCAGAATCGATTGTGAACAGAAACGGGTTAGTTTCTATCCGTCAGGGCGAGAAGAGTTTACTTTTCAGGGTAAGGGAGTGATCGTACCGCCGTACTTGATATCGGCGATTCAAGCAAGTAAGATGCTGAAGAAGGGTTGTTCGGGTTTCTTATGTTCAATTGTCGACACGCGAGTTCTTGGACCACTAATAGAAGACATTTCAGTAGTTCGAGAATTTTCAGATGTTTTTCCCGATGAGTTACCCGACGTATTGATTGAAAGAGAGCTTGAGTTCACAATAGAAGTAGTACCAGGGTCACAACCGGTATCCAAAGCACCGTACCGAATGGCACCGATAGAGTTGAAAGAATTGAAAGTTCAGTTAGAAGAACTGTTGGAGAAGGGTTTTATCCGACCGAGTGTTTCGCTGTGGGGAGCTCCAGTCTTGTTCGTGAAGAAGAAAGATGGAACAATGCGTATGTGCATCGACTACCGAGAATTGAATAAGTTAACCGTCAAGAACAAGTATCCGTTGCCACAATAGATGACTTGTTTGATCAGTTACAAGGGGCTCAGGTATTTTCGAAGATAGACTTGAGATCCGGTTACCATCAGTTGAAAGTCAAAGAGGAAGATGTTGAGAAGACAGCTTTCAGGACTCGATATGGTCACTTTGAATTTTTGGTTATGCCATTTGGAGTGACTAATGCACCAGCTGCTTTCATGGACTTGATGAACCGTGTTTTCAAAGATTATTTAGATGAGTTCGTTATCGTGTTCATAGATGACATCCTAATCTACTCCAAAAGCGTAGAAGATCACGAGCATCATTTGCGATTAGCTTTACAACGATTGCGTGAAAAGAGATTATTCGGCAAATTGAAGAAGTGTGAGTTTTGGTTGACAGAGATTGCTTTTCTTGGACATATTGTATCAGCTAAAGGAATTTCTGTAGACCCTCAGAAGATAGAAGCAGTTACCAACTGGGTGAGACCAACGAATGTGACAGACATCAGAAGTTTCCTAGGATTAGCTGGGTATTATCGGAGATTTGTAAAAGATTTTTCGCGTTTAGCAATGCCGATGACACAGTTAATGAGGAAAGATATTGCTTTTGTTTGGAGTCCAGAATGTGAAGAAAGTTTTCAAGAGTTGAAGAGCCGACTAGTGAAAGCACCAATATTAGCTGTTCCGTCAGGGACTGAAGGATTTATCATTTACAGTGATGCTTCATATAGAGGTTTAGGTTGCGTTCTTATGCAAGGTGATAAAGTCATTGCGTATGCATCGAGACAACTTAGACCGCACGAAAAGAATTATCCAACACATGATCTAAAATTGGCCGCCGTGATTTTTGCATTGAAGATTTGGCGTCATTATCTATATGAAGAGAAATGTGAGATCTATACGGATCACAAGAGTTTAAAGTACCTGTTTACACAACGAGATTTGAATATGAGGCAAAGGAGATGGTTAGAGTTGATGAAGGACTATGACTTGTCAATTCAATATCATCCGGGCAAGGCGAATGTAGTCGCCGATGCTCTTAGTCGTAAAGTACCAACCAACACTGCATCAGATTTGACTTCTCAGAAATAACTAATACGAGATATGGAGAATTTAGAGCTTGAAGTGATACCGAGGATTGAAAGTGGATTGATGTCGACGATGGTAGCACAACCACTCTTGATTCACGAGATCACGGAGACACAACTTCAAGACGTGGCTTTGAAGAAGATTTGTGATGAGATTCCAATGGGCAAACAACCGGGATTCACGTTTGAGAACAATGTGTTGAGATTGAGGGGTATAATTTGTGTACCTAGTGAGAAAGAGTTGAAGTGGAACATCCTAGAGGAAGCACACAACACAAAGTATACCGTTCATCCGGGAAGCACCAAGATGTATAGGGACTTGAGACATGTTTATTGGTGGCCGGGAATGAAGAGATAAATAGCACGTTACGTTTCGCGTTGCACTAGTTGTCAACAAGTAAAGGCCGAACGCCAAGTACCTTCGGGATTATTACAACCGTTACCGATAGCCGAGTGGAAATGGGAGCACATAACAATGGATTTTGTTAGTGGGTTTCCGAGGTCGAAGAGATCAAATACTATTATTTGGGTGATTGTTGACCGTTTGACGAAGTCGTCACACTTCCTACCACTTCGAACGACTAAGCCGATGACGTTAGTTAAGTTGTATATTCGCGAAATTGTGAGACTACATGGTATCCCAGTTTCTATCATTTCGGATAGGGATAGTAGTTTTACATCGAAGTTTTGGAGAGCCTTGCAAGAAGCAATGGGTACCAAATTGCACTTAGTACAGCCTTTCATCCTCAGACCGATGGTCAATCAGAAAGAGTAATCCAGATTTTGGAAGACATGCTTAGGCTATGTGTACTTGATTTTTAGGGTGATTGGGAAGACCATTTGCCGTTGATTGAGTTTGCATATAACAACAGTTTTCAGTCGAGTATTGGAATGGCTCCTTATGAAGCTTTATATGGTCGTGTATGTCGTTCACCAATTAGTTGGACAGAGGTGGGAGAAAGAAAGGTTGAAGGGTCGAAAATTGTACAAGAGATGACGGATAAGATAAAGGTAATTCGACAACGGTTACTGACAGCTCAGAGTAGGTATAAGAGTTATGCCGATAAGCGTAGACGACCGTTGGAATTTGATGTAGGAGACTTGGTGTATTTGAAGGTGTCACCTTCAAAGGGGATAACCAGATTTGGTAGATACGGGAAACTCAACCCGAGGTATGTAGGACCTTTTGAAATCATTGGAAAGGTTGGACCCGTAGCTTATCGTTTGAAATTGCCAAGTGAGTATGCTCAAGTGCATAACGTGTTTCACGTGTCATTGTTACGTAAACAATTAATGGAAGATAGAGATCAAGTGATGACTCCGATATTGAATGAGATTCAGAGTGATTTGACGTATGTTGCGTATCCGGTAGAGATCTTGGATCGGAAGGATCAAGTCTTACGGAACAAAGTAATATCGAAAGTGAAAGTGTTATGGCATAGCCAAACTACGGAAGAGATGACGTGGGAGATAGAAGATGAGATGCGTACTCAGTATCCGCACCTTTTCGAGACGTGAGGTATAAGTTTGGGGACAAACTTCTTTTAAGGGGGAGAGTATTATAACACCCACATTTGTGTTATTACTTTTGCATTTCATTGTCATGCATGATAATGTGATGTGGCGTATCCTATGACACATGTTTGGGTGAGTTTTGACTCACGAGTTGATTTGGGTGTTTGTATTAGAGAACCCTTTGAAACTGTGGTAATTGAGGATTTGTTGTTGTGACGTCTCTCCGAGTATGAGACGGTCACTGTGGAATACTTTAAATGTTTATCTGAAAATAAATGTTTACCTGTGTATTTCAATATCTGTATTATTTTCTGGCTTAGAATATATTTCTGTTGTTAGATTTAGTATCCTGGTGAGAACGAATGAACACGCTATTAATTTGGTAGGCTAATTAGCAACTTCGGAAACGTCATGTAGAAATTCGCGTTTTAGCAACCAAACGAAACTTAGTCGAAAACTTTTATAATTTCAAAGTTTCACTCGTAAAGCTGTGAATAAGCTGTATAGAAAGTTTCAGAGACTGATTAGGAGTTTTGAAAACTCGTGGGGAGGTAAATGTTATTCCCAAGAGTTTTGCCTATATATAGATAGAGATGGTTGAGATATTTTTCATAACTTCTAACCTAAATTCCAAAATGAGGCCAAAAGGGGGCTAGAGGGAGATTTAGGAGCTTAGAGCTTTGCGACGCCAAACGACGACCTTCCGCCAGTCTGGTTTCTCCCAGATTTCATATTCGAGCTCCTCGAGGTAAGAGCTTCGTTTTGATACCTATTAGGGCATGTTTGGCTAAGTTTTCCAAAAAGTTATTTTCTAGAATTTTTCATAAAAGTTGATAAATGGAATTCTGGTCCATAGGAATTGTACTAGACGGACTTCAGCACGTTCTTTGTGCACGGGTTTTCTTCAGATTGAATTATAGGAGCGTTATTTGGAGGTGAGTGATTCAACTATGTTTTGGAATGATTTCTTGACATGTATTCATGTTTTGTGTGTATAGCATGTATTAATTCATAGAGATATCTTGTGTAGTTCATATTGGGCATTTATATTGATAAGTAGGCCCAATAGCACGATGAAATGTTTTAATTACCGCGAGTATGGTGATATGTATTTGAGCATGTTAAGTTGCTTATGTGGGTCAGAAGGAGCACGTGGTCACCGTGCCATTTTGTGGAGCCGATATAGGCATTAAGGTCGCACGATTGAAGAGAAGAATCGTGGGTCTTACCCTTTCGCGTGGACTTATTGGCGAGGAGTCGCGGATTGGGAATATGGACGGGCACGTGAGTCTCCGGCGACTAGTATGAAATGTAGAGATGTGAATGCGGACATGTTTATCATTCATGTACATATGTTGATTTATTTACTAAGCTTTAGCTTAAACAAATCGAAATATGTGTGGTTATTCAAATAACCATTGCAGGTATAAATGCTGGCGACGAATTGCAGAAGTGAGTACGTGGGTTGGGAGTTCGCTTGTAAGGCAACTTGATTTTTAACTTTGTAGTTTTGGGACAATAGAATGTTGTAATATGAGATTTTATTGTTTTAACTTATGTTTAACTTCGTATGATAGATTGGATTTTAAATCGTTGTAATAGTTAGTAACATGTTGTAATTCTGCTTTAGAAATGTTTTAATACAGTTAGAAGTACTTTGGTTTGAGTTTGGATGGAGTGGTTGATCATTGGTGAAAGTTAGAAAGTTTTTAAACTTGAATTGCTGCAGAATGTGCTGCTGTCAAGGGAGCAGTCGACTAACCCATGCTTCAGTCGACTGGATCCTTGTATCTGTTAGCTACTGCTTCTTAATATAGCAAAAGCAGTCGACTGGACCCCGCCTCAGTCGACTGGACCCCCAACCTCAGTCGACTGGAATTGCTTTTAAACCCTTTGAAAACTCCCTGCCTTCTCCCGTCGACTGAGCAGTCGACTGAACCTCTGATTTTAAATTGTATTTTATTTTCCGCTGCATGTGTTCTTCAAACCTAATTTTGAAAACGTTAATGGATTGATTTAGCCTCGGTGGCGTGCCACGGGCTCCGGTTCCGCTATTGTGGGACCGGGCTGTGACATAAATAAATATCATAGTGTTAATATTGTGTATCATATGTTGCTCACATGCTATAAAGATGTTAGTTTTTTGGATGAAATTTTAACGAAAGAGTGTTAGTAAAAAAAAATACAATAGCTGAGGAGTCAATTTTTCAAGCTTTATAGTTTAGGAGTATATGAAAATGAGTTATAGTTGAAGGGGTGTCACTGTAATTTACCCTTTTAGTTTTAACAAGGAAAAAAAAGGGTAAATTATGACCAAATCCTTAATTAAAGCAAACATAAGTCTAAATGAGCCGTTTTTTTTTGGATTTTGTCAAAAGTCCCTCTCACAAGCACATGGCCAAACATTGTCCCAAACATTCCAGCCACTCACACCGTGTGAGTGGCTGTACAATAGCATTTCCTCAATTCAAAAAATATTTCAAAACTTTAACCTTTTATAACTTTTGATCTACAACTCTATTTTTTACAAATTTTATACCGCTGTAATCGTGTCGACGAGACCTACAAAACTAGTACCATTGTTGATATGTTTTGAGCAATTTTTTTTTTCAATTTGAAGAAATTTTGAAAAAAATCGAGTTTTATGAAATTTCACAAAAGTAGTTTTGTGAAATTTTCAGTTACACAAGGCATGTAATAGTTTGAAATTTTTTTTTTTGCTCAAAATATATCAACAATGGTACTAGTTTTGTAGCTATTGTCGATACGATTCCAACGGTATAAAATTTGAGAAAAATGGAGTTGTATATCAAAAGTTATGGAGATTTTGTCCTTTTGTCAAAGAACAGAGACTTTTGATTAAATGCAGATATTGAATGTACTTTTTGTTAAATTTTTAGCTGACAAGGGATATATCTCTAACTATCCCAAAAAATAAAGTGTTATAAAGGTTGAATAATAATGCTGAGAGATTCTTGACAATTACGTGGATTTGCTCATATTTTACTCTCTTCTTTCTTTTCTTCTTTTTTTTTTTTTTCATTTTAAGTTTTAACTTTATAGATGAGGTTGAAAACACATTTGGCGTAGATTACAATGTGCTTTTTCCTTTATTCAGTTTTATAGTATAAATAAATAAAATAAAAGTAATGCTTGTTTAATTTGGATAGAGAGAAATGAAAATTAAATAAAAAAATAAAAAATAAAAAAAGAGAAGAGAAATGAGATCACTTTCTCTTTATTTCTTTTATTTAATTTGGTAAGTTAAATGGAGAGAGAGTAGACGGTTAATAGAAAGAAAGTGAGGAGAAACAATAATGATACACCCGTATCGTCAACCGCATCTCCAATCACATTCTGTGCTCTAAATGCAAGTACTATGTACTGTTTGATTTTTTTTACACTTTTTTGTGCACTACTTATACAGCACAGAGTACGTGCATTTAAAGTAAAAATATGATTGGAAGTGTGATTGGAGACATGAGTGTATCATTGTTGGAGGAGAAACAATAATGATACACACACATCTTCAAACCACACCTCCAATCACATCCTATGCTTTAAATGCATATACCTTGTGCTGTTTGATTTTTTCACACTTTTCTATGCACCACTTATACAACACAGAGTACATGCATTTAAAGTAAGGATGTTGTATAAGTGGTGCACAGAAAAGTGTGAAAAAATCAAACAGCACAAGGTATATACATTTAAAGTAAGGATGTGATTGGAAGTGTGATTGGAGACGTGAGTATATCATTGTTGGAGGAGAAACAATAATGACACACCCACATCTTCAACCACACCTCCAATCACATCCTATGCTTTAAATGCATGTACCCTGTGCTGTTTGATTTTTTTACACTTTTCTGTGCACCACTTATACAACATAGAGTATATGCATTTAAAGTAAGGATGTGATTGGAAGTGTGATTGGAGACGCGAGTGTATCATTGTTGGAGGAGAAACAATAATGATACACCCACATCTTCAACCACACCTCCAATCACATCCTATGCTTTAAATGCATGTACCCTGTTGTGTTTGATTTTTTCACACTTTTCTGTGCACCACTTATACATCACATAGTACATACATTTAAAGTAAGGATGTGATTAGAAGTATGATTGGAGACGTGAGTATATCATTATTGAAAGAGAAAATTCAAAGAGAAAATAATACAATAAAACTAAAATATTCTTTTAAAATAAAAATATATCCTTGCATAGAGCAACGACTTAGCCCAATTGATAAAAGGGCACTCCATGCCACATTCATTACCGGGCTTTGAACCCTGCCCTAGGGTTGTAAGAAATTTTTGATACACCGCCTCGACTGACCGCCACCGACCGAAAAGTGCAGTTTTGGTCGGCCTTCATCCCCCATGATCGGCGCACGGTTTAAAAAATTGCGATTTCAAAGTTCTCGGTCGACCTGCGGTTTTCAGACTTTGTACATCTCTACCAACCGAATTACTTTGAATATAAAATTATTTATAATATATGTATATACTATATATAACATTTATACTTTGGGAAACCCTAGTCGTTCATAGCAATCTAAATTCTAAATAGAGACTGAGAGAGCCAGAGAGGCGACTGCAAAGTGCAAGCAGCCATTATGTCAGGAGCCTTGTCGGCGACATCTTTGGCCCTAGTACGGTGAGCATCTCTCTGTCATTCACTCGATATCTCTCTCTCTCTCTCTCTCTCTCTCTCACACACACACACACACACAATCTTGTCAATCTCAATGCATAAATACTATGCATGTATGACAATAAACATAAACATGTATGTATAACAACATACCATATGCATCAAACATCTCTACAATATATGGATGCATTCTAGAATATGTATCAAAATCACTCAACACTTCACTTGTCGTCGAACATTCCCAAAGTTTTGTAACCTCTAGCTTTGATACCAATAAATGTCACGACCCATCCCACTACGTATAGAAACAGGACACGTGGCACGCCACCAAGGCTCATCCAATCATTAAAAAGTAATAGCAGCGAAAAAAAACTTTAAAACAACCTTGAGTATTTAACACATTTGGAGTGGTAAAATTCGTATAAATTTGAAAACGTAATTATATTTCGAACACAATGAATTTATGTTAAAAAGGGATCCCAAAGGTACCCCAAGAACCAATTAAAATATTTAAATAATTTCCGGAAAGGGTATAATAAGATATCATGCAAGGGTCATTTCAACCGGTCGAACGACCCTCTTCGACC
Organism: Hydrangea macrophylla; assembly: GCA_033977485.1. Lineage (NCBI taxonomy): Eukaryota > Viridiplantae > Streptophyta > Magnoliopsida > Cornales > Hydrangeaceae > Hydrangea > Hydrangea macrophylla. Next base: position 75,550,327 of record CM066989.1, read on the forward strand.
TGTCGAATGACCCTTTAGCAAAATTCTTTCTAGCAGTAGAATTTTGCTAAGAAATCATCCAACCTTCCACCTTTGCAACTTCACAACCTTTCATACTATCATCCATACTTTCCAAACATCTCAAGGTTATAAGAACACACATAAACCTTCTCAAACATTGAAAAGAAACGAAATTGGGAAAAGTTAGGACTTGTTTGGATCAATTTACAAAACTATTAGCATTCCTCCAAAAATGAATTTGACGAGTTAAGCATTCGAACCACGAATCCATGAGTTTGGATCCATTATATCATAACCAAAAAAAGTTTTGAAACATATTACAACCTTACTAATCCATTCCAAAGTTCTAAGTTAAAAACATAATCTGAACTACACAAAAATTTGAATGGAAACAAAAACATATACAAAGAAGACTCCCGTCGTCCCACGGCCTCACTCGTCATACTTCTTCTTTCCTTTCTTCTTTTCACTTGCAATGGAGTAAAGCTCCACTGCTCAGCTATATACTGAGTGCACAAATTCTAATATATGCATATATGATAAATCATGCTTTAATATCATAATTTACATCAAAATAGTCTATAGGGAGAAAAATACGCATTCATCCGGTAGCGGCAAGTCCAAGCCTTAACAGCGATGCCCACAGCTAGTCCGAACCTACAACTATTGCATCCCAAGTGCCCTAGTAAGTCCGAGCTTTAAGCCATGCACAGTAGCCGTTGCTACCAAAATTCTCAAACATCGAGAAGCTTACTCCGACATAAATTGTACAAGTCCCCCCTTTGACCCACATAATCAACTAACGTGCTTACATAACAATTTGAGATACTTTTCACGATTAAGCGCGTGCATAATTAATAGCCCAATACTAACACATGAATTTTGCCCGGATCACAATTTTGTCATCGATAATCAAAACATGTATATTTCCTATATAACATAGGCTAGAATTTTATACTTCGTGCGATCGCCCTATAACTTTGAAGGAATTACTAGAGGCCTGATTAAACGTCGAATCTCTGTTTATAAGCAATTCTTACATGTATACATGTGTTTTTCCCAAATTCTAAAATTAGAAATTTTATAAAAACTTAGCCAAACATGGCCTAATAACTATCAAATCGAATCCCTTACCTCAAGGAGTCAAATATGAAATTTAGAAGAAAGTGAACAGGCAGAAATCCGTTAATTTGCACCAAGAAGCTCTAAGCAATAATCACCTCTTGATTTTTTAGGTTTTGGAAACTTTACAAATGAAAATATCGCATACTCCTCTATATATAGCCACGACTCTCGGGAATTACGTTTACCTCTCCACGACTTCTTAAAACTTTTAATTATTTCTCGAAATGACTTATATGTCTAATTCATTACTTCACGAGTGAAAACTATAAATTATGAAAGTTTTTGTTTAAGTTCCGTTTGTTGTCGTAATTATGTTCTGGAAACTAATTTCGTGGAATTTCTAGATAACCTATCTTTTATGCAATGTATTAAATTGGTTATCTCTAATTCATTCTAATTGATCTTTATCAAGATTACAATTATAAAAAATTATACTATATAGGTGAATTTACTATTCACAAATATCAGAAAACGTCAAATAATATTTAAGTTATATAAATGCCATTTAATCATGTCAATGTTTCATGATTCTCAGATTACCGTGTCCTCCATTGACACTCACCATTGACCTCCAGTCAATTACTCATCTCGATATTCAAATAATATTGAAAATCTTTGAAATTTAATTATGCAATTTAAAACAAAAGATTCTCCGGGATGGGTGTGACAACTCTCCCCTCAAAAAAGAAAGTTTGTCCCCAAACTTATACCTCATGAGTCGAAAAGGTGCAGATACTCATTCCTCATTCTCTCACGTAGCCTCCTCGATCGTGTGACTACACCACAAAACTTTCACCATCAGAATCGTCTTTGTTCTCAACACTTGTTCTTTCCAATCCAAGATCTTTATCGGATGCTCTATATAAGTCAAATCCTCTTGGATTTGTAACGATTTCGGCACGATGATCTTACTCATGTCCGTCATATACCGTCTCAACTTAGATACATGGAATACATTGTGCACATGCTCCAGCTCGAACGATGAGGCTAGTCGGCAAGCCATCGGTCCTACCATCTCTAAGATCTCAAAGGGTCCTACAAATCTTGGATTAAGCTTTTTCCTCTTTCCAAGTCGTATAATGCCTTTCAAAAGGCGATACTCTTAAATACATAAAGTCTCTTACTTCGAACTGTTAGGGATATATACTAAAAGCCATGCTTTATGTAGTTGATTTATTATCCATTTAATAAAATCAGTTAATCCATTTTTATGAGAATCTGTGTGGGCAGTATTTGTATTATATGAACTGTTAGGGATATATACTAAAAGCCATGCTTTATGTAGTTGATTTATTATTCATTTAATAAAATCAGTTAATCCATTTTTATGAGAATCTGTGTGGACAGTATTTGTATTATATTGTTTATTTAATATTATGCATGTGTGTCTTTCATTCTACATAGTAGGTGATTTGGTGTGTAGAGTTTGGCTTACACATGGAAGATCTGACCATCGGATCTTGTAGAATGTAAGATTTTGGTTTATAGTCTTAGGTGGATTGGACATACCATCGGTAGGATTGCAGCATGGTGTTGTAGTAGGTTTGTCTTGACTACAGGAAACGATTTTTGTTCAACTCACCATGTTGGTACACTTTGTGTATTAAACGGGACCGACTTGGGGTAATTATCTTTATACTGACTTATAAGATAATTAATACCTCATGACTATTATGAGTGCTTATGCTCTAAATCCTAAGTTAATTTATAGACACGTACATTTGATATTTACACTTTGATCCTTAAAAGGGTGAGATTCTTAAATGGGTCAATATCTCATTAGATTAGGTGACAATATTAATTGTGTGGTGGATATTAATTAATGATGGAATCCGTGTCTCAATTTTAGGATTGATGATATCCTCTTGAGAAAGCGTATAAGTTTTGATTATGTCAAAACCTGCAGGTGGATTTTGTATTCGACATATCCATAAGTTAAGCAGAGGATCTCAAGGAATTTTAAGAGATTAATTAAACATGATTGTCAATAATTATATTTAATTAATGGATATCTGTAATCTTAACATGGGGAGATAATAAGCATTTAATAACATAGAGCTCGAAATATTTTTTTGAGACAAGGGTAGGAGTGCAATTATAATTCTTTAGTGGTATGAATTATAATTTATAGAAATAGGATTCTGATTCAGTTCGAATTAGGGTTTCCTAACTCCATAAGGAAGCCTATTTCGTATTGACTTCTTATGGTCCCTATCGTAGCCTATATATATATACTGCTTTGGCTCTCTCCTCAGTTTGCGTTTTTCCATCAAGAGTATTATAACTCGAAATAGAAAAAAGAGCGTAAAAAGAGAGAGCAGAAACATAAAGGATTTCGAAGGAGCCCGCACTCAGTTCGATATTCTGGCAGTAAAGGAATACGATAGAAGATCGTGAGCTGTTATCGAACCCGTGTTTTCAATTCGTCTATTACAGCAATCCGTTTTAGCAGTTTAAGGTAACCCTAGTTCCGCCCTTGTCGGGTTATTGTAGTTTTCACGTAATTTTTTGTTGTACCAACTTATATGCGCTGTCAATGGATTCTAGGAACGCAGTTTCCTAACACGAATGTCATCGGTCATCGCTTAGAGTCCGCGTAACTCTTACAACAACTCTGAGCTACCTTAAGTCGCTCCTGGATTAGTTTTACTTTCTCGGTAGTTAACTATACTATCTCAAGTCCTAATAACCTTCTTTCTCCAACCTCCATCCAATAAATTGGTGATCGACACTTACGCCCATACAAAGCTTTATACGGTGCCATCCCAATACTTGACTGAAACTCGTTGTTGTAAGCAAATTCGATTAAGGGTAAGTGCTTCTCCCAATCACTTCCAAAGTCCAGAACACACAATCTAAGCATGTCTTTCAATGTCTAAATCATTCGCTCTGACTGTCCGTTGGTCTGAGGATGAAATACAGTACTAAAACTCAACTTAGTACCCATTGCCTTTTGTAAACTTTCCCAAAATCTTGATGTAAAACTACTATCAAAATTCGATACGATCACTATTCGATACGATCACTATTGGAACTCTATGTGGTCTCACAATCTCTTTCACATACAACTCTACTTGTATAGATGGCTTAGTCGTCTTGATCGGTAGAAAATGAGCTGACTTTATCAATCTATCAACTATGACCCAAATCTTGTCATTCTCGTTAGGCGATTGTGGGAATCCAAAAACAAAATCCATCGTGATCTCATCCCATTTCCACTCTGAAATTGACAATGGATATAGTAGTCCCATAGATACTTATCTATCTACTTTGACTTGTTGACATGCTGAACACTCTGAAACATACTTAGCCACTTATCGCTTCATGTCTCTCCACCAAAAACTCGCTCGCAAGTTCTGATACATCTTGTTACTTCTCGGATGAACTGAATATTTAGTACTATGTGCCTCCTCTAGGATTCTCTCTTTCAAGTCTTTCAAATTGGGTACACACATTCGATTCCCAAGTATCAATGCTTCTTGTTCCAAAGTAAAGCCGGGTTGTTTCCCTGAAGGTATCTCATCTCTTATTTTGCACAAGTAATAGTCATTGAATTGCCCCACTTTGATCTTGTCTATAATATCTGGGTGAGCTATGATCGCCATCATTAAGCCACCATTGGTCTCTGGAATTACATCTAACTCCAAGCGTTCCATTCTCTGACTAGTTCCTGTTGTTTTGTTTGCTCATTGGCTAAATTCCCCGTCATCTTCCAGCTTAATGCGTCGGCTACCATATTAGCCTTCTCTAGATGATACTCAATTGAAAGATCGTAATCCTTCATAAACTCTAAGCATCTTATTTGTCTCATATTCAAGTCTCATTGTGTGAAAATGTATTTCAAGCTCTTATGATCTTTGAAGATCTCATATTTATTCCCGTACAAGCAATGTCTCCAAATCTTAAAGGCATATATCATTGCAGCCAATTCAAGGTCATGTGTCGGATAATTAACCTCATGTGTCTTCAATTGTCTTAACGCGTAGGCAATTACTTTGCCACTTTGCATAAGTATACACCTTAAACCCTGATGCGAAGCATTACTATAAATCACGAATCCCTTGGTTCTGGATGGAATCGTCAAGATCAATGCTTTTGTCAAATGTGACTTCAATGTTGGAACACTGTCTTCACATTCCGAACTCCATTCAAAAGTAACACCCTTTCTCATTAACTTTGTCATCGGTAATGAAATCCTTGAAAAATTCTTAATAAACCGGCGGTAGTATCCAACTAACCCTAGAAACTTTAGATTTCTGACACTGTTGTCAGCCTTTACCAATTAGTTATAGCTTCTACCTTGTGAGATCAACTAAAATGCCATTCTTGTCAATCACATGACCAAGAAAAGCAATACTAGGTATCCAGAATTCACATTTCTTTAATTTCCCAAATAGTTGCTTCTCTCGTAGTCTCTGAAGTATCAATCTCAAATGTTTCTCATGCTCTATCTCACTCGGTGAATAAATAAGAATATTGTCAATGAACACGATCACAAAATCATCCAAATAGTCCTTGAAGACTCAGTTCATAAGGTCTATGAATGCAGCAAGTGCATTAGTAACCCCAAATGGCATGACTAAGAACTCATAATGTTTGTAGCACGTTCTGAAAGTTGTCTTCTCAACATCTTTAATCTTTACTTTCAACTGATGATAACCCGATCTAAGATCTATTTCCAAAGACACTTGTGTTCTATGAAGTTGATCGAATAAGTCGTCGATCTTGGGCAACGGATACTTGTTCTTGATTGTCAACTTGTTTAACTCCCGATAGTCAACACACATATGCATTGAACCATCTTTCTTCTTTACAAACAACACTAGAGCTCCTCATGGTGATATACTAGGTCAAATACAACCTTTGTCAAGTTGTTCCTATAGTTGGACTTCAGTTCCTTCAATTCTACGGGCACCATTCCATAAGGTGCCTTCGATACTGATCTTGAGTCTGGTATTGTCTCAATGGTGAACTCAATTTTTTTTCTCAATTAGGACAATTGGTAAATCATCTGGGAATATATCTGGGTACTCTCGTACTATTGGAATGTCTTCTACCTTCAATTCGGTCGTCGAAGTATCAATTACTGAACATAGAAATCCCTAACATTCCTCTCTCAACAACTTACTCGCGGATAGCTGAAATCAAAGACGGTGGCGGTGTAATCCCTCTTCCTTGGAAACAAAAGTCTCTGTGTACCAATGATAAAAAAATTAACTTCTTTCCGTTCACAATCTATCGTGGATTGGTTAAGAGATAGCTAATCCATTCCTAATATATTATCGAAATGATTCACAACAATCAGTATAAGGTCCACGCTCATCAACTTCTTACCTAGTTTGATCTCATGATTCTTGTATATCGTAGACGTCACTACCGACTTACTAAGAGGTACATCAATGGATAATTCATATCCTAAAGGTGCCGATCTAACATTTAAATGTTCAACAAAATGATGCGACACAAATGAATGCGTAGATCTCGAATCAACGAGTATGCGTGCTAGATGCGAACATATAGGCACCATACCTGAGACCACTATATCTGTAGCAACTATATCTCTGGAATTCATCTAGAATGATCTCCCTTCATGCTGCTCTGTCCCCTGTCTCCTGTCATGGGGTCGTTTATGTTAGGGATATATACTAAAAGCCATGCTTTATGTAGTTGATATATTATTCATTCAATAAAATCAGTTATTCCATTTTTATGGGAATCTATGTGGGCAATGTTTGTATTATATTATTTATTTAATATTAGGCATGTGTATCTCTCATTCTACATATTAGGTGGTTTGGTGTGTAGAGTTTGGCTTACACATGGAAGATCAGACCATCAGATATTGTAGAATGTAAGATTTTGGTTTACAATCTTAGATGGGATTGGACACACCATTGGTAGGTCTGTAGCATGGTGTTGTAGTAGGTTTGTCTTGACTATGGAAAACGGTATAGTTTCAACTTACTATGCTGGTGCACTTTGTGTATTAAACGGGACCAACTTGGGGTAATTATCTTTATACTGACTTATAAGATAATTAATACCTCATGGCTATTATGAGTGCTTATGCTCTAAATCCTAAGTTAATTTGTAGACACATGCATTTGATATTTACACTTTGATCCCTAAAAGGGTGAGATCCTTAAATAGGTCAATATCTCATTAGATTGGGTGACAATATTGAGTGTGTGGTGGATATAAATTAATGATGGAATCCATGTCTCAATTTTGGGATTGATGATATCCCCTTGAGAAAGCTTATAAGTTTTGATTATGCCAAACCCTGCAGGTAAATTTTGTATCCGACATATCAGATAAGTTAAGCAGAGGATCTCAAGAAATTTTAAGAGATTAATTAAATATGATTGTCAGTAAATATATTTAATTAATGGATATCTATAATTTTAACGTGGGGAGATAATAAGCATTTAATAACATAGAGCTTGAAATATATTTTTGAGATAAGGATAGGAGTGCAATTATAATTCTTTAGTGGTATGAATTATAATTTATGAAAATAAGAACCTGACTCGGTTCAAATTGGGGTTTCCTAATTCCATAAGGAAGCCTATTCCTTATTGACTTCTTATGGTCCCTATCGTAGCCTATATATATGCTGCTTGGGCTCTCCTCTCAGTTTGCATTTTTCATCAAGAGTATTATAACTCAGAATAGAAAAGAGAGCGTAAAAGAGGGAGAGCAGAAAACAGAAAGGATTTCGATAGAGCCCACACTCAGTTCAATATTCTGGCAGCAGAGGAATATGGTAGAAGATCGTGAGCTATTATCGAGTCCGTTTTCTCGATTCGTCTACTACAGTAATCTGTTTTGTAGTTCAAGGTAACCCTAGTTCTTCTCTTATAAGGTTATTGTAGCTTTCACGTAAATTTTTGCAGTACCAACTTATACGCACTGTCAACGGATTTTGGGAACGCAGTTTTCCTAACAGTTTAAGCTTTAAACCACTTGAAGCCATAGAACTCGTTCTTTGTTGGGGATGTCTCCTCGGTCAATTCTTGGATTGATGCCCAGTCATTCCACAATCATAATATTTGCCTCACAAGTCAGGGTTAGAATTCGTACCACTCATTTCTTGAGTCCTGTTCTGAGGATTAGTCATGAAATATTGACCCGTGTATGGACGATTATAGAGTGGACAAACTAGTATATTGCTCATCAATCTCCCTTGTCCACTAAAATTAGAACTAGAACTAGAGCCTCTAGTAAAAGGCCTTTTGAATGATTCACCCTAGTTTCGATCACTACCCACATTGTTCCTCTTCCCTAGTTGATTTTGTCTCGACCTCTCTATTCCACTTTCGGCCACAAGTGTTGTTTGTTTTATCGTTGCAACTCTTGAATGTTCATATGTCTCCACCCTTAAGCGGATGTTCTCCCTCAGTCCTTCCCCAAATTTCCACGCTCTATCCTCTTCCATCGGTACTAAACCCTTCCCGAACCTAAATAGGGCATTATACTTGGAAGTGTACTCAATCATAATCATATCTCCTTGTGCAAGGTTATCAAACTCCCTCTTCTTTGCATTATGGGAAACTCATGGAAAGAATCAAAGATTAAACTCGACCATGAATCCCTTCCATGTTATCAGTGCTCCTTGGCTTAGAACATTTACCCACCAATTATGGGCTTCACCCCTGAGTACATCACTAGCATTCTCGATCTTGAGTGCATCGGACATCGGAATAGATATGAAAATCCTATCCATATCCATAACCCAGTGCTCTGCTAGCATTGTATTGGATGTCCCGTGAAACTCCACCGGTTTCTTTCTAGTGAACTGTTCTGACACGGATCGTCCACCCCTTTTCTCTGGTGCATGTACCATAGCTATCAGTGCTGCCTCGAATGGAGGTGTCGGAGCTAACCACCGTTAATTTCTGAACTAACTCTCCGATGTTTCTGATCATTTCTGTCATATGGTCCATTCGTCGAGTACATGGTGATGGGTCTTGGTCACCATCACTCATGATTGTACAATCTTATCAATCTCAATACATAAACACTATGCATGTATGGAAACAAATATAAACATGTATGCATAACAACATACCATATGCATCAAACATCTCTACAATGTATGGACGCATTCTAGAATGTGTCAAAATCTCTCAATACTCCACTCATCATCGAACGTTCCCAAAGTTTTGTAACCTCTAGCTTTGATACCAATAAATGTAATGACCCATCGCACTACGCGTGAAAATAGGACACGTGGCACGCCACCAAGGCTCATCCAATCATTAAAAAGTAATAATAGTGGAAAAAAACCTTAAAAACAACCGTGAGTATTTAAAACTTATAGAAACAATACCCTCTGAGTGGTAAAATCCGTATAAATTTGAAAATGTAATTATATTTCAAACTGGATGAATTTATATTAAAAGGGATCCCAAAGGTACTCTAAATTTCAATCAAAACATTTAGATTATTTCTGGAGATTTCATGCAGGGGTCATTTCAACCGGTCGAACGACCCTCTTCGACCGGTCGAATGACCCTTTAGCAAAATTCTTTCTAGCAGCAGAATTTTGCTAAGGAATCACAAAAAATTCCACCATTTCAACTTCACAACCTCTCATACTATCATCCAAATTTTCCAAACATCTCAAAGTTATAAGAACACACATAAACCTTGTTAAACATTGAAAAGAAATGGAATTGGAATAAGTTAGGACTTGTTTGGATCAATTTACAAAACTCTATTAACATTCCTTCAAAAATGAATTTGATGAGTTAAGCATTCAAACCACGAATCCATGAGTTTGGATCCATTACATCATAACCAAAAAAAGTTTTGAAACATATTATAACCTTACTAATCCATTTTAAAATTATAAGTTAAAAACTTAATCCGAACTACCTAAAATTACATCATTTGGAATGGAAACAAAAACATATACAAAGAAGACTCCCATCGTCCCACAGCCTCACTCCTCATGCATCTTCTTGCCTTTATTCTTTTCACTTGTAATGGAGTAAGTCCACTACTCAACTATATGCTGAGTGCACAAATTCTAACATATGCATATATAATGAATCATGCTTTAATCTCATAATTCATATCAAAATAGTCTCTAGGGAGAAAAATACGCATTCATCCTGTAGCGGCAAGCCCAAGCCTTGACTGCGATGCCCACAGCTAGTCCGAGCATACAACCGTTGCATCCCAAGTGCCCTGGCAAGTCCGAGCCTTAAGCCATGCACAGTATCCATTGCTACTAAAATTCTCCAACATCCAGAAACTTACCTTGACATAAAATTGTATGAGTCCCCCCATATAATCAACTAATGTGCTCACGTAACAATTTGATAGGCTTTTCACGATTAAGCGCCTGCATAATTAAAGGCCTAATACTAACACATGAATTTTGCCCGGATCACAATTTTGTCGTCGAAAATCAAAACATGTATATTTCTTATATAACATAGGCTAGAATTTTATACCTCGTGCGATCGACCTATAACTTTGAAGGCATTACTAGAGGCCTGATTAAACGTCGAATCTCCAATTATAAGCAATTCCTACAAGTATACATGTGTTTTCCCCAAATTCTAAAATTAGAAATTTTATAAACACTTAGCCAAACATGGCCTAATAACTATCAAATCGAAGCCCTTACCTCGAGGAGTTCAAATATGAAATTTGGAGGAAAATAAACGGGCATAAATATGTCGATTTGCGCCAAGAAGCTCTACGCAACAATCACTTCTTGATTTTTAGATTTTGGAAACTTTACAAATGAAATATCTTATACTCCTCTCTTAGCCAAACATGGCCTAATAACTATCAAATCGAAGCCCTTACCTCGAGGAGTTCAAATTTGAAATTTGGAAGAAAATAAACGGGCAGAAATATGTCGATTTGCGCCAAGAAGCTCTAAGCAACAATCGCCTCTTGATTTTTAGATTTTGGAAACTTTACAAATGAAATATCTTATACTCCTCTCTATATATAGCCATGAATATATGGAATTACGTTTACCACCCCACGACTTCTCAGAACTTCTAATTATTCCTCGAAATGACTTACACATCTAATTCATTACTTCACAAGTGAAAACCATAAATTATGAAAGTTTTTGTCTAAATTCCCTTTGTCGCCGTAATTACATTCCGAAAACTAATTTCATGAAATTTCTAGATAACCTACATTTTATGCAACATATTACATTGGTTATCTCTGATTCGATCTAATTGATCTTTATCTAGATCACAACTATAAAAAATTATACTACACGTGAATTTACTATTCACAAATATCGAAAAATGTCAAATAACATTTATGTTATATAAATGCCATGATGATGCCAAAAATTGGTAAAGGACAAGAAGAGTAATTTAAGGAGATGAAAACAAAGAACATTTGTATATGGTTTAGTCCCATTCAGTAGGTGTCCTACATCCACAGGTGCGTCGGAGAACGTTTACTAACAGATCACTAGTGGCTTATGGTGAACAAACAGATAAGGAGGTACTACCAGAGGACCGGTCGGGTATATGTGTGGAAGTAATTTGTATTGCAATTCTCAGGAGTAAGAATGCCATCCCCTTCAATGAGGGTGAAGGGTCTCTTTTATAGATGCAAGAGACCCCTCGTACAAGATATCTAGCTACGTTAGGAAACCCAACGTGATTACATGTGATTTGCATAAATCATGGAGGTTCCCTTAGTGGTTTAGGAAACTGGTCAAATTAATCTTCTGACTAAGTTAGGGAACTACCAGCAACCTTGTAGAGCAAGCCACGGGGCAGGCCTGAGCTGCACCCACTAGGGGATGTATCTGCCTCGTGATCCCGAGCTGTGGGCACAAATTGGGCAGTATTGACAGATCAGCCTGAGATAGCTGAATTCCAGGCACCTTCTTCGGTTGACCCAACGTCTCTGTGTTGACATGGCGATGTGACTTTGACCTAATATTTTTTGACCTATCAGCTGCCCCCCATTTTTAAAGATAATGCAATGCTTTATCCGATGAGGTTTAAAAATCTATGCTTTTCAGTAAACCGCTTGAAGAACTACCCGGGTAGTTACTCGGGAATGTACCTACCCCCCTGGCCACCCGGGGGTTAGACCGAATGGTACCGTTGGGACCCCGAGGTTAATGGCCGCCACGTGTTAAGGAGTGACTGGTCTGGTTAGGATCCAACTGGGCCAGTTTTAGCGGAACTGAATAGTCGCGTAGTAACCGGACAGTCATGTCTCGTATTTAATGTGCGCACCTTTTGAGGCGACGCTTCACATACCCGAGGAGACAGCTGGCAGGTGGTTTAGGAGGGAAAACTTCCTGGCCGTTGGATCTGATTTGATCTGGACCATCTGCGTTATATATAAAAGGGGTCTTTGTTCATTTCCTTCATTCCTGCTGCCCTGAGATAGAGGTTACCGAGTGATTTTGAGAGAAAAAGCTCCCGGTCAAGCTTCCCAAGCTCTTTTCTGCACTTTTCCTTGTAAGTCTTCACTTCCCTAGTTTCAATTGCTGTACTCTTCCCTCTCATCTTTCTTTTTCTTTCTTAAGTGAGGCTGGAGAGGACGAACCCATTAGGGCTTGTACGGGAGTGGGACTTCTTCTTTCTTAGGTTCATCTTTTTTCCTTAGGTTAGGTAACCCATCCTTCGTGATAGAGCGGTTAAACTAGTCGGGTTATCTAGTGGTAGTGTTAATTGAGTATTTCTTTACCCTGAAAGCTCTGTACACCTTACCCCATAGGTTATTGGATGTGTCCCCCTTATACCTCATGCTCGGAGTCCCCGACCCCTACTTAGGCCGCCACTTATTCCCCCATCTAGTCCCAGGGACCTTAGAGATGCAACAGTCTTGTTTTGACTCCTGTTCCCGGTCGGAGGACAAACAATTGAGGTCTAGGACCCCAGACACAAGCTTGGATCTACCCTCTGTCACTCCATCAGACCATCATAGTGAGGGCAGGATGTCGATCCGGTTATCGGGCGATGAGTCAGACTAGAAGGCCCCGGTGGCCTTCATCTCTCGAGGTTCTGGTGACAAAATACCAGAGGGCCCCAACCCTAAGGTTGCGTTCACCTGTGAATTCACCCCTTCCATCTTGCGCGCTCAAGACCTTAGCCAAATTAGGGATAGGTACGCTATTTTTGACGGTTGTTCTTTGACCATTCAAGCCACCGGGGCCCAGCTCCATCACCCGGGCTTCGTCACTTTGTACAAGGACTCCCTTATGGTTGGGTTCCGTATTCCACTTCACCTAGTCGCCCGGGACATTCTAATCTACCTCGGGATCGCTCCCGGGAAGTTAGCCTCGAATGGGTGGAGGTTCCTGATGGGGTCCATCTCTCTCTGGCCCCAAGTCTTCGGGTATGAACTTACCCTTCAAGAGTTCTAGTGGACCCACTGACACTTCCCTGTGCATGGGGAGGTTGGGTTCTTCTCTCTGGGAGCTCGACAAGGGAGAAAGATCATTGTCAACTACCCGAGAAATAATAAGGGGAGGAAGAACAACCTCTTCCAAGTATCCACCCTCGGGCTCTATGAGCAGGCCCCAAGAATCCAACTAAGGACTTTCTGGGTAGGGGAACTGAGGAGTAAGCCTATCCAGTACTTTCTTCTTGTTTTCTTTTGCCTTTTTGTATAGCAGTATGGCTAACCATTTCATACTTAGTTTTACAGTGGGATCAGCTATCCCGTTGAGCATTTTGGAGGAATGCCAAGCCAGGATCAGGTGCTTGGCAGACCTTCCCACCAACATCTGGAACGTGCTAACCCAAACAGGGGACTTCAAGGCCTCCTACGACTCGGACGAACTCGTTTAAGCTCCTGTGTTTCCTCCAATCATCCCGGGTAAATTTTTAGGCAAGCTATCTAGCTCTATCTGTCTTTCATTGCTTTTCTGGGCTACTGACTGTATGATCCTTTTCCTTTGTAGAATGGGCCCCAGGAGAGATCTGGAGCAGTTGAGGGCCAGACAGGCCACTGCCGCTATAGCTACCACTGTCTGGGTGGCGGACAGAGGAAAGAGGCCCACTGCTAAGACCTTGGGTAGCGATCGTCTGCTCAGGCAAATAAGGCACGGGACAGTGATGCATAAGGAACTCGGGGGGACATCGTCTTCTCGCATGATGGTGGTTGAAGAAACCGCTCCCCGGGCGAACTTACTGTACAGGACGCCACTGGGGGAGTCAGAAGAGATTAGGGAGAGAGTCAGGCCTACCCTCCTCCCGAGCCAGGTGGAGACGTGTGCAAACGTGTCTCCCTAAGTCTTCCAGGGGTGTCTATACAGCCTCTCCCACTTTGTAAGTTCTTTGCCATTTTTTTTGTCATTCTTTTTTTTACTCTGTTTAGTTATCGACCAGTTTGTACTTATTTTCTATCGGTCGAGTGTATGGCCACTGGAGCTGAATGCTTCTTACCCTCCCTGGCCGAGAGGGCCGCTCCTACTGAGGCTGCCTTATTACAGGAACGGGCAGCCTCTAAGGCCAAGGAGACTACCTTGGCCATTAAGAAGGACAAGCTCAAGGGCTTATCCCTGGGCCTTGGTGCTGTACAAGCGGAGCTGGCGGTTACCTTGGCTGATCTGGAGGCTGTTTGGGCTAACCTTGCGGTGGTAGAGGCTCTAGAGAAGGCCCTGGCTAGGGTGGCAATGGTCAGATCTATGGAGGTGGCCTTTGACGACGACTTTTTCCAGGGCTATGAGGACCTAAAAAGGAGGTTAGCCCGAGACCATCCTGAGTGGGACATCTTGTCCTATAAAGGGATTGACTCAGACTATTAAGACGTGGGTCCCGCCGATGGTAAAAGTTCTGCTATTGAGGCTAGACCTGCTGGAGATGCTGTCCCGGGTGGGGAAGCTGCCTCAGGAGGAGAGGTTGTCCTGAGAGGAGAGGCTGACGAGATGGAGGATGTGGTTGTCCTAGATGACACTTAGATTTCGGGCCTGCACTTTTTTATTAGAGGCTACTACAATTGCCCCTAGGCTCTGTACATACTTTATCCTTATTAATGAAAAGGTCCTTTGAGGCCACCCTTTTACATCAACTAATATCACTGTGTAACTTTTTTGGACTTGCCTATTTGAAATTGCCTGTGATCGACCAGTTGTAAATCCTGTGGAAACCCTGCCTTAGTAAAAGTTTAGGGCTTTGACTGGTAAGGAACACTTGGTCTTCTCAGGACCTGCTTTGAAGGTCCCATCGGGTACAGTGTAGGAGTTAGGTCCTATTATTGTCCCGGTCGGCTTCTCTGGGCACTTTAGGTACTTAGGAATAGGTACCTAGGAATGTCTTGGAATTCCAAGTCCTTTCCAAGCCCTGTTAGCGCCCAGTGTGATTCCTTGTTTTAGTATGGTATCCCCCCTACCCCCCAAGCTTTGGTAAGGCAAGCATTGGTAGAGGGATTGACTGTAAGGAACCAACCTATAATATGTGTGGTTGTAGGATTTTTTGAAGCTTGCCATCAATAGCCACCCAGGGGGATTTGCCCCCATTGTCGGTTATGGACCTAGGCGAAGACGGTGCCTTGGACATTACCCAAGGTCTTTTGCCTTGGGCGTTACCCCAAGGTCTTTGTCTTTTTTTGCCTCGGGCGTGATCCCGATGTCTTTTCCGCACAGAACATGGGCAAGGGTAACGACTTGTAGCAAAAACAAAAAATCTTTTATTCCTTTTGAAAAATCATAATAATTACTCGAGAAGAGCTACAAATTTCCTAACCAATGTTAATATGTTTTTTTTTCAAGCTTCACTGAAAACACTTGCGGAGGTGTTGGATATTCTAAGGGCGAGATAGATCATGTCTGTCTAAAGTCTTCAACCAGTAGGTACCCAGTTTGTTGACCCGGGTAATCCTGTATGGCCCTTCCCTGTTTGGTCCTAATTTTTTGTGGCTTAGGACCTTGGTAGATTGGTTTACTGCCTTCATGACCAAGTCTCCCACTTGGAAACTACGATGCTTGACTTTGCTGTTGAAATAACAAGAAACCTGCTGCTTATAGGCTGCCACTTTTAGATATGCCCGGTCCCTTTTATCTTCTACTACGTCAAGCTCTCCTCTAAGGGCTTCTTTATTGCCCTGCTCGTTGAAGTTTGCTACTCGATAAGTGGGTAACCTGAGCTTAGTGGAGACTACCGCCTCGACACCATAGGTGAGGGAAAAGGGGGTCTTTCCCGTGGCCACTCAAGGGGTGGTGCGATATGCCTATAGAAGGGTCAGTAGTTCTTCTACCCAAAGTCCTTTAGCGTATTCAAGTCTGGTTTTAATTGACTATAGAATGGTCCAGTTCGTCACCTCTGCTTGGCCATTGGCTTGAGGGTGCTCGGGGGAAGAGTAGAGATTTGATATTCTATATCCCGAGCAGAATTGCCTGAATACCAGGGTATCAAACTACCTGCCGTTGTCGCTGACCAGGACCCTTGGGATGTCGAACTGGCTGAGGATGTCTTTTTCGATGAAGTTCTCTATCTTTTTCTCAGTGATTTTTGCCAAGGGCTCGCCTTCCGCCCACTTGGTGGAATAGTCCACGGTAGTCACCACAAACTTTACTTGTCCTTTGCCTATTGGGAGGGGGCTGACAATATCAATGCCCCATTAAGCGAACGGCCAGGGGCTGACGATTGGTTTCAGGAGCTCTCCCAGGTGGTTGATCATAGGTGAGTACCTCTGACACTTGTCACACTGCGTGATATATTCTTGGGAATCCTGAGCCATCGCTGACTAGTAATAGCCTTGCAGCAGAGCCTTTCGAAAAAGTGCCCGACCTCTAATATGGTTTCCACACAATCCCTCATGGATTTTATGTAATATTCCCTGGACCTGCGTAGGATGGATGCACCGAAGATACGGGATAGAGTATCCCTTTTTGTAGAGAATGCCATCAATGATGTGGTATCTGATCGCCCAGTACTTTACCTGTAGGCTTCTTATTTTTTGTCTGGTAAGGTACTGGTCGTTAGGAACATCACAATCGGATCCATCCAGCTGGGCACTAACGTAATCGGTTCGACCTCCATACCTTCTAAAATGACCACATTAGGCTCGGGTAAGTATTCTATCCTTATCTCGGGTAGGTCTGACTCAGAGGATGAGGCGAGGTGGGCTAACTGGTCGGCTCTTGTGTTTTTTTCCCTCGGGATCTATGTGATGGAGAACCCTTTAAGCTTCTTTAAAACTGCTCGGACAAGGGCTAGATAAGTTACCATGTTGTCCTCTCGAGCTTCGTACTCCTGATTGACTTGATTAACCACGAGTAGGGAGTCGCTATACCCTTGGACTTGCTACGCACCCATAGAGGTGGCCAACTGTAACCCATCCAGTAGGGCTTTGTACTCGTCCTCGTTATTAGAGGCTCAGAACCCAGACCTTAGTGCGTACTCCAGTTGGATCCTGTTGGGTGTGATCAGGATGATCCCTGCTCCACTACCCTGTTTGTTGGAGGACCCGTTCACATAGAGCACCCAGGTTGGGGTGTTAGGCTGTAGGCCGGGCGGTAGAACTGGCAGTTCAAGCTCCTCAATCGGATCTTCTGGATATATGAACTCAACGAGAAAATCCACTACTGCTTATCCCTTGATTGCTTTCCTCCAGTTCCAACGCCCACTTGACGAGCCTTCCGGATGTCTCAGACATGCCCAATATCCAGTGGAGAGGCTGATTTGAAACGACCATGATAACGTGGACTTGGAAGTATGGGCGGAGTCTCCGGGCAGAAGTGATGAGGGCGAAGGCCAGTTTCTCAATGCGTGAGTACCGACTCTCTGCACCTTGAAGTGCCTAGCTGGTATAGTAGACTGGGAATTGTATCCCATGCTCTTCTCGGATGAGTGCCGAACTGAGAGTGATACTGCCAAGTACAAGAACAACTCCTCCTTTGGTATGGGTGTTGTGAGTAGAGGGGGCGATGTAAGGTATTTCTTGAGATCCTGAAATGCCTCCTCACACTCTTCTGACCATTGAAACGCCTTACGAAGTATTTTGAAGAATGGCAGACACCAGTCGGTAGCTTGAAAGACGAATTGGTTCAGCACCAGCACCTGTCTGGACAAAATTTGAACTTCTTTAGTTGATCTAGGTGACCGCATGTTAATAATAGCCTGAATTTTTTCAGGGTTCGCTTTAATCCCTCGCTTGCTGACCATATGTCCCAAGAACTTCCCGAACGAGACTCTAAATATGGACTTGGTCGGGTTCAACCTCATCAGGAATTTTCTTAAGATGCTGAAGGCCCCGGCCAAGTGCTCGAGATGGTCAAACTCGTCTTAACTTTTTACCAATAGATCATCAACGTACACCTCTATTGATTTCCTGATCAAATCCTTGAACATGTGGTTGACTAGGCATTGATAAGTTCCCCCGACATTTTTGAGGCTGGAGGGCATCACCTTGTAGTAGTACGTCCCTTGGTTGGTAATGAAGGATGTCTTTTCTTTATCCCCGGGGTACAAGTTGATCTGATTGTACCCCGAGTAGGTGTCTTTGAACGAAAGAAGTGAGTGACTGGCCGTGGAGTTCACAAGGAGGTCTATCCTAGGCAACGGATAGTAGTCCTTGGGACAGGCCTTATTTAGGTTAGTGAAGTCCATACACATTCTCCACTTCCCATTACTTTTCTTGACTAGTACCACATTCGCCAACCAGTCTGGATAGTGGACCTCTCGGATGGACTTTGCCTTTAGGAGTTTTTCAATCTCCTCGCGCACCGCTGCTTGTCTTTCAAGGGCCATTCCCCTTCTTTTCTACTTTATCGGCCGGAGTCCAAGTCAATGTTGAGAGGGTATGATATGACCCAGGGATCTATCCCAGGCATGTCTTCGTGGCACCAAGCGAAGACGTCCTGGTTCTATCGCAGGAACTGAATCAACTTATCTCTGAGATTTGGCTCTAAGAGAGTGTCAATACTGATGGACCGGTCAGGGAGTTGGGGATTCAGCACCACTTGTTCTAATTCTTCTACTGGGCCAGCTCGATCCTTTATGTCCCTTAGGTCCATTTCTTGGATGTTCAACGTCTCTGTAACTGCCTCTCTGCACAAGGAGCTGACATAACAGCTCTGAGCGGTTGCTTGGTCTCAACGCAAGCTCCCGGGCCCTCGTGGGGTTGGGATCTTGATCACTAGGCCGTATGTTGACATAATCGCCTTGGCCTTATTGAGTGTTGGCCTTCCCAGGATGACATTGTAAGCTGGCAGGGCTTCTACCACCACAAAGTTTGCAAGTACAGAGACCTGCTGGGGGTAGGTCCCTATGAGAACTGGGAGCTCGATGGTATTGAGCAATTGTGTGCTAGATCCATTGAACCCTACCAGGGGAGTGGCCACGGGTTAGAGCCAATCCCTTGATATCCCAAACTGATCGAAAGCCGAGATGAATATAATATCAGAGGAGCTGCCCATGTCCACTGAAACCTTCTTGACAACATAATTTGCTATTGAAAGTGTAACCACTAGTGGATTGTCGTAGGGGCAGTGCAAGTCCTTCATGTCATCGGACGAGAACGTCAACACGCCGGTTGGCGAGGAGCTGGCAGATTAGACCTGCCAGACATGTGATCGGGATGCCCGAGATGCCTCTTTCTAGCCGACTGCGAATCGCCTCTGCCCGAAGTTCCTCCGACGATCATGTTGATTTGCCTGAGGATTGAGGCTGATCAGGAGCTCGGATATCTGGTTGAGGTCGCCTATCAACCGCTACAAACTCTGCGAGATGACCCTGTTCAATTAGCTTCTCAATGGCAATCTTGAGTTTAAAACAATCTTCAGTGTCGTGGCCATGGTCCTTATGATACTGGCAAAACTTATCCCGGTTTCTCTTCCCGGGCGGGCTCTTCAACTTTGCTGGCTATTGGAGGAGCCTCTGGGTTTTGGTGACGGCCATGACCTCGTGGATAGGCTAGGACAGAGGTGTGAAGGTAATCGGGGCGCGGTCCTGACCACCTCTTTGTTGATCCTACTTCAGCTTCTTTCCCGAGCTCTTATCGGAGCCTTCGCGTTTGCGTTTGGATCTCAGCGAATCATCTCCCGCGAAGCTAGCATACTTGGATGATAGGAACTCCTCCGTGTCAATATACTTCCTAACCCTCTCGGAGAGCTCAACCAGGGTTGCCGGTCGGTCATGGTGGAACGACGTAGCAATTTAGGTGTGTTGAACTCCCGAGCAAAAGGCCGTGATAGCCACCGTTTTGTTTAGGTGGCGGATATGGAGCCTTTGCTAGTTGAAACGGCCAACGTAATCCTTCAGGGATTCTCCCTTATGCTGATTGACGGTCAGCAAATGGGTGTCGGGCTATGGCCGGTTGAGCATCCCCATAAACTGGTTGATAAAGAGCTTGCTAAGTGCCTTGAAATTGTCGATCGTTCGAGGCTTGAAAGCATGGAACCACTGTACGGCCGGCCCTTTGAGAGTGCTGGAAAAGGCCAGGTGACACGACTAAAAAGTTGTGCGCTCTTGTGCAACACCCAAGTGTAGGTGATCGTGCAAGTAATATAGTACTGGAAGTCCAGGTCGATCCCACAGGGAAGGAATAGGTAGAAAAGATACTAAGTTATAACCTAAAGAAAAAGAAAAGATGAATGTAGGAGTGAAGGTGTACTAACAAATCCTAATTAATTGAGTTAAACTAACTAATAAACTAAAGCATAAGGAAACATAACTAATTAAATAACTAAATTAAAGGTGTTGGAAATACGTGAATCCACATTGATCCTAACCATCTACCATGCATACTCATTAATGTTCTATGGAGTTCATTCCTCTTCAGTATTCCGTATTTTTCTAAAGATAAAGAATCAGTAGCCCTTTCACGACCGGGACAACATCATCACAGTTGATTTAAAATACTTGAAAGACGGTTTAAAACAATGGTAATTACTTGCACTCTAAATGGTGTTAGCATTCAAAGTGGTTTTCAAAAGTCATTGAAGAAAATAGCCTTAAGGCTTTAAGTTCTAAAAACTGTTGTGACAAACTGAGCTTATTGGGACAATTTGATGACAGATTTCTAAAACAGAAAGTCATGGAATACTTCAAAGAATCATCTCAAGATTCTGCAAGTTCGATCGATCGAAGCGCTCTCGATCGATCGGACAGCATCATCCTTTAATCGATCGAACTATCTTCGATCGCTTGACTATCTCTGGTTCGATCGATCGAAATACCTTCGATCGATCGAACCCAAGATTTCTAAAGATTGCATGGCAGAGGCTGGGATTCAATGTTTCATCACATATTCCCAACGTCTAAACTACGAAAACATAATAAAACTAATGCAGAAATAGTAAAACATAGCGATCATAGTAACTAAAGTAATAAACAATGAAATAAAGAAAAGGGAAGAAAAAACCTGTAATAATCTGAAAATAACTTGAAGCAAACTTGGAATAAACATCAATCTTCAATAATCTTGAGTAAAACAATGAAAAAGGAGGAAGAAAACATAAATCTAACCTAATCTACACCTAATCTAACCCTAAAACTACCCTAAAACTGCTGTTTTTCGCGTTCTGGAGCGTCCCCCCTTCGTCTGGCGTCAAAACGACGTATATATAGGGTTCCCACAGAGTTTACGCAACTTTTGGGTGAAAATAAGGTTCGATCGATCGAGCTCAGTTCGATCGATCGAAGGTTCGATCGATTGAACTCTCTTCAATCGCTTGAACTCTTCTGATTTTGACAGCTCTGCACACCGATGGGAGAATAGCCATAACTTTTCACTCGGACCTCGGATTGACCTCCCGTTTGCGGCCACGCGACCTTAACTCAAAGATCTACATTTCTTGTCTCTGGGTAAATCTTCCAAATCTGAAGTCATCATTGTCAAAATTGGCGTTTTCTCAGCTGCTTCTGTTGTTCTATCCACCAGAATCACTTTCTTTAGCTCCACTTCATTGATTTACATCCTAACACCTATAAAACAATGCAAAAACATATATTTAAGCATTAACACAATAAAAAGAGCATTGTTATTAGAATGCACCTAAATGTAGGGACTTTGGGGATAAAGTATGCATAAAATACTACGTAATACACTAGAAATATGCACTTTTCACCACGAATCACACCCCCCAACTAGCTCGTTGCTAGTCCCTAGCAATGAAGCGAACTACAACAGTGTTTATTTAACTCTAAAAATTGAAAACAAAAGAAAATAAAAATCCTAACTCACTTTCGTAGGAATCACGATTGCATTTAGCGTATGCAACAAGCCTTTAAACCTCTAGGTTCCCCCTAGTGGACGAGTGTTGTCTCGTGAGGGTTTGCAGTGAATCTACCCACAAAATTCATGTTTATGGTAATGGTTCTCATTTAAATATTTTCAAGAAATTTTTCCTCTCATTTAGCAATATAATTAAGCTCAACAATCTCATGAAACTCTCTAGTATGCCATAGCAATGCAACACACACATTACAGTTAATCTACTATCAAAGTCATTAGAATGTTCCATACCTATTAATCTTCAAGTGTGTGTGTGAATGGACAACCAAAATACAAAACTTTAATTTCAAAGCTTGCATAACCTAAGACACTATCAAGACGTTCATTTTGACTCAACTCTCACTGGGATTACACTCTCAAGATGAAATCACTCCGAATTAGGTGTAATAATTATCACTCATGATATGGAAGCTATAAAGAGTAATTGTAAATGGAATCTAATGCTTCTCATATCTAAATAGAAAAACGGATATTTAGTGCGTAAAGTCTCATGAAATGATACTTTTCACTAGAAGAGCGAGATACCGTGGATAACTCTCTCATTACCTTAACTTCAAATCCAATTTACTTAAAATCATCAGGACTTTGAAAAAGAGGTGTTAGATTAAGAAGAAAAAGGCTCGTGATATTCAATTGGGTCAAAGGATGTGATTGGAATGTCTACTATAACTTTTCAAACTTCCCACATCTCCAATCTCTCTCTTCTTCTTTTCTTTTATTTATTTTTTTCACACTCTTCTTTTCATTCCTTTTTTTTTTTTTTTTTTCTTTTGTAACAACCATTGGCATTTTTTTTTTCTTTTCTTTTTTTCATGCTTTTCTTTTCATTCTTTCAATTTTTTCTTTGCCAACTTTCCCTTATTCACACTAACATACTTCTTGTTAACGCAACACATCCCAATCACACCTAAATAAAGAACTGATGCTTGAACTCCTAATTTGGAGTTTGGTATAGACTTTAGGATTATGAAGACAAGGCGATTATGATAAGCTCAAGAGGTGAAGTAAAGGAATAGCATAGAGGTAGGCCAAGGCTGTATTATCCATGTATGGTCAAAAGATGGCCTAAATCATCTTCTAAGTTAATAGGATAATTCATTTCAGTAAATTCAAGAGCTCTAAAGTTTGGTAAATCCTGAACGTTCTCTTCTAGTGATCAGTCAAAATGAAGAAAATTGAGACTTTCAACGAATTAATACGCTTTTCAAAAAGTAAGAGTAATTTTATAAAACCCTCAAAAACAAAGAATGGCACAAAAGGTCACTTGGGTTATTAGTCTCCACTACAGTCTTTCAAGACACTTAGACTATGCTTACTAATCCATTTTAGCTAAGTACAAGGTTGTCACAACGTGCTCAAAGTATTTGAAGATTAAAAGGCATAGAACATACTATAACTAAGATAGTAAAGAAACTACCATAGTATATCACATACTAATAGCATACAGAAAATAACACTAATGTATCATAACTAACTACATTAACTATGAGAGAAATACAAGAACCATGTTATTATATTAAAAAATAAAATAAAAAATTTCAAAATTTTTGACAGTTTTTAATTTACTGAGTTACATGTTGCTAAGCAGGTATATGACACTAAAGTACAACAAAAAGATATGAGGCATGCAATGACTCACTCCCCCCAACTAAAACTAAACATTGTCCCCAATGTTCTAAACTAAGCACATGGACATGTAAAGTAAAGCGAGAGAAGGAAGGGTGTTACCTCGAGGCATTAATATCCAAAAAAAAAAAAAAAAAAATTCAAGTTACCTGCAAAATCATTAGTAGCAACAAGGAAAACTAGAGAATATAATACAACTACTCAGCAAATAAATTCGGTTCATCAAGATTTTTATCATAAATCAATAACCGAAATTTTCGAGGATCCTCCCAATGAAATAATTTAACAGTGAGAAGAATGTTGGGATCCTCATAAAATTGCAACTCCCCCCAACTAATGTCAGGCTCAAGGTCAGAGGAGATGATGCAAAATCTATGGCTTCCAAATTTTTTTGGGACAGTTATAAAAGGAATACCACACTTTTTAGGAATTATATGCAAGAAACGATCTTTGGTGTTGGCATTTCCTATAACAGCCTCTATTTTAATACTAAAAACAGGTGGAGGCCATGGTTCAATAAAAGGGGCAGGGTCGAAGTGATGTTCTAATGAAGCTTCACCACCCTCCTCTTGTCCTAGAACAGAATCTATGGAGATATAATCATAGGAATTGAATTTCTGTTCTATGCACATGGTTTTGGACTGGACTTGGATAAAGCTATTTATTTGGGCCTCAATGTCAAAATCACTCAAGAAGGTCAAGCAGTCTAGAAGATTGCTAGCTTCTTGTTGAATTTTAAGATCATCTAAAGTGGGCCCAATATTTTCCAAGTCTTCTCTCAAAGAATTTTGAAAGTTAAATTTTTGTGAAGAACATGTGCTAGTATCCTTACCATCCTCTTCCACAACACATTCTGTTTGTTCACGAATGGGGTACACATAACATTCAAGCTCAGGACGAGAGCTTTGATTGATAGCAAGGATAGGTGATGGGCAACTTGGTGACACCACCTCTTCAGTCGAAAGAGGTGAGGGTTCATGAATATCAGATGAATCTAAACCGAATTTAGAATTTTCAATAACGTCCTCCCTGTGGTCACTATTAAAGGTTGGGGTAGAGTCAACAGGGGACTCTTCCTTTCCTAGTTGCATGCAATCACCTAAACTCTCATCATCTTTTAAGACCTCATTCTCATCCTCGCAACTCTCCTCACTATATGTGTCATCTATTGAAGTACTCTGGATAAAGAGATTGTGCAACTTTATCAAGGCAGCGAAGGAGTTGATGTCTGGGGTTGTATGTTGAGGAGAAGATGGTTCTACAACTTCATGCTCAATGGTTTGGTTTTGGAGTTCTTGTTGGGTTATCACTTTCTCAAATGAGTTGTTAACCTCACTCGGTATGAACCCATCATTGTCCTCTAATTCCATTCCATTGTTAGTGTCTTGAAATTCAGGTTGTAGCGTTGAAGGGCTGGTATAGTCTTCTAAAGGTTGGCTATCAAATGCTTGTTGATATCTAGCTCCTAATTTATCAATTGCACTCTCTAGCCTTTTCATTTCACTAAGCAGCAATTCTAACATACCATTATCCTCAACTTGGTTATTCTCCTCATTATAACTATATGAAGTTTCACCCCATTGTTGTTGGTAATAGTCCCCTTCCCATTGTGTTTCTGTGCAAGACTCCCCAGAAGGAAAGTCTTGGTGCATTTGGTAATCGTGGGAACTACTACTATATCCTACACTATCATTTTGGTTATATCCCCATTGCGATTGATAGAACTCTCCAGGTGGAGGTTCTTGATACGTTTGATAACATGGGGGACTAACACGATGGTTTTCCCATTGTGGTGATTGGTAGCACTCAGGTTGATAATGTGCATCATATGTGGGTGCTTGCCAACTCGGGGTATAGTTCTCATTACCTAATGTGTACCCATTCGTGGTATTTGTGTTGTATGGAGGGTAATATGGATAAGACATGTTTACCCAAAATATTTAAACAAAAGAAATTTTTTTTTTTTCTTGTGAGAGAAAAAGTCCAATGATTTTTTTTTTTTTTTTTTTTAAGTAAAAGAAGAAAAATGAAAATAACTTAGTAAAATCCTAACCTAGTTGCCTTCCCCGGCAACGGCGCCAAAAACTTGACACGACTAAAAAGTTGTGCGCTCTTGTGCAACACCCAAGTGTAGGTGATCGTGCAAGTAATATAGTACTGGAAGTCCAGGTCGATCCCACAGGGAAGGAATAGGTAGAAAAGATACTAAGTTATAACCTAAAGAAAAAGAAAAGATGAATGTAGGAGTGAAGGTGTACTAACAAATCCTAATTAATTGAGTTAAACTAACTAATAAACTAAAGCATAAGGAAACATAACTAATTAAATAACTAAATTAAAGGTGTTGGAAATACGTGAATCCACATTGATCCTAACCATCTACCATGCATACTCATTAATGTTCTATGGAGTTCATTCCTCTTCAGTATTCCGTATTTTTCTAAAGATAAAGAATCAGTAGCCCTTTCACGACCGGGACAACATCATCACAGTTGATTTAAAATACTTGAAAGACGATTTAAAACAATGGTAATTACTTGCACTCTAAATGGTGTTAGCATTCAAAGTGGTTTTCAAAAGTCATTGAAGAAAATAGCCTTAAGGCTTTAAGTTCTAAAAACTGTTGTGACAAACTGAGCTTATTGGGACAATTTGATGACAGATTTCTAAAACAGAAAGTCATGGAATACTTCAAAGAATCATCTCAAGATTCTGCAAGTTCGATCGATCGAAGCGCTCTCGATCGATCGGACAGCATCATCCTTTAATCGATCGAACTATCTTCGATCGCTTGACTATCTCTGGTTCGATCGATCGAAATACCTTCGATCGATCGAACCCAAGATTTCTAAAGATTGCATGGCAGAGGCTGGGATTCAATGTTTCATCACATATTCCCAACGTCTAAACTACGAAAACATAATAAAACTAATGCAGAAATAGTAAAACATAGCGATCATAGTAACTAAAGTAATAAACAATGAAATAAAGAAAAGGGAAGAAAAAACCTGTAATAATCTGAAAATAACTTGAAGCAAACTTGGAATAAACATCAATCTTCAATAATCTTGAGTAAAACAATGAAAAAGGAGGAAGAAAACATAAATCTAACCTAATCTACACCTAATCTAACCCTAAAACTACCCTAAAACTGCTGTTTTTCGCGTTCTGGAGCGTCCCCCCTTCGTCTGGCGTCAAAACGACGTATATATAGGGTTCCCACAGAGTTTACGCAACTTTTGGGTGAAAATAAGGTTCGATCGATCGAGCTCAGTTCGATCGATCGAAGGTTCGATCGATTGAACTCTCTTCAATCGCTTGAACTCCTCTGATTTTGACAGCTCTGCACACCGATGGGAGAATAGCCATAACTTTTCACTCGGACCTCGGATTGACCTCCCGTTTGCGGCCACGCGACCGTAACTCAAAGATCTACATTTCTTGTCTCTGGGAAAATCTTCCAAATCTGAAGTCATCATTGTCAAAATTGGCGTTTTCTCAACTGCTTCTGTTGTTCTATCCACCAGAATCACTTTCTTTAGCTCCACTTCATTGATTTACATCCTAACACCTATAAAACAATGCAAAAACATATATTTAAGCATTAACACAATAAAAAGAGCATTGTTATTAGAATGCACCTAAATGTAGGGACTTTGGGGATAAAGTATGCATAAAATACTACGTAATACACTAGAAATATGCACTTTTCACCACGAATCACCAGGCACAGTAGTTCGTCGGTGGTAGTGACCAGCGCCATCTGGGCCTTATAAGTCCGGACATGATCCACCAGGCTTCCCGAACCGTCATAAGAATCAAGATGCGGTGGTTTGAACTTCTGCGGGATAGGGAATCCTGTGACTCGGACGGTGAAGGGTGACTCAATTTCTGTATTGGTTTGATCATGGCGCAGCTTGCGGTTCAACTTCTCAATTTGCTTCTGCAAGTCCTCGATCTGGGCCTTGACATCTTTCTGACCGATTATCCACTCCGTATTTGAATGGTACGTCGAGTCAGACTATGAGGCCTCTTCCTTGAAGTGCGTTGTCCTCAGGGATAGGACCCGGCTTCGACTCCAGGTAATCGTGTGCCTAAGATCCCCACGGCTCTGGGCCAAGGGGTCTTTGGCCGAATCTGGGGCAGTCTGCCCTTGCCCCTCCCATCTGGTAGCGCGTTTGCTATTGATGATTTCTCTGGCGTCCCCCGCCCAGCGTGGGTTGGCCCGGGGACGTTGCTGGGTCTGCTCGAGCCTGGCTACGTTCATTATTCTCGAACCGACCCAAAGCAGGCGGGGACATGGGCTCAGTGTGGGCATGCCTTCGGACCCGTACGGGCTCCCGATCGCGCGCGCCCTTCTCGGGCTGATCCTCAATCTACGGAAGCTTTTCCTGGCGAGCCAGTAGTGCTTCGATCTACTACTGAGTTTGCCATTGGCCCTCCAGGAGTTGTGCAAGGGCCACGGTAATTTGCTCGGAGGTCATAGAAGCAGCCGGCTGCCCGGCCTGTGAATCTGCCTAACCCGCCAGAGCAGCAGTCTTCTTACCCTTCTTCGGCGGCATGTTGATCAGTCAAAGATTTGTTTTTCTGAGAGAGTTTTTACAGTTTCCACAGACGATGCCAAACTGATGATGCCAAAAATTGGTAAAGGACAAGAATAGTAATTTAAGGAGATGAAAACAAAGAACGTTTGTATGTGGTTCGGTCCCGTTAAGTAGGTGACCTACATCCATGGGTGCATCAGATCGCATTTACTAACAGATCACTGGCGGCCTGTGGTGAACCAACAAAGAGGGTGTCGGGTATATGTGTGGAAGTAATCTGTATTGCAATTCTCAAGAGTAAGAATGCCATCCCTTTCAATGAGGGTGAGGGGTCTCTTTTATAGATGTAAGAGACCCCTCGTATAAGGTATCTAGTTACGTTTGGAAACCCAACGTGATTACATGTGATTTGCATAAATCATGGAGGTTCCCTTAGTGGTTTAGGAAACTACTCAAATTAATCTTCTGACTAAGTTAGGGAACTGCCTTGTAGAGCAAGCCACGGGGCAGGCCTGAGTCGCACCTACTGGGGGATGTGTCTGCCTCGTGATCCCGAGCTGTGGGCACAAATCGGGTGGTATCGACAGATCAGCCTAGGATAGCTAAATTCTAGGCACCTTCTCTGGCTGACCCAGTGTCTCCATGTTGACGTGGCGATGTGACTTTGACCTGATATTTTCTGACCTATCATGCCATTTAATTATGTCGATGTTTCATGATTCTCAGATTACCGTGTTCTCAATTGACACTCACAGTTAGCCTCCAGCCAACTACTCATCTCAATTTTTAAATAACATTGAAAATCCTTGAAATTCAATTGTGTAATTTAAAATAAAAGATTTTCTTGGGACAGGTGTGACACCCTTATTCGGCGCGCCAACATGGCCTACGAACGCATAAGCAAGCATGTCAAAAAATTTGAACTTCCGCTTATGCCCTTGTGTTTGTCGTGAATTACTATAAAATTATGATGGCTAATTACATTTTGGTCAACTTTTAAATTACAGTGCAGTCAACTTTATTGTGTCTATTTACAATTGAATCAACTAGATTACATCTACTTATATTTAGATTCACAATATGCTGGCTAATTACATGTTGGTCAACTTTTCCTTTTAAAAATTATATTTCAGTCAACTGTACTGTGGCTATTTATATTTAGGTCATCTTTTTAATGAATTCAGTCAATTTTTTAATACAAATTTCAAAATCAATCTGCTGTACTTCGACTATTTGGTCTTCGGTACCATTTTATATGAATAATTGCATTTTAGTCATAAATTATATACAATAATTTTAAGAAATAGCAAAAATAGGGTGAAATTTTTTCATTCTGAAACATTTCTACAACAGTAAAGTCATCCACAAAATTAAAAACCATCACCTTGACATCAATAAAATTTAAAATTTGCATTGGTTCTTTAATATTTGTAAATTATCAATCTTACATGACGTTTGTAGAAAATATTTCTAACGAAAGTTGACGCTTTTTAATTTGGTTCATGACTTTTAAATTTATAAAATACTACATAAAATTAGATTCCACAAAATAATTTCTATGTACAAATTTGAAAATCAATCTACTATATTTCGGTTCTTTGGTCTTCGGTACCATTTCATATGAATAATTACATGTCAGTCAACTTTATGGCCTGAAAAATGTATACAATAATTATATATATAAAAAAACCTCAAACAATAGGTTTAAAATTGAACATTGTCAAACTTTGTAGTATACTTATAAATTTAAGAACTATAGTAAAAAAAAAAATTGGTACACATTAGTTTTGAGGTTCCACAACATAGTTCTTGTGCCCGTACAACTTATTGGTTAATAATTATATACTTATAGTTTTGTTCTCTATATGTAATTACATGCAAAATTAATTGTACAAAATCACAACTTGATAACAAGTAAAAGTGTTTCTTTCAAAAGTAAAGTCATAGGCAAACTTACAGAAGTGGAAGCAATGTTTTTTTCCACCTTAAAAGGAAACTTACATGCTCATGTACGCAATGTTGAATAAATCTGTACTACATAAAATTAGAATCCACAGAATAAATTTACATATAAATAGAATCTAAAATGGGAGCTACTGTGTGCCTCGCACGCAGTAACACACTAGTGTATATATACATATATATATATACACATATACCCCTAAGTATGTCTCACTTATAAAGAAAATAAGGATAAATAATAAAGTGAGTATAAATACTTCATTTTCTTCTCTCTTATGAAAGCTAACTTCTTCTTCTTCTTCCATTTATAAAAAAAATAATTTTTATTGAAATATGAAAGCTAACTAAACGAGAGAAAGTTATGTTACTGAGCAAGAGAAAATTATGTTTTCATTCTCGTCTCTATGATCTATTCAAATACAGTTGACAAAACCTTGCTTTCTCTTCTCTTTCTCTTTTCTCCACTTATCTCAATCCCAATGAACTCTAAGAGTAACTTTGGTGTGTCTTTCTTGTATCAACTTTTTCTCCTTTTCTTTTCATTTTCTGTTTTTCACTATTCATTTAACAATAAAAGAGGAGATTTTACCTTTTCTTTTCTTTTCTTTTTTTTACATGTTTTTTTTATTGTCACTCTTCATTCAATAATAAAAATAGGAGATATTAAGACAAACAGTTAAGTTCAACAAGTGTAAGTTTTTGTTTTATTTTTTTCAAAAAAGGTTAATGAATAAAAGAAAAAGGTCAAAAATGCAATGTACAAAATATACAAAGGGGTATACCCTAGGATATACAACGAGATCAATAACATGCTTAGGGAACAACTATGCAACATGGGATGGGAGACTTTCTAGAGCCAAAGGCGAAGAAAGAAGCCCATCACAAGAAGAAAAACAAAACCTAGAGAACAACAAGAAGACTGTCCTCTATGGCGGCCCTTATGATGGCTGCCTTTAAAATGATTTTTTGCTTCTTTCTTCTTCTATTTGGATGAGATTGAGTTTTCAGGAGACACTTTCTCAAAAGTTTTCTCAAACTCCTCCTTCTGCTCTTCTACACCATGGGAATAAACATCATCACAAGCATCCTCCTCAACATATGTCCTATAGGGTGAGATGATCACCTTAGAACTGGTTGTAGGAAACTCCACATTGGTTCTAGAGGTACTAGCCTCAGCTCCAAGAATCTTGGCTAAACAAGGGTCCACCATTCTATTTTTCTCCCTAGCCCTAGAACATAAATTCCTTTCTACTAATAGGCTAACAACTTCTATACTCCCTGAGGTTTGACCCACCTCTTCATTTACTTTGGTTAGGGCAGAAATCATATTACCCACCTTGTGAAGATCAACCATGGGGGCCTTATCTTGGTTATTGTGGGCTGGTTCTTTAAAAGTCCTTACCCCTTTACCTTTCCTAGATACAACTTTCCAAACTCTAATCTCATCTTTGTTATTATAATACCCTATATTTTTGTATGTATATAAATAAATGAGATTTTGTATATCTATCTATACCATACTTGTAACTTAGTTTTCAATCGATTGAACTTGTCTCAATTGATTGAAGTGATGGCCTTCTCAATCGATTGAACCCATATCGATCGATTAAAACATTGTCGACCTGAAACCATGACGTGGACCTTTTCCCAATTGATTGAACCTATATCAATCAATCAAACCCTGGCCAAACTTGTACTTAATCGATCAAACTTGCACCAATCGATTGAAAATGTCTGCAACCTTATCCACAGTTTCATGCAGAAGCTGCCCTGCACCTTTTCCCATCTATATATATGTGACCATTTCGTGTTTTGTGGTGTTTAGAGACTAAGAGAGTTTAAAGAGAGAGAGGATATATCATATATACATACATACTCATATATATACACACAAACACTTATATATATATTCTATGAGAGAGAGGGAGAAGAAGGAGCAGAAGAAGACGAGAAATAGAAGATATATATAAAGATAGAGAGATAGAGAGAGAGAGAGAGAGAGAGAGAGATAGAGAGAGAGAGAGATTGGCCATTGGAGGGTAACTCTAAGAACTCAAACCAAACACACCCTTGTTTACTTTGGTGAGTTCTAAACTCACTCAGTAGCTAAGTTTAGTGTCTTTGCAAGTTTTGGATGTGAAGAAATCAAGCCAAATGCACTCCAGAGGTTCTGGGCATTACTACTTAGAGAAGATGACTTTCAATCGATTGAACATGATTTAATCGATTGAAATGTTTCAATCGATTGAAAGAGATTTCAATTAATTGAACTTACTGATCCCTCAATCGAACTCAACTCTTCCCAATCGATTGAAAATGACTTCAATTGATTGGTACTTACAGATTTGGAATATCTCTATTATATATGATGTAAAATGCTTAGTTATTTAATTATTGTTTTGTACCTTCATTATACGATATGGATTGAATAAGGGTTACTCACCATATTATTTTAATCTCATTATCGTATCCCATTACCTCCACAAATCCATAATATCGCATAATAGAAACACAAAACTGCTTTTAAAAGACTAATCATTTGGATTAACAACCTTAAAGGAAACAACTATTTTCAATTAAAGATCAACTGAAATCCGACAATTATTCATGCCTCTAGTTGATCCTTCAAAGTTTTGGAGAGATCGCACAAGGTATGAATTCTAGATCTATGAAATATATGGAAATCTCATGTTTTAAATATCGACTTTGATATTTTGGATTCGTGCAAAATTCATGTATTAATTAGGCTCGTTAATTATGCACGTGAAATTATATGAAAAGCATGTATAACTATTTTTGTGAGCATGTTATGTGTCTACTTGGGTCAAAGGGGAGTGCAATTTCATCTGGGGTTGTAAGCTCCTCGAACCTTGAGGAATTGATGAGTTTGATTGTGGTTGTGTCTGGTATAGAGGAAGGCCCAACCAGGACATAATACCTGGAATGGAGGAAGGCCCAACCAGTATACGGGATGTGTAGGAGAGGTGTTCCTTCCACGACATCGATTTCATTTACCGGATGAATGCGTACCACTTACCCTAGAAACTATTTCTATGTGTTTTAGATGCTTAAACCATGAATTGTAATATAAGCATACATGTAGAATTGTACACTCAGCATATAGCTGAGTAGTGGAGATTTACTCCATTGCAGGTGATAAGAGGCAAGGAAAGAAGAAGCGTGAGGAGTGAGGCCCAGGAACACCGGGGAATGTCTTGTGTATACTTTTGTTTTACTTTCCAAACATGTGATAAGAATTAGAATTTATAATATGTTGTAATAGAACTTTGGGATTAGTTTCGTAGTACTGTAACTCTGGTTTCGAACACCTGATTTATGTTTTAAATCATGTTTTATAGTTGTGGTTGTGTTGGAATTGATTTGGAAGTCCATAGTTTAGATTTGCAAGAAATTTAGTTTTTGCTGAAAGCCAGTTGACTGGATCTTGATCAGTCTACTAGATCATTATGCTATTTTAGCTTCTGCCTCAAAATTTTAGAAAATCAGTCGACTGGTCCCTCGACGCAGTCGACTGGAAGTTCTGTGTAAATGTTAATTTTGGTTCTGCTAGAGGCACAGTCGATTGGGAGGGGGCAGTCGACTGATAAACGAAGGCCCCAGTCGACTGGACCCTAGTCACAGTTGATTGGACAGAGCTGGGAAACTTTTCTTACTTTCTGCTTCAGGTCTTTAGTCGACCAGACCCCCGATCAGTCGACTGGACCCCTGTTTCTAAAACTGAATTCTTTTAGAACTTTTTGAATTGGGAAAAACTTTTTATAACTCTGATTTTAATGAATTTCACTTATGTTTTCTGCTGCTATTTTACTCTAATGGATTTAGATGAGCCTTGGTGGTGTGCCACATGTCCTATTCGTATGCGTAGCAGGATGTGTCATTACATTTATTGGTATCAAAGTTATAGGTAACAAACCTTTGGTAATGTTAGACGACGAGTGGAGTGTTGAGTGAATTGTCACATATTCTAGATCGCATTCATACATTGTAGAGATGTTTGTTGCATATCTATGTTGTTGTACATACTTGATTTTGGATATTGTCATACATACATAGTGTTTATGCATCAATAATCATGAGTGACAACCAAGAACTATCGCCACATACCCGACGTATGAATGAAATGGCAGAAATGATAGGGAAATATAAGAGACATGATATGAAACATAGCAGAATGATTACCTCTAACGCCACTAATCGAAGTAGAACCAATAGTTATAGTACATGCACCAGAGAATAGAGGTATGAGATCTGTGTTAGAACAATTTACTAGAAAGAAGCTGACAGAATTTCATGGGACTTCTGACACAACACTGGCAGAGCATTGGGTTATGGATATGGAGAAGATATTTAGGACTATTCCAATGTCCGATACACTAAAGATAGAAAATGGAGTGATGTGCTGAAGGGTAAAGCCCAGAATTAGTGGGTAAATGTGTTAGACCAAGGGGCACCGATAACTTAGGAGGGATTTAAGGCAGAGTTCAATCATCGATTCTTTCTGCGAGCTGCTCACAATGTGAAAAAGAGAGAGTTTGATAACCTTAAGTAGGGAGACATGACCGTAACTGAGTATACCTCCAAGTACACTGCATTATTGAGATTCGGTAATGGTTCAGTACTGGAGGAAGAAGATAGAGCAAGAAAGTTTGAAGAAGGGTTAAGGGAGATATTTATCTAAGAGTGGAATTGTATGAACACTCAACCGTCGGTACAGTGCAACAAACAACACTTGTGGTGGAAAGAGGATGGAAAAGATCGAAATAGAATCAACAAGGCAAGCGGGGTTATAAGGGTAGTGACTGACACCAGGGTAGATCTTTTAAGAAGCCATTTTCACGAGGCTCTGGTTCTAGTTTGAGTGATACCCGAAGGACACCCAGTAATATACCATTGTGTTCGCTTTGTAATCGACCACACACTGGTCGATGTTTTTTAACTAACTCCCAAGGTAATACTAGAGGGAGAAATAATGTAGGTTTTGCATCCTATCCGTAACTCAAAGGTTTTGATTGTGATACTTTGGGACATCGAGCAAAAGTTTGTCCGAGGAAGCGTCCTCAACAAGGAGCGAGTTCCATGGCTTCTAGTGGTTCGAAGCCTCAACAGTCAAGTGAGAGGAGACCAAAGATAGAACAACATGAGGGGAGATCTTTTCAGATGAACCTGGAGATGTAGCTGCTACTGATATAATGGTCTCAGGTATGGTGCTTGTATGTTCACACTTAGCACGCATACTTGTCGACTCAGGATCTACACATTCATTCTTATCGCATAATTTTGTTGGACATTTGAATGTTGAGTCCGCACCACTAGGATATGATTTATCCATTACCATGTTGCTTAGTAAACACATGGTAATGTCTATGATTTAAAAGAATTATGAGATCAAACTTGGCAAGAAGGCGATGACTGTAGACCTTATACCGATTGTTGTGAACCATTTTAATGTGATACTAGGAATTGATTGGTTAGCTCTTAACCAAGCTACTATAGACTGTGAATGGAAAGAAGTTAATTTTCGATCACTGGTACATGGGGACTTTTGTTTTCAGGGAAGTGGAGTTACACTGCCACCGTACTTGATTTCAGCTATCCGAGCGGGTAAGTTATTGAGAAAGGGATGTTAGGGATTCTTGTGTTCAGTAATTGATGTCTCAGTGACCGAATTGAAAGTAGAAGATATTTCAATAGTGCAAGAGTATCTAGATGTATTTCCAGATGACCTACCAGATGTTCTTATCGAGAGGGAGATTGAGTCCGCCATTGAGATAATGCCAGACTCAAGACCTGTATCGAAAGCATCGTATAGAATGGCACCAGTAGAATTGAAGGAACTAAAAGTACAACTACAAGAATTACTTGATAAAGGTTTCATCCGACCTAGTATATCACCTTGGGGAGCTCTAGTGTTGTTTGTAAAGAAGAAATATGGTTCAATGCATATGTGTGTTGATTATTGAGAGTTAAACAAGTTAATGATCAAGAACAAGTATCCATTGCCAAGGATTGACGACCTATTTGATCAACTCTGTGGAGCATAAGTATTTTCAAAGATAGATTTGAGATCGGGCTATCATCAGTTGAAAGTGAAGGCTGAAGACGTTGAGAAAATAGCTTTTAGAACGTGTTATGGACATTATGAGTTCTTAGTCATGCCATTTGGGGTTACAAATGTACTAGCCGCATTCATGGATCTTATGAACCGAGTCTTTAAGGACAACTTAGATGATTTTGTGATAGTGTTCATCAATGATATTCTTGTCTACTCGCCGAGTGAGCTAGAGCATGAGAATCATTTGAGATTGATACTTCAGAGACTACGAGAGAAGTGACTATTCGGGAAGTTTAAGAAATGTGAATTTTGGTTACTTAGTATTACTTTTCTTGGTCACGTCATTGACAAGAATGGAGTTTCAGTTTATCCTCACAAAGAGGAAGCCGTAACTAATTGGCAGAGACCAACATTCGTATCCGAGATTCGAAGTTTCTTGGGATTAGTAGGATACTACCGCAGATTCATAGAGAACTTCTCAAAGATTTTTTTGCCTATGACAAAGTTAATGATGAAGGGTATTACTTTTGAATGGAGTCAAGAATGTGAAGACAGTTTCAAGAGTTGAAGTCGCGATTGACGAAAGTGCCTATTCTGACAATACCATCTGTAATCGAGTGGTTTGTGATCTATAGTGGTGCTTCGAATCAAGGGTTGGGATGTGTACTTATGCAAGGTGGCAAAGTAATTGCCTATGTTTCTAGACAAATAAAGACACACGAGGTTAACTATCCAACTCATGACTTGGAATTGGCCGTAGTAATCTATGCTTTGAAGATTTGGTGACACTATTTATACGGGGAAAAGTGCGAGATATTCACAGACCACAAGAGATTGAGATACCTATTCACACAACAAGATTTGAACATGAGACAGAAGATGGTTAGAATTGATGAAGGATTACGATCTTTCGATTGAGTATCATCCGGGGAAGGCTAACGTAGTAGCTGACGCATTAAGCCGGAAGACGCCAAGGAACTTTTTTTTTCTCGAAAAAGAATGCCAAGGAACTTAGCTGATGAGCTAATTCAACAAAAAGAATTGGTAAAGGAAATGGAACGTTTAGAATTGGATGTGATTCCAGAGACTAGGTGGTTGATGATGGCAATTATAGAATACCCAGTTATTGTTGATGAGATCAAGAAGGAACAGTTTAACGATGTCTACTTGTACAAAATGAGGGATGGGATACCTTTGGGAAGGCGGCCTGAATTAGTATTGAAACAAAGAATATTGAAATTTGGAAATCGGTTATATGTACCAAATGTGAGAAGCTTAAAAGAGAAAATTTTAGAGGAAGCACGTAATAGTAGATACTCAGCACACCCCAGAAGTAACAAGATTTATCGGAATTTGTGGGAGAACTTTTGGTGGAAAGATATGAAGAGTGAAATTGCCAAGTTTGTATCTGAATGTTCGGTGTGCTAACAGGTCAAAGTAGAAAGACAAGTGCCTACAAGACTATTACAGCCATTACCTGTGTCAGAGTAGAGATGGGATGAGATCATGATGGATTTTGTTTGGGGATTTACACGTTTGACTAAAAAGAACGATAAGATTTGGGTTATAGTGGACCAATTGATGAAATCATCATTTTCTACCGATCAAGACGACTAATCCGTCTAGACTAGCAGAGTTGTATGTAAAAGAGATTGTGAGACTACACGGATTCCAGCAGTGATTATATCGGATCGTAATAGTAGTTTTACATCAAGATTTTGGGGAAGTCTATAGAAGGCTATAGGTACAAAGTTGAGTTTCAGTACCATATTTCATCCTCAGACCGACGGACAGTCAGAGCGTATGATTCAGACATTAGAAGATATGCTTCGATTGTGTGTTGGATTTCGAAAGTGATTAGGAGAAACAACTACCATTGATTGAATTTACTTACAACAACGGGTTTCAGTTAAGTATTGGAATGATACCTTATTAAGCATTGTATGGATGTAAGTGTCAATCACCAGTTTGTTGGACCGAGGTTGGGGAAAGAAAGTTACTAGGACCTGAATTAATATAGGTAACTACGGAGAAGGTAAAGTTAATACAAGAATGAGTTAAGGTAGCTTAGAGTCGGTATAAGAGCTATGCAGACTCTAAGCGACAACCTATGGTATTTGAAGTATGAGATTTTGTATACTTGAGAGTATCGCCTTCGAAGGGCATTGTTCGATTTGGAAAGAGGGGAAAACTTAATCTAAGGTTTGTAGGACCTTTTGAGATCCTAGAAAGAGTAGGACCAGTGGCTTACCAATTAATTATTTCGTCAAAATTAGAGCATGTACACAATGTTTTCTATGTATCGATGTTGAGATGATATATGACGGATACGAGTAAGATCATAGTACCAGAACTGTTACAAATTTAGGAAGACTTAACTTTTGTAGAGCAACTAGTAGAGATCCTAGATCGCAAGGAGCAAGTATTGCGAACGAAAGCTATTCTAATGGTGAAAGTGATTTGGTGTAGTCATACAATCGATGAAGCTACGCGGGAGAATGAAGAAGAAATGAGGAACGACTATCCCTATCTTTTCGACCGATGAGGTATAAGTTTGGGGACAAACTTCTTTTTTGGAGGGAAAAGTTATCACACCCATTCCAGAATTTCATAGTTTTAAAATGCATAAATTGAGGTTTTGTGAATTATTAATGTTTATTAATAATTTGAGCTGGAGTTGATTGTGAGTCAACGGTGAGGTGTCAATGGAGACACGAGGAACTTGGGAGTTCATTTTTGCATTAGCATGATTAAATGACATTTATGTGATTTAAATGTTATTTGTAGATCTGGTATTTTGATGAATAGTGATTATACCTGTTCTGTATAATTTCTGGCAGTTTTGTTATCACTGTAGAGCATTTTGAACACTGTGGTGAGAACGTGAATGATGCATTGCATAAAAAGGTAGGTGGTATTGAGATTCCACGGAATTTAGTTTTGGATCCTTATTTTTGACCCAACGGGGACTTTGTCGAAAGCTTTTGTAAATTTTAGTTTTCACTTATGAAATAATAAAGTAGACGTTTAAGACGTTACGTGGGATAATTAGAAGTTTCTGAAACTCGTGGGGAGGTAGACATAATTTACGAAAGTTGTGTCTATAAATAGAAAAGATGAGGTTTTCATTTCTCACAACTTTCTAAAAATATCTAAGGAGGAGAGAGAAAGGGAGATTTGGTTGCTACGGGCTTTGCGACGCCGATCGACGACTGTTCGTGCGTCAGATTTTCTCCAGATTTTAGATTAGGACTCCTCGAGGTATAAGATCTACGTTTTGATACTTTTTAGGCCACGTTTGGCTAACTTTTCTGAAATTTAATTACTATAAATTTGGAGAAAACCCAGTAAAACTTGTAGAAATCGTGTATAATCTGAGATCTGACGATTATTCGGGCCTCTAGTTGATCCTTCATAGTGCCGGAGAGATAGCACGAGGTATGAATTCTTGATCTATGAAATATATAGAAATTTCATGTTTTAATTATCGACTTTTACATTTTGGATCCGGGCGAAATTCATGTATTAATTAGGCCCGATAATTATGCACGTGAAATTATATGAAAAGCATGTATAACTATTTATGTGAGCCTGTTATGTGTCTACTTGGGTCAAATGGGAATTTGGTGCAATTTCATCCAGGGTTGTAAGCTCCTCGAACCATGAATTTGATTGTGGTTGTGTCTGGTATAGAGGAAGGCCAAACCAGGACATAATACCTAGTATGGAGGAAGGCCCAACCAGTATACGGGGATGTGTAGGAGAGTTGTTCCTTCCACGGCATCGGTTTCATTTACCGGATGAATGCGTACCACTCACCCTAGAAACTATTTCTGTATTTTAGATGCTTGAACCATGAATTGTCATATAAGCATATATGTAGAATTGTACACTCAGCATATAGCTGAGCAGTGGAGATTTACTCCATTGCAGGTGATAAGAGGCGAGGAAAGAAGAAGCGTGAGGAGTGAGGCCGAGGAATGCCGGGGAACGTCTTGTGTATACTTTTGTTTTCCTTTCCAAACACGTTATAAGAGTTGGAATTTATAATATGTTGTAATAAAACTTTGGGATTAGTTTCGTAGTACTGTAACTCTTGTTTTGAACTCCAGATTTATGTTTTAAATCGTGTTTTATAGTTGTGGTTGTGTTGGAATTGATTTGGAAGTCCATAGTTTAGATTTGCAGGAAATTTAGTTTTTGCTGCAAGCCAGTCGACTGGACCTT
Organism: Hydrangea macrophylla; assembly: GCA_033977485.1. Lineage (NCBI taxonomy): Eukaryota > Viridiplantae > Streptophyta > Magnoliopsida > Cornales > Hydrangeaceae > Hydrangea > Hydrangea macrophylla. The sequence continues at coordinate 75,591,076 of CM066989.1, forward strand.
GAAAATTTGGAAAATCAGTAGACTGGACCCTCAACGCAATTGACTGGAAGTTCTGGGTAAATGTTGATTTTTGATTCTGCTAGAGGCACAGTCGACTGGGAGGAGGCAGTCGACTGATAAACGAAGGCCCCAGTCGATTGGACCCCAGTCACAGTCGATTGGACAGAGCTGGGAAACTTTTCTTACTTTCTGCTTCAGGTCTTTAGTCGACCGGACCTCCAATCAGTCGACTGGACCCCTGTTTCTAAAACTGAATTCTTTTGGAACTTTTCCAATTGGGCAAAACTTTTTATAACTCTGATTTTAATGGATTTCACTTATGTTTTCTGCTGCTATTTTACTCTAATGGAGTTGGATGAGCCTTGACCTTTGGGAACGTTCGACGATGAGTGGAGTATTTAGTGAATTGTCACATATTCTAGATCGCATTCATACATTGTAGAGATGTTTGTTTCATATCTATGTTGTTGTACATACATGATTTTGGATATTATCATACATGCATAGTGTTTATGCATCAGTAATCATGAGTGACAACCAAGAACTATCGCCACATACCCGACGTATGAATGAAATGGCAGAAATGATAGGGAAATGATAGGGGACATGATACGGAACATAGAAGAACGATTATCTCCAATGCCTCTAATCGAAGTAGAACCAGTAGTTATAGTACATGTACCCGAGAATAGAGGTATAAGATCTGTGTTAGAACAATTTACTAGAAAGAAGCTTAGAGAATTTCATAGGACTTCTGACACAACACAGGTAGAGCATTGGGTTATGGATATGGGGAAGATATTTAGGACTAATCTAATGTCCGATACACTAAAGATAGAAAATGCGAGTGATGTGCTGAAGGGTGAAGCCTAGAATTGGTGGGTAAATGTGTTGGACCAAGGGGCACCGATAACTTAGGAGGGATTTAAGGCAGAGTTCAATCATCGATTCTTTTCGCGAGCTGCTCACAATGTGAAAAAGAGAGAGCTTGATAACCTTAAGTAGGGAGACATGACCGTAACTGAGTATACCTCCAAGTACACTGCATTTTGAGTATCGGTAATGGTTCAGTACCGGAGGAAGAATATAGAGCAAGAAAGTTTGAAGAAGGGTTAAAGGATAATATTCGTCTAAGAGTGGAACTGTATGAACACTCAACCGTTGGTATAGTGCAACAAACAGCACTTGTGGTGGAAAGAGGATGGAAAAGATCGAGATAGAATCAACAAGGCAAGCGGGGTTATAAGGGTAGTGACCGACACCAGGGTAGATCTTTTAAGAGGCTATTTTCACGAGGCTCTGGTTCTAGTTTGAGTGATACCCGAAGAACACCCAGTAATATACCATTGTTTCCGCTTTGTAATCGACCACACACTGGTCAATATTTTATGACTAACTCCCAAGGTAACACTCGAGGGAGAAATAGTGCAGGTTTTGCATCCTATCTGCAACTCAAGTGTTTTGATTGTGATACTTTGGGACATCCTGCAAAAGATTGTCCGAGGAAGTGTCCTCAACAAGGAGTGAGTTCCATGGCTTCCAGTGGTTCGAAGCCTCAACAGTCAAGTGAGAGGAGACCAGATATAGAATAACATAAGGGGAGATCTTTTCAGATAAACCTGGAGACGTGGCTGCTACTGATATAGTGGTCTCAGGTATGGTGCTTGTATGTTCGCACTTAGCATGCATACTTGTCAACTCAGGATCTATACATTCATTCTTATCGCATACTTGTAAACCAGTGGTGACGTCTATGATTTAAAAGAATTGTGAGATCAAACTAGGCGAGAAGGCGATGACTGTAGACCTTATACCGATTATTGTGAACCATTTTAATGTGATACTAGGAATGGATTGGTTAGCTCTTAACCAAGCTACTATAGACTGTGAATGGAAAGAATTTAATTTTCAATCACCGGTACATGGGGACTTTTGTTTTCAGGGAAGTGGAGTTACACTGCCACCGTACTTGATTTCAGTTATCCGAGCAGGTAAGTTATTGAGAAAGGGATGTTAGGGATTCTTATGTTCAGTAATTGATGTCTCAGCGACCGAATTGAAAGTAGAAGATATTCTGATAGTGCAAGAGTATCCAGATGTATTTCCAGATGACCTACCAGATGTTCTTATCGAGAGGGAGATTGAGTCCGCCATTGAGATAATGCCAGACTCAAGACCTGTATCGAAAGCATCGTATAGAATGGCACCAGTAGAATTGAAGGAACTAAAAGTACAACTACAAGAATTACTTGATAAAGGTTTCATTCGACCTAGTATATCACCTTGGGGAGTTCTATTGTTGTTTGAAAAGAAGAAATATGGTTCAATGCATATGTGTGTTGATTACCGAGAGTTAAACAAGTTAACGATCAAGAACAAGTATCCGTTGCTGAGGATTAACGACCTATTTGATCAACTCTATGGACCACAAGTATTTTCAAAAATAGATTTGAGATCGGGCTATCATCAGTTGAAAGTGAAGGCCGAAGACGTTGAGAAAATAGCTTTTAGAACGCGTTATGGACATTATGAGTTCTTAGTCATGCCATTTGGGGTTACAAATGTACCAGCCGCATTCATGGATCTTATGAACTGAGTCTTTAAGGACAACATGGATGATTTTGTGATAGTGTTCATCGACGATATTCTTGTCTACTCGCCGAGCGAGCTAGAGCATGAGAATCATTTGAGATTCATACTTCAGAGATTATGAGAGAAGTAACTATTCGGGAAGTTTAAGAAATGTGAATTTTGGTTACCTAGTATTACTTTTCTTGTCACGTCATTGACAAGAATGGAGTTTCAGTTTATCCTCACAAAGAGGAAGCCGTAACTAATTGGCAGAGACCGACATCCATATCCGAGATTCGAAGTTTCTTGGGATTAGTATGATACTACTGCAGATTCATTGAGAACTTCTCAAAGATTTTGTTGCCTATGACAAAGTTAATGATGAAGGGTATTACTTTTGAATGGAGTCAAGAATGTGAAGATAGTTTCAAGAGTTGAAGTCGCGGTTGACGAAAGTGCCTATTCTTACAATACCATCTGGAACCGAGGGGTTTGTGATCTATAGTGGTGCTTCAAATCAAGGGTTGGGATGTGTACTTATGCAAGGGGGCAAAGTAATTGCCTATGTTTCTAGACAATCGAAGACACACGAGGTTAACTATCCGACTCATGACTTGGAATTGGCCGTAGTAATCTATGCTTTGAAGATTTGGTGACACTATTTGTACGGGGAAAAGTGCGAGATATTCATAGACCATAAGAGATTGAGATACCTATTCACACAACGAGATTTGAACATGAGACAGAATATGGTTAGAATTGATGAAGGATTACGATCTTTCGATTGAGTATCATCCGGGGAAGGCTAACGTAGTAGCTGATGCATTAAGCCAGAAGACACCAAGGAACTTTTTTTTTTCGGAAAAGAATGCCAAGGAACTTAGCAGATGAGCTAACTCAACAGAAATAATTGGTAAAGGAAATGGAACGTTTAGAATTGGATGTGATTCCAAAGACTAGGTGGTTGGTGATGGATTATAGCACACTCAGTTATTGTTGATGAGATCAAGAAGGAACAGTTTAACGATGTCTACTTGTACAAAATGAGGGATGGGATACCTTTGGGAAGGCTACCTGAATTAGTATTGGAACAAAGAATGTTGAAATTTGGAAATCGGTTATGTGTACCAAATGTGAGAAGCTTGAAAAAGAAAATTTAGAGGAAACACATAATACTAGATACTCAGTACACCCCGGAAGTAACAAGATTTATCAAAATTTGTGGGTGAACTTTTGGTGGAATGATATGAAGATTGAAGTTGCCAAGTTTGTATCTGAATGTTCAGCGTGTCAATAGGTCAAAGTAGAAAGACAAGTACCTGCAAGACTATTACAACCATTACCTATGTCAGAGTAGAAATGGGATGAGATCACGATGGTTTTGTTTGGGGATTTCCACGTTTGACTAAAAAGAACGATAAGGTTTGGGTTATAGTGGACCGATTGACGAAATCATCATTTTCTACCAATCAAGATGACTAAGCCGTCTAGACTAGCAGAGTTGTATGTGAAAGAGATTGTGAGACTACACGGATTCCAGCAGTGATTATATCGGATCATGATAGTAGTTTTACGTCGAGATTTTGGGGAAGTCTATAGAAGGCTATAGGTACGAAGTTGAGTTTCAGTACCATATTTCATCCTCAAACCGACGGACAGTCAGAGCGTATGATTCAGACATTAGAAGATATGCTTCGATTGTGTATTATGGATTTTGGAAGTGATTGGGAGAAACATTTACCGTTGATTGAATTTACCTACAACAACGGGTTTCAGTCAAGTATTGGAATGGCACCTTATGAAGCATTGTATGGACGTAAGTGTCAATCACTAGTTTGTTGGACCGAGGTTGGGAAAAGAAAGTTACTAGGACCTGAATTAATATAGGTAACTACAGAGAAGGTAAAGTTAATACAAGAACGAGTTATGGTAGCTTAGAGTTGGTATAAGAGCTATGCAGACTCTAAGCGACGACCTATGGTATTTGAAGTAGTAGATTTTGTATACTTGAGAGTATCGCCTTCGAAGGGCATTGTTCGATTTAGAAAGAGGGGAAAGCTTAATCCAAGGTTTGTAGGACCTTTTGAGATCCTAGAAAGAGTAGGACCAGTGGCTTACCAATTAATTCTTTTGTCAAAATTAGAGCATGTACACAATGTTTTCTATGTATCGATGTTGAGACGATGTATGACGGATACGAGTAAGATCATAGTACCAGAAACGTTACAAATTTAGGAAGACTTGACTTTTGTAGAGCAACCAGTAGAGATCCTAGATCGCAAGGAGCAAGTATTGCAAACGAAAGCGATTCTAATGGTGAAAGTGCTTTGGTGTAGTCATACAATCGATGAAGCTACGTGGGAGAATGAAGAAGAAATGAGGAACGAATATCCCTCTCTTTTCGACCGATGAGGTATTAGTTTGGAGACAAACTTCCTTTTTGGAGGGAAAAGTTGTCACACCCATTCCAGAATTTCATAGTTTTAAAATGCATAAATTGAGGTTTTGTGAATTATTAATGTTTATTAATAATTTGAGCTGGAGTTGATTGTGAGTCAACGGTGAGGTATCAGTGGAGACATGAGGAACTTGGGAGTTCATTTTTGCATTGGCATGATTAAATGACATTTATGTGATTTAAATGTTATTTGCAGATTTGGTATTTTGATGAATAGTGATTATACCTGTTCTGTATAATTTCTGGTAGTTTTGTTATCACTGTAGAGCATTTTGAACACTGTGGTGAGAATGTGAATGATGCATTGCATAAAAAGGTAGGTGGTATTGAGATTCCACGGAATTTAGTTTTGGATCCTTATTTTTGACCCAACGGGGACTTTGTCGAAAGCTTTTGTAAATTTTAGTTTTCACTTATGAAATAATAAAGTAGACGTTTAAGACGTTACGTGGGATAATTAGAAGTTTCTGAAACTCGTGGGGAGGTAGACATAATTTACGAAAGTTGTGTCTATAAATAGAAAAGATGAGGTTTTCATTTCTCACAACTTTCTAAAAATATCTAAGGAGGAGAGAGAAAGGGAGATTTGGTTGCTATGGGCTTTGAGGCTCTGATCGACGACCGTTCCTCTGTCAGATTTTCTCCAGATTTTAGATTTGGACTCCTCGAGGTAATATCTATGTTTTGATATTTCTTAGGCCATGTTTGGCCAACTTTTCCGAAATCTAATTTCTAAGAATTTGGGGAAAACCCAGTAAAACTTGTAGGAATCGTGTATAATCTGAGATCCGGCGATTATTCAGGCCTCTAGTTGATCCTTCAAAGTGTCGGAGAGATAGCACGAGGTATGAATTATAGATCTACGAAATATATGGAAATTTCATGTTTTAAATATCGACTTTTATATTTTGGATCCGGGGAATATTCATGTATTAATTAGGCCCGTTAATTATGCATGTGAAATTTTATGAAAAGCATGTATAACTGTTTATGTGAGCATGTTATGTGTCTACTTGGGTCAAAGGAGAGTTTGGTGCAATTTCATCCAGGGTTGTAAGCTCCTTGAACCATGAATTTGATTGTGGTTGTGTCTAGCATAGAGGAAGGCCCAACTCGGACACGGTACCTAGTATGGAAGAAGGCCCAACCAGTGTACGGGATGCATGGGAGAGGTGTGCCTTCCACGGCATCGGTTTCATTTACCGGATGAATGCGTACCACTCACCCTAGAGACTATTTTTATGTGTTTTAGATGCTTAAACCATGACCTGTCATATAAGCATATATGTAGAATTGTACACTCAGCATATAGCTGAGCAGATTTACTCCATTGTAGGTGATAATAGGCAAGGAAAGAAGAAGCGCGAGGAGTGAGGCCGAGGAATGCCGGGGAACGTCTTGTCATGTGATAAGAATTGGAATTTATAATATGTTGTAATAGAAATTTGGGATTAGTTTCGTAGTATTGTAACTCTGGTTTCGAACACCTGTATTTATGTTTTAAATCATGTTTTATAGTTGTGGTTGTGTTGGAATTGATATGGAAGTCCATAGTTTTGATCTACAGGAAACTTAGTTTTTGATGCAAACTAGTCGACTGGACCCTGATCAGTCAACTGGATCATTGTGCTATTTTAGCTTATGCCTCAAAATTTTGGAAAATCAGTCGACTACTAGAAGTTCTAGGTAAATGTTGATTTTTGATTCTGGTACAGGCACAGTCGACTGGGAGGAGGCAGTCGACTGATAAACGAAGGTCCCAGTCGATTGGACCCAGTTACAGTTGACTGGATGAAGCTGGGAAACTTTTCTTACTTTCTGCTTCAGGTCTTCAGTCGACCGGACCCCCGATCAGTCGACTGGACCCTTGTTTCTAAAACTGAATTCTTTTGGAACCTTTTCAATTGGGAAAAACTTTTTATAACTCTTATTTTAATGGATTTCACTTATGTTTTCCGCTGCTATTTACTCTAATGGAATTGGATGAGCCTTAGTGGCGGGCCACATGTCCTATTCCTGCGTATAGCAGGATGGGTCGTGACAACTTGTGTGCCCCCAACTGACAAAAACTGATATAGATATGCAGGAATACCATAAAAGCAGTTTAACATAGAGAATGTACTCCAGAAATAGTTATCATCGTGATATATAATTGCAAATTTCATAAAAATAAATTTTTATTGCATTCATTTGCAAAGTTATTCTGCCAAAATTAGTACTTAAGACTTTATTACAGTGAAAAACTAACACTTTTTCTAGGATTACACTTTAATTGCTAAAAGATTGACCAAATGAATAAACACAACTGAAGTAGACCACTATTCCTCAAACATGAAAACTCCATCTTCCACATTTGTTTCATACTCTGCGAATTCTTCTATAGTGGAGTCCAAACTTGATAATTCCCGTTTCTAGAATAGTTTGAAAGTGTCAAGGATATCATCGAGCAAGTCTGGAATTTCTAAGGAATTGATTATGCTCATGAGAGGTGATTGTGATGGAGACATGGATAATGGAGTATAGCTCCGCAGTTGTTCTCCCTCTCGTGGCGGAGTGTTAGGGGACCTCACGGGAGGCCCATGAAATAGCAGGTGTAGAAGGAACACCGGTGGTAGATTCTAATTCATAGTGACATTCCTAGACAAGAATATAAAGACAACAAAAACAAGGATAAAAATTTAAATTAGAAGAAAGCAAAGAAGGAAATAAATGAAAGAAATCAACTGAGGGGAACAAACAAAGAAAATCAGGAATAAAATGGAATGTGTCATGGATTCAACCTCATTATTGGCATGACGAAACCATGTGCACTAGCAGGTAGGGGGCACTGAAGCCTGAATAAAAAATAGCTTACGTGCACATAGATGTATGAAATCAGCTCAATAACGATGAAGTCATCCACAAATGTGAAGACAACATTATGACGTTCGGGCACGACATCTTGCAAATTGTTCTCATCCCACAGTTCCCAAATCTCATCATTCTTCCACTATTGCAGGAGTTCGTCGTCTACCTCACCAACAAAGTACCCTTTTCCCTCTTCTTCCACATCAGTAGGAAAGTCCATGTTTTCAAAAGGGTTGATGGAAAGAAGAGCTGGTGGGTAGGGAATGTACCCTTGGGATAGGTCAATTACACCATCCACCCCTGGCCCTTGATATGGTGAAAGGCAGAACACAATCTCATCAGCAGTCTAGGGGGGTTCTGGTACTCAGAATCAGCCCATAAGCCAATCGAATACACTGACCTTGTATCATCATCATCTCTCATTTTTGAAAAGCCTGCAGGTCAGAGAGATAATATGGAAAAGTGGATTACAATTGAAGTCACACCCATAAAGAAAAAAAAAAGCAGAAATAGATGAAAATAAACAAAATGCATAAAACGAAAAGATTACAACAGGTTGAAGACTCTCTTTGGTGTTTTAGATAGCTGAGTAGTTGGACTCATCCAGTTGGATGTGCTCAACTTCTGGTTGGAAGTTTTCCAAGAACGGTTTTAACCTTTAGCCGTTAACCTTGAAGCTGTCATCGTTCTTTGGATTTATCAAATCGACAGCCCCATGTGGAAAGACAGATTTGATAATGAATGGACCAGTCCACCAGGATCGGAGCTTTCCTGGGAAAAGGTAAAGGCGAGAGTCATATAGCAGGACTTTTTGCCCCTGCTCAATGTTTTTTGAAAGATAGTTTGATCATGTCGAGTCTTTAACCTTTGCTTATACAACTTTGCAGAGTCATATGCATCTTTACGGATTTCCTCAAGCTCTATAAGGTAAAGTTTTCGTAATTGACCTTCCCCTTTAATATCGAAGTTTAGCGAGTGTGTTGCCTAATATGCTTTATGCTTGATCTCAACAGGGAGGTGACATTCCCAAATTTATTTTAAATGCAGTACGGTATGCCCATAACGCATCAGTCAACTTGTACGCCCAATCTTTCCTGTTTGAGCTAACCATTTTTTTAAGAATATGTTTTATTCCTCGATTTGCCAACTCTGTTTGCCCATTAGTTTGTGGGTGGTAGGCTAAGGCAATTTTGTGATTGACCCCATACTTCTTAAGGAGTGAATCCAAGGGCCTATTACAAAAGTGTTTGCCTTCATTTATTAATGCTCTCGGGGTTCCGAAACGTGACAGAATATTTTCTTTCAAAAATGACAATACGGTTCTGTGGTCGTTTCGTATTGTCGTGATTGCCTCTATCCATTTAGATACATACTCCACAACTAGAAGTATCTACTCACAATGTTCGATTTCGGGAATGGGCCCATAAAATCTATGCCCCAATATTGAATATTTCATTTGTGATTATAGGAGTTAAAGGCATAGAGTTCCTTTTTGAAATTGTGCCTAACTTTTAACAATGTTGGCATGCTTTACAGAAGGAGTAGGCATCTTTAAACACCGTGGGCCAATAGAAACCGTTATATAAGACTTTTTGTGCGATCTTCTGTGAAGCAAAATGGCCACCGCAGGCTTCAAAATGGCATGAGGCAAAGATTACAGTTATATCCTCATTCGAAATGCAACGTCTGATGACCTGATCTGCGCAATATTTAAATAGGTATGGGTCATCAAAGAAAAAGTGACACGCGAATGAGAGAAATCTTTTCCTATCCTGATTTGACCAATGCCCGGGGGTTTCTCCCGTGATTAGATAGTTTATGATATCTGCATACCATGGTAGAGCAGATACAATGATTAGTTGCTCATTTGGGAATTCATCCTTGATAAGTTGTGGTTCAGTGTTGTCAACAAAAGTTAACCGAGATAAATGATCCACGGCCACATTCTCTATTCCCTTCTTATCTTTGATTGATAGATCAAACTCTTGGAGTAGGAGTATCCAACGAATAAGCCTTTGTTTTATATCTTTCTTGGATAGCAAGTATTTGAGGGCTGAGTGGTCTGTAAAACAAACAATTGGTGACTCTATCAAATAAGATCTGAACTTATCCAAGTCAAAAACTGTAGCCAGCCAATCTTTTTCTGTAGTTGTATAATTTATTTGAGCTTCATTCAGTGTTCAACTGACTGGCATAGTAAATAAGATAAGGCTTATTGTCCTTCCTCTGTCCTAGAACTGCGCCAATATTGTAGTCACTAGCATCTCACATCAGTTCGAAAGGCAAATGCCAGTAGGGTGCCTATATTATTAGTACAAAGGTAAGGTGCTCTTTCAATGCATCAAAAGATTTTTGGCAGCTTTTCGACCACTCAAATGGTGTGTCTTTATAAGAAATTAACAAAGTGGTTAGGAGATTGTACTAAAATTCTAAATGAATCGACGATAGAATCCTACATGCCCTAAAAAAGAACGGATGTCTTTGACTGTACAGGGGATAGGTAGATTCAAGATAATGTCGATATTGGCCTTATCCACTTGGATACCTTCATCGGAGATTATATGGCCAAGGACTATTCCCTTGGTCACCAAGAAATGACACTTCTCCCAGTTTAACACTAGGTGTTTGTCCTCACATCGTGCTAACACCTGTTCAAGGTTTTCAAAACAGTTGTCAAAGTTATGGCCAAATACAGAGAAATCGTCCATGAAGACTTCGAGTATTTGTTCGACCATGTCACTGAAGATACTTAACATGCACCGCTGAAAGGTAGCAGGTGCATTACACAGGCCAAAAGGCATACAACGGTAGGTGCGGGGATCGAAAGGACACGTAAAAGTTTTTTTCTCCTGATCTTCAAGAGCAATTTTGATCTGATTATAACCACTATATCTGTCTTAAAAGCAGTAGTACTTGTGACCCGCTACTCTTTATAGCATTTGGTCTATGAATGGCAAATAAAATTGGTCTTTCTGGGTCACCGTGTTCAATTTTCGATAATCTATGCACATCCGCCAACCATTGGGGATGCGTGTTGGTACTAACTCGCCGGTGCTATTCGGAATGATAGTTATGCCCACCTTCTTTGGTACCACCTAGGTTGGACTAACCCAAGGACTATCAGTGATTGGATATATGATCCCAACATTAGGTAATTTCAAAACTTCCTTTTTAACCATTTCTTGCATGTTGGGATTCAGACACCTTTGCATTTGTCATGATGGTTTAGCATCTTCTTCCAAATATATTTTATGGGTGCAAATGGACGGACTTATGCCTTCGAGGTCAGCGATAGTCCATCCCAATGCTCCCTTATGTTGTTTCAGCATTTGAATTAGTTTACTCTTTTGCTCAAAACTTAAAGTAGATGATATGATAACATATATGTCTTCTCAGCCCCTAAGAAAGTGTATTTGAGCTCCATAGGAAGCTCCTTTAATTCCAAGTCGGGAAGCTGGAAATTTGAGGGCATAACTAATTTTGTTTTTGGAGGCAATAGTTCATATGGTGTTACCCACATGCATTCAGCTCTATCCTCCTCGATTGTTTCCATCATGAGGCAAGTTTGATTTAAATCGGCATCCAGTGGAGTCGAGTTTTTAGGTTGATAGACAACATCAAATTGTGACACAACCACTGCCAAAGGATCTTTGTAGTCGATAAAATCAGCCTCATCTTCTATAACAGTCTCGATGAGGTTTACTTCTTCCTCATCCTCGTATTCTTCATGCCGGGGATTTGAAAAGATTTTCACATTCAAAGTCATATTCCCGAATACGATAGTCATTATACCACTTCTTATATTTATCGTGGCATTGATTGTGTTAAGGAATGGACGTCCGAAAATCACTGAGATTTGTGCACATGGATTGGACACAGGTTCAGTGTCCAAGATTACAAAATCACCTGGGAAAACAAACTAGTCTATTTGCACGAGGACATCCTCCAATAACCCTCTAGGGTATTTCACCGACCTATCTGCCAGTTGTAATGTAACTCGGGTAGGTTTGAGTTCACTCAACCCTAGTTGTTTATAGACTCAGTATGGCAGCAGGTGTACACTCGTTCCTAGGTTGAGGAGTGCGTTGTCGATTCGTTGATTCCCAATTTGGCATGAGACAGTAGGAGTGCCGGGGTCTTTGAGTTTCAGGGGTAGTTCATTTTGGATAATTGCACTTGCTTGGCAAGCTATATAAGCGTGTTTCTTCACACTCTGTCGCCTCTTGACCGTGCATAAATCTTTTAGATATTTAGCGTATGTCGGCCCTTGTTTAATTGCATTAAGGAGTGGAAGGTTGATTTTAACTTGTTTAAATAATTCCAAGAACTTCTGATTTTTCACCTCATTTTTGGGTTTCTTTAGCCTTTGAGGGTAAGGCACGGGGAAAGGGCATTTTGGTAATTCGTCATTAACGGGCTCCTTTCTAGACCTTTTCTCGACTTCTTCTACTTTTCTAAGAGCTTCATCATTTAATTATAATATTTCGTTATTAGTAATTGGTTCCTCATCCTTAGTAGATGGTTGCTCTCTATTTACCACTTCATTCTCTTCGTACTCTTCAGGTGTAGAAAGAGGCATGCTTTGCCCTATAATCTTGCCGCTTCTTAGAGTAGTCACGACTTTAGCATGCTCTTGATTATTGGGACCATTGTTGTATCCCTTAGGGTTTGGAAGTGGTTGGACAGGAAATGTTCCTCCCAATCCCTCTTGTCTAGCATCTATCCTCTCTAACGTCTCAGACATCTTACTCATCATTTGAATTAATTGTTGCATTAAGTTTGCGTTAGAGAGTGAATCTTCCTCTTGCACCTTCTTGTGCGGTGGTACATATACATTAGATTGTTGATTGTTAGATGGCTGAGCTTGATTATAGTTATTAGATCTATTTTGATTGAATTGTTAGGATGACCTATTGTATTGCCCTTGATATTGATTGTTATTATATGGCTATTGTTGATATTGATTTTGAGTCCCAGCGTTGTTCTTCCAATCAAAACTGAGGTGATTCCATCGATTATTATTATTTTGAAAATTGTTACTATTATAGGAATTCCCCGCCCCTCTATAGCCTTGTATGGTTTTCATCTCCATGGGGGCTTGTTCTTGAAAATACGTCACATTGGGACAGTATTGAGTCATGTGTCCCAACAAATTGCATGTGCCGCATGATTCTTCAAGCAAAACCTGCCTAGAACTCTCTCCTTTCGTCCCTAACTCTTCTACCTTCCTTGCTAGTTCTTCATATTTTGTCATTAGATTATCTTCAGTTTTTAACTGATATATGCTTTTCTCTTCTCCACCTAATGGCTATGCGCATGAGATGTCTTTAGAGTTAAACCATTCGTGAGCATGTTCGGCCAACCACTCGAAGTGGGCTTCAACCTCTTCGGTGTTCTTACTAAGAAATGCACCTAAGCTCATGGTTTCAACCATAATTTTTGTTTCCCCATTAAGTCCTTCATAAAAGAAGCTGATTGTTTGCCACTTCTCATACACGTGATGTGGGCATAAGAGAAGCAAATATTTGAAACGCTCCCATATTTGAGTGAATGTTTCATTGTTCTTTTGTTTGTAGGAGTTTATTTGACGTTTAAGTTCAGTGGTCATGCGAGGTGGGAAAAACTTCTTTAAAAATGCATTGTTCATCGCATGCCATGTGAAGATAGAATTTGGCTTGAGAGATAATAGCCATTGTTTAGCTTTGTCCTTCAAGGTGAAAGGAAAAAAACATTAAGCGTATGGCATCCACCGGACAATTTTGGGTGAATGTTTTTCAGACGTTCTCGAAGTCCTTGACATTCAGATATGCCTTCTCGCTCTCCATTCCATGAAAGGTTGGAAGGAGTTAAATCATTCCGTTGCGAAATTGGAATTCGCCTGTATACGTTGGAATGACTATGCAAGAAGGTGTAGGTGCATGTTCAGGTTGCATGAGATCGCACAAAGGACACTATGAATCATCGATGGGCACAACCCTATTCTCACCATTTTCACTTTGATTTTCACCCATTGATTCTATAGTTGTGGCTACGGGATTGATAGAGCTAGAGGAATTAGATGAGTAGAGTGGATTTTCGAAAATACCCTCGATGGAATTATTGGACATGAAAGGGTAGATCTAAGAAGATTTTTATCTAAAGAACCTAAAAAGTAAAATAAAACAGAAATAGATGAAGACAAAGTGGGGTAATCTAAGTAATAACTCGTTGCCCTCCCTGGCAACGGCGCCAAAACTTGACACGAAAATAATTTGTGTGCTTCTTGTGCAACACCCAAGTGTAGGTGGACGTGCAAGTAGTATTCTGGTAAGACCAGGTCGATCCCAAAGAGAAGGTTTAAAGAAACTTACTTAGACTAAACTCAAAAAGAAATTAAAAATTCAAACTTTAAACAAGGTATAGAACACGAAGTTCCACAATTAACAACTACTAAAGGAAGCAATGAAATTAAACTAATAATTAACTAACTTAACTAAACAGTGATATTTAAAACGGTTTTTAACTTTATAAAAAGGAACGTTGGGATCAAACAACTGCAGTGACCGAACATGTAGTTGCATTAATGCTCTATGGAGTACATCCATCTACAGTATCCGTATTTTTCTAAAGATAAAGAATCTATAGCTCTTTCATGACCGGGACTATATCATTACAATTGATTCAAAATACGTGACGGCAGTTTAAAATAATAGTTAAGACTCGCACTGTGAATGGTGTAAGCATTCAAAGTAGTTTGCAAAAGTTATTGAAGAAAAATTTCTAAAGGCTTAAAGTTCAGAAACTATTTTGACAAACTGAGCATATGGGGACAGTTTGATAACAAATCTCAAAAATAAAAAGTATAGGAATACTGCAAAGGATCATCTCAAGAATCTGAGTGTTCGATCGATCGACGCGCTCTCGTTCGATCGAGCATCATCATCTCTCGAGCGATCGTAATGTCTTCGATCGCTTAATATCTCTGTTTTGATTGATCAAACACAGGTTTTATTCTGGTGCATGGCAGAGGCTGGAGATTACTGTTTCATCGTGATCTCCCAACTCTAGAACTACTCAGACATCATCTGAGATGCTACAGATTGATTTTTATCGTGAGAAAACATTAAGGGTTTGTTTGGTTGTGTTTTAATCATAAAAATTCTAAAACTATGTTTTAACAAGAAACTAGCATGCAAAACAATGATTACCACTACTTGTACTACGAAAATCCATGAACAAAATGCAAATAACCAATAATACAAAACCTGGATGAATGGAAAACTTATATTAAACGTTGAAATCTCCAAATACCAAGCAATATCAAAGTATGATTCTACAAAATAAGCAAAACTCTCTATCTCTCTATAACAACTGTAAAACAAAGAGTGGGCATCCTTAGGGACGTGTTTACAACTGATATATATAGAAAAACCTAGGCTAGGGTTACAATAATCTATTTTTGCTACGTGTGCGTAAAATTCTGATAAAGGCATGTTCGATTGATCGAACTACATTTGATCACTTGAACTCTCAAGTTATTCGAGCGATTGATAAACCTTTGATTGCTTGAAGTCTCGGTCGCTTGAACCCTTCTATATCGCTCGAGCTTCACATTTTAGCTTTGAAATGTTCCTTTTGCATCTTGGCTTTACCCTTTCCTCCTGTAAGTCATCCCTGCACATAGCAATACAGCAATCTGCACAAATTAATAGCTAAACAATCCAACTCATCATAGATTTGTTACGTTGTATATAAACTGGCATTGTAACCCAAATTGTAGATATAATAGGGAGTTGTAAACTAAATTAGTATATTTTCTTATTCTAGCGCGGTTGTATTTTGCAAATACCCCTGCTTGTCACCAATACTCTAAACCTTTGGTTCTTTTGCTAACATCTTTGCGAATCATAACTTCAAATCCTCTATCGTCTGCTGAGCTTCCATGATATGGCTGCTCAAAGTTGGCTATACCATAAGGCATCTATGATGTTATCCCTCCATTGGTTCCACTGCTGAAGATCAAATTCGGCTAAAACATCCAATGCTTTCCATTCTTGAATTAATAATGCAGCAATTACTAATCGAGGTCCACGACTCAAAGCATCGGCTAAGACATTTGCTTTACCCGGGGTATTATAATGAAAAGTTATATTCCTTACGTAACTCCATCAATCTTTGTTGTTGCATGTTCAACTCCTCCTGAGAGAACAAATACTTCAAGCTCTTATGATCAGAAAATAGATCAAGCTTCTCTCTATAGAGACAGTGTCTCCAAATCTTTAATGCAAACACTATTGCTACTAATTCCAGATCATGCATCAGATAATTCTTCTCATGTACCTTCAATTGTCTTGATCCATACTCAATCATGTGCCCGTCTTGCATAAGTACACAACCCAGTTCTTGGTGCGATGTATCACTGTAGATCACATACCTTTCTCCACTCTTGTGTATCGCGAGTACTGGTGCAGAAGTCAATCTTTCCTTTAACTCCTGAAATGCATGTTCATGCTTATCCGTCCATTCATGCTTTATCTCATTTCTTGTCAAATTCATCAATGGTCCTACAATCTTGGAAAATCCTTCGATAAATCTCTGATAATATCCTGCTAGACCAAGAAAAATTTTCACCTATATTGTAATGGTTGGTCTGTTCCAGCTTGAGACTGCATCAATCTTAGCCGAGTCCACCGAGATATCGTCCTGAGATATAACATGTCCCAAGAATTTGACCTCCTATAAATAAAATTCGTACTTGTTGAACTTGGTATACAACTTGCTATCTCAAAGATTTGTAAAGGAATCTGTAAGTGTTCCTTGTGATCTTTCTCCATCTTTGAGTAGATTAAGATATCGTCGATGAACACTCTGAATACTCTATTCATCAAGTCCATGAATACTATTGGTGCATTTGTCAATCCAAAAGGCATAACTAGAAACTCATAATGTCTGTATCTCATCCTAAATGCAGTCTTCATCACACCATCTGGTCAAACCAATAGTTGATGATATCCTGAATGCAGATCAATCTTAGAAAAGATCTTTGCTCCTTGTAATTGGTCGAATAGATCATCTATCCGAGGAAGTGGATACCCATTCTTAATCGTAACCTTATTCAACTCTCTGTAATCTATGTAGAGTTGAAGTGTTCCATCCTTCTTCTTCACAAACAGAACTGGTGCTCCCCAAGGTGACATACTCGGGAGAACAAATCCTAAATCTTCAAGTTCGTAAACTTCTTCTTCAGTTCCAACATCTCAGTTGGTGCTATCCGATATGGAGTCTTAGATATTGGCAATGTGCCAGGTACTAGTTCCACACAGAAGTCTATTTTTCTTTTTGGTAGAAGTCCTTTAATATCCTGGAATACATCTACGAAATCTTGTATGGTAGAAATCTAGTCCATCGTGAGTTCCGTACTCGTGTTCTCAATTTTAGACAAGCAACTTGTAAGAAACATGTTACTCATTGATTAACACTGAAATCTAATCATCAGTCATCCTGGTATTGGAAATACAATTGTCCTAGAAGGGCCATCCAAATTGGCATCATATTTAGTCAACCAATCTATCCCTAAGATAATGTTAAACTCTGACATTGATAGAACCACTAAGTCTGTTAGAAGATTTCTATCCTCCAAGGTCAATGGGCAATCTTTACACACTTTACCCAACTTAATGGTCACTCCCAATGGTGACATAGCATTAAGTGCTGGCTCAAGTGTCTGGGGTTCTAAACGCAACTGATGCACAATCTTAATAGCAATAAACAAACGTGCAGCTCTAGTATAGAATAAAGCTTTAATTAGACTATAAAAAAGTACAAGCATACCTTCCAAATGCTAATACTTATCAGCATTAAAGCCTGCTTCCACTGGGATGATAGCTTTTATCCTTGTCTGATCTGGTTGTATTCCTTGAACTGGTGCCCCATACTACCCTCTGCGAGGTGCATGACAATCCTGTTCAAATGTCCTAGCTTGTTGCAATTCTGGCAGATAGCATCCATTCGGTAGTTAACCCCTTGTGTCCTGGCTTTTCACAATTAAAACATCCTTCGTTGTTGGTTGGTGGGGCTGTTAGCAACACTTGAGACTGTGGTCCTTGTTGGTGATATTGCTGGGGTTGAGGATAACCCTGCTGAGGCTTCTTAATTCCCTCCCAGGTGCCCTTATTCCCTTGAAATTACCTTGAGGTCTCCAACCCTGGGTATTTCTTGATGGTTGGTTTTGGAAACACTGTTGTTGTTGAAAACTTCTCGATGACTGGGATGGATTTATTCTGGTCGCTGTGCTAGATAAGCGTCCTTTTCTAACCCTGCAGCAAATATGAAAATCTCCTCAAACGACTAATTCAGATGACCAACCATCATATGTCTAAGGTGGGGGTTCAATCCTTGGTGAAATCTCTTCACCTTCTTCTGTGGTGTATCGATCATGTGTGGAACAAATCGGGATAATTGCTCGAATTGTGTAGCATATTCTTGTATAGTCCATCCTCCTTAGACCAGACTAAGAAAGTTCTTCCCTGTTGATCTCTCTCATCTTCTGGGAAGTACTTTTCCAAAAATCTTTTCCAGAATATCCCCTAAAGCATTCTCCATGCAGCTTTAGCTCCTATTGTAGCTCTTTCAGCTTCCCACCAATTTGTGGCAACGTAAGTCAACTGAAATGTGGCAAGCCAACGCTTATCTTGCTTAGTATATTCCAAAACTTCAAAAATCAATTCCATTTCTCCTATCCACTGCTCTGCCTTCCATGGCTCCGCTAATCTGTCAAATTTCTCTAGGCATTACCCACAGAAATGTTCGATGAACGTATCACCAACATATCATGGTGGCGGTGGTGCAACAGGTCTCTGGTGGGTAGAGTAGTTATCAATATCTCCCATATGTTCCATCCTCTGCACGAAGGCTTCAAAAATGCCCGTTAGATCCATACCTTCCAGAATAGGGGGCTCCTAATCATGCTTGATTCCTCGGTCTAACCATAGTGATAATGTGTGACGTTGTGTACCGACAAAATGCCTATTGATTTAATTGAAAGTCTTTTCGAAGAAATGAAATCAAGATAGAGCGATAAATAGCAATATGAACTAACAATTCTTCTAATCAGCATATATCAACTCAAACATGTAATCAATATCAAATGTACTACTCATAAATATATATATCAAAAGATGTACCATATAGTACACACTAGTCAAACTGTGTACCACATTGGACATAGGCTAAAACCAGTACTAAGGTTAGCTATTTACAATACTACTACTACCACTACTACTACTGCTGCTAATAACTATACAAAGCTATGGTCAAATAGCTGTCTCTCAAGCTCCCAAAAATCATGTAGACAACATGTCCTAATATAAAACTAGCAAAAACTAAACCTCCTCCAGATCCTGACTCAAAAGTTGTCAGCATCTGATCCTACTGGCAGTGCCTCGTCCTCTGAAACGATGTCCATCTCCTCAAGGGGAGCATCCTCAACCAGTGTAGTAAGATCTCTAACTACCACTCTGATATCCCAATCCTCAACTATCCCTATCTCTGCATCCTCTGCCATCATCACTTGATTAGTCACATCGACGGCTACAGCAGCGAATCCATCAACTATGTCCAATGCCCCTGCTAATGCATCCTTTTCATAATAAATCCAGCTGGCTATCCGACTATCTCAGCTATCCATTATACTGCCATTTCGGCCATAGCTGCCATATGCACTATAGGTTCGACGGGTTACTCAAGCATAATGGGTACCTCTAGCATAACTACCTCCTCGACAGGAACATCCTTCTCTACTACCTCTATGATCACTTCTCCTTCTACCACTACGTCATCCTCTCTAACCACGATATCTGCCTCAGGATCCTCTGGCTCAAATTCTGGCTCCTCTAGGTCATCCTTCGGCTCATCATCATCGTCTGTAGGCTCCTCCTCTGCTGGGTCCTCATCATCCATAGGCTCCTCCTCTCTATCCTTATCGATATCCTCATTAGGATGCTCATCCTCTAGGTCTGGGTCCTCCTCAATCTAAATTGTCTCATGCTCTAGAACTAGTACGTTGAGTACCGGTGATGGCAGGGCTACCGATGCTGGTGCAACTATAGGCTCTGGTGGAAAAGACCCGACTATAATAGCTTGCAACTTAATCTCGCCCACCTCTGACTTACTTTGAATCAATCTAGCCATCTCTTGGTATATGGCTACTTGGGTCATAACATAGTGATACACAATCATACGTATCTCTGTCGGGTGTGTCGTGCCCACAACATAGAGAGAAGTCTACATCCTCTCCTCTAAATAACTAGTGGTCTGGCGAATGTGGCTCTGGTATATCTATGGTATGGCGGGCTTTACTGTGTCGCCATACATAACATGTTTACCAAAAGAATCAAAAATCCAAATCCATGCTAACCTATAAAGGAACTATCTATTTTTAGGAGGACGAACTTATCTTAAACTCATCTGTCATCTCAGGGATCTTAAAATACTAGGACCAGATGGTATGAAATCATTACTGAACGAAAGTATCACAACCTAGAGCTCTGATACCAAAACTCCTGCCACGCCCCAGCGTAACAAAAATAGAGAAAACTAGATTTCCTTTTTAGGTCCGTAGGGAATGATGGGTGAATGTCACTAATTGTCCACACCATTCAGGACTAGTCCAACTAATAAACAGGAACAATAAATAATTGAATACATAATAAGGATTTTATCCATTACAATATCAGAGTGGTCCTCAGGATCACAACAGGTCTAGAGACATTATATGCCCAAGTACCCGCTAAACTAATAAATTACAATAGTAATATAAAACTAAATATAACTTCTTCATCTCTAGCTGGCGTATGGGTAGTCATCCACGTAACAATCTTCTTAGCCATAACCAGCATCAGTGGGACCATCCTCTGCATGCTCTCCCACCGGGTAGTACCCATCGTCACCAACTTTATCAACTGCATTTGTGGGGACAGGGTAATCGGGACAGGGAATGTCCAAGCATAAATGCTGTCAGCTTACTTCAGTTGAGTGAATAGAAAGTCCCACAGTATCATATGTATAAAGTCCTTACTAGTTATGCATGATATAAAGTAGTGATACTAATAATATCTTTTTCTCTTTTATTCAGACCCATGATTATCCGATTCTTATAGTCTTCCAACTCTAAGACTAACTGTACCAATCTCAACTGAATACCATGAACTGATTATATCATCACGACATACTAGTGCTCTTGTTCACTGATTTTTAAGAACTCTTGCTATTCACTGCTTTTAAGAACTCTTGCGAACACCATACATCGTTCCAATATAACTACTAGTTTATAATCGTACCAATACTCCAGTTTACCGCTTTTAAGAACTCTTACTATTCATCACTTTTAAGAACATTGAGGAGTATCGTCCATTCATAATCAATATGTATTAATACTCTTGTTCCCCGCTTTTAAGAATTCTTGTGAATACGATACATAATGCACACATCCCACATAGATGTGTTCATGACCAATCCCTGACACTGACTTACTTGCATTGAAAGTAACTAATACCCCACTAACTCGGTCACTAGGTTATCCCATGTTACCCACCGTTATACCTCAAACCTTATCTCGTTATTGTGTTGTATTATTACTAACGTTTCAAACCCTAGTATGTTACTTACCATATTATCTCAATCTCATTATCGTATCCCATTACCTCCGCAAATCCATAATATCGTATAACAGAAACACAGAGCTGCAATTAAAGTTTGATCGATTGAACACATTTCAATTGATTGAGAAAAGTGAGCTTCAAGCGATCGAAGTCCATTCGATCGATTGAAGGTTTGATCGATTGAACTGAGTTCAATCACTCGAGAGTCGTCTTCTCCAGTATTTCTAGATAGTAAACGTCTAGAGGTGCTAGGAGGTGTTTGGGGTCAATATTTACGTCCAAAAAAACTTGTAAAACATTACAGTAAGCTACCGAGTGAGTTTGGAACTCACTGAAAGATTGTAATGGTGTGTTTGGAAACTTTCAAAGCTTGGTGGCCCTCCAATGGAGCTCCTCTCTCTCTCCTCTGTCTCAGCCTTTTCTCTTTCTGCCTCTGTCTCCTTCTCCTTCTCTTCTTGTTCTTCTTTTTCTTTTCTTTTCTCTCTCTCTATTTGTATATATATATATATATAGATATGTGTGTGTATATATATGTGTGTATATATATACACAAGCACACACTCTCTCTAATCCTCTTGGTTCAGTAACCCCAAATCCATACGAAATACAAGTATTTATAGGGAATGGATAAGTGAAGGTGGCATTCCAGCTTACAAACTGAGAGGAAATATCCAGACGAGTTCGATCGATTGAAGCGAGTTCAATCGCTAGAGAGCAGATTGGCCAGATTTGATCGATGGAGAACGATTCAATAGATTGAAGTGGGGACCATGTCATAAATTCATGTCGACAAAGTTTCCATCGATTAAACAGGGTTCAATCGCTTGAACAAAGAACTTCTCGATCGTTTGAAAGGACTTCGATTGATTGAGAGCAAAACTTCACGTATGATCAAGGGAAGTATATAGAATCTTTGTATATTAATAATTATTGCAAAATGCAGGGTATTACATAGTAATCCCACGCATACAGTACGATAATAGATAAGAGATAATGAGGCGTCAAATCGTAGTAACATTTAGAGTAATGAGATAATGTTTTATAACGTTAGTAGATGTAGTAGTTAACAATTTGGGTTATCATTCGTTTCATTCAGTGTAGTCAAGCCATATGGGATTGTCATGTATCGGTATTAGTACAGAACTAAGTAGGTTTGCTAAGATATGGGAATCTTGCGTGGGTGGACTTTGGTCATGATATGTAATAGCTTAGTAACTTTGTTTTGACTTTTAAGTTATATTATCCCATTGATGTGGTATGATGCTCTAATCCTTAAAGTCATATGACATCTAACAATATGGTACTTTTAAAAAGCAGTAGAGACCTAACATGGTGCTAAAAGCAATTACTTGTCATGTCCACCTAAAAATATGGGCCACATTATTGGATCATCATAATAGTAGCAGTACTTATCATTGTTTGTGTGTATTTAATATAATACTTTTGGACCCAATAGCCTTTAGCACCTCCTTAGGCATAACCTTTACCACCTCCTCAAGCATCATGTGTAATTGATCCTATAGTCGTTGAGTCATTCCCTCAGTACACATTCGGTACCGATAGTGATTTGACTTCATTGAGGGAGACTTCTCTTAGTTCTCCCATCATATACCATTCCATCACCATCATATTAGGGCTTGGTTGACTACGAGTGCTTCTAGCTGTCCAGAGTGCCGTCATGATTACACATCCTATTGCAAGAAGGTATTGATCAATTATGCTTGACTCACGTCTACTTGTTTTAATTTTTTTCCCATTCTGTTAAACTTTGAGGGTCTATTTAGGAATTTTAATGATCGATTCTGTTTTTAACAAAAGAGTTGGTTCTACATACTTTGATTAGTGGATTTTTTTTTCTTTCTAATATAGAAGTATTTGGCAAAAATGATTTTACAAAAGGTGATGATGCTAGTTCAGCAAAAAAAAATGAAAATAAGAAGTAGACATAATTATTCAACTATCTGAATTCCCAAACATACTCTAATGTTGGATATGATTATAAGATTGTGACCATTTCTCCTTATTGAATTGGTATAGGTATGAGCTCGTGGATGTGGTATGAATACCATACATTCTTACTTGTTTTTTTTTTTCAAGATTGACAATCTTATTGTATATATATAGGAAATGAATATGTGACAATATTTGTAAATATATCAGGATCTATTAATGTAGCAATTGACCATTTTTTAATGATCCAATCAACCTTTCAGTTTTGACTTTATTATGTGCTTCATTCTTTAATTTTTTTTTTCATATGCAATTATAAACCATTATATGGGTGATATTTAAAATTTGAAATTTTTTATTATACATTCTATTGGTTTTACTTGTATCATATATGTATATATATATATATATTTATTCTAGTGGTTTTGGTTACAACATTTGTTCCCATATAACTTTGATTTAAGAAAGCACTTTAAAACACTTTTATTTTCTGTTTTTGGATATTTGAATTTAGAAAAGTTGTGCCTTATAATTAGTTGGAATTCTTGAATGAATACTTCTGAAGAGGCTAGAAGGACTTATTCGAGACGTAACATACCAGAAAATCTCTCTGGTGGTGATGACCACTGTAGGCGGTACTGCTTCACAGGCAGTGACTGTCGCAATTCTGGTAGCAATTCCTTGTTTTGTCCAACAACTTATGAGAATGAGCAAGTTCTCTCGTACAACTAGTGGCCACCTTAGAGTAACAGCTATTGTAAAGTTTGGAACAACTTGCACCACCAAGCCAGAGATTATCAAAGAGAATGAGTAGCTCAAGAGAGAGAACAATCAATAACGAAACATTGACACAGACACACCTACATGACACATCAACATCAGACAATCCCAAAACAATTGCATGTAAACACTGCACATCAAGTGTCGTGTCCATTTGTCAGTCTGATGCTGCACATAATACTTTACATTCTTAGAATCCATAGTTGATCCGATTAAAAAACATGTATTTTGGTTGATAGTTGCAAGACTGATTATCGTTTGTGTGTGTTCCATATAATACTTTTGGACCCATGAGCCTTTAACACCTACTTAGGCATAACTCGTTACCACTTCCTCAATCACTGTGGGCAATTGATTCTTGGACAACTTAACATGAGTGATCTATATGGTTGGATGACTTCACTGAGGGAGACTCTCTCTTAGTTCTCACAACGTGTAGGTATGCATCCCATCACCATTGTATTAGTGCCTAGTTGAAGACGAGTGCTTTTAGCTGTCCAGAGTGCCATCATGATTACGCATCCTATAGCATAGAAAATCAAGAATTGATCAATTATACTTGACTCATATCCAAATGTTCAATTTATTTCCCATATTGTTACAATTTGAGGGCTTATTTGGGATTTCAATGATCGAGTCTACACCCTTTGTTCAGTAGATTTTTTTAATACATAGAAGTATTTGAATTTTTTTTTTTAAAAAGGTAATGCTAGTTCACAATATATATATATATATACAAAAATAAGTTGATAGAATTATTCAATTATTTGAATTACCAAACAACAAGTTCTCTCGTCTAACTCGTCGCCAAAAGTTACAACTCTTATAAATTTTGGAACAACTTGAACCACCACGCTAGAGATTATTTATAGGAATGAGGGACTCAAGAGAGAGAACAATCAATTGACTCTGGAACTGAATTGATTATGACAATTAAACACAGACATGGACACAATACACAAACATGAAAAAATCCTAAAAAAATTGCACAAACATTGAACAAAAAATGCACGTGAAGTGTCGTGTTCATGCATCAGACATGATGCACCACGTGACATGTTACATTCTTAGAATCCATAGCAGATCCAATTCAAAAACACACATTTTGGTTGGTAGTAGTAGTACTTATTATCGTTTGGATGTATTTCACATACTACTTTTGGACCCATGAGTCTTTAGCACCTACTCCGGCACAACCTTTACCACCTCCTTAGACATCGCGGGTAGTTGATACTATAGTCGTCGACTCATTCTTTCGGTACACATTTGGTACCAGGAGTTATTTGAGCTATGGATCACATGAGTGCTCTATATGCTTGGATGACTTCATCGAGGGAGACTCCCTCTTAGTTCTCCCAACTTGTAGGTATGCTTTACATCACCATTGTATTAGTGCCTAGTTGAAAACAAGTGCTTCAAGCTCTCCGGAGTGCCATCATGATTATGCATCCTATAGTATAGAAGAGCAGGGATTGATCAATTATAGTTGACTCATATCCAAATGTTCAATTATTTCCTATATTATTACACTTTGAGGGCCTATTTGGGAATTTAAATGATCGAGTCTGGTTTTTTTAAAAAAGAGAGTTCATTCTACATACTTTGTTTGGTTGATTTGTTTTAATATGTAGAAGTATTTGAAAAAATGATTTCACAAAAGGTGATACTATTTCAGAAAAAAAAATTTGAAAATAAGTTGATAGAATTATTCAATTATCTGAATTAACAAACAACAAGTTCTCTCGTCCAACTCGTCGCCAACGGTTATAGCAACAACTCTTCGCCAACGGTTATAGCAACAACTCTTATAAATTTTGAAATAACCTGAACCACCATGCTAGAGATTATCTATGGGAATGACGGACTCAAGAGAGAGAACAATCAATTGACTCTGGAACTGAATTGATTATGACAATTAAGCACAGACACGGACACAATACATATACACGACAAAATCCCAAAAACTTTGCACATACACTGCACGAAAAATGCACGTGAAGTGTGTCCATGCGTCGGACATAATGCACCACATGACATGTTACATTCTTAGAATCCATAGTAGATCCAATTCAAAAATCCGCATTTTGGTTGCTAGTAGCATTACTTAGTATCATTTGGGTGTATTTCACATATTGCTTTTGGACCCATGAGTCTTTAGCACCTGCTCCGGCACAACCTTTACCACCTCCTTAGGCATCGCGGGCAGTTGATAATATAGTCGTCAATTAATTCTCCCGGTACACATTTGGTACCTGGAGTTATTTGAGCTATGGATCACATGAGTGCTATATATGCTTGGACGACTTCACCTAGGGAGACTACCTCTTAGTTCTCCCAACGTGTAGGCATGCTTTACATCACAATTGTATTAGTGCCTGTTTGACTACGAGTGCTTCTAGCTGTCTGGAGTGTCATATTGATTACGCATCCTACAACATAGAAGAGTAGGTATTGATCAATTATACGACTCACAACTAAATATTTAATTTATTAATTCCCATTTTGTTATACTTTGAGGGCATATTTTGGAATTTGAATGATCGAGTCTGTTTTGAACAAAAAAGTTAGTTCAACATACTTTGTTTCGTAGATTATATATATAGAAGTATTTGAAAAAAATGATTATACGAAAAAAATATGAAAATAAGTTGATAGAATTAGTCAATTATCTGAATCAGTAATGCCAGAGATATAATTAATTGCACAACCCTTTCACAATTCATAACATTTAAAGCAAGAGACATCACATTTAAAGTACAATCATTAAAGTGTTTTGTCCTTATGTGCTATTAGTTGTGTCTCTAGCACTACTCTTATCTGAATTCCCAAATAGCAAGTTCTCTCATCCAACTCATCGCCAATGGTTACCACAACAACTCTTATAAATTTTGGAACAACCTGCATTACCACGCTAGAGATAATTAAGCACATACACTAACACAATACAAAAACACGATAAAATCCTAAAAAAGTTGCACAGACACTGCATGAAAAATGCACATGAATTGTCATGTCCATGCGTTGGACATGATGCACCACGTAACATGTTACATTCTAGGGTAAATTACACTTTTCACCCTTGTAGTTTGAGGATTGTGACACTTTAGTCCCTGCACTTTTAATTTTGACATTTTTCACCCTATAGTTTCATAAGTGTGACAATCAAGTCCAATCTGGTCTTTTATAAATAAAGTTAGAACCTAGCAGTTTAAAGATTTATAATAAACTCCCCAAGAGTTAAACTTAATATTTTCCTCTTTTTTTTGAATACCAAATTATTTTACCTCCACCTTCCACTTCCACCAATCTTGTATCTGAGACTGGTTTCTCATTCTGATTATTTTTAATTGGAACACAATTTCAATGATTGCTCTTACCATTTCTGAATATATTTTTCTCAATGAATACAAAATCTAAAATCAAAATATGAATAAAATTAATTGATCGAACAATATATTTTAAAAAAAATTAATTGTGAGGAGGGTCCAAGTAATTTCTCAAGAGAATTGAAAGTAATTTCTCGAAATAATCAGATTTGGACCAAAAAACCATCCCATCAAACAATATCAGTTTGGACCAAGAAAATACAAATGATATCAATATAAAGGAGTCACGATCTGAAACCAAACCCAAAAATAGACTTGAAACCAATATCAAAATCCAACCCACAAAATCAACATGATTACGCATCCTATAGCATAGAAGAGCTGGTATTGATCAATTTTACTTCACTCATATCCAAATGTTTGATTTATTTCCGATTTTATTACACTTTGAGTGCCTACTTTGGAATTTTAATGATCCATTCTATTTTGAACAAAAGAGTTAGTTCTACATACTTTGTTTGGTGGATTTTTTCATAGAAGTATTTGGCAAAAATTATTCTACAAAAGGTGATGCTAGTTAAAAAAAAAAAAAAAAAAACTATTTTAAAATAGGAAGTAGATAGAATATTTACTCAATTATCTGAATTCCCAAACAGACTCTAATGTTCGACATAGTTATATGATTTCGACCATTTCTACTTATTGAATTGGTACAGGTACGAGCTCGTGGATGTGGTATGGAATATCAGACATTCTTACTCGTTTTAGTAAGAGTGAATATATGAAAATATTTGTGATCGCTTAGTGTAGCTAGTGACCACTGTTGAATTATCCAATGAAGAATGTTATGCTTTTCATATTTTTCATCCCAAATGTTTCTTAAAAATATGTAATAGTGTGACTATTTGTGGGGTCACTTTAATCTTCTCCAATTAAAAACTAGTAGACCTACCACCACATGATTTTGGAAAACAATTGTGATGAAAAATTTGAAAAGCATAGCATTTACTCATTATCCAATTAGTCTTCAGTATTGACTTTTCATGTGCTTCATTCTTTAAATTGGTTTTACACATGTATTGGCTTTATAAATGCTTTTCATTCTATTGGTTTTATTTGTATCGTACATTTTAGAGGTTTTGGATACAAAATTTAATCCCATATAACTTTAATTTAAAAAAGCACTTGTAAGCACTAGCCGTCACCCCGGTTAACAATCATCACAAATTTAGCTTAAAACTTAATAACAACGTTTTTCTTATGAAAAAAATAAATAAAAATAACATATACAATTAGAATGGTAGTCTGTCATTTTAACATTTTTCATTGGCTTAAATTTTTTAATTTTAAAAAGAATAAAGAAAAAAAAGAAAAGAAGAAGAAGAAGATAAAGAGAGAGGGACGAAAATCTATTTCATGAGCTATGTATATCTAACATTTATGACTACAAAAAAATTTGATACAATGGAACACTAACATTTTTCCTCAAGTCAGCTCTCTTTATGTCATTTTAGAATTCTTGCTCCATCTTCTATTTCCTTCCAACTAAAAAACCAAATTCATTAGAGAACAATCATATCAAATGTAACTTGAGAGTCAAGTGGAAAAGAAAATCACATTCCCTTTAATATCTAATGTGAATAGAATTTTGAAATTTTGTGTAGTGATTTTGGATAATCTATAGTTTTAGGTAATTAGCTTAAAATATATGATTATACCACACTGATGTGATGTGTTCAAAATTAAAATCTACGTCAATCAAAATGTTTGTTGATTCAGCCAATATTAAAAAAAGTGTTCGATGAGAATGCTGCCACAGAAAAACAAAGCTAATTTTCTCTTTTTATTCAGTAAAAGAAAAAGAATAAAAAAATGCATAATAATGCTTAGATCCATGGTCATATCAATGATTCAAACAACTTTTTCTAAAAATATACTAACAAAAAGACATACAACAATCTCAATTCAAGTACAAAAACATAGTATTATGTGATTAAATAGAAGTTTGAAAATCCAAAAGAGAGATGGAAGACAATCTCCATGCACACACTCTTCCATCTAAATCACAGGCCAACTTATTTTTGGAGCTAGGTTCCCTTAATGGTTTAGGAAACTGCTCGTATTAGTCTTCTGACCGAATTAGA
Source organism: Hydrangea macrophylla (assembly GCA_033977485.1). Taxonomy (NCBI): domain Eukaryota; kingdom Viridiplantae; phylum Streptophyta; class Magnoliopsida; order Cornales; family Hydrangeaceae; genus Hydrangea; species Hydrangea macrophylla. The sequence continues at coordinate 75,620,789 of CM066989.1, forward strand.
GAAGTGCTTGCAACCTTGTAGAGCTAGTCATGGGGCAGGCCTGGGTACGTAGCACTCACTGGGGGACGATTCTGCCTTGTGATCCCGAGCCGTGGTCCCATACCGGGCGGATAGACCAACCAGCCCGGGATAGTTGAATCAGAGGCACCTTTTCCGGATGATTCAGTGCCTTTGTGTTGACGTGGCAATCTGAACCTTGACTGGATATTTTCTGACCTATCACAAGGTATTAACGAGTAGGTACCATTCATTACAGGGAAGTCAATCTCCATGCACGCACTCCACATAGACAATTATTATTAGGGTGGACTAGACTATATTTACACTAAAACATCACATGTAGTAAAAAAAAAATTCACAAACTTCAAAAGTTTAGTGGGTACCATGGTAAATTGGTAACCACTCATTTCCAAGCAGCTACGCCCTTGGACTTAGCTATATAACACCATCAGATGATGTGCCTAAAGAAGAAAAGAACAGGCAACCTTAAATGAAATGTGCGAAGTTCTTGGTGGAGGAATGAATAGTACCTACTCGCTAATACCTTGTGATAGGTCAGAAAATATTCGGTCAAGGATCAGATTGCCACGTCAACACAGAGGCACCGAATCATCCGGAAAGGTGCCTCTGATTCTGCTATCCCGGGCTGGTCGGTCTATCCGCCCGGTATGGGACCACGGCTCGGGATCACAAGGCAGAATCGTCCCCCAGTGAGCGCTACCCAGGCCTGCCCCGTGACTGGCTCTACAAGGTTGCCAGCACTTCCCTAATTCAGTCAGAAGACTAATACGAGCAGTTTCCTAAATCATTAAGGGAACCTCCGTGGTTTATGCTAATCACTTGTAATCAAGTTAGGTTTCCTAAATCAGTTAGTTATCTTGTACGAGTGGTCTCTTGCGTCTATAAAAGAGACCACTCACCCCTGTTAAAGGGGACCGAGTTCTTATTTCACGAGAATAACGGCGAACATATCACTCACACACATATACCCGGCCGATTCTCAGGTAGTGCCACCCTCTCTGTTAGTTCACTACAGGCCGCCGGTGATATATTAGTAAACGCGCTCCGATGCACCACGTGGACGTAGGCCACTAACTTAACGGTGCCGAACTACATACAAATTCCTTGTCTCTCTCCTTAAATTACTCTTTTTGTCATTTACCAATTTTTGGCATCATCACCTTGTTTTTCAGGTCCATTAGCATGTTTTCTTTTTTAATTGGTCCTTTTCGTTTTAAATTTTATTTATATATTTTAAATTCAATGCTCTGTTATTGGCAGCTGAAGAAATCAAAGGACTGTGGGCGGAGCATATGAAATTAATGCTTCTTTGGAGGCTAATCTTTTGAAAGAATTTGCCCAAGTATGTATCTGCTGCCACTCATTTGATATTCAATTGTTTTTGCATGACAAATGCGATCTGGTAAAATGCAAAGAAATGCCAGTGGATAAACTCTTTTAATCTTTTTTGACATGGTAAAAGTGGACATTTCACTATGTGCTGAGGTTATAATGAGAATCTATTTTTTTTTAATCTGATGCTTAGTGAATACTACGGGAAATCTTTTGAAATCATTGACATATTAACCAACAAGCATTTGTTGTTTATCTAAAGATTTTGGTGGAAAAGATATATACGTTCATAAAATGTACATAAAGAAATTTTTTTTCCACTATGGTATTTTTTTTTTTGCCCCTTTTCCCACTATGGCATTCAAAAAATGAAATAAAGCTTTAGGAAATTCCATGAGTTTCGATTTTATTATTTACAAATAATTAATTTATCAAAAATAAAAAGCCAATAGAATTACATTGAAACTTATTCAAAAGAAATTTAAAAAGTGCATATTAGTTTACATGCATAACTAATTGGCAGTAATTATATAACTCTATTTTCAACACAAAAGTCATTGATGGATATCGTCTTAACATCAAAAAAATGTAATACCCATTAAGTTTATAGGAAGTTTAATGTTATTATTACTAATAGCAACTAACCTTATTATTATTATTATTATTATTATTATTATTATTATTAATTTATGTATTAGTTTATGGGCACATACAAATTGTATAACTAGCAAGAGTTTTAAATTTGAGTATCAATTTTCTTTACTTTTTGTACTTTCATGTACGTTTTGGGCAAACATATATAAATACCTATTTAGAAATTTGGAGTTAAAATTATAATTAGTATAATTAGTGGTGGGACCCACATGTGTGAGTCACCAAACTACCATGCATCATCACTTGACACATGGCAAGGCAAGTTGTTGCCAAACAACATCACATACACTTAAGTTTAGCAAGGAATTGGATTAAGGGTAATACTTGGGACACAACTTTCATACAACTTTCATACAACCTCTCTAAAAGATGTGTCTATCTCTTTCCTGTGTCACTGTGGGGTCCAGTGACATCACAGGAGAGAGATAGACACATCTTTTGGGGAGGTTGTATGAAAGTTGTATGAAAGTTGTGTCTCAAATATTACTCTTGGAGTAAAACAAAGAAAATAAGACTGTCTTCTTCATTACACTAGTCGGCCGAATAGGAGAAAAGGAGACTGCAGGGGACTTCGTTGCTATTTGACGTGTCGTTCGATGTTGGTTTTTAAAACGGAACACATATTCGGACTCTTAGAGGTGAGTTTAACACGTTGGTACCAGTTTTATTGATTTCTATGATAGTTTTTGTGCGACCCATTTTGGGGGGTTCTAGCTCATAATTTATAGATTTTGTATAGAATTTGTACCCGGAGCTCAGTAGATCCTTAATATCATGTTAGGAGCGAAACTCAAGAGGTGATTGATTTTAATCGTAATTTTAAATGGAATTCATGTTTGGATTCATATGTCTTAATATGGGCATGTCTAATTAGTTGGAATAATTATATTTAATTATACATGGCAAATTCATGTGGTTAAAATTAGGCCCAACTAACTTGTGAAAGCATGTCTATATAAAAAGCATGGTGTGATGAATTATATGTGAGCATGTTAAGTTGCTTAAGTGGATGAAAGGAAGACTTGTAGTGTTCCACCAGATTTTGTCTCCCGTATTGGGAGTGGATTTTTATGGTGTCGCTAGAGGTAGTTGGATCTCATGTCTAAAGGGGCATGGGTAAATGGCCCAGGCACGAAGCCTGTGGTGTGATGTAGTGTGGTGTGGTGATTGGTGGAAATGTACTTATTCAACTTGGAGATCATTTATATGTTATTTGGTGGATTTGAAACATGTGGTGCCATTCATGTGTATGATTAATATTGCTCACAAGCATATAGCGTATATGTTGTAGTGGTTATTGAACAATCATCGTAGGTAATCGCGACAAAATTGTAAGGAGTCAAAAAGATGGTGCGGTAAACGGCAAGATCGCGTGGTCGGGGGTTATGTTTATGGTTTAGTATTGGGCTGTATTTTATCTTGTAAATGCTACTACAAGACTATGTTGTACCTAAACTTGTAATCATTTACTAATCCGGATATGTAGAACATGTTGTAATTTCACACTTGTAGTTAGTGTTTGGAAAAACTCTTGTAAGTTTAATCAGGATTTTGTACTGGTGGTCACACTTGTGTTAAGTTTAGAGCTCGAGCTTGTATTCCACTTTAGTCTTGTTAATATAAATTGTGAGAATTAGTTCCTCTTATGTATTATGTTAACCGAGCTCTAGTTTATGTTAGCTGCTTAAATTGCATTTCCTTTAAAAGCTTTCAAGTGCTAGTAAAGATTCTTTTAAGTTCTTGATTATGATCCCAATTGTAAACTTAAGACGTTTGGGAAAGATTATATGAGTTGTTGTCTGTTTTAAATTTATGTTTATTGAGTTGTAGGAGAATTCCTTTATGTTAAAGAATAAAGATTGGGGCCAAAAAAAATCCACAAACACAATCCACAAACATATAAATGTGTCTATCTCTCTCTTGATGGAGTCCACTAACACTGTAGGATCCACTGACACTGCAGGGTCCACAAAAGAGAGATAGACACATTTATGTGTTTGTGGATTTTGTTTGTGCCCGTAGAACTACCCTATTTTAAAATAGAGTTTTTGTAACACCCTTACTTTCAATTATCTATAATGCAATATCCGAATATGTATTGTCGATATTTTCTATTTATGAAAGTTATACTTTGAGAATGCTTGGCATCCCATACGTGTTCATACATTTCATAACATTAGTCATGGTTTCAAAACAAAACTTCTTTGTTTTAATGAACCCGGGAACTCGGGAAGCGCAAGTGCTCGAGACGCGAGCGCTCGAGCTCAACGCGAGAGCTCAAGCATAAAAAGAGTGAAAAAGACTATTTTTGTCCGTAGGGTCCTAAAATTCTATAAATACCACACCATTTCGTCCATTTTGGTTTACAGAAACAGAGAGATTCAAAGAGGGTTTGTGAGGGAGAGTTCTTGCAAAGTTTGTATACAAACACACATTCCTCACTTGCCTGCTATGATCCAAGCTTTGGATCACCTTCTTTGCTGCACATTTGGAGTTATCTCAAGTGCATTGAAGTTCCAGAACAAAATTCTTAAAGTTTACTTGGAGTATTTGGAGTTCTACCTTAAGAAGTTCATCATATTCATCATCATCATCTTTTTTGTCAACATTGTCATATATTTGAGCTTTGATCATCATGTGAGTGTTACAACTCACATATAATGTGTATATCTACATATAAAATCTTCAAATTTTGGTTGCATGTGTTCGATTCAAAAAGATTTAGTTCTAGATCATCATGATCTTTATCTATCTTTGAAGTTTATATGAATTTCATGATCCATTTAGTTTTGATCTCATTTTGAGTACTTCAAATCATACACAATGTGTATATGGACATGTGCAATCTGTTTCATAAGTTGCATGTGAAATTAAAGTTGTGATCTTAAAGTTTTGTGTATTACAATCGAAGTTATGTTATAGAATAAACAAATCTACTGAGAATCTGCTAGACCCGAGCGATCGAGCCTGGAGCGCTCGAGTGGTCCGAGCGCTCAAGCTTGACAGTATTTGTATTCATTTCTTGTTTGCATGTTGAAGTTAATATAGTTGTGCTATGGTTTATACTATGAGCTTTGTTAATTGAACCTGGAAATTGTATGTGCTATATATTTGAACGAGCTTGTCAATTATGTAGTTGTACTATATGCTTACTTAGTAATACCATGTTTAAGTGAACAATTAATTCATTCTTCATATATCAAATTTTCTAATATGTTAATTCTATATTTCTATAGATTATTGTTATGATCAGTTTAATAACGTTAATGGTAACGCGTCGGGTCAAATCATTAATACTGTAATGAAGTATAATGTGCGAATAATGTACCTAATTTTTAATAAGTGTCATCAGTCATGTGTAGCACAGTTGTGTTGCATGGTTGTGTTGTATAACCTCACCAGTTATTTCACGTGTGGTTGCATATCGCCGTATAACCTTAACAGTCTCGTGGTCAATTGTGATGTGTTGTTATCCATTGTGTTGCAATTGTGTTGTATTATATGAAATCAGAAGATTGGTTCATGTTGTGGTCTGTGTGTCATTGAGTTAAGGCCGAATTGGGCTAGGATGACTGAATTAGGGCCAATTGTGGGCAAAACGAGTAATTAGAGAGCCGTGTGTGGCTATATTGCAGATTAGAGGGTCATGTGTTGCCGTATTTCGCATTTAAGGGACATGTGTGACCGTGTGGAATAATGCGATTGAGTTAGGGCCAATTGTGGGCTAAGCAAGTGCAATGAGGCCAATTTGGGCATGATGTGTCATGTGTGACTAAAGCTAGTACCGTCAGTTCAGTGTTGTTGTGGTTATAGGCAGAAGCTAATGCTGCCAGTATTGTGGTCGTATGTGACATACTAGTACTGTCAAGTTGTGAGCTGTTGGTACGGTGGATTCGTGGGCATTGTGTTGTATAGTGTTGCATTGATGTGGTTGCATAGTCGGGAAGAACGTTGGGTTTTGGGCGAGAATATGTGTAACGTCACGGTAACTTCTAAGTAATAACGTAAATGGTGTATATGTTCATATTGTGTGTGCTTTGTAGTATTTTACTCAGCTTTTAGCTGATGGGTGTGTGGTCTTGGGCATCCGTGTCTAGCTGCTGTAGTTCCAAGCGTTGGAGATACTATTCCGCTAGGCGAATACCATGGAGTTGAGATCATGGACGAAGAATGTTGGGGCTTTGCTAGCTGAAGAGTTCGTGTTGTTGAAGTTGTTCTATTCCCGTCGGGGAATTTTATTATCTATCTTTATTTTGTTGTTTTTGTTGTTATCGGCCGTTTGACCTCTAAACTTCTATTTTCTTTTAATTTTGGATGATTGTAATATAAGCATGTATATTGGAGATTGTAAGACTCTGATATTGCTTCCGCTGAACTTAGAATCATTTTCACTATTATTATTACTATGATATTTTATATTTCGTTGGTATTTGGTCAGTCATGCGATCTGTAACTTATTATGAGCCTACGGAGTCTGATAAGGAAGATTACTTCCCTTAATTATCGCAACGCCGGGGCGTGATAGGGATTGTTTGGTATCAGAGCGCTAGGTTTAGTTATGCTCGTGATTGTCCTACGTTAAGTTACAAACCATAAAATTGCCTCGCTAAAATGACACTAAGGTAGTTATGAGGCCAATTTGACGAAGATTTCTATAGTCGCTTTACGAATTAAGTTGTGTACCATGACTGTTGTTATTCTTTTCTTTCATCGTTCGCAGCACATTGCATCTAGCATCTCATTTCTCAACATTTTCGTATGAGACTACATCTCATGTTTATAAATAGTAGGTGTATCTATACTTATATTCAATTTTGGGTAGCGAACACCTCTGAGCTTTTTTCTAAAGGCAGTAGTCTAATTTGAGAAATAATTGTGTCCATGGATAATTGTGCGCAGAGTCAAGATGGTTAGAGTGACTCGCAACAATCGCAATGGAGCCGGACCAGCTGAACCAGTACCCGATGGACTAGACCCCACGGGAGTTTTTGAGAGACTCCTTTGAATGTTGGGGCATATTGGCGATCAGCAAGGTGCACATCAAAATTCGCCGCCACCTCTACCACCTCCACCGAGACCTGTAGGAGATAAGTTGCTTGAAAGATTCAGAGGCTTATACCAAGAGAAGTTTGATGGTATGTCAGGAGCATTGAAAGCCGAACAGTGGATTAGAGAGATGGAGTTGTGTTTCAAGGCTTTAGCTTGCTCAGATGCTAACAAGAAGAGGTTTGCAGAATTTTAGCTTACCAATTCTGCCACAGAATGGTGGGAAGCTTAGATGGCCACTTTGGGAGAAGAAGCTATTAGACGCCTAAGCTGGGAGGAATTCAAGACTATACTCCATCGAAAGCATTTCCCTACGTTTGAAAGAGATAAGAAGGAGAATGAATTCATATATCTGGTCCAAGGAACTAAAATTGTTCAAGAGTATACAGTCGTGTTTGAAAGGTTATCTCGTTTTGCCTCACACCTGGTGGATACCTTGGAGAAAAAGAACAAGAGATATCTGCATAGGTTTGGGATGACTATTCAAGGCCATGCCATGAGTTATGTGATGCAACCATTTGAGAATTTGGTGGAGTTAGCTTCTAATTTAGAGACTATGTATAGAAGCCATCAGCAGAAGCAATTTGCATTCAAGGTAGCCAGTTGCCCTACTCGTGGCCACCCAAACTCGCACCGTAATGTTAGAGTGAAGAGATAATGGAACGGTACGTGAGGACAAGTGCCCAATCCTCCGTCGGCACAAGCTCAATTGCCTGGTGTAGTACCGACATTAGGAGCACCAGCACAAGGATTCAATTCTGGTGTATGCTTTAATTGCTGGATACCGGGACATTTATCAAGGGATTGCATAGCACTCAGGAGTAACAAGCGACAAGACATTGTCTGTTTCTTCTATGGCATGAAGGGCCATGTCAGCAGAGATTACTTTCTCCGCAAGTAAACAGAGACTGGACCAGCAGCATCGATCAATCAAGCGCGTGTCAATGCTATTATTCCAAGAGGTGCAACTCGATCTGTTTTTCGATAATAAGAGCTTAAAATATCTATTCTCGCAGAAGGAGCTTAACATAAGACAGAGATGGTGGATGGAGTTGTTGAAAGATTATGACTTTACTTTGCAATACCACCCTGGTAAGGCAAACGTAGTAGGAGACGCTTTAAGCCAAAAGCCTCATAGCACTGTTGCTTCACTTATGATTAGAGAGTGGCAAGCTCTTGAGACAATGGAAGAGTTTGGAGATTAGCCCATTGGAGTAAAAGAAGGAAGGGTATTTAGATGCTTGGTAGTTCAAGCTACACTCGTCGACCAGATCATAAAGGCTCAACAAAAAGTTATGGAACTACGCTAGTAGTTCGACAAGATGACAGCCAAGGATCTAATCGATTGGAATATTAGGAACGACGGAGGTTTCAGATTCAAGAACAGACTTGTGGTGCCAGCTACATATGATCTCAAGAAGAATATTTTGGAAGAAGTGCATAGATCGAGATTAACTGTGCATCCAGGAGGGACGAAGATGTACAAAGATCTGAAGAGGACTTTCTGGTAGAAAGGCATGAAGAAGAAAGTTGCCAAGTATGTGTCAGATTGCTTGACTTGTCAACAGGTTAAGCCAGAACACCGAAAGCCTATGGGACTATTGCAACCGTTGCCAATTCTGCAATGGAAGTGGGAACACATCATAATGGATTTTGTGGTAGGTTTGCCTCGATCTCAGCAGAACCATGATTCTATTTGGGTGATTGTGGATAGACTCACTAAGTTAGCTCATTTGATTGCATACAATATGACTTATTCATTGGAAAAATTGAGTTGATTGTATCTGCAGTAGATTGTACGTCTGCATGGTGTACCAGTCACCATCGTGTCAAACTGAGACTCCCGATTCATAGAAGAGTTTTGGGATAGTCTTTAGACAGCGATGGGAACTTCGCTGAGACTAAGTTATGCTTTTCATCTAGAGACCGATGGGCAAATAGAGCGGACGAATCAAGTAATGGAAGATATGCTTCGACCTTGCATGCTAGACTTTGAAAGTTAGTAGGAGACTCATTTAGCATTGATAGAATTCACCTACAACAATAGGTACCATTCAAGTATAGGAATAGTGCCTTTTAAAGCATTGTATGGAAGACCTTGCAGATCACCATTGTGTTGGGCAGAAGTTGGAGATGGCAAGCTTCTAGACCCAGATTAGGTTCGAGAAACCAATGAGAAGATTATGACTGTCAGAGAGAAGATGAAGGCAGCACAAGACCGACATAAGAGCTATGCAAACTTGTATCGCCGAGTCAAGGAATTCAGTGTAGGAGGGCATGTCTTGCTCAAAGTATCTCCGATTTGAGGAGTGGTGAAGTTTGGACAGAAGAGAAAAAAGTTATCACCTCGCTACATTGGACCGTTTGAGATCATGGAGCGCGTGGGAAAAGTCTCCTACAGACTAGTGTTACCACCAAAGATGTTAAGAGTCCATAATATCTTTCATATCAGTATGCTGAAAGAGTATCACGAGGGCACTATGCTACATGTGATTGATTTCAAAGACATAGAAGTGAATGACAACGCGTCATATCAAGATAGACCAGCGCAGATTCTAGACAGAGAGATCAAGAAGCTGAGGAACAAAGAGATCCCGTTGATGAAGGTTTTGTGGAATCACCACAACATAGAGGAAGCTTCATGGGAGTTGGAATTTGAGATGCGCATAAAGTATCTGGAGTTATTTGACACAAGTTAGCTCAGATTTTGAGGACGAAATCCTTTTATAAGTGGTGGAGAGGTCCCTTACTTTTACTTTTCTATAATGTAATTTTTGAATACGTACTGTCGATATTTTCTATATAGGAAAGTTATATTTTGAGAATGCTTGGCGTCCCATATGTGTTAATACATTTCATAACATAATTCATGGTTTCAAAACAAAACTTCTTTGTCTTAATGAACCTGAGCACTCGGGAAGCGTCGAGTTCAATGTGAGCAATCGAGCTTAAAAAGAGTGAAAAAGACTTTTTTTCCCCTGAGGTCCTAAAATTCTATAAATACCATACCATTTTGTCCATTTTGGTTTATAGAAACAGAGAAATACAGAGAGGGTTTGTGAGGGAGAGTTCTTGTAAAGTTTATATACAAACACACATTCCTCACTTGCATGTCATGATCCAAGCTTTAGACCACCTTCTTTACTGCACACTTGGAGTCATCTCAAGTGCATTAAAGTTCAAGAACTAAATTCTTAAAGTTGACTTGGAGTATTTGAAGTTCTAGCTTAAGAGGTTCAACATCATCATCATCATCATCTTCTTCTTTCTCAACAATTTCATATATTTGAGCTACAACTCACATACAATGTGTATATCTACATATATAATCTATAAATTTTGGTTGCATGTGTTAGATTTAACAAGATTTAGTTCTAGATCATCATGATATTCATTTATCTTTCAAGTTTATATGAATTTCATGATCCACTTAGTTTTGATCTCATTTTGAGTACTTTAAATCATACATAATGTGTATATGGACGTGTCTAATCTGTTTCATAAGTTGCATGCGAGATTAAAGTTGTGATCTTAAAGTTTTGTGAATTAAAATCGAAGTTATGTTATAGAATAAACAAGTCTGTTGAGGATTTGCTAGACCTGAGCGCTTGAACATAGAGCGCTCGAGTAGTCCGAGCGCTCGAGCTTGACAGTATTTGTATTCCTTGCTGGTTTGCATGTTGAAGTTATTATAGTTGTGCTATGGTTTGTACTATGAGCTTTGTAACTGAACTTGGAAATTGTTTGTGCTATACATATGAATGAGCTGTCAATTTTGTAGTTATACTATATGCTTGCTTAGTAGTACCGTGTTTAAGTGAACAATTAATTCATTCTTTATATGTCAATTTTTCTAATACGTTAATTCTATATTTCTATGGATTATGTTATGATCAGTTTAATAACGTTAATGGTAACTCGTTGGGTCGAATCATTAATATTGTAATGAAGTATAATGCGCGAATAATGTACCTAATTGAATAAGTGTCATCAGTCATGTGTATCATGGTTGTGTTGCATGGTTATGTTGGATAACCTTGTCCGTTATTCTGTGTGTGGTTACATATCATCGTATGACCTTACTGGTCTCGTGGTCAGTTGTGGTGCGTTGTTATCTGTTGTGTTGCAGTTGTGTCGTGTTATGTGAAATTGAAACATTGGCTTGTGTTATGGTCTGTGTGTTGTTAAGTTAGGACCGAATTTGGCTAGGACGATTGAATTAGGACCAATTGTGGGTTAAGCGAGTAATTAGAGGGCCATGTTTGGCCTTATTGCAGATTAGGGGCCATATGTTGCCGTGTTTTACATTTGAGGGTCATGTATGGCCGTGTGGAAGAATGCGATTGAGTTAGGGCCAATTGTGGGCTAAAGTGTAATGAGGCCAATTTGGGCATGATGTGTCGTGTGTCATGGAAGCTACCTTCGATTCAATGTTATTGTGGTTGTGGGCAGAAGCTAGTACTGCCAGTGTTATGGTCTTATGTGGTAGAAACTAGTACTGTCAAGTTGTGAGCTGTTGGCATGGTTGATTCGTGCTCGTTGTTTTGTATAGTGTTGCATTGATGTGGTTGCATAGTCAGGAAGAATGTTTTGTTTTGGGCAAGAATATGCATAACGTCGCGATAACTTCTAAGTGATAAATGGTATATATGTTCATATTGTGTGTGATTTGTAGTATTTTACTCAACTTTTAGCTGATGGGCGTGTGGCCCTGGGCATCTGTGTCTAGCTGCTGTAGTTCCAGGTGTTGGAGATGCTGTTCCGCTAGGCGAATACCATGGAGTTGAGATCGTGGACGAGGAAGGTTGAGGCTTTGCTAGATGAAGAGTTCGTGTTGTTGAAGCTATTCTATTCCCGTTGGGGAATTTTATTATCTATCTTTATTTTGTTGTTGTTATTGTTATCGGCCGTTTGGTCGCTCGACTTCTGTTTTCTTTTAATTTTGGAAGATTGTAATATAATTATGTATATTGGAGATTGTAAGACTCTGTTATTGCTTCCGCTAAACTTAGAATCATTTCTGTTGTTATTATTACTCTGATATTTTATATTTCGTTGGTATTTGGACAATCATGTGATCTGTAACTTATTACGAGCCTACGGGTCCAATTAGGAAGTTTACCTCCCTTAATTATCGCATCGCCGGGGCATGACAGTTTTAATCTGATTGAGCTCGTAGAGGGGCACTCGACCGGTTGGAGGAATCCATTGGACCGGTCAAATGTACCCCAGTTGGGAGTCTTTCTTGCAGAGGGATGTTCGACTGGTCCAAGGTGACCGTTCGACTGGTCCACGGTGACCATTCGACCGGTCGAAGACCCCTCTGATTGATTTTTTTTCTATGCTTTTTTCAAGGTTTATAATTCAAACTGCCACGCCCCGGAGAAGCAAAAATAGAGAAAATAAGTTCCTTTTTGGTCCTGTAGGTTCGTGACTGGTGAATAACCGCATTGTCATCCACTCAAACCAACAATACAATGATAGGGAGGATGCTATTCATAAAACATATCTTATTAACATAATCAGAGGCTACAATGGAAATATAAAAGGTTTGGAAGCAACATGTGCCCAATTACTAATTATAAAAGTCTACTAAAACTATTACAACAGCTGACATAGTGTCTGAGGCCTATAACAATAATTAATAAAAGTACAACAGATATACTAACTAACTAATACAAAGCAGCACGCCTTCGTCTTCAAGCCTTCAACTCCAAGTTCGGCGGAATATCAGTCTCCGTCCTCAAGACCTGCAAAGCTCTAGACATTGGAATGTCTAGGGCACAAACGCCATTGGTTTTGACTCTTTCTTGTTGTTCCCCAATCTTTTGCGCTTCTGGTGGTTGCCCATGTAACTTCTCTCTGTGTTTCCTCGTTGAACTTGGTAGCTACCAACACAATCTGACTGTCCTTTCCTCTCTGATCCGTTAGGAGAAACTTATCGTACTCTGGAAATATTAGATCAAATCGTTTCCCTTCACTAATCTGAGTGTCGTCTTCCAGTTTCATTGCTATTCCTTCCAGAGCTTCGAAAGATTGATCTAAATGTCGTATAGTCATATGATGGATATGTGGAACTAGTCCCTGATGATATCTTTTAATCTTCTTTCTTGGTGTATCGATCACATGTGGTGCAAATCGTGATAGTCTCTCGAATTAAGTTGTATATTCTGGCACTGTAAAACTACCTTGGATTAATTGTATGAATTCCATTTCCCTTTTGTTCTTCTCGGATTCTGGGAAGTACTTTTCTAGAAATCGAGTCTTGAATAATTCCCAAGTCATTCTTCTAACAGCTTCTTCACCTATCATAGCTTTCACTGCATCCCACCAATCTGTTGCTAAGAACGTCAGTTGAAATACTGCCAAATGTATTTTCTCACTGTTAGTACATTCGAGTGTCTCAAATATTAATTCTATCTGGAGAATCCATTGCTCAGCTTGCCATGCACCAGTTAGTCCTGTAAAGGTCTCTGGTTGAAGAGCACGAAATTCCTGTAGCAGCTTGACTCTCGTTTAACGTATTGGTGCTTCATTGCCAATGACCCGATCAGCACAATTGATAACTTGTTCCATGCGACAGATAAAAACTCCGAGCATTCTTGTGGGATCTATCTCGGGAGGTACTACATCAGGTACTCCATTCAGCTGGCCCGAATTCCCTCGAGTCATCCTAACCATAACGAGTGCTGGTAGTGTTTAGTGTCGCTACCTACAAATGAAAAACTATTCGGTCAGACGCATTCTATCTTATAACTCAGGCAAGAACATGCAGAAACAAATATATAGTACCACTATATATTATGATCACATCAAGTAATACAAATATAATAATATAACCATAGAGGTCAGTCTACCTACCAAGTATTCTTAAATGTATCTATGCTCAAGACAAAGGTCACCAAACTACAAGTTCTAAGCATAACATCAAATCTAAACATTCTATTTCTATTCCCAAGTTCCAGACTACAAGTACTACTCAACTAACATATGAGACCACTCAACTAACACGTGGCTCAAGGTAATGGAATAATCTTATCCTTAACCTCTTTCAATTTCTAAGTCATACTGACTATTCTGAGATCGCTCAGGAATTTGTCAGTGTCCAACTCCAAGAGTTCTATATTTAGGATCTCCACACCACACTAACTCTCGATGCCTTGTTCTCTGTGAACTCAGCTACCAACAATTCTAAAGGTTTCTTATTGGCTCCAATAGTTACTACTTGCTAAGATAACAGTTCCATCTCATTTGAGCTAATCCTCATGCTATCGACATTAGCTTAGAACTTGGGTTCTAATCACAAAAGACAAGCGGTTAACAACTAAAACCTAGGCTCTGATACCAAAAATCCTGTCATGCCCCAGAGAAGCAAAAATAGAGAAAACAAGTTTCTTTTTGGTCCCGTAGGTTCGTGACTGGTGAATAGTCGCATTGTCATCTACTCAAACCAACAATACAACGATAGGGAGGATGCTATTCATAAAACATATCTTATTAACATAATCAGAGGCTACAATGGAAATATAAGAGGTTTGGAAACAACATGTGCCCAAGTACCAATTATAAAAGTCTACTAAAACTATTACAACAGCTGACTTAGAGTCTGAGGCCTATAACAATAATTAACAAAAGTACAACAGATATACCAACTAACTAATACAAAGCAGCACGCCTTCGTCTTTAAGCCTTCAGCTTCAAGTCCGGTGGAACATCAGTCTCCGTCCTCAAGACCTACCAAGCTCTAGACATTGAAATGTCCAGGGAACAAACACCACCAGCTTTGAATACAAAGCTGAGTGAGTACACTAAATAACACTCCTCACCGTTGTTGTTCAGCATCTTAAAATGCAGTTAATCTCTTAACAATGGCGTCACCCACAGACATAGCAGAGGAATCATTAAACTATTTAAGAATTCAATGATAGTAGGAAACATATTAAATGAAAACAATAATAACGATCATGGTATAAATATCTTATCATGTATTCACCAAATCCATGCATGTAACCCATGCAACCACCCATGCATCTACCTTTACGTCATGACGCTGAATCCACAACTGAACATCATCTTACTAACCATTCTCACATTCATATCCATTTCTGTATCCATGTTCTTATTCTCATCCGTATCCATATGTCGATACAATAATACCAATTTGATATCCATACGTCGATACCATTATACCAATCTGATATCCATACGTCGATACAATAATACCCATCAGAATTACCCGACTAGTCAGTAGGTCCCATGATCCCTTGATAGGGTTACCGGTTGTCTACACGGTACCACCTATCTGTAAACAATAGAATCGGCACATCGGACGTCTTCAACGATGTGTATATCCTCACTGGTCGTCTACACAGCTGAGAATACATTAGAGCACTAGCCGGACGTCTTCAACAGTACACTGGACGTCTTCAACAGTGCATACGCATCACTGGATGTCTTCAACAGTGAGGGACGCACTAGGAACTCTAACCATCCCACGTCCACCTGGCTTGTCAACCATTGATCCCACGGATCCAAAGTACAAATATCTCATTATTCTACATAAATTATAGTTCCCATTTCTCATCATATCCTCTCATCTCTTCATATCAATATCCCATGCATGCTGACCACATATCGTGAAATGCATTACTCTAGATACAAGAATTACCACATGCTTTATATTTATCACATCTACTCATTTCTGATTATTAGCATGCAGTTGTGTTCCATTTCACTATTTAGTTTAATAGCAATATGTAACCGTTAAATAGTTCATCTTATAACAGTGTTGCAATATCTCTTAAATTAACAATATCGCATATTGAAACATGGATAATTATTTAAATAGCTAAATAGTATGCATTATAAACAACAACAATTAATCATGTTCTGTGGGTTCGATCGATTGAGGTCCTCTCGATCGATTGAAGTCAAAGTAAGCTCGATCGATTGAAGGCAGTTCGATCGATCGAGAATAGTTCAATCGTTCGAACGTACATCATCTTCCACCCAGAAACTGGCAGAGACAAACAAAGGTCTCGGGGTCACTAAATATACATCCTAAACATACCACGAGCATCCTAAAATCATCCCTTGAGTGAGTTAATGAACTCAACTCACTTCGGCGGTCCAGTGGCAGCGTTCCCGAGCTTTGCGACGGCGACTATGGTGGCGGCGAGCTTTCTCTCTCCTCTCCTTCTCTACCTCTCTCTGGTCTCTCTCTGTCCTCCTTCTTCCTCTTCTTCTGCTCCTCTTCTCATTCTTCTCTTCTCTCTCTGCCCTAAGTATATATATGTATACATGCATGCACACACACGATTATATACATATATATAACACACACAAGCTCTTTCTCTCTCTAACTCTCTAAACTACCAAAAACCCCACATACACACACAAACTAACATATATATATATAGGGAGGAATAGAGGTGCAGGTGACAAACACGTAAGATAGGAATGATAACACTTTCGATCGATCGAAGTGAGTTCGATCGATTGAGAACAGGTCGGTCAACATTCGATCAATTAAAAGAAGTTCAATCGCTTGAGAAAAGGTTCACGTCATAGAATCAGGTCGGCAGAGTTTCGATCGCTCGAAGTATGTTCGATCGCTCGAGAAAGCACAGGTTCGATCGGTTGAGAAGACTACGATCGATCGAGAAAGATTCTTCACCAAGGGTTCACATAAGCATAGAAGGTCTTATTTATATAATCATGTATCTGAAAATACAGGGTATTACACAAACCTTCTACATAAAGGGGTACTCATGGGCTCCTTTAATCCATAAAAATGAAAATTTTGGAATCCAATCTTTTTACAGATCGTACTAAGCGGTTGTATTCGGACCTTTCAAGAAGTCAGTGCTAGTATGTGGTTTCTTTTCCTAAACTTGATTATTAACTTGATTTTATGGAACTTTAATGCCTTGAGATGAGCTTTGGTGGCATGCCACGTATCCTAGAATCATATAGGTGGTTCCGAGGAGTGACACCACTAGTCCCATCCAACCAACCAAACTTCTCTAGGAAGCTTCCCTTTCTCTCTCCTCTTCTCCTCACACTCGGCCATTTCTCTCTCTCTCTCTCATTCTTTTTATTTTTCTTTTCTTCCTTATCCCATCTCTACTTCTCTTTCTCACTATACAATTTAAAGAACCAATGTCCATAAGCTCCTAGTATCTTCAAGCTTCATTGTGGAAGCCAAGAGCTCATTTTGGAAGCAAGTCTATTAGTAGCAAAAGTGGTCCTCTCATCTAGGGCTTTCTATTGGTGTTCTCATTATCTATTTTGGTGATCTCTAGCTCAAGCTATGGCCTAGAAGAAGAAGAGGGGATTTATATTTTCTTTTTCTTGGAGCTCTACGACTTGTGTCTTCTTAATCCCCTCTTAGAATATTCTCTATTTCTCTTGTGCATTTTCTTTTTCAAGATCAAGGTAGATTACATTATCTTGGTTCACTATGTATTTTATCTCTAATATGTGATTTGTGTTAGGAAGTTTTACGATTGAAATGAAGAAGTTGATCTTAGTTATTTTCCATAATACTTGTTATGAGATTAATTTGTTTACTAATTAATTGCCTAAGTGCTTAAATGAGATATATGCCTAATTTGTTAAATTAATTGTCTAATTTGTTTAAATGCAGTACATGAGTATTTGCTATGTATTCTTTATACCTAAATATTGGTTAGTGCTCTTAAAAGTTTAATTACTCAAATGGTGATACTTCTATGAAATCTGAAATCATATGTTATCATGATTAATGTGGTAGTAATTTGACTTGCTACTTTATAATGAGCATGTTAATTACCGTTATGAGAAATGACATTTGCATTGGAATTATAGTATTCACCTGCATTGTTGCCATGTGGGCACACGTTATAGCATAGCACTATTACATATGAGAAAAATCCCAAAATGGGGATAGCAGATGTGAAAAATTTGAAAGTGGGTTGTGTGTGAGGACAGGGTGGATGTACCTAAGAATATTCTTAAACTCCAACTTATATTCGACTAGCTATCGAAAAGTTGGTATGCTACATTCCAAGTGGGGGTGGCTCATGATCTAGGCGAGTGATCATGTATGCACGACCCCGAGGGCACTTTAGTTGCACTGCTTAGTCAGTATTCATGACACCACATGTTGCATTTTAGTTATGGGATCCATATTGAATCTCTACAATATTTTCTACAAAGTTGTCGTACTTAATGAATCTGTAAAAACTTTTCTAGGTGATCTTGATAGGGGTGATAGTTTACTTGACATAGTTTATTGTTAAGACTTGTAATAGTTGCAATTTGATATCGTAACTCTTAAATTCGAATTATGGAACTTACAAGTACTTTGATCTTATTCTTTCACCTATGTAAACTTGAAAGCTATGTGTTAGCCTTGAATTTCTTTAAGGAGTTATTTATGTTTATTTTGATAATGACAAATCTATTGATAATAGTATGTTCTCATTTGTTCTATTCTAAACTATTATTAAGTCATTTTCATTGTGCTAATCTCTTGAATTATGGAATTAATGTTCTAACTTTGTTTGAGTTCATGAGATAACCTATGGTAAAGCCCAAGAGTGATGAAGCTCAACAAGGATCAAGCTTGAAGGCTTGAAGATCTTTCATCCTTGGTTGAAGACTAGGATTTACTTGTAAATCATCATGATCATCACTCATAAAGGGCTTAAAGGTTTAAAGTTGTTTCTAATCATTTAAAACATAAAAACTATTTTTCACAAGAAAAATAGTTGACTGGACTCTTCAATGTTCAGTCGACCGATGGTGTAAAACAGTTGACTGCATCGTGCTTTGAAAACATAATTTCTGCATCAACATTTCAATCGACCGAACCCTGTTCTCAGTCGATTGTTTTAATGGCATCTTACAAAAGATTTGAAGGTCAGTCGACTGGATTACTGCGCCGAATAACATAACGGCTAGTTTTCTGAAAGATCATTTATTTACCATTTTGCCACTAACGGCTATAATCTTTCAAGGACTATAAATACATGTTTTTCCAAACCATTTAAGGTTGATTAATCTATTGGAAAACATCATTTAAGTCACACAACTTGTTGATCTTTAATCATTCACCCCCCCTCCTCTCTAAGGTTTCCATTTCGGGCCAACACTATGAAATATGCTTGGGCACATATTAGTCCCTTCTTGTATCTTTGGTTGTACTTAGAGTTCAACTTCTGGAACTCATGGTAAAGACTAGTAATATTTTGATGTATATACTCATGGTAATGAATTCGGGGTTCTTGAATCCCCTTTAATCCATTTACGTTTATTAACTCTTTCGAACTTGTTAAAATTCTATCTCAAAGTTTGTACCAACCTGTATTTCGCGTCCCTAATAATATATAAAATGCCATTTTTATTTTATCACTGTGTATTATTTTTAGTTGTGATATTATTTTCATAAATAATTTATACTCGAATTATTAGTTGTTAACCCAATATCTTTTATTTTGTGGCCCTTATTAATTTGAGTTATATTAATAATGCATAAGACTGCGCCCCTAAGTTACCCTATAATTTGGGATAAAAACCATTAATGAAATAAAACATCACATCACTTATATGATTGTCTCCAATGATAATGTTTGGGATATTTTATAAAGCTAGCTAAATTACCTAACTGTTTAACAAACCAAACTGATTCAAATCATTGGATTGCAATGATGATTAGTATGTGAACAATATATGTGTTGTTGTGTTTGATTTTAACCCACAAAAATTCTTGGCCCTAAGACTTTCCAAAGGCCAAGCTCAATGATTGGGATTGGTTATATATGCTTGCACTATGCAAGCAAATACACAACAAACATACATATTGATGCAAACTCTAAAACTCACTGATACACATTACAAAGCCCAAGCTCCCATTATACTACTCCTCTACATACACTCAATTATAGAAAGAGGTAGAGAGTTTCAAAGAGAGAGCTAGAGTTTGATCACCACAGCCATAGTCCAGGCTTGTCATCTTTATTATATACTTGGGAATTAATTTCATTTTTAGGTACAGGGTTGTGTACAATATTCTCTTCTATCTATAGAGTATTTTCCTTATTATCCCTATTTGTACTCTTTTTGCTTTATGTTGTCTTTCTATTGGAATCCATGTCTTTTTAGTTAAATACTATTAAGATATTATTTTTGGCTAAATTCCATGGAACTAATGGGTATATGAGCAAGGAGCACCTGTCAAGATCCAATAGGCCTCAAGAATCGAGATTGGTGACGGGTGAGGTGAGGTTGGTGGCTCTTGCTATGTTACCACAAGGAATGTGGTATGATGCTCCTGGGGTGAGCGGGGTAATTTGTGTGATGGTTCAATTTATTTTTGAACATATCAATTGTGTATATTCACAGTCATTCATTGTATTTCGAGTAGTTATTATTCCTGTCATGTTGTATACTTCCCCATGTGTTATTTTAGATGCAGGTACCACTGGTAGCAGTCAAATTGGAGTACCATGTGAGTTCGAGTTATTTGGGTCCTAGTCATCTAAAGGAATATAATTGTAATTTTGGGCACTCAAGTGTAATTATTTTATTCTTTTGAAATACACTTGTTATTTTTTCCATTTATTTTTGGAAGTGGGTTTGGGGCATTACAAATTTGTTAGAATCCATGTTAGTGATTGAGTAAACTTTGGACTTGTTTAAATTAGGGATTTATAATTTGTGTTGCTGCAAAGTATCCTTTCAACCAATCCATCTGGACTCTCGACAGGTCAAAAGGTACGAAAGGTACACTATGATAGCTTTGGCTGGTAGAGGTACCTTCAATCGGTCGAAGGTGTCCCTTGGACTAGTCGAAAAACCCTTTGACCTAGACATAAATTTTTCTAAAAAGCTTCAAAAAATTTGAAATACAATTTGGTTTATACTTAGCCTATGGTTTATATATTGTAGGAAAAATACTACTTTTGATTTCTAAGGGACCGTTTAGGTGTAAATCCTTAAAACTTATATTTTATGTAAACTTTCAAAACAAACGTTTACTTATGTTTCGTTTACTCTATGGAACTTCACATTGCTATCTTTTACACTCGTTTGAAAATCAAAGCAATCCCGTTTGGTCTTTGTGAGTCAATCTTGGACTTTTTGATTTTTTTTTAATCCACGTAGGATTCATTCATAGCTTCCTCACTGTTTGGTTGGTCCACGTGGGGATCTTTTTTCTTCTTTAACTTTTTGATCTATCCACATGCCATGGATTTTGGGGTGTGATAGTGTACGAGAGATATATTAGATAGAATTTAATGCAATTGTTAAATAGAGAGAAATTTGAGGCATAGTATAAATGTAGAGTGAGAAATTAATGGTTGGGTTTAAACATTGACAGAGAAAGTAAAGTAGTAAAAAATTAACGAAATTAAGTGAACACTCACAATTATTAAAGAGATAGGACATATATATAGACATATATATATTGTGCAATGTGCATCATTTTTTAGTTCGAGTCTGCGAACTCGAAAGAATTTCAATATTCACTTACATGAATCCGTGGACTTGAAAGAATTTTATATTTTGCAAATATGAGTCTACGGACTCGAAAGAATTTTATATTAGAAAGAATATATCTTTTTTTTTACCTCCCTTTGTTATTTTCTTTTCATAGGAGGAAGAACTTGCAAACTTAAGAAGACAACTACAAGAGTTGTAGATGAATCAAGGAGGCAGGTATGTTGGCAGTGCCGGTGGTGGTGGTCAAGGCAGTGGTAACGGCGAAGATGGTGGTGATGGTGATGTTGGGGGTAGCCAAATAGCTCAACATGCACCCAGGAGGAACCCCCACCATAGACGAGGATGATCCCATTCCCCTTCTCATATCTCTTTTATTTTGATTTCCCTATGTGGACGAACTATTTTTCTGGATTTCTTTATTCATCACCATAATTTTTTGTTGGATTTGGTTTAGTTAGATGGATGGTTGATGTGCATGCATGGTGTCCTTTAAGCCAATTTTGGATTTCCTTCTTTCATGATTGGCGGCACTTATGACATTGGATATTATTAATGCTTCTCTTTTATTACTCGTGCTTTATTGATTGATGAATGATGCAAATAGTGACATACAAATTCCCTTGTTTTATTTTTTGTAGTACTTTTCATTTTTTGTGCAGGCTTTTTGAGTTACAAACAACACTGGGCACTGCGTGGGCCTTCACTGGCACTCAGTAAAGAAGGCTGGCACTTACTAATTACAGTGCGGCACTCAGTGAATACCGACGTGACACTCAATGAGTGCCGCCTTTCATCGAGTTTCGTTCGGCCCCTTGCTCTCTTTAAATGGTTTCCTTTTTCACTTGACGCATATTTGAAAAACTCCTCTCTCCTTCTACCCTTCATGGCTCCCATTAGCTCTCAAATTCTTTTCCCTAGATGGATACTCTTTCTGGCATTGTTAGGCTCAATTTCGAGTGTTTTAGACTGAATGATCTCTTCTTCTTTTGGCAGATGACTTTGGATGAGGATCTACTTTGAGCTGCCATTCGACACTGGGATTCTATACTTCATGTTTTTTTATTTGGGCATAAAGAGGTCTGCCCAGTGCTATCCTCTACATTGACCCTTTAACGGATTTGATGGTCCCCCCAGTGCAAGCAAGATATGTGCAGGATCTGGTCACCCTTCTTCACACCTCCCATAGTGTCACTAATTCCTTTATTCAGGATTGGCATATCGATTTTGAGCACCTTTCTTCAACTTATGGCTCTGTCAGGGACCTTGATGATGGCGGGTACCAGATCATACGGTGCGGTGCACTTTTCATCACCATGCGTTCCTACTTCCTTTTTCAATCGTCTGCTGATATTCTCATACCAATCGTTTGCGGACTTCAGGAGATGAAGAGTGCTATCATGCTTGTCCTCGGAGAGACTTTGTTAGGACTAGACCATGCTCATGATACTGGATCTGACACGACTAAAAAGTTGTGCGCTCTTGTGCAACACCCAAGTGTAGGTGATCGTGCAAGTAATACTGGATAAGTCCAGGTCGATCCCACAGGGAAGGAATAGGAAGAATATATACCAAGTTACAATCTAAAGAAAAGAAAATATCAATATACTGGTGGAGGTTCTAATGAATCCTAATCAATTAAATTAAACTAAATAATAAACTAAATTATAAAGAAACATAACTAATTAAACAGATAAATTAAAGGTGTTGGAAACACGTGAATCCACATTGATCCTAACCATCTACCATGCACAGTCGTTAACGTTCTATGGAGTTCATTCTTTTTCAGCATTCTGTATTTTTCTAAAGATAAAGAATCAATAGCCCTTTCATGACTAGGACTACATCATCACAGTTGATTTAAAATACTTGGAAGACAGTTTAAAACAATGGTTATTACTTGCACTCTAAATGGTATTTAGCATTCAAATTGGTTTTCAAAAGTCATTGAAGAAAATAGCCTTAAGACTTTAATTCTAAAAATTGTTGTGACAAACTGAGCTTATAGGGACAATTTGATGGCAGATTTCTAAAACAGAAAGTCATGGAATACTTAAAAGAATCATCTTAGGAATTAACATGTTCGATCGATCGAAGCGCTCTCGATCGATCGGACATCATCATCCTTCAATCAATCGAAATGTCTTCGATCACTTGACTATGGCTCTGGTTCGATCGATCGAAATACCTTCGATCGATCGAGCCCAGGTTTTCGAAAGATTCCATGGCAGAGGCTAAGAATCAATATTTCATCACATATTTCTAATGTCTAAACTATGAAAACATGAATAAACTAATACAAAAGTAGTAAAACATAACAATCATAACTACTAGATTCATAACCAATCAAATAAAGAAAAGAGAAAGTAAAACCTGGAATAATCTGATTATAACTTGTAATAAACATGAAACCAAACTTTAATCTTCAATAAATCGATAGAAAAGATGAAGAATAACATGAATCTAACCTAATCTACTCCTAATCTAACCCTAAAACTACCCTAAACTAATGTTTTCTGCGTTCTGGAGCGTCATCTCTTCGTCTGGTGTCATAGCAGCTTATTTGTAGGGTTCCCGCAGACTGTACGCAACTTTTGGGAGAAAATAGAGCTCAAGTGATCGAGCTTAGCTCGATCGATCGAAGTCTCAAGGGCTTGAACTCTCTTCAAGGGCTTGAACTCTCTGATTTTGACAGCTCTGCGTACCGATGGGAGAATGGACATAACTTTTCACTCGAACCTCAGATTGACCTCCCGTTTACGGCCACATGACCGTAACTCAAAGGACTACATTTTGTATTTCTAGGAAAATCTTCTAAATCTGAAGTCTTCATTGTCAAAATGTGCATTTTCTCAGCTGCTTCTGTTGTTTTCTTCACCAGAATCACTTTCTCTAGCTCCACTTCATTGAATTACATTCTAATACATATAAAACAACGCATAAACATATGTTTTAGCATTAACACAATAAAAAGAACGTTGTTATTAGAATTCACCTAAATGTAGGGACTTTGGGAATAAAAGTATGCATAAAAGACCATATAATATGCTATGAATATGCACTTTTCACCTCGAATCACATCCCCCAACTAGCTCATTGCTAGTCCCTAGCAATGAAGCGAACTACATAAATGTTGATTTAAACTCTAAGAATTGAAAACAAAATAAAGTAAAAATTCTAACTCACTTTCGCAGGAATCACGATTGCATTTAGCGTATGCAACAAGCCTTTAAACCCCTAGGTTCCCCCTAGTGGACGAGTGTTGTCTCGTGAGGGTTTGTAGTGAATTTACCCACAAAATTCATATTTATGGTAATGGTTCTCATTTAAATGTTTTCAAGAAATTTTTCCTCTCATTTAGCAATATAGTTAAGCTCAACAGTCTTATGAAACTCTCTAGTATGCCATAGTCATGCAATACACACATTACAGTTAATCTACTATCAAAGTCATTAGAATGTTCCATACCTATTAATCTTCAAGTGTGTGTGTGTGTGAATGGACAACCAAAATACAAAACCTTAATTTCAAAGCTCGCATAACCTAAGACACTATCAAGACGTTCATTTTGACTCAACTCTCACCGGGATTACACTCTCAAGATGAAATCACTCTGAATTAGGTGTAATAATTATTACTCATGATATGGAAGCTATAAAGAGTAAATGTAAATGGAATCTAATGCTTCTCATATCTAAATAGAAAAACGGACATTTTAGTACACAAAGTCTCATGAATGGATACTTTTCACTAGAAGAGTGAGATACCGTGGAGAACCCTCTCATTGCCTTAACTTCAAATCCAATTTACTTAAAATCATCAGGACTTTGAAAAAGAGGTGTTTGGTTAAGAAGAAAGAGGCTTGTGATTTTCAATTGGGTCCAAGGATGTGATTGGAATGTCTACTACAACTTTTTAAACTTCCCCACATCTCTAATCTCTCTTTCTCTCTCTCTCTCTCCTTTATTTATTTTTCACACTCTTCTTTTTATTATTATTTTTTTTCTTTTGTAACAACCATTGGCACTTTTTTTTTCTTTTCATGCTTTTTTTTTCATCATTTTTTTCTTTGCCAACTTTCTCTTATTCACACTACCAAACTTCGTGTCAAGATAACACATTCCAATCACTCCTAGATAAAGAAAAGAAACTCAAACTCGTAACATGGAGTTAGGTATGAACTTAAGGATTATGAAGACAAGGCGATTACGATAAGCTCAAGAGGTGAAATAAAGGAACATCATAGAGGTAGGCCAAGGTTGTATTATGCGTGTATGGTCAAAAGATGGCCTAAATCATCTTCTAAGTTAATATGATTATTCATTTCAGTAAATTCTGAACGTTCTCTTCTAGTGATCAATCAAAATGAAGCAGAAAAATGAGACTTTCAACGAGTGAATACGCTTTTCAAAAAGTAAGAGTAATTTTATAAAACCCTCAAAAACAAAAGAATGGCTCAAAAACTCACTTAGGTTATTAGTCTCCACTACAGTCTCTCAAGACACACAAGCTATGCCTACTAATCTATTTTAGCTAAGTACAAGGTTGTCACAATGTGCTCAAAGTTATTTGAAGATTAAAAAGCATAAAACATACCATAACTAAGATAGTAAACAAACTATCATAATGTATCACATACTAATAACATACAGAAAATAACAATAATGCATCATAACTAACTACAATAACTAGAGATAAATACAAGAACCATTTTATTATTATTTTTTTTTAAAATCTTAAAATTTTTAAAATTTTTGACATTTTTAACTTACCGAGTCATGTTGCTAAGCAGGTGTATTGACATTAAAACATAAAAAGAAAGAAATGAGGCATGCAATGACTCACTCCCCCCCAACTAAAACTAAGCATTGTCCTTAATGTTCTAAACTAAGTACATGGACATGTAAAGTAAAGCGAGAGAAGGAAGGATGTTACCTCGAGGCATTAATATCCAATGTGTATTTATTTATTTATTTTTCAGTTACCTGCAAAATCATTAGTAGCAACAAGGAAAAATAGAGAATATAATAGAACTAGTCAGTAAATAAATTTGGTTAATTAAGATTTTTATCATAAATTAATAACCGAAATTTTTGAGGATCTTTCCAATGAAATAATTTAATAGTGAAAAGAATGTAGGGATCCTCATAAAATTGCAACTCCCCCCAACTAATATTAGGCTCAAGGTCAGAGGAGATGATGCAAAACCTATGGCCTCTAAATTTGTTGGAGACAATTATAAGAGGTATACCACATTTTTTAGGAATTATACGCAAGAAACAATTTTTGGTGTTGGTATTTCCTATAACGGCCTCTATTTTAATACTAAAAATAGGGGTCGACCACGGTTCAATAAAAGGGGCAGGGTCTAAGTAATATTCTAATTTAGCTTTATTACCCTCCTCTTGTTCTAGAACAGAATCTATGGAGATGTGATCATGGGTATTGGATTTCTGTTCTATGTAAATAGTTTTGGACTGGACTTATATAAAACTATTTATTTGGGCCTCAATATCATTATTACTCAAGAAGGTCAAGCAGTCTAGCAGATTACTAGCTTCTTGTAGAAGTTTAAGATCATCTAATGTGGGCTCAAAATTTTCCAAGCCTTCTCTCAAAGAATTTTGAAAGATAAAATATTTTGAAGAACATGTGCTAGAATCCTTACCATCCTCTTCCACAACACATTCTATTTGTTCAATATTAGGGTACACATGATTTTCAAGCTCAGGATGAGAGCTTTGATTGATAGAGAGGATAGGTGATGGGCAACTTGGTGACACCACCTCTTTGGGCGAAAGAGGCGAGGGTTCATAAATACCACATGAATCTAAACCGGATTTAGATTTTTCAATTATGTCCTCCCTAGGGTCACTATCAAAGTTAGGGAGAGAGTCAACATGGGACTCCTCCATTCCTAATTGCGGCAATCACCTAAACTCTCATCATCTTTTAAAACCTTATTCTCATCCTCGTAACTCTCCTCACTATATATGTCATCTATTGAGGTGCTCTGGACAAAGGAATTGTGCAACTTTATCCAAGCAGTGAAGGAGTTGATGTCTGGGGTTGTATATTGAGGAGAAGATGGCTCTACAACTTCATGCTTAATGGTTTGGTTTTGGAGTTCTTGGTGGGTTATGACTTTGTCGAATGAGTTGTTAACTTCATTCAGTATAAACCCGTGATTGTCCTCTAATTCCATTCCATTGTTAGTGCCTTGAAATTTTGGTTATAGTGTTGAAGGACTAGTATAGTCTTCTAAAGGTTGGCTAGCATATGCTTGTTGATATCTAGTTTCTAATTTATCTAGTGCACTATCTAGCCTTTTCATTTCACTAAATAGTAATTTTAACATACCACTATCCTCAACTTGGTTATTCTCCTCATTATTACTATATGAAGTTTCGCCCCATTGTGGTTGGTAGTAATTCCCATCCCATTGTGTTAGTGGACAAGACTCACCAGAAGGAAAGTCTTGATGCATTTGATAATCGTGGGAACTACTATTATATCTTACACTATTGTTTTGGTCATATCCCCATTGTGATTGATAGAACTCTCCATGTGGAGGTTCTTGATATGTTTGATAATATGGGGGACTACCACTATTGTTTTCCCATTATGCTTGTTGGTAGCACTCGGGTTGATAATGCGCGTCATAAGTGGGTGCTTGCCAACTTAGGGAATAACTATTTTGATTTTCAAGTGTGTACCTATTATTGGTGCTTGTGTTGTATGGAGGGTAATATGGATAAGAGATGTTTATCCAAAATTTTTGAACAATAAAATTTTTATTTATTTTTTTATCTTGTGAGAGAAAAAGTCCAAAAGTTTTTTTTTTGTTTTACTAAGTAAGAAAAATTAGAAATAACTTAGTAAAATCCTAACCTAGTTGCTTTCCCCGGCAACGGCGCCAAAAACTTGACACGACTAAAAAATTGTGCGTTCTTGTGCAACACCCAAGTGTAGGTGATCGTGCAAGTAATACTGGATAAGTCCAGGTCGATCCCACAGGGAAGGAATAGGAAGAATATATACTAAGTTACAACCTAAAGAAAAGAAAATATCAATATACGGGTGGAGGTTCTAATGAATCCTAATCAATTAAATTAAACTAAATAAGAAACTAAAGTATAAAGAAACATAACTAATTAAACAGATAAATTAAAGGTGTTGGAAACACGTGAATCCACATTGACATACCATCTACCATGCACAATCTTTAACGTTCTATGGAGTTCATTCCTTTTCAGCATTCCGTATTTTTCTAAAGATAAAGAATCAATAGCCCTTTCAAGACCGGGACAACATCATAACAGTTGATTTAAAATACTTGGAAGATAGTTTAAAACAATGGTTATTACTTGCACTCTAAATGGTGTTAGCATTCAAAGTGGTTTTCAAAAGTCATTGAAGAAAATAGCCTTAAGGCTTTAAGTTCTAAAAACTATTGTGACAAACTGAGCTTATAGGGACAATTTGATGACAGATTTCTAAAACAGGATGTAACACCCGTACCCGAAGAACGGGTTAATTACTTGTTAATATGCATTAATTAGTATAATTAGTGTATAAACCGGATTAAGGGGAGGCTTGGACTCGCCCGTATGAAAAGTGTTCAGAGAAGAACACCATTTGGAAAAAAAAGTCCCCAGTGAGGTGGGACATGTATTGAAATGAAACCCAGCGAAGGGTAAAATGGTAATTTGCATTTTAAATGATTAAATGCATTTTATGTGTTTATATGAATATGTGTCTACATGCTTCCATATTACATGTTGATATATGTGTAGTATTGGTGTTATAAAGGTATAAATGAAAAAGAATTTAAAATTAGTAGGTGCGATAGCAATTTCACAAAGTAAGTGGGACCCACATTGGGACCCATACGGAACTTAGACAAACACTCAGTAAATAATTGGGTAGTTAATGGAATGTTTGGGGGATTTCATAATAAGAAGTTAAGAAAATCCGGGGGTGTAAACGAAAAGAGAGGAATTGTGAGAGATTGACAACACAACATGCATTGCATGTGTGTGTGTCAAGAAACTAAGGAGTCTCCACAGAAATTCAAAGAAAAAGAAAGAGAGAACTCGGGAAAGAAGACGGAGACGAGACGTCGACGCCTTAATCTCGCCGTTCCGTCGCCGCCGTTCGTCGAATTCGCGAACCGAAGCCATTTTCGGACTCGTGGAGGTGAGACGAACGTTTCTATATCTTTAATTTACATTTATATTGTCAGATTTTGGTCGTTTATACTTAACGGTGAGACGTCATCTACCGAATTCTTGTAGGATTCATTATGATATAGGAATTGAGCTAAAATTGGTGAAATTCAGCACACCTCTAGCTTGAATTTGGGTAAAATCTGGGAATAAGGTGAGTTTTCTAGCCTAAAAATGATTGTGTTTAATGTGTTCAAGGCTTCAAGTGGTGTTAGAGATATTAATCCTTGTTTAGAAGCTATTATATGGTTGGATTGATAATTTTATATCAATTTTATGAGAATTGTGTGTTGATACATGTATATGTGCTTATATGTCTATGTGGTAGTCAATGAGCACCGGGGAAATGGTTCATTGTTGGGAGTAATAAGGGTGGTGAAGAGGAAGAATCCGATAAATACGGAAGTCCAAGGAATAGAAGTGGCCACGGGACCAAGGGAGGTCTTCGGGTCTGAATGAACCATATAACCGGTGACTCGGCGACTACGGTTGTGCTTTTATGTGTTAATTATAGCATTGCACGTGTTAAACATCAGTCATGTTAGAATGCTCACTAAGCAAATTGCTTAAGAAAACCGTTTTCCTATTTCTGTTGTGGTACATAACAACCACCACAGGTACGGAGCAATACCTGGAGAGAAAGTGACGTACTCGGAGAAAAGGGGAGAAGGTTTGGAACTTGTAGATATGTTTTAAACTTTTGTTACAGTGTAACTAGTAGCTTGAGGTCCTCGACTTGAGGCTTGAAGTCTTGACTTGTGGATGGGAGAGATGGGGGAGATGGGAGAGATGGGGGAAATTTGAGCCTCATACTTGTGAATTTCTTTTGAACTTGTGAAATGATGTAAATTTATGATTTCTTTTATGTTAATGTTCATACTTGGGTTGTTGGAAATGAGTTTGGATCATAACTATGTATTTGTAAGTGAAAAGTAGAACCTCTGTATTATCTCTTTTGTTTTGCTCAAATGGTGCAAGTTAGTAATTAAGACCATCTTGGCATGTTCGGATGTGTCGCAAGCGTTGTGGACAAGTTTGGTTGTGTAAATGGTGTTGGTTGTAGTTTGAGTTGATTCCCAATAAATCCCAAGTACTTTGGATAAGAATTGAGTTTCAAAGTTGAAAGTTTGTTTTGGATCAAAGGAAATGAGTTTATGATTGATTTGATCAAATTGTGAATGTGTTTGTGTGATCCAAGCTTGATTTAAGTTTAAAAGTGTTTGAAAATGTGTTGGATATGTTTTCTCAAAGTTTCATAAGGTTCCCATGTGAATTGGTTGTGTTTTGGAAGTTAGAACTTGTTTTGACAGAAAAACAAAATTTAGCAGCAGAATTGTGAAGGGATCGATCCGCGATTTATGAAGGGATCGATCCGCCCTTTTAAGGGAACATTCTGCGAAAGGCTCATATAAATGGATCGATCTGCGTTTTATGAAGGGATCGATCCGCTTGTATTTTTCACAGCACGTCCGCTTTTACAGGAACGTGCATAACTTTTTCTAGAAAACTCAAATTCGCGCGCCGTTTGTTGCGTTGGAACCGGGACTCAAAAATCTAACTTTTGATAAAAAAAATTTACATACTTTCTTAATGACCATTTTGCCCTTGAGGCTATTTTGGCACAATAGAATTCTTTAAAGTGATTTTATTCACCTTTCCTTCTAATTAATGTATATTTTGGGTGCGGTTACTCTTGTTACACGTGCCCTAATCCACCAGGGGTGGGTTAGGGTGTGACATAGGAAGTCATGGAATACTTAAAAGAATCATCTCAGGAGTTAACATGTTCGATTGATCAAAGCGCTCTCGATCGATCGGACATCATCATCCTTCAATCGATCGAAATGTCTTCGATCGCTTGACTATGGCTCTGGTTCGATCGATCGAAATACCTTCGATCGATCGAGCCCAGATTTTCAAAAGATTGCATGGAAGAGGCTAAGAATCAATATTTCATCACATATTTCCAACGTCTAAACTACGGAAACATGAATAAACTAATACAGAAGTAGTAAAACATAACAATCATAACTAATAGATTCATAAACAATCAAATAAAGAAAAGAGAAAGTAAAACCTGGAATAATCTAATTATAACTTGTAACAAACATGAAACCAAACTTTAATCTTCAATAATCTTCAATAAATCAATGGAAAAGATGAAGAATAACATGAATCTAACCTAATCTACTCCTAATCTAACCCTAAAACTACCCTAAACAGCTGTTTTTAGCGTTCTGGAGCGTCCTCTCTTCGTCTGGTGTCATAGCAGCTTATTTATAGGGTTCCCACAGACTGTACGCAACTTTTGGGAGAAAATAAAGCTCAAGCGATAGAGCTTAGCTCGATCGATCGAAGTCTCAAGGGCTTGAACTCTCTGATTTTGACAGCTCTGTGCACCGATGGGAGAATGAACATAACTTTGCACTCGAACCTTGGATTGACCTCCCGTTTATAGCCACGCGACCGTAACTCAAAGATCTACATTTCGTATTTCTAGGAAAATCTTCCAAATCTAAAGTCTTCATTGTCAAAATTGGCATTTTTTCAGCTGCTTCTGTTATTTTCTTCACCAGAATCACTTTCTTTAGCTCCACTTCATTGAATTACATTCTAATACCTATAAAACAATGCATAAACATATGTTTTAGCATTAACACAATAAAAAGAACATTGTTATTAGAATGCACCTAAATGTAGGGACTTTGGGAATAAAATTATGCATAAAAGACCATATAATATGCTATGAATATGCACTTTTCACCTCGAATCAGGAGCCATGCTACTTTCTATGGCTCCTTATGTTCTATAAGTATGGCTTATGGAGCGTCTAGTCTTTTCGTTTGTCCTTCTCATCCTAGAGGCGACTTTCCTACGACAGACTAGAGATTCATCGCTTGTTCCACTCATCTAACTCTTGGCTTGCTTGGCTGCAAAGTCTTTTCTATGAGAATATCCATTGGATCTACCCCCAGTGGATTTATTGCTCCGTCACGATACGACTGCCTGGGCATCCTGGTGTTTGGATACCCGGATTACATGCTACTACCTTTTATATTCCCGACCGAGTAGTCCATCATACGGACTTATTCAGGATGTCCCAGAGGATATCATCACAGATTTTATGAGGAGTTCTGCTATGTGCCCTTCGACTGTGAAAGCTTTCGCTGAGGCTTAGCATGACAGGGTGGCCGCTACTTGCCGGAGGGTTCCTGTTTTAATTGAGCCTATTATTGAGTATCTTCTGGAGATCCAGACCCTGGTTGAGAGACAGGCTTATAGATAGACATAGACATAGTAAAAGTACAGAGGAAAGCTTTTACTTTACAAAATTTCTGACAGACCCTGTCTACTCTTGTTGCACTCTTAAAATGTGATTTACTTTTCCTTCCAAAGAATATTCTTGTAATAGAAAATGTTCTAGCATGTTTAATCAAAGTGCTCACTCTTTCAATTTATCTTTAAGCTATGAAAATCTTCCTTTCAATGTTTCTTCTTGACTTTTATTTCTTTACTTTGAATCTTGCTTGGAATTTTAATCATTCTATACCATGAATTCTAATTTATTTTCACACAATGCTCATTTTTTATATCCAATAGATCCAGAGATGGGTTAGGGCACATATCTGGGTTCTTCGGGTAGCAAATGAAGCTTGCCCTTGGTAATGGGGCTTTGATATGGTTCTGGGTAAACACAAGTTTGCCCCTAGCTTAGCATGGAAAAACTCAAAAAACATAAAGATTTGTCAAGGGTTTGGATTTTCATAGACCGGAGACTTTGGGAGCCCGCCTACATATCCCCGAGTGGATATCAAAGTCCATAGTAGTTCAGCTAAGGCCTAAAGGAAGGTGCTATTATGGCATGTTATTAATGACCGAACCGAGCAGATTGTCTACTTATCCCCGAATGGGAATCAAGTCAAGCGTAGTTTATTGATGTAGGAGATTTTGAAAAGAAAGGTCTCAAGCAAAGTATTTTTTGAGGCGATCGAGGTTGATTGGTTGTTAAATTCAACCCCGTCTAGGTCCAAAAGTGTAACACCCGCTCCCGTGATTACTCGTTAATTGCGATTTAGCATGCATTAGCATAATTAATTGGTGTTTATTAACACATGTTTAAGTGAGTTTTAACTCACTAGTTGATTATGGATGTCCAGTTTGGGAACCCAATGTTGGCCATTGTGGCAGTACCAAATTGGGACAAAGTTATGGAATCACCCTTATATGCTTAAATGTTTATTAAGGCATATGTGAAATATTTATATGTTGTTTAGAATATATTGTTTATTATTAGGGACCAATTATGTGGTCATTTGGAATACCTTGGTAAGGAAGAAATGAACAAGTTATATAATTAGTAGCTAATTAGCAACTTCATATAATTATGTAGGACCACTTATGGGACCCACGCGAGATATAGAAAAATACCCACTTAAGTTTGGAGGATTAAATAGTTGGTTATAAAATCAGTTGGGGGTAAAAGTACAAATAATCAGAAATTAAGTGGGTTTCATAATAGAAACACAAGGTTACATATATGAGCTATAGAGATACGGAGATCCATATCTCTTCTTCATCAATTTTGGGTCAGTTAGAGGGACAGAAAGAAGACGGGTGTTTGCCGGAGCTTCTCGACGACGATTGGAGCGCTGTTCGACACCCAATTTCAATTCCGAGACCGGATTCAAACTCGTACAGGTAAGCTCTACATTTTGGTATTGATTTTATTGAGTATAATCGTTGTATTTCTCGTGACCCAATTCAGAGCGGTAATCCGTAGTTTGTCGAATTCATGTAGGATTTGAACCCGGATTAGATTTGGACTTTAATTTCATAACTAGGAATGAATTACAAAGATGTGAGTGGTTTCAATCTTGGATGAGACTCATGGTTATGTTCATATGAATGTTAATCACATGCCTATTTAGTTTAATTACCCATGTTTAGCTATAATTATGTGAAAAGCATGGTGATATGTTTATGTAAGCATGTTTAGTTGATTATTTGGATCAAAGGAAAGCTTGTATGAATCTGGCATGAGATTGTTCCATGGTGATGACCACTTGCTGCCAACAACGGCATTAGACCGTATGTGTGAGGTGTGGGACATTGGCTTATACCGTGGACTATTGGGGGAGTCGTGGACTTACGGGTAGTGGTGGAGGAAATACTTATTTAT
The DNA here is from genome assembly GCA_033977485.1 of Hydrangea macrophylla. Classification (NCBI taxonomy): domain Eukaryota; kingdom Viridiplantae; phylum Streptophyta; class Magnoliopsida; order Cornales; family Hydrangeaceae; genus Hydrangea; species Hydrangea macrophylla. Next base: position 75,655,733 of record CM066989.1, read on the forward strand.
CCAGAGATCATTTCTATTTGTTGAGTTGAATATAAGCATTGATATATCATCCGTGTGCTTGATTGATATCTCTCACTAAGCATATAACTTATATATTGTAGTGGTTATTGAATAACCATTATAGGTGAACACAGCGGCGAGAATCCGAGGAGATGAAAGTAGGCTTCGTAGTGGTGAGGAAGCTTGTTAATGTAGTAGCTTATGTATATAGTTGCTTTGAGCAAAACTTATGGTTTGGTGTAAAACTTTTAGTTTGTAATAGCTAACTTAGATCTGTACTAAAACTTAGTAGATTATTTTAGTTTTGGTTTAATCGCTCCAAGTCTCGTGTAAATCATGTAACCGAAGCTTAGAATGTTGTTGGTATCTTTCATGCCTTGTTAATATAGTTTGGAGCATGTTTGAGTTGAGTTTTTGTTTAAGAAACTTGTTTTGATTAATCATAAGAGATTTGGGAGTATTTGGGAGAGATTGCATTGCACCTCTTTTCCATGTTTTAAGATCACGTTGGGTCCTTTCAAACTCTTGTTTTTATGAGTTGGGTATGTTAGTTGTGAATATGGATCAAGGCTAATGTGTTTTGTTTGATTTTGTGAGAGTTGGGGGTGTTTGAGTATTGTAGCAATTGTGGATCTTGTTTAATGTTTGGAAACATGTTAATATATCTTGGGAATGATTTAGAATGGTTTTAGAATGGTTTTGAAATGTTTTGAGAAAGTTTCATGAAGTTTAATTTGGTTTTGGTAGTGTTTGAAGGTGTTTTAGATCTGTAGAAATGGGAAAACTGCTGTCAAATTGAGTGCTACAGAATCCAGATCGATTCGGGTCTTGAGCTGATCGATCCGGCACTTCTGGAGAGCCAAAAATGGGGTTCTGTCAAAACCGGATGCGGATCGATCCACAGGTCATTTTGCTACACTGTCGACTTTTACGGAAACGGACATAACTCTTTCTAGAAAACTCGGTTTTGTGCGTCATTTTTTGCGTTGGAACCAGGACTCAAAAACCTATCTTTTGGTATAAAATTTGATATACCTTATTAATGATCATTTTTCCCTTGAGCATGATTTGTCTAACATCATGGTGTAAATGTACTTGTTTTCCCTCCTTTTCATTTGTAAATTGTTGTTTGAAGGCCTTGGTGGCGTGCCACGTGTCTTGGGTTCACATATGTGGATCCAGGATATGACAATAAGATAGGTAGCCCTTCCGAAGAGGAGAGTCTTAATGATGTACAGCCCGACCCAATTAGGTTTGAATTTTCCTCTAGGTTCGTAAATGGGTTGATACGAACCCCGCCAATAATGTGACGAAACCGCCTTAAGTTCTTTGAGGACCAGGTCACCCTCAGCAAGCTTCCTTGGGCAGACCCTTTTGTTGAAAGCATGAACTTTCCTCTTCTGTTATACGCAAGTATGGTTTATTGCAGTCAACCTTTTCTCATCAAGCAACATTAACTCCTCATACCTTCCCCGTATCCATTCAAGCTCAGTAATTTCACATTCTGCCAAAACCCTAAGAGAGCTTATTTCTATTTTAACCGGAAGGACAACTTCTATCCCATAGACCAATAAATACGGCGTAGCACCCGTTGAGGTTCTCACTGAGGTCTGGTATCCCTATAATGCAAATGGTAAATTCTCGTGCCAATCCTTATATGTATCCGTCATTTTTCCCAGGATCGCCTTAACATTCTTATTTACTACTGCTACCGCCCTATTCGTTTGAGGTCTATACAGGGAAGATTAATAGCAAGTGATCTTATCCTTTTCTAAAAGCGGGATGATCTCTCCTTGTAAATGACTGCCATGATCAGAAATGAACTTATTCGGAATCCCGTATTTGCAAATTATATTCTTCTCAATGAAACTCACCACATCTTTAGCTTTCAAAGTTGCATATGATGCCGCTTCTACCCATTTAGTAAAATAATCAATTTCCACAATTATGTACCGGTGCCCATTCGTGTCCTTTGAAACTATTTCCCCAGTAATATCGATACCCCATACAGAGAACAGCCAAGGGTGGACATGATATATAGTTGGGAAGGTGGGGTGTGCATCAGATTTGCATGGATTTGAAACTTATGTCATCTTCTGACATACTCACAGCAATTCCTATCCAAAGTAGTCCAATAATACCCTTATCGAATTATCTTCTTTGCTAACATATAACCATTCATGTGGGGTCCACAAACTTCCTTATGTATTTCTTCCATCATTCTCTTTGCTCCTCTGACATACAGACATTCCATATTATACCCAGTATAAGACTTCTTCCACAATTTATCCACATAGATCACAAATTGAGTAGAAAACCTCTGAATTGCCTTTTTATCTTTCTCTGAAGCTCCTTTGGGATATTCTCCTTTCTTAATAAAATTACAAACGTCCACATACTAAGGTACTTCACCCTCTTCTCCTTCTTCAATGAATGTAATCATCTCAAATGAAGGTTAGTTTCTTTCTTCTATGGATAATGGGATCATGGTAACTCCTACGGGAATTTGGATCATTGAGGCTAAGGGAAGGAATCGGCAAACTGGTTCTCCTAACGAGGAAGGTAATAGAACTAAATCTGCTCAAATTGTATTTTCAAACTCTCTAGATATTCATGGTAAGGTCTCAACTTCTCATGCTTCACTCTCCAATCACCTCGCACTTGGGATATAATCAAGTTAGAATTCCCAAAAATATCAATCCTTTCAACTTTTAAAGCCAGGGCTGCTTCGATTCCGATTATGCATGATTCATATTCCGCCATATTATTGGTCGAATTGTACTTAAGCTTGACGGCTAGTGGGGTGGGGGCTCCGCTGGGTGATATAAGAATGAAACCTACCCCATATCCAATCTGATTAGCCGCTCCATCGAAATACATCCTCCACAGGTCTTCTTTTACATCCACTCCATCTGGAAACTTAAATTCTCCTTTCTCCTCAAATTCTATAGCAAGGTTTGTTAGATATTCGGCGATGGCTCTCCCTTTGACAGATTTGGTAGTAACATATTTTATATCAAACTCGCCTAACATCATGGTCCATCGAGAAATCCTACTAGTTAGGGCGAGCTTTTCAAATAGGTATTTGAGTGAGTCCATTCGAGATATCAATGTTACAAGAAAGGCTAACATATAATGCCTAAGGTGAAGGGTGCACCAAACCAAGGCCCAATAGGCTTTTTTCTAATGGCAAGTAATTCAGATCATACTCAATCATCCTTTTAGTCAAATAATAGATATCTTTCTCCACATGCCCCTCTTCTTATTCTTGGGGAGGTAATCGAATATGCGGGTTTTGGAGATTGGCTTTAATCTTATCAAAGCTTGTTGGCATTGGCTATCCCACTCAAACTTCTCTCCTTTTCTCAACAATTTAAAAAGTGGGTCACAACTCATCGTGAGTTTTGATATGAAACGGCTAATGAATTGTATCCTACCCAAAAAACCCCCTCAACTCCTTCTCTCTCTTTTCTAGCTGCATGTCGACTATGGCTTTAATCTTAGTTCAGTCCACCTCTATCCCCCTCTGCGTGATAAGGAATCCTAGCAATTTCCCAGTGGTAACCCTAAAGCTGCATTTCTACGAGTTCAACCTCATCCTAAATTTTCTTAACCTCTCGAAGAACTTATTAATGCTCCAAAATGACCCCTCCTTTCTTTGGACTTTACGATCATATCAGCAATATATACCTCCACTTTCTTATAAATCATACCATGTGTAATGTAGTGGCAGCCCTTCAGTAAGTCACGCCTGCATTCTTAAGTCCAAACGGCATTACCCTCTAGCAATATGTTCCCCAAGGTGTGATGAAAGTGGTTTTCTCCCTATCCTCCAGTGCCATGAGAACCTGATTATACCCTGATAATCCATCCATAAAAGACAAAAGTTCATGTCCTGCGGTATTATCAACAAGTATGTCAATATGAGGCAAAGGGAAATTGTCTTTAGGGTTGGCTTTATTTAAAACTCAAAAATCAACGCACACCCTAACACGACCTTCCTTCTTCGGGACTGGCACAATGTCGGCAACCCATTCAGGGTACTCAGTGATAATCAAGAATCCAGCTCTTAATTGCTTTTCAACTTCCTCTTTTACTTTAAGTGCCCATTCTGGCCTCAATCACCTCAATTTTTGTTTTACGAGTTTTGAATTTGGAAGAGAGGGATATGGCGTTGGACTATCTCTGGATCAATACCTGGCATATAGTTATAAGACCATGCAAAAACATCCTTGAATTCATTTAATAGTTTGATTAATTCTTTGCTTTCTTCATTGCTAAGCGTGGAGCCAATAAAAATATTTTTTGGATTATTTTCATTTCCCATATTAATTGTTAGAGTGCTCTGTGTGATTTTGCATGCAGATCCATTTTCTCTTTCGATTAGTTTTTGCAATTCATTTGGTTTTTCATGGTCATCATATTCATCACACGTATTATTTTCATTGAGCATATTCGAGTAGGCAGAATCAGTCATATTTTTATTAACATTTTTTGGGGTGATTGCAACAGACATAGCAATAGTAAGACACCTCATTTGGGCCATTACAGACTCCAAGGAGGGGGACACTTATCACTAGACTCGAAGACCCACTCCTTTATTGACCCCTTTCTTGAGCTCTATGATGTCACAGTCTGGCAGATTCCCTGTTCCCATCTCGATTCCCTCTTCATTTTCTGGCTCTTTATTCTTTTGCTCTATCCCTCTTGTCCTCATCTTCCAACTCTTTTTCTACAATACCCGTAAAATTTCCAGTTTAATAAAAGGAGCTCCCATATTTTTGTTCTGTATTTTCATAACTTGATAAGAACTATATGCTAACCATGAAATCTATTCAAAGCAAAAATTGCAGTGGTAGGATTAAGTGTTATGAACACATCCCAATTGGTATAATCCAATTCCAACGGATCATGATTTAATTAAAAATCATTGATAACAGATTGTTATTGAAATCACTACATCATAGATGAATTAATGTTCATGATTCAAACCAAACTTGATCTATAATTCTATGGAGACTATAGATCAAGTATGATTGTAATAAACAAAATAATACTCACTTATTAGAGAGATTCATAGATTTAGCCTTGAAGGAACCCCATCATAGATCTTATGAGAGAATCTCGAAATGGGTTCTAAGGTATTACTCAATCTCATGAATGAACCTAAAACACTTGAACCCACATGAATCTAATAATCAAATCATAAAATCCACTAGATCTACATCCAATTCCTCTCCCAAATTCCAAAGAACTTAATGAAACATGAAAAGTTTCATAAGTTCTAAATTAATGAACCAAAGCCATGAATATGGGCTTAGATCCATCAATTATTCATAAAAGCAACATAGATAAACTCTAATCCTCATATAAATATGAATTTCCAAAAAATTTAATGATCTAACTCAAGGAATTCAAATGGAATATTGAGGATTCCATGAAATCCCAAGAGAAGAACTTGAACAAAAGAGATGAAATCAAAACCTAGTTGATAATCCAAGTTGAATTCGACTTTGAAAAACTTGTTTTATCTTAAACCCAAAGTTATTTAGATCCAAATCAACAAACACAAGAAGGAATTTAATCACAATTCAAGTGGTGTGTGATGAAATGAGATGGGAAGAGACTTTTTGAAAATTGTGTAAAAGATCCTATAGTTTTATGAATTGTGATTGAAATGAGTCTAAATTTATGTTAAGATTAGAGGATTACCTCTAAATATGCTCAGATTATATAGGCTTTTGATGAATATCTTCAAGTTCTTCTTTAAGAATCTCAAACTTCAATGGCTTTTTTCTTCCAATTCTCTTTCAAACTTACCAAATTCACTCTCAATTGCCAAAATTGCTCAATCAAAGACCTCGCCCTCTAATGGAGATATGCACCTCCTTATATAGACCCATTAGGAGAGGTTAAATCGGTAAATTCGAAGTGATCTTACATTTGAAGTGTGATCCTTGGGTGTTCAATGCGCACTTAAAAAAACAAACTCTTACAGCGGGCGGCATTCAACGAATTGTCTGCGGCGCTCACTATAATAAGTTCTCAAAATTTTCACAAGAGAAGGTAAATTTTTTAGTAGTTTAATGAGAAATGTCACAAAATATTGATCATATTTGAAATTTCTTATAATTTCTCAGTGTTTTATATCTTATTTTTCATTAAGGAATTGTTCATCGTTGTTCAGTTAACTGAGAAAGTTTATGTCAATAGAAAATTCATTACTAGAAATTACTCAGCAAAAAATTTGCGAAAAAACATGATAACATTGATATTTCACGATTGTTTTGCAATTTTAAGTATCTGTTTCTCACATCTTGTTGGATAGACCTGTTACCCATTTATGTGGTTGCTAGAACTAATGAAATTGTTTATATGCATAATTTCTCAGTTTATTGGATCAGAAATTTCACAAAGGAGTGAAAATTTCTCAGTATTTTAATCAAGGATTTATAAAAGAGTAGGAATTTCTCAATTTTTTAAATTAGAAATAGGGAATTTCAGTATTTTAACGAGAAATTTCTGAATTTCTTACGAGAATTTCTCAGTCAATGTTTAATGATCACATTTTCAAAGAAGAACAAAAATTTTTTGCCTAAAAGCTCCAACAATACAATCACGAATACACGCAGGGGCATTTATGATTTAGATATGTATTATACTGACAACCAAACTGGATGAATCAAGGCAAAATGTATGATTTAATTTGAATTTCAACCAAAAGATCATGGGGAGCAGATTAAGGAGATCCCTTGAATTAAGGGAACATAATCCTATTATCAGTCAGTGATTTTAACTTCAAATCTATATCTATATATATATGTCTATATATAGATACACGAATATATATATATACATATGCATATCACTGACCATGTGAGTAAGTGTAGTTTAGACATTAAAAAGTTATTAAATTGGGAATTTCTCAGTATTTTAATCAAGGATTTACAAAAGAGTGAGAATTTCTCAGTATTTTAATGAGAAATTTCTCAATTTATTACGAGAATTTCTCAGTAAACGTTTAATCGTCACTTTTCAAAGAAGAACAATTTTTTTTTTCTTCCAAAAGCTCCAACAATACAATCACGAATACACATAGACACATGTATGATTTGGATCTATATTATAATGACAACAAAACTTGATGAATCAAGGCAAAACATATGATTTAATTTGAAGTTCAACCAAAAGATCATAGAGAGCAGATTAAGGAGATCTCTTGAATTAAGGGAATATAATCTCATTATCAGTTAATGACATTAACTTAAAATCTATATCTATATAAATGTCTATATATAGATACACAAATATATATGTATATATGTATATCACTTATAATGGGAGTAAGGGTAGTTTAGACATTAAAAAGTTATTAAATTGGAGAAAAATACCTATTTCTAATTAACATGCCTAATTAAGGGTCTATTTCTAATCTAGTCCTTACGATGAATTAGATTATAATTAAATGGATGGAGAGGGACTATTTCTTATATTTCTATAACTTATATTGATGCATACTTAAAAGCTCCAGTCCAAAATTCGTAGGTTTACACTCTAATGAAGAGTGTAGTACAAGTTATAAAATCCAAAGAAAAATACCACTTTATTTCATTGTTACTTTAGATAAAGCGAAATAGAAATAAATAATCATAAGAGTTGAACAATTTAGAGAAGGAAAAGAACATAAAAATAATTAGAGAAATTATTTTCCTTTGTATTTTCTTTAGGGTTTAGTTTGGTTCTTAGATTTAGTGAGGGAAAAAAAAATAAAACATTGAGAGAAACATTTTCCTTTGTTAGGTTAATAAAGAAAACAAAAAAGAAAAATAGGAAAGAAAAGAGATTAAGTTGATAAATAAATTCACATTTATTGTTGTGAGTCATTTCCCTTCTTTTATTCTTACTAGGATAGAGGCCCGTGCAATGCACGGATTCGTCAAAATTGGAAAATAAATTAGATGTATTTATTGTTGATGCATTTATAGTTTTGTCACTTGAAAAAAATTAAATCAAATAATACTAAATCCTAAAAAAATAAAATCATACAACATTAAATCCTAAATGTATTAAATATGTACTACTAACAAAATAAAGTTGTCAACGTAAAAGCTTCAATAATCCTGGATGGAAGCAAATATATTTTCTTTTCGTTATTTTTTTTTCGTTTCCAAATCTTTCTTTAGTGTTTTCACTTATGTTTGTTTTAGCATTTCTCTCCTTTAATTTATTTATTTTTTTAATCACAATTTATTGTATGAAGTATGTACAAAATAATACAACTACTTATAAACTTTATACAATAAAGTTAAGAGTAATGTTGTTTAAAAGTAATAACTTATTTTTAATATCATAACACGTGATATTTTGAAAAACCTTATCATCTTTTTGTCTTTTGCCTTTTTTGTTTAATTACATCCAAACTTCATACAATAAAATTGAAAGTGTTATTTAAAAGAAATAACTTAGTTTTAACATTATACCACATGATATTTTGAAAAAACTAATCATATTCCTCCCCCCCCCCCCCCCCCCCCCCCCCCCTCGTTTTATGGAAATGATATGAAATTATAAATTTCAAAAATAAATTTATTAAAACTATTATTATTATAGATTTATTATGAGTATGTAAGTAATTGTAAATTACAATTTGTCTTTTAAGTTTGCAAAGTATTTGATATCTATTTATTATGTGTATGATAGAAGTGTATGTGTGTGTGTGTGTGAGAATTAGAATTATAGGAATGCATACGTAATAAAATATTATTGTAGATGTATTAGTAATTGTAAATTACGATTTGTCTTTTCATTTTGCAAAGTATTTCTTATATATGTATTATTATTATTATGATGATGAATTAAATTTATTATATCTATTATTATAATATATTTATGAGGAGTATGAAATGATATGAAATTAAATTTAAAAAGCAAACGAATGTATGTGTGTGTGAATTAAATTTATAGGTATGTGTGTGTAATAAAATATGATTTTAGATGTATTAGTAATTGTAAATTACAATTTGTCTTTTAACTTTGCCAAGTATTTCTTATATATATTATGATTATTATTATATATTTATCATGAGTATAAAACAACAATGATAGGGATACACAAAAAACGACACACTGTGCTTTAAATGCATGTATCATGTGCTGTTTGAATTTTTCACACTTTTCTGTGCATCACTTACACAGCACATGGTACATATATGTAAAGCCGATGTGTTGTTTAGTGTGTCATTTGGTGCATCTCTATCATTTTTTAGTATGAAAAGATATGAAATTTTATGAAAGAATAATTTTATAAAACAAATGAATTAAATTTATTAAGTGTAAATTATATATGTGTAAAGCCTTATTTGGGAATAACCAAAACAAAAAAACAAAAACCAAAGCACAAAATCGATTTGCTAAACAAGGCACCGAAATTGTTGACTTTTGATCCAATATATGTGTGTAAAGCATTGTTTGGGGAAAAACGAAAACAAAAAAACAAAAATAAAGCACAAAATCGGTTCGCCAAACAAGGTAGCCGAAATTGTTGACTTTTGATCCATGGATTTAGTGCCTTGTTTGGGAAAAAGTGAAAACAAACAAGACAAACAAAGCCACAACTGATTTGCCAAACAAACCCTAGTAGTTTTTGAGTGCCTTGTTTGGGTTTAAAAAAAAAACACAAACGCAAATAAAGGCAAAATCCGGTTTGCCAAACAAGGCATAGCATCTCAATGTATCAGTAAAGGCAAAATTACATATAAGGAGCAAACAATTTAAAGAATTCCAAATTATGACAAAATTGAAATTGAAATCATTGTTAGACTCTTTTATAATATAGTGTAGATATTACAAGTATGTTTTTAAATTTTTTTTTTTAAATTTGATATCATTCAAGCATGAAGGAAAATCCAAAGAAAAACATGCATGAGGGAATTAATTTTTCTTCTTATTTCTTTTACATTTTCTAAATCCACAAATCTTATTTTACTTTTGATTTTCTAAATCTGCAAATCAAACATTGCATTATTATTGTTTCCACTCATAGGTACCTAGTGGACACGAGTCAAGCCGAGCTTGTTGAATCAATCTTTCAAGTGATCGCAAGCTTTCTCGCGAGCTTTTTAACGAGTTTTTTCTCGCGCTCTTTAGAATTATATAGTTTAATGATAAATCGATCATTTATCAAGCCTATTTACGATGTTTGTCATATTTCTCTAAAATTATGTAGTTTTTTAATAAACACACACACACACACACACATATATATATATATGTATAAGTCACTATACAAGCTCTTTATCAAACCTATTAACGAGCTTTTTCACGAGTTTACTCGCGAGCCTTCATCGATCGTGCTCATGAACTCAAATGAGCGAGCCGAACTTCGAACCCTTGTTGAACGGCTCTTTTCATGTCCACCCGCTACAAATTAATCACAAAGTCAACAAATAAAAAAGAAATTATCCAATTGATTACATTTTGGTGGCCGCTGTTTACTGACAACAATGTTGGCTATTGTAGATCATATGGGCATGGATGAAATTGGCGAAATTGGCGTTCTAGTCTTATCTTGCAGTATCCATTAGCATTAATGGATGACACTAAGAATTGATCAGATCTTAATTCACTTGATAATATTATTCTTAACCACGAATCAACATACCAATTCTCTTGATTCAGTGATTCTTGACTATGTAGGGCTTGTTTCAAAAATGCGCTGGAGATACAATCGCCCCATATTTGCAGTTCCCTTAACCATTTCGTGGACATTTCCCAAAAAGGCCCTAAGCAGAGACCAAAGGATGGCTCAGTGGTTATGAATTTCATCTCACTTGCATAAAGTTGCTGGTTCGAGTATAGGGGGTTTATGAGTTGAGAGAGTACTACCTCTCGTTAAGGATGTATTTATTAAAAAAAAAAAACATAATAATAATAATAAGGGTTAATTACACGTGCCTCCCCTAAAGTTTGTCTTAATTATACGGACCTCCCTGGTATTTTGAGAAACTAGACGAACCTCTCTAGAGGTTTAAGTTGAGTTACACTCGCCTCTCCGTCAGTTGACCGTCTACCCTTAACATAAATTGATGATATAAGCAATTTTTGCTTACCTAATGCCAAAACTACCCTTGCTTCCCTAATAAAAAATAAGAACAATTACACTAACCTCCCCTGGGATATGGCCTAATTACACAAACCTCCCTCATAACAAAAATGTTTTTTCGTTAAATTTTTTTTTCTCTCTCTTCTTCTTCCTCTCTTGTTCTGACTCTCAACAAAAATTAATTTTTACAAAATTTAGAATCATCTCTTAATTTTATGAATGACTATATTTTTCATATTATGTTTACAGTCCCTTCAATTTTATTGGAAGCACAGAAAGTTTTTTCCAAGAAACCAAATTAAAGAAGCCATTCTACACTAGCATATTCCTTGCTCATGGCAAGCGTAAAGGACAAAGTATCCAAGATCTCCACTTCTTCTATTGATTCTTCAGTCAATGAAAAGCTGAAAAAGTAACCAAATCCTGTAAGTGAAAGGAGACTGACAGAAGAGAGTAGTTCATTTTTTACGATAACATTGTACTCTTTTATTTCGAGTAAATAACCATTCCTCGAAGACTTTACTAGAAGGAGGACAGGCTCAGCGGATGAAGTAAGCCCAAGACACAAGCAGAAGCCGATAAGAAGCCGGTGACGAAACCGGGAAGAAGCTGCTGTTGAAGCTGTGCCGGAAAGAAGGAATTAAAGACTTTTAGGATAGGAGCAGATGAATTCAACTCGAAATTGAATAATAAATAATATAATTATGATTGCTTTGTTCATGTAGTCCTTAAATAAAACCATAGGCGTATGAAGGGAGGCTTAATTACATGCTTCAAGTGCATTAGCGGTTATAGAAAGTACCGCCCAATAGTGTTTTCAGCTAAAGCCGGTCACCGATAACAGCCTAAGAGAACTTTCATTCTCACTTGGCTTATCTAGTGCAATGAGATTGGAACCAATTGAGATTGGAACCAATTGATGAGTAGGGGTGGGAGAACGAGGATTATAAAAGAAGGAAAAGACTGATGAGGGAGATCTATGTGGGGGATGTAGGCTGGAGCAAGGGAAAAGCCAATCAAAGGAAAGCCAGGATCGTCAATAGGATTTGGGCTGATCTCAGGAAAGTAGGCACCTGACCAGAGTTGTAAAAACCAAACTGGGCCATTGAAGCTTTGAAAGCGGGAAGTCAATTGAACACTCCCCCTATGAAAAAAATCATGGAAAAGAGGACCCAAAGCCAAAATCCCCTATTTCCAGCCTAAGAGCTAAAGGGAGAAACTCTAGTGCAACTTGCATGCTAGGAGGACAAAGCAAGAAATTCATATACTCTCTTTATGAGATTTCCTCAGAGGTCTTAATGGCTTTGGTAAGAAAAGTCTTAAAACCAGGCTGTCATTTGGTCTTGTTCTTCCCTCTATGCCAAGAGAAATCGAAAGGAGGAATCTTGAGATCCCTGGTAGTGAGAGGCTTTAAACCCATTAGAGCTGCAAGATGGAGCAATGTTGGTGGGCTCATAATGCAGACTGGGAAATAAATGGCCTTGCTAGTAGTAGATCAGAAAACCCCAAGCCCTTGTAAATATTTGGGTTGAAAGGAATTTAGAGGGTGCTAAGGCGAATAACTTCTATAAGACCTTGCTCTTCCTAGAGGTTACCCTTGAAAGGCTCTATGCGACCATTGATGCCATTCGTCGCTGGCATCTGGCCAAGAGTGAAGTGCGTTGAAATCAAAAAGTCTATTTTAGGACGAGACCGGACCTTTTCACAGCTCCCCATTTTGATTGTAACTTAGGACAGAAGGATGAGAAGTCTAGCAGGGCAGGGACCTAGGTTAGCAAGGCCATCCCCCTAGGCATGAATAGTGTCTAAGATCTATCCAACATCATCCTGGTTATGACTTTGAGAATAAGTATGCCGGAGAGATTTTTCCAATTTAGGTATTCCCAGATAGTGTGTAGCCCTAATTTTGAGTACGAGATTAGCAAAATAGCCTACTCGTAGGAGTTACAACAAATGCTTGGTAGGGGAAAGAACCTTGAGTCAAGTGGGAAGATGCGAGCTATGCAATTTTGACTTTTCAAGGCTCTTGATTTCTTCTAGCTTTAGGAGAAGTCCTATGCTCAAGTGAAAGCATGGTGTGCTTTACAGTTCTTTTTACAAGACCTCAATATTCGAAGTGATCTTGCATGTGAAGTGTGATCCTTGGGTGTTCAATACTGTAGTCACCCAATTTTGACCACACTGATAGGATATAGGATTGGACAACGTCTTGGAGGATTTGATAATGAAAAGTACCCTGTGGATGTTACTGGATTCCACACAATCGAAAGATCGAACTTCGAAAAGTGACTTCAAGCTCAGAAAAGCCCTTTTCCATGCATAAATCCCCGTTTTATCAAAACTGTCTCTCAAAAATTATATTCACTCAGGTTTATATGAACATGAAGTGTGCTAAACGCAGTATTCTAGGTATCTAGAGATTCAATTTTAAAGAAAACCCCAAAATCGATGCACATTGAAAAGTAATTTTGGAAAAGAAGTCGTTTGATTTCAAAAAGACGACGAAAGTTCTGGCGGACTTTCGAACTTTAATTGAACTTCAATTTTCATTTCAAAACCTCTTGGAATATTTTTATACTGAAATTCAACTCGACAGCTTTCCAACGGTACATAAATGGACGATTTCGGACACCAAAAAGCATTTTTACAAAAATCTGGAAAAACAGTGCACAAGAAAGTTGAAACATGGCTTATGGGCAACTAGGGGACCCTTTGTAGCAAGTGGTGGTTTTGGGTAAGGGGGTGGCGGGTCCCACCATAACTGCCACCTATATGTGGTGTTCTTCATCACGTTTTTCTGGTTCCAAGCCCTTCTAGGAGGTTCCCACTGCGAGGAAATTGCCTAAAAACTGTGTTTAGACACTGAAATGGCCATTTTAACCCTTTTCTGATCTCTAAAATTCCTGTTTTAACCTTGAAACTTAAGAGTTAAGTTTTCAAAACTCTATATATAGATCCCATGTATCTCATATGAGATCATCTAGAGATCATCTTGGAATATCTAGAACTTATCTAGAAAGAGAGCTTAGATCATCTTGAAGAAGCTTTAAGTACACCTTAAATATACTTGAAGATATAATGACATATACTTTCAATTTGAGAGATTTCTAGAGTGAGAATTATGAATTAAAGTTTTCTAAACTAATCTAAGGCTAATTAAATCACAATTTGACATCAATTTCCTCCCTCAACTTCCATGGATGAGTGCTTAAAGAACACTTACAGAAGAAGATCCTTCAAATCAACTTTGATTATATAATTGAGAATCCTCTAAGAGGTAGACATCATAATTCATCTCTAATTCCTACTTTGGTAGATAGATCTATAGGATTTGGATCTAGTTTAGTTTTGTTTTCTTTGATAGAACACTCATCTTCTCCTTCTCTGTTCTTCACACACTCACATAGCGTGCTAGATCCAAATCCTCTTTGATTTTCTTGATAATTCTTAATTAGAGATTGATTTTTACTTTGATTTTCAATTTTGATTTCATTCTTCCATTTAGTTTAGATCCATGCATATATGATTATATATGTATCTATTTTGAATTCTATGATGGTTTGGAAGTGATGATGCCAAAAATCGGTAAGAATAAAGTAGAGCAATTTTAGGAGAGAGAGAGTGAGAGACTATTTTTTGTATGTGGTTCGGCCCTGTTAATGAAGGTACCTACGTCCACGGATGTGTCTTAGCACGTTCACTAGCAGATCACCGGCAGGCCTGGTGAGCCAACAATGAGGGGCGGCACTACCAGTAATACCGGCCGGGTGTATGTGTATAGTGGTGAATTTTATGGAGGTGCTGTGTAGACTAAAGAGTTTGCGACCCCTTCAATAGGGGGTGAGTGGTCTCTTTTATAGATGCAAGAGACCTACTCTTACATGGATAAGGAAATATAATCCAATTGATATAGATTGGCATTAATTGTGGGGTTTCCTAATTGGATTAGGAAATAGCTTGCACTTTCCATTAGTCTTCTAGCTTGAGTAGGAAACTGCCCGTAATACTCGGGATCACGCCCGTGATGCTCGGGATCATGTTTGTGGGCCCGGATGGGCTGTTGATTTTGAACCACTGGGTCATATTTTGGGCGTATCAACTGCCCCTCATTTCCAAGATTGGCCAGATGCTATATCGGGGCAAGTTTGGAAATCAGTTTGATGTTACTTGCCGCTGTCTTAGTGCTTGTGGAAGCTGCCTCGGGGCTTCTGAGCCTGGTGAGTTCTTGGGAACTGACTGAGAGTTGAGACCCAGCCTAGCTCGGGACCTTTAGGTGCTCGGGAACTGACCGGGAGTTGAGACCCGGCCTAATTCAGAGTCTTTGAATGCTCGGGAAGTGACTGAGAGTTGAGACTCAGCCTACTTCGGAGTCTTTTTTTTTCTTGAGTTAGCTCCCAGGATGGTTATCTTCTGCCCGTAAACCTTCGTCAAGGTTGTGGGTAGAAGGATTTTACCATGTTGGAAAAGCCGACCTAAAGCGTATCGCTCTAGGGTCCTTTTTATGTTAACTCCCCAGGATGGTTGTCTTCCACCCGGCCAGTCTTCGTCAAGACTGTTGGGAGAAGAGCTTGACCATGTTGGTGGAGCCGACCTAAATCACGTTGCTTTAGGGTCCTTTTACTCCTCTATCGTCGGCCAACCTAAGAGATTTTAGTCACCTCTATCGTCGGTCTGGACCTAAGTGGAGTTAATGTCTCTAAGTACTGTAGGTGCTCGGGTTGTCCAAGATTTTGACTTGGTTATCCGCGAGGCCTGTAAATACACGGTGTGATTACCTGTTTAGTTCAATACGCCATCTTGCCCCCCAAGCTTTCGCTAAGACGAGGGTCTTACAGAGGCTATGATCTGTAGGTAACCGACCTGGAACATGGTGGTTGCAGGGTCTTTTGAAGCTTGCCATCATCAGCCACCTAGGGGGTTTTCCCCCATCGTCGGTTGGACCTAAGTGAAGCCGGTGCCTCGGGCGTGACCCCGAGGTCTTTTGTGCCTGGGTTCGGAGCCCGAGGTCTTTTTAGTGCCTGAGTTCGGAGCTCGAGGTCTTTTTAGTGCCTCGGGGTTAGGCCCGAGGTCTTTAGATGCCTCGGGGTTAGGCCCGAGGTCTTTGTATGAGTTCTCTGACAATCGGTGGAGCCTCATGTGGTGATCAAGCAAGTACCAATGTAGTCGGGCTCTTGTAGACCGGTGGAGATAGGAGGTCAGATCAGGATTGTCGGGCTTCTAACTTTTCTGTGCTAGAGGCAAAGTCGGAACTGTTTGACCCTGATCGATGTGAACTGGAAATCGGGCCGGGGCTGCCGGACTCAGACCGCTGCGAACTAGAGGTCAGGTCGGGACTGCCGGACTCTGCCTACTGTGAGATGAAGGAACTGTCAGAACTCCCGAGCTGATCTCGCTTTCGCTTACTTCTGGAAGACTCGTTGCTTTCTTGCTCGGTGTCTTTGGTCTTCAGAAATTCTTCAGTGTCAATGTATTTTCCAACCCTCTCAGAGAGCTCAACCAAAGTTTTCGGTCGGTTTCTGTGGAACAACGCGGCATACTTGGTGTGTTGAACTCCTGAGCAGAAGGCTATGAGGGAGACTGTCTCGTTCAAATTGCGAATTTGAAGCTTCTGTTGGTTGAACCGGTCGGTGAACTCCTTGAGGGACTCATTATTCCGTTGTCTGACCATCAGTAGTTGCATGTCTGGCTTTGGCCGCTCATGCATACCGGCGAACTGGTTGATGAACTGCTTGCTGAGTTACTTGAAACTGTAGACCGATCGGGGCTCCAAGGAGTAGAAGCACTGCATGGCCGGGCCTTTCAAAGTGCTGGGGAAGGCTAGGCAGTGTAGCTCATCGGAGTTTGTGGCTAGGGCCATCTGAACCTTGTAGGTCCGGATGTGGTCGACCGGGCTTCCCGAGCCATTGTAGGGATCTAGGCGAGGCTGCTTAAATTTGCGCGGGATGGAGAACCTCGTGATCTGGCTGGAGAATGGTGACTCTGTCTCGGTATTGGCCTAATTCTGAGCACGGTTTTGACCAAGCTTTTTGGCCACTCCGCCGATCTGCTTCTGCAAGTCCTTGATTCGGGCTTCCACTCCTTCTCGACCGTTATCTGAGGAACTAGTCGGGTTGGTGGACGATGCTTCTTCATGGCGGGGTGCCGTTCTTTGGGATCGGGCTCGGCTATAACTCCGGGTAACTGTTCGCCTAGGGACAACTCGGCGCTTGACCGAGTGGCCCTGGACTGATTCCCGGGCCATATGCTCCTGCCTTTCTTCTCGGGCAGCACGCCCACTGTTGATGTCTCTGGCATCCTCAACACGGGATGGGTTAGCTCGGGCACGTTGTCTGGTCAATATCGGTTCCCGACCGTACGCAACGTTCCCGGGTCGTTTCCCGGCCACTGGAGGATTGCTTTGCTGGGCTAGCAGGGCTTCGATCTGCTGCTGGATTTGACGCTGGCCCTCTAAGAGTTGT
The DNA here is from genome assembly GCA_033977485.1 of Hydrangea macrophylla. Classification (NCBI taxonomy): domain Eukaryota; kingdom Viridiplantae; phylum Streptophyta; class Magnoliopsida; order Cornales; family Hydrangeaceae; genus Hydrangea; species Hydrangea macrophylla. The sequence goes on from CM066989.1 coordinate 75,673,292, forward strand.
GTGAGGGTTGCAGTGATTTGCTCAAATGACAGGACTGCTGCAGTCGACGCCGGGGCCGAATGAACATCCCGGTCGGACTGCTGCGCAGCCTTCTTACCCTTCTTTGGTGGCATGATGATCAGTCAAGAAATTTGTTGACGAGAAGGCTTATCGTTTCCCACAGACGGCGCCAAACTGATGATGCCAAAAATTGGTAAGAATAAAGTAGAGCAATTTTAGGAGAGAGAGAGTGAGAGACTATTTTTTGTATGTGGTTCGACCCTGTTAATGAAGGTACCTACGTCCACGGGTGTGTCTTAGCACGTTCACTAGCAGATCACCGGCGGGCCTGGTGAGCCAACAATGAGGGGCGGCACTACCAGTAATACCGGCCGGGTGTATGCGTATAGTGGTGAATTTTATGGAGGTGCTGTGTAGACTAAAGAGTTCGCGGCCCCTTCAATGGGGGGTGAGTGGTCTCTTTTATAGATGCAAGAGACCTACTCTTACATGGATAAGGAAATATAATCCAATTGATATAGATTGGCATTAATTGTGGGGTTTCCTAATTGGATTAGGAAATAGCTTGCACTTTCCATTAGTCTTCTAGCTTGAGTAGGAAACTGCCCGTAATACTCGGGATCACGCCCGTGATGCTTGGGATCATGTTTGTGGGCCCGGATGGGCTGTTGATTTTGAACCGCTCGGTCATATTTTGGGCGTATCAGGAAGTATGGTCTATGAGAAGGATGATTCCTATGTTCATACCTATCTCTTGATTATTCCTATTACCTAAAATTCCTACTGAATTTCATCTCCAATAGGATATTTGTAAGTCCCATTGATCCATAATCTATAGTTCTTCATAGAACTTGAGGGCTAAATTGATTGGGAATCATGATAATTAATTTGATCTATGAGTTTGATCTCTCTAATAAGCTTCAACCAACACCTAAGATATTCTTCCTCACACTTTAAAATGAACTAGTCAAAATTCAGCAAAATAGATTTGTTTTGTCCATAAGATTTGGTCCATCAAAACCCATAGTTTGATGGATTTCAATTTTCTGGGTAAACTTTGATGAATTAGCTTTTATACGATCCGTTTTGAGAATCATTAGGATCCATATGCTATTTTTAGAAATTGTTGAGAAATCGGTTGACAGATTTGAACATAGTCTCTTTGTGCTTGAATTTCATAAAATCTATGATAGTTATCGATGATCCACTTTTTGGAAATTTGATTGATGACATCTTTTCCTTGTTTATCATAGACATCATTTGTTTGCTTATATTTTTGCAATGCTTGGGTATTCCTTGGTGTCTTAGTGCAGAGAATTGAATATCGTGGATCCGGACTTTAGTTTGTGAGCTTGCCTCGTCTATATGTGGCTTAGTGCTCATGTATCGTGTACTATCTCTATCATTTCTCTTAGAATTTTTCTAGGTTCACAACTTTGTTTTCAACGACACGATTCATTTAGAATAGTCTCCGTTTATGTTCTTATATGCTAGAGACATCTTATCTAGGATTGTTGCATTATTACATTACATGTTTCCTTTCTTTTGTTTTTTGCGACTCCACTTGAGTCAACCCAATATAAGTCTTCTCGTTCCCTTTTGCATATCATGACATATTTCTTTTATTTGCATCGGTCCCGGGTGGGACTAGCCACTGTGAGTATACCTCTATCTTGTATTGCATGTGTATCCGACTACTACTTGATTTAATCTCTTGAAATTATTTTCATTAGATGTTCTTTTTTGCCATGTATATATTATCTAGTATGTTTAAGGAAACAACACCTATTATGAATTAAGAACAAGGATATTTGAATTAAGGCCTGCCGTTCGGTAGAGCGAGGAGGGGGTGCTTTAGTTCTGCTCGGGTTCCTTCCCCTCTCGTACCAAGACCCCCAAACCTAGTTTCTGGTGATGAAGGATGAGTAACCTTATTCAATTTTGGGTGAGTCAAACTTGGGTTTCCTAATTTCTAATAATAATTAGGTGGCGACTCTTTATATCTAGGATCGCGTGAGGAAGTTCTAGTTCCTTGAAGTGTGTTCCTTGGATCCGTCCTGGGACACTGTCAAGGAACACCAGGACCCCCTTTCCGCATTTTCCACGGTCCACAAAAACGCACTTAAAAAAACAAACTGTTACATCGAGCGGCATTCAACGAATTATCTGCGGCGCTCACTAACTGCCAGCGCGGCACTAACTGCCGCGTGCCGGCCCGCTTGCAGTTATTTGTATATATATATATATATGTACATTGTAATTATTATTATTTTTTATTTTTTATTTTTTATTTTTTATTTTTTATTTTTTTCTTGAAATTCTTTTCTTTCTTTTTCTAAACCAAAATTCATTTTCTTTTTCATTTCTTTTAATTAAAGAATAAAATTCATTTTCTCTTAAGGAAACACACATACACACATATATGTATATAGAGCCATGTTTATTTTCTGCCATGCATATTTGCACACCCAAAATTTCTTATCCTTTTCCTTTCTTTTTCTTTCTCAAATTTTATTATTTTTGAGATTGAGAAGCTTTCTGTAGAGCCTGAATCACCTTCAAAGCTTCTCAATTTTCGTCGATCATTGTCGTCATTAGTTTTGGAGGTAATTCTCTCTCGAATTCGACGGTTGGTCAAAATTGGAGTGTCTACACCACCCAGAACCGAACCACAAATAGCAGGCTTCAAAATTTTCGAACCAGAACCGACCTGGCCTGACCTGACCCGAATCATAAGTTGTCGAATCTTTTAATTTTTTTAAAAATTGATTCTTTGTTAAGAGGTTTTTAAAGCATATATATATATATATATGTATTTTTCAAAAGGCCATTTAGCCTTATGTATTATTGTAGGAATTAGAAGGTTTTAGCAAAATAACAATTTGGATGGATATATTTATATAGGGTCTATTTAACTTTTTGAAACAACTTAAATTTAGTGTTTTTAAGTCAAACTCTTTTTTTTTTTTTTTAACTTTGAAGCTAATTGTGATTTTTGAAAAAAGTTGTAAAAAGTTGTTAAATGAATTCACATTTTTAGTACTATTTTGGTGAAATGAATCCCACATAGTCACTTAAGTGAGTTGAATTGGCAATTCATTTTTAAATTTGGTCAAAAGTCTTTGCAATTTGACAGTTATTTTTTTGATTGACTTTTTATTAAAATAAACAATGATTTGGACCAAAGATATATATAATAAAAATAATAGAAATAAAAATAAAATTTGCGAGGACTTGTGACTAAAATTTTCTTTTTTAAATAACTAATTATAATTTCAATTAATTAGAATCAAATTAGCTCAGTCTCAATAGTACTATAAGCAGTCTTTTATTATTATTATTATTTTATATATAAATATATATATTTATATATATACACACGGGTTTTACATGAAATGAAACATCACTAGGCTCTCTTATAAGGGTTAGTGTTCAATATTCACAGGAAAGAAAAACTCGTCGCATTCTTACCACTACTCGAGATGCTTATATGAGAACTGAACGATTCAGACTGGATAATATTATAATTTTTAAATTTTGTATCACAAATACTTCTCAAATATATGTGACAGTAGGTCCACTGGATTTTGATTGGCACTATCATTATTAAAAATAGTCACATGTATTTAGGAAGCACTATGATTCAAAATTTTGGACGCATAGCATTATTCAAACTCATGATTGAGGGGTCCTGTCATCCAAGTTAAGGGTGATTTAAAGGTCCCAACAAATAAAATAGGATTTCATTAGAGATCTGAACTGTCTCTCGTACGATACTTAGGATTTCACATTTGGGATGTCACAGGATTATTAGTTCGCTATCCATTTTATCTAAATAATTCTAGGTTTAAGCCACTCATTATTCCGAGCGGGTAGGGTTTATTAGTTTCTAGATTAGTCTAATTAAAATGGACTATTTCCAATCCGCCTATAAGCATTCGAACGAGGCCTTTGATACATTCAGTACTATTTTGAAACATGATTAGTGTATATATTTGCACACATGAACCGGTCAAATTCCAAAACTACAGCATGGTATGATATGTAATAACTAAAGAAAAATGTTCAGCAGTTTTGTCATTTGTTCTCATTGTATTTGTGGGACACATTGGCCTTTGAATTTTGGTTCATGTTTTGTTATAGAAACCATACTTTTCTATGCATGAATGACATTTATCTCGACCATCTACTTTGTGACAGTAGCACAACACTGATCCAAGTTTGTTTTGAATACACCCTTAGACACTTGGGCCTCGGTCCAGGTCCCAGATATAATTCTAACATAGATAACTCTTGCGGAAAAGAATCTCACACAAACAAGATTCATAAGCTTTGTATGTCTATCTCTCTCTTCTTTGGACTCCATGGATACTGTGGATCCTACAGTGTCAATGAGCTCCACCAAAAGAAAAATAGACATATTGTGATTTATGTATCTTATTTTGTGAAATTCTTATATGCGCAAGAGTTACCCATTGAACATACTAGCCTCATTGAATGGTGAACCAATAACATAACACAAGTACTACCCCTTAAACCCAATTCGTTGCTTAGGGCAATTTTATTATTATTAGGGTTAATTACACTCACCTCCCCTGAGGTTTACCCTAATTACATAACTCCCTCGTATTTTGAGAAATTACACGAACCTCGCTTCTCGCTAACAGTTGAGTAACGTCTATGACGGATTAAATAAAAGTACCAAAATGCTCTTACATAAAATTACACAAACCTCCCCTGAACTATGGTCTAATTACACGGACATCCCTTGAATTTTAAAAAATTACATAGACCTCTCTTATCACCCATAATTACAGTTTGTGTATATGTATTATTATATCCACAAATAAAATTTGCTTTTGCAATGAGAAAGGGTTTAGGTTAAACTTTTCATACTACTAAGAAGTGTATCTTTCAATTTTTTCAAATTCCTTCTTGCAATTTCTTTAGGCATTTCTTCAAATTCTTCACTCTCATAATTTAAATTTCTTGAGTTTGATTTTTTTATTTCTTCCACCTGTTAGTTTCTCATATCTACGGTCAACATAATCTGGGCAATCTGCAATTTGGTATGTTGGAAATAACTTCTTGTGTTTCGTGAAAAATTGAAGGAACTATGAAAAATGATAAGGGTAATATAGTCATTCTGAATAATAAGAGATACAATTCTAAATTTTGAAAAAAATTAATTTTTGTTAAGTGGCGGAACAAAGGAGGAAGAAGAAGAGAGGGAAAAAAAAAAAACAAAACAAAAAGAAAAAAAATATTTCAGTTTAATAATTTAAATTTCTTGGATTTGGTTTTTTAATTATTCTACTTTTTAGTTTCTCCGATTTATGGAATAAATATGACAAATAATATGGGCAATCTTTAATTTGGTTTGATGGAAAGAACTTTCTATGCTTCATGTAAAATTAAAGGGATTGTAAATATAATATGGAAAATATAGTCATTCATAAAATTAAGTGAGATGATTCTAAATTTTGGAAAAAATTTATTTTTGTAGAGAGACGGGACAAGAGAGGAAGAAGAAGGGAGAGACAAAAAATTAAAGAAAAAATATTTTTGTTATGAGGGAGGTTCGTGTAATTAGGCCATATCTCAGGAGAGGTTAGTGTAATTATTCTTATTTTCTAGTAGGCAAGTAAGGGTAGTTTTGGCATTAGGTAAGCAAAAATTGCTTACATCATCAATTTTGTTAAGGGGATAGACGGTCAACGAACAGAGGGGAGACGAGTGTAACTCAACCTAAATCTCAAGGGAGGATCGATTAATTTCTCAAAATACGAGGGAGATCCGTGTAATTAAGACAAACCTCAGGGGAGACGAGTGTAATGAACCCTTATTATTATTATTGTTATTATGTTTTTTTTTTTTTTTTGTAATAAATACACTGTTGACGAGAGGTAGTGCTCTCTCAACCCGTAACCCCCTATGAGACTCGAACCTGCAACTTTCTGCACGTGGAATGAAATTCATAATCACTGGACCATCCTTTGGTCTCTGCTTAGGGCCTATTTGGAAAAATCCACGATATGGTTGAGGGAACTGCAAAAATCGCACGATTGGCTCTCCAGCACATTTTTCAAACAAGCCCTAAAAAGTTTAAGAATCACTAAATCAAGAGAATTGGTATGTTGATCTTGGTTAAGAATCATATTATCAAGTGAATTAGGATCTGACCAATTCTTAGTTTCATCTGTTAAAACTAATGGGTACTGCAAGATAAGACTAGAATGTCAATTTCGTCAATTTCATCCATGCCCATATGATCTACAATAGCCAACATTGTTGTCAGCAGACAGCGGCCACCAAAATGTAATCAATTGGATAATTTCTTTATTAGTTTTTGACTTTAAATTTTGTGATTAATTTTTAGTGGTAGGAGTGGACACGAACAGAGCCGCTCAACAAAGGTTCGAAGGTTGACTCGATAAAGGCTAGGCTCCACTCGCTCATTCGAGTTCGTGGACACGATCGATGAAGGCTCGCGAGCAAGCTCGTGAAAAAGCTCGTTAATATGTTTGATAAAAAGCTTCTATAGTGACTTATATATGTACATATATATATATATGTGTGTGTTTATTATAAAAAACTATATAATTTTAGATAAAAATACGACAAACCTCATAAATAGGCTTGATAAATGACTGATTTATCTATAAGCTATATAGTTTTAAAGGGCACGCGAAAAAACTCGTTAAAAAGCTCGTGATCACTTGAAAGCTCGGCTCATTTGAGCTCGCGAGCAAACACGGCTCGGCTCGTGTCCACTAGGTACCTGTGAGTGGCAACAATAATAATGCAATATTTGATTTGCAGATTTAAAAAATCAAAAGTAAAATAAGATTTGTGGATTCAGAAAATGTAAAATAAATAAGAAGAAAATTCAATTCCCTCATGTTTTTCTTTGGATTTTACTTCATGCTTGAATAATATTAAAAAAAAAAATTATAAAAAATAATAGTATACTTGTAATATAAGAATAAAGGAAGGGAAATGACTCACAACAATAAATGTGAATTTATTTTTTAACTTAATCTCTTTTCTTTCCTATTTTTCTTATTTATTTTCTTTATTAACCTAACAAAGGAAAATGTTTCTCTCTATGTTTTATTTTCTTTTCACTTACTAAATCTAAGAACCAAACTAAAGCCTATGAAAAATAAGAAGGAAAATAACTTTTATTAATATTTTTTTGTTCTTTTTCTTCTCTAAATTGTCCAACTCTTATGATTATTTATTTCTAATTCACTTTATCTAAAGTAACGATGAAATAAAGTGGTATTTTTCTTTGGACCTTATAACTTGTAGTACACTCTTCATTAGAGTGTAAAATCTACGAATTTTGGATTGGAGCTTTTAAGTATGCATCAATATAAGTTCCAATGTCCCCTTATTGTTTATAAGTTCGGCATGCATTAATATACTCAACCACATATATGTCTGCATGGTCAATATTCGCAAACAATGTCAATAAAAAAGAGTGATAGTTAATTTAAAGTGAAAAACTTAGCGTGCATTGGGGCAAACAACTAGAATTTCTTATGGAGATTCGAACCCTTTTCCTCCTCACTGATAAGAGAGAGGCTATGCCAATTAGGCTACAGCCCATCCGGCTTAGCGTGCATTTTTTTTAGATCATCGTTTTACTCTTGTTCAGTATTTTAGGGCTTCGAATAGGCCCCACTTGAGTTTTTGTGTTAGTTTTATTATAGCATTATGTTATTTCATCTAGGGCAGTACAAAAAACCCGCTTACCCGAGCCGACTGCCTGAACCCGTTCAAAAATTTCGATGCATTGGGGTAACGGTCGGTGATTGGGCTTGATTAATTGAGAAACCGATTAATCAGTCGATGGTCGATATTGGAAATTGGTAAGCCGAACCCGACCGAACCGACCAAATTAGACATCATATAAATACTTAATTTCCTAACCCTAAACTTCACTTCACATTTCACCCCCAAGTCTCACTGTGAGACTCTCAAGTCACAGCCTCCTGCAAAGAGGGATCTCCAGATCTGCCCCTCACCAGTCACCACCCTACCGCCACCACTACCTCCACCCCTAACCCCTAACCCTAACCCTAACCTAATCGCAGCGCTACCAGCCAGAACTCCACGATCAGCCACTACCACCATGATTAGCCACCACCACCACAGCTCCAGCAGGATTGGTGTCCACCACCATTTATTCCGGCGAGCACTCACAACCATTCATGGCTAGATCCTTCCTCTCAGTCTCTTGATCCCTCTCTCTCAGTCTCTCAAGAATCAAGATGCATGGAGGATTTAGTCTCTCGATCCATCTCTCTTAATCTATAATATCCTGTATTTTGGAGTGTATATTAATAAATAAGACTTTATACTAACTCATGTATACTTGTATGACCTTTACCTTCCCGTTGGTTAATTCTGTGTCACAATCGATTGGCATGTTATTCCAATCAATTGCCACTTTTTGGTTACTAATCGATTTCCATCTTTCCCAATTGATTGTCATGTTGCTGACCTAAATTCACTACATGGCTGTAATACCCTATATTTTTAGTGTACTTTTGTATTTTTGTATATATAAATACGACTCTTTGATTTATTCTTGTCTTTGTTATAATCAATTAGAATCCTACCGACCTGAATTCATCATGTGGCACTATCCCAATCGATTGCCTTGTTATCCAATCGATTGCTACAAAATATCTGTGACCAATCGATTGCCTCTGGTTCCAATCAATTGGCACCAGTAGAGACAAGTTTTCTTCTTTGCTTTATGTTTTGACGCGTGGCAATCTCATTTCTCTATATATATATATGGACCCCTTTCATCCATGTTAAGGTTGTTAGAGAGAGAGAGAGAGAGAGAGAGAGAGAGAGAAAGTGTGTGTATGTGTGTGTGTGTGTGTGTGATACATATATATTATACACACCCATACACACACATATATATACACACAACACACATACACACACACACACACCTGGAAGAAGAGAAAAAGAAGAAGAGAAGGAAAAGAAAGAGAGACAGAGGAGGCAGAGAGCAAGAGGAAAAGGAGATGGAAAGCTTCAAGCTCCATAGCCAAATAACACCCAAACACTTGCACTCACCTGGTCCCTTTATTATGATGTTTATGAGTTTTAATAAAGATTAGACACAAGAGTTACATCCTTTACACGTTTATATATGCTGGACTGAATTTCTGCTGGAGAAGATGAAATCCCAATCAATTGGGGTGCTTTCCAATCGATTGAATAGTTTTCCAATCAATTAACATTGGTTGTAACCCAATCGATTGCCACAGTTTACAATCGATTGGCATGGTTTTGGATCCAATCGATTGCCAAGTTTCCCAATCGATTGGCAATTACAGAATATGGATGGTTTCTTTTGTTTATTAGATAAGGGGGTGTTCGATCATTCGATTATCGATCCACACTTCTGTGATACGACTATGGGGTAATAAGTGACAAGGTGACTCAGTATTGGAATAATACACATGTTGAATAATGGATTAATGCATTAAACAATGATGTAATGTTGTTAACTGAATTAAGAAGCCGACGTGCATAGTCATGGGTCTATCGACCATAGAGGTCGATATTAATTATGTTGGTGCACGTGAATGTGGTCGCTAAGATCGTATGATATCGGGTGTGGGATCCTAAGGTACTGGGATACGATCAGGACTACGAACCAAGTTTTACATATGATAGAGTTGGAGTTCGTGTCAAATTTGGGAGCGTATGTGATGTAGGACTTCGTGTCAAGTCTAATATATTGGGGTTGGTGGCTATAATGTTTTGGGGTTGGAGTGCTGTAGAATATCAGGGCTGCATGCCGTAGCATATTGGGGATATGTGCCGTAGTAGTATTACAAAATTGAGTGATGTGATATTGCTAAGTGTTGTAGAATTGCTTAGTACTGTGATGTTGGTAAGTGCTATGATATTACTGAGTGTTGTGGTGTTGCTGAGTGCTGTGGTATTACAGAGCTGAGTGCCGTGGTATATCAGGGCATGTTGGCCATATTATATCAGGGCGGGTTGACCGGAACGTTAGGGCTGTGTGTCGAGGTTTGACAGACTGTAGGTATGGGACTACGTGTTTGATTAATGTGGACCCAAGAGTTTATGTTATGTCTTGGGATTGGTTGGGACGACGTCCGTTGTTCAATATTTGAGTTAGTACATACATGCATGCGAACGATGAGATGATCATTTTATCGATGTTGTTTATGTATAATGCATATCTATAGATACTGTGTTAGTATGTACATTCACTTGGCTTTCATAGCTGACGGCATTTTATGCCACTGGATATTCGATGTCCAATTGGCCCAGGTTATGAGTATACTAGAGATGCATACATGGACAGGGGCTACGAGGATGAAGCCTACGATGACGTAGGTTATGCTAGTGCTAACTACTGCGCAAGCTAAAGATTTGGAGCTTCGCCGCAGATAGTTTATGCTTATGTTCTAGAGGCTGTTATAATAGTTGAATTTGTAATCGGCATATGTTGGCGTAATACTTTGAGTATGTTTCTACAAAGACTCATGGTTTTGTAATAGTTAGTGTTGAACTCTGATTTTCAATAGCGACCTTAGAACTTTTCAATGCGTGGTTTGAATCATTACTCTGATGAATAGACTTTGGTTATGGACAATGTGGTGACTTTCAACTGTCATGGTCTACGGGTCCAAAAAGGAATTTATTTTCTCTATTTTTGCTACTGTGGGGCGTGATAGGATTTTTGGTATCGGAGCCTAGTTTTGGTAGTTGCAATCACCAATTATCCAACATTTCTTGAGTTTGAACCTTAAGATTCCGTGATATAGGGGTTGACTCTAAGCTTGTGCTTTGGAGATTGTCCCTATAGAGTTCTCCGTGTTGTGATAATAGTTATAACTATCATGTTTAGTTGTGAATTACTTTCTATGACAAATTTTGGATCGGGTACCAATAGATGTCCCTATAGGTACCCGATCATACTGCATCGATGGCAGGACTGCCTACCCAGAATCATCCTACATAGATTAAGGATGTACCCCTAGCACCCCAGGCTGCGAATTCGACTGGACTATTCGAGGGCTTTGTGTAGAGAATGGAACAAATTAACAATCCAAATGTGAACAACGGTAATAATCATGGACCACCCCCGAGGCCAGACGAGGACACAATAGTGGAGTGTTTTCGTCATTTTCGTCCGGAGAAGTTTGACAGGAATATTGAGTCATGGCAAGCGGAACAGTGGCTCCGGAAAATGGAAGCGATCTTTGATACCCTGGGATGTAACAAGATCGAGAAGCGTCGATTGGCGACATTCCAGTTGACTTATGCGGCTGCCGATTGGTGGGAATAAGATAAAGCAACCATAGAAGAAGATGCGGCCGGAAGAATGCCCTGGATCACATTCAAAGGACTGTTTTTGGAGAACTACTTTTCTCAAATAGAGGGGAATAAGAAGGAGAGAGAATTCATTGAGCTAAGGCAAGGGCACATTACTGTGAAAGAGTATATGGTGCAGTTCGAACGGTTATCCCATTTTGCTCTTCATATGATCGATACCCCCGAGAAGAAGAATAGGCAGTATCACCAAGGCCTCTCACTACCACTACAATGGATGATGATGAATCATCACGGTCAGACTTTTAAGGCCATGGTAGTAATGGCAGTCGGTCATGAGGATATTAACGGCCGGGAGCAAGGACGCTTTGGAAATCGACCACCACCCAGGAATAACTAAGGACCGAGACCTCCGATGCGGTTCCAAGGGAACAAGCGCAACTCACTAAAAGAAAAAAAAACTTTTTATGTCACTTTTAAAATTGTTGTTATGTCACTCAAAATATGAGTGATAAATATTTCTCACATGTGCTTTTTATGTCACTGTTTACTATAGAAGTAATCGTAGTATCTCAAGATTTGTAGGAAATGAAAGTAATTGATGGCATAAGGCCTTCAACAAATGAAATAAGAATTAGGTATTTCATAAGTGAAATAGTCCAAACGAAACCCTACTGATAAAGAATAAGGTAGCAACTGAGAGAGACAATAAGAGGTCAAGATGTACAGAGAGTACAACGTTTTTGAGTTCCTAACAAGAACAAGAATAGAGAACTCATTTAGAATTATGTCAAATGAACTTGTAAGAATTTGTTCAATGGATAATAAGTCAAAAAGAATGACTTTGTAGTATTAGTAATCAAATTTATTTAGAATAATTTCAAAGACAATGAACTTTCAAGATTTTAGTTCAAAGAATAATAAGTCAAAAGAATGACTTTCCAGTACTAGTGATTGAACTTGTTCTCAAAAGAATTTGTCAAGAATCGGATGATCAAGGTACATACTCAAGAATTGTTGACTGTGGATTTTCTAAAAAAATCAAGGAAATGAATTACTTATCAAGGAGTGCATCACAATAGTTATTGATAGCAATCGGAGCCACTTTACAAAATATATAGATACCATTTTCAAAAGAAATGACCATTAGAATAGAAGGCATCGATTTACTCAAAAGGAGTGGGATGAGTAGAAAGGATATGAATGCTTACTATGGTACTCGCCTACCATATCTAAGGTAAAGTTTGCCTCTTATTATCTATTATGGGTCCTCTAAGAACTCCTCCTCTCAGGGTCTTCCTCCTCCCCCTCGATGTCAGTTGGATCTGCTTCGTGGTTCCTCTTAGGCATCGATATCATCTTATACCCGTCAATTGGTGGTGCTGGATGGTCGTGTACATCATCCCCTGCTCTCTAAAGATCGTCTGTTGGGTCAACCTCCTCGATTGGCTCGTCGTCGCTACTTGTCGGATCGTCCTCAATTGTCAGGTCATCGTCGTCATCTGTGTCGTTACCATTAGATGGGTCGTCTGCTAAGTGGTCACTGCCTACAAAATCCTCTCCACTCACTATGTCGTCGTCGCTATCTATATCCATAGGATCTGAATCGGCATCTGGCTCTGGTATGGGCTCGGGTGAGAATGGTGGTGCTGGTGCGCCATGATAATCGGGAAGAGTATATCGTCATATAGTGCCTCGTCCTGAGCCATGCTGATAAGCTCCTGGTGGATAAGTATGGTAGTCTCTGAAGCATGAATCGACTCAAGCTGAACTCGATCTAGATACTGTAGTGCATCGGTATGCACGGCTCTCCGCATGTCCTCCTCTAAAATGTGCCTCGTCCTCTGGCGGATCCGCTGTCGATATAGTACAGGGTCGGCAGGCTGGATACGACCGTCGAGAATATAGTGCCCTATGAAATCATCGTGAACAAAGATCGGCTCCATAGTCCTGCAAGAAGAACTAACTTAGTGTCAGTATTAATATGAGGTAAATCTTATGCTCATAACTTAAGGTGTAGGACAATCAGTGAGCGCGTCAAAACCTAAGGCTCTGATACCAAAAATCCCTGTCACACCCCGAAGTACCAAAAATAGGGAAAAATAAATTTCCTTTATCGGTTCGTAGACACGTGACTGGTTGTGAGTGTCACCTGATTGTCCAAACATGCTTATAACAATAATGTGATATGGGAAAGTGACTAAGTTCAGCGGAAGCAGAAATTTAAAACATCCAAGTCTTACATCAGTAGTATATTACAGGCCAAAAAGATATCCAAAAGTTACATATTACAAGACCAGCTAAACTATTACATCACTAACATAATAATAACAGAACTATAACAAAAGAAAAGCTCCAAAGTCTTCAGCTGGCGAAACCGTAGCCTTCCTCATAGTAATCTTCACCAGCATAGTCTTCAGTAGTAAAGTCAGCATCTTGATAGCAGTCGGCTCCGTCTGGACCTGGAAAGGCTGGACGTGGAAGGTCGAGCGGCATGAAAAGCTATTAGCGGTTAAGCTAAGTGAGGGTCCCCTTAAGGTTACCACCACTTAAGGTAAGTTATTCTTCATCTCTTCTTATTTCTCGAAACCATATCTCGTTCATCATTTCTTATTCTCGATACTATGTCTTGTTCGTCTTTTCTTATTCTCAAAACCATGTCTTATTTAAACCCAATTATTCCCTTTGAAACTTAGCCCAGAACTGAACTGACCAATGATATTGATTGAAAGAAGACTTAACTCCAAACGCATTTACTGGTCAAGAAAGAACAACACTCAACAATGAATAGTTAACTGTCGCCCAACTGGCACTCAAACTGTTGCCCAAATAGCATAAGTGTGCGGGACATTAACAATCTCTTGGTTGAACACGTCATGCCGATCCTCAGGTCGCCCGCACATTACCGAACACGTCATGCCGATCCTCAGACCAAGGGTACGGGAAATTAATAATCACTTGGATGAACACGTCATGCCAATCCTCAAGTCATCCGTACATAACCGAACACGTCATGCCGATCCTCAGTCCAAGGGTGCGGAAAACTAATCAACTACTTGATCGAACACGTCATGAAGATCCTCAGGTCATCCGCACTTGACCGAACGCGTCATGCCGATCCTCAGATCAAGGAACAAAACATAACTCACCAATCGACTCCATGGAATAATCGAGAGACCAACTTTGCAAGAATTATCCAAACATGACACAAAAGTTCACGAATCAACTTTGACCAGTAGTCACACGACTAGAAACGAAACCCAACATCCCTTATTTGCATTAAATCTATTATTGAAGGTTTTATTGTTATTTTAAGCGTTTGTACATTTCGTAATTTAGTTCATTAATATCATCCATTTATAACCGTTAATATTTTGCTATACGACATTCCATTTTACCTCTCAATATACTTACAATGGAAACTTTTCCGATCACTTATTAACGCAATAATCGTGTCATACAACATACTTATAGTTTGGGTATGAACTTTCAACGGTCATTAGACTATATTCATAACAATGGAAAACATAGCACGTAGCTCATGGATTTATAACATGAATTTAATACCAATAAACATATAGATGAAACCCTTAACATACTCATCTACATGATAGCACTACCATAGCACGAGATTTTCATAACAACACAGGTACCAGAAAACTAGCATCAACAATCAACACCATGCATCAACAAAACATTATACAAAAAGTTGTACAATCTGCCAGGATATATTTTCACTGTGTTGACTGAATTAACATGATTTATTTGGGCATGATAAATTATTTTGTAGATCAAACTCAAAACTAAAACATTGTAGATAATAGGAATATCTTCATGTACAAAAAAAATCTATCTTCAATTGCATTTTTGAGCTACTCAAACTATTTATTTTACAAAACATTTCTTATATCTCGGACTGTTCTGTCCCAGGTTTATAGTACTGCATTGTACGTGAAGTTCACCTATGAAGGATGGGTTTTTAGACTGAGTGTGGATATGCCGGCATTTGGGCCCACTTTTCAAATAATTTTCAAATTCAAAGTTCAAAAACAAATGAGTCGCCACTTAATTTTTAAAAGGAAAATTAAGAAACCATTTTAAAGCAAACTGATCTTTTGCGAAACCAAAGATAAACTGGGTCCGGGGATTATGGAATGAAAGGGGAAGGAGCCCGGCGGACTAAAACACCCCCTTTCATCCTATCTCTCGATAGGCCTCTACTCAACATCCTCTTTAATCAAATTAATAATCTAAGCATGCCCTCAATTAATACATATGTACATATATATTACACAAGCATGTTGGAAATGGTGTAAAATTGCTAACGGTAAAATATCATTCATAAGTCACATAATTCGACTAGCAAACACCATGATATGCAATAGAGAACTAGAGAACATACCCGGGATCCAACCGCGAATATTAAACGTGCAATGCATGCGAGAATAGAAATCCTAAGAAAAGGTCTCTATCACATATAAACACATAAGGCAAGACCTAGTCTAAAGTGTCGCACATGGAGTTGAAAATCAATTCAAAATCAAAGGAATGAATTAAACTAGAGAAGGGATGAGAAGTTGTACCTCAAATGCGCTACAAAACAAAGGTTAGTACACATGCCTTAGACAAGATATAATATCAAAGAGTAATTAATCCTAAGTCAATGTTCAATTAGATTCAACTAAGTCCAACTTTATCTAAGAACTAGTTCTAATTGTAAGCATCAATGTATATGAATGAATGAATGATTATGAACAAGAATGAGACATGAATTTATTCACTAATTTGGATCACTTAGCCTCTGGATTTAAACTAAATTATCATTATTCAAAACATGATTTGGGTTCTAAGACATTAGGAGACCATTTGAGTTGAAATAAATAAGATTAGACAAAAAAAGGAGCAGTTTTTTATGAATTACAGAGAGCAGGCCAGATCTTAGAAAATAGAAATAAAATACTTCCAACGGTTGGATCTTAATGCTTTTTGGATATGTTATGCCTCTGTGAGTCTAGTTGCTAACCCAAAAAGCAAATCTAGGTTTCAACGGTTAGATCGCCGGGAATATGGAATATACTAGACCTCACTCAGGATTTTACAACTCTCTGTCCAGAGATCTTGTATGATTTTTAAAAAAATAGCAAACGAATCTGAATTGCTTCATTCTTTTTAGGGAACCTTCCTAGCACATTGAGGTTCTTAGAAAAATTTATTAAAGGTCACAAACACTTTATTAAAATCCCAATTTATTATTCCAAAAGAGTGTTGCTGTGCTGAAATTCTGGGCAGATTGTTGTTACTTCACAAAACTCATGACCAAACCATTTTAAACATGAAACTACCTTAAAACAAAAATTACAGCGGTAGAACATTGTGTTATTAACACTTTCCCGTTGGTTTCACTTGATTTCAACGGTTAGATTTTGAACTAAAAATCTTTGATCGAAAACAGTTTGTGAACCCACTGTTTTCATTTTGCTAGTTCAACTTTGTTGGTTGGCCTCAACTATTAAATCATAATGTTGGGCTTAAACCAAATCACTTCTTCTACCATTTAATGGTCATTGAAGACTAAGGACATCTTTATACTTATGGACTTTTGATGAAGTATGAAGTGAATCTCACAAAATCCCAAACAATGAACTCAAACTCATGAATCAAAACTTGAGTTCAAATCATTACTCCTACCACTTGATGGTCATGGGAGGCTAAACACACACATACATGTAAGTTTTGGATGAAGTATGAAGAACTTCTCAAAATCCAAGGAAGAGATTAGTCTAATCCATAGAGATAGACTCAAACTAAAGTATTTCTCCTACCATTTGATGGTCATTGGAGACTAAATGAAGTTTAAATCTACTCAAATCTCATTGGAATATAGTAAGAATTCCATAAGATTCTTAATGAGGAGGTCCAAGCCATGGGTTAAGACTTGAATCTCACCGATTATGTGTAGATTAGGACTATGATTCATTTTAATCTCCATATGGACCATAAGATCACAAGAAACTAAGGAATCAAAACTCAAAGAGGCTCACTAAGATATGTAAAATCTCATGAGCCTTATGAGAAATAATAGAAATAAGAAATCAAAGTTTATTTGGAGATACTAGGAACATAAATTCTTCAAAATTGAATTTATCTTAAACCCAAGGCATCAATTAGATCCAAATCAATGAAATATTACGATATTCAATCACAAGTTCTAGGTGGTGTGTGATGAAATGGGGTAAGAAGAGAGGTTTTGAAAATGTGTAAAGTTCCTAGAACTATGAACTTGTGATTGAATTGCCTAATTCTACCAAGTGATTGAGAGGTTACCTCTATGACCTCAAGGATTTCTTCAATCTTTAAGAAGTTTTTCCAAAATTTCTTCAAGATCTTCTCAAAGTTCTTCAAATTCTTCAAGAAATTCTTCTCTTCTTCACAATTCTCTCAATGATTCTTATCTCTCTCTCTAGATTCAAGTATATGTGTGTGTATTCATTCAAGTATCCCAAAATGAAGATGAAAGTTTTCTTATATAGACCACCAATTCAAGGTTAAATAGGTAAATTCGGGTGGAAATCCATGTGCAAAGTTTTCTTCTAGAACATGTGAGAAAAGCAGTCTGTTACAGCCAGCGGCACTCGACGGGTGCCGGCGGCATTCACTGAATGCCGGGCGGCAACCCGTGAGTGCCGGCGCGGCACTCAGTGAGTGCCGCCGGGTTTTCCGGGTGCCGGGGCTAACTGAATTTGTTCCTTTTTTAATTTTTCGAAAGGAATATTAATCAAAACTTAATTTTGTGATTTATCTTTATATATTTATATATATTTGTGCTAAAATGCACCCATGTGGGTGGTATGTACCCATGTGCATGGTATATTCTTCAATATACTATGCTTTTCTTATTATTCATTATTATTATTTTTTCTCAAGAGACAATTTTTCTTTATTTAAAACTCTCCCCCTTTTTTTATCATTTTTTATTTTATACTTCTTAAAAAAAAACCCTCTTCTTTTTTCTTTTTTTTTTTTATTTTTTTTTTATATATGTATGTTGAGCAAATTCTCAGACTGATTTCTTCATGTGTTCTTCAAAGTTCGGGTCTCTCCCGAATACCCAAATCCTCTCTCTTTTATTTTTTAATTTTTCAAATTTAATCTTGAAGAACATCTTGAAGATTTTGAATTTCTTGGAAAATCTTCGAATGTCACGGTCATCGTCATCATTGGTCTTTGAGAGGTAACCAATTCCTGGATTTGACGTTTGGTCAAAATTGGGGTGTCTACACTGAGATATAGAAGGGTTATTTGTAGATAAATGAGTTATCTTTCTCCACAAAAAAACCTAGCTTAATTCTCATTTTTGATCTGCACAAAACATTCATTTTACTAAACCATGTTCTGCTGAGAGTTTCAGTTTCTCAGATTTATAGCACTGCGTTGTACATGCATTTCACCCATGAAGGATTGATTTATAGACTAAGCTATAGAAGAGTTATTTGTAGATATATGAGTTAGATTTTACCACAAAAAAAACCTAGCTTAATTCTCATTTTTGAACTGCACAAAACATTCATTTTACTAAACTATGTTCTGCTGAAAGTTTTAGTTTCTCATATTTATAACACTGCGTTGTACATGTATTTCACCCATGAAGGAGTGATTTCTAGACTGAGCTATAGAATAGTTATTTGTATATATATGAGTTAGCTTTTATCACAAAAAAACCTAGCTTAATTCGCATTTTTTAACTGCACAAAACATTCATTTTACTAAACTATGTTCTGCTGAAAGTTTTAGTTTCTCAGATTTATGGATTTGTTTTGCATGTCATGAAAACTGCAACACAATAACATCAAACTTCTACTAAACATTAGTACATATTATATGTGTTTTAAATTGAGTTAGATTACTCACAATTACTCACTAAAGCTTAAAATTTAAGCTTGATATTGGTTGAACCTTAGTGAAGCTTGAATCTTCAAACTTCAAGGATGAACTTCTTCTTCTTCTATTCTTCCATGGAGCTATAACTCTAGCTCTCTCTCCCTCTCAATTATATACAGATTGTAGAGACAAAAGTGTCTCAATTGTGTGTATGTGCATGATATATAGGAGATTGGCATGGCTAGGTGTCAATTGCATGAGTTCATGCAAAGACACATGTCCAATATGTGGACAAATGTCATGGGAGGAGATGACAAGTGTAAGGAGTGGCACATGGGGCTGCCATGTGGCCGGCCACCTCGGATTGTGTGCCACTTTCTCAGTTTACGTGCATAAGTTCCTCAGTATACGTGTCAGTCTCGATTTACGTACAACCGGGTATTATTTCTAATGTCCGGGTCCGGGTATGGGACTAAGTTAAATCTTATTATGGTCGAGTCGGTATGGTTACTACAGTCTAATCAATAATCCTAAGGTACGTCAAAACCGTCACCCAACTAAAATAATAATATAATAATATAGCCAGTCCAATACAGAAATTCGAAAAGCTGATATTATTAATGAAAGAAAAATTACAGGTGTTACAATCTTACTGGATGAAATGTGAACATTGGATGGTTGTGTTTGCTTGGCCAGGTGTTGAATGTTCCCCATTGTGCACAACACTTGGCTTGTTATACCTATTAAAAATGTATTTCTTTATCATTACAAAACCTCTTTCAATAGCTTTTAGCAAGCTGATTGAATTGATGAAAGTGTGGAAAAGAGTTTTTCCATTCCACATTAGACACCTTATGTATAAAGTGTTTCTTATTCCTCACATACTATGCAGGGTTTCATTAAGGGACAATATATACTTTTGACATTTGATAGTTGTAATTTATATGATAATGGCGAATTAGTGACCCAGACTTCGTGAGAGGTTTATTATTTTGTTGCTGGTAGCAATCTTGACTTCATTTTATTTCCCCTTCCTCTATAGCATTATCCTTGTCTTAAGAAAGAAGTGTCACTCAGTGAATATCAGGCCTCTATTATATATTCACTTCTTATCTCATAAAAAAAAATGTTCCTCTCATCTTTCTCTCATCTCCTCTCATCTCCTGTCGGCAGAGCGAAGGTAGGTTTATCTTCATTCTATTTCTCTATGTCTCTCTCTCTCCCTCTCTCTCTCTCTCTCTTTCTCTCTCTCTCTCTATATATATATATATGTATAGATAGATATAGGTATACATTCATCTCTCTCTCTCTCTTTCTCTCTCTCTCTCTCTCGCAAATGACCGACCATCACTACCAGCATCACCGCTACCGCTGCCGCCACCACCACAGCCTCTGCGCGCCTCTCACACACATTACCGCCGCCGCTCTCTCCCTCCCTCTAGGTTTCTCTCTTTCTCTCCCTCTCGCTCTCTCTCTCCTCTCACTCTCTTCTCTGTAATATGATATATATACATACAAATATATATTATATATGTTTACATTTTCCAGTGACACATGGTTGGGTAGAACCCTAGGTGAACTGAGACACTTTTTAGATTCTAAATTTTCAGTGGTCAATCGACTGAATGAAAAAGAAAAAATATTGCTCTTATTATGCAACTATCATTAGCCCTGAACCAAACTGCCAAAAGATTAATGTTCATTTCATTCAATTGATAAAACTAAAGAAACAGATCAGTTTCAAAGATGACACAATAGCATAAAACTTGTAATCTACAACAATAATTTGGTAATTAAGACCAAACAAGAAACTAAAAACACATACTATGGTAAGAAAACATTCCTAACAATTTCACATGTATGCACATGGCTGGTATAACTATGAAAAATAACTCTAAACATTGTTTCCTTATATACAAATCTGTTGGGAAAAAAACTGAACCAAACGGTGAAAAACTAAGCGAAAAAGGGAAGAAATGCATAATCTCCGTTCTTATGAATATATATTTGTTTCCACTCAATAGGGACCCTGAAAGATTTTGGTGTTGCCAAGTGCTGTTTGGTGTTTTAAAGGTAGGGATGTAAAAAAAGCTCGGCCCGATGGGCAGCTTGAACCCCAGCCCGAAAAGCAGGCCTTAAGCCCGGGTAGGGCTGGGGCCTATCTCTTGAAACCCGAGCTCGGACCGAAGCCCGACCCGAAGCCCAGCCTGAGGCCCAACCCGATCAAGCCAGACTTGAAACCCGGCCCGATCAAGCCCAGAAGCTTTCCAACAATTAATTTTTTTGTCAATTGCAAGAGTTTATAATAACCAAATTGCAAGTGACAAAATTTATAGGATTGCTAACTTGCGAGTAAATTGAGTAATGCTATGCTTTCAAAATTTTGTATCTCAAATGATTCCCAAAAATATGTGACAATGAGCTTACTTTGATTGGACAATGTTGAAGTGGTCCTACCATTATTGAAGGTGGTCCTACTACCACTTGTGTTTGGGAACCATTCA
Source organism: Hydrangea macrophylla (assembly GCA_033977485.1). Classification (NCBI taxonomy): domain Eukaryota; kingdom Viridiplantae; phylum Streptophyta; class Magnoliopsida; order Cornales; family Hydrangeaceae; genus Hydrangea; species Hydrangea macrophylla. The sequence goes on from CM066989.1 coordinate 75,695,017, forward strand.
GGAAAAGAAGCATAGTGTTACTCGAATAATTGAAGGATGTAACACAATTATACATAGGAGTAATGCCAAATTTGAGGTGTAATCATTTTTATTTCTAATTTCTTTTAATAAAAGATAATGATTTTTTTTTTATTTAATTAAACTCTCTCCCTTTATATCTTCCGTTATTTATTCATTGTTTGCATATTTATAATGTCTTTACATATCTTATAGGAGTAATAAATTAAAATAAAAAATAAAAAATAAAAAGACAACTTCGCCCCGGCCCTGCATGGCCCGAGGCCCTAGGCCTGAAGCCCGGCCCAAGGCCCTAGGCTTGAAGCCCGACCCAAGGCCCTAGGCCCTCGGGTAGGGCCTAGAGCATGAACCCTTAGCCTGGCCCGAGCCTGGCCCGGCCCGAAAGAGAGAAGGAGCCCATGGGCCAAAGCCCAAGCCTGTCCAAGCCCAATCAATGTCGGGTTGGGCTGGGCCCGACGGGCCATTTTGACATCCCTATTTAAAGGTATATGAAGCCACATTTTGTCGTGTTTTGTTTAATTTAGTAAGCTAAGGGGTGAGTGTAATTGGAAAAAATTAACATTTGGACCATAGAGTATAGAGAATGTGCCATGAAGTGTCCTTGCTGTCAAAATCACAAAAAAGCACCTTAAGAGTTTCAATTAGATTTTCATGTCCCTCGTTATTAATATTCATTCTTATTTTCATAACCATTTATGTGTTTTTTTTTGTTATAATTTTTTTTAAGGAATAATGTTTGATGAGTTAAACTTGGGGAACACGTGACATGGAATACTATTCGAGTAGGTTGAAAGGTACTTGGCTACAACATGGAAGCCTAAAACAACTAAGCCTTTATGGCAATTGGCAACCCAAAACCAAAAATAAGAGAATATTTAACAAAAATGGGACAATCTAAACTCGTTTATTATTTTCGTTTGCTCTTTCTTGATCTTCTAAGGTGTCTTTTAACTCGTTTATTAGTCTTTTCATTTTATTTTGCTTTGATCTCTGATATCTATATTATTTTTTCCTTTTTTTCTTTTTCCACAACGGAATATACTTTCTGTGCATGTTTCCATAAACTCACTTTGATTGGTTGATGGAATGAACACCTGTGGAAGATTTTTGCCACCTTGTTTGGGAGATTTCAACTTAAGTAGTACATCTTGGTTTCAGTTCATGTCCCATGCCCGGCTTAGAAATACTTGAATGGTTCTTTTCGTCAAACTAACATAATACTAGTTGAACTAGTTCTCTATCAAACCAAGACAATGCTAGTTTTCACAAAAAAAACTGGATAAAAGCGAGACTGGGTCTGAAAACTCTGAACTGATCCTTTTTAGAAATTTTTAGAGATATAAGATCGTATAGTTTTTCAATTGCTAACCATAATGCCTTTGAATGTGCGTGTATATATACATTCTGCTCATCATGCTTGTTTTTGTTTTTTTCCCTAAACCTGCTCATCATGCTTGTTTTTGTTTTTTTTCCCTAAACCTGCTTTAAATTGGACCCTAGTCCCTCTTCTCTCTCTCTCTCTCTCTCTCTCTATATATATATATATATATTAATCAATCCCTTATATATATAAACGCATTTATGTATTTAGATGGCTAAGAAAAACAAAATGTGCAAGAAATGGAGGTTTATAAGTAGAAGTTGATTGTGTTGAATCAACATAGAATTGTGTTTGAATTGGTTTGAGTTTTGTTAATTTGATTGTGGTGGTTAGCAACTTCTCAAGTGTATATTTTTTCTACCTTAGTTTTCTCAAGCAACTTTCTTCATTTTTTTTTGTCTTCATGTATTTCTTATTTGAATACATTTTTGCTTACACCAAAATTGCTCACATTTGCTCACCTTCCTCTCCCAGTTCTGCTCTATGTATGGATGTGAATGATCAATGAGTTGTTGTAATTTGTCAGTATTGTTTGTAAGCTTGATTTTTGTGTAGATTGAGTTTCTAAGTATTTTCTTTCCCTAATTGTAACAAAGAAAGAAAAGGTTTTATGATATCACTAATCAGTTTATGTCCGATTGTTTTTATTAATCATGCTCAAAGTTAGGGTTTTCTAATTACTTTCCTTTTTGTTCAACATTTGAAATTGGTGAAACCGTGATCTCTGAAGACAATAGGAATTGAAGCATAACGTGAGAACCAAAGTTCAAGCTGAAGGGGTGGCATTTCTAGATACAAGTGGTCCTTCTTACTCCAGGTTAGTACGAGTACGCCTGCGGGATCGCATTTTATGTGTTTTACTTGCTATTTAGGGTTAGGCGATCCAAAAGAAACTTCTTTCTCACTTTATAACCTTAACGAGTACGCCTACGGGGTGGCGTTTTATACGTTCTTGCTTTTTCTCTATGTTTGAAGATTAAACATGTATTGTGTGATGACTTGACTCTTTGTTTCATCTTCTTATTATGTGAACTTTTTTGTTTGTTGTCGAGTACTTTTTTGTGTTGATGACCCATGCATATCCATCCATAGCTACCCATTTGCCAGGTCTATTACACTTCAAGAAAAAATACATCTTTGTGTGTATAAATTGTAAATACATATTTCTCTCTCTCTCTCTCTCTCTCTCTCTCTCTCTCTCTCTCTCATCTCTTGTAACTCATCTTAGATCCTTATGTTGTATTTTTGTATTTCTTTTCCTGGCCTTTGCATACTGTTTTGTATACCTTTTTGTGTACATGCATGTGAAAAATGTGCACTGACTTTTTGGACCCCTTTTACGTGCTTTTTTTTCGTGCATATGTCATATGCCTAACTGTGCATTAAAAGCACAAGCCGCAGCTCCCAAAACATCCCTGGCATGTTCCATGGCACGTAGCCGGGCTCAGGCAGCGCGTGCACAGCACGCACATATGAGACCCTCTTTGTGCACACTAATTTTCAGAACTTTGGCGTGTGCTTTTTTCTGGGCATATGACTTAAAATGCATTAAAATGTCTATGCTTTAGTTTTCATAATTTGTGCACAGTTTAGCACATTGTTTTGTATACCTTCTTGCAAACGTGCACGTGAAAAATGTGCACTGACTTGCATATGTGCTCATGACGATTCCCTATTTCTATATGCTCTATGATTTCTTTTCTTTTCTATCTCTAAATTCATGAGCCCAGTAGAACTCTATGCTCTATGATGGATTTCTCTAACCATCATAGATGGTGTTGCAATAATTCATTTGAGGCCCATCCTTATTGAATTCATTGCTCTTTATGTTGGTTGGAGTAGGATTATATATACAAAACATGCAAATTAAGGGTTGCTACATTATTTGTTCTAGGATATGGATAGGTCTTGGATGATGTAAGGACTATTGTCGAACGAATACAAGGAAGGGGTTCAACCTTTTCTTAATGTTGTTGAAGATGGTGCGAAGGATCTGAACTCAATTCAGTGTCCATGCACTAAATGTCAGAATTTTTATAAGTTAGAACTGAAAGAGATCTAATTTCATCTCACTAGATATGGTATTGATCCCAGCTACACCGTATGGAAGTGGCATGGGGAAGATGATCGGAATAAAATGCCGCCAAATTTCAATGTCGACGAGCCTATCTCCAAAGATGATGAAGAGGAGACCTTTAATGATGTTGCAAGAACAATAGAAATGGTTCAATCTGTAAATACAAGTGCCTTAGGTGATATTGAAGGATTCCAAAAATTGCTTGAAGATGCAAAGAAACCTTTGTATAAAGGGTGTACAAAGTATACTAAGTTATCTGCAACAGTGAAGCTCTTCAATAATAAGGCCAAGAGTGGGTGGAGTGATAAAAGCTTTTCCGACATCCTGGCATTGTTCTCCGACTTGCTTCCGGAAGATAATGAATTGCCCTTGTCAACCATTGAGGCTAAGCGTATATTGTCGACATTTGGAATGGAATACAGGAAAATACATGCATGCCCCAATGATTGCATAAACGAGTATGAAGATTCAACTATATGTCCAAAGTGTGGAGTGTCAAGGTATAAGGTGAAGAAAAATATGCCCACGGAAAGTAAGCATAAATAAAACAAGGGTGTACCTGCCAAAGTATTATGGTACTTTCCACCAATTCCAAGATTTAGAAGGTGGTTTCAATCTTCTCAGACAACAAATGATTTAGCATGTCATACGAAAAGAAGAGAAATTGATGGTCAATTGCATCACCCAGCAGACTCGCCAACATTGAAAATAATTGATGATAAATGGCCCGAGTTCGCAGCAGAATCGAGAAACCTGCAGCTGTCACTTTCAGCAGATGGAATTAATCCATACAGTACCCTTAGTACTAGGTACAGTTGTTGGCCTGTTATGTTGAACACATACAACCTTCCATCGTGGTTGTGCATGAAGAGAAAGTTTACGATGTTGACAATGTTGATTTCAGGTCCAAAACAACCTGGCAATGATATAGATATTTATTTAGCACCTCTTATTGAGGATTTGAAAACATTATGGGATGATGGAGTTGAGGCTTATGACACCTATCAAAAACAATCTTTCACCTTAAAGGTCGTGTTATTGTGGACAATTAACGATTTTTCTGCATATGGAAATTTGTCTGGTTGTACCGTCAAAGGATATTTTGCTTGTCCAATATGCAATGAGAAAACATATTCTCTTATACTGACACATTGTAGAAAGTGTATTTATACAGGGCATAGAAGATATCTTCCATGAAATCATTCGTTTCGAAATCAAAGGAAGGCTTTTAATGGTGATCAAGAGTTTGGGTTACATCCCGAACCATTGAGTGGTGAAGAAATATTATTAAAGGTGAGGGGGATCAAGGTTTCATGGGGAAAGAAAAATTTTTAAAATAAGAAATCAACATCAAAGAAGAGGAAGAAAGGAAATAAGAAAAAAAAAATGCACACAATAATGGTGTTGCAAGTTGAAAGAAGAAGTCCTATTTTTTTGAGCTCGAGTACTAGAAACATCTGCCTATTCGACATAACTTGGATGTCATGCACATTGAAAAGAATGTTTGTGATAATATCATTGGGGACCTACTCAACATTCTAGGAAAAACAAAAGATGGAGTTAATTGTCGTAAGGACCTTGTAGAAATGGGTTTCAGGACAGAATTGGCACCGCAAGTTAAGGGAAAAAGGACGTACCTACCACCAGCATGTTATTCGTTAACTAGAGCAAAAGAAATAATGGTGTACAAATCATTGCTTGAGCTTAAGGTCCCAGATGGATATTCTTCAAATTTTAGAAGTCGTGTGTCAATGGAAGATTTAAAATTGTATGGACTTAAGTCCCATGATTGCCATGTCTTAATGCAACAACTTATTTCTATTGTAATACGAGGTGTGTTACCAAAGCATATGAGATATGCTATTATCATAGTGTGCTTCTTCTTCAATGCTATTTGTGCCAAAGTTGTGGATGTGCAGAAGCTACAAGAAACCCAAAAGGAGCTTGTGGACACACTATGCTTGTTGGAAAAATACTTTCCAGCATCATTCTTTGACATAATGGTGCATCTAGTCAGAGAGGTTGAACTTGGTGGTTCGGTTTTCTTTAGATGGATGTACTCACCCAATATTAAAATATTTGATTTAATTATTTACTACCATTAGCAAGTACTCATCATGGTAATTTTAACTTTATCATGATTTATATTATAGGTATATGAGAGTGTTGAAGGTTATGTGAGAAACAAAAATCGACCAGAAGGGTGCATTGCCCAATGTTATATCGTAGAAGAGGCGATTGAGTTTAGTTCCAAGTTCTTAACTGAACTAAATCCAATCGGAGTTCTGTTGGCTAGAAATGAAGAAAAACCTTTCGGAGGAGCCAATGTCATTGAAGTTGACCGTGTGTCCTTGAACCAGGCACATCTTTATGTGTTACATAACACAAATGATGTTCAACCTTATATAGGTATGAATGTTTATTCCTCTATTAATTTTTTTAAATGGTTTATGATGTATTATTAATAACTTAATAGGGCCCATGAGGAGTACTTGAAAGAAGCTTACTCTCATAAAGGGAAAAATAAAAAATCTTGGAAGATGAGCACAACCGCACATTTATTGATTGGTTACGTACAAGGGTATGATTTATATAATATAGTTATATTATATCTACTCTTTGATAGTTGTGACTAAATTAACTTCTTAAAAATCAGGTTGAAACAGAGCAACAAGTCTCAGACACCTTAAAATGGATAGCCCTTGGACCTCACCCAGATGTTGTAAAATTCCCTATCTATGTCATTAACGGTTTTCATTATCAAACGAAGGACCGTGATGATGTACGAGTCAACCAAAATAGAGGAGTGTGCACAGTGACAAAGAAGTTACAGGTTGCTAGCACAAAGGATACCAGACCTATGACTGCAGAAATGATTTTTTATGGCGTAATTAAAGAGATATGGATGCTTGACTATATCTATTTCAAGATTCTAGTATTCAAGTATGATTGGGTTGATAGTAAAAATGGAATCTAGGTGGATGAACTTGGTTTCACGTCAGTTTGATCGTTCTAGAGTGGGCCATAAATCTGACTCTTTTATTTTGGCATCTCAAGCAAAACAAGTCTTTTATGCCCCTGACCAATTAGATCCTAAATGGTCAATTGTTCTATCATCTCCTCAAAGAAAATATTATGATGAAGACAATGATGATGACCTTCTCGAAGATGAAATTTCCGTTAACGTACTCCCAAATGCTGAAATCTTCGATGTGATTGATGAGTCATCATCAACTTATGCACGTGATGATTGTGAGGGGACTTGGATCGACCATTCAAAATCTTAATTTCATTTTTACCCTTTGGATTACTCGTAATTCAGCAAAACTTATTACATTATGACTGTTCTTTAATTGGATTTTTTGTTTCTGTCAACTTATTCAGTTGGATTTGTAGTTTATTCATGTTGCCTAACATGCCCCTTTCGAATTGAATTATTCCATTTGAATTGTTTCATTTCTTCAGTTAAATTGTTTCATTTATTATTGCATTTGTAGTTGATTCATTTTGTATAGTAAGCCAATTGTTTCATTTAGTTGGTGTTACAATTTCTGAATTTTGAAGCCTTTGTGAAGAGTTCATCATATCATGGAGGTGGAAAATGATAAAGATTCAGAAGAGTTATCCTTTGGTAATAAAGGTCAAGGACCAGCAATGCTAAAGGACATGATACAAATAACCAACAATGAAGAACGGTTGAAAGTCATTTATAATTCCCAAGGATAGCTCATAGGTTCACATAAAAAAAGCTAGTAGGTTACATGGGTCTATTGGTGAAGTCTTTTGTGCCAATAACTTACTGAACGTGGCACAAGGTGCCAGACAGCATAAAAAAGAACTTGTGGGCAGCTCTACAGGTGATAGATTCTGTACTTTGTACTTTATAGAATATGGATTATTGATATATGTTTAACTGATTCTTGTTTTTCTACATCTCAAGGTTAAATTTGATGTAGACCAAAACACCAAAAAGTCGAGCTTCTCATCCATGGCTATTAAATGGAGGGCATTCAAAAAAAACCTCACTAGAGATTGGATAAATAAATTGAAAGACAAGTTTGAGCTTCTTAAACACCCACCACTGAAGTATAAAAAGTATATTGATCAACTGACATGGGATGAATTTGTCAAAGTTAGGCTCTCCAAAAATTTTAAGGTACAATTCAAAACAATTATTGAATGTATGCAAATTAGAGTTGGGTTTTATAAAGTTAATACTATTTTTATTCCCATCCTTATCTTTTGCAATTCTAAGATTCTAAGCAAGGAGCAACGTGAAAGGCGAGCAAAGAATATATATAATCATCGTATGAGCAAGAAAGGCTATGCTGGTTTGGCCAAAGAGTTGGTAGGTTTACTTATGAGAATCTTTTTTATGATACTATCAATGCAAAGGAATTGAATATATTTTTTACGCTTATTTTGTGATCATAGAAAGAGGATTTGGGACCCGAATATGAAGATGATCGAAGTTTCGTATGGACAAAAGGCCGAGAAAAAAAGGAGGCTGATTCGGAAACGATGCCACCAAGGAAATAGTTGACAAAGTGGTAAGTATTTTGCAAACAATATCAGCATTGTGCTCTCTCTCTCTCTCTCTCTCCCTTTTTTAAATATGATTTGTCCATATTTATACTTGACACTTATCAACCTTCTAGGTTACAATGAGAAACAAGTTGAGGATGGGAGTGTAGTAATAGAAGGACGTTCTGACAACCTTAGTATGGCATTGGGCACTTCGGAGCCCTCTGGTCATGTGAGAGGTCTAGGATTTGGAGTCACCCCCTCCAAATACTTTAATCTGAATGAGGAGTTGGAGTTCAAATTGAATGAGGAACAACAAAGGAAAATAGAGGCAGAACAAAAGTTGAGTCATTTACAAAACTAATTGCTTAATGGATACTCATCTGAGAAGGTTGCTTCCAATACTCAAAAAAGCGATAATAGAACTTGTGAGTTCTCTTCAAAAAGGGTAATGTGGGGGTACAAGTGGTAGTAAGGGTGAATCAGGTTCAAAAAGGGTAATGAAAATTGCAAGTACAATTTTATATCATGTCTTATTTTAGGATTTTTTTACAATGAATCCAATTTATTTTTCTTTTACGCATAGTTAAAAATTGATGGGACAACAAAGGCTTATGAACATGCATCACCTCTCGTATCAAGTATTGGAAAGGCATGTATTCTTTTTTTAAATGAGTGTTATCCTTGCAATTTAATTGATGGAATTGAAATTTGGCATGGTCGTATTTATAGGAAAAAAGATGCTGGTTGGCAATTGGCACCACAAACAACATTGTTGCAGTGGGGATGGTCTTTAAGAAGAGTGGACCTGATGAGAAAATTCATAATGTTAATTTGGGCGAACAAAATGTACGTGTCTCTATTACTAAAGTAACGGAAGCTATTTTCTCAAATTTTGCACTCCCTATACCGGTTGGTGATGAGATGACACAAATTAAAGATGCTATTGGGTCAATTGTTGCTTGGCCTAAAGAGCTTGTGCTCATTGTCTGGAGGTAAAATATTTACTAATTAAGTGTTATAAATAGATAGTAAATTAAAACGCATTAATTGATCTTTTTCTTAACTATGAAAAAAAAAGGAAGAAAAGAAAGATGATGCTGGTGTCCAGAAAGAAAGTGAGAAGAAAGATGATGCTGGTGTCCAGAAAAAAAAAAAAAAAAAAAAAAAAAAAAAAAAAAAAAAAAAAAAGTGAGAAGAAAGATGGAAGTTAATGGGAAGTTATTCATACATTCAGCCAAATGTTAACAACCATGGAGACTGATCAAATAAGAATTCCAATAGAGAAGGAGATGTTTGGAGATGATATTACCGAATGCTATGTTTTCAAGCAAGACTTGGTCGATTTTTGTGAGATGAAGCCCTTAGATGTCACGTGTATTAACGTGTACATGAGGTAAGAGATGAAATTAATTTTTACCGTCTTTTTTTTTTACTGTCTTATTTGATTGTCTTTTATGTACTAATTATTTATTTTATGGTTTAGGCTTTTGTATGTAAAACTTGAAAAGTCTCATATAACTGTTATATTTTTCAATTCTGAATCATTCAACGCTGCCTCACATCAAGAAAAAAAAGATAACTAATTAAGGAAAGATTGAAAAATGCAAAGAGGAACCAAGTGTGCTTTATATGTACCATACAACATTCAATTGAAGTAAGTTATTTCATTTTTCTTCTTAAAACATAATAATCTTAAACATGAAAATGTTAATTTTTATGTTCAATTACAAAGGTTTCATTGGGTCTTACTTGTCATCGATCTCTCTACCATGGAGTGTTATTGGTTTGATCCAAAAAGTATGACTAAACCAAGTGAACAAATTAAGCTACATATTAATATGTGAATAAATTCTTCTTTATTGAATTTTCCCTCGTTATCTATTAAACGTTTGCAATTAATTCAAAACTCTTTGTCTTGAAGTCCGCTCTTATCACTGCATATCGCTGGAATGAGAATGCCAAAACCTATTTGGAAAATCCCAAAGGCAAGTAAATAAGAATTAAAATGATTCGTTTAGTTCTTTTATATTAACTATTAAAGTTTTCTACATGTGTCTTAATACAGTGCCCACAATAAGTAGGGAATGTTGAATGCGGATACTTTTTGATGATATTCATGAGAGAATTGATTGGCGATCCTTCTCTTTCCCTTAATAAAAAGGTCATTCTTTTTTCATCAAGTTTTGATGATCATTAATTAACTTTTGCGCTCTTTAAAAGTCAAAATTTATTTTTGTGTTAAATTTTTAGATGAAAAGGTTGTGTGATATAAAGACTTACACACTTGATGATATCAATGAAGTGCGGACTGAGTTCATAGAGTTCGTTGTGAAATATATACCCGAATGAAAGCATAGGCAATTAACTTACTTATATCACAATACACATGCATCTTAGTTTTACTCTTATAGTCATTTAAATAACTAGCCTATATAGGTGAGTAGGAAGCTTAGGTGAGTATGAAGTTTAGGTTCCGTTCCATGTCATTCTGAGTCCCCGAACACGTTTTGGTCTCTTAAAACACCAAAACTTAGTTTTAGAAGCCTTAAGTCTATGAATTTGCGTATTCGCGTCTAACTTGCAATCTGTGAATCGAATTGCGCGACTTTTCTTTCTACAAGTCTATTTAGGTGAGTATGAAGTATAGGTTCCATTTTTGTGTCATTCTGAGTCCCCGAACATGTTTTGGTCTCGCAAAACCCCAAAACTTAGTTTTAGAAGTCTTAAGTCTATGAATTTGCGTATTCGCGTCTAACTTGTAATCTGTGAATCAGAATTACATACCGTTTCTTCCTACAAGTCTATTTAGGTGAGTATGAAGTTTAGGGTATGGTCCTGTGTCATTCTGAGTCCCCGAACATGTTTTGGTCTCTCAAACCCAAAAACATAGTTTTAGAAGCCTTAAGTCTATGAATTTGCGTATTCGCGACTAACTTGGAATCCGTGAATCAGAAATGTGTGTCGTTTCTTCCAAAAAGTCTATTTAGGTGAGTATGAAGTTTAGGTTCCATTCCAGTGTCATTTTGAGTCCCCGAACACATTTTGGTCACTCAAAACCCCCAAACTTTGTTTTAGAAACCTTAAGTCTATGAATTTGCGTATTCGCGTCTAACTTGGATTATGTGAATCGAAATTGCGTGTCGTTTCTTCCTACAAGTCAATTTAGGTGAGTATGAAGTTTAGGTTCCATTTCTGTGACATTCAATATGAATTTTAGGTTTCATTTCTATGACATTCCGAGTCCTCAAACACGTATTGGTCTCTCAAAACCCCAAAACTTAGTTTTATAAACCTTAAGTCTATGTATTTGCGCATTCGCGTCTAACTTGCAATTCGTGAATCAGAATTGCATGTCGTTTCTTCTTAAAAGTCTATTTAGGTGATTATGAAGTTTAGGTTCCATTCTCGTGTCATTCCGAGTGCCCGAACACGTTTTGGTATCTCAAAATCCCAAAACTTAGTTTTAGAAGCCTTAAGTCTATGAATTTGCGTATTCGCGTCTAACTTGCAATCCGTGAATCGAAAATGAGTGTTGTTTCTTCCTACAAGTTTATTTAGGTGAGTATGAAGTTTAAGTTCCATTCTCGTGTCATTTCGAGTCCCCGAACACATTTTGGTCCCTCAAATCCCCTAAACTTAGTTTTAGAAACCTTAAGTCTATTAATTTGCGTATTCGAGTCTAACTTGCAATATGTGAATCGGAATTGCATTCCGTTTCTTCCTAAGTGTATTTAGGTAAGTATGAAGTTTAGGTTTCGAACCCGTGTCATATGAGTCCCCGAACATGTTTTGGTCTCTCAAAACCCCAAAACTTAGTTTTAAAAACCTTAAGTCTATGAATTTGCATATTCGCATCTAACTTGCAATCCGTGAATCAGCGTGTTGTTTCTTCCTACAAGTCTATTTAGGTGAGTATGAAGTTTAAGTTCCATTCTCGTGTCATTCCGAGTCCCCGAACATGTTTTGGTCTCTCAAAACCCTAAAACTTAGTTTTATAAGCCTTAAGTCTATGAATTTACATATTCGCATCTAACTTGCAATTCGTAAATCAAATTTGCGTGTCGTTTCTTCCTACAAGTCTATTTAGGTGAGTTTGAAGTTTAGGTTCCATTCTCGTGTCATTCCAAGTCCCTGAACACATTTTGGTTGTTAGAACAATCCATATTAGAAACATAGAACACAAAATTGATTTACATACCTGGATTTGCCATCACAAAAGTATAGGAAGATGACGATGAAAGATTGGGATTAGGGCTTCCTCTCCTTGCTCTCTTCCTTTCTCACTGCTATTTTGATGGAAAATAACGTGTGTATCTATTGAGAGAGGAGAGGGGACCTAACCCTTATTTATATAAAAACTCAATTGGGCCTTTCCATCACATGCCCACAAAACCCAAAACAGGTTTTACTAAGCGGGACATAAAAGTCTATATCCCATATAATTAAGGTGCTCTCCGCATATCCATTTAAGCTATATTTTCAACTCACTTTTATAAAACAAAATAAAAGTGCGTGAGCCCAAAATCTCACATTCTCCCACATGGGCGAACATTTATAAAAATAAAACATTTTGGTAAAACAATTTCTGACTTACGGGTGAAATACTCAATATGGCCACATTATACTCATAGCTAAATGAATAACCTTAATTAATGCATCATGCTTAATGAAAATGTAAACACTAAATCATGGAAGCATTATGCTATCAAACAACACAATACCCCTCCATAGTTACAAATGCCAACAATATTCATTAATATGAATTGCGGATATGACAAATGTGGTATGCTACAATGACACTTGAAACCATCCCAGAATGTGCCAAACCACAATCGGTCCTCCAATGCTTTGTGCTCAACCATATGCACAAAACCAATATTAATGCCTCAAAAGGCCACATGTCTTCAACAAGACAAAGAGTTTTCCACTATGAAATTACTCTCACATACTCTAGACTGAATGCTCCCACTATGAGAGTACACATGTGAACACATGCTCAAAACTTGAATGCTCTAAATAATATAATACACATGTGATTAACCAATATCTTTCACTATGAAAGTCAATGTCTCAAGTGAGATCCCACAAGTGTCTAATTATTAGACGCAGCTTCATGTACATAGCTCGAGATAAAACATACATAGTGTGCACAAAATAAAACGAAGCATACCATACAACATATTCATCTAATGCATCAAAATGAAATGTAAAACTGAATCATAAATCTTTATTAAGAAGTAAAGTCACTCCCACATTAACCAAAAACATCAAAAGACTCTACAATTCCCATGTTAACAACATTTTCCATAAAACTAGTGGAAGGTAAACCTTTGGTCAAAGGATCTGCTATCATTCTATCTGTGCCAATATGCCTCACATCAATAAAACCATTAGCTACCCAATCTCTAATAGATAAGTGCTTTAGTTCAGTGTGTTTAGAACCACTAGTGAGTTTATTGTTCTTTATAAAAAACACAGCAGAATTATTATCATAGAAGATTACAAGAGGCCTGATAATAGAGTCAACAACCTTTAATCCTAATATAAAGTTACGTAACCAAACACTTTGCACGCCAGCAAAATAACACGCAATAAACTCAGCCTGCATAGTAGAAGAAGCAGTGATACTTTGTTTACTATTCTTCCAAGAGATAGTTCCACCAGCTAATAGGAAAACATAACCAGAAGTGGACTTTTTATCATCTAGACACCCAGCAAGATCAGAATCAGTGTATCCTACCACCTCTAGATGATTAGAATGTCTATTAGTCAACATGAAATTCATTGTCTTCTTTAAATATCTCATTACCTTTTTAGCAGCTATCCAATGCTCCATATCGGGATTAGATTGACATCTACTAAGAACACTCACAGCAAAAGCTGTATATGGTTTAGTGCATACCTGAGCATACATTAAACTACCAACAGCACTAGCATAAGGAATGTTTTTCATGGTTCCTTTTTCTAACTCATTTCTCTGGCATTAATCTTTGCTAAATTTATCACCTTTTAGAATTGGAACATCTCTTGAGTTACAATTTTCCATTAAAAATCTCTTGAGAACACGTTCTATGTAGGCTCTTTGGGAAAGCCCTAAAATACCACGTGAACGATCTCTGTGAATGTCAATACTAAGAACAAATAAAGCTTCACCAAGGTCTTTCATATCAAAAGACTATGATAATTTACGCTTAACATTATGAAGCAAACCTAAGTCCTTGCTAGCAAGTAAGATATCATCAACATAAAGAGTGAGAAAAATAAACTTACTACCACTTGTTGCCTTAAAATATATGCAATGATCCACAGTATTCTCAGCAAAACCCACAGAAGTCACAACCTAGTCAAACTTCAAGTACCACTGTCTTGAAGCTTACTTAAGTCCATAAATTGAATTCTTCAATCTACGCACAAGATGCTCATTTCCTGTCTCCACAAAACCTTCAGGTTGCATCATATATACATCAGCATCAATATCACCATTAAGAAAGGCTGTCTTCACATCCATTTGGTGAAGCTCTAGATCAAAATGTGCCACCAAAGCCATGATGATTCTAAAAGAATCCTTAGTAGACACAGGAGAGAAAGTGTCATTAAAATCAACACCTTCCTTTTGGGTGAACCCCTTAGCCACAAGTCTTGCCTTATGGCGCTCCACATAGCCTCGAGAGTCTAACTTGGTCTTAAAAACCCACTTGCAACCAATGGTTTTAAAACCTTGTGGGAGTTCAACGAGCTCCCACACTTTATTACGATACATGGGCAACATCTCTTCATGCATGGCTTCAAGCCATTTAGCCGATTGGGGACTAGACATGGCATGTGGATAAGAGATTGGGTCAACGAGATGACCTACATCAAAGTCAGTCTCAAGAGAATAAGTTATATAATCATAAGGTAGAGCAGACCTCCTTTCTCTAGCATATCTTCTCAAGGGAGGCACATCCATATAAACAACATCTTCAACGATCTGATAAACATGTGGTTGCTCATTATTAGAATGTTCATGTGCAACTGGTTCAATAGGGTTCGGAATTGGAACAACAGGTTCGGGCTGAGTTGGTTGTACTTCTTTGTCAAGTACAATAGGAATTGGAACGATGACATGTTCTTCTTGTATGGAAACTCTCTTGGTTGGAGGACTCTCATGGTCACCTATGAAATTCTCCAAGAATTTGGCATGCCTTGATTCAACAATTTTAGTACCACAAGAAGGACAATAGAACCTATAACCTTTGGACCTATCAACATAGCCAATGAAAAAATAAGAGGTGGTAAGGGATCAAGTTTCTTTTCATTTGGGTTATAGATTTTCACTTCAGCTGGACAACTCTAAACATGGAAATGATTCAAGGATGGTTTACGTCCAGTCCATAATTCAAAAGGGGATTTAGACACTGCCTTACTGGGAACACGATTAAGGATGTAAAGAGCACATTTCAAAGCCTCACTCCACAACGAAATAGGAAGATTTTCCCTACAAATCATACTCCTAACCATATCTTTCCGGGTACAATTTTGCCTTTCAGCAACACCTTTTTGTTCAGGGGTACCTGGTGATGATGCCGAAAATTGGTAAGGGTAATTTAGACATAAATAAAGCCAAAAGGGTTGTGTGTGGTTCGGTCCCGTTAACAAGGTGACCTACGTCCACGGGTGCGTCTAAGCGCGTATCACTAGCAGATCACCGGCGGGCCTGGTGAGCCAACAGTGGTAGGCAACTCTACCAGTAATACCGGCCGGGTGTATGCGTATATGGTGGTGAGTTCTCTGAGGTGCGTTTATATGCTCGGAGAGTTGATACCGGATCCCTTCTGTGAGGGTAGGTGGGCTCTTTTATAGGTGCAAGAGTCCACCCTTACATGGTAAGTTTATTAGATTAGGAAGCATAATCTAATTACAATAGATTTATACAATGTTTGGTTTCCTAAATGATTTAGGAAACTACTGATTCTCTTGATAGAGTCATGATTGCACAGGGATGGAAAGAAACGTGGTTCATGCCGCATTCCCTGGAGCCCTATCATGCCTGGCACCCGAGCTGCGGGTATCTCGGACAAGCACAGCCGGACAACCCGGGCCTGTGGGCCCTATGCTCCTAACCCGGATCCCCCGGGCTATTGGATGACTACGTGGCGACCGGACCGCTACTGGATATTTCTGGACATATCAGCTGCCCCCCATTTTCAAAGTTGGGATGACGCTTTGTCAGATGAAATTTGAAAATTAAGAGTGTTGTTTAGATCCCGTCCGGGAAAGGACCGAGACCCCTGCTGGAGCGGGGCGGGTTTGGAATGGCCCGGCGATACATCGACCGAGCGGTGACTCTGCAGGCCCGGGATTCCCATCACCACGTGTCTGCTGGTTATTGGTGTAGTTCGGACTCAAAGCAACCAGCCCAAGAAGTAACCGAATCGTCCAGCTGGCAACTAAACAATCCCATCGCCCATTTAATGTTCACGCTTTCTGAGGCGACGCCCCACGTGCCCGAAACGACAGTTTCGGCGGGAGAGTATGTGGGCCATTCGATCAAACTGGATCCCAACCGTTCGTGCTGCTTATATAAGGAGCACTCATTCAACCTGACTTCTTCACTACGCATCATCAACTGAGTCGCCTGCGAAAACACTCCGAGCCCCCTTTTTCCTCTGCTGTTTCGCTCCCAAAAACCTTCATTTCTCGCAAATGGCTTCGCATGTCGATCTATCGTCTGAGGAAGGGCTGAGATCGTTCCGGGAGAACTGCCAAATTTCGGACGATGTGGTGGTCCGTCCATTTATTGAAGGAGAGGAAGTGGCCTCCCCTTTTTTCCTCATCAGCAGCTTCCTGCTGCTCATTGTGGGAATACGCTTCCCCCTCCCGGTCTCTTTCTGTGACCTGCTTGTGGGGCTACACATTCCGCTCCACAAGTGCCGCCCGAACGTTGCCCGCCTCCTATGGGGGGTATCAGCGCTGAACGAGCGATTGGGATTGCTCCTCCGACCGGCTGACTTCGCTAGGTGCTACATACTAGGCATCGACAATGGAGGCCCTTACTTCCGTCCCAAGACCGAAGGGAAGGATCTCGTCCGAGGCCTAGATTTCCCAAACAAAAACTGGCAGCGATACCCTTGGGTGGTGGTTGCCGGCAACTGGCTGGAGGATGCCAGTCTCTGCCCCCCTGCGGCTTATAATCCTGATCACTGCAGGCAGGCATTCACCGTACTCCGTGGAGTTGTCCCTACCGCTGATGACACGGAGGCGTTCGACCAAGCCATTGAGGCTGGTATGTCGTTCTCTTATTTGGCAGGGAGACCTGCGGAGAACGCGGTTGCCGGACCTTCTTCTGCAGCTCCTGCCGCTATGGCCTCTGGGTCGCGCCGCTACACCCGATCCATGGCGACCGGGACGGGCCCCGCCGGCAGGGTGGGCCTACCCGAGGGGCCGGTCACCTTATCCACCAGCAGCGATTCTTCCTCCTCGGAGGACGCAAGCCCGCCCCCAGGCCCCTCCAGAAAGGGGAAAGAGAAAGCGGTCAGGGAAGGATCTCCTCCAATGCCAAAAAGGAGTCTGGCTGAATCCCCGGCTGCGCATCGGGCGCCCCCCTCTTGGACGGGCCTATCCCTGGCTAACCTGGAGGAACGCCTGCAAGCTGTGGAGAAACGAACCGCTCTCTTGCACACGGAATCCCTCATGCAGGAGGTGGACACCCACACCCTCGAGCTTACTGTTAAGGAGCTAGTGGCGAGGGTGGCGGCTCTGGAGGAGGAGGTCAAAGCCCTGCGGGGCCAAGGACCCTAAAGGCACCTCGCTTCTTTTTTTTCCTTTTTTTTTTTCTTCTCGGGAAGGCTATTACAACTGCCCCCGTCTTCTGTATAGTTCACCTTTATAGCAATAAAAAGGTCCTCGAGGCCAACTTTTTCCTTCATTGCGCCCTTCAAACTGTATATTAATTCTGTACAATTTTGCGCGGTTGGTACCCGACCGGCTCGCAAATGCGCCCGGGCCATAATTGCTCGGGGCAGGACCGATGCTTTCCCATGCCAACCAGTCGTTGGTTAGGTCAGATCCTAGCGAGTGGAAACGTGGTCGTAACCGAATCGTTTGCAAACTAACGGACCCGTCCTTTCGCGTATTTAATGCGCACGCCTTTTGAGGCGACTCCTCACGTGACCGAAACGACGGTTTGGGCGGGAAATCTTCTGGACCGCTGGATCTATTCTGATCTAGGCCGTTCAGGGTCTCTATATAAGGAGTACTCACCCCTGCTCCTGCGCACCTTCCTGACTCCCTTCTTTCTGATCTTTCTTCCCTCTTTCCCCATTCCTTCCTCATTTCGAAGCGAGGCTGGCGAGAGCGAACCTTGTGAGGTTTGAACGAGAGTGGGATTTCTTCCTTCTTAGGTTCTGTGCATTTTTTGAGTCTGGTGGAACTCTAACTCATCTGAACCGAGCGGGTGTTTCTTGTGCTGTTCTGAGAGAGTGTTACCGGGTGCTGAGGAGTATCTACTCATTACCATTCAGGTTAGTAACTCTGCCCCCCCTGTATATCAGGTTTGGGGTTTTCGATCCCTTCGCTAGTCGTCGTTCGTGTCAGTTCCTTCCCGCCGGTGGGCCAGAAATGGAACACTCCGGCTTTAATTCATCGTCGAGATCGGGGAGTGAGCAGTATCGGTCAGGGTCCCCTGGCGCCAGCCTAGGCCAGCCCTCTGAGTCCCTGTCTGACCACCAAAGTGGGGCCAGGATCCCCATTCGTCTGTCTAGTAGTGAGTCTTTTGAGGAAGCCCCCGTCACCTCCGTTTCAAGGGGGTTGGGCGACGAGTCGCCTGAGGGGACTGACCGCATGGTCTTCGCTTGTGAGTCTACTTCTTCTGTTCTGCGCTCTGGAGACCTTCTCCGAATCAGGAAGAGCTACTCCCTCCCTGACGGTTGCGCCTTAGCCGTAAATACCGGCGGCGCGCATCTATATCAGTCGGGGTTTGTCACCCTGTTTGAGGACGCTATGATGGCGGGCCTCCGACTTCCGCTTCACCCTGTGGCTCGGGACATGTTGATCTTTCTCGACATCGCTCCCGGTCAGTTGGCCCCCAATGGGTGGAGGTTCTTGATGGGGTGTATATCATTGTGGCCCCAAACGTTCGGGTATGAGCTCACCCTACAGGAGTTCCTCTGGGCACACCGACCATTCCCCGTGCATAATGAATTGGGGTTTTTTTCGTTTTCTGCCCGTTCGGGCAGGAAAATCATTGACAACTGCCCCAGCAATAACAAAGGGTGGAAGGGCAAATTTTTCCAGGCGTCTACCCTTCGTCTCTGTGACATGGCTCTGGGGACCCAGCTGAGGACATCCTGGGCCAGGGAGTTGAGGGGTAAGACCGACCTTCCGACCTGTCTGCTACTTTGGCCTATTCGGAACATAGTGGATTACTGATTATTTTTCCTTCTTGTTTGCAGCGGGCTCAACTAAACCCCCGAAAATCCCTGAGGTGTGCCAGGCCAGGATCCTGAAGCTAGCAGGGCTACCCACTAGCGTCGGGAACGTGTTGTCCCGGACGGGAGATTTTGTCGTAACCTATTCCCCTGAGCCGCCTGTTCCGGCCCCCAGCTTCGCGCATATCATCCCTGGTGAGTATTTCAGTGACATTATACATTACCCAGGTACCTGCATTATTCCTGCCCCTTGCCCTTCTGACCGTGCAATCTTGGTTTCTGCAGAAATGGCTCCCAAGCGCAATTTGGACCAACTACGGGAGAGACAGGCTGCCGCCGCCGCCACTACTGCCGCTCGGGTGGCTATTGCACAAGGAAAAAGACCGGCCACCGAGGCTCCAGGCGGTGAGCGCCCGCTTAGGCGCATCCGCCACGGGACGACTGCCCGTACAAGTCCCGTGGGGACATCGGCTCCACCCAGGCCGGCTGTTGAGGAATCCGTGCATGGGGCTGACATTTCGTCGGGTTTGCCCTCAGGCGGACATGACGAGGCCCGGGAGAGGCTAAAACCTTGCCTCGCACCAAGCCAGGTGACAGCATGTGCCGAGCTGTCTCCCCAAGGGCTCCAAGGGTGGCTGTATAGCATCTCCCACCTGGTGGGTGTTCTGCTTTCCTTTTAAATGTGAACTTGCCCTATACACATTACTTGTTTAACAGATTTGCATTCTCCTGCTGTAGGTGGGCTGTATAGCCGCGGGATCTGAATCCGTCCATTCTTCCCTGGCCGGGAAGGTGAGTGCCGCTGAAGCCGCCCTTTCGAAGGAGCGAAAAGAGCTACACGTAGCGAGGGCTGCCCTGGCCGTGGAGACAAGCAAGACAAAATCGCTGGCCTCGAACTTAGGGGCGGCTCAGGCGGACCTGGCAGCTGCTTTGGCCGAGTTGGAAGCTGCCCGGGCCCTCGTCGCGGCAGCCGAAGCCCAGGCTAAGGCGGTGACTGAGACACCTTCCGCAGCGGCCTTGGAAGGAGCTTTTGATGATGGCTTCTTCCAAGGTTATGATGATCTGAAACGGCGGGTAGCCCGGGACCATCCCGAATGGGTCCTTTCGGCCTACGAGGGGATTGACTCGGACTACTGGGACATTGGAGAGGATCCTGTTGCTGGTGAAGCTCCTGCTGCTGGCGAGGATCCGGCGGCTGCTGGGGATCCTATGGTCATCGCCGAGGCCACTGAGCTCGCCCCGGAGGGGGTTTTAGCGGAGGACAGAATTGCCGCTCCCAGGGAGCAGACCGGGGAGACCGATATTGCGGTAAATGTGGAAGACTGACTCCCCGGTCTATTCTTCCTGCTGTTCATTTTCAGCGCTTGTAGTTTTTTTTTTTTTTTTTTTTTTTTTTGAGGAGGCTACTACAACTGCCCCCCAGGCTCGGTACATTTGTTTAATTTAATGCAAAGGCCCCTGAGGTCACCCTTCCATTAATTTTGTTGTACTGCACTTTAACCTTTACTAGAACCCGTATGGCTTTGGCCAATCCTAACATCTGCTTTAGCAAATGCTTTTAAGACCGTAACCCACAGGGCATTTAATAGTTTTGCTAGTATCCGTGTGGCTTTGGCCAACCTAACATCTGCCTTAGCAAATGCTTTAGGACCGTGACCCACAGAACACCTAGTCGAGCGTTGTAATTCCCTGTCTTAGGCCTTGGTATTTCCCTCTATCCCCTGCCCCCCAAGCATTTTGCTAAGGTGGGTGTGCGGGTGTTTCGGGAAAGTCCAGCCGTAGGGAATCGACCTGGAACATGGGTGATTGCAGGAGCGTTTGAAGCTTGCTATCGCTGGCCACCTAGGGGTCTGGCCCCATCGTCGGCTGGACCTAAGCAAAGCTTTAGTTAATTTCCTGTTTAGGTATAGAATCCTCTTGCCCCCAGGGCTCCTACTAAGGAGGGGGCGTGCTGGGGATCAACCATAGGAAACCGACCTGGAACATGGGTGGTTGCAGGGTCTTTTGGTGCCTGGGTTCGGAGCCCGAGGTCTTTTGATACCTCGGGGTTAGGCCTGAGGTCTTTTGGTGCCTCGGGGTTAGGCCCGAAGTCTTTTGGTGCCTCGGGGTTAGGCCCGAGGTCTTTTTATGCCTCGGGGTTAGGCCCGAAGTCTTTTGGTGTATTGCCCGAAGGGAGTCATGTTTCAAAGCAAACTTTTCCATTTTATTTAAAAGATAATCATCTGTAACAATTGTCCTAGCAAGGCTAAAATAATTTCCCTCATAACACTAGACTCCCGTAGCTAGGTGCTACTGATAGTACTTGCGGAGATGTTGTACGTTCCATGGGTGACTGAGGTCGTGCCCGTCCATGCTTTGTAGCCAGTAGGTTCCTGGTCGGTTGACCCGAGTGACTATATACGGTCCTTCCCAGTTTGCTCCCAACTTCCCATGGCCTGGAACTCGGGTTGACTGGTTCACTGCTTTAAGAACAAGGTCCCCAACCTGGAAACTACGACGCTTCACCTTACTATTGTAGTATCGCGAGACCCTTTGCTTGTAAGCTGCCACCTTGAGATAGGCCTGGTCCCTTTTCTCTTCCACCAAGTCTAGTTCGGTCCTGAGGGCTTCTCCGTTGGCTTGGGTATTGAAAGTAGCCACCCGGTATGTGGGCAGCCCGAGCTCTGTGGGGACTACTGCCTCAAAATCGTAAGTTAATGAAAATGGGGTTTCGCCCGTAGCTGCCCGGGGTGTGGTACGGTAGGCCCACAGGAGGGCTGGGAGTTCATCGGCCCACAGGCCCTTGGCTCCCTCCAGCCTTGTTTTAATTGACTGCAAGATCGTGCGGTTGGTCACCTCGGCCTGACCATTTGCTTGTGGATGCTCGGGAGAAGAGTAATGGTTCAGTATTCTGTAGTCCGAGCAGAACTGTCTAAAGACAGGTGTATCAAATTGTCTCCCGTTGTCGCTGATCAAGACTCGCGGAATGCCGAACCTGCTAAGGATATTTCTCTCTACAAAATGTTCCATCTTTTGCTCGGCTATCGTTGCCAGGGGCTCAGCTTCCGCCCACTTGGTGAAGTAGACAACGGCTATTACAGCAAACTTGACCTGCCCTTTCCCTGTTGGTAAGGGACCAACGATGTCGATCCCCCATTGGGCGAATGGCCAGGGGCTATAGACCGGGGTTTGAACTTCTCCCGGTTGGTTTATCATAGGAGAGTACCGCTGGCACTTGTCGCACCTTCGAACGTATTCCTGTGAATCTCGGGCCATGGTTGGCCAGTAATAACCCTGTAGTAGGGCCTTTCTGGAAAGTGTCCGGCCTCCTATGTGGTTCCCGCACACGCCTTCGTGGATTTCAAACAATATTGCTCGAACCTGCGTAGGATGAACGCAGCGAAGGTACGGGATGGTGAATCCTCTCTTGTAGAGGACACCATCTAGAATGTGGTATCTCGCCGCCCGGTACCTTACCCTCCTGGCTTCCTCTCTGTCGCTTGGCAGCGCTCCTGTTGCCAAGAATGTCACGATTGGATCCATCCAACTAGGTCCCAGAGTGACCGGGTCAACCTCCATGCCCTCTGAATTGATCACACTCGGCTCGGGTAAGAATTGTATTCTTATCCCGGGCAAGTCTGACTCAGCTGACGATGCGAGGCGAGCAAGCCGGTCAGCCCTGGTGTTTTCTTCTCTAGGTATCCGGGTGATGGAAAATCCTCGGAGTTGTTTGGATGCCGTTTGGACTAGGGCTAGGTAGGCTATCATGCTGTCTTCCCGCGCTTCATATTCCTGTTTTACCTGATTAACCACGAGCTGAGAGTCGCTGTAGCTCTCGACTTGTTGCGCACTCATCGAAATGGATAATTGTAACCCGACCAAGAGGGCTTCGTATTCGGCCTCGTTGTTGGAGGCACGAAACCCAAATCTCAAAGCATATTCCAGCTGGATTCCGTCGGTGTAGACACCCCATTTTGTCGGCTATCAGATTTAGGAGACCCATATCTTGGTGGTTCACAATGATCGTAAAAGACTCAAAAGGACTCCTGGAAGTCAGCTCTATCTCTCAGAATGCTCAAAATGACCAAAATGCCCCTAAAAGCCCGAAAACTCCCAGATTTGGTCCCAAAGTTCTAAAAGCATGCTACGTCGTAAGAAAAGCAATAAAATGAGTTTTTAAGAGAAAATCGGGTGAAATCGTCAGCTCCCAGAGACCCCCGGAAGTCCCGGAAGCTCCCGGAAAATCCCCGTTGACCGGTTTGACCAAGGTTTGACCAGGTTTGACCAAGTTTGACCGAAATTGTCCAAATTCACCGGAATCATTAGAAAAGTATTAAAATAAATTTTAAAAGAGAATCGAGCAAAAACGTCGGCTCCTGGGAGCTCCCAGAGGTTCCCAGAACTTCCCGGGAATCCCAGGTTTGACCGGTTTGACCAAGATTTGACTTTGGAATCGGGACACCGAAACAATTTTCAAATATTTTTCATGGATACTAGAGGTCAATAGCTTTCCAACGGTATATCGCACATAATTTCTGGATTTAAAACGAGTTTATTATGAATTTCCAAAGGCGAAAAAGGCGATCAAATCGGCTTTTATCGCGAATACCGTAAAACTTTTCAAAGTGACCTATCCCCGAACTATTTTTTATGTAAAGTAGACTCCATTACCTTTCCAACGGTATATCACAACCTCAATTTGGAGTTCGTATGCATTTTCTGTGAATTTCGGACGAAATAGGGCCTTTTCGCGAATACCGGAACCTCTGGGGGCCTAAACGTAATTTTCTGGGCTTCAGAGGAGCACTGCCGCCGCGGCACTGGCCCAGTGCCGCCGCGGCACTCAAACCTCGCAGAGTCCATTTTTGTAATTTTTTTGGGGGTCCAATTTGATTAATTGAAAGCCAAAACGACATAGTTTTATGTTCACAGTTGTTTGGGACCAATGGGAGTACTTCTAAAACCCCAAAACCACCCCAAATTGGCCTATTTAAACCCCCCATTGCTCTTCATTTTGGGGGGGCCAAGTGCAAAGCTTAAAAAGTTGTAGAGAAGAAGAGAGATAGAGATAGGTTTAGAAGAGAGAAAGGGAGCTTCTCCCATTGATTTTCCATAAGAAAGTGAGTTTTATTCTTGTTTTCTTCCATCATCCTTCTATGTACTTCACATTCAAAGTCCACTCCAACCCTCATTCTTGAGCATTCATGAGATAGGAAGCTACTTCCATGTCCAAATGTCAAAATCTATGAGTGAAACACCAAGCTACAAGTCCAAAATCACATTGATTATCATCTATTGATTGCTATTTACTTGCTTTGATTATATATATGTTCATCTCTCCTTATCTCATTTCTTTTTCTTTTCTTTATTTACTTACTAGTTCATCATCATCTAAGTGATGACATGAAGTTTGGGGTGAGTGAATCCTTATGGATAGTAGCTCTTGACCTCAAAAACATGTTTGATAGATGATGATCATAACCTCAATACTTCCAAGGTATTCTTGGAATGTATTGAAGTTATGCCCAAAAATAAAATAAATCTCTCCAACAATCTTGGAGGTTCTTAAATGATGAGTTTGATGTAGGTATTCTAAGTGGCTATGATCCTTATTGAGTGTTGAAAACATGTTTTCAAAACATCTATTTCAAAACCCCTCTCAATCCCTCTCATTTGGTTTCAAGAAACAAAACTTTGTTTTCTCCAAAATCTTCAAAACAATGAGTCAAAACAGTGAGTGAGTTGAGTTCAAAGATTTTTCTAGAACTCAATACTCAACATATGGATACAAGGCCACTTGGAAAGTCTTCCTAACTCATTGGAGAACACCCATGATTTTTGGTTTGACTTGGAAGTACTTGGAAATGGTCCATTTGGGTCCCAACATTCCTTCCAAACATTCTGTTTTTGCTGTCACAGCAGCTAGGTCAACTTACGACCTCTTTTCCAGAACACTTTTCCAAAAGGGGTGGTTCTAACTTATTTTTCCCTTAAAATTCAATGTCTTAGGAAACTTGCTGTATAAAATGGGCCTCTAGATCATTCTTTTTCATTTTCTAAGAATTTCTAACATTTCAGTCGACAGTACGAACTCTGTTTCTGAGTGACCCCTATTGTTTATATAATTCCTCTCAATCTGTGATAGGTATTCAAGATTGGCCTTTTGGGTTGTGTTCTAGACACAATAAGGAACATCTCCATAAAAAATCATGCATTGAAAACATTCCTAACCCCTCTTTTCAAATTCCAAAAGATCATGCTACTGTTCTGTCCACTATTCACAGCAAGTACACTTTAACTTTCATTTTTTGATTTGAGGCTTATATGCATTCCAAATTAGTTCATATCTTAGGAAGTAGTTCATACTACATTTGTACACATCCCATGTTAATTTCATTCATTCATTCATACACATTTTAGACTTCTAAGTCATTCTAGAAATCCATATACACAAAACACACTACAACCTTTGCACATTTTAGATACATACATTGCATTCATGCAAGATTTGGGGTTTTTGTAACTCTTAATCTAAGGAGATTATAAGGAATGAACTCGATCACTCGTTCATGCTTCCCCTTGATCTATTCATCCTTTCTCATCCGTCCCGGGGATTGAGAGGTCTTCTTTTATCAAAGAATAACATGCATCATTCTAGCCTTGCTAAGCACATTTTTTATTTCTTTGGTTATTTGTTTCAATAACAATTCATGCCCCCTTTAGATTAGGAAACTTTATTAATTGATATATGATTAGACGATTTTTCCTAGGTTTATTTGTGTGATTTTTACTTTACATTGTATGATATTTGGCTTAGATCTTATGAATGATATCTTATCTTTTGATCTTCCAATTTCAAGTTTTCTTATGTGATGTAATATACTACAATAGTATTAATTGTCGAACCAAACATAGTATAAGATGATTATTTGGATGCTAATTGAGGCCCGTCGAAAGACGGGGCGAGTTGAGGGTGTTTTAGTCGCGACAAAGGCTCCTTCCTCTCTCGTACCAAAACCCCGAACCAAGTTCTTTGGTTATGAAGGGCCGGTGCCCTTATCCGCTTGGGTGAGTCAAAATTAGGTTTCTTGGTTCCTTAAAGACCAAGTGGCGACTCTGTATCTGTTTTCAACAGACCTATTTTCTTTCTTTGATTCAAATCAATTTCAAAACAATCTCAAACGAGAGAAGTGGTCCGATTCCCGGTATCCACAATCTGGCGACTCCACTGGGGATATTTATTTTCAAAACAAAATAATACAGAGGTTTGACTCATAAGAAGCATCCTTAAAATCATCTTTTTACTGTGTCTGGTTCACTGCATTGCACTCTTGCATTTCCCCCCTCCGACTGTGCCTGAAACGCAGCGCTGACATTGTTCAGGTCTTGCTGTGCCAGGGCACAAGTCACCGTTGATACTGTACCTTCCAAGGTATATCAAAAAGAGTAAAAACCTCCGTACTGTCTCTCCGACGGTATATTGGAACTCTCGTTAACGGACCCTCTTTGACTAAACCCAACCTTTGCATATAGATTCCTGTAGAACCTTTCATAGGACTGTTCATTTATCTTTTCAGATAGGACAATGTGATATAACTGTTGTATGCCCTGACGGGATTACCTGCGCGGTGTAGACGCTTATGTGGCATAGAACAGAACCTCTTTCTTATGATTCCCAAGGCAATCACTCACATGTAGTCACATTGAGTTGACCTGCCTAAGCATCATGACAAGGATGTCTGCTCCATGCTCGCAAAGATATACACCGCAAACCTTGTTTGTCGGTCCTAAGGCATAGGAGTATGAAAACCTGCTGGAAAGTACGATCACTATAACCATATTAATCAGTTTCTCCCAAGAACCCTGCTCAAATTTCCCAGAAATACCAGAAACTCTGCCCAGATATCCCAGATATAACTGTATTAACCAGTTTCTCCCAGAAACTCTGCCCAAATTTCCCCGAAATGCCCAATCCCTCCTAGAAGCTTTCATAAAAACCTGGAAACCCCTGTTATCCCTTGGTGATCGTACTGGAAAGTAAGGTTGGCACACTCCATATGGTTAGGGGCTTATTTGTTTAACTGCTATCTGTTAGAAATAGAAGCATCATATAGATTAGGCCTTGCATCCGCCTGCTTGTCCCACACGCATGCACCATCTATCTGCACGCACTGCCTCGAGTCAGTCCACATAACTGTCTTTGTCTGTCTAAAGTCGTCACTATCAGGACCTGATACACCCTTTTCTCTTGAAATCTGTCAGGTCAGTATAGATTCCCGAAGTCAGCAACTGGGATCCTCGTCCTGAGTCAGAAGTTCGAACAGTCATTTGGTCAAAATTAGCCCGCTAAGTCATTCCAACATGAATCAGGAAGAATTAGAAAACAAGGTCACTGAGTTGGGAGCAACCATAAACCAGCAATCTGATCGCATGGCCCAAGTTTTGAGTTTTATGGAAGAACTGAAACAGCAGCAGCCACAGTACCCACATGGGTTCCCACCACCACCGCCTGGGTTTGGACCGCCTCCCGAGAATAATGGGGAAGAAGACTGGTTTCAAGGAGTCCCGCCACTTGCATATGAGAAGAAGCTCCAGGAGAAAATGGACAAAGTTGACAAGCTTGAAAGTGTGTTGAGGAAGAGCAAAGGGGTTGATGATTACATGTTAGACCTGGAAGGCCTCTTTGAGCCCATCAAGCTAAGGCTGCCCGAGAATTTCTAACATTTCAGTCGACAGTACGAACTCTGTTTCTGAGTGACCCCTATTGTTTATATAATTCCTCTCAATCTGTGATAGGTATTCAAGATTGGCCTTTTGGGTTGTGTTCTAGACACAATAAGGAACATCTCCATAAAAAATCATGCATTGAAAACATTCCTAACCCCTCTTTTCAAATTCCAAAAGATCATGCTACTGTTCTGTCCACTATTCACAGCAAGTACACTTTAACTTTCATTTTTTGATTTGAGGCTTATATGCATTCCAAATTAGTTCATATCTTAGGAAGTAGTTCATACTACATTTGTACACATCCCATGTTAATTTCATTCATTCATTCATACACATTTTAGACTTCTAAGTCATTCTAGAAATCCATATACACAAAACACACTACAACCTTTGCACATTTTAGATACATACATTGCATTCATGCAAGATTTGGGGTTTTTGTAACTCTTAATCTAAGGAGATTATAAGGAATGAACTCGATCACTCGTTCATGCTTCCCCTTGATCTATTCATCCTTTCTCATCCGTCCCGGGGATTGAGAGGTCTTCTTTTATCAAAGAATAACATGCATCATTCTAGCCTTGCTAAGCACATTTTTTATTTCTTTGGTTATTTGTTTCAATAACAATTCATGCCCCCTTTAGATTAGGAAACTTTATTAATTGATATATGATTAGACGATTTTTCCTAGGTTTATTTGTGTGATTTTTACTTTACATTGTATGATATTTGGCTTAGATCTTATGAATGATATCTTATCTTTTGATCTTCCAATTTCAAGTTTTCTTATGTGATGTAATATACTACAATAGTATTAATTGTCGAATCAAACATAGTATAAGATGATTATTTGGATGCTAATTGAGGCCCGTCGAAAGACGGGGCGAGTTGAGGGTGTTTTAGTCGCGACAAAGGCTCCTTCCTCTCTCGTACCAAAACCCCGAACCAAGTTCTTTGGTTATGAAGGGCCGGTGCCCTTATCCGCTTGGGTGAGTCAAAATTAGGTTTCTTGGTTCCTTAAAGACCAAGTGGCGACTCTGTATCTGTTTTCAACAGACCTATTTTCTTTCTTTGATTCAAATCAATTTCAAAACAATCTCAAACGAGAGAAGTGGTCCGATTCCCGGTATCCACAGTCGGGGGTAGTTAAGATGATCCCGGCACCACTACCTTGTTGGTTAGAAGAGCCGTCGACATGAAGTACCCAAGTAGGGATGCCGGATTGCAACCCCGGCGGTAAGGCCGCAGGCTCGGGTTCTTCTACCGGGTCTTCGGGATATGTAAACTCGAGCAGAAAATCTGTGACGGCTTGTCCCTTGATGGCCGTCCGCGGCCGGTAAGTCACCTCAAACTCCTCCAATTCCAAAGCCCATTTAACGAGCCTTCCGGACGTGTCTGGCCGGGAGAGAATTTTGCGAAGCGGTTGATCGGTGAGTACTACAATGGCATGGGCCTGGAAGTACGGACGGAGCCTTCGGGCAAAAGTAATGAGGGCGAAGGCCAATTTCTCGATGCGGGAGTATCGGCTCTCCGCCCATTGCAGCGCCCGGCTGGTGTAGTACACAGGGAACTGTACCCCGTGCTCTTCCCGAATGAGTGCCGAGCTAACCGCCGACGGTGACACTGCCAGGTACAGGAATAGTTCCTCTCCGTCCGTAGGTGTCGTCAGTAGAGGAGGAGAGGCCAGGTACTTCTTGAGGTCTTGGAATGCCTCCTCGCACTCCTCCGACCATTGAAAAGCTTTACGGAGGATTTTAAAGAACGGGAGGCACCGGTCGGTGGCTCGGGAGACAAATCTGTTCAGTGCGGCCACCCGCCCGGCTAAGCTTTGAACTTCCTTTGTCGACTTGGGGGACCGCATGCTGATGATAGCCTGGATTTTGTCTGGATTTGCTTCGATTCCCCGTCTGCTGACTAGATGACCGAGGAACTTTCCGGATGAGACCCCAAAGGTGCATTTGGCCGGGTTCAACCTCATCCTGAACTTTCTCAAAATGCTGAAGGCCCCGGCCAGATGCTCCAGGTGATCGGGTTCATTTCGGCTCTTGACCAGGAGATCGTCCACGTATACTTCCATGGACTTTCCGATGAGGTCTCTGAACATGAAGTTGACTAGGCGTTGGTATGTAGCCCCGGCGTTCTTAAGGCCGAAGGGCATAACTCTGTAACAGTACGTGCCTTGGTCGGTGATGAACGCCGTCTTCTCTTCATCCCCGGGGTGCATGCTGATCGGATTGTACCCCGAGTAGGCGTCCATGAACGAGAGGAGCGAGTGGCCTGCCGTTGAATCGACAAGGAGGTCTATCCTGGGTAGCGGATAATAGTCCTTGGGGCAGGCCTTGTTGAGGTCGGTGAAGTCCACACACATCCACCATTTGCCATTGCTTTTCTTGACCAGTACAACATTGGCCAACCAGTCGGGGTAGTGGACCTCTCGGATGGAGTTAGCTTTCAGGAGCTTCGCGACCTCCTCGCTTACAGCTTTTTGTCTTTCGGGCACCATGCCCCTTCGCTTCTGCTTTATTGGACGGCAGTCTGGGCTGACGTTGAGACGATGGGACATTACTCGGGGATCAATTCCGGGCATGTCCTCATGACTCCAAGCAAAAACGTCCCGATTTTGCCGTAGGAACTGGATCACCTTTTCTTTTAAGGCGGGCTCCAGCAGGGCGCCTACGCTGACCGTGCGGCCCGGGTGTTCTGGATCTAGCACAACTTGCTCCAATTCTTCCATAGGCCCGATCACGTCCCTCTGGTCTCGGGGGTCCATTTCTTGGACGTTCAGTGATTCGGTGATCGCCCCCCAGCGCAGCGAGCTGACATAGCAACTTCGGGCCGTGGTCTGGTCTCCTCGCAAGCATCCAGGCCCCTGGGGGGTCGGGAATTTCACGATCAAGCTGTATGTGGAAACAATTGCTCGGGCTCTGTTGAGGGTCGGCCTCCCGAGAATAACGTTGTAGGCCGATGGGGCCTCCACTATCACGAAATTGGTGAGCATGGAAACCTGCTGCGGATAGGTTCCCATGAGAACTGGGAGTTCGATCGTGCCGAGCTGTTGAGTACTGGAGCCGTTGAATCCGACCAGGGGAGTAGCAACCGGCCGGAGCCGATCCCGGTCAATCCCGAGTTGGTCGAACGCCGCTACAAACATTATGTCGGACGAACTGCCAGTGTCAACCAGCACCCTCTGGACCATATAGTTAGCTATAGAAAGGGTTACTACTAGCGGGTCATCATGGGGGCAATGGAGGCCCTGCGCGTCGTCGGACGAGAATGTCAGAACGTCGGCTGGTGAGGGGCCGGTGGATTGGACCTGCCATACGTCCGCTCGGGACGCTCGGGCATGCCTCTTCCGCGCCGACTGAGAATCGCCTCCGCCAGATGTTCCTCCGGAGATCACGTTAATGTGGCCGAGTGGTGGAGGAGGCTGACCGGGAGCTTGAGCATCCTGACGGGGGCGTCTGTTGGCCGTAACAAACTCGGCAAGATGCCCCTGCTCGATCAGTTTCTCGATCGCTATCTTTAGCTTGAAGCAATCCTCCGTTTCGTGGCCGTGATCCCTGTGATAACGGCAAAACTTCTCCCGGTTTCTCTTGCCGGGCGGGGCTCTGAGCTTAGCTGGCTGCGGGAGCAGCCTCTGTGCTTCTGCAGCGGCCATTACCTTATGTATGGGCCGGGAAAGGGGAGTAAAAGCTGTTGGGGACTGCCCCCTAGCATCCCGCTGATCTTGCCTCGGCCTTTTTCCCGGACCCTTCTCTGACCCCTCGCGCTTGCGCTTGGCTTGCGGGGATTCGTCTCCCGCCTGGCTGGCGCGTTTTGCTTTTAAAAACTCTTCGGTGTCTATGTACTTCCCAACTCTTTCCGAGAGTTCCACTAGGGTGGCCGGTCGATTTCGATGGAAAGATGTGGCCACCTTGGTGTGTTGAACTCCCGAACAGAAGGCCATGATTGCGGCCGTTTCATTGAGGTTGCGGATCAGAAGCCTCTGCTGGTTGAAGCGATCCACGTACTCTCTTAAAGATTCACCCTTTTGCTGCTTGACGGCTAGTAGCTGGGTGTCTGGTTGGGAGCGGTCCAGCATCCCGACGAACTGACTGATGAAGAGCTTGCTGAGGGACTTAAAGTTGTCGACCGTCCGGGGTTTCAGGGCATGGAACCACTGTGCGGCCGATCCCTTGAGAGTACTAGGGAAAGCCAAACACAGCAGCTCGTCTATTGTAGTGGCCAGTGCCATCTGTGCCTTGTAGGTGCGGATGTGGTCCACCAGACTCCCCTTGCCGTCATATGAACTGAGATGAGGGGGTTTGAACTTCCGTAGAATCGGGAACTGTGTCACCCGGATAGTGTAGGGCGACTCCGTTTTGGTATTTGTGAGGTGATGACCGGACTTGCGGTTCAACCTCTCGATCTGTTGCTGTAACTCCTCGACCTGGGCTTTGACGTTGGTGTGCCCGGTCCTTCTTTCTGTATCCGAGTGGTAGGTAGGATCAGATGACGATGCCTCATCCTCAAAGCGCGTTGATCTCGGGGATAACACCCGGCTATGTTTCCGGGACAGTCTATGCCTTAGATCCCCCCGGCTCAAGACGGGTGGATCATTGACAGACTCCCGGGCTTTACGTCCCGGCGCTTCTCCTCTTGCAGCTTGTCTTCGCTCAATGAGGATCCTGGCATCCTCCACTCGGCGCGCTCGGCGAGGAACGTACCGAGGTCCTCTCTGCGAGCGCTTAGTAGCATGGCTACGTTCTCCCTCCGGTTGACGCTCATGGTCAGGTTGGGACACTGGAGCAGATCGGGTTTTTCCATTCGTCCGAACGGGCCCCCGGCTGGGAGCGCTCTTTTCGGGCCGCTTTTCCGACGAAGGGCTTTTCTCATGGTCCCCCACCGCCTTTTCATGCTGGGCCATGAGCGCCTCTATTTGCTGTTGTGTTCGGACCTGGCCTTCCAAGAGTTGTTCCAGCGCCGCCGAGACCTGGTCAGCGGTCATGGAGGTAGCACGCGGCTCGATCTGCAGGTCCTCTTGACCGGTTAAATCAGCGGTCTTTTTACCCTTCTTCGGCGGCATATCGATCAGTCAAAGATTTTTGTTGATGAGAAGAATGTGTCGATTCCCACAGACGGCGCCAAACTGATGATGCCAAAAATTGGTAAGGGTAATTTAGACAGAAATAAAGCCAAAAGGGTTGTGTGTGGTTCGGTCCCGTTAACAAGGTGACCTACGTCCACGGGTGCGTCTAAGCGCGTATCACTAGCAGATCACCGGCGGGCCTGGTGAGCCAACAGTGGTAGGCAACTCTACCAGTAATACCGGCCGGGTGTATGCGTATATGGTGGTGAGTTCTCTGAGGTGCGTTTATATGCTCGGAGAGTTGATACCGGATCCCTTCTGTGAGGGTAGGTGGGCTCTTTTATAGGTGCAAGAGTCCACCCTTACATGGTAAGTTTATTAGATTAGGAAGCATAATCTAATTACAATAGATTTATACAATGTTTGGTTTCCTAAATGATTTAGGAAACTACTGATTCTCTTGATAGAGTCATGATTGCACAGGGATGGAAAGAAACGTGGTTCATGCCGCATTCCCTGGAGCCCTATCATGCCTGGCACCCGAGCTGCGGGTATCTCGGACAAGCACAGCCGGACAACCCGGGCCTGTGGGCCCTATGCTCCTAACCCGGATCCCCCGGGCTATTGGATGACTACGTGGCGACCGGACCGCTACTGGATATTTCTGGACATATCACCTGGCATGGTATATTGAGAAACAATACCACATTCTTCTAGGAATTTAGTGAAAGGACCCTTATGTTGGCCAGTCTGATCGTACTTTCCATAGTATTCACCCTCGCAATCAGACCTTACAACTTTAATGGTTTTGGTCAAATAGATCTCTACCTCAACTTTGAAAATTTTGAATTTTTCAAGTGCAGCAGATTTATCATTAATGAGATAAAGATAGCCATAATGCGAGAAATCATCTATGAATGTAATGAAGTATTTGTTACAACATATGGTGGTATCTAAAGGACCACCGATGTCAATGTGAATGATCTCAAGGAGTTCAGAACTACGAGTTGACCCAATTTTCTAGTTTTGGTCATTTTGCCTTTGGCACAATCTATGCAAATTTTTGGGGCATCAGAATCAAGTGAAGGAAGAATATTTTCTTTGATTAAACGATTAATGTGTTCTTTAGAAATGTGACCTAGATGCCTATGCCAAAGATCATACGAAGTATCTCGACTTAACACTCTTTTCTTGCTAGAAGAAAAAATAATTAAAGACTCATTATTGGGTAAAACATTCAAACAATGTAACCCATTGGAAAGAGAACCATTACCAACAACAAGAGAATTAAAGATCAACTCAAATTTTCTATTACCAAAAGAGAAAGAATAACCACGTTTATCTAAACTAGAAATAGAGATCAAATTACATCTCATGGATGGTACATAGAAAACGTTATCTAGAACAATATTAGAATTAAGTCCTAAAGGTAAAGAAACTGATCCTATCATCTCCACATCAACCTTTACTCCATTCCTGATGAAAAGGTAAGCTTCCACTTTATTTGGTTTTCTTTTACTTCTGAATCCCTGTAAAGAGTTGCAAACATGAATAGATGAACCACTGTTAAGCCACCATGAATTAATGGGAACATTTATCAAGTTGGATTCAAAACAAACAGAGACCAAGGCATTACCTTTGTTCTTATCACCCTCTATCTTGGCCAACCTTCTCTTATATTTATGGCAATCTTTCTTCTAATGTCCCTTTTTGTGACAGAACTTGCACTCATTCTTACCAATTTGAGGCTTAGAACCTCCAGGTTGGTTGGACTTATGGTAGTCACACTGATTCTGAGTTTTGTTGGAGTAAAATTTTAACTAGAAGGATGATCCCTTATGGGGTTTGGAAGGAGTGACGAGATTTGCAACATGACCAGACTCATTATGAAGCCTTTGCTCTTCATGAGAGCAGACAGAAATAAGCTCATTTATATCCATTTATCTTTAGGTGCAATGTAGGTAGTCTTGAGTTGATTAAAAGAAAGAGGGAGAGAACTCAAAATTTGGTGAACCACAAAAGTGTCAGGCAGAGGGACATCAAGGGTTTTTAATTTATTTGCGAGATTAGACATGGAAAGAATGAATTCTCTAATTTTTCCATCACCCTCATATTTCATGCTGCTAAATTTTTGCATAAGGTCACCGGTCTCGGCTTTATCAGAATCCTTGAATTTGGCAGTGATGTTTGCAAGAAAGATTTTGGCATTTTCAGATTCAAGAATGGCACCCAAGAGATTTGGTGAAATACATTTTCTTATGATCATGAGAGATAAGTGATTTGCTCTTTCCCAGTACTTCGCAAAAAAGGCTTTTTTCAGTGGCATTAGCATTAGAAGTGGGTTGGGTAGGGGCATCAGATAAAATGGCTATGTCTAGGTCCATCAGTCCTAGGGTAATTTTAATGTCACTTTTCCAGGTCTTAAAATTGCCGCTATCAAGGGGCATGATAGAATTGACCGTAGAAAGATTCATTACTGAAAGGAACAAAAATGAGTAATTAATATCAAGGCTGAATGAAAAATACAAGCTACTGTATAATACATGCATTGAGTCCAGAATAGAATTACAGTAGACAAAACACTTTTCACTATATAATGCGAGTCCTTGGTGCATCACGATAAAATCACCTTTAGGCAGAATTTATAGGTCCACCATTTTCTTATTCAAAAACTTTAATGTCCCACAATACAGGATCTACTAAATACCAAGCCGTATCACCATGTTAGTCAGAATAGAATTACAGTAGACAAAACCCTTTTCACTATATAATGCGAGTCCTTGGTGCATCACCATAAAATCACCTTTAGGAAGAATTTATAATATGCTATAAGGTCCTCCATTTTCTTATTCAAAAACTTTAATGTCCCACAATACAAGATCTACTAAATACCAAGCCGCATCACCAAGTTAGTCACCTTTAGGCAGATAACATGATACGCTATTAGGTAGATATATAATTCTCAAATAGTGAAGTGGACAACAAAATGCATAAAAATTTTGAAAAAATTTCATCACCTTTAGGCAGAAGAAATTCCAAAATTTATTGAAACGTGCTCACATACTGGATTCCACTTTCCAAATTACAATGCACAATTACCCCATTTGGGTTGGTAATTGTGCATACCGAAAATATCGCCACTTTATATTGGTGTCAATTCATAACCCACTTTGTAATAAACCATATGAATATAAAACTAAACAATAATATTCTCTAACCCTTTTATTAGTGTTATTATTTAATTTATAAAATTGTCATTTATAAGCCTCAAAATCATTTTAATTGACAAGTGAATTGATGGAAGAACACTAATCCATATGTTAATGAGGTCTATGTAATCGTAATTAATTAAATTCAAAGCTCTGACATTCATTAGTCATATTTCGTCAATTGTATCATTACTTTTATTATTCTTTTTCACCTTTAATGCCCATAAAGTTTGGTCCTCTATGGAGGCCATGGCTGTGAGGGCATTGTGTACACAAAAACTAATAAAAGTAATAAAAGTAAAAAATGAAAACAGATGCTAATATGTGTGAGTGTGCTCAGTGTGGTCCTCTAAAAATGGAATGCAGTAGTTGTCTTGTCGATCAGATCAATGATCATTCTTGCTTTTACATGTACGAGTGCTAGACTTGTCGTGTAGATCTTATATAAATAAATATATGTATGTACATAAGCACTTATAGATCGATGATCAATCTATGTATTGTTTGTGTCAAAAACGGTTCTTGCCCTGATATGGTGGCTCTGATACCAACTGTTAGAACAATCCATATTAGAAACATAGAACACAAAATTGATTTACATACCTGGATTTGCCATCACAAAAGTATAGGAAGATGACGATGAAAGATTGGGACTAGGGCTTCCTCTCCTTGGCCATCACTGTTATCTTGATGGAAAATATTGTGTGTATCTATTGAGATAGGAGAGGGGACCTAACCCTTATTTATATAGAAACTCAATTGGGCCTTTCCATCACAGGCCCACAAAACCCAAAACAGGTTTTACTAATCAGGTCATAAAAGTCCATATCCCATATTGTTAACCTTGAATTTCTTTAAGGCATTATTTATATTTGTTTTGATGATGACAAATCTATTGATAATAGCACGTTTGTAATTGTTCTATTCTAAGCTATTATCAAGTCATTTTCATTGTGCTAATCTCTTGACTTATACATATATATGTTCTAACTTTGTTTGAGATTATGAGATAGCATATGGTGAAGTCCAAGAGTGATGGAGCTCAACAAGGATCAAGCTTGAAGACTTGAAGATTTTTCATCCCTGGTTGAAGACTAGGATTTACATGTAAGCATTTTGATCAATCACTCATAGGGGCTCAAGTATAACACTCGCATTCGTGTTATTGCATTTGTATCATATTGTCATTCATGATAATGTGATGTGTTGTGCATCTTGGCACATGTTTGGGTGAGTTTTGACTCACGAGTTGATTTGGGTGTCTGTATTAGAGAACCCTCTGAGACTGTAGTGATTGAGTGTTGTGATGTTTTGACGCCTCTCCGAGTATGAGATGATTATTGTGGAGCACTTTAAATGTTTATTTGGAAATAAATGTTTACCTGTGTATTTCAATATCTGTATTATTTTCTGTTTTAGAATTTATTTCTGTTGTTAGTTTTAGTATCCTGGTGAGAACGAATTAACACGCTATTAATTTGGTAGGCTAATTAGCAACTTCGAAAATGTCATATAGAAATTCGCGTTTTAGCGACCAAACGAAAATTAGTCGAAAACTTTTATAATTTTGAGGTTTCACTCGTAAAGCTATGAATAAGCTGTATAGAAAGTTTCAGAGAGTGATTAGGAGTTTGGAAAACTCGTGGAGAGGTAAACGTAATTTCCAAAAGAGTTGCCTATATATAGATAGAGATGGATCTTTAGATTTTTGTAAACTTAACCTAAAGCTCAAGAAGGAGGCCAAAAGGGGGCTAGAGGGAGATTTAGTTGCTTAGAGCTTTGCGACGCCAAACGACGACCTTCCGTCAGTCTGTTTTCTCCCATATTTCATATTCGAGCTCCTCGAGGTAAGAGCTTCGTTTTGATACCTATTAGGGCCTGTTTGGCTAATTTTTCCGAAAAGTTGTTTTATAGAATTTTTCATAAAAGTTGATAAATGGAATTTTGATCCATAGGAATTTTACTAGACGAACTTCTACACGTTTTTTGTACACGGGTTTTCTTCGGATCCTAGTTTAAGCGCGTAAATCGGAGGTGAGTGATTCAACTATGTTTTGGAATGATTTCTTGACATGTATTCATGTTTTGTGTGAATAGCATGCATTAATTCATAGAGATATCTTGTGTAGTTCATATTGGGCATTTATATTGATAAGTAGGCCCAATAGCACGATGAAATGTTTTAATTACCGCGAGCATGGTGATATGTATTTGAGCATGTTAAGTTGCTTATTTGGGTCAGAAGGAGCACGTGGTCACCGTGCCATTTTGTGGAGCCGATATAGGCATTAAGGTCGCACGATTGAAGAGAAGAATCGTGGGTCTTACCCTTTCGCGTGGACTTTTTGACGAGGAGTCGCGAATTGGGAGTATGGACGGGCACGTGAGTCTCCGGCGACTAGTATGAAATGTAGAGATGTGAATGCGGACATGTTTATCATTCATGTGCATATGTTGGTTTATTCACTAAGCGTTAGCTTAAACAAATCGAAATATGTGTGGTTATTCAAATAACCATTTCAGGTGTTAATGCTGGCGAGGAGTCGGAGAAGTGAGCACGTGGGGTTAGAATTCGCTTAGAAGGCAACCGGAATGTTAATCTTGTAGTTTTGGGATAATAGGAATGTTGTAATAAGAATTTGGTTGTTTTAACTCATGTTTAACTTGGTATGTTAGAATGGATCTAGAACGTTGTAATAGACTATTGATCGGGAGAGAACAAATCCTATTTATACGCCTTAACGAGCATTTGTTAGTACCTTTTTATCCTGTTTTTGTATATTTTTACTTCGTTTTCTATTTTCTGACAGGTTTTGGAAGAAATCAAGTATATCAGGCTAAACAGAGTGAAAAAGCAGAAGAAAAGAAGCTGAAAAAGCCAAGTCGCACGCGCGAGCCGCGGGCGCAAAAATCCGAGAATTTCTCGCGCGATCCGCTCGCGCGAGAACCCAGAAATCGCTCGCGCGATCTGCGCGCGCGAAGTCCCAAATGTCGCGCTCGCGCGATATGTGTAAAAACCAAAGTTGCGTATTTCAGTATACTGAAGACTCCTGTGCAAACGAAACTGCTGAACGACGTATAGACTATAAATTACATCAGTTTCAGTTCGTTTCGGGTTAGGAAGGCTTCCAAAACTTGTTGTAAATCTTTATATACCCTATTTTATTACAATTAAAGGGTTAGACATTGTTAGCAATTATTATACACACATACTTCCAGCCATTGAAGGGAGGGAAGCAAGAAGAAGAAGAAGAAGACCAAGGGTTTCCATGGCCTCCTCCATCAACTACTTGCCATCCATCACTTTCATGGACGGCTAGATCATAGATCTAGGGTTTCAATGAAGCCCTAGACGAGTAATAGGGTTTTATTTATGTTTTTATTTTAGTTTTATTATGTATGGATGACAGTCACATGTTTAGAGGATTTTTATAAATTAATCGTACTTCTATTGATTAAATCATTACTTTTAGAATTTATTCTTGTCTTAGATCTATTTTGACTGTGATGTGCTCAACGATCTATTCTTGCTGTGCTTGTTTAGATTGTTTACATGTGATGGTGCTTTATTGATTTGTGCTATCAAGTATCCGAATAGTCCATGCCTAGGTTAGACGGATTAGATCACAACCCTAGTTTAGTGTGGGATAATTCGTGCTAACCGAAGATGGATTATGTTGGTGCTTGAACCATGAATATCTTCTTGTCGGAGGAATTGGGCTTGTAGCTACAATTCCCCATTATCATCCAACTTAGTAAGCTAAAGTAATTCATAAATATTCCTTATTATGAAGCTAGTGGTGGATTTGCAATCCTAGGTTCCATTAAACATTATTTAAAACAACTTTAATTGCTTTCATAGTTTAGATTTAGTTTTATTGTTATTAGTTTAATTAAAATCAAATCAAAATCCGTTTTCATAATTAACTAAAGTTAGGTTTTAAAATTAAGTCGCTGTAGTTAATCAATCTCTGTGGGTTCGACATTTACTTCCACACTGCAAATCTTTTGAAAAGTAAAGAACACTTTTTATATCTTGATTCTGACAAGATCAATTTTTGGCGCCATTGCCGGGGATTGCGTTACTACCTTTAATTTTATAATCTTAGTTTAGTTAATTCGTAAATATTAGATTAGTTCTTATTCTTCTTATTTTCTGTTTTTGTTTTAAATTACTAACTTGTTCTTTTATTTTATAGGTTTTCGAGTCATCAAATTCCAACGTTTCCGAGTGGAGTAGCTAATTACATCAAAGGAGCTTACGCAAATAAAAAATATAAATAAAATAAAATAAATTGCTTCTTGTGAAACTCGCTTTAAACCACTGTAAGTCAGGGCGCTGTGACGCACTATTTGCATTAGTTTAGGGTTAATTGCACTGCATTAGCTAGGAAACCCGGGGCGCTGGGCTTGACGCGGTCATTGCATTACAGGATAATATTCATGCATCACAGTAGTTGAGTGCTTGTTATCTTAGTTGCGTGATTGCTATTTGTTTTTTTTAGTTGAGTCATTTTTTTTTATTTTTAGTTTACTTTCTTTTAGTTTATGTTAGGTACACGTTCAAATAAACCGGAATTACAACCTTTTGACTCTGAACTTGAACGTACATTAAGACTTAACAAGACTTCAAACTTAACTTCTAGAACAAGGTTTTTAATAGACGACGATTTGACACCAAAACCAACGTCTTTATTTGAATCTGAAATACGTAGTACTCTTACAAGACTAAAGAAACCACGCTTTCATAACATAGAACCGATTAAAATGGCAGACATTGGAAATAATAACGATAACAATCAAAATAACAACGGAAATAATTTGAATAATCCTAATATACCACCACCTCCTCCACTTAAAGATTATTTTATTCCGACGACGTACACGCCACAAACTTGTATCAACTTACCGGAGGCGACGGCATCTCACTTTGAGATAAAGTCGTCTACCATCTCGCTACTTCCAAAAGGTCTTCCTCACGGAAAAAGTAAGTTCTATTTTTCAACACGCTCCTCCAAAGTATAAGGATCTCGGTACGCCTACGATTTCATGTGTCATAGGTGACACTATCATTCATCGGGCTCTCCTTGACTTAGGAGCTAGTGTTAACCTCTTACCTTATCATGTCTACAAACAACTAGGATTAGGTGAACTTAAACCTACGGCCGCTACTATTCAATTAGCGGATCGTTCCGTCAAAGTACCTAGAGGAATTGTCGAAGACGTCCTAGTAAAAATTGATCAATGTTTTTATCCTGTTGATTTTATGGTCCTTGACACCGAACTGGTGCTAGATAATAGAAAATACACTCATGTTATTCTTGGTCGTCCATTCTTAGCCACGGCTAACGCACGTGTTAACTGCCGGACGGGGGTGATGAAAGTGTCGTTTGGGAAAATGAACTTAAAATTAAACGTTTTTAATGCTATGGATCAACCTCCTAAAGACGACGATTACCTATGTGAGGCGGAAGGTGAGGTAAGACGGAATATTGAGCCTAACAAAGCAATAAATGTGAGTAACGGCAAAGATATAACGGATGATGAGTGGATGAACCCTAATACCTCGGACCCGAATGCTGAATCTACTCGGAAGGTAAGAAATCGATTTGAACATACTGACAAACCGTCAATCGAATTAATTCAAAGCGACGTGATTTCTGCTTACCACCGAGCTCTACCTGATATTCTTAGGGGTACAAACTCCGATTTACGGCCTCCATGATTCTTGAGCTAGAATGGTCTAGCTGAAGACGTAAAAGTAAGCGCTTCTTGGGAGGCAACCCAAGCTTGATTTTGTCTGTTTCTTTGATTTTTGGATGTTTTTTAGTCATTTTGGTCAGTCTTAGAGTTTTCTGGACAGGTTTGGGGGTTGGATTAATTCATTTTAATATTATATACATAATTTTAGCTAAAAAATGGAAAACACCCAAATCGCGCGCGCGACCCGCTCGCGCGAGACGTCGCTCGCGCGGCCCGCTGGCGCGAGAATGTGCCTGAGTGTTTTTTCTTTCATTTTCTTTATATGAGCCCTCAGGTTCTACTCGCGCCTAATGTCGCGGGCGCGAGGTAGCTCGCGGGCGCGAGAATTATAAAAAAAAAATAAATAAATAAAATTGGGAATTCGCGCGCGCGACGGCCGCTCGCGCGATTCCTCAATTTCATGTTTTTTTCCCCTTTTGTTTTCTATATCCTTCCCCCTACCTATTTTATTTGTGTTTCTTTTCTGTTTTTGTTTATTTGGTTCAGTTTAGTTCGTGTTCGTTGTTTTCCTTGTTACATTTATACTTTTTCGTTTTATTTCTTTTCCATTTGCTCGTTTAGTTTAGTTTAGCTTAGTTTTTAGATTTATATTCCATATTTAGGTTTCATTTACTTTTAATATTCTTTTGTTAGTTTCTTTTTATCTAGTATTAACAGGTACATTTGAACTTTATCGCCATATTTTTATACATTTACCTGTTTGTCATTGCCGAGATTGAGGTACTATCGTTCCTTTCTTACCTACTCTCCTTTCTTTCGTTTTATTGTTTCATTGGGGACAATGAAAGGTTTAGGTTTGGGGGTATGTACTCACACATGCACATTAGTTTATGCAAAATTTTAAAAAAATTTCAATAAGTGTATTTAAATAAACGATGTTACCGACGTTTTTGCAATATCAATTTGATACTTTTTGATAGAGAACTTTGAATTGTTTTAGAATGGTAAACAAGGGAAGATGTGATTAAACATTTGCTGAAGTTATGATGTAACGTTTTAAGTTATGTATTGTTTGAATCGTAGTTTTATATCATAGATTTGCACACAAACCTATGCACTGCACGTAGTCGCTTGAATACATGTTGATGTGAACTATAATATGATTCGGATTTCTAGATAACACATGGTGGAGACTAAACCCGATGAGCTTTTGAGCCTATCTTTTCTTTTTAGAGGGTTATAAATACATCTTGTGTTTGTCGAATTTCATTGAAATAGGGCATTAACTTGTTGTTTAGTCTCATTATTCTTGTTTTGGTTAATAGTCAAGTTCAAATATTTGTTACCATGCTAAATAATCTTCCATTGTAAACATTGAAGAACCGTATTACCCTAGGAAATGATTTTAGGCCCTCTTTGTAAACTGCCGACCGATAAAAGATTAAAATTTCCTTAGTTCGCCCCTTTGAGCCGTTACAATGCCTCTTTTTCTTTGTTCACCATTATCCTCTTTAAAAGCTCCAACTTGATCAACTTGGAGTATACCACTGGAAGAGTGATCAACTTTTAGTAGTATTAAGGTGATGTGTTGATTGAGAAGAAGAAAATAAGATGCTATTGGGGTAGCTGCTTGGTATTCGATGAATAATCATTTGAGAAGCAAGAAAATAAAAATGAAAAGAAACATAATACAGAAGAGGAAGGCTGAAAAAAAAATGAACAAAGAATGAAAAGGAATGAAGAGAAAGAAAAGATGAAAGTTTGTAGAAGAAGAATGAAAGAAATCGTACATGTCTTACAATGCCATTCTGAAACTACTTGATATATCCGTTCTATCCTTTTTCATTATCTGAGCCATGTTACAACCTTTGAAAAGTCCTATTTGATCCTGGAAAACATGGTTTCGATATATAAACGATGGGAAGGAGATTAAAACATGGTAACGATTAAATTTTCTTGATTGTTGGCATCCTATCCATGAGACTACTATTCTTTCGTGTCATGCGTCCTTTTCGAGTCATATGTGAGCATTTCTCATTTTGAAAATATATTTCCTTTACTCACATATATTAGAAAACTTACACCTGTTTCTGAGTGTTTCATTTGAGAGTGTAATTAACATTGTGAGATTCGTAGTCGAGACATAGTTAAATGGTTATCCGAGTTATATTCCAAGTTCATGACATGCGCGTGTTTATTTGACTACCATATCACACACGTGCAATTGTATGAGGAACTCTATTGATTTATATGATGCATGTGCTTGAGATTGTTTTTCATGATTTAGGTGGATGTTTCATTGTGTTTTTTTTATGTTCGTTATTCTATTTCAAATCATTGTTTTATAATAAGGAGTATTGACTATTAGTTTGTTGGTTCTTAATAAAATTTGTTTTAAAATTTACAAGTTAATAAAGATGGTTGTGGGTGACTTGTTGACGAGAACCCTCATGAGACTTCACTCATCCGACTAGGGACACCTAGGGGTTTAAAAGGCTTGTTGCATACGCTAAATGCAATCGTGATCCATGCGAAAATGGAGTAGTATTTGTAGTAATTAGTTTTTATTTTT
Source organism: Hydrangea macrophylla (assembly GCA_033977485.1). Taxonomy (NCBI): domain Eukaryota; kingdom Viridiplantae; phylum Streptophyta; class Magnoliopsida; order Cornales; family Hydrangeaceae; genus Hydrangea; species Hydrangea macrophylla. The sequence continues at coordinate 75,739,689 of CM066989.1, forward strand.
ATTTTAGTTTTGCTCGAGGACTAGCAAAATGTAGGTTTGGGGGTGTGATCGGGAGAGAACAAATCCTATTTATACGCCTTAACGAGCATTTGTTAGTACCTTTTTATCTAGTATTAACAGGTACATTTGAACTTTATCGCCATATTTTTATACATTTACCTATTTGTCATTGCCGAGATTGAGGTACTATCGTTCCTTTCTTACCTACTCTCCTTTCTTTCGTTTTATTGTTTCATTGGGGATAATGAAAGGTTTAGGTTTGGGGGTATGTACTCACACATGCACATTAGTTTATGCAAAATTTTAAAACATGCATATTTTTATAACATGTTGTAATTATGTTTGGTAATGCTTTATTACAGTTAAGATTACTTTGGAGTGCTTTTGGAAATGCGTGTTTGATCCTTGGTTGAAGTTAGAAAGCTTTTAAACTTGAAAATGCTGCAGAATGTACTGCTGCCAGGGGAGCAGTCGACTGATCCCTGCTTCAGTCGACTGGACCCTTGTGCCTGTTAGCCACTGCTTTTTAATATGGAAAAAGCAGTCGACTGGGACCTGCCTCAGTCGACTGGACCTCTGAGGGATAATGTGATTTTTGAGTTCTGCTTGCTTCAGTCGACTGAAGGAAGCTTAGTCGACTGAAAGTAGGAGACCCCAGTCGATGGACCCCAGCCTCAGTCGACTGGAATGGCTGTAAACCTTTTTCGAAAACTCTCTGCTTGCTTCAGTCGACTGAGGTCCCGACCCAGTCGACTGAACCCCTGATTTTGAAAAGTATTTTGTTTTCCGCTGCGTGTGTTCTTCAAACAAATCTTTTGGGAACATTAATGAATTGGTTTAGCCTTGGTGGCGTGCCACGGGTTCCGGTTCCGCTATTGTGGGACTGGGCTGTGACATTTAGTGGTATCAGAGCATAAGTTTAGAGCCTTGGGAACGAGTGACGTTATATATATGCTGAGTGGCGTCGAGTGGAGTGTGTAATTGAGAAGATAATGGTTATCATTGTAGAAATGCTTCATGTGTTGCATTTGTTGATTGTGTTGATGATCTGTGCACATATATCTATATTGTGGCATAGCATGCATAGTTATTATGCATTTGTACTTATCAGGATAAAAAATTGAAAAGTTATGGTTGACCTGATAAGAGAGTTATCACCACATTCGAGATTGGATCAGATAGTGGATAAGGTGGGGAAATTTTGTTCAAGTCGTAAGTGAACGAGATTAGATGAATGTTCAGGCTCCACCGGTCGAAGTTCGAAATATCAATACACTATCGGTACCAAACGATTGTAGCACAGTCCATAAATGATATGAGAGGTGATAGATGATATCATCTTGGTAACCATTGGATTTTCAAATCTTAAATCGTAAAAGTTTTCAAAATTAATGGGAACGAGTTTTCTTTGGGCACGAGGTGGAGATGGAATTCGGATGGTCAACAATAGAAGAAGTTCGATGGTGGTTCACATGTTGAGAGAAGTACTTTCCGCATACAGGTAGTGCGAGTGGTTGTTGAAAGTTATCATTTCAGGACTTGTTTAACGATTGTGACGTAAGTATATGAGATTGTGTGACATGAGTATATCGGGGACGACGGCAGAATTGATGGGATAGCAAGCATCAAGAAATATATATATAGATATTTTTGTGTATGGTGTATAGTTGAGGAATCTCTCAACTTACCTTACGGTATTGAAATAGGGGATGGTTGAGGAATCTCTCAACCTATCTTACGGTGGATATCAGATGGTTGAGGAATCTCTCAACCTATAGTACGGTAATTATTGGAAATTGAATACAGTATTGGGATAGTAGATGGTTGAGGAATCTCTCAACCTATCTTACGGTCAGTATCGTGGGATGTTGAGGAATCTCTCAACTGAATCTATTATCTCTGGTTTGCGAGATGATTTTTCCTATCAATGGTCAATACGGGTTTGAGAATAGCCGCAATGAGAATACGATCGAAGATTTAATGGGTTATGCGACGTTAATTGGTTTTGAAAAAAAAGATGATGTCAGAGTGATCGGGAAGAAAAGAGGATTGAGGTTTGAGTACGAAAATTTTGGTATGACTTTCAAGATTTAGATTGAACGTGGAATTGATAGAACTATTGGGTGCATGGACATTGATCTCATACCAAGAACCAACAGCTCAATCCAAGTGTGACTTGTGATGGGTGCGGTGCGGACTTGACACTTGTGATGTTCCCAAGTAAATCTGAGGTTCACATGAAACGTAAATTGGATATTGGTGGGTAGCAATGAATGAGATTGAGAGAAGTGTATGTAAACATTATTGGGGGTTTTGACCTTCACAACTACAAAGAGAGCAACGGAAACAATATGTGAGATGAGGAGTTTAACAATTTACGAGATTGGTTAAGAGGTGAGACGAGTGGTGCGTAACAGGAAAATTGTCGCGTTGTCACTGGAGGCGTTGAGGTGGTAAGTGGATATTGAATTGAGAATACATTTCAGAAAGTGGAGGGCGGAGTATTAAGTAGACGATGTTGAGCGATGACGTGTTTAACGAGTTCTGTGGGGAGGGGGACGAAGAAGTCAGGTTATAAGGACGTGAAGATATAGATTGGGAAGATGGTACTTGATGAGTAAGTGAATGGTATGAGTATGATGGACACTAGTGGTATGTGAACTTAATTACGATCTCGACTATGGTTAAATGAATTTGTTTTACAAAAAAAAAAAAAAAATGTGTATGAAAACTTTATTTTGGACGATGTCGTGAAGGCAATAATTGGAAGAAGATGCAGAACAAGAATGGATGTGAAGGAAGTTGTCAAATCAGAAGGAAGACTGCAATGGGCTTGAGCGAGGGTAATGTCTTGTTAGGAAGTTACCGACGGAATATTGGGGTTACTATGATCGAAGTGGTATTGAGAATGATGAAAAAAAAAAGAGACTGGGAAGTGACTATTGGAATCTCAAGGATGGATGTTGGCTTATGTGAGGAGATAGTGCAGGAGGAAATGGCGAATGAAATGGTTAGCAGGAATATAGATCTGTTATCTAAAGGACACAGGTTTCGGACTTTTAAAATATATATATTTTTTTGTGTAATGATCAAAATCGCTACTGGAAGTGGATTTGAAATAAAGGTTTTGTTTTTTTTTTAATGCAAACGAATGGGTTATGAGATACTTACAAAGAAATTAGAAGAACAAGAGTAGTGTTTGATGTTGATTTCAGTAGAGGGAAAGACTGGAGATTGTGAAACTATTATAGATAAATCGGTATTTAATTTAGATTGATGAAGTTGAAAGATGTGTTAAGATTAGTGAGGATGATTTCCATGAGTTATGGGATGAAAGTGAACTGATGTGTTGAGATTGATGTGACGGTCTTTGATAGAAAGATATACAGCTCGGACACGACTAGGACGAATTCGAATTGTCACCGATAAAAGAGACAGAATATCAAAAATCGTATTTTAATCTTGAATATGTTACAAGGAAGAACATGGGTTGAAGGAGTTGTGGGGAGTGTTGCGTAACAGGTGGATCAAGTTCTGTTAACGGTAGTGGTTGTTACGATTGACGTTGTTGGAATGGTAGTGAGGAGATATCGAAGAAAAGCTTACGAGAAATTTGAGAAGTTGCTTTAAAACAAAAATAAGAAAACGTACTTAGTTTAGTGAAAGGTTTAGATTAACATTCTTATTGTTTCCTTGGTTTGTAAATCGACGGCTTGTTCAAGTGGAAGGATAATTGGAGGATAAGATATTACGACATTTTGACTTTGCTCGAGTAAATAGGGTGTTAGTTGTGGAAGTTTGATTATAGCAAAGATTTGCAGTTGGAATTCAGAGGTATTGAATGAATGGGGATATATTGATGAGTTGGTTGATGAAGTCGGAAGGGAAAGAGACGACACAATGATGGGTATAGATATCGAGGATTATCATTGTGGAATGGCTTAGAAGAAAAGCGTTGACACATGATGAGAAATAGAAGAAAGATTAGGCGTGTAAGTATTACCCAAAGGGTTTCATGGTTGGAAAAGATAAGAGATTGCAATTTGAAGGTATCAACAAGGTTGAAAAATCAACGCATTAATGGCATATGTACGGATGTTCGTGCTCCATTTTGGTTTCGTTCGGGATATGGAATCGGAAGAAATTGCTAGGCGGTTCGAGACGATTTGTAAGTGACTGTGTAGGTCAGAGAGGGAGAAGTGAAGAGAGATGACTCATTTTCTTGGGTTGCATATGGAAGTTTGTGGTTTCAGAAAAGGGTACGATTGAATGCGTATAAGACATTTTGGGTGTAATCGGTTATCCGAAAGGAATGAACGTGTTCTATTTGAATCCTTATATTCTTACTCGGAAGAAATGTTGATTGGTTGTATGTGTTCAAATTGACACTTTAAGTGGATACAGACAGAGTTCGGAAGAGTTATTTTCCTTACGAATTTGAAGATTTATTTTCCTTGTGAGTCGTGACATCATAGTGAAGAGATGGTAATTGTGAACAAATCGGCAAGTGTTGGGAAGCATGTGGGAGAAGTCATGCTGGTAGACGGCGTAAGTTTGGGGACAAACTTCTTTTAAGGGGGAGAGTATTATAACACTCGCATTCGTGTTATTGCATTTGTATCATATTGTCATTCATGATAATGTGATGTGTTGTGCATCTTGGCACATGTTTGGGTGAGTTTTGACTCACGAATTGATTTGGGTGTCTGTATTAGAGAACCCTCTGAGACTGTAGTGATTGAGTGTTGTGATGTTTTGACGCCTCTCCGAGTATGAGATGATTATTGTGGAGCACTTTAAATGTTTATTTGGAAATAAATGTTTACCTGTGTATTTCAATATCTGTATTATTTTCTGTTTTAGAATTTATTTCTGTTGTTAGTTTTAGTATCCTGGTGAGAACGAATTAACACGCTATTAATTTGGTAGGCTAATTAGCAACTTCGAAAATGTCATATAGAAATTCGCGTTTTAGCGACCAAACGAAACTTAGACGAAAACTTTTATAATTTTGAGGTTTCACTCGTAAAGCTATGAATAAGCTATATAGAAAGTTTTAGAGAGTGATTAGGAGTTTGGAAAACTCGTGCAGAGGTAAACGTAATTTCCAAAAGAGTTGCATATATATAGATAGAGATGGATCTTTAGATTTTTGTAAACTTAACCTAAAGCTCAAGAAGGAGGCCAAAAGGGGGCTAGAGGGAGATTTAGTTGCTTAGAGCTTTGCGACGCCAAACGACGACCTTCCGTCAGTCTGTTTTCTCCCATATTTCATATTCGAGCTCCTCGAGGTAAGAGCTTCGTTTTGATACCTATTAGGGCCTGTTTGGCTAAGTTTTCTGAAAAGTTGTTTTATAGAATTTTTCATAAAAGTTGATAAATGGAATTTTGATCCATAGGAATTTTACTAGACAAACTTCTACACGTTCTTTGTACACGGATTTTCTTCGGATCCTAGTTTAAGCGCGTAAATCGGAGGTGAGTGATTCAATTATATTTTGGAATGATTTCTTGACATGTATTCATGTTTTGTGTGAATAGCATGCATTAATTCATAAAGATATCTTGTGTAGTTCATATTGGGCATTTATATTGATAAGTAGGCCCAATAGCACGATGAAATGTTTTAATTACCGCGAGCATGGTGATATGTATTTGAGCATGTTAAGTTGCTTATTTGGGTCAGAAGGAGCACGTGGTCACCGTGCCATTTTGTGGAGCCGATATAGGCATTAAGGTCGCACGATTGAAGAGAAGAATCGTGGGTCTTACCCTTTCGCGTGGACTTATTGGCGAGGAGTCGCGGATTGGGAGTATGGACGGGCACGTGAGTCTCCAGCGACTAGTATGAAATGTAGAGATGTGAATGCGGACATGTTTATCATTCATGTGCATATGTTGGTTTATTCACTAAGCGTTAGCTTAAACAAATCGAAATATGTGTGGTTATTCAAATAACCATTTCAGGTGTTAATGCTGGCGAGGAGTCGGAGAAGTGAGCACGTGGGGTTAGAATTCGCTTAGAAGGCAACCGGAATGTTAATCTTGTAGTTTTGGGATAATAGGAATGTTGTAATAAGAATTTGGTTGTTTTAACTCATGTTTAACTTGGTATGTTAGAATGGATCTAGAACGTTGTAATAGACTATAACATGTTGTAATTATGTTTGGTAATGCTTTATTACAGTTAAGATTACTTTGGAGTGCTTTTGGAAATGCGTGTTTGATCCTTGGTTGAAGTTAGAAAGCTTTTAAACTTGAAAATGCTGCAGAATGTGCTGCTGCTAGGGGAGCAGTCGACTGATCCCTGCTTCAGTCGACTGGACCCTTGTGCCTGTTAGCCACTGCTTTTTAATATGGCAAAAGCAGTCGACTGGGACCTGCCTCAGTCGACTGGACCTCTGAGGGATAATGTGATTTTTGAGTTCTGCTTGCTTCAGTCGACTGAAGGACGCTCAGTCGACTGAAAGTTGGAGACCCCAGTCGACTGGACCCCAGCCTCAGTCGACTGGAATGGCTGTAAACCTTTTTCGAAAACTCTCTGCTTGCTTCAGTCGACTGAGGTCCCGACCCAGTCGACTGAACCCCTGATTTTGAAAAGTGTTTTGTTTTCCGCTGCGTGTGTTCTTCAAACAAATCTTTTGGGAACGTTAATGAATTGGTTTAGCCTCGGTGGCGTGCCACGGGCTCCGGTTCCGCTATTGTGGAATCGGGCTGTGACATCAAGTAACTTTAATTGGACCTTAGGATCCTTGCTCTCATACTTTAAAATGCTTTCAAGGACCTAAACATACTTAGACCACTCAATTAAATTCAATTCACAAAAGCTTTTAAGTGGCTAAGTCAAAACAAAGACCTTTATGTAGATATGTCATCTTTAAAGCCAAACTTGATCCAATTGGTAATGAATTAGATGTTGAGTTTTATATGATTGGAAAGGTATTTGAATCTAGTTTCCGAATCTTCAAATGGATCGCAAAAAAGAGTTTTGTAGAGGGAGTTATGGCCGTTTTAGTGAAGAGGTATCAGTTTGCAAAAAACCAACAAAAGCCAGTCGACTGATTTTTTTCATGTCCAGTCAACCGGAGGTACTGTTCCAGTCGATTGGATTGTAAAAAAAGTCGACTGTTTTCTATTTTTGAAAGGTAGCTACTGCTACAAACTTTTCAGTTGACTGGAGCATTTTTTCAGTCAACTGGATCGCGCTGAAACACCTAACGGCTAGTTTTCTAAACTTTCCAAAAATTACTTTTACACCCCCCAAACACCCCCAACGGTCATATATGTTTAAAGCTATATATAGGGGTGATTTTAAGGGTTGAAAAATCATTCAAACATCTTGTTTAATAATCAATCTCATTTGAGCCCTAGTTTGAGTGAAAATCAATTTGTTCTTGATTTCAATTGTAATTCTTGAGAGAGCAAATTGTAGTGAGCTTTCATTTGTATTATCCACTCACTAAGGAGTTGTTGTGTAAGCTATAATTGTATCCATCCACTCTAGAGAGAGAGTTCTATTTTTTTAATTCAAATCATTTGTAAAGAGTGAGGGTTAGTAACCCTTGATTGCAAAAAGGAGGTGTTCTTCTTTAGGAGAGTTGAAGACTCTTGTAAAGGTTTGATCTACACCCGTGAAGTAGGTCGGATTAAAGAAATCCTCAAGAGGTATTCTTGAGGGGTGGACATAGGCTGCGGTGTGCGGATTGCCGAACCACTTGAAAACTCGGTTTGCAAGTGTCTCTTCCCTTCTCTCTTTACATAATTGTTTGTGATTGTGTTTAATTTTCAATTAAGTTTTTAAAAGGTTTATTTTCCACTAAAACCTTATTCACTCCCCCCCCCCCCCCCCCCTCTCTAAGGTTTCCATATTGCACATATTATTAAGGTGCTTTCCGCATATCCATTTAAGCTATATTTTTCAACACGCTTTTATAAAACAAAATAAAAGTGAGTGAGCCTTAAATCTCACATTGGTCTCTCAAAGCCCCAAAACTTAGTTTTAGAAGCCTTAAGTCTATGAATTTGCGTATTCGTGTCCAACTTGCAATCTGTGAATCAGAAATGCTTGTCGTTTCTTCCTACAAGTCTATTTAGGTGAGTATGAAGTTTAGGTTCCATTTTCGTGTCATTCCGAGTCCCTGAACACATTTTGGTCTCTTAAAACTCCCAAACTTAGTTTTTGAAACCTTAAGTCTATGAATTTGCGTATTCGCGTCTAACTTGCAATCCGTGAATCGAAATTATGTGCCGTTTCTTCATACAAGTCTATTTAGGTAAGTATGAAGTTTAGGTTCAATTCTTGTGTCATTCTGAGTCCCCGAACATGTTTTGGTCTCTCAAAACCCCAAAACATAGTTTTAGAAGCCTTAAGTCTATAAATTTGCGTATTCGCGTCTAACTTGCAATCCGTGAATCAGAATTGCATGTTGTTTCTTCCTACAAGTTTATTTAGGTAAGTATGAAGTTTAGGTTGCATTCCTGTGTCATTCTGAGCCTCCTAACACGTTTTGGTCTCTGAAAACCCAAAAACATAGTTTTAGAAGCCTTTTGTCTATGAATTTGCGTATTCGCGTCTGACTTGCAATTCGTGAATCAAAATTGCATCCCATTTCTTCCTATAAGTCTATTTAGGTGAGTATGAAGTTTAGGTTCCATTCCCGTGTCATTCCGAGTCCCCAAACATGTTTTGGTCTCTCAAAACCCCAAAACATAGTTTTAGAAGGCTTAAGTCTATGAATTTGCGTATTCATGTCTGACTTGCAATCCGTGAATCAGAATTGCATCCTGTTTCTTCCTACAATATATTTAGGAGAGTATGAACTTTAGGTTCCATTCCCATGTCATTCTGAGTCCCCAAACATGTTTTGGTCTCTCAAAACCCCAAAACTTAGTTTTAGAAGCCTTAAGTCTATGAATTTGCGTATTCTCGTCTATCTTGCAATCTGTGAATCGAAATTGCGTGCTGTTTCTTCCTACAAGTCTATTTAGGTGAGTATGAAGATTGGGTTCCATTCCCTTGTCATTCTGAGTCCCTGAACACGTTTTGGTCTCTCAAAACCCCAAAATTTAGTTTTAGAAGCCTTAAGTCTATGAATTTGCGTATTCGCGTCTAACTTGTAATCCGTGAATCAGAATTGCGTTTCGTTTCTTCCTATAAGCCTATTTAGGTGAGTATGAAGTTTAAGGTCTAGTCCCGTGTCATTCCAAGTCCCCGAACACATTTTGGTCTCTCAAAACCCCAAAACTTAGTTTTAGAAACCTTAAGTCTATGAATTTGCGTATTCGCGTCTAACTTGCAATCCGTGAATCATAATTGCGTGTCGTTTCTTCCTAAAAGTCTATTTAGTTTAGTATGAAGTTTAGGTTCTGGTCATGTGTCATTCCGAGTCCCCGAACACATTTTGGTCTCTCAAAAACCCCAAACTTAGTTTTACTCTTTTGTTATTTTATATATACAACTAATTAATGAAAACATTTTCTTTTTTGTAGGTACAAAGTTTCACATTTTGATGGGAAGTTCTAACAAGTGAAACCTTTGTTGGGCTAATTTTTTCTTGTTGCTTTCATAGTTTTATTAGTACTTTTTGATGAATATAACATGTATATATTTTTTATTATAGTTTAGCACTTTACGTGGATCGATTGTATATGTTTTTTGTTCATTCCAATGAATTGGTTAATATTGGGATGAATCAATGAATCTAGTGGTTTAAATAGATGATTGAGTTGGATTTAATTTTGTACATGGGTGGTATTGTATGTACAGGGTGGTATTGAATCAGTATTATTGAAAACATTTATGTCGTTTTTAAAAAAATTGACATAACTAATTACACATTTATGTCACTTTTATCAAGTATTTATGTCACTTTTATAAAGTATTTATGTCACTTTTAAAGTTTTTATGTCACTTTTGAAGTATTTATGTCACTCTTAAGACTTTGATGTAATAATTTTGTTTGGTATTTATGTTACTTTTCTACTTTTATGTCACTTTAGGTTAAAATCGACATAAATAAAATGGCATTTATGTCACTTTTAAGTATTTATGTCACTTTTTATTAAAATATGTTTTGGTTTTATGAAACATTTATGTCACTTTTATAAAACATTTATGTTACTTTTAAAAATATTTATGTCATCCCCATTTATGTCACTTTTTACTGGAAAAAAAAAAGTGACATACATAGCTCTTTTCCTTGTAGTGACTAGACTGGCGAAAGGAAGCAACAACTTGAATTTCCTCAGAACCGCTATACTGCGAATCAAGCACCTTCCCCACAAGGACTCCCTACTACTACTAGAAGCAATACCGGTGGATGCTTCGATTGTGAGAAGCCAGGCCATATGATTATGGATTGCCGAGCTCCCAAGAACTATAACTGGTCAGGCATTCGCTGTTATAACTGTGGCAATCACGGCCACATCAGTAAGGACTGTAGAGCACCCTGTAGGGCATACAATAGACCAGTTACTCAGGACCAAGTTGGATAGGCTCATATGAATTCTATCCTCCCAGAGAATGAGAGATTTGATGAGGCTAAACAGCAGAACATAGAAGGTACTCTTACGTTATTCAGCACTCGAGTTAAAGTTTCATTTGATACTAGTGCTTTGAATTCGTTTATTGCTATCGAAATTGTTAAACTGTTGGGTTTAGTACCCCAGGCGCTTGATGTACCCTTGAATACGATATCACCTTTGGGAGTAATTGTAAGGTTAGGAAAAGTGTGTGAGGACTGTGCCTTAACCCTTGAGGATAGGATTCTTCCCGCAGATCTAATCATTTTGTCAATGAAGGAATTTGACATCATCTTAGGATTTGATTGGCTCAAGAAGTATAGTGCTAAATTGGATAATGCCAATAAGATGATTACCTTTTCGGTACCAGGAAGTCAGCGTTTTGATTTTCAATATAACCCCTCTGGTGATGCTTTTCTCACTAGCCGTTTAGCAGCTATCAAGAGCTCAAGTTCAAAACTTACGGTTGCACAAGAGTCTGAGACTTCGAGGATGTGTTTCAGAATATTTTAGGGTTGCCACCTAAGCGGGAGATTGACTTCTATATTGAATTAGTGCCTGGTACTTTACCATAATCAAAGGCTCCTTATCATATGGCACCAATGGAGATGCAAGAACTAAACAAGCAAGTGTAGGAGTTAGAAGATCTCAAGTTTGTTTGACCCAGCACGTCGCCTTAGGGAGCGCCAGTGCTATTCATTAGGAAGAAGGACAGAACTCAATGACTTTGTATTAACTATAGCAAGCAACAAAGTCATAATTAAGAATAAGTACCCACTCCCTAGAATCAATGATCTATTTGATCGGCTGGAAGGAGCAACAACTTTCTCAATGATTGATCTATGTTCGGGATATCACCAACTGTTGGTTCGAACAAAGGATATTTCCAAGACTTCTTTCAGGACGAGGTATGGGCATTATGAGTTCTTGGTTATGTCTTTTGGATTAACTAATGCCACAGCGGTATTTATGGACCTAATGAACAGAGTATTTAGACCCTACTTGGACCAGTTCATTATCGTGTTCATAGATGATATTCTAATCTAGTCAAAGACTGAGGTCGAACATGAGGAACATGTAAGGATCACACTATAGACCCTCTAGGATAACCAATCATATGCAAAGTTTAGTTAGTATGAGTTCTGGCTGAAAGAGGTTAAGTTCGTAGGACATGTTGTCACACAAGAGGGACTAACCGTAGACTCGTCAAAGACAGACGTAGTTTTGGATTGGAAGACACCAACCACCATAATAGAAGTTCGAAGTTTTCTTGGTCTAGCTTAATGCTATCGGAGATTTGTGGAAGTGTTCTCCAAGATTATAGCTCCTCTTACCGGACTAACGAAGAAGGTCTTGAAGTTTGAATGGAGTAACAAGCATGAACGCGCATTCCAAAAATTAAAATAAAGATTGACCACAACGTCAGTGCTGGCAATACCTAAGAGTGATGAGCAGTTCACCATTTATAGTGTCGCATCACACCAAGGACTCGGATGTGTTTAGATACAAGATAGGAAGGTAATCGCATACGAATCACGATAATTGAAGCCACACGAGTTGAATTACCCGACGCATGACCTCGAGCTAGATTATTTTGCACTCAAGATTTGGAGGCATTATCTCTATGGCGAGAAGTTTGATCTGTTCTTGGACCATAAGAGTCTGAGATATTTGTTCTCTCAAAGGGAGTTGAACATGAGGTAATGACATTGGATGGAATTGTTAAAAGGACTACGATTTCACTTTACAATATCGTCCTGGAAATGTGAACGTAGTAGCCGATGCATTGAGTCAAAAACCCCAGCAGATAGTAGTAGCTTCTCTCATGGTCAAGGAGTGGCAAGCGTTGGAAGCTTTGGATGAATTCAATATTCAAGCCTCAGATCCAAGTGAAGGATGACACTTTGGATGTCTCATGGTACAACCGACCCTCAGTAGTCATATTTTGGAGGCACAGAGGAAGAATGAAGGACTTCAAGAGTGGTTCGCAAGTAACGTAGTAAAAGAACCAGATAATTGGAGTATTGGTGCAGACAGAGCACTCAGATGTAGAGGCAGACTTTATGTGCCAGATGAAGATAATCTTCGAAAGGATATACTGGACGAAGCTCACAAGTCGCGAATGACTATCGAACCAGATACAACTTCTGGTGAAAAGGAATGAAGTAAAAAGTTACTGAGCACGTGTCTCAATGTCTTATGTGTAAGCAGGTGAAGGTAGAATATTTGAAGCCTCTAGGACTTCTATAATCGTTACCATTTCTCGGATGGAAGTGGAAACACATAACTATGGACTTCATGGTAGGTTTACCGAGATCTTAGCAAAACCACAATGCAATTTGGGTAGTTGTGGATCAACTTACCAAATTGGCGCACTTCATAGCATACAGTATGTCATACCCGGTCGAATGTTTGAGTCGTATTTATATTCAACAAGTCATACGACTACATGGTGTACCAGTCTCTATCGTATCTAACCATGATTCGAGATTCACTACAGAGTTCTAGAAGAGTTTATAAACAGCTTTGGGGATATCATTAAGCTTGAGCACCGCCTTTCACCCACAGACCGATGGACAAATTGAACGAGTTAACCAAGTAATGGAAGACATGCTGCGAGCGTGTATTATTGATTTTGAGAGCTTATGGGAGACTCATCTACCACTGATAGAATTTGCGTACAACAATAGCAACCATTCAAGCATAGGAATGGCACCCTTTGAGGCACTATATGGACAACCATGCCAATCGCCTTTGTGTTGGGCAGAGGTTGGAGATAACCAACTACTTGGACCAGAATTAGTTTGGGAAACTAACAAGAAGATCCAGATCGTGAAAGAAAGGATATAAATGGTGTAGAGTAGATATAGGAGTTATGCGGATAACACCGTATAAGCTTGGAGTTTAGTGTTGGAGATTATGTGCTACTTAACGTATCTTTGGTGCAAGGAATTGTTAGATTTGGACAGAAGAGAGAAAAGTTAGCACCACATTTCATTGGACCATTTGAGATCCTCGAACGTGTAGGAAAGGTTGCCTACCGACTCGCGTTGCATCCTAAGATGTCAGGATTCCACAACGTATTCCACGTTAGCCTGTTGAGGAAGTATGCTCAGAACCCGAGTCATGAGATCAACTTTGAGGACATCCAGGTAAATGACAATGTCTCGTTCCATGAAGGACCAGTAGGAATTCTGGATCGAGGACTTAAGAAGCTGAGGAACAAGGAAATTCCATTGGTGAAGATCCAGTGGAAGTTTCATGACGAAGGGGAAGCTTCTTGGGAGTTAGAATCGAAGATGCGTAAGAAGTATCTCGAGTTGTTTAGCGACGCTTAGTTCGGATTTCGAGGACAAAATCTTTATTTAGAGGGGGATGATGTAATACCCTATATTTTCAATGTACTTTTGTATTTCTGTATATATAAATAAGACCCATTGATTTATTCTTGTCTTTGTTATATTTTAGGTCCTTTTGAACCCCATTTAATTGCCATCTTTTTAATCGATTGGAATCCTGCCAACCTGAATTCATTATGTGGCACTATCCCAATCGATTGCCTTGTTATCCAATCGATTGCCTCTGGTTCCAATCGATTGGCACCCTTAGAGACAAGTTTCTTCTTCGCTTTGTGTTTGACGTGTAGCAATCTCATTTCTCTATATGTATGGACCCCTTTCGTCCATTTTAAGGTTGTTAGACAGTTCTTGAGAGAGAGAGAGAGAGAGAGAGAGAGAGAGAGAGAGAGAGAGAAAGTGTGTGTGTATGTAATACATATATATTATATATACACACCCATACACACATACATATATATAAATATACAACACACACATACACACACACTATTGGAATCAGAGAAGAAGAAGAAGAAGAAGAAGAAGAAGAAGAAGAAGAAGAAGAAGAAAAGGAAAGGAAAGAGAGGAGGAAGGAGAAAGAGAAAGAGAGATAAAGGAGGTGGAGAGCAAGAGGAAGAGGAGAGGGAAAGCTTTAAGCGCCGGAGCCAAATAACACCCAAACACACCTTAGGTGAGTCCAAACTCACCCGGTCCCTTTATTATGATGTTTACGAGTTTTAGCAAAGATTAAATGCAAGAGTTACGTCCTTTAGACATTTATATATGCCGGATTGTATTTTTGCTGGAGAAGACAAATTCCCAATCGATTGAGATGTTTTCTAATCGATTGCCATTAGTATGAACCCAATCGATTGAATAGTTTTCTAATCGATTACCATTGGTTATAACCCAATCGTTTGCCACAGTTCGCAATCGATTGGCATGGTTTTGAATCTAATTGATTTTTAAGTTTTCCTATCAATTGGCAATTACAGAATATGGATGGTTTCTTTTATTTATTAGATAAAGGGTTCGATCGTCCGATTATCAATTCGCACTTCCATGATACGACTATGGGGCAATAAGTGACAAGGTGACACAGTATTGGAATAATACACACGTTAAATAATGGATTAATGCATTAAATAGTGGAACCATTGATGTAATGTTATTAACCGAATTAAGAAGTTGATGTGCATAGTCATGGGTCTATCGACCGTAGAGGTCGATATTAATTATGTTTGTGCACGTGAATGCGGTCGCTAAGATCGTATGATGTCGGGTGTGGGATCCCAAGGTGCTGGGACAGGATTGGGACTACGTGTCAGGTTTTACATATGATAGAGTTGGACTGTGTGTCGAATTTGAGAGCGTATGTCATGTAGGACTTCGTGTCAAGTCTAATATATCGGGGTTGGTGGCCGTAATATTTTTGGGCTGGAGTACCGTAGAATATCGAGGCTACGTACTGTAGCATATTGGGGCTGCGTGCTGTAGTGTATTGTGTAGCTAAGTGCTGTGATATTGCTAAGTGTTGTGGTATTGCTTAGTGCTGTGATGTTGTTGAGTGCTATGATATTGCTGAGTGCTATGATATTGCTGAGTGCTGTGGTGTTGCTGAGTGCTGTGGTATAACGAAGCTGAGTGTTGTGGTATGTCAGGGCGTGTTGGCCATATTATATTAGGGCGGGTTAGCCGTAACGTCAGGGCTGTGTGTTGGGGTTTGACAGACCGTAGGTATGGGACTACGTGTCTGATTAATGTGGACCAAAGAGTCTATATTATGTATTGGAATTGGTTGAGACGACGTCCGTTGTTCTATATTTGAGTTGGTACATACATGTATGCGAACGATGAGATGATCCTTTTATCGATGTTGTTTATGTATACTGCATATCTATAGATACTTTGTTAGTATTTGCA
Source organism: Hydrangea macrophylla (assembly GCA_033977485.1). Taxonomy (NCBI): domain Eukaryota; kingdom Viridiplantae; phylum Streptophyta; class Magnoliopsida; order Cornales; family Hydrangeaceae; genus Hydrangea; species Hydrangea macrophylla. Next base: position 75,755,471 of record CM066989.1, read on the forward strand.
TTCACTCGGCTTTCGTAGCTGATGGCATTTTATGCCGCTGGATATTCAACGTCTAGCTGGCCAGGGTTATGAGTATACAGGAGATGCATACATGGACAGGGGCTACAAGGTTGGAGCCTACGATGACGGAGGCTATGCTGGTGCTGACTACTACGGAAGCTGAAGATTTGGAGCTTCGCCATAGATAGTTTTCTTATGTTCTAGAGACTGTTGTAATAGTTGAATTTGTAATCGGCATATGTTGCAGTAATACTTTATGTATGTTTCTGCAAACACTTATGGTTTTGTAATAGTTAGTGTTGAACTTTGATTTTATATATCGACCTTAGAACTTTCCAATGCGTGGTTTGAATCATTACTCCGATGATTAGATTTTGGTTATGGACAATGTGGTAACTTTCAACTGTCATGACCTACGGACCTAAAAAGGAATTTATTTTCTCTATTTTTGTTACTGCGGGGCGCGACAGTGGCACTATCCCAATCAATTGCCCTTCATCCCAATCGGATGCCTTGAAATATCTAATACCAATTGATTACCTCTGATTCCAATCGATTGCCACCTACAGAGATGAGTTTTCAACTTTGCTTCGTGGTTTGACATGTGCACTCATTTTCTCTATATCTATACAAGCTTATTTTGTGTCCATGGGTTTGTTTGGACAGCTTGGGTTTAGAGAGAGAGGGAGAGTATATATCTATACACACATCCATACACATGTATAGATATATATATCTACATATTTGTATACCACACACACACACACACACACACACACACACACACACACACACTGCTAGACATAGAAGAAAGAGAAAGAAGAAGAGAAGGAGAAGAAGAAAAAACAGAAGAGAGAAGACAAAGAGCAAGAGAGAAGGCTGAGGAGGAGAGAGAGAGAGAGAGAGAGAGAGAGAGAGAGAGAGAGTGAGTGAGAGAGAGAGAGAGAGAGACCTTGAAATTTCAAGCTCCACAAGCCAAACATACACCCAAACACACCCTAGATGAGTCCTAACTCACTTGGTCTCATTTATATGGATGTTTTACAAGTTTATATGAAGTTTAGACATAATACATACGTCCCTTTACATTTATATATGTTGTTTTATAATTCTGCTAGAGAAGACGAAGTCCCAGTCAATTGGACTTTTCCTAATCGATTGCCATTAGTCAGGACCCAATCGATTGGATAGTTTTCCAATTGATTACCATTAGTTGTAACCCAATCGATTGCCAAAGTTTTTAATTGATTGGAATTAGTTTGGATCCAATCGATTACCATGTTTCCTCAATCGATTATTATAATTTTTATCCCAATCGATTGGACCCTGGTCCCAATCGATTGATACTTACAGAACATGGATATTTTTTTTGTTTATTATATAAGGGGTTTGATCGTTTGATTCTCGATTCAGACTTTCATTATGTGGCTATTGGGATAATCAAGGATAATCAGGGATAATGTGATACCAAATATAAGTACGAGGGTGAATAATGGATTAATGTTATAACGTTAGTTATTATGACCACATTTGAGTTCAATACCTATTTTCATTTCACTCAGAGTAGTCAGGCCACATGGGACTGTCATGTAGCCGCTAGTAGTGTAAACGCTAAGTAGGTTTGATAAGTTCTGGGATTCGGACGGGAATGAGCATTGGTCAATCATATATCCTTAAAAGCGGTAGAATGAGCATACGTCCTTAAGAGCGGTGGACTAGACCAATTAGCTCTCAGATAACTGGTAATCCAATCATATATCCTTAAGAGCGGTGGATAGATCATATGTCCTTTAAAATAGTGGACCAGGATTACTAGTAGACGTTGTTAGCGTCGTGACAATAGAATTGATGTGTCGATGCTCAAAGCATTAAATCCTTCACTTGCGGTAGACTGTGCATATGCCTTAAAAGCGAGGGATGGACTGACATATTATCTATGACTTGCAGTGGAATAGGAAAAATGCATTCTTAAACGCGGTAGACAAACTTATGTGTCTATAACTTGCGGTGGAAATGGGAGTATGCGTTCTCAAACGCGGCAGACAACGCATTGGTGTATCTAGGAATATTGCAATCAAGTCTATTCCGAGGAAATCAGTATGTGAGAAGTCTTTGGTTAATAAGACGGGATATTGGGTAACACATGGTTTTAATAAATAGAAGATACTATTGCAGAACTATATCTTATTCATTTCATAACTTGTTATTACGTTACATAACTAGAATCTTGTTAGTTTATACTCACTCAGCTCTCAGTAAGCTGACAGACGTTATTTCCAGACTATCCTGTTCCTAACCTTGCAAGTGATGATCACTATTAAGATAGTTACTATGAGGAGGAAGGTTATGCTGAGGACGTGCCGAGGGAAAGAGGCAAAGATAGACAAGACTATTATGCTGATGACTACGCTTACTCCAGCTGAAGAACTAAATAGTTATTAGTTGTATTTCTGTTGAACTTATGTAGAATTAGTACTTGGGCATATGCTGCTTCCAGACCTTTTCGTAATCCTGGGGACTACTCTGATGTTTTGTAATAACTAAAATGGTTGTAACATATTCAGTATATGTATATTATTGTTCCCGTTGTTTTGTCAGATTAGTACTGTGTGGTGTGGACAATTTAGTGACATTCACCCATCATTCCCTATGGACCCGAAAAGGAAATTTATTTTTCTCTATTTTTGCTGCTGCAGGGCGTGTCAAAATCTCTCAAGTCTCAAGAATCAAGATGAGGCTCAGTAATATTAGACTCAAGAATCAAGATGAGGCTCTGTTATCAAGATGAGGCTCTCAAGTCTCGATCCATTTATCTCATTCTCCCAAGTTTCAAGAATCAAAGGTATGCCTCCAATCTCTATCTCTGGATTTCTCTCTCTCAGTTCTGGATCTTGCCACTTTTTTTTTTGTTGACATTTTTGCCTATGTAATATGATCTTGTTTGTTGAAATCCCTATTTTCAAAATTTGTTGGTTTGCTTTTGAAATTCTTGGCGTTGGGATAATTTTTTAAAATTCTATCTCACTGTGACAATTTCAAATTGGGACTGAAAATGAAATATTCTTGCATTAAAATAAAAAATAATAAATAAAAAAAAAAAAGAAATGGAAAATTTTTCAGACAGTTGAAATGGTTTTGACAATTCCGAATTGGCACCCAACTACTCCGACTCCCCGATCGAAACCGATGGCAACTGGAACCGATGAAAATCGATGCCATGTTGGTCAGTTTTTGGTGCTGCCTTTTGGAGAACCGACCACCTCGGTTCGGTCCCAAATGTGAGAAATCCCCGACCGAGTACACCCCTAATATTATCTACACAGAAAAACATTTGAGTAGATCTAAAAAAGTTCACCTCTGAGGCGCTACCCATATTTATACAAATTTACAAATTTATACACCTAGACTATAATCACGCTCGCCTAGACTATAATCATGTCCTGGAATAGTAGAAAATGTACCTAACTGTTCTTCATAATGACTAACGAGTTATGACAATAAAAGTGCATATACATGCTACAAAAACTCTTATAATCCGTGTGATTGGCTGTATTGAGATAAATTATCTCATGAGACACCCACTCATATATGATTTTCTCTAGATTTGAAAAAAAAAAAAAAATTCCCATAGAAATCAATAAATCACATCAAGAAGAACAAAGGGTATGATCCAGCAGGAAGGGTTCCATCTTACCTATAAGTGGTTGTGGCCAATTCGAGTCTCATGAGGTGAGTGATTTCTGGGTTGTGAGAGCACTATCCCTATGTAGTGTATAATCAAAAAAATAAATAAATCACAAAAATGACACATGGTATAACAGTCACGCTATATTATTTATTGCTTATTAGCTAGTAGCAACTTAATACTAAAACACAATTTCTGTGCATTAAAAACATGTATTTTTCTACTGAAATTGATATTTAAAAAGGTTGATGGTTCTCTTTTGGTCCCCTGTGGACATGTCATTTACAATTTCTGTGCAGTAATTAAAAACATGTGTTTTTCTAGTGAAATTGATATTCGAAATGCTTGATGAGAAGTTATTCGGTGAGCCCGTCACGCCACGTCAGCGTGATGATGTGGTGTGACCTCCCCAATAAAAAGGAGCCATGTGGCCACTAATACTAGGAGGTTATGACATGTGGTGGGTAGTTTTTTTAAAAAAAAAATTTGATAACCATATGGCATGATCCCCTAGAAGTAGGGGTATATATGTGGTTAAGATTGAGATGTCACACCACGTCATCATGCTGACGTGGCGTGACGAGCTCACTGAATAATTTCTCCTCTTGTGGTCCCTTATGGACATGTCATTGAGGTAACGAACAATAATGCTACACACACTCTGAAAAGTACACCAAAATGCACAACTTTGCTTAAAAAGTTTGAACCTTGTGCTGAAAAGCATGCACACACAAAAGTGGGTGTTTTATGTGTACAAACTTTTCAACACGAAGTCCAACCTTTTTAAGCAAGGTTGTGCATTTTGATGTGCTTTTTAGAGTGCGTGTAGCATTACTCGGTAACGAAAGTGAAGCGGGATGAAATGGATGTTGAAGAGATTTGTTTTCTTCGGCGAGATGGTAATCATGTGGCGCACTCTTTGGCTAGATTCGCGGGTATATGATGGAATAATACATATATATATATATATCACATGTATTTTGTATGGATAGTTATGATAAAATCTGTGACCTATTTAATAGTTGAAATAAAATGAGAGTATTGAATTGTGTTCCTTAGCATTTTTAGAAGTTAAGACGTGATTGGCAAGAATTGATTGATCTAACAAATCAATTGTGTTCAAATTGAAGTGAATTTTTTCACTTGTTTACACGGCTGGGACTTGCTAGGTGGTGATACATATGTATATAAATACATTGTAAAAGAGTTCGAATCACTCTGGCAGAGAGTGGTGACAAGAGGGGGTGCCCCTTTGGGGCATGAGACATTAATCATTGGGGTTTTCTGTGAAGGGTGTTCACAATGTTATAGGGCTGTGAGGTAGAGAGGGTATTTCTTTATCTCTATAATTGATCTATGTATTACAGTTATTATGTCAGGTTCTTTGGAGTATTAAGTGGGGAGTATACAAGGATCTTGTAATTGAGTTATAGAATTTAATCCGTGTAACTTGTAACATATTTTTAGGGGTGTAAATCGGTCGGTCAGTCGGTTTTTTTCGATTTTTTTGGTGTATAAAAACAGACCAATAGGGGTGTAAGTCGGTCGGTCGGTTTTTTAGGGATTCGGTCAGTTTTGCGGTCATTTTTAGCTTGTACATGCATTTAGAAAACCGACCTATCAGTTTTTGGTTTGGTCGGTTTGCAGTTTGCGGTTTTTTCTTACACCCCTACATGTTTTACTCAATAGTGAAAGGATGAAACTCTCAGGTGTGGACGTAGGCAGGTATTTGGCCGAATCACGTAAAAATCTGTGTCTTTTTTTTGTGTTCATATTTAATTACTGCTCATGTATGTGTGTTTATTTGGGAGATTTTAATTCCGCATGTTAAACTGACATCAGTACCACTGCCAGTTGTTTGATGTGGGTGGACAATTTCCCCAATTTTATTGTTAAGGACAATGCTAATTTAAGAAGCTTCTCACATAAGAAGGCGGGTTTTAACCGTTGGATGAACATCTGGTCTTAAGATTCTCTCCAGATTTCTAAGAATCTTTAAACTAGATGCTCATCCAATGGTTAAAACCCGCATTCTCATGTGAGAAACTTCTCACAATAGCATTACCCTTTTGTTAATACGGCTGTAAGGAATTTTGAGCTCATTGATTTGGTTTTAATGAAATTTTCCTCTACTTGATATTTAAATAATAAAAAAGAGATATTCAAAAAGTCCTTAATATTTTGATAATTACTATTTTTAAGTTATTTTTTATTTTTATTTTTTAACAGTATTTTTAAGCTTATTTCATCTTGCATAAATCTAAACAATCTACGTACACAAGGATGGATCCAAGGCTTCCAAGCTTATTTCATTCTTATTTGATATTTCATATATTTTCACTTTAATTTTCTTCTTAATCAAATAAATAAAAATATTTTCCTCACCTTTATCTTTTCCTTTTAAAGAAAAATATTTTCCTTAGCGCTATCTTTTCTTTTCTATCACTAAAACCACGTTTGGCTACCAAGAAAAAGAATGGACTAATTTAATTGAATACTCATGAGATTATTAATGCCACACTCCCTAAAATTAAATAATACCCCATATGTGGGATTATTTAATGAGGATCATAAGTCACGTTTATTGTGCGAAATTAAAAGGAGGATTGAGCCATTAATATATTTTAATTGAAATGGTTTGCGTTTGAGATGTCAATTTAGGATTGGACAATTAATTTATTTTAATTAAATAATTTTGAATTTTAGCCACTAATTATCCCACAAGAATAGAGTTTATTAATCCCAAAATTAGTCCAATTAAAATGATATAATAGACCGGACCACGGTCACACCAAGCAAACTTTAGCCAAGTCCATGAAGCAGTCATCTAATTGATGCACCGACAATCAAAGGGGTAAAGTATTGAAAAGTGTACTAGCAGACAGTTTTTTATTTTTAGGATATCTGACAGTTGATCCAACCACAAAGTGTTACATTTGTGGAGAGATGTGGTATTTTAAACCAAGAGTAATGTTTGTGACACAAAAAATATTTACATAAAGTTGTTTATAAAAATTTATTGTGTCCATCTCTATTGGTAGGATCCACTGTTACTGTGGGTCCGCGGAGTAGAGAGATATGCATAATACTCCCTCCGTCCCATTTTATGTGTCCCTTTTTGGGAATCCAACTATTTAAGGGGACAAAAGGAATCTACACCTACTTTCCACAATTGCCCATAATCATTGCACTTTCTTTTTTGTTTTGTTTTGGTATTGGTTGTAAGGAAGGGCAATTTGGGAAACTTAGTAAAATTTATATACTAATTTAGGAAAGTGGACAACAATTTTGGGACATACCAAAATAGAAAGGGGGACACATAAAATGGGACGGAGGGAGTAAGTTTTTGTGAGCAATTTTAGAAGATTTTTTTTTTTTTGTCCCACGCATTACTCCGAAATCAATCAAACTTCATCACAATGAATCAATGATGCCTATTTTAGTGAAATTATTTCATGTAATTGTCCCACTTGTGTGATTTCCATAGTGACTTGAGTATTTTAACAGTTTTAAAATTAGAAGAGATCAGTATTGACGAAATCATAATGACCCTCACACGAGAAAATATTCATTATAACAGTTATTTTGTTAATATGATATCACAAATCAATAAGATGCTAGTATTGAAGCACATGTTAGCCTTAATTTTAAAGTAAAAAAAGATGTGTCCACACAAGCAAATGTGGAACATACCAAATTTTTTAAATTCGTAATTTTACCATTTAATTAAGTTTTTTTAAATTTCAAATCTTACATATGTTGGACCCTACAAACAAAAGTAATTAATATATTGGCCCCTCTAAATTTTTAAGTTTTACAAAATAGTCCATGTTAATATACATTTGACAGCACTCATTGTAATTCCAATTACTCTAAATCATCAATTGAGTAATGTATTTCAATAAAGAAGATCAAAATTTATCATACGTCGTGAGGATTATAAGCACCTAATATCCCAACTCTCAGAACGATATGAAAATCTCAGAGTAAAACTGTATTTTTTTTTCCTAATACAAAATATCTTACTCGATAATATGTATAAATAAAACCAATTTTTTTGTGCCTTCACGGTGCTACTCCCGAACTCCCGATTAATACTTATTATAGGACACTAACTCGGCCCTCCAAATTCGGCACTATATTCATGAGTATTAAGTGGTGAAATCGATGATGTGCCGTTGTATGAATGTTTACTCCCATGACATAGATTAATAGTCACGACTATCACGTGGAACAAATTCTTATATTTTGTGGGAAACCATATGTATAAAAATTCCAAGTAAGGATCCGTTTTTGAAAAAAAAATATAAAAAATAAAAATTAATTATTGAATTTTAAGTACTGAAAATTTTAAGCGATTGAGCTTGTAGTATTGAAAACAGTGTTTCAAGTAGTGAAGTAAACTGCATTCAGTGATTATTTTCAATAGCGTTTTTTCACTTAAGATTTCAGTGAGTTTGTGGCCACTTTTTCAATTAAGTATTATATTTATCAAATGCACTGAAATAAAATTAATGCTGACGATTTTAATTTTTAGTATTTAATTGTTTTCTTTACTTTACAAAAATTAGTACTCCCTCCGTCCCATTTTATGTCTCCATCTTTTCTTTTTGGAATGTCCCAAAATTGTTGTTCACTTTTCAAAATTAGTATGCAAATTTTACATAGTTTCCCAAACTACCCTTCCTTGCAATAAAAAAAATAGTGTAATGATTATGGGCAATTGTGGAAAGTAGTTGTAGATTCTTGTTGTCTCTTTAAATAGTTGGATTCTCCAAGATGGACACATAAAATGGGACGGAGTGAGTACTTAATTAGATTATCAAACACACCCTAAGTTACAGTTAATAGCACAACGAGTAATGTTCATGTGTTAACCAAATTTCTATCCCAAAAGTTCTTTCAAAATGATTTGGCTATAAGGCCAGGTAAATAACTTTCAATTAAAATTCCACTTGTCTCACGTATTAGACCTAACCGCATTGTCACATCGTTTAAGAAGTACTTTTCAAATAAAAATTTAAAAAACACAGCATTATTTTATCGCAACATCCCTGCTATATCCAATCAATAATGCTAGGCACACACTCCAAACTACACCTCAAATCACAACATTGCTTTAAATATATGTACCATGTGTTGTGTAAGTGGCGTACAGAAAAATGTAAAAAATTCAAACAGCACAAAGTACATGCATTTAAAGCATATAATGTGATTTGGGGTGTGGTTTAGAATGTGTGCCTAGCACTTCTCATATCCAATATTTACTCAGTGTGATTAATGCACCGACAATCAAAGTGGTGAAAGTCAGTAGAGGATCCGACCACAAAGTGCTACATTTGTCCTTTGTTGAAAATAAAAAGAATAAAATGAGCCTAGGTAGTCAAATCCTGTCATTGTTCAAGGTAGCAGGGCACTTCTGTCATTTTACACTCATTATGTCGGCTCTTAACCATGGTTTGTTTTACTAGGGTCTCAGGTTGCTGCCCGTTAGGCATTAGCCGTCGGTGTGTCCTTGGCTACTAACCGTGAGTTAAGTTGTACATACATATACATATATATATATAGGAAACAACTTCAGTCCGGTAAGCTCAGTGCTGTGTGTGCTGTGCACACACAGTTTGCACAGTAAAACTGCCCAGTTTTGAAAAACTGCTTTTACAAAAGCAGTTTTACTGTGCAAACTGTGTGTGCACAGCACACACAGCACTGAGCTTACCGGACTGAAGTCCATTCCATATATATATATCTATATATATAAGTACTTAAAAACTGTGAAATGACAAAACTGCCATTAATGAAAACACGATCTGACGGCCAAAATAGAGGCCCTCTCTTTAAGAAAAAAAGGGCGCCCTCTTTAGAGCCTGACTGATATACAAAGATTCTCTAAAGAGGGCGCCCTCTCTTTATTAAAGAGAGGGCCTCTATTTTGGCCGTCAGATCGTGTTTTCATTAATGGCAGTTTTGTCATTTCACAGTTTTTAAACACGATCCGACGGTCAAAACAGAGGTCCTCTCTTTAATAAAGAGAGGGCGCCCTCTTTAGAGAATCTTTGTATATAAGTATATGGATAAACTACACTGAACTCCCCTAGTGTGAGGTTAAAATACAAAAATCTACTTTGTAGTATTTAAAATTACAATAACCTCCCATTTCAAAAAATAAATTAATAAATAAACAAAATTTGTGGCACATACAAAATTATCTATATACCTCTAAAACAAAATGCAATTTATTGATTTTAAAAATTATTATACTGTGGATGAACAAATTTGCCGTTAGAAATTAGACATACGTTCATATGGACGCTAAAAAAAGATTATATGAAAGTCCTGTTGACACTTTAATAAAAGTAATTTTTTTTTTTGAGGGTATTTAATAAAAGTAAATTGGTCATTAAAAAAAACTGACAAAATCTTAGCAATAGTTTTTTTTTGTTTTGGTAACTGTGGGTGTCCGGGTCAGCTTACGCGCACCTCGACTAATCTCACGAGGTCAGGGCGTCCGGGTGAATCACCTGTGACCACCCCCTTGAGATTCGAACTTGAGACATTTGGGTGTTATGCCATCCGGCCACAAGGGAAGTGGTTAATCTTAACAATAGTTGACAATGCCTAAAATGAGAGAGGGGTTTAGGGTGGTTTGATTATAAGCCCATTATGCTATTTTACTTTAGAGTTATAGACATCTAAGATTCTTAATTAAGAAAATATATTTCGTATATGAATATTAAATAAAATTTTGTTGGATTACATATAAGTATATTAAGTGAAATTTTTCCTTTCAGGAGCCTTTTAACAAACTAAGAATCAATTTACACTTTAAACTCTTGGCAGTTTCTTGCCCTAAATTTTTAAAAGTTTTATTCAACTCCAAATTTTAAGGGAGGTAATTGTAAAGAGAAAAAATTCTAACAGTAGATTCTTGTATTTTGATCTTATTGCAGGGTAGTTGGGTGTAATTTACCTAAATATGTTTATATTGAGAAAAAGAGAAGTAGATTCGTATTTAAGCCATGGAAGGCGTCTCGAATTTGAGAGAGAGAGAGAGAGAGAGAGAGAGAGAGAGCAAGTGGGAGAATTCTAGTGAGAGAAGAGTAGAGAGAGTGAGTGAGTGAGAGAGAGAGAATATAGCAAGGGAGAGAGAGAGAGAGAGAGAGAGAGAGAGAGAGAGAGACGGACATTCGGATTCAGAGGAAGAGAGCGGCGGTCAATGGCTGATTCAAGCGATTCGGTCTCCATTGATATGGAGACAATCTCTCTCGGCGGAAAGGTTAGGCGAGGCGTATATATGTATATATATATATATATGTATATACACACACACACACACCTTGTGTTATATGGAAATGTATGTTGATTAGACTGCATTCTGTCTTATAGATATATTTTTTTTATTTTTGAGTTTTGCTTTGTGGAACATTTATTTTAATTTGGGAATCATGTCATTGCTTTTCACTGACTAATGAGGGAGCTGTATATGCTTTTGCTGCTTTTAATTTAGCAATATTGATGTAATGATTTTACTGAATTAAGAAGACCTTAATCTCGAAACAATTTGATTTCATTTTCATTTCTAAAGTTGAGCTACATATATATATATATATATATTTGGTAATTGACTGCTTACTATCACTGATGACTGGGTTTAGGAGTGTATATGTGCCGAGCTCATGTATGCTTGAAATTGGATTATTTATTAAGCTTGACTTGTATAGTCTACAATTGGTTTAATAACCTTTTTATCTAAGATTAACCTTGACTCTAAAACTACTTAATTTTATAACAGAAGTATGTAAACATGCCACTATACATGCTTTTGACAAGTTTGGTCACTATCTTTTTCACAAGCCTACCTACGAGCCTTATTCAAACCTGTGCACGAGCTTTGTCGAGCCAAGCTCAAGTATTGAACAAGCCGAGCGGAGCCCTTATAGAACAGTTCACGAAGCTTGTTGAGCAGCTCAGCTTGTATACACCCCTAAGGCTTAGTTTGGCCCCCACGTGGCTTTTTAAAAGTAGCTAATCAAATTTTTTATTAAGTTGTTTGATGATTTTGTACAAGTGACATATTACTCTTCAAAAAAACATCATGAAGCCAAAAAGCAACCTTGAGCTTTTAAAAGCTCCAAAGCTCCCCCCAAAATGCCCTAAGTTCAATTTTGCAAAGCTTATAAGCTAGTTACCAAATGAATTAACATGAAATTGTGCTTTAAAAAAGGAGAATCACCAAAATAGGGGCCAAACTAAGCCTAAATGTGTTCTTTAGAGTTTTATGCAATTGCATTTGAAGATATTTTCCCTTTAATTCAAGTATGTGTTTATTGTATGTTTTGTTTCTTTTATTTGTATTTATTAATTGAGAAGGTTCTGAAATTGGTAGGGACCTGACTTTTTTTTTTTTAATTCAAATTTTATGCCCATTTGGGGGGAGATATCTTTAATTATAAATGAATATAATGAAGATCTTAGTTTAGCTTAAATGGCTAGCTTTGTTGTTGAGATATTAATTTTTAGAGTCTTGTTGCTATTTTATAACTATTTGGGTTTAATCCATTGGCTCCAAGCCTAAATTTGTCTGGGATGTGTTGTTTGTTTGGTTGAATGGGTTATTCTTTTAAGTATAGAATTTACTGTTTTTTGTACTCCATAAGAGATTTCAACTGGGAAGCATACAGATTGCCGTGACTCCTTTATCTTTTGCACCTTGTGTTTTCTCAGTATAATGGAAAACCATGGTGTCAATAATTATAGAATTGATCCGCTTCCACATGCATAGGTATACGTGAATAATTCCACTATTCAAGGAATGACACAGAACTTTGTGAGAATGGTTAATGAAAGGTTCAACTTTTATAACTTTGCATACTGTTACTACTTGACAATCAAGATCTATTGATATGCCATTTGCATTGATTTGATTCTATTCCTTTCCCTTAGAGCTGTTATTTATTTGAATATGTGTTTTATAATCTGCCTTCAGGAGCACCTTGTTAAGACTGGCTATGGATGTGTCTCTGTTGCTGTATTTGGAGACCAGGACAAGCCCGCTCTTATCACTTATCCCGATTTAGCTTTGAATCGTAAGTATAAATTCCATCTTATGTTATTTATTCCTGTTCTTGATCTTTGACCCCTCATAATGCATTACGTGTTACCTCCCGCATTACCAAATCTTTGGGCCTATGGCATGTAAAGTGATATATTTGAAATATGGCGTGGGTTGTTCTATCAATTGTATACCCACACAATTTGGTCATTGATAAGCTATGAAGCACGGACACGGATACGCCGACATAGACGTGACACGACACCAGTACATCGACACGATAAATCCTAAAAAATGAGGTCACGACACGGCAAGGATACGTATTGTTTTTTTTAAAAAAAATTAATTTAATTTTAAGTTCATTCTTATGTTTTTTAGAAATGTTATTCAAATGTTATCTACAGGATGTTCACTTCACATTTTTCGAACGTTATTGTTTAATATTAACAAAATGAAGAGAGTGAAACGGTCAAAGAAGTGAGAGAGAGATGAGATCGGACGAAGAGGGTCTTGAGAGACTAATGTCGGGAGAACGTGAGGAGATAAGTGATGTAATGCTTGACAAAATGCAGCCTTTTTTGTCAAAAAAGAGGTTCCCTCCATGTCCCTTGAAGTGTCCCACCGTGTGTAGGTGATGTGTCCACCTCTAAACATTGCATAACAGAAACAAGACCCGTATTTGCCTCGTCCGATACGTGTCGGAGGTGTGTCGGGCGAGTGTTGGTGTCCGATACGTGTCGGACACCGGTACGGAGCCCTCTCCGAAGTGTCGGTGCTTCCTAGTTGATAAGTATGTTCACTAGATTTGGTCAACAAAATCCTTAAAAAAGTTCTTGCCAACATTGAAATTTTAACTAGATTTGATTATTTGTTAAACCATGATATTTAAACCAAATTCATGTAGCTGAACTTAAGAACATTTTTAATATTTCACATTGATGTCTGTGTTCCATATCTTTAAATGAAGATAACTACGTTCTTATAGTCCCATCGAAATCTAACTTTGATTGTGGTGTTATATATGTGTTTTATCAGATATGTCCTGTTTTCAAGGATTATTCTTTTGTCCGGAAGCATTTTCCTTGCTGCTCCATAACTTCTGCATTTACCATATAAGTCCTCCTGGGCACGAGGTCTGTAGCTATCTCACTTTATGGCCGATCTCTCTTGAGCCCATTTTCTTTTCTTTATACATGCTGCGCTGTGTTGTTTAATCACACCGTTTCTTATCTGGTATTTTCTTCAAGAGTTGTTGCAGTTGGGAGCTGCCATTATTAGCACTGATGATCCAGTGTTATCAGTTGATGACTTAGCAGATCAAATTGCAGAGATTCTCGACTATTTTGGGTAATTGCAATGTTGCACCTCGTTTATTCGCTGCCTCTTAATGAGTTAGTAATGGATATGTGGCTTGGATATGGACACGGGATGTGGATTCGATACGGGAACTGCGATATGACAAATGTTGGAATGTCTGATTCATACACGGTGCATTAATTATTATTTTTTTGATTAATTACACAATACCGTCCTATGTCCACTCATGTATCCTAATTTTCAAGTAAACCCATTGTTTGTCTCCAATTTTGCTTTAGTAAGACTTCTACGTCAAAATATTGTAATCATTTTAATTTTTCATAGGAGCACTCTCGTCTCGGTTCTTGTTGGCCTCGTGTACATCTTGTGTCTGATGTAAAGATAATAAGATTTTTTTTGTGCACTTCTGACACCTGTCAGCCATGTCCGAAGAGACCCAAATTCTGTCCTACATAGGTTCTGGTAAACTGTCTTTATTCAGACTTTTTTGTGCAATTATTGTCCATGCCAGACAGTCAAGTTTCTGGTTTATTTTCTGGAAAAGATTCAAATCAAACCTATCCCAGGCCACTTTTCTTTTCTTGATTTATTATGATAATTAGATAGTTCTGGAAAACGTAAACTGATATTTATTATAATTGTTTTGTTAAATTTATTTTTCAGACTTGGCACAGTTATGTGTATGGGGGTAACTGCAGGAGCTTACATCCTTACCTTGTTTGCGGTGAGTCCATTAAGTATAATGCCTAATTTTACTCAATTTTTCCTTAGTTTTTTTGTTACAAACCTTTTGGGGTCTAATCCAGTGAAGTTTGACTATATAGATCAAATACGCCGAACGTGTTCTTGGTTTAATACTTGTGTCCCCAGTATGCAGAGCACCGTCTTGGACAGAATGGTTATGTAATAAGGTTTCTTCTCTGACCTTTTCATCACTTATTTTTGGGGAGAAAGATCTTATCTCAGATGTAAATCATTGCAGGTGATGTCAAATTTACTCTACTTTTATGGGATGTGTGGTTTGGTGAAGGAGTTATTGATTATGCGGTACTTTAGCAAGGTATCATTGTTCACTGAGTTGATATCTGTTTTGTTAGAATTGATGGTTTGATTCGGAATTCAAATAATATGACAGGAAGTCCGTGGTTGTATCCAAGTACCAGAGTCAGATATAGTTCAAGCATGCAGAAGAGTAAGTGCTTAGGCTCTGTTTGGTTCGGGGATTTAGAAAAGGAAAAGAAAAGGGAAAGGAAAACTACTTCTCTCGTGTTTTCCCTTGCATTTTTCTCCATAAAAAAGGGCAGCCCAGTGCATGAGGCTCCCGCCATTGCGAGGTCTGGAGAGGGTGAGATGTACGCAGCCTTACCCCTGCAAGCAGAGAGGCTGTTTTCAGATTCGAACCCATGACTTCCAGGTCACAATGGAGCAACCTTACCGTTGCGTTTTTCTCCATGCTTAAACAAAATTAAAAATTGAAGTTTTTCAAAATAAAGGAAGTGGCTCACAAAATTTAAAAATTCTTATGGACTTCTCACTTCATTTTCTTTGGCTTCATATTTTCCTTCTATACCAAACAACAGCAACGTTTTCCTTTCCTTTCACTTACTAAATCCATCAACCAGCCAGAGCCGTAATATTTTCTTGTTTCCTATCTGGTGTTCAACATGGTCACATATAAAATAGCAAGCAGGAAAATGACTATAACCTCTCTAATTTCTGTAGTGTGCACGTTCTTTTTGCAGTTACTAGATGAGAGGCATAGTCCAAATGTTTTGCGGTTTCTTGAAGCCATTAATGGGTAAAAGCTAAAACCTGTTCCGAAGAAAGTGATTTAATTTCATTTTACAAGTACAGAACTGTGTGAGAGATGCTTTTTTTTTTTTTTTTTTTTTTTGTAAATGGTCAAATCGGTGTCACATGGCAACAATATGGTTACTACACAACTGGTCTGAACTTTGTTTAAGTTTATTAACATTTGGTGTTATTTGTCAGGAGACCAGATATTAGTGAAGGATTGAAGAAACTAAAATGCAGATCTGTCATATTTGTAGGGGAGAACTCTCCTTTCCACTCCGAGGCTCTACATATGACGTCAAAACTAGATAGAAGATATAGTGCCTTAGTTGAGGTAGTCATTTTGTCTTGCAGAAATTAAGGGCCTGTTTGGGAAATCATAACTTAAGACATTTTTTTTTCTTTTCTTTCTTTCTTCTTCTGAGAACCAACATCATGTTGGTTTGACAAAAGAACCTGTTTTAAAAGTAATTTTAGTTCGGCATAGACTCCAATACAGTAGAACTACATTTACCAAACATGTGTGCTATGTTACATGGGCTCGGGTGCGAGTCTAAGAGTCCGACTTTCTAAATTTTATGAATGTAAGGACAGGGGGACATCGTGATAAATCTATATTTTCCTTGTATTCTAAGAGAAAATAGTGTTTTTACATAATAATAAGACTTCAACATGAACTTTAATATGCTATTATTATGTAAAACATGCTTCTTGGTGTTGGTGTGAATCCAACCAAAAGTGTCGGACACATATCCCATACCCTTGTCTGATTGTCCGACACGAGTACTTTTTATTTTTTTATTTTTAATTAGAAGAGTTCATGTAACACAGCTTGAATGTATAGAGTCGACTCACTCAACGACCGCAGTACCAGCTCTTGACATCCCCAAAAAGCCCCCAAGTTATATTGATTAGCTTGCATATGTGTGAAATTTGGCATTACTCGATGCAGGTTCAGGCATGCGGGTCGATAGTAACGGAGGAGCAGCCCGATGCAATGTTGATACCGATGGAGTATTTTCTCGTGGGATATGGTTTTTACCGGCCATCACAGTTAAGTGTGAGCCCAAGAAGCCCATTGAGTCCAACTTGGATCTCCCCGGAGCTCTTCTCACCAGAAAGCATGGGCTTGAAGTTGAAACCGATAAAAACACGAGTTCCTTTTGAAGTTTGACATAAAATGTAGGGGGCTAGATTATATATATATAAACATATTTTTGGTAATATATACAGTAAACCCACGTTTGGCTGTCAAAGGGAGGACTCATTTTAATTGAATAGTCCTGGGACTATTAGTATACAGTCTCCCATATGAGATTATTTAGGTAAAATGAACTATTAGTCTCCCATGTTAAACAAATGTGGCCTCAGGGAAGAGATTACAAATGTTACACTACTTGGGGGAATTGTAGATAATGTAAAAGAGGAACATTAAAAAGGAAAAGGGATTAGAAAAAGAAGAGATTGGGAATTTTTTTAGTTTGTAATCATTAAAGGTAGTTGAGGGTGGTTGAGTTTTGTATGTACATCCTCGGAACAATTAATATTCACTTTTACAAGCAAATAATGTTAATATGAGCTGGATTGTGGCCTGGAGTGACCTTTGTGCTTTCTCAGTTTTTAAGCGCTTTTCACTTTTACAAGCAAATAATGTTAATATGAGCTGGGCTGTGGCCTGGAGTGACCTTTGTGCTTTCTCAGTTTTTAAGCGCTTTTCTTGGTGGTTTCTTTTTCCAAACGTAATTGTATTTTGAGTAATGCTTGGCTCACAATTTTTGTTCACAACTTCTCTTTTGTGTCTATCTCTCTTTTGATAGGTCCCACAATGCCAGTGGATCCTACAGTGCCCATTAAGAGAGAGATAGACACAAGGTTGTGGGAACTGGGAAGGTTGTGAGTCAAGTATTACCCTTGTATTTTCGTTGTTCATTTTTTGGAGGATAATCTAGAAATCGACCCTACTAAGCGAACCTGTTTATGAACTGAACCCATTTATGACTCGTGACTAGGTCATAAATGTAGGGCCGACCCTCACTCAAGGCAAGTTGCCTTGAGCCCCCAACCAAATAAAATTGTGTATATCATATACAGCATGTGTAAAATCAAAGATTCTCTAAAGAGGGTCACCTCTCTTTAATAAAGAGAGGGCCTCTGTTTTGACCGTCAGATTGTGTTTAAAAACTGTGAAATGACAAAACTGTCATTAATGAAAACGCGATCCGACGGTCAAAACAGAGGTCCTCTCTTTAATAAAGAGAGGGCTCCCTCTTTAGAGCCTGACTGTGTATAAAATATCATATATACATATATATATATATATATATAGCTCCCAATCAATTGTGTTAATAATTGTCATTTTTTTTTATAACAAAAATGCATGAAAGGCCCCATCTTCAAAGTTCACTTAGGGCTCCCAAAAAGTCAGGGCTGCAATTGCATAAATGTGCAGTCCTCCACAAGACGCTTTCATGATGAGTGTTTGTTATCTCACTAGTGGGTGGCCCCAAGGCTCGTCCTTAGGACCTCGCTAGACCTGCCGAAGTCCCAACCACTTAGCCCGTTTGGGTTAGTTGAAAATTAAAAATTAAGAGATGAATTGCAGATTTCGAGGAAAAAAAAAAGTGATTGTTTTGTAAAATGGAATTGCTTGGGTTAGCTTAAAATTTCAACACTTCAATAAATCAGCTGAAAAATTAAGCCGAAAAAAGTAAGCTTGTTCTTCAAACAATTACTTAATTCACTTTTAATTGTTAATAAGACAAAAATGCCTTTAAATAAGAATTTTAAATATTTACATGTTAATCATTTTTTGATCATTTTGTCCAAAAAAAAAATCATTTTTTTTAACTTGTTTGCCAAACACTCTTCTTTTTGAGTAAAACTTCAGGCACACCCATTTCCACAACTTCACTCCCCACAACCTGATGTGGCAACCATGTAGTGGAGTATCATATGTGAAGTTGTGTTAAATGGTGGGTCCCATCCCACTAAATGATTGACACATCAGGTTGTGGGAGGTGAGGTTATGGAAATGGGTGTGCCTGAAGTGTTACTCCTTGTTTTTTAAGTGCCAACAAGCACCGAAGACGTGGAGTTTAAAGAAGGTGATTTGGTCAGGGTTCATCCACAAAAGGAACGTTTCCCACTTGAAAAATATGCTAAACTAAAGCCTAAAGCTGATGGTCCATTCAAAGTATACTCCAATGTATCGGCAAAAATGCTTACAAAATTGGCCTACCGGAATACTATGGTGTCTCGACTGACTTTTAATGTGTATGATTTCTCTCCTTACCATGATGAAAATAGTTCTAAAGACTCAAGGATGAGTCGTTTCCAACCAGAGGAGTTTGACATAGGAGTGTCTCAAAGCCTTGATCTTAGTCAAAAGCAAAGTGAGTTTCAAATACTCACTTAGATCAAATGAATACTCGGGGCCTATTCTTGGGGCTGATTTCACTCTTTTTTTCTGCTTCTTTAATTCCATGTGGGTCTTTTCATATGAGTCTTGTGTGTTGTGTTTTATTTCTTAGTCAAAGTAGATTAGTTTTCATTAATTATTCTCTTGAAAATATTAGTTTGGTGTCTCGGGAATTACCTATGGTTGGAGGGTTGTTCCAAGTTTAGTACTAGTATAAAAGTCTCTAGTCTTGTAAGAGTCACGTCAATGTGTTATTTTGATAATATAAGTTTAGTTATGTTTCTCTTAAAACTGTGCATCTCTTAGTGGATTCTATAGAGAGTGAGTTCCTAGACTTGTATCCCTTGTTGGACTCTCCTTTGGGTGGTGATTAACTGTAACCCTTTGGTGTTACCTCTTGGGTGGTGAGCTTTTTCTTTCACTTGTTTGGAGTGCTGAGTGATTCATCTTATTTTCCCCGGTATATATCAAGATTTGATATTGGTCTCGATGGAGTCGGCCACTGAGGTGCGACTTACAAACATATTGTGGTGCGACAAGCGCATCACATATTTGTGCCAAGTATAAAATTGTGACAGGTGCGTTTTACAAACATATTGTGGTGCGACAAGCGCATCACATATTTGTGCCAAGTATAAAATTGTGACATCTCACATTAGTTAGGCAATAAAATATGTGGTTGGCTTTCAAAACACCACAAATTTGCTAGTAGTAACTTGAACTTTACTATTTTGGGCCATGTTATAAGACATTTTCTATGTTAATGGGCCAACATGCTTGAGGCATTACGTTGTGGGTTTAAACCATCAACTTTTTTACTAGTCTATGTAGAAAAAAATTCTAGGTCGTTCAAAGAAAATTAGTCAAAAAAGTTCCTTAGATAGGAGCAACCTTACTATTACACCTAGAAATTCTAAACCTCATGCTATTGTTAAATTATAATATGATCTCAAAAAATCATTTTTTAATGGTGTGCCGAAAGTCATGCTAAAATAACAATGTTATATTTGTGCCAAATTTGGCATGACCTTTGTCATTATTATAAGGTAGGACCTTTGGCACAACATTGGAGATATGTTTTTGGAGTGCTATGCTATAATTTGACATGCTAACAGGGCAAGAACTCAACTTTCTTCAATGCAAACTAAGGAATAACATTTCTTTTGGCATATACCATTAGAGCATATGTGCTAAAATATAGCACGTCTCCAATGCACATGCTAAACCTCATGCTATTGCCAAATTATAGCATGATCTTAAAAAAATATTTATTATTATTATCTAATGGTGTGCCAAAGGTTATGCCAAATTATCATATACCAAATTTGACATGACCTTTGGTGTTGGTATAATTTGACAGGACCTTTGGCACACAAGGACACGTATTTTTGGAGGGCTAAGCTATAATTTAGCATGCTAAGAGGGTCGAATTTCTTTTGGCATAAAATTGAAGCACACTTGCAAAAATATAGCACTTAGCACTGTACACTGTAGCAATACCAAAATAGCATGAAAAAAAAAAATAGTTATTAGCATTGGAAAAGCTTTAAACGTCTATGTAAATAGGATATGCTAAAATGTAGATATTGTTTTAGCTATTATTGGGTGATGTTTTGAGATGTCATTATATGATACGACCCTGTGGACAAACCAACCAGACCACCTGATCCAACCGACCCAGAGGCTGGTCGGGGAATGCTCGTAAGGACCAGTGCCAGTAGAAGACTCTCACTCAAGCCCACTTATCAACAGATAAGTGGATGAGGTCACAGGGAGCGTGGGACTGATCCATGATCCAAGTTTCTCTTATTTAAGGATTCAAGGATTAGGTCAAAATGATCGTATCAAGTCGCCTAATCTACCAAGATTACCTAATTTGAAAAGAACCCCCTTTTTGCGCTATAAAAATCTCTCTCTCTCTCTCTCTCTCTCTCTCTCTCTCTCTCTCTCTCAATATAACATTTTTTTCAAACTCTCATAGAGTTCATATCGATTATTAAGAACAAAAGGGTAGGAGAAAACATTGTTAATTCTAGTCTCATTGTTGGATTATCAGGGTCTCCCACTCTAGACCCTGTAAACAATTTTCTATGTAGTGGAAGTACTAACAGACTCTACAGGTAACCCATAGGCCGCTTCATTAACAGCATGTCAGCACCGAAACACACTCAAATCGTCTCTCCATCTTCTTCTCCATTCCCTTTGTTGTTTATTCTCCATCCCATTCCAAAACACAACTAAATCCGAAGTACCAATTTCTAGCCATATCATTATATGTTCTGGCTTGTAATGTTATAATTAATAACTCTTCTCAATTCGAACAAAACAAAATACGCAATATAAGGTATAGCAAAGACACTATCAACCTTAGGCAATAGAGTCAGCAAAGAAAACATCCTTAGGATGTGTTAACTTCCATCTTTTTTGTTACAACTTGGAAGAGCTGCAACTACTTGCTCTACAGACACAAAACAGAAGAATTTTTTCCCTTTCTTTTATTGGGAGTTTCTTACATGTGGACATCATAACTTACATTTACCACTGAAAGCTACAACAAATGAAAAAAAAAAACTATTTCTATTTTCTTTTCCGTTTTTGGGATTTTCCTACATGTACATGCACAATATTTTCACAAATAAAACCAATAACAGAAAGGTACACCCCAACCGCACTTCCCACAGTTGTTCAATTTAGGCCCCGTTTGGTAACCGCGATTAGAGGACCGCAATCGCGAAAGCTTTACCAAATGGGGCCTTAGAGGAAGTCCATTGTGTTCAGAAATGGCTGTGCTGAGTCCCCACTTGGACTGAACCAACACATAGCAATCCAGTACTGTTCTCTATACTTCACATCTACAAGGCTTCATGAAACTAAAAACTTTGCTTCTATGGCTCTTTGAGCCCAGGAAGGAGCAATCAATTATCTTACAACAGTGTCGTCCCTGTCACTTCAATTGCTTGACGTGTACGCGGAACAAGTAGACTCTTAAGGTGCTTGAGACGGAAAATAAGCTGCCGAAAAGAGGGCCTCAATTGTGGATTTCTGCAATAGAGAAAATAAGATGTCACTAGAAAGCAGATTAAGGGCCCCTATTTGGCTACAACATTTGCATCTGCAATTCAATTGCAGAAAATAGCTTTTTCGCAAAGATGCTCATGGTAGCTTTTGGCCTATCGCAAATTTCTACGATTGACTCACGATTTTTTGCTGATTGAAAGCAGAAGCTGGTTTACCAAAAAGTTTCATTTTAGCTCTTAGAAATCCAAAAGCTGTTGCCATACGGGGCCTAACAGATTATTGCAGCTGAGCAGTCCATTGTGAAACATATTACTGAACGAAATGCATATGATGTCTGCAATTTACATACATGAAAGCCAATGAATTGGCTGTCATGCGGCATAACCATATTCCTTGGCTGCCATATGGCATCTCTAAAGCGAATTTTTAGCCACATGGGATCACCTTTTAATTTTAATTTTAATTTTTTTTTTATACAATTAGGCTACCTTCATCTTCTGTGCTTTATTCTCCCTCCCAAATAGTCGAACCCTTTGTCTACTCTGTCTTTATTGTCCTTCCATTGTGACTACACATACATACACTACCTACACAGAAACACGGTTGGACTATAGGATTTCTCTTTGTACTAGTATGTCTGGTATGAGGAAAGAGGGGAAGGAAATAGAGAGAAGATGGTAGATTCAAGGATGAAGATAAGGGAGGGATGGCTCTTCCCGTAGGAACCATTCCAAAAGTGGACGAACTGGGAGAGAAGACATTACCTACTCTTTTGAATTTTTGCCCTTCAAAGAAAATGATACAAACTCTATCTATGGGTACAATAGTAAAATATGCAATATTCTCTTTTTTCCTTGCTCACTTCCTTCTTATTTAACCAAACAAAAGAGGGAATCTTCCCCTCAGGATATCTCTTCCATCTCTCCTCCCTTCCATTTTTCCATTCTTCCAAGTTAACATAGCATTAGCATCGGTGCTACAACCCTGCTCAAGTTAGGTTTTTTGTGCTTTACAATTTTCCTTTTTGGTTCTTGGAGCCATTATTTTGTTTTTCGCTAATTCTTGTTACGTTTTTATGGGTTCCATTTTTGTTGAACATATTCCCTTTTTCCTATTTTGTGACAAATTTTCCATGCATTACACAGGTTTAGGACTAATTACAGAATTTCCCAAGGATGATCTACCCAATGCCGAGCGCAATAACAGTCTAATTCAAAAGTGCCAACAAGAGAACAGATAGCTATGGAGTTGGAAACTTACGGGTGCCAACAATCAGTTAGTATCTCTGCAACCATTGGATCAACCTCGGCTGGAATATCAAGGTGTCTATCTTGGAATCCAACAGCTCCAACAACCTGCATTGAGCTCAACCCTGTCCATGGAATACACAAAGTTGCAAGTTCCCATAAAATCACACCAAAGCTGTACACATCAGATCTGCAAACCAACCCACATGATTCCTTATCAAGACTTGAGATGAAATACTAAAAGACTAGTTGCAATATTCTACAAAGGTTTTAAGATATATAGAAAATTCACCCACTTCTCGTTGCAAGGTTCATTCCTCAAAACTTCGGGTGCCATCCATTCAGGCTGCAGTTCAAATGGCTCACTGTTTAGTGCAGTTGATGCAATAATATCAAATTTCAGTATTGCATTTTTCTTTTTCCTTTAGGGTGATTAATGATTATCATACAAACCTATGTTACATGGACTCAAGTACAGGTGCGGGTACATATCTAAGCGTCGGGATTTTCAAATTCATGAACCTATAGACACGGAAACATGGAATAGAATCTATATTTCTTATAATTGTAAGACGAAATAATGTTTTTAATGTAATAATAAGACGTTAAGATGAGCAGTTCGTCGATTTGAAAGAACTTTGTAGCAAAAGGAATATTTGTTTTTTATTTTTTATTTTTTATTTTTTTTTTACGTTATGCAAGAGCACACGCACCCATGCAAACCCCATGAACTAGGACCTACGAAGGTAAGCCCATACGACACACTTGAGCATATGGGCCAAAGAGGGGAAAAACCCCTCAAACCACTCCCCCTAAGGGGAATGGAACCCTCAACCTCCCACTTGGGAGAGGGTGAGTGATGCCATTAGACCACATGGGTCTTGGTTGTAGCAAAAGGAATATAAATAGGCTCTTTTTGTGGATTTAGCGAGGGAAAAGAAAAGAAAGCATAGAGGAAAACACTTTTCTTTGGTTGGGGTTAACAAACAAAAAGGTGAGGAAAATAGGATGGAAAGGAAATATTGTGATGGATAAATTAAAATTTTTCAATTTTGTGAGACTTCCCTTCCTCTTTTGTTTAATTCCAATTGTAATTAGAAAATTTTAATTTCTAATGTTACCTAAGAAAGAGGAAAACACTAGCTGTTTTCCTTTCCTTTTCCTTTTCCTTTTCCTTTTCTAATTTCGCAAACCAAACATAGCCTTAGAGAGTTCAATATTATTAAGTTACCAACTACTCCAAAAGCTTAAGCTATTAGAGAATGGGCCCAATAATTTATATCAAGCTTCACACCCTCCCTCACGTGCAACCCCGACTTGCACGTGGAAAGCAAACAAACCAAACTCCATCATAGTGGAGACAAATAACAAAGTGCAAATATGCACAACAAAGCGGGGATGGAGAGTCGAACCCAGGACCTCCCACAAACAACGCTCTGATACCATGTTAAGTTACCAACTACTCCAAAAGCTTAAGCTATTAGAGAATTGGCACAACAATGTATATCAAGCTTCACAAATATATATTACACCAACATTAGCATGTTTCTTGGTGTGCCAACCACAAGTGTCGGACATATATCCTTTATTTTACATATAGAGAGACAACATAGAAACGCACGTGACGAGTCAATGTAACATATATTGAGACAACATAGAGTTCAATGAAGAATTTTGTGTTCTAGAAAAGGCATTACCGTTCCAGCAATAGAATTCGAAGATAGAAATGTAGCATGTTGCATACGTGATGACCCAAAATCACAAACCTGCAGAGATGTATAAACAATATAGCATCAGAGTTTCAGAATAATTTCCTAAAGCATATAAATGAGGTTCTTCTTTGTTAAATGTAAGTCCCACGCAAATCATAAAGGAGTTAAATACCACAATCTAGTAAAATATTGTTAAAGCAACATCATGGTCAACCAAATAATATGGGGAAAAGTGCAGAAGTTTAATCTGCGTTAACCTTAACCACCCAGTCTTTATCAACAAGGAGGTTCGGAGTCTTCAGATCCCTATGCACTATAACTGGATGGCTTGTGTGCAAGTAATTCATTCCCTTGGCCTGTAAGCATTTAGCAAACGCTGCTTAAGAAAAAGGGAGATGGACCTGATAGAGAGCAAAAGCAAA
Organism: Hydrangea macrophylla; assembly: GCA_033977485.1. Classification (NCBI taxonomy): domain Eukaryota; kingdom Viridiplantae; phylum Streptophyta; class Magnoliopsida; order Cornales; family Hydrangeaceae; genus Hydrangea; species Hydrangea macrophylla. The sequence goes on from CM066989.1 coordinate 75,781,136, forward strand.
ACACAATTTGCAACTCCTACCACATCAAGAGCCATTTGCATTCGCCTCTTTTCCCCGAGCTGAGCATTTGGACGATGCAGCAGCCTAAATAAACTACCCCTACATAGAAATGATGGGATTGAGAAACTTCGATTTCTAAAATACAAGATAAAAAGATCATTTGTGCACTCTAAAGGCTGTTTGAGTAGACAAAGATCTTGGTCTGTGGTTCCTCAGTGAATTGGTTCTATAAGTTCAAAAGTGTGGTGAATGTCCACATTTTGAACATAAGTGTGTGGCTAGTGACGCTAGTTTGATATATCTCTCAGAACTATTTCATTGTCAAACCGATAGAAATTGAGACTGTTTGGGAATGGTTAATCCAAGATCTAATTCAATCCAACTGTCATTTTCTATCTGGTTTTTATGAGAACCAAGTATGTGTTGGTTTGACAAAGAACTGGGTTTAAGAAAGAAATTAGACTGGGCACAAACTCGTGTCATGTGCAAGAAATAAATGTCTACCTAACACTTGATTTTTGAAAACCGGATTAATTATGAACCACAATTAATTATGAACCACAGAACTGGTTCTTTGTCAAACCACTATTACCTTGGTTCTCATAAAAACCAGATAGAAAATGACTGTTGGATTGAACCAGATCTTACTTTAAAAATTACCAAACAGGCCCTTATACTGGGCATAGACTCCTATGCAACATATGAACATTCACCAAACATTTGAATCTACAGAACCGGCTCTTTGACTTCCCAAACAGCTCCCAGGACTGAACCTTGTCCAATCCTAAGTATTCCCAAACAGTCCTTGGGGCCCACTTTCCTGCATGGGAATAAATAAAAGCTGAACGATCTATTAGATGGACATATTTTCATCTCATTAATATTACTAGGAAAGCATAATATTTCTAAAATAAGAAAAAGTATTTGATCTAAACAAAATACAAAGCCTAGAAAACCCAGTAAGTTTTTTTTAACCAAATGTTTCCCTTCTTCCATTAAAGGAATGCATGCAGAGCACACTAGTGTGCCTGTTCACACACATTGCCTCCACACTTTACATTCATTCTCAAAATTTCTTTCATGATATAAACCTAAGAAAAACCAGAATTATAATCACAAGTCATACCTCTTAAATGTCTCTCACTATAAGGACACAAGAAGAAAAAAAAATGGTCCAGAGAAACACAAAAATAAGGAAGAAAACAGAAAACAGAAAAAGGAAAAGTTTACATCACCTGTACGCCAAACATAAAAATAAAAAATTAAAGATTGCAAACCTTTGATGAATCCAAAATTGAAAAATGACATTAACCTTGATAAAAACTCCGTCATTATAGAGAGATTTGAGGGATGTGTAACTGCTCCCATGAAAAGAACGACATTAGGATGTCTCAGCTTCAACATGATCTCAACCTGCAAAAGCAACATGCGGGCATTCATTTTTAGACACTGTATTTGTTAGCTTTTAAAATAATCACTTATGGGGATAAGAGATTTAGTAAAAAGCTACAAATGAGAGCATTTCAAAAAAAGCTGTTTTTAACTTCAAAAAGGAATCGGATTTTAAAAAAGCTGTAAAATAGGTAGTACTTACTGTCACAACTTTTTAAACAATCACTTATAACTTATAAGTGATTCCGAAAAACCTATCCCAAACGGGTCTTAGTAACAGACTCTAGAGTCAGAAGCCAAATTCTGGTACGTACTTCGCATTTAAACTGAGCCAGTGCATGTCCAGAAATATCTCGATGCATGAATTTCTTTACAGCAACTTCCTACACGCACAACCAATTCTGTCACATTAACAAATATCATGAAAATAGGTCCTAAACCTTATGAACTATTGGTAGTCATAATAAGCAGAAATACTATGCCCCATATAGTCTCTTTACCACCAGAAGATATAATTACATAGGGTCGAGCATATTTCAATAGCCCCTATTTTTCCCAAGATTGCATTCTAGGCCCTCTTTTACTAATTGTTGCCACTTAAGGCCCATGAGTTTTAAATTGATCTCGATTGAGGACAATCCATTTCAATTGAGAACACATTTAAGGCTACTAGTTGAAACACAAGAAAGGGGAAAATATTGTATTGATATTGATTTCAAAAATACAAGACTCACACCCCTATATATAGGGTGGAGGTGAAGATTAAACTTCCTAAACTAATCTTAAATCAAATCAACTCTATACCATAAATCATGGGATTCATCACCTAATTAAATAAAATAAGGAAAAATAAGATATTTATTAATTAAAGAAAAGAGGTTTGATTGGGATACAACCACATCCACATAATTTCTAGAATATTTTTTATATTCCAACACTCCCCCCGCAAGTTGAGTCACCGAGAGTTGATGAAGTGACCAACTTGAATTTGGACTTTGAACTTGAACAACGAATCCGAACTTCAATGATACCACCGAACAATCAAACCACCATAATCAAGAAATGTGGTGATCCCAGTAGAGGCGAAACAATCAATCGAACATTGCCAAGACCACTTGGTGCAATCAGTGTTCTAAAAATCCTCCTAGGCCCCCGCCTAGGCCCTAGGCCTTGTCCAACCGCCTGGATTTTCACCTATTCCTTGCAAAAATCCCACAGGGATTTAGGCTTGGTCTAGGCCCGGCATAGGCCTCCTAGGCCGGCCCAGGAGGCCTAGGGGTGGAATTGTCATTTTCTTGAAATAATAAGGGCAAACCCTAATAATCCCCTAAGCCACCACACCACAGTCGTGCATTCAATTGACCACCAAGATTAAGAGAGAGAGAGAGAGAGAGAGAGAGAGAGAAGACAACTCACGAGAACTTCATGAAGTCGATTTATCTAATGAGGATACAGAAGAAGAGGGTGATGAGGAGTATGAGTTTGAGTCTGATGGAGAGAGAGTGTTGGAGTAATATGGAGAAGAAGAGTTGGAAGCTTAATTTGTTGGTAAGCATCAATTTAAATTACATTGTTAATATTTGTTAAATGTGACTCTTTTTTTTTCAGATTGGTCTATTAGAGTTGTTTCTGTATTATTAATTTTGCTTTAAAATACTAGGCCTCCGCCTAGGCCCCTAGGCCCTAGGCCCCCCCTCACGGCCCGCCTACCGCCTAGGGATTTTTAGAACACTGGGTGCAATAGAAACAAATAAGGCCACCTAAAACAACGGCATGGCTTATCAACGGGATGCAACCAACAAGAAGAAATTGCTCAGGCAATCGGTGCAACGAAGGAACCATGACTGCCAAAAAACACACAGCAGTACAGATCAATCGGCGAGAGCATACATGTTCAAGCCCATCAAGAGAGCCCTCAAAGGGACTGCACACTTCAACTCCCCAGCAAAGGACTGGTCGAGGGCTAGACAATGCCCGAAAGGGCTGGCCGATGGCTTGACAATGCCCTTGGGGGCTGCCGACGACTTGACAGTCTGTAGGGGCTGGCCGGAGTTTGACGGGGGTTGAATCTGAAAGTAGCAGAGTAGTGGGAGTTTATTTGAAAATACGGGAACAAAAAAAATGAACACTACCGATGAATCGGCACAAAACGAAGACTTCTTAGAGGGTCCGACAGGTGACGAGCCACCACCCGCCGATGGAGCTTGAGTATCTCTAATGCCAAGTTGAAACACAAGAAAGGGGAAATATTGTATTGATATTGATTGATTTCAAAAAAAAAAATACAAGACTCACACTTATATATCTAGGGTGGAAGTAAAAAAAGATTAAGCTTCCTAAACTAATCCTAAATCAAATCAAAACTTTATCCCATAAATTAGGAATTTATCACCTAATTAAATAAAAAAAGAAAAAAATAAGATAATTCTTAACTAAAGAGATTTGATTAGGATTCAACCAATCCAAAATCAAATCAAAACTCTATCCCATAAATTAGGAATTTATCACCTGATTAAATAAAATGAGAAAAAAAAAAAAGATAATTCTTAACTAAAGAGATTTGATTGGGATACAACCAAATCCACATTATTCAAGAATATTTTTTATATTCCAACAATACTAAAGGGCCACTCAATTGTCATAACTATTAATGATTGCCCTTAAGTGGAATCGAATCAAAACTCGATGGGCTTAAGTGATACTATTCCAATGGAGGGCCTAAAATGGAAGTTGGAGGGTACCGAAGTCTATTTGACCCTAATAACATTTTATGACTGTTGTCTTTGATTGCACAAGTTTCATGTTTTTGTGTTCCAAGCAAAGAGTTGTGGAGGCAGATTAGCTGTAAAATATTGGACGCATGAATACACATACAAATACACATGGAAATTTGTTGTCTCTAGGAAAGGCTTGGATAAGGCTTCTCAGATAGTAACACTATGCATGGCCTTAAAAGGACCATGTATTACTAAGAATTTAGGGACTACTAATAAAGAAGTGTAAAAATTCATTATACACCCTTGAACTATACACGAATTTGCAGTATGGTCCCTCATCTTTCATTTGTAGCAATTTCGTCCTTGAACTATTAGGCCAGCTGCAATGTTAGCCTCCTCTCATCACGTGGAAGGTTGGCATTGCGCCATGTGGCATCACTTGACGAGTTTCCGTCACTTCCTCTGATCAAGTTGTCATTGCAATTGGCTTGAAAGACCAAATTTCCACATTGACAGGTTAAGAACCAAACCGCAAATTGGTGTATAGTTTAAGGGGGCAAAATGCATTTCATCCAGTGACAAATGTCCAGAAGAAAGTTGAGAAAGATAATTTGAATGAAAAATCAACACAAGAAGAAAGATATAAAATTATTGAAAAGCAATCAATAAGATTTCAATAAACTTGCCGTCATATCAAAGGCATTGCAATACTGCACGAAGTATCTCACATACACACGAGCACACACACTTAAAGCTTTTTCACACAGCTATGTCGAAATATGTAGTACATGTTAACAACTATCTACTCTAAAAGCTTAAGCTGTTAGAGAGGCTGTAACTTAAGCATTTATAGTCTCAACACGCCCACTCACGAGTGGCCATGCTTTCTTTGATAAGGGCTAAACACATGGAAATTTTGGAAATTAGGGTGACGGTGAGGATTGAACTCAGGACCTTTGCATGCTCTGATACCATGTAAACAACCATCTACTCTAAAAGCTTAAGGTGTCAGAGAGGGTGTACCTCAAGTATTTATACTCTCAACAGTACATAATCCTCTAAAGTTCAAAAAGCAATACTGTATGGGATACAACTTACAGTGCCATTCCAATCTGCACGGTGAACCTCACCAGATGAACCTGCAAGAGCAACAAGACGGGAACGCACATCCATTCAGTACTTGAGAAAACATCAGTCTCCAAACCATAAAGTGTACATATTGGGTGAATAAGGAGTTTCTAAATGTACCCAAAAGATTTCTCTCTACACCCACGTGTACAACATGAGATGCTACATGTACTTCTCAGTGCATAATGTGGGCGCAGAGAGAAATTAGGTGAGCATTTTGCAGCAGTGAGCACTCAATAAGAATAAACCAAAAATAGGCCAAATCACATTAAAAGATCATTCCCATGACTTAAAATTTTATACTATGAGCTTTCAAGATTTTATGACTGAATCCCATTGCTATGTTACATGGACTCTTCTAAATAGGAGAACTACCCGTGTCGACACGACTCTTTGCGGACATGGGTATGACACTTGGGTAGGATCCTTCTAGTGTAGTTTAGTATAATTTTCAGCCAAGAAAGGCACCCATGTCGGATATGGCAATCATACCCGTGTCCTTCAGACACTTTGAAAAGCCCGTGTAACATAGTCCCATTGTTAGAAGTTCCAAATCTGGGCAAATAAACATAAAAATATCAGTAGCGGAATATGCCGTGTCCATGTCGGTCACATATCAGATACTAACACGTGTCGACACGTAACAACCCCACGTGAAAATGTCCCAATTTTATTTTATTTTTTTCCATCGGACATACGTCAAACAAGCGGCGGACACGCCCGGATACGCATCGGTAACGCGGGTAACTTGGCTGGACAAGATAGTGGACGCGGCACAATGACTCCTTCGAAAGTATTTTCAAAATGTTGAGGATATAGTCTTAATATAATAAAACGGGATATAAGTAATCAGTTTATGTGAAAATTTAGGAAAAAGAAGGGGACACAACACGGTAATGTTCCATAATTAAAAACATACATTTCTTTATTCACCGAATCCTAGCTGTATGGAATCCACATTTTTAAGATGCATTGTGTCATTCTGTCATATATGAGTCCCGTTTCCGTATACGTGCTACATATATTATGCCAAAGTCGAAACAATACGAAACCAAAGTTTTGAGATAGGAGTATCATACTTCAACAAAAGTGAATAAATTTCTCACCAATGCCAATGCGTTCTCCCATCTGAATATCCTCCCATGGAATCTCCCATTCTGCAACCTTACCCAAGTTTGGGTGAATCCTCGTATTGTAAGAATTGTAAATGTTAGGCAGCCGATTATTGGCCGTTTGTATCAGTCTAACAGCCGATTCTTTGTCTTTTTCAGTGTTATTTAAACCCTCCCCAACTTTTTCCACTATGTGAAATCCACCATCACCGATGAGGGCGTTTTGGGGTTTTACTTCATAATATTTGGCTTGTGAGGACGTGGACAATTCATCAGATTGTTCCTCTAGCAAAGGTCTTGCAAGCATTCCAGTTAAATCAACTGTTATAACCCCCACACCAATATAATCAGTATGTACCACTCTATTAGCTCCATTATTAACAAGTACAAATACCTCGGTCGCAGTAGCAGAAGGTAAAGAGTGTCCAGAATTATGGTCCGTACATGCCAACTCCACACTTTGTCCTACTGAGTCCTCAAGGGAACACTTTTCTTCGCTGTCAGCAGGAACGTTGCTAAAACTCTCTGTACCATATTGAGCCCTATCATCCACTGTTTCCCCATTCACTAAATTGGTCTCTTCGATCACTTCACATACATTTAAATCTAGGGGATTTTTATCCAAAAACAACTCTGGAGGCACATATCTGCTATTCTCCAGCAAAACAGCATGGAGTTTCTCAGCAAATTCGGGGTTTTTTGCAGCATCGATGACACATTTGGAAACATCTTTAACTTTCATGATTTGTGAAGCCGATGCTTTCCCACTAACGTTCGATGAGCCTTCATGTGACCTAGATAATGATGGAAAAATCTTCCCAAAATCATTCTCAAACTTCTCCATTTGATTTTTCTCGACAAGGTTCTGCTCATCTCCTTTTAACCGAATTCCCATGAATAATGATTTTTTGGCAACTCCGTCCAAATCAGGCGAAATTTCAACTGTTCCAGATCCATTTTCAAGTATTGGACATGAAGCTTTAACACCTTCAGCAATTTCTGTAGGACCCATTACCTCTAGCTGGAAATTTTGAAGACGACTACTGGGTATCTCTGCTGGAATTAGAGTGCCAGGAGCACCCATTAGATCAATTATGTATTCTCTGCGCCATTCAATATCAGCTACATCAGTACTGAACAATTTTCTTTGAACCCTTTAAGGCTTTAAGTGGTTAAAGGGTTCTTAAAAGTTAAAAGGAAAGATGAAATTCAAGTAGCATACCACTTAACATTAACTTTACTAACAATTTATTTGAACCCTTCTAAGGCTTAGAAGTTGAAAGGAAAGATGAAATTGAAATAGATACCCCTTAACTTCACTCGTCATATATCAAGGTGGAAAACAAGCTTAGTGAGTTCATAATAACAGATGACTGAAAGCAAATGAACTAAACTGAACATATTCAAATGGAAGGTATGTTTAGATTAGCTATCCAAATATAATTGTTAAATCATTCTTAAAACTGAGAGAAGTATTACAACAAGTCTTAAGTAGGAAGCACTATCATTTGAAGTTTTGCGAATTTGAAGATAGGAACTCTAAAAAGTGCAGAAAAAATTGATTTCCACCACATGCAGACCTATGAAGCACGGACTCTTCGAAAAGGCCGCCGCACCCGCATTGGGTGCGCAGGGATTCTTCCGTGTTCTTTTGGATTTCAATTGGTATTTTGGGTGAGCAAGGATTCATTTGGGTGCCTCACAAGTGCATACAGGACACTTTGGGAGTGTAGTTTGGGCTTTTTGGTAGCGTTCTTTGAAAAATAAACACAAGTTCATACAATTTTGAAAACGTTGGGGGTTTAATAGGGAGATAATAGAAGATAATGATAGCAATTATCTAGGTACTCTAATGCACTAATACTTATAGAAAAATTTGTATATACTACTCTATTGTATAAAAATATTTTTTTAAATATTTTATCCAAGTACTCCCGCCGCACCCGCACCCTTGCTTTTTGAAAAATTGGCGAATCCCCAGCAACCGCGTCTCTGTACCCGAATCCTCACACCCGCACCGATGCTTCCTAGATGCAAACAGATTATGCAGATATTGGCACAATCGGATGTCATAGTTATTTGCTAGCCAGATAATCAAAGTATAACCTCGCAGGAAAGGGATCATATACGAGATTTAATTGCTTATATGAGGAGATATGCCAATCAAACAACCCACAACACAAAATTGGGCTCTAAAATCAGAGTTCTCATAAATAACTTTATCGGCAATGTCAGAAAGACAACTGGAAGTCACTACCTTCCATTATTGAGTTTAATCAAGTTCACAGCTCCTTCATCAGTGCCAATATAGTAGCTCCCTTTGACCAGCATACATGGAAGGTTAATCCTATCAGCGAGTACCTAGTACCCAAAGCATAGTGGTATTAGAGGCTCTAGACATAATTCTTTAAAAGGAGCAAAAAGTTTTCATGCGTCACATGTGTATATACATACACATATATATAATAAAGATAACAACAAGTTCTTAACATACATTGGAGTTTTTTTGAGTTATAACCACATGCTTTGCTGTAGTCATTTTTGTCAAATCATGAGCCGGTTAGTCAACATTATGAATTGTGAATCGTATTGAATCTGGAATCATAAGATTCACCTTTTTTCCAAAGATAAACATATGCCAATTGTATACACATAAAAACACATGTATAATGCTGAAAATGAACAAAATAACAATCCAACGCAAGTTTTATGCATATCAAGACCATGGATACCAAGATCGTGGTACCCCCACGATCCGGGATCTTGCGATCCATATCGTGGTTCCTAGGGGATCCGGATCCTAAATTTCACAAACCAAACAACGAGAAGAAGATAAATAAAATTGAACCTATGAAGAAGATAAATAAAATCCTAATTTTTACATTACTTGGTTTTTCTTTAAGAGCTTTTGAGATGTTTGCAGTTGACACTTAATTTGATCTTATTTTCATTAGCTTTTTGTATTTGAAATTTGATTATGTGAAGTCATGGAATGATTAGTACTAATTATATATCTATGTATAATTATTTACATAAGTGCTAATCGAACCAAAAGTTTGAACCGAAGCGAATCATGAACAAAAAAAGCGAACCAACTGAGACTATCCCCCTCGTACCCCGAACCGAGCTAAGTGACGTACCACGCACCGAACCCGTACCACGCACCGGGGTGAACAACTTTCTAGGTGACATTGATTAAGACTCAAAATGTTGGAAGTTTTTCACTTAAAACTTCAAATTTCAAGTCTATAACATGTGAATCTTATCAGGTTGTATGCAACCCGAATCGACTGACTCTAACAAACATGGCCATAGTGACCACATTTCCAAAATAATTTCTCAAAACAAGGAATCCAATGTAAATAAAATCCTTGGGATATAACAGATACGATAACGTACATCCTAACGAGGTAAAAAGCAATAATTATGCTCATGAATCTGTTCAACAATAATACAAACAGAGGTTAAAAATCTTACAACCTTAAAGAGCAAGGCTCGATGGCGAGAAAGTCCAACATTAAGACTGCCAAGAGGAAGGATGATAGTATTTAGAGAGTTCCGCAACTCACAACTCCTAACAGTCCACTTTTTCATCATTTCTTCCGCGTCACCAACTAGACCACCCATTCGGTCAACAACAATATTCGCAATCTTTAGGATTAAAAAATTCACTATGTGGTCCCGTTCCAAAGTCTGGAGTTCCATAGATATCATATAGACGCTTTCCTCTAGCTCTTGCAATTCAGGATCAACCAAACGGTTCACTAAAATAACTTCATAGTCAATACTATCTGAAAGGGGTATTGCTTGAAGATCCACAAGCGAAGGCATTTTTCCTTGGGAGAAAGAATTTGGAGTAGTGCCATATACATCATAAAACCCATCCAACACTCTCTCATCATAATATAAAATATCGTTACTCTGCACATGCCAAATATGGTAGTTTCTTCGATTAGCTGAAACTCAATTGGAATAATTCATCAAACAAATAAATACGGAGTGATTTAAAACACTTCAGTAAATCTATTTCCTATACTGATACAAACTCCATATCCAAAGCAAAACACTTAAACAAGACAAACACCAGAAGGAAAACGGAAAACAATTAATGCTAATATGACTTTGATTTCCATAATTTGCAAAGCATCAGTGTAAAAAGTTCAATTGCAATAGAAATCAAAATGATACCCATGTGTATGAGTATGTGAGATATAAGAAGAAGAATTACAACTATTTTAATAATAGTTACTAATGAATCAAAATAAACATGTATATATCCCATCCATAAACAAAGCTAATGAGATCTAGAGTTGACAGATTGAACCAACACAAACCCAGTATAAAGAGTTCAACCACTATATAAACAGTTGTGTGTGTGTATTGTCAAGCGTCCCACACACACACACCCCCAGATTTTCAAATATTTTAGATGTACCCTATGAAAAGTTTACACTTAAATGAAAAGTTTACACTTAAGCCCCCTTAATTAGCATTTGAGTTTTTCGAAAATTCTACAGTAAAACAATTACTCTTGATTGTATGATATATCCAATTCATAGGAACAAGGTGTCATTTTGATGTACCTTTGGTGCCAACCAGTAGTAACTTTTCTGATGTACCATTTGTTAGTCATGGTTTTATATTGAGTACATGTCCTAAAGTGTTGTAACTTTGATGTTTGTATCATACATGATACAACTAAATTAGTTGATTGTATTGTTTTAATTTTTATAGCATTAGTGTATATCATTTCCGTGAAAATATGTAAAAAAAAAAAAAAAATAGACCAACAAGAAAAATTCGCCTTCCGTCCCAACCAAGTCCCCCAACTTCGAATTTCTGCATCCGCCGCCTGGATAGAAAGCAAAATGAACCAACTTCATGTGCAACACACGTGCGTGTGTGAGAAAGAAGAACAAGCGATTAGAACAGATTTAGTAAAATGACTAGCGAATAAAAATAGACATGAATGTGAACTATCCTCATCCATAAACAGAATTAGTAAGATTTAGAGTCAACAATTCAACCTAATTCATTACCAACACACAAAAATGAGGAATTTAATAGTAAATTAGGTTAATAAAAATAGATATCTTCCTAATCCATAAACAGAAGTAATGAGATATAGAGTCAACAAATTGAACCAATTCAACCTAATTCAGCTATGATTCAAGTAATACCAAAACAAAAAAATGAGGAATTTGACAACAAACTAGGTTAATAAAAAAAAATAGATATGAATGTGAATCATCCTAATCCATAAACAGGAGTAATGAGGTATACAGTGAACAAATTGAAACATTTAACCTAATTCAGCTGTAACTCAAGTGATACCAAACACAAAAAATGAGAAATTCGAGAAATAAACTAGGTTAAACATACCCAATACCGAATCGAAAGAAACTCGGCGATGATTGCCGACGGTGAACAACCCAAACTAATCTGCTTGGCGGCCTTGATCTGCGCAGTTTCGGGATCTTCAAGTGCATCAGGATCGGACACACTCATCGCCATCGCAATCTGCATCTGAAATTCTTCCTCGAAGAAGCTGAAATCAACCGAATTCTCGGCCGAATCGTCAGATCCGACACTCTCCAATGCGGAGGACGGCGAAGTAGCCGCCTTAGGTGACGGCGAGGGACTGATCGGAGGAGGAGTTTCGGTGGATGACATTCTGGTGTGGTAGTGGAAGCCACCTCCTCCCATGTGAAGCTTACGAAGTAGATGCTTCATCCTCGGCATCGTTCAATTGTGTGGCATCGAACGCGAGAACACGAACAAGTACACACTCTCTCTCTCTCTCTCTCTCTCTCTAGTTTCTCTCTCTCTTCTGAGTATTGGCTGATCTATGATTATTCTCAAATTAAGAGCGTGTTTATAACCCAATTAAGCAGTGTTCTTAGCACTCAATTATTTTAATTTTTAAATGTATTTGATAATGTAGTGCTTAATTAAAAATTTGAAATATAACAAAAAAGTTATTGAAAATTTTAAATAAAAAGCTTTTACTAAAAATAATCACTGAATAAAATCTATTTCAGTAGTTGAAAAACTATTTTTAATACTACAAATTTAATCACTTAAAATTTTTAATATTTATAATTCAATAATTAACTTTCAATATTTAATTTTCAAACGTATCAAATGTTAGCATCTATACTATCAAAAATGCTACTAGTATTCTATAAAGGCAAAGGGCAACTACAATCTTTTGGACTATTCCACATATTTACATCAATACACATGAGAGTTCAATTCTAAAATATAAATGCAGGACTAAGCTGTAAAAACAGGGGCGGATATAGGATTATGAAATAAGGGGGCTTGATAGAAGTGAAAGCAGGAAGTTGCACCAGATGAACTGAGTTCATACGAGTTCGAGGGCAGTGCCCCCAAGGTAAAAAAAAAAAATTGGGTCTATTTATATATAAATTTTCTGTAAAACTTAAAATGATACGAAATTAACTTGAGTAAGGTTACATTAATAATGGAAAAGCAAATTTGTTGGACCCAATACTTGGTGTGTTTGATAATCCAACTAAGTGCTGAAAATGAGAAGTTTCAGCTCTTATTTCTTTTTAGTGCATTTGATAATATACACTTAATTGAAAAAGTAGTGAAAAAACTACTGAGAATTTTAAGTGAAAATTTTCTACTGAAAATAATCGCTGAATGCAGTCTATTTCAGTATTACAAATTCAATCACTTTAAATTTTCAGTACTTAAAATTCAGCACTTAATTTTCAGTTTTATCAAACGGACCCTTAGAATAGGTTGGACTCCATAGTGTTAATATTCATTCAGTTGTCTTTATATGAAATTTTGACTTGGATCATGGCATATGATGGAATATATTACAATTATTGTTACAATATGTTTACTAATCAATACACATTTTTCAAAGCCGGGTGGGCTTGGTATTACATTTTTTCCAATATATATAAGGTAGTGCTACAAAAATTAACATATAAACTCATAAAATATAGGGCTTTTTAAAATTTAAAGGGCCTTAAAGAGCATAGTTAATTTTTTTTCTAGGGTTTGTACAGAATTTTCAAAAACTTAAACAAATCGATTAATTGCTATAAAAAAAATATATATATATATATATAATAATTATAATAAATAAATAAATAAATAAGGTGATAATAATCACACAATCTCCACGTTCTTATAAGTTATACCAGTCAATCTCTCTCTCTCCTAACCACTTTCTTTGTGGTCGGATGGCAAGGCCTCTGGGTGTTATACTCAGAGATCTGAAGTTCGAATATCAAGAGAGTGACCACAGGTGATTCACCCGGACGCCCTGACCTCGTGAGATTAGTCGAGCCATGGTTACCAAAAAATATATATATATATACATATATATATGTCTCTCCCACATAAGTATTTCAAATTTTGCACGAATCACATAACAGGCTTACTATTATGATTTACATCTCTTATCTCTCCAAGTCTCCAACCACCTCTTCACGTCTCTCATCCCTCTCACCCAATTAACCAGCTCCAGAAACTACTACTCCTCCTCCCAATCTTATCTCACTCTCACGTACAACTCTCTGTCTCACAACTTTGTGGGACTAAAAATAGGAAACAAAGAAATTTGAAATTAAAAAACCAACCAACATGTCTCCTCCCTGGTTTCATATAATTCTGACACGTGCTAAATATATATATATATATATATATGTATACTATATTTACAGTTTTTAAGTTGATGTGGATTTCCCTTTTGTCATGAAATTTTGTTTGTATGACCAAAGCAAAAACGTTTTGTTCTCCTTTTGTCGCATCAATAGCAACATCAATTGTAAAAGCCGATACCTCTTCCAACTATAAACGCCAACAAAAATCATAGAGTAACTTTTGATCCAAAAAAATAATCATAAGAGTAATTTTAGAGGGACAATTTTTTGCACATAATTTTTGCTCATAATTTCTTTACGTGTCTATTTTGTTTCACTGGTCCTTTGGGGTTCACTAGTACTGTGAATCCCATCAGGAGACAAATAAACATAAAAAATAAATAAAAAAATTGTGAGTAAAAAGTTGTACCCAAAGTATTACCCAAAATCAAATACTATCAAGGGTAACATTAATTGAGTATCAAAACTGTTCTTTTTAGGGGGATCTATGATGAGGGAGAGGTATGCATTGCTTTGATTATTTAGTAAAAGTAATAAAAGCTGTAGCTAATTCAAATAATTTTGGTTTCAATAAAGCTTATCACAGGATGCTCTGATTATGAATGACCACAATTTTAGAGCTTTGCTTTTCTGAAGTTTGGGCTATAGATTTAGACTTTGACTTGAATACAATTAGACAAGCACATATGTTTTCTCAAATGGCATTGGAGATTGCAAATATGCTCTTTAACAAAATTGTTGATGGGCGAAAGAAGAAGATATACGTGGATTGTCATCTATATTTAAAAGAGCATTTTTCTCAAGAGGACATTATGCAAATCCTCTATGTATCCTTACTATTATTATTTTTTTTTTTTTTTGTATCCTCTAGCTCGAGAAGAACTTAATCTTTATATATATTGATGATGTCAGAATTTGGTAAGAGTAAAGTAGAGCAATTTTAGGAGAAAAAGAGTGAGAGATTATTTTTTGTATGTGGTTCGGCCCTGTTAATGAAGGTACCTACGTCCACGGGTGTGTCTGAGCACATTCACTAGCAGATCACCGGCGGGCCTGGTGAGCCAACAAAGAGGGGCGGCACTACCAGTAATACCGGTCGGGTGTATGTGTATAATGGTGAATTTTATAGAGGTGATGTGTAGACTAAAGAGTTGGCCCCTTCCATGGGGGGTGAGTGGTCTCTTTTATAGATGTAAGAGACCTACTCGTACATGGATAAGAAAACATAATCCAATTAATATAGATTGGCATTAATTGTGGGGGTTTCCTAATTGGATTAGGAAATAGCTCATTAGTCTTCTAGCTTGAGTAGGAAACTGCTTGTAATACTCGGGATCACGCCTGTGAAGCTCGGGATCATGCCTGTGGGCCCGGATGGGCTGTTCCCGCGGTGGGATGTGCATGTGCGGTTTTCCCGACCTGTTGGCTGGGTCGTGGATGAACCGCTTGGGATGATGAGTAGACTAGACCGCTCGGGATGATGCTTGTACGAAGAGTTGTGCATGATTTGACCGGGGCATGGACTGGCTGCTGATTTGAACTGCTTGATCATAGGATAGAGCCAATTTTGGGTGTATCAGCTACCCCCCATTTCCAAGATTGGCCAGATGCTATATCGGGGCAAGTTTTGGAAATCAGTTTGATGTTACTTGCCACTGTCTGAGTGCTTCGGGAAGTTGCCTAGGGGCTTCTGAGTCTGGTGAGTCTTCAGGAACTGGCTGAGAGTTGAGACCCAGCCTAGCTCGGGACCTTTAGGTGCTTGGGAACTGACCGGGAGTTGAGACCCAACCTAATTCGGAGTCTTTGAATGCTCGGGAAGTGACCGAGAGTTGAGACTCGGCCTACTTCGAAGCCTTTTTGCTTGAGTTAGCTCCCAGGATGGTTATCTTCTGCCCGTAAACCTTCGTCAAGGTTGTGGGTAGAGGAATTTGACCATGTTGGAAAAGCCGACCTAAAGCGTATTGCTCTAGGGTCCTTTTTTATGTTAACTCCCTAGGATGGTTGTCTTCCGCCCGGCTAGCCTTCGTCAAGACTGTCGGGAGAAGAGCTTGACCATGTTGGTGGAGACAACCTAAATCACGTTGCTTTAGGGTCCTTTTGCTCCTCTATTGTCGGCCGACCTAAGAGATTTTAGTCACCTCTATCGTCGGTTTGGACCTAAGTGGAGTTAATGCCTCTGAGTACTGTAGGTGCTCGGGTTGTCCAAGATTTTGACTTGGTTATCCGCGAGGCCTGTAGATACCCGGTGTGATTACCTGTTTAGTTCTCTACGCCATCTTGCCCCCCAAGCTTTCGCTAAGACGAGGGTCTTATAAAGGCTATGAACTGTAGGTAACCGACCTGGAACATGGTGGTTGCAGGGTCTTTTGAAGCTTGCCATCATCAGTCACCTAGGAGGTTTGCCTCCATCGTTGGTTGGACCTAAGCGAAGCCGGTGCCTCGGGCGTGACCCCGAGGTCTTTGGTGCCTGAATTCGGAGCTCGAGGTCTTCTTCGTGCCTCGGGGTTAGGCCCGAGGTCTTCTTCGTGCCTCGGGGTTAAGCCCGAGGTCTTTGTATGCCTCGGGGTTAGGCCCGAGGTCTTTGTATGAGTTCTCTGATAATCGGTGGAGCCTCATGTGGTGATCAAGCAAGTACCACTGTAGTCGGGCTCTTCTAAACCGATAGAGACAAGAGGTTGGATCAGGATCATCGGGTTCCTGACTTCTCTATGCTGGAGGCAAAATCGGAGATGCTTGATCCTGACCGATGTGAACTGGAGATCCGGCGGGGGCTGCCGGACTCAGACCGCTGCGAACTGGAGGTCGGGTCGGGACTGCCGGACCCTGCCTGCTGTGAGTTGAAGGAACTGTCAGAACTCCCGGGCTGATCTCGCTTTCGCTTACTTCTGGAAGACTTGTTGCTTTCTTGCCCGGTGCCTTTGGTCTTCAGAAACTCTTCATTGTCAATGTATTTTCCAACCCTCTCAGAGAGCTCAACCAAAGTTTTCGGTCGGTTTCTGTGGAACGACGCGACGCACTTGGTGTGTTGAACTCCCGAGCAGAAGGCTATGATAGCGACGGTTTCATCAAGATCGTAGATGCTGAGCTTCTCTTGATTAAACCGGCCGGTGAACTCCTTGAGGGTCTCATTATTCCTTTGTATGACCGTCAGTAGATGTATGTCAGGCTTTGGCCGTTCGTGTATACCGATGAACTCATTGATGAACTGCTTGCTGAGTTACTTGAAACTGTGGACCGATCAGGGCTCCAATGAGTAGAACCAGTGGGCGCCGGGGCCTTTCAAAGTGCAGGGGAAGGCTAGGCAGTGTAGTTCATCGGAGTTGGTGGCTAAGGCCATCTGAGCCTTGTAGGTCTGGACGTGGTCGATCGGGCTTCCCGAGCCGTTGTAGGGATCTAGGCGAGGTTGCTTAAATTTGCGCGGGATGGCAAACCTCAGGATCTGGCCGGAGAATGGTGACTCTGTCTCGGTATTGGCTTGATTCTGAGTATGTTTTGACCAAGCTTCTTGGCCACTCCATCGATCTGTGTCTGCAAGTTCTTGATTCGGGCTTCCACTCCTTCCCGACCAGTACCCGAGGGGTTGGTCGGGTCGGTGGAAGAGGCTTTTTCTTCATGGCGGGGTGCTGTCCTCTGGGATCGGGCTCAGCTATGACTCCGGGTAACCGTATCCCCAGGGACAGCTCGGCTCTTGACCGAGTGACCCTGGACTAATTCCCGGGCCATATGCTCCCGCCTTTCCTCTCAGGCAGCACACCCACTGTTGATATTTCTGACATCCTGAACACGGGACGGGTTGGCTCGGGCACGTTGTCTGGTCAAGATCGGTTCCCAATTGTACGCAACGTTCCCGGGTCGTTTCCCGGCTCCTGGAGGACCACTTTGCTGGGCCAACAGTGCTTCGATATGTTGTTGGATTTAAAGCTGGCCCTCCAAGAGTTGTGTGAGGGTCGCGGTGATCTGCTCAGATGTCATGACTGCCGCAGCCGGTGCCGGGGCCGAAGGAACATCCCGGTCGGACTATTGATCAGCCTTCTTACCCTTCTTCGGTGGCATGATGATCAGTCAAGAGATTTGTTGATGAGAAGACTTGTCATTTCCCACAGACAGCGCCAAACTGATGATGCCAGAATTTGGTAAGAGTAAAGTAGAGCAATTTTAGGAGAGAAAGAGTGAGAGACTATTTTTTGTATGTGGTTCGGCCCTGTTAATGAAGGTACCTACGTCCACGGGTGTGTCTGAGCACATTCACTAGCAGATCACCGGCGGGCCTGGTGAGCCAACAAAGAGGGGCGACACTACCAGTAATACCGACCGGGTGTATGCGTATAATGGTGAATTTTATAGAGGTGCTGTGTAGACTAAAGAGTTGGCCCCTTCCATGGGGGGTGAGTGGTCTCTTTTATAGATGTAAGAGACCTACTCGTACATGGATAAGGAAACATAATCCAATTAATATAGATTGGCATTAATTGTGGAGGTTTCCTAATTGGATTAGGAAATAGCTTGTACTTTCCATTAGTATTCTAGCTTGAGTAGGAAACTGCCTGTAATACTCGGGATCACGCCTGTGAAGCTCGGGATCATGCCTGTGGGACCGGATGGGCTGTTCCCGTGGTGGGATGTGCCTGTGCGGTTTTCCCGACTTGTTGGTCGGGTCGTGGATGAACCGCTCGGGATGATGAGTAGACTAGACCGCTCGGGATGATGCTTGTACGAAGAGTTGTGCATGATTTGACCGGGGCATGGACTGGCTGCTGATTTGAACTGCTCGGTCATAGGATAGAGCCAATTTTGGGTGTATCATATATATATATATGGCTAATCAGTATCTTTTTTTAAAAAGTTTTTCCAACTATTAGTGTCTGTCTTGGACCCAAAAAAAATGTTTTTGTCTATCTAAATTTAAAGCATAAGAAGTTTCAAAATCAACCCAATTAAATTTTGCAGCCATCAGGAGCAACTTGAATACAAC
Organism: Hydrangea macrophylla; assembly: GCA_033977485.1. NCBI lineage: Eukaryota > Viridiplantae > Streptophyta > Magnoliopsida > Cornales > Hydrangeaceae > Hydrangea > Hydrangea macrophylla. The sequence continues at coordinate 75,800,106 of CM066989.1, forward strand.
TTCGTTGGAAATTGTAAAGTCAATTTATGTTCAAATAGTGAATTACTACCTTACCTCATTCCATCAATCCTTCTCATAGATTTGTTGGTGACTCTCATGTATGTTTTTTTTGCTCAATGTTATCACGCCCCGCAGTAGTAAAAATAGAGAAAATAAATTCATTTTTAGACTCATAGGCCATGACAGTTGAAAGTCACCATATTGTCTATAAATAAAGTCTAACCATCAGAGTAATAATTCAAACCACATATTGAAAATTCTAAGTTCGAGATATATGTAAACTGAGTTTAATACTAAACTATTACAAACCCGTAGTATCAACATAAACATAAACAAAGTACTATCGCATCAACTGTTAGTTACAAACTTATACGGAGTATTTATTACAAGGTCTCTAAAATATCAACACAACCTATCTACGACGAAGCTTCAAGTCTTCAACTCGCGTAATAGTCGTCTCCGACATAACCCCCATCGTAGTAGGCATCCTCATCGTAGCCTCTCGCCAAATATTCCTCCCCTATGTTCTCGTAACCCTGCCATCTGGAAGTAGAATATCCAACGGCATAAAACGCCATCAACTACAAAAGCTGAGTGAATGCAACTAACAAAGTATCTATCGATGTGCAGTATATATAAAACAATGTTATTAACAGAATCATCTCGTCATTCACACTTATGAGTGCACCAACTCAACATGTACTTGCTAACATTGTCCTAACCAATCCCAATCACAATATAGACTTTCGAGTCCACAACTCGCACGTAGCTTCACATTTCATGATACGTACTCATGCATGTAGTCTCATACCGTACGATCTATCAAACCCAACGCGAAGTCCTGACTTCTAATCAACACATCGTTATGGCCCACACGCCCTGACACACTACGACCAATATGCCCAATACATTACTCTTTCACAATGCGTTCCTCTTAGTTTCAGTCGTGGACTAAAGTGACATATCCCTTAGTCTCTATCGGACTTCCATGTCCCGGTTTTGGACTAAAGCGATATTCTTTTAGTCTCTATTGGACTACGTTCATGATGTATCCCTCTTAGTCTCGGTCTTGGACTAAAGTGACATATTACTTAGCCTTTGTCGGATCTCCCATCTCGGTTTTGGACTAAGATAATATTCCCTTAGTCTCTATTAGACTAAGATGATAGCATCGGTAGAACCCTCAGTTGGACTAATATGACCATGCCCTTAGCCTCTGTCAGATCTCTCTTGTCTCGGTCATGGGCTAAGGCGACATTCAATTAGCCTCTATTGGACCAGGGTGCTAGCCACATTACCGTTCTCACAATATGTATCCCTTAGCCTCTATCAGATCGCCTATCTCAGTCTTGGACTAAGGCGACACCACGTGTATACCTCTTAGCCTCGGTCATGGATTAAAGTGACATATCCCTTAACCTCTATCGGACTTCTCTTGTCTCGGTCATGGATTAAGGTGATATTCCTTTAATCTCTATCGGACTAAGGTGATATAGGTACTCACAAATTCACCCCTGTATACCATGATCCTGACATGCAGTGTCACTACCCATCCCGCTATGCGCAGAAATAGGACACGTGGCACGCCATCAAGGCTCATCCAATTCCATTAAAGTAAAATAGCAGTGAAAACACAAGTAAAAATCGTTAAAATCAGAGTTATAAAAAGTTTTTGCCCAATTAAAATACTTCCAAAGAATTCATTTTGAAAAACAGAGATTCAATCGACTGGAATGGGGACCTGGTCTACCGAAGATCAAAAGTAGTAAGTTTAAGAAGTCCAAAGGACTCGTCCAGTCGACTGTGTCGGGGACCCAGTCGACTGTGTCGGGGACCCAGTCGACTGGGGCCTCAAATTCTCAGTCAACTGGTACCTTGTCCGGTCGACTGAATACTATTCCCGCAAAATGCTATGTTTTCGTGTAGAAACCAGTCGACTGATGCCCCCCCCCCCCCCCCCTCTCTTCAGTCGACTAAAGCCTTCAAAATTGAAAGAATCTCGTTGAATAACAGGAGTCCAGTTAACTGGGTCAGAGACTCAGTCGACTGATCTCCCCCAGATCTGCCCAAATTGCTGCAATCTCAAACCAAGGTTTATCCAATTCATTTCTACATAAACACAACCATATTTTAATCTATCAAAACATAATTTACAAGAGTTCCATTATAGGTTTCAATACTACAAATCCTTCCCAAGATTCAGTTACAACATATGATGAATTTGAAGTTCTTATTACAAAAGGTTGGAAGGAAAACAAAAACATGAACATGTGATGATTTCCCTGGCATTCCTCGGCCTTACTCCTCACGCTTCTTTTTTTCTCGCTTCTTATTACCTACAATGGAGTAAAGCTCTACTGAGCAGCTATATGCTTAGTGTACAATTCTAAATGTATGCTTATATGACAATCCATGCTTAAAACATCTAAAACACGTCAAAATAGTCTCTAGGACGAAGGGTACGCATTCATCCGGTAAATAAACCGATGTTGTGGAAGGTACACCTCTTCCACGCACCCCCGTATACTGGTTAGGCCTTCTTCCATACCAGGTACCGTGTCCTGGTTAGGCCTTCCTCCATACCAGACACCACAACTATTAACAACACAATCCTCAAACTTCGAGGAGCTTACTCCGGGATGAATTTGCACCAAACTCCCCTTTGACCTAAGTAGCCACATAGTATACTCATATAAAATGTTATACATATTATACATACTTTTCTAACATTTTTGCATGCATAATTTATGAGCCTAGCTAAAACATAAATTTCGCCTGGATCCAAAATTTCAAACTCGATATTCGAAACATGTAAATTCCATATATTTCATAGATATAGAATTCATACCTCGTGCAATTTCTCTAAAACTTTGAAGGATGAATACAGAGCCCAATTAAACGTCGGATCTTATATCTCAAGTGATTCCTACAAGTTTTACTAGATTTTTTCCAAATTCCTAGAAATTAGATTTTCAGAAAAAAAATTTCCAAACGAGGCCTAACAGGTATCAAAATGAAGCTCTTACCTCGAGGAGTTCAAATCTCGAATCTAGAGAAAAACTGACAGATGAACGGTCGTCGATCGGCGTCGTGAAGCTCGTAGCCACCAAATCTCCTTTTTCCTCTCTCCTCTAGGATATTTTTAGAAAGTTGTTGAAAAATGAAAACTCAAGCTTATCTATTTATAGGCACGGCTTTCAAAAATTACGTTTACCTCCCCATGAGTTTTTAAAACTTCTAATTATCTGCCGAAACGTCTTAAACGTCTACTTTATTATTTCACGAGTGAAACGAAAATTTATAAAAGTTTTCGTCTAAGTTCTGTTTGGATCCAAAATAAAGGTCCCGAACTAAATTCCGTGGAATCTCTATACCACCTCCCTTTCAAGCAACGTATCACTCACGTTCTCACCACAGTATTCAAAACCATCTAAACTTACACATAACAATATTAAAACTACCAGAAATTTCCTCTACACAGGTAAATTTACTATTCAAAAAATACCAGATATTTCAAATAACATTTAAATCACATAAATGTCATTTAATCGTGTCAAAGCAAAATAAACTTTTTTTATTATCGTGTCCTCAATGACACCTCACCGTTGACCTACGTCAACCGATCTCAATTATTAATCAACATTAATAATTTTTCATGATACCACATATGTTTATTAAAAATGCATGAAATTCTAGAACGGGTGTGACATGCAGTCCCAGCTTTCCCAAGCATATGACCGAAATCCTATACTTCTGATTTCACCAACTCATTACAATCCCACATCCAACATCGTACAATCTTCGTGATCGCATTCATGCACACAAATATAAATAGTATCGCCCTCCGCAATCGATAGACCCACTATTATGCACATCGGCTTCTTGAGTCGGTTATCAACATTATAACATTACTCGATATTCACAGTTCTACTTTTACGATGCATTAGGGATTCATTATTCACGCATGTGTTATTTGATACCATACCAATGTTCCAGATATAACATACATTGATGAAATAGCTCAATGTTTATAAACAACTTAAATGTTCAATAAACATAAGTGTTCAATCGATTGGGTAAAAAGGGCAATAGATTAGGAAAAATGGCAATCGATTGGGATACCAAACTTGGCAATCGATTAGATAAAGGTCTAATCGATTGGGAAGGTCATCTTCTTCCCAAAAACTATGAACCACGAATTTAATTGCACTAACACGTTTAAGCTTCATTCTTTCTCGTTGAAACACTTATAAACAACATATTTAAGCTACTCGGTGAGTATAGGCACTCACCTTGCGTGTATGTGGGTGGTGTTTGGCTATGGAAGCTCCAAGCTTTCTCTCTCCTCTCTTTTTCCTCTCCTCTATCTCAGTCTCTCCTCTCTGTCACCTTCTTTCTTCTTCTTCCTGTCCTTCTTTTCTTCCCTTCTCTTCTTCTCTGCTTCTCTGTGTGTGTATGTGTATATATGTTTGTGGGTGTATATATATATGTATGAGTGTATATATATGTATCTACTATTTCTCTCTCTCTCTCTCTCTCTCTCTCTCTCCCAATCTAAACCAAAACTGTCAAAAATCTCCCTTGGGCACGAAATGAAGACATATATATAGAGGGAAGATATATATAGAGGTTGAGAGTGCCATATGTCAAAATACGAAGCAACTTCGAAAACAAGTTTTGTAGGATGCCAATCGATTGGGACTTATGGCAATCAATTGGGTACAGATATTTGATGGCAACTGATTGAATACAAGGGCAAATAATTGGGATGGGGCCACATCATGGATTCAGGTCGGCAGGATGTCAATGGATTGGGGCAAGGTGGCAATCGATTGGTTTCAAAAGATGGCAATCGATTGGTAAAAATAAAATTCAGCAAAGACAAGAATAAATCTAAGGGTCTTTATTTATATAAACAAGAATACAAAAAGTACAATAAAAATATAGGGTATTACAAATTCTGTACTACTTTTTCATTATAGTTCTTTCAACAGCCCATTTTAAATAGAACATAATGGGTATTTCATAAAGAAAAAAAAATTAAAACGCTTGACTTATAGAATAAGTTGGGCAGAATAGACTTTTGCTTTCAAAAGATTCATTTTTGGATCCCTTAATAGATAAAACTGGAATAAAAGACTTACAAAGAAATTCAAAACCTTTTGTTGATTTAGATATTAGTAGGAACCCATTTATTCCCTTAGTCGTAATATATGTCTTGATATAATTTTACTGTCTTTTTTTTTCTTTCATACAAATATTATTCTCCACTCAAATTATCATATTTTCTCTTATTGGTTTTTTTCTTAGTTTTATCTTTTTCTATTGGTCAATTTTATAAACACATAAAAATACGTGTTGCTGCGTGTGCCTCCACCGCTAGTTTATTAGAGATAGAAGAAAAAAGAATTTAAAAGACGGATAAAATGATAAAAGGCATTTTTATTTTTATTTTTGTAAGCACAAAAAAAAAAAAAAAAAAAAAAAAAAAAAAACCAATGTTGTGTTTGATAAATAATATCAAAACTATAAAAAAAAAACTTTCAATTTACATTTTTTTTTTAATTCTCTTTCATCCAATTTTTAATTTGCCTTTTTTTTTAATAGTTTTCATTGTAATTTTTCTTATTGGTCCAGAAGAGAAAATTGCAGAGCCTTATTCTACTCACATTCCTAGTGGGGTAGTGCTATCACGACTTGAATTAAATATTAACCATTCACTTAATTAGTGAAATCGTCGCACCGTGTCATCGTGTTGGCATAGTATAACATATACTAATCAAATCTATTCATGTATTGATTAACATTCACTTTGTCATATTTACCAAATACTAAAAACTACTTGTAATATTTACCTTAAATTAGGAAAGATTTATAACGGCTAATAACACTGAGAAAGATATAGTTGGTGCGTAACAGTACCATGTTAATATTATGACATATAGTGTTGATCACCCAGATAACTTCTCGATAATTAGATTGTACAACGAAAATAAAGAAAGGATAACACTTCATACACAACTTTCACACAACCTTTTGTGCACAACCTACAAAAGTGTGTCTATCTCTCTCCTCTGTCATCTTGTGATGTCAGTGGGCCCCATAGTGACATAGGAGAAAGATAGACACACTTTTGTGAGTTGTGTACAAAAGTTTGTGTGTGAAGTATTACCTAAAAAGAAACTTTGTACTCTTTTTATGATGAGTAATATTGTTTTGTGTACTAAAAGAATATTCTATTGCTCAAAAGTAAGGGTTTTTTTTTTTTTTCCGAACAGTTTGGTGTTTGTATAATGGGCAATGCTAGGGGCACTAACAACTTCTACTAACACTTAATAACACACTCAATCTCTCTCCTAGTGGTACTGCGGACCGCAGTACCACTAGGAGAGAGATTGAGTGTGTTATTAAGTGTTAGTAGAAGTTGTTAGTGCCCCAAATATTACTCTTGTATAATTGCTTCCTAGTTAGATAGGAGTTGTTGTCCGACTTATAATTACCAGCAAATGGTACTATATGAAACTTATACAACATAGTAATTTGAGATAAAAGTGAGACCTAATTTGAATTTAATCACATTTTAAACATTTCCAAATAAGCTTTCCAAATCTCTATTAAAAAAATTGGTTCTTATTACATGTGGTAGAGGGGCCAAATAAAACAACTCCTTATGAAAATTTGTAGTAGTTCCTCTATATTTGATACGGTTTCGCTGACACATGTGCCGAAAACCCAATTAAAAGGATTCCAATTTGAACTAATATTGATGCACATTACTCTCAATAGGTTTACTTAATCTTCACCAGTGGATCTGCATAAACTGTGTTTCTGATATATACAGTCAAGAATTAGAGAGTTGAGTATCTTGAGATGGATTATCGATTTTGTGAAACCAACAATCCATACAAAATAGCAATGCTATATTTCCGAAATTAAATCCTAAATTTTAGTTCTCGAATGCTCTAACAGTTGTACCACTTTTGTGATAATGATTGGTGGTTCCACATAACACTACATATAGTACAACTGTCAAAGTACTTGGAAATTAAGTATGGAATTCAAATTTGGAGATCATAGCATTACTTATACAAAAGTTTTTTCTTTTGTTTATCAAGTGTCTCCATTCATTCTATTTATTTTTAGGGTAAATTACATAAACACCCCCTCAGCTATGACTCATTTTCACTAACACCCCTTGAACTATAAAAGTGAACAAATTAACCCCCTCATGTATACATGTTTGACACTTACACCCCCTCTGTTATATTGCCGTTTAAAATATAACATAAAACCATCACATGATAGCTTAAAATTGTCAAAATGCTAGTTTTGCCCCCCTCACTCTCTCTCACCCCCACCAGTCCCACCGCCCAACAACCACCCTTTACATTCTCCATCGAAAACCACCATACCACCACCACTCACAGCCCAACTGCCCAAATAAGCCACCTCTGCCACCCCAAATCAACACCCTACCACCACGTCACCCCAAAATTGACACTCCACCACCACCCCCAAATCCACACCCCACCACCATCTACAACCCCTATCCCCAACCATATTCCAACCATTAACCCACTGCAAATCAGCATCTCTACCATATCCGGCCAACCCACTGCCCTTAAGATCCAAATAAAAAACAAATTGGAATTGAGAGAGAGAGAGAGAGAGAGAGAGAGAGAGAGAGATTCTCTCCATTACTTTTTCCCAAAATCCTAGCCCTAGGTAAAAAAGAGAAATGGGCCTGTAAAGTTCTAGAGAGAAGAAGTAAAATTGAGATAGATTATAGATACACCCTGTAAGAAATATTGTGTGCCATACAGGCACCCACATATATCATTGGACCGGGTCCAATGGACCTTGGCTCTTGGAGCCCTAGTGTACGTTTGGTGAATATGTGTGTGTATATATATTTGATATAAACACACATATGAGGATCTAACATATATACACAACTGGCCTCTCTCTCTCTCTCTCTCACACGTTTTTTCTTTCTAAGCCATCACCATAGAGCTATGGGATTTAGCGCGTGACATTGACGGAGACCGCTCTACTAGCGTCCTCTGCGAGTTATGCGAAGCACAAGAGAGTACACGGAAGCACAATAGAAGCAACCGCTAGGAGGTTTCATTGTCGGGCACGTAGCAACGCCGAATCGATCCATTGGGTTATTCCGCTAGGTAAATGACCTATACCCAACCCGTATTCTTGTGTGCATTATTTATCTACATTGGAATCAGAGCTTATAGGTGGTTGTTCGCCCTGTATATGCCCAAAAAGAATCCACCATTGATGGATTTCAAGCTTTTTTACAAAAACTTTGAAAAATCGATTTTCAAGTGGGTCTAATACAAAACTCCAATAGGGATCCAATTTTTTTATATGCTTGAGTTCCTTATGGTCCCTAGAGTCACTCCATGAAGTATCATGGGTTGATTATCTCCCATGAGGGAGAAATCACAAACCCAAGATTCGGTTTTGGGTTAAAAATGAAATTTTTTCAGAACTTTGCTCTCTGTTTTCAGAAGATTTAGTTGTTTAATCAATCTTTTTTTGGCATGATCTTGTAGTACTCCGAGAGGGCTTTCCAACGGTATAAAATTTGTAAATTTTTTACGAAAACGAGTGAGATATGGGCTTGTAAAGTAGGAGGGTTGAGCAGTCCTCAAAACCCAGATTAGTTTTGTTTTGGGAAGATGAACCAGAGATCGGCCACGCTCCCTCTCGCTGAGGAGAGTGGGGCCCACTCACCTGCCGACGTTGGTCCGGCGACCATGGGTCCGGAGAGTGGAGGTCTGCCTCTCGGCCCCGGTCCATAATATATATATTTTTATTGAAAACATATTTAATTATTTTGTAAGTAAAACAGTTTCTACTATCAAATTAAATAGTTTTTAATGTTTTAAATTGTTTTAATTTCTTTAAAGTTCTGGAAAAAATATGAAAAATTATTATTTTATTTTTCCTATATTCTGGACACTGAGTGGGACCAGAAATAATTTATGGTAAATTATTTCATTGGTTTTTGGTATTTTAGAGCATCAAAGATATGTTTTAAATGTGTTTTTAATTGCTTAAAATATCCAAAAATGCATTTTAATTTTTAAAATTAATATGCAGTGTTTAGTACACTGTAAGGGTCTTTAAGATAATTTTTGTGTAAATTATCATGTATTTTTGGTATTTTAGAGCATATAATTTATGCTTTTGGGCATTTATTTAATTGCTTAAAATAGCCAAAATATACTATTAATTTTTGTAATTAATATGGGACATAAAGAATAGTGTTTTGAGACCATATAAATTTTGTGGACCCATAGATAGTTTTTGGTAAATTATCTAAATCATATTAATATTTTTGAGCATATAATCATGTGTTTTGTACACGTATTAAATTGCTTAAAATATTTTGATTGATTATTAGTTCAAGGAATTAACACAATGTGTTTAGCACACTAGTGGTAACTTGAGAAATTTTTTTAGTGAATTTTCTCTCTCTTTGTGATATATTTTAGAGCATATATTGTGTTGAGTACACGATATTAATTACTTAAAATATAACAAAAGAAGTTGTTAATACTTGAATTTAATAAATTGTGTTTTTTATACACTGATTGGAGACTTGAATAAATTTCAGTGAATTATCTCATTTTTATTTTGGTATTTTAGAGCATAAAATTTATGCTTATGGGCATTTTTTGGATTGCTTAAAATAGTCAAAATAGACTATTAATTTTTGAAATTAATATGGGGTGTTTAAAACACCATATTAGACCCTGAAAATCCTTTGAGAACAAATTTCCTCAAAATTTTTGTATTTTTGGAAATTTATTTGCTCATAGTTAATTTTGTTTAACTAGATCAGTCTATTTTTTTAAATTGATTCAAAATGTTTTGGGGCTTTGATAAAATTCTGGAAAATTCTTTATTTATAATGAAAAATCAGTTTTTCAGTTATTTAAATTTTTCCATAAGTTTTTTAATTCATTTGTTGATTTAAAAGCCCTTAATGAATTGGTTTTAAAATATGTTTTAAGTCCTAAAATTGTGTTAAAATTAGTGAAAAATCCAGGATTTGTCATTGACTTTAATTTGCCGATGGGAGCTATCCGAGCTGTGCAATATTTATTTTATTTCAAATTTTATTATTTCTTAGAGGCTTACTATATTGTTGGCCATGCTTTAATTATTATTGTTTGTGATTGGATGAACCGAAACCTCTATTTCTCCTCCTTAAATGGAGTGATGGATTAGTCCATTCATTTTTTAAATAGACCGCATGAGTGCTTGGTGTATGTGATTAATGCACTAATTTGGATAAAATGAATGGATGATTAATTAACAATTTGTGGAGGTTGTGTCATCATGATGTATGCTTAAGGTTGTTTCTGTGTATGTATATGAACAAAGCATCCCTATTTTTTTATGGCTGTAAATGTAATGTGAGAATGCGTGTTTACATTTCTTGTAATGGAAAAGCCAATTTGTACAGGGATGGTTTTCTCATACATCATACACTTGAATTACCTTAGCATGAGCTCTAAGTTGTCAATTCGGACCCACGTGGGAGTCCATGCGCACTTTTGTTGTATGGCGCACTTCATATCATGGTGAATGATCTTAGATAGGTAATTGTACCATTTAATTGATGTTTGCTTAGAAAAATCAATTATAAAAGGTTTTTTCTTTATTTACAAAATTGAGATTTGATTAATGAGCAATAGCAAATTTTTTGGTCTTAAATTGTAGAAAGGGAAAATTCATTTATAATTGGATTTTAAAACAAACTTTATGAAATGTACAAATAACAATGTCAATCCCTTGCGTATGTTCTCAAATGTTTCAAACCACACTTTGTTGATATTTACAAAAGATAACAATTTTAAAGGGACTAATTTTTGTAATATGGCACTGCAAAGTAACATACCTACAGAATAAGTAAGAGCTTATGGGCTTTAGACTTAGTCTATAGTCCAATCCATTGAACAGAATAATGGGCCTCCGACCCAATTTCATTATAACTTTGAAAGCCTATGACATTTGGCTCGAGAAGAATCATATCACGTGCTTTGTGATAAGCAGCATGCACCATGATCTTATTGGAAAGTATATGTACTACCCAATAGCCAAAGTATTGTGAGATCAGGTCGAATTTGTTTTCGGTGGCACATTCACTACTGGATTGAGCATTTATGAATTTCGGGAAAGTAAAGGAAACGTTCCAAGTATACGATGACTGAACATCTAAGGTCGATGTCAGGTATGATTCGTGATTTTAGATAATTACTAGGAACATCTTTATTGGCGAACTGCAGTTTCAGCTATGATTAGTTCTTTGCCAGATTTGCGGGTCTACAGAAAACAAATCATGATCCACAAAGGAAATGCTAAATTTTTGGTTTTTGACATTTCCCGACAAGTTGAGCTAAATATGGAGCGCCACCAGGAAAGGCGAACCGTATAGCTACACTCTTGACTACAACTTCCATAAGTGGAAGTGAGTGCAAGGCTAGTGGGGTTAAAGGTGATGGTAAGGGTAAACCCGCCAAGAGGCAGGGTGGGGCAAGCAATTTTTGCGCACAAGGCTAATAAGGTAGAAGAGCGCAGTCGAAGGCGTTTTTCAATTCGGTGGTAATAGGATGGATATTTTGGGTGGTAGTGTTACTAGGATATGGTATCTAGGGATAACTGCTTAGGAATTGTTTTAATAAATTCTAATTTCCTCTGTTATTCATTTATTCTGAGACATGGCATGTTGGACTTGAACACATAGGATGTGATAGGGTGACTTGATTAGCTCGAGAAGCCCTTTTAGGTCCACACGCTAAGGTGGACCTACCTATGTGTGAGTCTTGCTTAGTTGGCAAAGCATGCCAAAAGCCTTTAGAGAGGCTATTAGAGCTACTCAAGCATTAGAGCTAGTCCTATCAGATATCTGTCGGCCTATGGTTTTAAAGGCACGTCATGGAGCCTCTTATTTTCTCACTTTTATAGATAATTTCGCTCGATATAAGGATCGCGAATACTTATCGAATCAGTTCATGGAACTGTGTGAGGGAAAAGGGAAATGCAGACAACTTCCTGTTCTGAAAACTCTACAATAATATGGTACATGTTGCAGAAAGAAGGAATAGGACATTCCTAGATATGTCTAGGACTATGATGGCGCAAGTCAACCTCCAAATGTTATTTTAGGGGAATGTACTCTCGTTTGTTGCCTACATACTAGAGTGCCTCTTCTTAGTCAGTTCCTTCTACCCCCTTATGAGCTATGGAAAGGCGAAAAGCTCATTTTGGAGCATTTGTGACCATAGAGCTCAGGAGGTTACTTTCACTATACCTCGCATAAGTGCAAGAAACTATGCTCAAGAGCTAGAAAACACACCTTTATAAGGTATTCTAATAGCTCGACAGGCTATGTTACGTATGATGAATAATTGCGTATAAGAATGACAAAAATGGTATCACATGATATTGAGAATGACTTCCCCAGATTGGTACTACTAAGAGATATCTTGACCTCTACAAGTTAGAGGATGTTGAAGACAGCATACCGATTGTAAGCGAGGGTGAAAAGATTGAGAATCCACATCTAGTAATCGCTGAAAAATGGTACTAGTCTTCAGCCGAGTGGGAGTACACTGCTAGACGCTAGTGGGAGTGTACCAGATAGTGGGAGTGCACCACTAGACACTCAAGATTCTCAGGTAGTACACTGTAGGTGATGAAAAAAAGTTCCCTATCGCTGTTTTGAAATTGAGGAAGACATTTTCATATCTGTGCAAATGTGTGCACAAGTGGATGAGGATGGGCCTGCTTCTTTTGTTCAAGCATTTTTCTTCATCTGTTGAAGCTGAGTGGATAATTGCTATGCCAAATGAGATGAGCTCTATGGTCGCGAATAAGGTCTGGAACTTAGTTGACATTCTGCATGTGCATAAGACTATTGGAGATAAGTGTGTTTTCAAAATCTAACACAAGGAAGATGGTTTAATTGACAAGTATTAGGCATGCCTTGTGGCGATAGTTTGTACCCAGAGAGGGTATAGACCATGGAAACATGTTCTCCCAAAGGGTGAGATCTGACTCCATTCACCTTATCCTAGCAATTGTCGCATATTTAGTTTTAGAACTTTTTTAGTTGGATGTTTAAACTGTTCTTTTCTCAATGGAGAACAAGTCGACTAGATAAATATGGATCAGATCATTGGTGTTGTGACCAAAAAGAATGAGCACAAAAGTATGCCGTCTCAAATGATCTATTTATCATCTCAAACTAACAATCATCTAGGCAGTGGTACAATGTGTGTACATTAAACGGTCCAAGAAAAGTGTTCTAATTCTTTGTATGTTGATGACATCCTGAAAGCCAAGAATGAGATGAGTTCCGTTGTTGCCACTTGAGAGTGGTTGTCCTCTCAGTTTGAGATTGAGGACATGGGTGATGCCAACTATGAGTTGGGAGTTCAGATTGTGAGATATTGTTCTCAGAAGCTCATCTATTTATCTCGAGGGACTTATAAGATGAAGGTTCTTGAACATTTTCACATGAAAAGCTTAATAACCAATTGACATCTTAATTTTTAAAGGGACTCGCCTTGACCTTAGATCAAAGTCTTAAGAACAATAAGAAAAGAAAACAAATGTCTAGTCTGCCATATGCGTCCGCAATAGGGAATCTAAAGTATGCTAATGTGTGTACGCGGTCAGATGTCTGCTATGCGGTTGGTTTAATTAGTCGTTGTTGTAGTAAACCTGGTCCTATCACTAGAGAGTAGTGCAGAGTATCTTGCAATATGTTCTCAGGACTGTGGACCTTGCCTTATGCTGTCCACGATAGAAGCATAATATGTGATATGCTCTGCAGCTATTTGAGGAGCTGTTTTTGGTTGAAGAGTTTTTGCAATGGCTAGGCACTTTACCTCATAAGTGATGAGGTTGTGCTCATCTACGGTGACAGCACATAAACCTGAGCATATGCGAAAGATCTCAAAAACCATTCTAGCACGTAGACATTCTTTTTTGTCACATTTGAGATGTAGTCTGCGCAAAGGGAGGTTGTCTTAAGGCACATCTCCATTGGGGGATTTAATGTGCTTAGACATTTTATTGTGGTATTGACATTATTATTCAAGTTTTATTATCAGTTAATAATAAACTAATTGGTTTCGATACATATATATTTGTTGTATGAATGGAATGAACTTGAATCGACCTGCTCACACAGGTGATTCTCCTTGGCGCCGAGATAGCGAACTAGGACATGTGTGTATGGAGCATAAATGGCAAGCAAGATGAGACATTTGTGTTCATGGCGCTTAGATAGCTAGCTAGACATGTGTGTCCATAGCGCTTAGAAAGTGAGCTTGAACACATATATCTACGCAATGTAAGGACAGCGAGTTAGATATAAACCCTTATTATTTCTATATGTCGCCTTAGATGGAGCTAAGATGAGACCTTTATATTTAGTCGAACATAGAGAGATCCCACGACTCTATGTAGCTTGTTTATAGCCGAATGTGAGTTTTCAGACGGGCGCCAAGAGGGGCGACTGTGCTGGAAAACTCAATGCAAGTTAGACATTTTTGTGTAACGTCTAGACTAAGATTCATATGGCGTTACTTGTTTTTCCAAACACAGAGTGACATGCCCATTTTTATGGAAGAACTCCATAGCATACATTTCATACTATATGAGCTTTTGCGTTCGACTGTGGAGTAGTGAATGGATTCCTCCTCATTGTTGTGTGAGCCATGTAGCATATCCAAGACATTGGTTATCCTACAAACTAGTTGCCTTCACGACTTGAGACTATGTCATGAAGAGGACGTTTGATAATAGCTACTTTAGCATACTATCCTAGGATGAAGAGATAATTCCGTTCTATGGGGTGTGTCTGGGCAAGCGGTCAGCTTAGTCGGATTGACATGTGGGCTCAGGGAAGACCATTCAATAACACACCATGTTTTTGTGACTCATTAGAAGGCCTGCGACAATCGTATTTTGTTACTGATATGTCATGAGTCCATTACATTGAGGTGGTGCAGCACTTCTTTTCACCGAGGGATTGAGAATGCTGTGTCCGGTGTGGTTGAATCGTCTAAGGCATCCACGAGAAGCTTCCGAGTGATGTATCTTGCTAGTTATGGTGATGATTTGGCATTATACTCCGGCGCTGTACTTCTTTTCGTAAGGACGCACGTTCTATTTCCCTGTGTGAAGAGATGAGAACATTTGTATTGAGAGATTGTTTTAGTAACAAGCCCTATGTGGGTGAGTGGGAGATGTAATAAATATTGTGTGCCATACGGGCACCCAACATATCATTGGATCGGGTCCAATGGGCCTTGGCTCTTAGAGTCCTAGGGTTTGGTGAATATGTGTGTATATATATGATATAAACATACATATGAGGATCCAACACATATACACAACCGACCCCTCTCTGTCTATCTCTCCTCTTTCTCACGTTTTCTCTCTTTAAGCCATCACCATGGAGCTATGTGATTTAGCGCGTGACATTGACGGAGACCGCTCTAGTACCGTCCTCTACGACTTATGCAAAGCACAAGAGAGTATACGGAAGCACAATAGAAGCAGCCGTTCGAAGGTTTTATTGTCGGGCTCGTAGCAACGCCGAATCGATCCATTGGGTTATTCTGCTAGGTAAGTGACCTATACTCAACCCGTATTCTTGTGTGCATGATTTATCTACACAACTATTAATGGGAAGAATCTGAAATTGAAATAGAACAAACCCTTTTTTATATCCTTTAATGTGATGATCGATACTTCCTTTCACACTTGCTTCAAGAATCATTTGTTTGAACAATCAATATCAGGGCACTGTAATCACCTCACTTCATCTCTGCTGCAAACATTTTAATCGCCATACTTCATCTCCTTTGCAAATATAGTCTCTCAACAAACCTTCCAATATGCTCACTTTGTGTATGAGACTAGGAGGTAAGCGAACATTGTTCAATGTTTAGGGTGTAGTTTCATAAAGATGGGCAGTAGTGTAATTTTAAGTTTTCTATTAATTCTGTCAGTTAGTTAGGTTCCTCATATACATGAATGGGTCAGTTTGCTCACTTTTATAGTTCAGGGGGCGTTAGTGAAAATGAGTCATAGTTGAGGGGGTGTTCATATAATTTACCCTTATTTTTATCTTTGATTTGGTAGCTTTTTTTATTGGTATACTAGGTCATAGACCCCTTAAATACATGAAGGGTCAGTTTGCTCACTTTTATAGTTCAGAGGGCGTTAGTGAAAATGAATTATAGTTGAGGGGGTGTTCATATAATTTACCCTTATTTTTATCTTTGATTTGGTAGCTTTTTTTATTGGTATACTAGGTCATAGACCCCTTAATACATGAAGGGTCAGTTTGCTCACTTTTATAGTTCAGGGGGCGTTAGTGAAAATGAGTCATAGTTGAGGGGGTGTTCATATAATTTACCCTTATTTTTATCTTTGATTTGGTAGCTTTTTTTATTGGTAGACCCCTTAAAATTAAGTATATTCGCCAAAAATCTACACGATTTGACCATTCTTTAAAAAAACTCCTCGCTACTTTTTTTTTAGTGAAAAACCCGTATGACAGATAAAACAGATAATATTATCGGTTTGTAAACAACTAATATTTCATGTTGACAGACAGATAATATTTACGAAAACGATCATAATTTTCTCATTTTTTGGCCTCTTTTTTTTTTTGGTTGTATTTCGTGTATTTCTTTGAGATCTACACATTGGACTTGAAAACTTTACAAAAAAAAAAAGATAAGTTACAGCTTGATTTTGAAATTTTATCTGTCTAACAGATAATATTATCTGTTTGTAGTCAAATAATATTATATGTCAACTTTAAACCATCATAACTTTCACAATTCTTGGGCTTTTTGGGAAATTTTTTATTTTGTTATTATTTTTTTTTCGAGATCTATGCATTTATTGTTCCAGCTTCATGAAAGGAATATGTTTTTATTATATTTATACAAAAAAATTGTAAATTTTCATATTTGTTTAATTTTTAATTTTTTTAGTTTTAGTTTTAGTTTTATTTATTATTATTCTAGTATTTCATAGTCAATATTGATCTTGTTTGATAAATCTCATTTTGCCGATTTCAAAATATCAAAATTTACGAAAAATGAACTTGTAAAACAAAAGTTATAGCAATTTTTGAAGTTGTTTAAATTTAAAAAGGACCTAATGAATTAAAGAAATGTAGCATGAGTTTTAGCTTGTAAGAGTTTTATTTAAGAGGGGCTTTGGCCGAAGCTCCATTTTTATTTTTTTGTTGATAGCAAGAATAATATTTCATTAAAAAAAGATTTCAAAAGAAACCAGTGCAATCATATATAAATAAGAAAATACATGAATAATAAACAAAACAAACTTCTGAGTCGTACTGCAAATCTCCCCAATCCCTAATGAAATTGTCTATGGCGTAGCTCGAGACTGAGTTGACTGAGGGAGAAAGTTGCCAAAAAGACCCACAATAGAAATCATTCCAAATATCAGCATGGATGTGAAAAAAACCCACCAAAATATCAAATCTGACGAAAGAATGTCGGATCTGATGGATAGAATGCTGGATCTAACCACATAACAATGAGATGAAGAGATAGAGGGAGAACCCATACCAACCAAAATAAAACACACATAAAAAAAAAAAAAACAAAATCCCTTCATAAAGAGGGACAAACATAGGTGGCCACAGGTGATTCACCCGGACGCCCTGGCCTCGTGGGGTTAGTTGAGGTGCGGACAAGCTGACCCGGACACCCACAATTATAAATAAAAAAAAAAAAGGGAAAAAAAAAAAAAGTCAACAAACACCCTTCTAGGGACAAACCCTCATAAAGATGGACAAACTAAAGTGATTCAGAAACCTTTTTGCAGAACTAATACAATTTACAACCAAGTGCTTGTGAGCCGTTTAGGAATTTTATTGTGGTAAAAATTGCTATTGGGATGTTTCATGCCAATCACAAATTTTCACAATTGCAACTGCAATCGAGGTTTTACCAAATGCCCGACGAACAGAGCCAAACAGAGTCTTAATGCCGACATCAGGGGAAATGAGATAATTACCATATGAAAGAGATATATTGTACACTAAAGTGTTGTGACTATTTTTTTATATTATTAAACTTAGTTAGTTATGAATGTCCCAATTATTGAATTGAGTCTTTCATTTGTGACATAAATGATGGGGCCATGGAGATTAATAGTACGACTCGACTACTGACAATCCATATTAAATACTGAGAACCGTGACATAAATGATGGGTCATGGAGATTAACTACATGATGCATCACATCTCATTATCTCAAATAATGTCATAGTTTATGGCTCGTTTGGTAACGTTGTCGTTTTCTGTTTTCTGTTTTTGTTTTCGTTTTTTAAAAAACGAAAATTGAAAACACGTTTGGTAACGTTTTTGTTTTTGATTTTTAAAAAACGTTTTCAAATTTTGGGTAAAAAATGAAAACAGCAAAAAGTCGTTTTGAGTTTCCTGTTTTTGTTTTTAAAAAAAAAAAAAAAAATCAACAATGTTACCAAACAAGTTTTTGTTTTTTTTTTCAAAAAAAAAAACCAAAACTGGTTTTCGTTTTTAAAAAACTGAAAACTCAAAACAGGAAACGTTACCATGCGAGCCCTTAGTATCTCATATTCTTTCAACATCCATGGGGACCGGGTATAGTGGGCTCACACTCGATTATATTAAGAGTAAAACTTCATCCACTACTTCACAAATGTGTGTATTACAAAAGTGTGTCTATCTTCTTCTGTGTCATTATAGACACACTTTTATGGATTGTGAATGAAAAGTTACGTGAAGGTTGTGAGTGAAGTATTACTCTTATATTAATACCATTATCACTTGTGTTGAGAGACGTTCATATGTGAATAAAGAGTAATGCTATGCTGCTTCTCAAAATTTTTCCCTAAAAGTATTCTCAACACACATGACAGTAGATCCAGTTGATTTTGATTGGTTGATGTTGAAGTAATCCCACCATTATTAAAGAGGGTCCCACTGCTACATGTGTTGAGAAACACTTTTTAAAAAATTAATTTGAGAAGCATAACATTACTAGTGAAAAGAAATACTATCATTTGTTACTTCTTAACTAAGTCTTGGTACAAGTTTGATATATAGGAATGAGCTGAAAATAGAATGATCAAACTTATATGAACCTCATATGTCAAGTTTGTTAGACTGATGTAATGTTCATTTAACTTGTATATTACAAATTTACCAGTATTGAAACTGAATGTTTTCAACCAAAAGTCATTTTATACTATACTTTTATTGTGTTTGGTACGACAGAAAGGGGAGGGGAGAGGAGTAAATCCTTCTTCTGTTAGAGTGAAAGATAGAAGGGAAGAGGCCTCCCTTCTCAAAATGTAGCAGATTGGGAGAGGAGACAAAAAGCATCCCTCATTCTTTTTTGGGTAAATGTTACCTGTCTCTTGCTTGAGATTTGGCTTTAATACACATGTCTCTCCTCATGTTTCAAGATTCTCACTTACCTCACTTATTTATGAATTTTAGTGTTACATTCCCGTAAATTTTCTCACGATTTGTTAAAGGGAGGGGGGAAACTTATACTAAAATTTAAAAATAAGTGAGGTAAGTAGGGGTGGGCAATCGGGTGGTTCGAGTTCGAATTGACAATTTCGGTTCAGGTTGGCAATTATGATACCGAAAATTGAACTAAACTTTTGACCCGAAAAAACCGAACCAAAATACCTTCAAATTTTGGTTCGAGTCGAAATTTCAGGTTGAGCCGAAATGTGCCCACCCCTAGAGGTAAGTGAGATTTCTAAAACGTGAGGGGAGGTATGTGTATTAAGGCCAAACCTCAGGAGAAGTAGGTGTATTTTTTTTTTTTTGCTGATCAAGTTTCCCTCAATTTTTTTTTTGCTAAGAAATTTCATTGAAACGAAGAGGCACAAAAACAACAAAGGCCACTAGCCCCATTGGTGGCTCTCCTCCAAAACAGCGGGAGGGAAGTCTCCAAGCGGGACGGGCCCAAGGAAATTACAATTCATAGCCCAATGGGCTAGGTTGTGACCAACAAAATTTGCCGATTTGGGAACCTTACAAACATTCCAAAAAACAAAAGAACTAGACAGTGTGTCCTTTGCATCCTGGATGGGAGAGACTATGATTCAAAAGGGGGTAGATTTCCAATTTTGTAAAGGGTGACAAACAAGGAGGCTGACACCTTCAAAGATAACATTTTGGAAGCCCAAATCTTTGGTTATGGCAATGGCATGAGCGGCAGCACACGCTTCAGCAAAAGTAGGATCCACACTATTGGAGTTCCACACGTGCGCATGGAGGATGGTCGCCTTGTCATCCCGAAAAATAGCTGCCAAAGAAGAGGGGGTCCATTTGGTAGCTCTGTCAACCACAAAAGGATGAAGATTGTTATCCCTTTGACAATCTGAAAATGTAAACACACTTGAAACAAATTATAAACTAAAATTAAAACTCACTGAATTGATGAACAAAACCAAGAAAAATTTGAGACAAAAAATCCGAGCCCAGAATACTGTTTCCTTAAGACGAATTTGCTCCCTCTCGGTGCACAAGGTGAATGAACAATCGTCTCCCAAGATAGAACGGATTTGACAATTCTAGAAAAGCTGCACTTCTATTTCTAGAACCCGGCGAACACAATTATATGCTTGATACTCGAACACTTAATGATATGCTATGAATGCGAGAGAGAGATTAATAATTTTTCTGTTATATTTGAAATTTGCGTGTAGGGGTTGTTTATATAAGCAATTGGTGACTATTCGCGTAAAGACGCAATTGATCAAATCATTGCAACTTTCTGAATAGACACAACCAATACCCATTGGATGACAACTTTTCATTCAAAACAAATTGGAATAATATCCAATTTTCTAACAAACTTTGTTCCTAAGAGCCCACACTTGCTCCATCAAGCCTCATTCTTTGCATTTTTTGTCCTCCTAAAAATTCTTTATTAGAGAAGAGTGCAATAGTAAATACACAATATTGCACACTTTCCTCCATCATTTTCTAGGTATTTAACCAAACAAAAAAGGGGAGAACCTTTCCTTTCCCAGGACACCTCCTTCCAACTCAAACCACAACCCCCCTCCCCCTCCCCGGCTCCTTCTACTTCTTGGGACGAGCTTCATATTTTCAAAGCAATCTTTCCCGGCTCCTTCTACTTCTTGGGACGAGCTTCATATTTTCAAAGCAATCTTTCTACTTCTTACACAAAACATAAAGAAATGGAAAGTCCTATGATATATTCTAGTGGTTTAAGATGTATCATACATACCAGAAGTTTTGGTGCTAAAATATTGCACCTTGGTGTTAAAATGTTGTACCATTAGAAAAATAGAGGTTTTCAAAAGCAATATGTTTTTTTTTTTTTCAAAGGCAAGGGTGGTCTTCAAAGTCCTAAAAATTTGTAACTTGGGATATATGATATAATCCTAAACTACAAGCATGTATAATACAAGATCCAGAAAGAACGAGACATTTACAATTACAACAACTGAGTTACAATTAGTAACAGCTGTCATTAAAGCAGCTGATTATTAGGCAGCTTCAATAGAAGTATATGAATATGAACTGTTTATATACGACAAAGAGGAAGAAAAGAATAGCTTCATACTTGTAAAGGAACCTTATGGTGTGGGCTGCAAAGATTAAGCTTAAGCAGTTGCGGCAGCTGCTTCTTCAACAACTTGTAATGCAGGAAGAAGGGTGCAGATGAGGTTGCGGTCTCCATAGACATTATCGACACGTCCTGATTAAATGCTCAACATTATAAATATATGTAAGCATCACAAAGTTCAAATCCAATGAAAACTTCATGGAAAAAAGTAACATAACATTGAGTAAGGAGCTCCAATCGTATTTAGTTTGCGTATTTAGGCTTTGTATGGTTCATGGATTTAGCGAAGGAAATGAAAATAATACTCCAAGGAAAATACTTCTATTGGCTAACAAGAAACATAGTCAAGAAAATAGAAAGGAAAAGAAAATTAAAAACTTCGAATTTTAGAAAATTTTAATTCCTAATGTTACCCATGTACAGAGGAAAAAAAATAGGAAAACCATTTTCGGTTCCTGTCCTTCTCTAAATCAGCAAACCAAACGGAGCTTTAGAGCAGGAAAAAGAAAGGAAAACACACAGGAAGACTATTTCCCTAGTGTTTTCTTTCCTTTTTATGTAACTTTACCAATTAACATTTCAACATTTTATATGAACTCAACAAAAGAGGAAGTGAAAGTCACTCACAAAATTCAAACTTTTTGATTTTTAACTTCACCTGTTTTCTGTGTCTTCAAATTTACTCATGGTTTTCCTTTTTAACCAAACAAAGAAAATTGTTTTCCTAGTGTTTCCTTTGACTTTTCCTAACTAAATACATGAACCAAATAGAGCCTTAAAATGACAAGTTGACTAGAGAGAAAAAAAGTATATAATGTAGAACAGGACTGGAGCTGCTAAAATCAAATCACAAGCACACGATCAGAATATTCTCAACTATTTGGCTGTTCGTTCTTAGAAAAACGATATAAACATATTACAAAAGGTTCTATATAGGCTTAATGATCGCCAGAGGCAGGGAAACTTGTGCGGGACCAAAAGAAACAAGATTTATAAAAGAGAACATTGTGCTAAGAGTACTACTCTCTCTGTCCCATTTTGTGAGTTCTGTATTCCATTTTGGGATGTCCCAAAATTAGTGTTCACTTTCCTAAATTGGTATATAATTTTTACTTATTTTTCAAAACTACCCTTCATTGAAATCTACATCAAGACAAAACTAAAAAAAATGTTGTAATGATTAAGGGTAATTGTGAAAAGTAGGTATAGATTTTTCTGGTCTCCTTAATAAGCTGAGTTTCCACCTTCCATTTTGGGATGCCCCAAAATTAGTGTTCACTTTTCTAAATTGGTATATAATTTTTACTTATTTTCCAAAACTACCCTTCATTGAAAGCTACATCAAGACAAAACTAAAAAACAATGGTGGACTCACAAAGTGGAACGGAGGGAGTAGTTCGGATACCAAATGGTTGACATATAGAGATACGCACCTGTAGTGGGCAAGAACTTGGAAGACTGGAGCCAGGAAGCAGGGAACGCTGCATATTCCTGAGAATATGGTTTGGACCATGCATCTACCATAAGCAGTGATGGTGGATGAGGAGCTCCCTGCAATTACACTTCTCCATTAATCTCTTTAAATGGTCCTGAAATTGAAATATAATAGAAACACTATGTTATATGGCATCAGGTACGTGTGTCGGGTGCGGTTACGTGTTCAAGCGCCAGACTTTCTAAATTCATGAATTTAAGGATACGAGGACACTTCGTGAGCGGAAATAGTGTTTTTTTTTTATATGTAATAATAAGACTTTAACACGAGAAATTTATGGCAAAAGGAATATAATTAGCCAGTTTATTATATAGTATCATATAAGTAGCAAACATGCTTCTTGGAGTGCGTCCAACCGAAAGGAACACACATTCCATCCATATTCAAGTGTCCAACATAGAGGGTTCAACATACAAAGAAGTGTCCATGTAGCATAGGTAGAAACCTTTAGAAGTAGGGTAACTTAATATATAGTTCTAATATATGCATCTAACTAGAAATATATCCTTTTTTTAAATGAATCTAGAAATAGGTCCCTATAGTATTTTAAGGACAAATCTACCCCCGTATATATATATATATATATATATATCCATATGAAATCTGGTTTCAAATTCAAATCAGGAAATTTTTTCACTTTTAACACGCTACCCACTTTTTTGTGAGAAATTCTCACTTTTTACACAGTCTGTATTTTAAGGTCGCTTAAGAGTTGGACTGTCTATATATATATATATATATATATATAGAGAGAGAGAGAGAGAGAGAGAGAGAGAGAGAGAGAGAGAGAGAGAGAGAGAGAGAGATGGAGACATAGAAGGAGAAAGAAGAGAGAGAGGGTTGCAGCCCCTCCACCGCCATCGACGACCATCCACCACCTTCCTCCTCCTCCCCTCTCTACCTCCCTTCACCTATATCAACCATGCACCACCATCTCTGGCCATCCCTCTCCGCCGGTGATCACTTTGTGGACAAATTACTCACTAGTTCATGAGAAAAAAAATCAAAATATCTCAGGAATCGAATTGTTTTAGGCGCGAAAATTTGATTTCACCTTTGTTCGCGGAAATGCAAGTGAAAAGCAAGGTTTCAAATTTGCAACCAATAATCAACAAAATCAATCGATCGCGAGACGATACAGAAGACGATCACTCCGAAATGGTTCATGGATTTGATGCATTCATCGATGGTTGTGCCATAGTTTACTCATTTCCATGAATTTGTATACACAGTCCGAACTGTGTAAAAAAGTGAAAAATTCTCACAAAAATGTGCGAATTTATCATATTTTGAAAATTTTCACTTTTGAAATTTCTTTAGGTCCAGTTTTTAAGGTCCGCTTAAGATCCGGACCGTTTGTATGCATACATATAGTATTGATGAGGATCTCCTTATTGTATAGGCTGTAAGAAATTCCTTACTTATTATGTACATGAAGTTAGTGAGAAATTTCTCACTTTTATAGGCTCTAATAAATTGCTCATTTGTTATGTAGTGAAATTAGTGAAAAATTTCTCATTTGTATAGGTTGTAAGAAATTACTTCCACATTATATGTAGATTAAATTAGTGAGAATTTTTTCACTTGTATAGACTGTAATCAATAGATAATGTGTTATGTAAATGAAATTAGTGAGAAATTTCTCACAAAAAAATGAGAAATTCCTACATCACTTTGTTAAACCGAAAATCCTTTGATTATAGGGATATTAATTCCCTTATCCATGATCTCCTAAAAATATGTTTCCCAAAACTGCATATAACACAATTTTGGAAGTTTTTTGAATATACAAAGCAGTATACACATACACAAAAAAAAAAGTTTATCACATTACCCTGTTAAATCCGAAATCCCTTGATTTTAGGGATATTAATTCAGTGAGAAATTGCTCAAAAGCATATTGAAAATCAATAAAAACTAGTGAGAAGTTTCTTGAAGTTTGATTTATGCTTCTTATATTTTGTCATAGGAAATTTGATTTACTACGATTGTGCTTTTTCCACATTGTATGTAGATTAAATTAGTGAGAAATTTCTCACTTGCATAGACTGGAATCAATAGATCATATGTTATATATATGAAGTTAGTGAGAAATTTTGTACAAAAAGTGAGAAATTCTCACATCATTCTGTTAAATCGACAATCCCTTAATTTTAGGGATATTAAGTCCGTTATACATGATCTCCTAAAAATACGTTTTCCAAAACTGCATATAACCCAATTTTGGAAGTTTTTGGAATATACACACAAAAAAAGTGAGAAATTCTCACATTACACTGTTAAAACCCAAATCCCTTGATTTTTGGGATATTAATTCCCTTATCCATTATTTCCTAAAAACATGTTTCCCATAACTGTATATATATAACTGTATATATATGTATGTCAAGGGTATAATGGTCCGGATTTATACTAACCATTTAGGAATAGGGACTAATTATTGATTTTTATTGCAAATTAAGGATTAATTTCTATACACCAAATCAAGTTAGGATCAATTCCTATTAATGGCCATATTTAGGGACCATATTGTATATTTCTATTAGAAGAATCCAAAAGTATTTGGGCACAACAGTTGTAGAGTATGAAGTTACGTTTATAATTGCTTAGGCACCAATTACTCCGAAACCTAAAGGTGTTAGAAAATGGGCCCACAAAAGGAGAGCCATAGTGAATTACCTCAAGAACATTGTTGTGAACATCAGCTTTTCCTTTCTCAACCTATGCAGTTTCTTCTCTAATGGAGATTAGAGCATCACAAAATCTGTCTAACTCTGCCTGCAAGGAATAAAATACACACTGAGCTCAGGGAATTGGAAAAACAATAAAGAAAAAAGAAAAAAAAAAAGATAGAGAGAGGAAGGAATGGAAAGAATATCCTTTTTGATGACTGCCTTGCTTTCACTTTTAGTGGGCTCAATCATGAGTGTGTCTGGGACTGGCCATGACATTGCTGGTCCATGAAATCTGTAGTCCATAAGACGTTTCACGACGTCTTCGGGCTCAAGTCCAGCAGTATTCTACAGTCACTACAACAAATCTGTTTTTTTTGTGATGCACACTTTTAATGGTGCACAAATGCGTCACAAAAGATCGTTATTTGTGACATGTATTTAGTATTTGTGATGCATTTACAGATGTCGTAAAAAAAGGTTGACCAATTTTTGGACCTTATTTGTGACGCATATAGTGCACCACAAATAAAATATCTACTATTTGTGACGCATTCGGTGCGCCACAAATAAAATCCTTACTATTTGTGACACATATAGTATGCCACAAATATTAAAAAGAAAACACGGTGGCAATTTTGTAAATAAACCCTACCCAAAATTTTCGCCCAAAATTCAACCCCTGCCCGCAGCCAAGTTCCCCCCCCCCCCCCCCCCCCCCCCAACTCTTCCACACTCTATTTGTTCATCAGTTGTACATCCCTCATCTCACAATTTTCCCCCCAACTCTCTCTCTCTCTCTCTCTCTTCCAAACACAATGGTGGCCGAAGACAAGGTTTTTTTTTTAGGGCATTTAGGTTATCTCTTTCTCATTCTTATCTGTGAGTCTCCATGTCTCCATCGCAGCCCCTGCTTCACGGCACCGTCTGCATATCATCCCCGTCGCCGCCTATATGTTGTCGTCGTCGCCGTTGCCGTCATGTAGCTATATCGTGATCGCCATCATGCACTTCTCCTTCCACTGGCGCCATGTGCTTCTCTTGCCATCTCCGTCACCGTCCATGTCATTAGCATAGCCGATCTATAATTTTTATAAGGTAATGTCATCTTCCCCTCTTTACTTGAGGCTTTTGAGCAGTTGATTCCTTTGGTTATATAACTTTTATTTCATTTATGTATTGTTGACTTATTCATAAAATCATAGATTTGATTGTGCTACTACAATTTTGATATTTGTTCTTACTTCTTCCTATCCTATACGATCTATAATTTTCGATTTAGAATTTTAGTATAGGCCTACTTTGTTTTGTGGTGGGTTTCGGTTCAAGGATGTTGAGTTTCAGGGTATTTCTTGTAATTTCTTATAAGGTGTTTGTATAATTCTTGTGAGAACTGAGAAGAATAGTGGTTTAGCTTTGGGGTTAGATTTTTTATATGTGATTTGTCTGGTTACAGAAATTCAAACTAAATCATGAAAATACATAATAAGGTTCATATCATTATGATTTGAAATGTTTTAAATTATAAATTGGTATATTTACTAGTATTTCATTCATAGATTTGTATCAGTGACGTTTTAAGAGATTTGTATTAGTGATATTGTAACAAGTTTATATTACTAATATATTTTTATTTGTGTATATATATATATATATATGCATACATATGTGTTAACACTCAACAATCTAGCAGCTAATGGCTTTCAAATTAATTTCTAGAGTGTGTTAGCCCTACTGCCTTAGTGATTGAGCAGATGAAGAGAGATGGCAAAATAGTCTTAATACTTTGCCTAAATCACCCTTTTGACTACCAAATAAAGAAATCCATAAGGCAAGACTTTTAAAGCATTTGAACATTTTGATTGGTTTCTTTGTTAATAATTGACTATATAAAGCCTTAAATGTAATAATCCCTTTGTGTTATTTTGCTGCTAGACACAGAGGAGGTGAAATGGAATATGGATGAGCCCTTATTTCATCACATTGGATATTTAACGGGTATATCAACTTTTAGGAATATCACTATGACTAATTTGGGTGAGCCACTATTTTGCATTTCCTGCCCACCAACTAGTGTATAAGCAGTGTATACATACATATAACCGTATGTATGTATGTGTGGGTTTGTGGTTGATTAGGGAATTTATGACCTAATAAAACACCAAAGCTATGCTAATCCTAATCAGCCCACCCCCTTTATTTTCTGTCATTATATCAACATCAACCCTCAATTTGATGAATTAGAAGTAGGTTTAAAGGTGTAGGAAGAACAAACTAAATTCTGCCCAGAAATACAATTTTTGGATTTGGAAATTTACCCAATTTTCAGACC
This sequence comes from Hydrangea macrophylla, assembly GCA_033977485.1. Taxonomy (NCBI): domain Eukaryota; kingdom Viridiplantae; phylum Streptophyta; class Magnoliopsida; order Cornales; family Hydrangeaceae; genus Hydrangea; species Hydrangea macrophylla. Next base: position 75,828,295 of record CM066989.1, read on the forward strand.
ATTTTCGACCTAGATGCAACATTTTTTGGATTTTTGTCAAAACTACAAAGTTGTTTACATTTGTGTCCTCTTTCTACAGGAGAAAATCTAGCATAATTAGCATTTTTGAGTCAAGAGAAAAATCAATTTTACTAAGGTCTGACCCTTCCCCGGCCCTGCACTACGGGAGCTTCGTGCATTGGGCTGCCCTTTTCTAAGACGCTGTCAGTTTGAGAACTGCTGAAAATCTGTGCTTAAACTTTGAGTTGATTTTTTGAGAGCTTTGCTTAAACTAATATGTGATGCCCATTTTTTTGTTTTTAAATTTTGAAATGTTAGCTTTATAACAATTAACAATAGTGGTCCTGTGTAATTGCCAAATTGAATTTTTATTTTGCTTAGGAAATGGCCAAGTTGATTGCATTAATGGAAATCAAATTTTTGCATGACGTTGAATAAAGGTGATATGCTTTCCAAATGCTTTGTTAGTTCACAAGGCTTGGTTTGGTTATAGGTTCGTTGAATTTCCCCTTCAGTGTATGTGTTTAGGTGTATGCTTTTGGTGTATCTTTGCTCCTTGATCTATGTTGTTATATGTGTGCATTTTGACTCCTAAATTCCATGAAAATGCATGTTCTTGTGCACATAGGATAGGTTGTTAGTGTCGTTTTCTTTCCATTTTAAAAAATCGTTAGGATGTTAGTCGCGGGAAAAAAATGTTTTTACATAGTTAGGCTTGAAAAAACTTAGTTTTGGGGGGTGAAACGGTAAATCGTCGATCCAAAGGACATGAAACTTAACTAGCATCTCAAACACGACAAAAGAAAGTTGTGGAAACAAACGGAATGCAAAACAGACTTACAGTTATCAAATAACGCGAAAAAATAAGTTTTGACTTACCTAGGTTTGAAAAAGCTATATTTTTGGGGTTTGGGGAGGCGAAACCATAAATCGTCGATCCGAAGGCCAAGAAACTTAACTTGTACCTCAAACATGATAAAATAAAGTTTTGGGAACAAACGGAATGCAAAATGGACTTCCGGTTATCAAATAACATGAAAAAACAAGTTTTGACTTACTTAGGCTTGAAAAAGCTATGTTTTTAGGATTTGGGGGGTGAAATCATAAATCGTCGGTTCGAAGGATAAGAAACTTAACTCGCACCTCAAACACGACAAAAGAAAGTTGTGGGAATAAACAGAATACAAAACGGACTTCCGGTTATCAAATAACGCAAAAAAAAACAAGTTTTGACATACTTAATACTTAGGCTTGAAAAACCTATGTTTTTAGGGTTTGGCGGGGTAAAACGGTAAACCGTTGATCCAAAGGATGTGAAACTTAATTCGCATCTCAAACACGACAAAAGAAAGTTGAGGGAACAAACAAAATGCAAAATGAACTTTCGGCTATCAAATAACGTGAAAAAAACAAGTTTGAACTTACTTTGGCTTAAAAAAGCTATGTTTTTGGGTTTGAAGGGGTGAAACGGTAAACCATCAATTTGAAGCACATGAAATTTAACTTGCACCTCAAACACAACAAAAAGAAAGTTATGGGAACAAACGGAATGCAAAACGGACTTTCGGTTGTCAAATAACGTGAAAAAAAACAAGTTTTGACATACTTAAGTTTGAAAAATCTATGTTTTTGGGGTTGGGGAGGGGGGTGAAATCGTAAACCGTCGATTCGAAGGACATGAAACTTAACTCGCACCTCAAACATGACAAAATAAACTTGTGGGAATAAATGAAATGCAAAACGGACTTCTAATTATCAAATAACGCAAAAAAAAAAAAACAAGTTTTTGACATACTTAAGCTTGGAAAAAGATATGTTTTTGGGGTTTTAAGGGGTGAAATGGTAAATCGCCGATCCGAAGGTCATGAAACCTAACTCACACCTCAAGCACGACAAAAAAGTTGTGGGAACAAACGGAATGTAAAACGGACTCCCGGTTATCAAATTACGTGTCACAAGTTATTATTTTTTCTTTTACCTAATTAGACTTCAAAATAAATATGCTTTTTGAGTTTTTCATTTTATAATTCTTCTTGGATTGGCGAAAATGTAATTTTTGTTTGGGTTAATTGCAAAAACACCCCCTCAACTATGACCCGTTCTTGAGTACACCACCTGATTTAAAAAAGTGAACAACTTCACCCCCTCAACTATCAAAAATTATTTTGTCTCAAACGCCGTTAACGGAAGTAATAAAATGTCGCATATACCCTTGGTCTGAATTGCAAAAACACCCCCTCAACTATGACCCATTTTCGAGTACACCCCCTTATCTAAAAAAAGTGAACAACTTCACCCCATTCCCCACACCTCTCTCTCTCTCTCTCTCTGCAACTTCTCTCTCTAAATTATGAGGTCCCAATTTAAAAAAAAAAAAACCATGTGTAATATGTTGGTCCAAAAGACCAACCCCACAATTTAGAAAAAATAATTACATATAAAATATTGGTCCAACTGTAATCCAACACACCCTAAACATTTGCCCAAACTCATTTTCATCTCATCTCTTAGTTTAGTCTACACAAATTGTTTTACCATCATGCTAAACTTTACAAATTTCAATCAACTGTCAACCCTTATTACTGTTAGACTTTATTTGGTTCATGGATTTAGTGAGGGAGAGAAACGAAGAAAGGAAATCGAAAAAGAAAATTAATTTTCAGGTATTTTCCCTTGTATTTCATCCATGATTAATAATATCGAAAACTAATAATATTTAAAAATATGAGTAATGCTATGCTTATCAAATTTTGTATCCTAAGTGGTTCTCAAACACGTGGTAGTAGGGCCACCTGATTTTGATTGGGGGATATTGAAGTCGTCCCACCATTATTGAAGGTGGTCCTGCCGTCACATGTATTTGGGAACCATTTGAGATACAAAATTTGAAAAGCATAGCATTACTCTTTCCTTGTAATTAAGCCAATATATTACATATAATAAGGTTTTTTGGGTCTATTTGTAATTAAGCCAATATATTACATATAATAAGGTTTTTTTTCCAAATTTTGGGAGAATGAAGTATAATTGGACCAACATCTTACATATAAAATCATTTTCTTTTAGCCTAACTAATATTTTTTGGGGACTATATAATAAGTTTACTTTTTTTTTTTTTTGGGGGGGCGGGGGGGGTTTTTTTTTTTTGGGGGGGGGGGGGGGGGGGTGGCAAAGCTTAATAAAATTTAAAAATTTCCTAAAATACACATGTAAAAGTGTGATTTTCCAAAAGCCAAGGGTGGCCACTGGCCCACCCCCCCCCCCCCCCCCCCCCCCTCTTACATCCACCACTAGTCGTGGTGGTGTGGGGCAAGGGAATGAGAGAGAGAGAGAGGGAGAGGGGAGAGTGAGAAATCAGGGTAGAGAGAGAGAGAGATCAAACTCATTTTGGGCACAGAGGGCAAAAGTGTCCATTTTTGCTCTCACGTGATGGGCACATGCCCATTTTCTTTTGCAAACAAATGAAGGGGGTCAACTTGTCGAATAAAACAAACGGAGGGGGTCAATTTGTCGGAAAAAATAGTTCAGGGGAGCGAGTTGAAAATGGGTCATTGTTGAGGGGGTGTTTTTGGGATTAACCCTTTTTGTTTTCACATTTCAGGTTTGGAGTTACATTTGATGGTGGAAGATGGTGAATGTGTTTTATGATTCCAAATGTTGGATGTGTCAAATTTTAGTGTTATATTGGAAAACACTTGAACCTTTTGTTTGTATGAATTAGTATTTTGAATGTTGGACTTGATCTCTAAATTGTATGTCGATGTTTATTTCTTGTGCATGTGTATCGTAGTTGCATTTTTGAAATATTGATATTTTCGCAGGTATATAGCACATAAAAATTACCAAATTAGGAAAACAAAAAAAATTTAATTTCACTGTTCCATTTGTGGCGCATTTAATGCATCACAAATACTATACATAATTCTGATAGAGTATTTGTGACGCATATATAGGTGTCACAAATAATATTCGTAAAATGGAAAATTTTATTTGTGACGCCTAATATGCGTCACAGATAATAATAAATAATTAAAGTTATTTAGTATTTGATGTTTGTGACGTGTCTATACGCCACAAATACTGAATAACTTTAATTATTTATTATTATTTGTGACGCATATTTGTGACGTGTATATCTGGTATTCATTGCAGTTTATTTGTGACGCAGTAACGCGTCACAAATAATGACGTTGATTGCATCACAAAAAAATTATTTGCAACTAGGGATTTTGTGACGCATTACCGTGTCACAAATAAGTATTTGCGACGTGTTTGGATTATTTGTGACGCATGTTGCGCTCCACAAAAAGTCAAATCTACTGTAGTGATAAGATCAACCTTATCCATGAAGATGGGATTCAGGAGAAAAGATACCATGGAACTCTCTGTTTAATTCAGGAGAAAAGAAACGTAGGACTCATCCCCAAATATTTAAGAATGACATTGTTGCCCCGTCATTAAATGTCATGTGTCATTCAAGTGACACACATTCGTTTGATTTTGTAACACATGCAGCTGGATGGACTAAATTGCGATAGTCCGAAATTGACAAAACTAAGAGTTTAGGGACCAAATTAACACAAGATGTAGTAAACTATATGGGAATAAAGTATAACTAAGCCTGATATTTAATTGGGTAAATGATCGATCCAACCCCCCCCCCCCCCCCCCCCCCCCCCCCACACACACACACACAAACACACCAAACACCAAAAAAAAAAAGATAAAATGAAACAAATAATTAATTTGGCTGCCAATTTCTTAAAGACACTCATTTTTAATGTCAAATTTGTGTAGATATCACGTACATCATTCTTTCTCTCCCTTTTGTGAAACTAATGGCAAACAATTTCGTAAGTAACTATTCATTCTGAATGTTGGAAAGTCTTACCATGATTGATTTATTATGGATATATCTATTTACTAGTCTCTTTCCCTCCTATGGATTTTTTATGTATACATATATATATATATATATATTTCTTTTTATTGGTCTCTTTCTCTCCTATGGATATATATATATATATATTTAATCATACATTTACTTCTCATTTTTTTTGTGTTGACATATATGTGTGTATATCTTCAACTATTTGTTCAAAGTTATGCTATGTTGCCTACTCATTATAATCGCAATTAATGTGGAGGCCCAATATGTGGGAGGGCCTTTTGGTGGGGCAAATCGACAGTCTTATCAAAATGATGCAACCCCGCCCTCACATGTGACTAGATTAGTCTTACATGTGGATTCTTGATAGCTCTTCTTTGTTTTTTTAGTTTTCATTGTTTTTTTTTTTTATTTTTGGCCTAGAAAAGTTGCACCAGCATCCTATCCTCTTGTGCTGGATGCTAACTGTAACACCTGCATTTCCCTATCTATTTTCTGATAAATATCTTTGTAATCTTTCGAATATATTAATGAAATCGTCTTATTTTCCTCTATTGCTATTATGATAATTTGTATGCTTGTGTATAAACCCTTGGGAAGCTTTGTACAAAAATTTAACCCGAACGCTCGATGAACCCCGAGCGCTCGAGACCCAAGTGCTCAACCTTGAGCGCTCGAGAGATACAACCTTTAAATTGTTTCAATGCTCTATCATTTTGTACGTTTTAAAATAGAATTTTAGAGAGAGAGGCAGAGGAGAAAATGTTCCGAGAGAGAGAGAGAGATCCTTCCTTCTATACACACATATAGAAGGAAGGATCTATCTATCTATCTCTCTCTCAGAACATTTTGCTGTGTGTATAGAAGGAAGGATCTCTCTCTCTCTCTCTCTCTCTTGTAACATTTTCTCCTCTGCCTCTCTCTCTGAAATTCTATTTTTAAAACGTACAAAATGAAAGAGCATTGAAACTATTTATAGGTCAGCACTGTCTCTCTCGAGCGCTTTGGGTTCATCGAGCGCTCGGGTTAAGTTTTTGTACAAAGCTTCCCAAGGGTTTATACACAAGCATACAAATTATCAAAATAACAATAGAGGAAAATAAAGACGATCTCATTAATATATTCGAAAGATTACAAAGATATTAATCAGAAAATAGATAGGGAAATACAGGTGTTACAATTAGCATCGATCACAGGAGGATCGGATGCTGGTGCAGCTCTTCTAGGCCAAAAATAAAAAAGAATGAAAACTAAAAAACAAAGAAGAGCTATCAAGAATCCACATGTAACTAATCTAGTCACAAGTGAGGGCGGGGTTGCATCATTTTGATAAGGTTGTCAATTTGCCCCACCAAAAGGGCCTCCCACATATTGGGCCTTCACATTGGTTGCGATTATAATGAGTAGGCAACATAGCATAACTTTGAACAAATAGTTGAAGATATACACACATATATGTTAGCACAAAAAAATGAGAAGTAAATGTATGAGTAAAAATATATCCATAGGAGAGAAAGAAACCAATAAAAAGAAATATATATTTATATCCATAGGAGAGAAAGACACTAGTAAATAGATATATCCATAATAAATCAATCAAGAAAACTAATCATGGTAAGACTTTCCAACATCCAGAATGAATAGTTACTTATGAAATTGTTTGCCATTAGTGTAACAAAAGGGAGAGAAAGAATGATGTACGCGATATCTGCATAAGTTTGACTATAAAAGTGAGTGTCTTTAAGAGAGTGGCAGCCAAATTAATTATTTGTTCATTAGAGCTTCTTCTTTTCTTTTTCTTGTTTTGGTGTTTGGTGTGTGTGTGTGTGTGTATATGTGTGTGTGTGTGTGTGTGTGTGTGTCGGGGGGGTTGTTGCTAGTCAAGTTTTACTTTTACCCAAATAAATATCAAGCTTACTTATACTTTATACATACCCTTATAGTTTACTACATCTTATGTTAATTTGGTCCTTAAACTTTTAGTTTTGTCAATTTCATCCTTTAATTTTTGGACTGTAGTCCATCTCGTAGCATTTGTTACAAAATCAAACAAATGTGTGTCACTTGAATGACACATGACATTAAATGACGGGTCAACAATGCCATTCCAAAATATTTGGGGATGAGTCCTAAATTTCCTTTCTTCTGAATTAAACAAAGAGTTCCATGGTTTCTTTTCTCCTGAATCCCACTTGGTTCTTATTAGATTCGGGGTGTGAATGGGAGCTTATGTAAGCTCAAGGGGATCGTTAGGATCACTATGGACTGACTTAATGCTCAGGGAAAGGCTTGGAACATTAAGTTTCAAGATTCTAGCAGAGGGGTTTTTGACCCGTCGATCGGGTCCCTTCGACCGAGTCAATGACTATATGAAGTTTTAAACAAGTTTTGGCAGAGAGGCGTTCGCCCAGTCGACCGGCACTACAACAAAAATGTGCTTTGGCGACAAACAAATTTCGTCGCCAAAAGTCCATTTTTCGTCGCTAAAGGCTTTAGCGACGAAAAAATTTCGTCGCCAATTTTGTCGCCTTTGCCTCGTCGCCAAAAGCCCCTGGCGACGAAATTTATCTTTTGTCGCCATAGACAAAAAATGGCTATTGATCAAAATTTTCGTCGCAATTGATGCTCATTTTGTCACCAAAAGAGTCAATTTTTGTAGTAATTTTGCATTAGCGACAAAAAAATTTCATCGCCAATTCATCATATGCAATGGCGACGAATTATTTTCGTCGCCAATCCATTTTCAGCATACGCAATGGCGACGAAATAATTTTGTCGCAAAATATGTAAAATGGTTTGCTTGCATTAGCGACGAAAAAATTTCGTCGCCAATTCATTTTCATCATATGCAATGGCGACGAAATAATTTTGTCGTCAAATATATATAAAAACGATTTGCTTGTATTTGCGACAAAAAAATTGTCGCCAATTCATTTTCATCATATGCAATGGCGACGAAATAATTTTGTCGCCAAATATATAAAAACAATTTGTTTGTATTAGCGACGAAAAAATTTCGTCGCCAATTCATTTTCATCATATGCAATGCCGACGAAATAATTTTGTCCCCAAATATATATTATAGTAAATAGAATTATTTTAATATACTATAATCCTATTCATTCCTGTTTATCACAATAATTTTTAAAACCAAAAGAGACAATCATATTAAACATAAAGTCTTAATGTTTCTGAATAAATTCATTAAGCAAGAAAAATTAATATCGTTAATTGCTCACGTACCCAACAAAAAAAATTAAAGATTAACAAAAGTAATACACATTGTTCACTACATAACAAATTGTTAGACTACATAACAAATGTAACAAGATGTGTCCGACTATATACCCATCCACCATATCCACATCATTGTTCACTACATACAAATTGTTAGACTACATAACAAAATGTGGCCGACTATCTACTGATCCACCATGTCCACACCCAATCTGCATGAAACCAATAGAATGCATTAATATCTTTTAAGTTAGTGAACGAGCAGAAAATATGTAAAATATAAAGTAATTATAAGTTGAGTTTTCATCCATCAAAGATGAAACATTAATGGAGTATTGTGATGATGTTGATAAATTAATCCTAACTGGTAGAAGCTCTTAATATTTTGCAGGAATGACACTCACATCTCCTATCAGATATCTAAGTTTATTAGTAACTTTCAAACAAATATCAGATTGAATTAATGTGGTGCACCACAAAGTCGAGCATAATCATACCCTCTAAAGTAAACTGAGTATCCGAGGTCAGCCTCACCATAATAAACAAAGACAAAAGATATATGGTTGAAGGTGTAGCTTCCATAAAGATATTCTTGAAAAGATGTTTTCCTTGCACAAAGTAAAGAGATGTGAGATGTAAAGTAAAGACCATGTGAGATGTTCTACTTAAACCAAGGGATGATGAAATCCATAAAATAAGCAAAAAGGAAGAAAGGAATAAGTAATTTTGTCCAAAAGTATATCATATGTCTATCTTTTCTCCATGAGTATGTTCCTGCTATCCAAAAAAAAAAAAATGGTCGTAAAACTTGGTTCTAGTTTACCTCTATATCATTCTTGGGTCTCTACAAATGGGTGTTTGTTTATTCTGCAAAATGAAAGTAGCAAATCAGTTAGAAAAGGTGCAGCATAGAGGATAAAAAATAAGTCCAGTAGCAAACTGAACTTAACAGACCCTTGCTTTAATGTCTAAGAATCTGAATGCACGTAAGACTTCGTGTGCTAGTTAGTAGGATCAAAAGAAATCCTCACTAACACTTAATAAAACCTTCTACATTTCAACTTTTCTACTGGGATAACACAAGGTACAAATAGTTTGAAAAAAAAAATTGAACCTTTTGAAATTAAGGCCGCAGACTATGTGAATACAATATAATTGTATACCACATCAATTATAGCTCCTCCTGACTGTGATGGTGTTATTTAGTCAGCCCTACCAAATTCTTACTTCATCTGAAGTTTCCATTTCTTCTATTAATAAGGATACTCTGTTTTATTCTGTCTTACTCCACTGCCTAACCATTTGCTCATGCAACATTTACGATCCAGAATAAAAAAATTCATTTTCGTGGCTGACAGATCCAACCTCTGCCCCAACACCATAACCAGCACCAAACTAGTAGTCTCAAGTTTTCCAGAGAGCATTCGTCATAATCACATTTTGCAATCTGTTTTTATCTTTTTCATCAACTTTTGCGGTGAAAGTTTTCCTTTTTACTTCTTTCCTAATACTTTAACTTCTGATACTTTCGCTTTGTCGACATCTCTAGAACTTTTTCAATATTCAAGAGTCTAAGACTTTAATCCCCTCTCAAAATTTATTTTTTTTTTTAAAAAAAAAAGAAAAGAAAAGGCTTGAGTCTTTCATTATATAGACAAATGCCATTGTGACAGAGATTCTTCAGCAATCAAAAATTCATTGCAGTTTAAATACAAAAAAAAAAAATTACCAAAAATATTCATTCAAATCATCATAGTTTCTCCATGCTGAATGGCTTGCTTTACCACCTTTGTTTCTCTTAGCTTCCTTTTTCCACTAAAAATGTCAATGCTTAACAAACTCGTACTAAATGACAAAGTAAATTGCAGCAATAGTATATAAGGTACCTTGCATATGACCTCATAAATAGGAATTACATCATCCCTCAAAAATGATTCTTCACCTCGTGGAGCTGCCTGAAGTGTGCCTCCAAATAAAATTCCATGAATCTCGCTTGCCATCTTAACATTTGAGAAACAAGAGAAGGGTTGGTCAATGTACAAGCCTAATTCACAATAGGGGTCAATCAGTGCAAGTTAGCTGAACACCGTGATTGATGAGTGGGTCCCCCTGAATGAAGGATTAAAAGCAACTATAGATAATAATCTATTAAACTAAGTGTAACAAATAATCAGTGTCTTCCCCATACATGATCCTTAAAAAATAGTTCTGGCAATACTACAGTCATCTTGCTACTATTATCAGCTGAGTCTTTGACAACAAATTGGTGATTTTTTTCACAAGTACTTGTAGGTTTAATACAATTGAGGTGTTCTTATTCTTCCTTCTCTAATTGCTATATCCACATGTACTAGACGTCTAGAGCACTTGGGCAAATTCATATGACAAAACCCCTAGTACAGCTTCACTATGGTTGTAATTCGACAAAACTCCTAGTTTCAAGAAATGGCTTTCGGTAAATGTTTGAGCTGTGAGTGGTTCTCCCTGTTTAATTTCACAATTATGTGGGTTGAAGTGGTAGTGGAAATTAATTTGTGGGTGGCCAAAGTTATATTAAATGTTGGAAAAGTTAGCACATGGCCTAAATGTTGCCAAAAACTAACATAGAAGGAACTTACACTATGGAAAATATAGCAAATGCATTCAGGCATAAATCGTATATTTGAAGCTTCACCCCAAATAAGAAGATAAAGTGCAATATAAAGAAGCTCTAATTGCTGCCCATCAGCATTGTGCGGAAACCTGCAAAAACTAAATATAGAAAAGAAAGTATACTAAAAAAACTGTGCTTGTTTCTCCATAACTCAATAAATTTCCAATCTATCCATTATATATATAAAGGCTGAAACTAAACAAGGCTCCACAACCTTCCAAGTCAGCATCTCCTCCCCTATTAAAAATCCTACGTGTCCTACCCTCATGAGAAGCCCTTCAATTTTGTATAACATCATCATGCCTCACTATCGCAGCTCTCTCTTCGGTCTCCTTGGATAACCCAACCGTCGATCTCTCTCTATTCCCCAGATCTACTCTCTCTCTCTCTCTCTCTCTCTCTCTCTCTCTCTCTCCCTCTTTGCTTCAGATTTTCGCCCCCATCTTCGCGTCCTTTTCGTGGACTCTCTCCTACTGATCCATGAATCCCCCCTATTTTATTTTTGTTTTCTCTCTCTACAGATCTCTACAACTCTCTCTCTCTCTCTCTCTCTCTCTCTCTCTCTCTCTCTCTCTCTGGAGCTGACTTATTAGTGATCGGATTGTGATCATCGGTGAGTTTTTATTCCCTATCAGTAGATCCTCTTATGTTCTTCGGTCTGTTTAACTGAATAAGTATGTGTATATATGCATATATATACATATATATATATATATGTAGTAAATATGATTGGGTTTGAGCTTTTCAGGAGTTGTAGGAAGGGTTTTTCGTTAGTGGAGCTAAATTTGTATGATTATTGATTGCTTCTATGTGTGCTTTAGTTGGTGAGTTCTATGCCCTAAACTTTGTGACTGATTGTCTCATGTATTTCAAATAATTTTACATTGGTACATACAAATAGGTACTATATAGCATTGCATTCAAAGATTAGATAATTGAGATGTTAATTTGAGGATTGCGGTGGATATTGAATATGATATAACTTTCTTGGACTAAGTTATAGATCTAGCTATGAGATATATGATGCGATTCTTGGATGATTTTTTATTATTATTTATTATTATCATCTCAGATTGTGCAATTAATAGTGTTAATTTCTCTCACCCTCAGTTTGGTCTCTCAGAATAGGCAGTAAAATATGAACAGATTGTGAAAGACTGAGGAACTTACACCCAAGTGAACCAAGATAAATTCAGACTAAGTTTCCCCATTTGTGTCTGTATATCTCTGTTTTATACACCTATATATATGGACCATAATATACATATATTCTCTGCACACACCCATATCCAATTGCAAAGGCTTAATTTCACAGATTGATAGCTGGAATTTTTTTTTTTGGGTATTTGACTTTGAAATTCTTAATTTCACAGATTGTTCTGTCCTAATTACATCATTCCTACCATTCTTTTAAAAGTAAAATCAGTGAAGGAAAAAAGAAAGCAAGAATATGTGGAAAAGAATGAATGAAGGCTTTGCTTGGTTCATGGAACTCTAGATTTTTCTTTTCTTTTCTTTTCCTCTATTGTATACATAGGTACTTTTATGTTGAAATTAAGTTGTGAGATTTAACATTATTTTATGTACTCACATTTTTCAGTTCATATGGGCACCATTATTTTGCACCATGTAAATAAATATCACGTGTTTCATGGTATGTTCTATTTTTAGATCCGTTTCTCTAAGTTGTACCTTTTTATCTAATCTTACAAATTAAATTTGTTGGATGGAATTTATGCTATTCAATTTGTTATGCATGTCTATTTGTTGACAAATTTCCGTGCGTATGCACGGATGTTCGATTAGTTGAAAAATAATTTGAGAGGCACTATCTAGAATCTATATGATTAAAAGTTCACTTACTTGAGATTTGATGTGCAGTGTAAATAGTTACACCACGAATTATAATTCTTAAAGATCCTATCCATCAAATGCCTTATGGTACCACTATCCAACTGCAAAAATTACCTTTACATCAATAATGAATCCCTCTGCAAAAATCCCTCTACATCAATAACTCTAGCAGAAAATATATACATGTATATTTATGTACATTCATGATATGAAAGAAAGGCTTTCAAACAGTATTATGCATGTGTATGTAGTAGACTAACCAACTCAAAAGAAGATTTACCTGGGCATAATCCTCATATATTCTACTCCTTGTGTCAATATTTGCAAGTAGCAATATTAAGTGCTCTCGCTGGTTGGCTACATTTCCTTTCTTCAATCCCACAAAAATTATAAATCAATAGATGATACGGAAGGAGCTTATAGCAGTACAATTGCCTTTATGCATAGAACTGTGTATATATGTATATATATGAACGAATACCATTGTATATATATGAACGAGAGAGAGAGAGAGAGAGAGAGAGAGAGAGAGTTAGTACCTGAGCAGACCGCCGGCTAGAGAGAGAGAGAGAAGGCTGCCGGTGGTAGCCGCCGTGGGTGGAGGGGTGGAGGGGCGAAGGGGGTGGGGGGGAGGGGGGGCGCGGGGGGCGGGCTTAGGGATTGCAGATTTGGGATTTCGGGATTTTTGGAATTTTGGCTCCAAAACTCAATTTTGAGAGATGTTTTGTGCTTATGGGTCCCACAAATTTTTAAAATTTGCTAATAAAGGCCAATTGTCAATGTGAGTGTAAGTAGTAAAAAAATGTGGAGTGGGTAGTTAGGAGAAGTTAATTTATTTTAATTTTTTAAAATGACATTTTAGTACTATTGTGAAAGTATTTTAATTAAAAAATTTAGTAAGTTTTATTGTAATTATTGAGGTGGGCTAAATACTTTTTAGTACCCCTCCCTTTCTCTTTTTATATTAGTATAGACTAGTAAAATACAAACTTCAAATGCCCTTATGCAATTTCTATAAGTTTTTCAAACATTTAGGACCAAAGTACAACTCGAGTAAAAGTTAAATCACATGGGATACAAATTGAGTAATGATATAAACACACAATTCCACACCCATCAATCATAGCCCTTGATTTCAATAGGCCTTGTATGGGTTTCACATGAGTCTGTCACGAGACCTATCGGAATTAAGGGCTAGGATGTGTGTGATACTGTGAAATTATGTGTTTTATATTTTGATACAAAATATAAAAAGCATAGCAATACTCCCAAATCCCAAGCATACCGTTACTCCCAAGTATTCAGTCATACTAGTGGAGTGACACACTCGCTATGTGAGTGTAAGTAGTAAAAAGAAGGATAAATTACATTTTATACCCTCAAACTATACCATGTTTTGCACTTTGGTCCCTAAACTATTATTTTTTTCATTTTGGTCCCTCAACTATTATTTTGTGATAGTTTGCCCCCTCCGTCACTTTTAGTGACGAAAAAAGTCACTTTTTAGTAACACCAAAAGTGACGCTGAAAGTGACGGAGGGGGCAAACTACCACAAATTGATAGTTGAGGAACCAAAATACGAAAAATGATAGTTTAGGGACCAAAGTGCAAAATATGGTATAGTTTGAGGGTACAAAATGCATTTAACCCTAAAAAGAAAGTGGGGTGGGTAGTTAGGAGAAGTTATTTTATTTAAATTTTTGTAAAATGACATTTTAGTACTATTGTGAAAATATTTTAATTAAAAATTTTATAAATTTTATTGTAATTATTGAAGTGTGTTAAATACTTTTTGGTACCCCTCCCTTTCTTTTTCTATATTAGTATAGATATATAAATTATATAATAGATGTTAAAGTGGTCCCATTATTGTTGAAGGTGATCCCACTGACACACGTGTTGAGAAATTTGGAAAGCATAGTATTATTCAAGGTATACATCAAAAAATAACCAAAACAACAAAATATTGAATTCAAAATTTGTTTCCAAATGTTTTAATAGTTGTATCACATGGATAGAGTACTGCTATGATTCCCAAATTTGTATCTCAAATGTGACTCCCAACAAATACGACAGTGGATCCACTTGATTTTCATTTGATGATGTTAAAAATGGTCTCACCATTGTTTAAAGTAATCTTTCTACCACACGTGTTGAGAATTACATTCGTGATTAAAAAAATGGAAATCATTGCATTATTCAAGGTAGGGAAAATTACACTTTAATCCATTAAACTATACACCTGTTTTTAATTGGGTCCATAAAGTTATTTTTTTTCAATTGGGTCCTTGAACTTCAAAAATTATTCAATCAGACACAAATTCTGACACTGTTAGCTTAAATTATTAGAAATTGTCACGTACATTGAGCGTAATGCTTACATGTCACATGTTACGTTAAGACAAACACGGAAGATCGTGAATAGTGCAAAAAATCACACTCAATCAGATCTGAAATCGCATTCAATCAAATTCGAAAACACATTCGACTAGATCCAAAATCGCATTCAATCATACCCAAAATCGCATAATTTTTTAGCCATTCACAATCTCCCGTGCGTGTCTTAACCTAACATGTGACTGGTAAGCATTACGCACAACGTACGTGACAATTTCTAATAATTTAAGCTAACAGTGTCAGAATTTGGGTCTGATTGAATGAAATTTTGAAGTTCAAGGACCCAATAGAAAAAAAAAAATTTATGGACCCAATTGAAAACAGGTGTATAGTTTGATGGACGAAAGTGTAATTTGCCCTTCAAGGTAGATATATAGTAGAAAAAACGAGAGATCATACATACATATCTATATTAATTCTACAGATAAGAAAATAGAAAAAAAAAAAAAAAAAAAAAAAAAAGGAAATATATTGAAAAGTGAAAAAATTCATTCCACTATATATTACATATGTATATATATATATGATTTATACGTTTTCACTCTTTTTCAGCCATTCCATTGTAACGATTGGTCCAATTTCAAATATGATATTTTCATATTAGATTCATTACATCACTTAATATTTCGTCGCCATAGACATCACTTTAGAACTCACTTTAGGCGACGAATTAATATTTCGTCACCATAGGAATCACTGTTGGCGACGAATAATATTTCGTCGCCATAGACATCACATTAGAACTCACTTTAGGCGACGAATTAATATTTCGTCGCCATAGGCATCACTTTTGGCAACGAAATAATATTATTTCGTCGCCATAGACATCACATTAGAATTTACTTTTGGCGACGAATTAATATTTCGTCGCCATAGGCATCACTTTAGGCGACGAATTAATTTTTCGTCGCCATAGGCATCACTTTTGGCGACGAAATAATATTTCGTCGCCATAGGCATCACTTTTGGCGACGAAATAATATTTCGTCGCCATAGACATCACATTAGAACTCACTTTAGGCGACGAATTAATATTTCGTCGCCATAGGCATTTACTTTTGGCGAGGAAATAATATTTCGTCGCCATAGACATCACATTAGAACTCACTTTAGGCGACGAATTAAATTTCGTCACAATAAGCATTACATTTGGCGACGACAAAATATTTCGTCGCCATAGACATCACATTAGAACTCACTTTAGGCGACGAATTAATATTTCGTCGCCATAGGCATCACTTTTGGCGACGAAATAATATTTCGTCGCCATAGACATCACATTAGAACTCACTTTAGGCGATAAATTTATATTTCGTCGCCATAGGCATCACTTTTGGCGACGAAATAATATTTCGTCGCCATCGACATCACTTTAGGCGACGAAATTCTGTTTCATCGCCAAATTTATGTTTTTTTCAGCTTCTTAGGCGATGAAATTTAATTTTGTCGCTAAAACTATACTTTTGGCGACGAAATATAAATTTCGTCGCCATGTTTCGTCGCTAAAGCCCATTTTTGTTGTAGTGCGGCCCCGTTCGACCGGACCCTGTTTATGAAGAGTCACAACTTTTAATGTTGTAACTTCAAATTGTTTGAACTTCATATGTTCTAATGGCTGATAAACGTGTTTATTTTGTTATATACTTAGTGTATAGGTGTTGGGACACAACCATTTGTGTAGAGAGACATCTCTTACCCAATAGACACCTCTATATATACAATATAGTTAGTTAGTTTTGACTTACTTAATTTTCACATTTTCTCTTCTCTTCTCTTCTTCATCTATTGTAGAGTCAATTGAACATATATTCTACAGAGTATAATAGTGTTTGTTGTCTCTATTATACTAGATCGTAGTATTCTGAAGAACGATACGTCTTAGTCTATAAACAACTAAGACCTTTAGTGATGAAACTTTTATCTGTGAAATTATTTTCGTCACTAATAGTATACTAATAGTACTATTAGTGACGAAATCAACGTTCGTCAGCAAAAGTCTTTATCTTTCTCGACGAAACCAATTTTTGCGGGTAAAAGTCGAACAATTACCGACGACAATTCATTTCGTCACTAAAGTTCGTCGCTAATAGTTGGCGGGAAGTTTTCCCCGCCAAAAATTTGGTGGGAAAAGTTTAGGCGACGAAACGTTATCAATTGGTGACGAAATTTTTTCATCGGTAATTGTTTTACTTTTAGTGACAAAATATTTCGTCGGAAATTGTTTACCCTTCGTGACAAAATATTTTCGTCGGTAATTGTAACAATTAATGTCGAAATACTTTCGTCAGTAATTGTTTTACTTTTAGTGACGAAATATTTCGTCGGGAATTGTTTAACCTTTCGTGACGAAAAGCTTTCGGCGGGAATTGTTTTACAATTGGTGACGAAATTGTTTCCTCAGTAATTGTTTAACTTTTAGTGACGAATATTTCGTCGGTAATTGTTTAAGCTTTCGTGACGAAAAGCTTTCGTGACGAAAAGCTTTCGTCGGAAATTGTTACAATTTGTGACGAAATTGTTTCCTCGGTAATTGTTTTACTTTTAGTGACGAAATATTTCGTCGGGAATTGTTTAAGATGAAAAGCTTTCGTCGAGAATTGTTATAATTTGTGACGAAATTGTTTCGTCGGTAATTGTTTTACTTTTAGTGACGAAATATTTTATCAGGAATTGTATAAGCTTTCGTGACAAAAAACTTTCGTCGGGAATTGTTACAATTGGTGGCGAAATTATTTCATCAGTAATTGTTTTACTTTTAGTGACGAAATATTTCGTCTGGAATTGTTTAAGCTTTCGTAACGAAAAACTTTCGTCGAGAATTGTTACAATTGGTGACGAAATTGTTTCGTAGGCAATTGTTTTATTATTAGTGACGAAATACAAAGCTAGGCTAGACACAAAAGGCTACAGACCAAAAGAGGGAATAGATTTCTTTGATACTAATTCCCCGGTTACTAGGATTACTTCTATTCGGATAGTAATCGCTATAGCTGCCGTCTATAATCTAGAAGTACATTAAATGGATGTGAAAACTGCATTCCTTAATAGAGATCTAGATGAGGAGATCTATACGGAACAATCGGAAGGGTTTGTTGTAAAGGGACAAGAACATAAAGTGTGTCGACTTGTTAAGTCTCTTTATGGTTTGAAACAAGCTCTCAAACAATGGCACGAAAGATTTGACCACACCATGATCGCAAATGGTTTAAAATCAATGAATGTGATAAGTGTGTGTATGTCAAGGAATTTAAAGATTAGCGTGCTATTGAAGAAAAAGAGATGGAGAAGTTTCTGAAGAAAAGAGATGGATAAGTTTTTCTTATTTTTATTCACCGAGTGTTATAAGGTTTATATATACACATTCAAGGAAACAAGAAAGGAAAGTAATAAAAGAAGAATTAAAGAAAAAGGAAATCAAATCAAATCATTCCATAATCAACATAAATATGGGATTGACAGAAATTAAATAAGAGATTCACTGAAATCAAATCTCCTATGAAATAATATCTCCAACACCCCCCCTCAAGCTGGGTTGTAGATGTTGTACATACACAGCTTGTGACTCAATTCTTCAAAGTTAGTTCTTGGAAGAGCTTTAGTGAGTATGTCTGCTGTTTGAGATTTTGTAGGGATATAAACAAGTTGAACAATTTCCTTTTTCAGAGATGAAATGCTGATCTATCTCGAAATGCTTTGTCCTGTCATGGTGAACGGGGTTCTTTGCGATAATAATAGCAGCTTGATTGTCGCAGAACATCTTGATGGGATTCTCCATTTCTACTCCTAGCTCACTGAGTAATCTCTGTATCCACATTCCTTCACAAATACCAAGAGCTAGAGCTCTAAACTCAGCTTCTGCACTGCTTCTTGAGACAATAGGTTGTTTCTTACTTCTCCAAGTTACGAGAATTCCCCAAACATAGGAACGGTACCTAGATGTAGATCGCCTGTCAGAAATATCTCCTGCCCAATCTGCATCTGAGAAAACTTCAACATTTCTATTATCACTCTTCTTATATAGAATACCTCTACCAGAAGTCATCTTGAGATACCTCAAAATTCTATTCTCAGCTTTAATATGTTCTTCTGTTGGGTTGTTCATGAACTGACTCACAACACTAATAGAGAAACCAATATCAGGTCGAGTGTGTGAGAGATAGATAAGTCGTCCTGAGAAAACTTCAACATTTCTATTATCACTCTTCTTATATAGAATGCCTCTACCAGAAGTCATCTTGAGATACCTCAAAATTCTATTCACAGCTTCAATATGTTCTTCTGTTGGGTTGTTCATGAACTGACTCACAACACTAATAGAGAAACCAATATCAGGTCGAGTGTGTGAGAGATAGATAAGTCGTCCTACAAGTCTTTGATATCTTCCCCTGTCAACTGGTGCACTATCTTTTCCAGTTCCTATCTTCTTGGCAGAATCCATTGGAGTATCTACCGGTTTACATCCAAGCATACCTATTTCTTTTAGTAAATCCAGAACATACTTACGTTGGGAGACAAATATATGCCACCTCCACGCCAAGAAAGTATCTAAGATAGCCGAGGTCTTTGATTTCAAATTCCTTGGCTAAAAGTTTCTTTAATCTCACCAATTCCTCCTCATAGTCAACAGTTAGAATGATATCATCAACATAGACATTTAGTACCGCTATTTTCTTTTCTGTAGAGAACTTCACAAACAATGTGTGATCTGCCTGACATTGGGAGTATCCAAATCGAATGCTTGACTTTGCAAATCTGTCAAACCATGCACGAGGAGATTGCTTGAGTCCGTATAGTGATTTCTTCAGCTTGCACACTTTGTTGTAGTTGGAGGAAGTTTCTAGTCCTGGTGGTATCTCCATATACACTTCTTCTTCCAAATCACCATTTAGGAATGCATTCTTGACATCCAGCTGATGTAATGGCCAATCTTGATTAGTTGCAAAGGACAGAAGAATTCTGATAGTATTGAGTTTGGCCACTGGAGCAAACGTTTCCTGATAGTCTATTCCATAAGACTAAGTAAACCCTTTGGTAACAAGACTAGCTTTTAACCTCTCAATGCTTCCATCAGCCTTATGCTTGATAGTAAAAATCCACTTACAACCAACATGCTTCTTTCCAGGGGGAAGTTTCAAAATATCCTAGTGCCATTTTTTTTCAATGCTCTAATTTCTTCACTAACTGCCTTTCTCCATTCTGGGTTCTTAAGAGCCTCCTGTATAGAATTAGGAACCTGTACACTATCAAGAGCCGAAATAAATGCATAATAGGATGGTGACAGCCCTTCATATGAAATAAATCTGCCGATGGGATGATTTGTGCATGTTCTAACACCCTTTCTCAAAGCAATTGGAATATTTGAATCATTAATAACAGGTGCAGCATTCTCAAGATCAGAAATTTCCATACCTGAGTGACTTTGAACAGGTTTTGGACTCAGTTCAGAGTCTTGGTCAAGTGTAAGTGGTATTGGGTGCTCTATCTCCTTTTTGGGTCTTTTTCTCCTATCATAGACACGAAGCTCATGATTTGGAATGTGTGCTGATTCGGAATGATTATGGACAGGAGATTGGATTGGAGTTGTAGGAGGATGACTCTCGATTTGCTTAAGAATTGGAGTTTGAGGTGTATGGTCGTTGGTTGGAGTATTTTGGAATGATTTTGTGGTGTCCCCAGGTTGAAGTGAATGATCAAATTCACTACCAGAAATGTCCCAAAGTTGATAATGATTATGGACAGGAGATTGGATTGGAGTTGTAGGAGGATGACTCTCGATTTGCTCAAGAATTGGAGTTTGAGGTGTATGGTCGTTGGTTGGAGTATTTTGGAATGATTTTGCGGTGTCCCCAGGTTGAAGTGAATGATCAAATTCACCACTAGAAATGTCCCAAAGCTGATATTCTCTGATGTTCTCCCCTGAATTTCATATTTGGGATAGTAGGATTGATGCTCGAAGAATGTCACATCCATTGAGTTGTAAACCTTTTTGGTGTTGGGAGAATAGTACTTATAACCCTTTTGATTTTGAGAGTACTCGAGAAAGATACATTTGATGGATTTAGGGTCTAATTTGCTGTGATGTTGTTGGTGTATATGGACAAAGACTGAGCATCCGAATATTTTGGGGTCTAATGAAGAGATTATTTTGGTGTGTGGAAAGATTTGGAGGAGGACTTGACAAGGAGTTTGGAATTTGAGGACTTTGGAGGGCATTCTACTGATGAGATATGCAGCTGTAAGGACTGCTTCTCCTTAGAAATGTTTTGGAACGTGAGTGGAGAACATGAGAGACTGAGCTACTTCTAACAAGTGTCTATTTTTTCTCTCTGTAACTCCGTTTTGTTGAGGAGTGTCAACACGTGTACTTAGGTAAACTATGCCTTGACTCAAAAGGTAAGTACCAAGGACAGATTTGAAATACTCTTTGGCATTATCAGTTTTTAAGACTTAGATCTTGGTCTGGAATTGTGTTTGTATCATGGAATTGAAATTTTGAAAAATTTGACCAACTTCAGACTTTTCTTTCATAAGGAATAACCAGGTCAACCTAGTGTGATCATCAACAAATGATATAAACCATCGAGTTCCTGTTATATTTTTCACTCTTGAGGGACCCCACACATCACTACAAATTAAGGCAAATGGACGGGATGGTTTATATGAGATGTTGGGATAGCTACTATGAGTATGTTTGGAGAATTGACAGATTTCACAACTGAAAGACTTCGAATTCTTATTGATAAATAAAGAAGGAAATAGTTTTTCAAGGTACATAAAATTTGGATGAACAAGGCGATAGTGCCATAACATAACTTCACTATCTTTATTGATATGAGAATTTAAAGCTAACTGACTCTTAGACGGTACACAAATTGCATTCTGAGCTTGTCTTCTTAGAGGAGTATCATCTTTGAGAAGATAGAGTCCAGAACGCATCTTAGCACTGCCAATCTTCCTCCTCGAATCCAAATCCTGAAATACACACAAGTTAGGGAAGAATTTAGCAGAACAATTAAGATCACGAGTCAATTTACTGATTGAGAGTAAATTATAGTCCAGATTAGGAACATGAAGAATAGAGTTTAGAGTCAGGTCCTTTGAAATTCTGATTAAGCCTGTTCCCTCAACTTTGGATAGAGATCCGTCAGCAATTCGAACTGTATGGTTCTCATTACACTGGTTGTATTCGTGAAAGATTGTTGCATCTCCCGTCATGTGATCCAATGCTCCTGAGTTAATGATCCACGGACTTGAATATCTTTTATTAGCTGTAAAGGCTTTTGAAAAATTACCTTTTTGTGCTAACATGGTTGATTCAGAGACTGACGAACTTGACTGAGGTAGAGAATTATGGCTGAAAAGTTTCTGTAAAACCTAAAGTTATTCTTTAGTGAAAGGACTTGTCTCGGTGGAGAATTTTCATCTTCAGTGGTAGCAGCATTAGCATGGCCCTCTTTGTCATTTGCTGGTTGATTCGAGGTTAAAAGTGCATATTTCTAGTGTATTACATGGTCTTTTATGCATACTTTTATCCCTAAAATCCCTAGATTTAGGTGCATTCTAATAACAATGTTCTTTTTATTGTGTTAATGCTAAATATATATTTTTGCAATGTTTTATAGGTATTAGAATGCAAATCAATGAAGTGGAGCTAAAGAAAAGTGATTCTGGTGGATAGAACAACAGAAGCAGCTGAGAAAACACTAATTTTGACAATGAATAATTCATATTTGAAATATTTTCCCAGAGATATGAAATGTAGATCTTTGAGTTACGGTCGCGTGGCCGCAAACGGGAGGTCAATCCGAGGTTCGAGTAAAACGTTATAGCCATTCTCCCATCGGTGCACAGAGCTGTCAAAATCAGAGAAGTTCAAGCGATTGAGGAGAGTTCAATCGATCGAACCTTCGATCGATCGAACTAAGCTCGATCGATCGAACTTTATATTCACCCAAAAGTTGCGTAAACTCTGCAGGAACCCTATATATAAGTCGTTTTGACGCCAGACAAAGGGAGGACGCTCCAAAATGCAGAAAACAGCAGTTTTAGGGTAGTTTTAGGGTTAGATTAGGAGTAGATTAGGTTAGATTCTTGTTTTTCTTCCTCTTTTCCATTGATTTATTGAAGATTATTGAAGATTCAAGTTGGTTATATGTTTATTACAAGTTATATTCAGATTATTCCAGGTTTTCCTTTTCCTTTTCTCTATTTCATTGTTTATTAGTTTATATGTTATGATTACTCTAGTTTGTTATTCCTGTACTTGTTTATTCATGTTTCCGTAGTTTAAACGTTGGGAATATGTGATGAAACATTGATTCCCAGCCTCTACCATGCAACCTTTAGAAACCTTGGGCTTGATCGATCGAAAGTATTTCGATCGATCGAACCAGAGCCATAGTCAAGCGATCGAAGACATTTCGATCGATTGAAGGATGATGCAGTCCGATCGATCGATCGAGAGCGCTTCGATCGATCGAACATGTGAAATCCTGAGATGATTCTTTTAAGTATTCCATGACTTTTTGTTTTAGAAATCTGTCATCAAATTGTCCCAATAAGCTCAGTTTGTCACAACAGTTTTTAGAACTTAAAGCCTTAAGGCCTTTTCTTCAATGACTTTTGAAAACCACTTTGAATGCTAACACCATTTAGAGTGCAAGTAATTACCATTGTTTTAAACCGTCGTCCAAGTATTTTAAATCAACTG
This sequence comes from Hydrangea macrophylla, assembly GCA_033977485.1. Taxonomy (NCBI): domain Eukaryota; kingdom Viridiplantae; phylum Streptophyta; class Magnoliopsida; order Cornales; family Hydrangeaceae; genus Hydrangea; species Hydrangea macrophylla. The sequence goes on from CM066989.1 coordinate 75,852,035, forward strand.
TGATGATATAGTCCCGGTCATGAAAGGGCTATTGATTCTTTATCTTTAGAAAAATACGGAATGCTGAAAATGAGTGAACTCCATAGAAAGTTCATGAATTTGCATGGTAGATGGTTAGGATCAATGTGGATTCACGTATTTCTAACACCTTTAGTTTATTTATTTAATTAGTTATGTTTCTTTATGCTTTAGATTATTATTTAGTTTAATTTAATTAATTAGAATTCGTTAGAACTTCCACCCGTATATTAATATTTTCATTTTGCTTTAGGTTATAACTTAGTATATTTTCTTCCTATTCCTTCCCTGTGGGATCGACCTGGACTTATCCAGTATTAGTTGCACGATCACCTACACTTGGGTGTTGCACAAGAGCGCACAACTTTTTAGTCGTGTCAAGTTTTTGGCGCCGTTGCCGGGGAAGGAAACTAGGTTAGGATTTTACAAAGTTATTTCCATTTTTTTTACTTTTCAAAAAAAAAAAAAAAACCTCTGGACTTTTTCTCTCACAAGTACAAAAAAAAAAATAGATAAAATAAAATTTTATTGTTTAAAAATTTTGGATAAACATGTCTTATCCATATTACCCTCCATACAACACAAATGCCACCAATAGGTACACATTTGAAAATCAAAATAATTATCCCCCAAGTTGGCAAGCACCCGCATATGACCTAGATTATCAACCTGAGTGCTACCAACCACCACAATGGGAAAACAATAGTTGTAGTCCCCCATACTATCAAACGTATCAAGAACCTCCACATGGAGAGTTCTATCAATCGCAATGGGGATATAACCAAGATAATAATGTAGGATATGATAGTAGTTCCCACGATTATCAAATGCACCAAGACTTTTCTTCTGAGGAGTCTTGCACACAAACACAATGGGAAGGGGACTATTACCAACAACAATGGGGCGAAACTTCATATAGTAATAATGAGGAGAATAACCAAGTTGAAGATAATGGTATGTTAAAATTGCTGCTTAGTGAAATAAAAAGGCTAGATAGTGCACTTGATAAATTAGAAACTAGATATCAACAAGCATATGCTAGCCAACCTTTAGAAGACTATACCAATCCTTCAACACTACAACCTACATTTCAAGACATTAACAATGACATGGAATAAGAGGACAATGACAGGTTTATACCGAATGAGGTTAACTACTCATTCGAGAAAGTCATAACCCAACAAGAAGTCCAAAACCAAACCATTAAGCATGAAGTTGTAGATCCATCTTCTCTTCAATATACAACCCCAGACATCAACTCCTTCACTACCTTGATAAAATTGCACAATCTCTTTGTCAAAAGCACCTCAATAGATGACATATATAGTGAGGAGAGTTACACGGATGAGAATGAGATTTTTACAGATAATGAGAGTTTCGCTGATTACACACAACCAGGAAAAGAGGAGTCCCCTGTTGACTCTACCCCTACCTTTAATAGTGACCCTAGGGAGGACGTTATTGAAAAGTCTAAATTCGATTTAGATTCATGTGTTATTCATGAACCCTCACCTCTTTCGACCGAAGAGGTGGTGTCACCAAGTTGCCCATCACCTATCCTCTCTATTATTCAAAGCTCTCATCCCGAGCTCGGAAATCATGTGTACCCCAATATTGAACAAAATGAATGTGTTGTGGAAGAGGATGGTAAGGATTCTAGCACGTGTTTTTCACAAAATTTTAATTTTCAAAATTCTTTGAGAGAGGACTTAGAAACTATTTGGCCCACGTTAGATGATCTTAAACTTCAACAAGAAGCTAGTAATCTTCTAGACTGCTTGACCTTCTCGAGTAATAATGATATTGAGGCCCAAATAGATAGCTTCATCCAAGTCCAGTCCAAATCAATGTACATAGAACAGAAATCCAATTCCTATGATCACATATCCATAGATTATGTTCTAGAACAAGAGGAGGGAAGTAAAGCTTCCTTAGAACATCACTTAGACCCTGCCCCTTTTATTGAACCATGGCCTCCGCCTGTTTTTGATAATAAAAAAATAGAGGATGTTATAGAAAATACCAACACCAAAGATCTTCCCTTGAGTGTAATGCCTAAAAAGTGTGGTATACCTCTTATAACTGTCCCTAACAAATTTGGAAGCCATTGGTTTTGCATCATCTCCTCTGACCTTGAACCTGACATTAGTTGGGGGGAGTTGCATTTTTATGAGGATCCCTATGTTCTTTTCACTGTTAAATTATTTTATTGGGAAAATCCTCAAAAATTTCGGTTATTACTTTATGATAAAAATCTTGATTAACCGAGGTTATTTACTGAGTAGTTGTAGTATATTCTCTATTTTTTCCTTGTTGCTACTAATGATTTTGCAGGTAACTTAACAAAGAAATAAAATAAAATAAAATAAAAAAAATTGGATATTAATGCCTCGAGGTAACATCCTTCCTTCTCTTGCTTTACTTTATATGTCCATGTGCTTAGTTTAGAACATTGGGGACAATGTTTAGTTTTAGTTGGGGGGGAGTGAGTCATTGCATGCCTCGTTTCTTTGTTTTTATGCTTTAATGTCAATACATCTGCTAGCAACATAACTCAGTAAATTAAAAAATGTCAAAAATTTTAAAATTTTTAATTTTTTTTAAAGATAATAAAATGGTTCTTGTATTTCTCTATTAGTTAATGTAGTTAGTTATGATGCATTAGTGTTATTTTCTGTATGTTACTAGTATGTGATACACTATGGTAGTTTGTTTACTATCTTAGTTATAGTATGTTTTATGCCTGTTAATCTTCAAACAACTTTGAGCACGTTGTGACAACCTTGTACTTAGCTTAAATGGATTAGTAAGCATAACTTAGGTATCTTGAGAGACTGTAGTGGAGACTAATAACTCAAGTGAGCTTTTGTGCCATTCATTGTTTTTGAGGGTTTTTATAAAATTACTCTTACTTTTTGAAAAGCGTTGTAATTCGTTGTAAGTCTCAATTTTCTTCATTTTGACTGATCACTAGAAGAGAACGTTCAGGATTTACCAAATTTAGAGCTCTTGAATTTACTGAAATGAATAATCTTATGAACTTAGAAGATGATTTAGGCCATCTTTTGAACATACATATATAATACAGCCTTGGCCTACTATTATGCTATTCCTTTACTTCACCTCTTGAGCTTATCATAATCGCCTTGTCTTCACAATCCTAAAGTCTATACTTAACTCCAAATTAGGAGTTCAAGCCTCAGTTCTTTACCTAGGAATGATTGGGATGTGTTATCTTGACAAGAAGTTTGGTTCTGTGAATAAGGGAAAGTTGGCAAAGAAAAAAAAATGATGAAAAAAATAAAGAGAAAAAAAAAAGAAAAGAAAAAAAAGACATGAAAAGAATTAAAAAAAAATGTCAGTGGTTGTTTCAAAAGAAATAAAATAATAATAAAAAGAAGAGTGGAAAAAAAGAAAAGAAAAAAAGAAAAGAAGAAGAAGAAGAGAGAGATTGGAGATGTGGGAAGTTTGAAAAGTTATAGTAGACATTCTAATCACATCCTTTAACCCAGTTGAATATCATGAACCTCTTTCTTCTTTCACTTAACACCTCTTTTTCAAAGTCCTAATGATTCTAGGTAAATTGGATTTGAAATTAAGGTAACGAGAGAGTTCTCTACGGTATCTCGTTCTTCTAGTGAAAAGTATCCTTTCATGAGACTTTGTGCACTATAAAATGTCCGTTTTTCTATTTAGATATGAGAAGCATTAGATTCCATTTACATTTACTTTTTATAGCTTCCATATCATGAGTGATAATTATTACACCTAATTCGGAGTGACTTCATCTTGAGAGTGTAATCCTTGTGAGAGTTGAGTCAAAATGAACGTCTTGATAGTGTCTTAGGTTATGCAAGCTTTGAAATTAATGTTTTGTATTTTGGTTGTCCATTCACACACACACTTGAAGATTAATAGGTATGGAACATTCTAATGACTTTGATAGTAGATTAACTGTAATGTGTGTGTTGCATTGCTATGACTTACTAGAGAGTTTCATGAGATTGTTGAGCTTAACTATATTGCTAAATGAGAGGAAAATATTTCTTGAAAACATTAAAATGAGAACCATTACCGTAAACATGAATTTTGTGGGTAGATTCACTGTAAACCCTCACGAGACAACACTCGTCCACTAGGGGGAACCTAGGGGTTTAAAGGCTTGTTGCATATGCTAAATGCAATCGCGATTCCTGCGAAAGTGATTTAGGATTTTTACCTTCTTTTATTTTTAATTTTCAGAGTTAAATAAACACTGTTGTAGTTCGCTTCATTGCTATGGACTAGCAACGAGCTAGTTGGGGGGTGTGATTCGAGGTGAAAAGTGCATATTTCTAGTGTATTACATGGTCTTTTATGCATACTTTTATCCCCAAAGTCCCTAGATTTAGGTGCATTCTAATAACAATGTTCTTTTTATTGTGTTAATGCTAAAACATATGTTTTTGCAATGTTTTATAGGTATTAGAATGCAAATCAATGAAGTGGAGCTAAAGAAAAGTGATTCTGGTAGATAGAACAACAGAAGCAGCTGAGAAAACGCCAATTTTGACAATGAAGACTTCATATTTGGAATATTTTCCCAGAGATATGAAATGTAGATCTTTGGATTACGGTCGTGTGGCCACAAACGGGAGGTCAATCCGAGGTCCGAGTAAAGAGTTATGGCCATTATCCCATCGGTGCATAGAGTTGTCAAAATCAGAGAAGTTCAAGCGATTGAGGAGAGTTCAATCGATCGAACCTTCGATCGATCGAACTTTATATTCACCCAAAAGTTGCGTAAACTCTGCGGGAACCCTATATATAAGTCGTTTTGACGCCAGACGAAGGGAGGACGCTCCAAAACGCAGAAAACAGCAGTTTTAGGGTAGTTTTAGGGTTAGATTAGGAGTAGATTAGGTTAGATTCTTATTTTTCTTCCTCTTTTCCATTGATTTATTGAAGATTATTGAAGATTCAAGTTGGTTATATGTTTATTACAAGTTATATTCAGATTATTCCAGGTTTTCCTTTTCCTTTTCTCTATTTCATTGTTTATTAGTTTATATGTTATGATTACTCTAGTTTGTTATTCCTGTACTTGTTTATTCATGTTTCCGTAGTTTAGACGTTGGGAATATGTGATGAAACATTGATTCCCAGCCTCTACCATGCAACCTTTAGAAACCTTGGGCTCGATCAATCGAAGGTATTTCGATCGATCGAACCAGAGCCATAGTCAAGCGATCGAAGACATTTCGATCGATTGAAGGATGATGCAGTCCGATCGATCGATCGAGAGCGCTTCGATCGATCGAACATGTGAAATCCTGAGATGATTCTTTTAAGTATTCCATGACTTTTTGTTTTAGAAATCTGTCATCAAATTGTCCCAATAAGCTCAGTTTGTCACAACAGTTTTTAGAACTTAAAGCCTTAAGGCCTTTTCTTCAATGACTTTTGAAAACCACTTTGAATGCTAACACCATTTAGAATGCAAGTAATTACCATTGTTTTAAACCGTCTTCCAAGTATTTTAAATCAACCGTGATGATGTAGTCCCGGTCATGAAAGGGCTATTGATTCTTTATCTTTAGAAAAATACGGAATGCTGAAAATGAGTGAACTCCATAGAAAGTTCATGAATTTGCATGGTAGATGGTTAGGATCAATGTGGATTCACGTATTTCTAACACCTTTAGTTTATTTATTTAATTAGTTATGTTTCTTTATGCTTTAGATTATTATTTAGTTTAATTTAATTAATTAGAATTCGTTAGAACTTCCACCCGTATATTAATATTTTCATTTTGCTTTAGATTATAACTTAGTATATTTTCTTCCTATTCCTTCCCTGTGGGATCGACCTGGACTTATCCAGTATTAGTTGCACGATCACCTACACTTGGGTGTTGCACAAGAGCGCACAACTTTTTAGTCGTGTCAAGTTTTTGGCGCCGTTGCCGGGGAAGGAAACTAGGTTAGGATTTTACAAAGTTATTTCCATTTTTTTTACTTTTCAAAAAAAAAAAAAACCTTTGGACTTTTTCTCTCACAAGTACAAAAAAAATAAAATAAAATAAAATAAAATTTTATTGTTTAAAAATTTTGGATAAACATGTCTTATCCATATTACCCTCCATACAACACAAATGCCACCAATAGGTACACATTTGAAAATCAAAATAATTATCCCCCAAGTTGGCAAGCACCCGCATATGACCTAGATTATCAACCTGAGTGCTACCAACCACCACAATGGGAAAACAATAGTTGTAATCCCCCATATTATCAAACGTATCAAGAACCTCCACATGGAGAGTCCTATCAATCGCAATGTGGGTATCGTGTCAACTTTTAATCTTTAGTGAAAGGACTTGTCTCCGTGTAGAATTTTCATCTTCAGTGGTAACAGCATTAGCATGGCCCTCTTTGTCATTTGCTGGTCGAGATGGCTTCCAATCAGCGGGTTTGCCATTAAATTTCCAGCAATTTTCTCTGAAATGTCCTGGTTTGCGGCAGTAATCACACCAGGTTCTCCCTCTTCTTTGTCGATATTCGTGGTTGCTGTTTGGGGGTCCTGGTGCTGCAAGAGCAGATCCTTCCAGTGTTGGGGCTGAGTTTTGAGATCCCATCATCACCTTCTTTCTAATTTCCTCACGCCGAACTTCTGAGAATGCTTCTTTAAGACTTGGAATAGGCTTGGTCCCAATTACTCTCCCTCTGACTTCGTCCAGATTTTTATTGAGGCCGAGAAGGAATTTGAACGTCCGTTTCTGTTCTAAAATTCTTCTATATAAGGCTATGTCTTCAGGGCATTTCCAGGTGTAGATATTAAACATATCGAGATGTCGGCAATGGCAAGTGAGAGTGTTAAAGAATTGAGTTACTGTGAGATCTCCCTGGCGTAAATCATTCAGTATGGCTTCAATCTTGAATAGTTCTGAGGTATTTTCAGAACTTGAGTACGTGTCCCTTGTTGCGTCCCAGATCTCCTTCGTTGTTCCGTACAGGAGAAAAATTTCTCCTATTTCGTTGGTCATTGAATTAATTAGCCACGACATCACCATGTGGTTCTCTGTCTTCCATGTTCTGAACTTGGGATCATTTTTCTCTGGTATGATGACTTCACCTGTGAGATAGTCATCTTTGCCCTTCCCACATATAAACATCATCACTGACTGGGACCATTAGAGGAAGTTATGCCCGTTAAGTTTGTGACCCGTGATGAGAAGAGATGTGCCTTCAGTTCCTTCATGATTGCTTACAGCTGGTGTCGTTTCTGGATTGGAGGTAACCTCGGATGGAGGAATTTGTCTCTCAGTAGCCATGCCGTATTTGGTCATGGGAAAAAATTAGGTTTCAGAGGTAGCTCTGATACCATAAAGAAAAAAGGATGGAGAAGTTTCTGAAGAAAAAGAGATGGAGAAGTTTTTCTTATTTTTATTCACCGAGTGTTACAAGGTTTATATATACACATTCAAGGAAACAAGAAAGGAAAGTAATAAAATAAGAAATAAAGAAAAAGGAAATCAAATCAAATCATCCCATAATCAACACAAATATGGGATTGACAGAAATTAAATAAGAGATTCACTAAAGTCAAATCTCCTATGAAATAATATCTCCAACATGTTTGCTTGTATGTTGATGACTTACTTATTACGGGAACGAATAAAAAAGTAATCAATGAAACCAAGAAAATGCTAAGCTCAAGCTTTTGACATGAAGGACATGGGTAAAGCCGATGTTATTTTCTGTATACAAGTGAGACAAACTTCCGAAGGATATCTTCTCACACAATCACATTATATTGAGAAAATATTAAAGAAGTTTGGACAATTGGATAGCAAGTCGGTTGTAACATCGTTTGATGCCAATTGTAAGTTGAGGAAGAATTTGGGTGAAAGCATATCCCAACTTGAATATTCGCAAGTAATAGGGAGTTTGATGTACATCATGAATTGTACACGTCCGGATATTACATATTTGGTGGGAAGGCTTGCTAGATACACTAGCAATCCGGGAAGAGATCAATGGGACGCTTTTGTGAGAGAGTTAAGGTATCTAAACCATGAGTTATGGATTGCACTACACACGATACCCACAAATGGTAGAAGGATATTTCGATGCGAATTGAATTTCAGATAGTCAAGAGACTAGGTCCACAAGTGGATATATATTCACTATACGTGGAGCTGCGATTTCTTGAAATCAACTAAGCAAACATGTATAGCACGTTCGGCAATGGAATAAGAGTTTATAGCCTTAGACAAGGCGGGTGAGGAAGCCGAATGGCTTTGGAACTTCCTAGAGGATATTCCATTATGGCCGAAACCAGTAACAACCATAGTTGTGCATTGCGACTATAATGTGGCATCTTCCGTAGCTCAGAATGCCGTCTATAATGGCAAGTCAAGGCATATAAGACGAAGACACAACACAATTAAGCAGTTGCTCTCTAGTGGTGTAATCACGATAGACTATGTCAAGTCAAATATTGTAGATCCTCTTACGAAAGGATTGCCTAGAGATCAAGTTCAGTATACGACGAAAGGAATGGGCCTAAAGCCAATACTTTGAACAACCTGGCAGAAACCTAACCTAGTTGATTGTAGATCCCAAGATCTAGGTTCAAAAGGAAAACTAGTTGGGAAAGTTCATGTTGTAAACACACATCATTGTGGCATCATTCATGTATATTGTTCAAGTGTGTAATAAAATTTGTTGAGGTTATGTACTTACATTTAATGATATTGATGAGTACTGATAGTACTCTTAATTGGTATCATCTATATGAGAATGGAAGTGGGGTCGCTTCTATGAGAACTTTAAAGGCTTGGTTCTCTAAGAGTTCTCATGAATAAGGATCATGTTCAGGATCAAAATGAACATAACCGAATGAATTAATATGTATAAGGATATGTGATCGATGTGTGTTATCTAGTATTGGTTTACACTAAAAGGTTGAACAGTTCAATACTCAATGTACACTGCGTCACCGAGTAAATCCAGTAGATATTCACTAAGGGAAAGTTCAAGTCCAAAAGACACTCTCCTAATGCGTCGCAAGTTCGTGAATTGCTCTCGTAGTTTTATTGTATTTCATTTTTGTTTAGTTAGCCATAATCATTCACATGTGGGGGATTGTTAGATTCGGGCTGTGAATGGGGAGGGAGCTTATGTAAGCTCAAGGGGATCGTTAGGATCGCTATGAATCGGCTCAATGCTCAGGGAAAGGCTTGGAACATTAAGTTTTAAAATTCTAGCAGAGGGATTTTCGACTGGTCGATCGGGTCTCTTCGACCATTGATCGGGTCAACAACTATATGAAGTTTTAAACAAGTTGTGGCAGAGGGGTGCTTGACCGGTTGATCGGCCCCGTTCGATCGGACCCTATTTGTGAAGAGTCACAACTTTTCATGTTGTAACTTTGAAATAGTTTGAACTTCATCTGTTCTAATGGCTAATAAATTTGTTTATACTGTTATATACTTGGTGTATAGGTGTTGGGACACAACCATTTGTGTAGAGAGACATCTCTTGCCCAATAGACACCTCTATGTATATAATATAGGTAACTAGTTTTGACTTGATTTTAAGATTTTCTCTTCTCTTCTCTTCTTCATCTATTCTAGAGTCAATTGAGAGCATTATATATATACATATATTCTGCAGAGTATAATAGAGTTTGTCGTCTCTATTATACTAGATCGTAGTAGCATCAAGAACGATACATCTTAGTCCACAAACAATTAGTGTGTGATGTAAATTCGTATTTCGGACAACGCTTTACATGCTCAATCTAGTCACTGTTTTATTTCATATATATAGTTTCCAAAAGTTCTTTCGTCACGGATTATGGGTTTCTTTTAAATTTAGCAAACACTATAAAAAAATCTTCATGGTGAGATGTGGGTGATCTTATCATGAAATCAATATTAGTTTTGGTAATTCTAGTTAACGTTTGTTAGATATGGTAGAATTAATAGTTTTGAGGTTGGTTATAACTCATGAACGAAAAATCTCCAATCTGTAGAAAGACAATCACTTGGAAATTAATTTGGAATGGAGTCAAAGACTCCATTTTATCAGTTTATATTCTATTCTTCAAGCAACAATGCTACACGTACTCTGAAAAACACACTAAAATGTACAACCTTGCTTAAAAATATTGGACCTAGTGCTAAAAAGTCTACACACACAAAACACCCACTTTTGTGTCTGCAAACTTTTCAACTTTTTAAGCAAGATTATGCATTTTAGTGCGCTTTTCAGAGTGTGTGTTCAAGAGTATACATAATGTAATTTGTTTTAGAAGAGAAAAAATGTGAGGATGAAGGAGATCATACCTGTTATCCAAATTCTCCACAACTGTAGAACTTTTTGGCTCCTTTCTGTCCCCCTTCTTATTTCTTACTTGCTTTGTTTCAGACTGATTAACTCATTATCTATTTATAGGCCAATAAGTAATTGCCCCTGCCCGCACGGCGAAAAAAAGAACAAGGGTAAATGAAACTTTAGAAGAATTCTCCTTTCTTCCTCACCCGTGGCTAACTTTAAAAAAATAAAACTTTATGTAGGAAAAAGAAATAAGAGTGAAAACACGACAAAGTACTCTTCTATTGTCGTTATATATATTATCATTTTATTTCTCTAGCTAAATCCACAAACCTAACATAATATAAGAATTTTAAATTTTTTTTTTTTTTGCTAAACGTAAGAATTTTAAATTAAACGTCAACAATATTTTTCACATCGCTTGGCACAGGCTAGGGACTAGGGTGCAAAAGGGAAAATAAAGTTTTGATAAATGAAAATTTTATTTTTGATTTCATAGCCTTTACATTAGATGAAAAGAATCTAAAATGGAAAACAGTTAGCATCTCTCCTTGAACTTTAGAAACATGAAAGAGAGTGCTGTGTTTTTCATTAAACAATGTTGTCATTTATTTACTATTAAGAAAGTTCCATGATTATCATTCATCAATAGTAAGAATTAGATGTAAGTAGATAAAAAGAAAAAAAGAAGAGAAATAAAAAACCATACCAATTGTAGCTGATGATCCGTATAAGTTTTAGGATCAGAAAGGGGAAAGCAACTCCAATTTGACTTCCTTTGACAAATACAGCCCTTAACAAAAATGAAAGTACAAAACTGAAATGGCTTCACATTCATTCAGAATGATATTAAAAAAAAAAAAAAAAAAATAGAAATCAGAGCAGCAACATGCGTTTTTGAATACAAAGTTAAAAATCCCAAAAGATTTTTTTTTATTATTATTTTTTTATTTTTTATTTTCAGTTGTTTGAAAATATATATATATATATATATATACATATGTTCATCAGCTTTAATTGGTCTTCTGGTCTATCCAACTTTTACTGCTTATATAATATGACCGTCGTACATATTCAACAACCTAAACTAATGTGTTTAACTGTAACACATCCCAACCTTTCTGAAACAATTCATGTTACTTAGTGTTTTATATAATTTTAAACCACAGAATTACCAAATTAAGAAAACATAAAAGTGAGCATATGTGTATCCGCAAAATTAAACAAACAAACCTCAAGAACAGGTCGCCATTATTTGATGGAATTGAGCCTGTGATCGAGCTTATTCCCTTATAGTTTATTTGGAAAAAAAAAAATCACCAAGTAGAGCTTTTTGTTTTGGTCAAAGGCCAAGTACAGTTCAACATCCAAAACAAAAAAAAGAGAAACGAAGCAAAATCAATAGTAACAAAAAATTCAAAGAACATACAGAGGGAGAAGTTGACTTATCTCGGAGAGAGAAGTAATTAACCGCAGCAGAAAACCCACTCTTCGAAAATGCTGGTCGGTCCGGCTACATGACAGGCTCACCACGATCTCCAGTGCCCTGCACAAATTTAAAAAAAACATAGTTCATACCGAGGGTGAAAAAAAGTGTTGGCAATTGAGAGAGAGAGAGAGAGAGAGAGAGAGAGAGAGAGAGAGAGAGAGAGAGAGAGAGAGACCTAGAGCTGGATGGGCTAGGCGTCGGTGCCTCCATCGGCAAGGAAGACAGGCCGGTCAGAGAAATTTATTTGTGCTCTGAGAGAGAGAGAGAGAGAGAGAGAGAGAGAGAGAGAGAGAGGGTGGGATGGAGCCAGATGGTGAAAGAGGGGGAATTAAGAGGGAGAGTGTGGGGATGGAACCAGAGATGGTGAAAGATTGGGAATTTATATGGGTGAGAGGGAGAGAGGGAGGGGGACAACTTTCCTTGAAGAAAGTGGGGAAGTTGAGAGTGATCAAGCTAGTTACGTCCTACGTTTTCTCTTATGCAGCTATGCTTTCCGACCAAACCAGTAAGGAAGTTTTCCAAAAAAAAAAAAGAACAAAAAGAAGGAACCATTTATGGTCCACTTGACTGTTAGAATTGGATTGACCATTGAACGTGTGCTTCTTCACAAGCTACCACCTTACTTACATATATACACATCAATGATATAGATACACACTAAATAACATACTATGCTTTAAATGTATGTATTCTGTGTTATTTGAATTTTTCACATTTATTTGTATATCACTTACACAGCATATAATACATGCATTTAAAATTGGTGTAACGTTTAATGCATCGTTTGATGCGTATCCCTATCATTTTTTTATATATATACATACATGTATTTTTAAGTTAGCTTTATAGTCTATTAGATATTGAACTATATAACATATTTGGGTATGGAACATTGTAGTTTAAATGGTGAAATAACTCCTTTTGACCCAGTCCCCCATGAGAGTCGGTCTGTGGGTTTGGGTGTGTGTCCCTGTGTTTAAAAAAAAAAGAGAGTAAATTTTGGGGTATCGAAAAAGTGCACCGAATGATCGGTGCCTTACGTTTTGGTGGGATTCAAGCTTTGTACGCGTGGAGCCCACCACAATAGAGGACACCAATCATTCAGTATACTATTTCAATGTACTTTTTCGATACATGTAGCATTGTTGAAAAAATAAAATAAAGACGTCAATCTATATTTAAACATTATCTAGATCTATAGCTATATCTATAGGTTAGTAAAACTAAAGCAGAAGTCTTTGTCTCTTGGGTAATATGAAGTCTGACACATGTTAGTTATAATATATTTTTAACAATAATGTTAGACGCACACCTTCAACTATACTCTAAATTAGAATCATATTTTAAATATAAATATCTTGTGTTTTTTAAAAAAAGTGTGAGCTGTGTGTAAAAATTCCACGTAATACAAAATACACGTATTTAAAACATGTGTTATAATTTAATGTGTTTGAAGATGTGTGACTATCATTATTGATATTTTAATTACAATCGGCTGTAAACCTTAAGTCTCTCCTACTCTGAAGGAAAGTTTGACAATGAAAAGCTTAGTATCTTTAAGAAAGTGTCATCCAAATTAATTGTTTGTTTATTTTAACTTCAATTTTTTTTGTTGGCTGATCAAGTTCAATTTAACTACTTATACCGATCGAAACAAACATTATTTTTTTTTTACTAGTAACCCAAACAAACTTTACTCATGAACACGGCATACATTATGGGTCTGACATTTCCATTTTCTCTATTATGTACAAAAACAAATTGACCATATATGTTCTCGTAGATGTAGGGGAGCCCTTTAATTAGTTACCAACGACTCCTTAGCAGAAAAAAAATGATGTGATTGCTGAGAAAACTAAATTGCTCCGACAGAGAAGATTTCTTGTTATGTCTCTTCTAGTACTATATATGTCAATTGTTTTGGTTTGTATAATGTAAGGTCTCCTTGTCACTATTGCTTTATATTAATGTTGGGGAAGTTAACAACTGAACTAATAATATTCATGGAAAGGTTTAGCTTGTATTAGTGATGGAACCGTAGGCTTTGCCACAAGACTTACATGCCAGTAAGCTTCACCACGTGACTTACACTATTTTCGTAATGAAAAGTGAAAGAAAATTGAAAAGAAACAATTTGAAAAAAAAAAAAAAAAAACCCCCCCGATGATCTTTTCTTTTTTTGAGTTTATAGGTAAAAGCATTTAAAACAAAACATTACGTGAGGACACAGTATTGCATTTTTTTTTTCCCAAATAAAAACATAACAAGCCCTAAACAGAACACATTATTTTCCCAAATACGAAAGTCATATTTGGTTCTCAAATATTTTCAGTTGTATCACCATCAATCACTGTCACAATATTTGGTACAACTTTTATGTTATTTGGGAACGAATTTTGGGATACAAATTGAGAAAGTATAGCATTACTCTTTTGAAAAATAATTCATGCCTATACACAATACAACAGTACTCATTCTGATATATATATATATATATATAATAAAAAAAAGCGAAATTAATATAATACCTAGTAAATATGCAAATACCAAACGTCTCAAACAGGACAAAACAACTCACATCACTACAAAAAAAAAGTGTTTTTGCAAGGAAAAAGTTCCTTGCTAAAAGTCAAAATTTCGTGGTAAAAACCTTTAGCAAAGAAAGAATTTCGTCGCTCGATTCCTTGCTAAAGCTTCCTACCCATTGCTTCTAGTGACGAAAAATATTTTCCTTACCAATTCTTAACTTTTGGCAAGGAAATTTTTCCTTGCTATTGATCAACATTTTCGTTGCTAAATTGCTTAATTTCCTTGCCAAAAATCTATTTTTGTGTTGTAATATGGACAATTGGCAAGGAAACAATTTCGTTGCAAATACAAAACTCTAAGGCAAGGAAATTTGTTCCTTGCTAAAAATTTAGCAAGGAAATCTTGTTTTGTTGCAAATGGTATTAACATAAGGCAATGAAATAATTTCCTTGCTAAATGAGGTTTTTAGCAAGGAAAAAAAATTTATTGGCAATTGTATTCATCTAAGGCAAGGAAATAATTTCCTTGCTAAATGTGATTTTTAGCGACAAAAATATGGTTCCTTGCTGATTTTGTTCCTCAAAGGCAAGGAAATAGTTTTATCATTAAAAATAACTTCAGGAATTCCTATCCAATCCAATATTTATTATTAATCCTGTATAATTTCGAAAGTTGTCCAATGTAAGAATATAGAATCAAAACATGACCAACATATCATAATATTAAATAATCACATCTAACACAACACAAGCATTGTATATCCAAGAAGTACCTAGTAGGTCACAACAAAAAAAATCCAACAAATATACATTTCATATATCCAAAATAATACTAAATAAATCTCACTACATAACATAACTAATAAATTGCAGCACAAACTCCATATTGCAATCCAAACTTCTGCACCCCATCTGTATCACAAGTAAAATAATAACATCAGTACCTTATCATTCAAAAAAAGAAGAAGAAAAAAAAAACGGAAGTCCAAGTTGTCCATTAAAACCTCAGTTTTGGTTGTTTTGAGGTGTTTTTTTTTTTACCTTTTTTTACTATGGAATCCACCCCGGGAGTCCGTTATTTGTTCCGTTTCTTCCCACAACTCTAATTAGTCATACTCGAGGTGGTCGTGTGGGTTTGGTTGCAGTCGGACAGTCGTTTGTCCAAGTTGGCCCTTAAAACCTCATTTTAGGTTGTTTTGAGGTGCTTTTTGACATTTTTTACTATGGAATACACCACGGGAGTACGTTATTTGTTCCGTTTCTTCCTACAACTCTAATTAGTCATACTTGAGAGGGTCGTGTGGGTTTAGTGGCATCTGGACAGTCGGTTGTCCAAGTTGGCTCTTAAAACCTCATTTTTGGTTGCTTTGAGGTGCATTTTGGCCTTTTTTACTATAGAATCCACCCCGGGAGTCCGTTATTTGTTCCGATTCTTCCCACAACTCTAATTAGTCATACTCGAGGTGGCCGTGTGGGTTTGGTGGCAGCCGGACAGTCGGTTGTCCAAGCTGCCCCTTCAAACCTCTTTTTTTGGTATTTTGAGGAGTTTTTTTTTTTTTTACCTTTTTTACTATGGAATCCACCCCGGGAGTTCGTTATTTGTTCCGTTTCTTCCCACTACTCTAATTAGTCATACTTGAGGTGGTCGTGTGGGTTTTGTGGTAGCCGAACTGTCGGTTGTCCAAGTTGCCAATTAAAACCTCAGTTTTGGTTGTTTTGAGGTGTTTTTTTTGACCTTTTTTTACTATGGAATCCACCCCGGGAGTCCGTTATTTGTTCTGTTTCTTCTCACAACTCTAATTAGTCATACTCGAGGTGTTCGTGTGGGTTTGGTGGCAGCCGGACAGTCGTTTGTCCAAGTTGGCCCTTAAAACCTCATTTTAGGTTGTTTTGAGGTGCTTTTTGACATTTTTTACTATGGAATACACCACGGGAGTACGTTATTTGTTCTGTTTCTTCCCACAACTCTAATTAGTAATACTTGAGGTGGTCGTGTGGGTTTCATGGCAGCCGAACAGTCGGTTGTCCAAGTTGGCTCTTAAAACCTCATTTTTGGTTGCTTTGAGGTACATTTTGGCCTTTTTTACTATAGAATCCACCACGGGAGTCCGTTATTTGTTCTGATTCTTCCCACAACTCTAATTAGTCATGCTCGAGGTGGACGTGTGGGTTTGGTGGCAGCCGGACAGTCGGTTGTCCAAGCTGCCCCTTAAAACCTATATTTTTTGGTGTTTTGAGGAGTTTTTTTTTTTTTTTTACCTTTTTTACTATGGAATCCACCCCGGGAGTCCGTTATTTGTTCTAATTCTTCCCACAACTCTAATTAGTCATACTCGAGGTAGTCGTATGGGTTTGGTGGCAGCCGGACAGTCGATGGTCCAAGTTGGCCATTAAAACCTTAGTTTTGGTTGTTTTGAGGTGTTTTTTTGACCTTTTTTACTATGGAATCCACCCCGGGAGTCCGTTATTTGTTACGATTCTTCCCACAACTCTAATTAGTCATACATGAGGTGGTTGTGTGGATTTTGTGGCAGTCGGACAGTCGGTTGTCCATGTTGCCCATTAAAACCTCTTTTTTTGGTGTTTTGAGGTGCTTTTTGACCTTTTTTACTATGGAATCCACCCCGGGAGTCCGTTATTTGTTTCATTTCTTTCCACAATTATAATTAGTCATATTCGAGGTGGTCATGTGAATTTTGTGGCAGCCGGACAGTCGGTTGTCCAAGTTGTCCATTAAAACCTCTTTTTTTTGGTGTTTTGTGGTGTTTTTTTTTTAACCTTTTTTGCTATGGAATCCACCCCGGGAGTCCGTTATTTGTTCCGTTTCTTCCCACAACTCTAATTAGTCATACTCAAGGTGGTCGTGTGGGTTTGGTGGCAGTCGGACAGTTGGTTGTGCAAGTTGGCCCTTGAAACCTCATTTTTGGTTGTTTTGATGTGTTTTTTGACATTTTTTACTATAGAATCCACCCCGGGAGTCCGTTATTTGTTTCGTTTCTTCCCACAACTCAAATTAGTCATATTTGAGATGATCGTGTAGATTTTGTGGTAGCCGGACACTCGGTTGTCCAAGTTGCCCATTAAAACCTCTTTTTTTTTTTTGGTGTTTTGAGGTATTTTTTGACCTTTTTTTAACTATGGAATCCATCCCGGGAGTCCGTTGTTTGTTCTTTTTTTCCTACTACTCTAGTTATCATAGACCAATGAATTAATTTATAAATTTCTACTTACCAAGAAGCTCCGTCGGTACCAGATGAGCCCCCAGGTCCGTCATAACCGTTTCTCTGAGCCCAATGATATATGCTTGCCATCTGTGCAGCCATTTCCGGAATCCGACTCTGGTTTATAGCTTGTATCTCAGCAATCTTTTGCTCCATCTTTTGCTCAAGAATCTTGACATGCTCACTAATCTGAGCAGATATGCCTGTGGAATGAGAGGTTGAAGAAGGTCTTATGCCGAGTCCTTTTACTACACTAGATCTTTTACCCAAACATTGAATAGATAGTTGCTCAGCAGTTAGCGGAGTTGCATTAGGTTGCGAGCTGTGCTCTTGCTGCAGTGTGATCATCGCCTCCTATCATTTTCACAAAAATTCACATTCAGTCAATCAAATCTAATATATAAATTTGAAGACTTTAACTACGTAACAACAGTAAAGAGAGCATATTTACATGATAAGTCCTGCTATCTGGAGATACCCAATCGTTCTTCGCTTTACTGAAATGACAAGTGTGGTAGAAATCCGGAAAGTTGATAGCTTCACATTTTTCTAATTGATTCATTCGATTTTCAAAGTATGAATAAGTTAGTAATTAATAATGTATAGCATTGAAATAATTTTAAAAAATAAAGATTGTGCACCAGTTGATGAGCCCTAATTGCAAACGATTTCGAGCCACATGAGTGATTGATCTTTGAATTTGCTCGATTGGCTGAGTTCACAGTTGATTGGTGCTGCGTGGAACATTAAGCAATATATAAACTTAAATGTTTTTTTTTTCATAATCTTCAAACTTATCTATGAATTTTGTATATAAATGATTTTCTTACCAAAAATTTTGCGTCACTCCATTTGTGATCAATTAAATCTATCCACTGATCATGGGTGCAATTCTTTGGGTGGTGATTCCTAGCATATTCCGCATCGTTAGTGTCTCTTAGATGTTTGTAGCGCTTGTACAATCTGTGACTCCAACCACTAAGGAGTTCACCGCATTTCGCTTTCATCGCTTTCTGGACAACCTCCTCATCACCTTGTACGTTGAACTTATCCTGAAAAGAACAACATTTAGATGATCAACTATAAAGTGTAGCCTTTGCAGTATATAAATAAATGTAGAGTTGTTTTAACTACATTGACACGTTGAATTATCGGGAGGACTGAGGTTTCTGGCACATTAGACCATCTACGGACGCTCGGGTTCTGTAGATTATGTCTAATCTGCAAGCCTGTAGCGACAGCAAAAGAAGTAACATGCGGTCCCACTGGTTGCCTAAAATTAGACGGGATGAGCACCGGAAGCTTGCCTTCTCTCTCAATCCGGAGATCAGTCCCAAGGCATCGTGTAGGCCCCCGTCTATTGGTCGATGATCCTGTTTAACACATAATATTGATTCGGTTAGTTAATGAAGAGATCAAGCAAATCATATCACAAAATGATAAATAAAAGTAATTTTGATGAAGTACCAGCGCTGCTAACCCGGGCCTCACTACTAGCCCGTGGCTCACTAAGTAAATCCACCGTCTCCTTATCTTGAATGATAGCCCCCCCAACAACGTCGTGAACACCCATATTAGTCGGCACACTATTCCCCTCAAGCTGGGCATCCATCTCCTGATCTTGTTGGGATACCGAAGGCTCAGAAAATGTCAGGAGGCGTGCTGGCGGCATATCACTTACCTGAAAAAGGATACAATGGAAATAAATATGTAGAGACTTTAATTTCATCAAATTGAGATAATGTTATAAAAATCAGTTGCGACCTATCAAGAAAACAAGTGTGTAGTACCTCGTGTTCTAAAGAGTCAAATGACTCGTCATCTCCATCGTCTGACGATATATAGTCATCATCAGAATGAGTAACCCCCAAATTTGCCTTCCCCTTCTTATTTGTGCATTTTGAATGGTCTGACCCATTAAAAGAAGTTGGAAATTGCTTCAACCCTAAGGCCTCTAATCTCTGTTTGTTGGCATTGATATTTTTTTCCCTTTGCTTCTCATATGCAATGTTATTTGTAGCTAAATAACCTGGTTTGACCCATTTTTTTCCGTCCTTGGGCATTTTGTGAAACTATCAAACGGTAATTCACGCAATTGCATTTTAGAACATATTTATCACAAAAATTAAGCGCTATAAAAGAAATTTGAATAAGTAAACGAACAAAATAATAGGTAAAATCATAAATTCATTAAGCACATTTAGTCAACAAGGGAAGAAAGCAAAAGTTAAATGTCATACAGCAAAAGTTACAAATCTGTATTAGAATCCATATCATTGGCTTTATCCATATCATCATCTGTAATATAATCGATGTCATTATCTATACCATCATTGAATTCACTACGCTGATTATCTTCAACGTCAACTTCAACATCTTCGTTATCATCCATATCGATATTTATGTCATTATCGACGTTAAGAATGACCTCTGATTAAATATCATTCCTACGATATTGAGCAACATTATCATCAACGACAATTGGGACAAACACTGTGGTTTCATTCAGTTGGAATGCATCATTATGTTCTGAAAAATCTCCACTTTCTTCAACAACCACCGGTAGATCATACACTCCCCTATGCTCGACCCGTTGCACGACTTTCCAAGGTTCGCCAAGCTTGGTATCATCGAGATAGAACACTTGTTTCGCTTGGCTAGGTAGGATAAAGGATCATTTTGATACCACCGAGTTGTGACATCAATGCTTGTGCAATGTGACTCGGTTCAGATTGTTCTTCTACTGATGGTATTGGTGTTGTACCATTCACACTCAAACAAAACAACTTTATTCCCACACATGTACTCGAATTCCCAAACCTTGCTCAAATGACCAAAATAATCATGTATCTGATTGTTGTGATCCCCTTGTACATGCACACCACTATTTTGGCTCTTACAGCGGTTGTCAACGTCTCTGGTGTGAAATCTTACGCCATTGATTATGCATCCTGAATATTGTTTTACTTTTACATTTGAACCATTTGCCAAGGCCCACAGTTGGTCGTTTTGTTCTATAGAGCCGCTAACTTTCAAGGTATTGACCTACATACACATGCATTAGAATATAGTTAGTTATTTATACTCGTGATGTTCAAGTTTTGTGCAATTGACATGACATTTGGTGTGTCACAAAATTATTTGTCTTCACGGAACCAATTGGGAAATTCTCGTCGCTGTATCTGTGCGATATTGTGACCAGTTGGGATCTGTAACTGATTATTGTGTTCCCTACATAAAACAACATGTGGAATAGATTTAAAATAACGATTTTGTGCATAGCTAACAATAATAATAGCTACACTCAATTAGCCACTTACTCGAAATATGGCTCCACCTCGGGGCTATTGAAAAGCAAGAACCATTCAACATTTTCTCAAAATTCCTGTGAGATATTGCCAGACCTTAAAACCAAACCAAAAGGACGAGCTGGGTCTGTGAATACCGTCATGCCCGGGCCACATTCACCACGATCTACGTTTTGTTCTGGTCTATCAAACACGGTTTCGATCTCATCTAAATACATTGAGCAAAATGTAATACACTCTTTGACAATATAAGCCTCAGCGATCGAACCTTCTGGGCGAGCTCGGTTGGTAACATATTCTTTCAAAGTTCCGAGATACCTTCCAAAAAAGGGTGTTAATTTAGACCATCAAGCAAATAGAGTTGAAACTACATGTATATCACAATAACATATACCTTTTGATCGCGTACATCCACCGATAATGCACCGGTCCTCCTAGCTTGGCCTCTCGAGGAAGGTGAACAGCCAAATGGACCATCACATCAAAGAAAGCTGGGGGAAAATATTTTTCAAGCTTGCAGAGTATAAGGACTATCATTTCCTCAAGCTTCTCCAAATCTCCCATCCTTAATGTTTTGGCACACACGTCTTGGAAGAAGTTTTCCAACTCAAAAAGAGTTGTACAAATATTATTGTCGATGTAACCGCGCATCCCGATTGGTAGAATCCGTTGCAGGAGTACATGGTAGTCATGACTTTTAAGGCCCGATAATCTACCATTTCTTGTGCTCACTGACTTTGATATGTTCGCTGCATAACCATCTGGATACTTAACAGATTTCAAAAATTCACAAAAAGCTTCTCTGTCCTTTGGGGTTAGTGAAAATATTGCACGAGGCTTAACATAAGATCCATTGGGACGTTGTTCCAAGTGCAACTCTTTCCTAATGCCCCAATCTTGCAAGTCCAATCGTGCCTTGTCTGTGTCCTTGTTCTTCCCATCAATGGCCAACATAGTTCCGCAGATACTTTCACTAATATTTTTCTCCACGTGCATCACATCGATGTTATGTCGGAGCTTCCGCTCCTTCCAGTACGGAAGCTCAAATAAGATGCTTAACTTGGTCCAGTTTACTTCTTTACGATTGCTTGAAAATTTTCCTAAGTTTCCAACCAGTATTCGGTCTAACTGATTTTGTACCTTTTCAATCGGTAACTCAAGTGATCTAGTCCTTGTTTCACGCTTGCCGTTGTAGGCCTTACTCCTACGCCAACTGTGATTCTCAGGCAAATAGCAGCGATGGTTAGTGTACCCAATCTTATTTCTCAAGCGTTCTGAATATGGTTCGTCATTGCAAATGGGACAAGCCATATAACCCTTCGTACTCCATCCAGATATGTAACCATATCCAGGAAAGTCATGGATTGTCCACAATATAGATGCACGCATCTGAAAATTCTGACCAGTCGAGGCATCGTAAGTTAATGCACCATTTTCCCACAATTCCTTCAATTCATCCACCAACGGTCTCATGTAAACGTCAATCGCTTTTCCTGGTTGTGACGGCCCAGGAATAAGTAAAGACAACATAAAAAATGGCTCTTTCATACACATCCAGGGTGGTAGATTGTAGGGTGTGAGTATCACAGGCCATATACTGTAAGAGGTACTCATATTCCTAAAAGGGTTGAACCCATCAGTGGCTAACCCTAACCTCACATTCCTCGGCTCTTGGGCGAACTCTGGGTATTGCCGATCTAGCAACTTCCACTCAGCACTATCAGTCGGATGTCTCAATACCCCATCATCCATGCGTTCATCTTTGTGCCATCTCATATCTGACGCTCTCTTCTTAGACATGTACAATCTCTACAACCTCGGTGTCAACGGGAAGTAACGTAGAACCTTGTGGGATATCTTCTTACCCTTGCCATGATTGATCTTGTATATGGACTCTTTACATTTCGGACACTTATCGAGGCCTTTATTCTCCTTCCAAAAGAGGGCGCAATCATTTTTGCATGCATCAATGTGCTCGTATGACATGCCCAGATCACGTATTATCTTCTTCGCTTCATATGTCAATTTCGGAACCAAATTACCCTCTGGTAAAAGTTTCATCAGTAACCCAAGAAGCATGTCAAGAGACTTATTACTCCAATTGTTCAGTACTTTCACTTCAAGTATACTAATGACGAACTTCAATAGAGTAAAATCTTTGCAACCCGGGTAAAGGTCACGTTTTGCGTCATCGATTAGTCTATCAAAATTGCGCACTTCCTCCCTCTGGGTCATATCGGTCGGCTCACCCCTTACTCGTTCCTCTACCATTTCATCCATACCATCCAGAACCCCACTATCATTATCTGCCATTTGATGATCATAACCATGTTCCTCGACAATGCTACGCAAGACTTGAGGTTCCCCGTGTTCCACCCAGTGAACATATGATTTCATAATCTTGTTCTTGATCAAATGAAGGTGAACAATTGGAACCAACTGCAGTAGAATGTTCACACGGCTTGTACAAGGACACCGAATATTACCTTCATGGTTCTTAACCGCAACTGCAAACTTGATGAATGATTTTACCCCATTTACATATTGCTCACTCAACCTACCCAATCGTGTAGTAGTCAATGGAATCCAACTCTTGTCCATATCTAATAAAATGTGCAAGTTCTGATTTAGCAAGTGAATAATGATGCAAGCATATATCCGAGGGAGTATATAGAATCATATTGCAATAGGGGCTGTTTTATTATAAACTGTGCAAATTCAACATAACTCTACATTATAGAATCATACTTTTAAAAGGCAAATGTTTTCAATCTCCTAACATATTCTAGTTGTATCTCTTCGTAGTTAGCATTCATTCTAATGTGGCCCAAACCAAGTCTTAAGCAAGTGATGCTACTCTTTAAAAGAGTAATGTCCATTTCGAAAGAAAGGACAACTTTAACTACACATAATATAAATTGCAACGAATCGGTCACTCGAACAACAATAAGAGATTTTGGGGTGAGCACAACTGCACTCTAATTACAAATGTATTTGGAGAGAGAGCGAGCGAGAGAGAGAGAGAGAGAGAGAGAGAGAGAGAGAGAGAGAGAGAGAGAGATTGGATAAACAACAAAAATAAGACAGTGAAGTGTGTGTTTGAGTATATATATGAATATTTCATACCAATTGTGAAATCCTAAATATCATTCTTTAAAACACTTATTTTGGTTTCTTAGAATATATACGAATATTCAATCCTACTTTTCTTCTCATATGGAACCAATATGGGAAAGACATCTGTTGGGTGTGCCTTATATTGTAATGGGTCCGTTACACTAGGCCCAAGAGTAACTTATATATACTTAATGTTTTACTTCACTTAGCTTATAAGATTAAAGACTGCTTACGTTAAAAACAAAAAGGAAAATTGAAAAAAGATCTTTTATTGTTCTTGATTAATCAGTAACCAAATTTCAGTGGGTTCAATTGAACCCACTAGACTACATGAAGCCCCACCCCCTTTTTTTTTTAACCAAAGTCAAACTTTTATTTGTTAATGATTAACCTTATGCATTTAAGTAACCCTTCGTTCCAAAAAAATTGATTTTGTGTAAAGAAAAATTGGTGAAAGGCAAATAAGAAAGATTGAAACACCCTTGCATTAAAAAATTTACATAATAAAAAAAAATAAACTCTAACTTAATTAAAATATGAAGTATGAATAAATAAACAAACATAGTTAGAGTCCTAATTATAGAATCCACCAAATAAATAAATAAATAAAACCAATATGAATCTTAGTTTCAGTTTTTTATAGTGTCCTATATAATAGGAATGAATATTAAATGTATTGCCAAAGAAATAAATAAATAAAGAACCGTGAGACATGTAAAATAAGAAAAAGAAATGCGAGCCTAGCAAGAAGGCTATGAACGTTATGACTTTAGCAAAGAGTCTTGGTCCACAAAAAGAAAAAAGGAAAAAAGGAAAGGCACATTACTAAGGTACAAAATAAAAAATAAAAAAATATAAAAAAAATATAAAATAAAAAATAAAAAAAATCAGATGAGAGACCTGTCCATTGAAGAAAAAATAAAAACCAAACTAATGTCCAACAAATAGCAATTAGTCCAAAAAAGTAAAATAAAATTCAAGCTTAACTATTGTTAAGGATCTATCAAAACAAATGGTAAAACTATTGTTAACGAGAATGGGTCGTGTTGAAATGTATAAAACACTTAAACTGGTGGTAAACTTATTAAAATGTTGGTTTCTAAACACTTTGTCAATTGTAGTACAACAGTGATCAATATGACAAAGCATTTGAAAACTAATTTGGGATTTAAATTCTAGAAGTATAACATTATTCTTAAAATAAAAAAAATAAAAACAAAACATAGTGCTATCCGGCCATTGTGATACATGTGTGTGTACATCAACACATACATGTATAGAATTGATTTTTAAGTGAAAATTACATGAGAGAATTCTATGATACGACCAACGGTACTATTGGTCGTACGAACAAAATCGGGTACATTAATAGAAATCATCACAAAAATTGTACCAAGGTAAAATAAAAAAAATAAAAAAAAAACCATTGTAAACATTGCACCCAATATAAGAAAATGTTGTACCCAATTAGTTTTTTAGTGGTTTAGCTAAAGTAACAAAACTAAAACACTTAATCATATATCAACTAAGAGTCGGCTGGTTTTTTTTGTTTAAGGAAACTAAAAGTCTACTTCTCAATGTGTACTTTATTAACAATAGGATTCTTAAAATTGATAATATTAGCTGAACATGGGAGTCCTATCAATGGATGTTAGCTAATTTATAAATGTGTTGATGATATCTAACATATAAACATGATATCTAAAATACCAAGAAAGGTAGGACTCTTAGGGACGGACTAAAAAAAAGTGGTAATTAAACTCTAAGAAAATTATTTAAGTAAAAGTGCACCGATTGATAAAAGTGTAAAACACTTATGAGCATTGGTACATTTATATATAGTATAGATATAGATATATTAAGCGATATACAGTACACAACTGAGCCGGACATTCGATTTGTCAAATTTAAGCTGAAATATGAGTCAAGAAGATGGTGTTACCTGATTAAAATCTCCAGTATGGTAAAGCACTACTGCTAAGAGACTGTAAGCACTTGCAGTTGTTCGATGGTACAGACCACATACAACAATCAACTTTGCTAGTGCCTTGAAATTAAAGTTGATAATAAATTTACATCAATTATTGTCTAAATTATAAATGTGAAGAAAAAAAAATTAGAAGAGCTATAGATTAAATTTGATACCTTCGTTCCATAGTTAACAGCCTCTTCAAGCTTGCCTTTATCTAATGCAATCTTGGATGATTCCAATAGAGTCCTCCCATCTGCAGAAAAGTATCCTACATGCTATAGAGCACGATTCAACTATTAGTCAATGGATTTTTTTTTTAATGGCAAATCAAACTTTCATTTATAAATTAAATAGATACACAAACCTTTGAATCACCAAAGCCCTAACAACCCCTAACAACCCAACCCCAAAAGCCAGCCCACAAAAGACCCCTGGAAAAAAAATGAAAACAAGATAAGCACCAAATACCCCATAACGGGAAACAAGCACAAACACTACGAGGATGAATCAAAAACCCAAAAATTAGACCCCAAACAACTCAACCCAATAGCCCAGCACCCTCAAAAAGGGAACCAAAACAAATCTGATTGTAAGTATATACATTAATTAGAATATTTTATATATCTATATATGTATGAACACACACACACACACACATACACATACATATATATATACAAGAGAGAGAGAGGGGTTGGAGAAGAGAGAGAGAGAGAGAGGGAGAGGGATGACCTAAGCCACTAATTTAGTGGTGATGCCAGTGGTGACGAGTGAACCCGAGGGAGAGAGAGCAGGCGGTAGGGGAAAGGGGAGGAGGGGGGGTTTGAGCTTTTGAGAGTAAATTTTTTTTTTGTCTTGTCTTTAATTTTTTGTCTAAAGAGAGTCAGTCTGCAGGTCTTTGGCCGAAAAAAAAGGGAGGGAAAATTGGGTGGAAAATGGGGAAATGTTTATGAAGGTTTTAGAGAGAAATATTTTTTTCCTTGCCAAAACATTCATTTAGCCAGGAAATACAATTTCGTTGCCACAATTGAGACTATTGGTAAGGAAAATGTTTTCGTTGTTAAATAAAATGGATTTATAACTAACTTTTGGCAAGGAATGTGAGATTTCGTTGCCAAAAAATACACTATTGGCAAGGAAAATGATATTTCGTTGCCAAAGACTTCACCTTTGGCAAGGAAATTGAATTTTCGTCACCAAATGTGTATGTCTTTCAGCCTTTTGGCAACGAAATAACATTTCCATGCTAATACAATAGTTTTAGCAAGGAAATTTATCTTTTCTTGCCATGATTCCTTGCTAATACACATATTTGTTGTAGTGCATGGTAAAATTGTATTTTGTATGATACAAAAAATCATACAAAAATTAAAATATGTATAAATATGTCCAAATAAAAATAAATTTACCTGGGAGCGCTGCCCCCAAATTCTGTATAACTCTATTAGGTAACCTACTTAGTACCTCGGCCCCCCAAAATACAAATTCGTGACTCCTCCCTGCAAGATATTGACATTTATGGAAACACGTGAACTTACTGAAGTAATTCACTTATGAATTTTTTCCACTTTCCCAAATGGCCTCTAAATAGTTACATAGGCAATTAGTTTTAGACTTTTAGTGTATAAGGTGGCTAATCTTGTTCTCATGCAACTTGTCTATCTATCTTTCTTTAAGCTTAAAGCGGCGTGTTATAGGGACAACTGGGCGTGTTATTGTGACAACTGACGAGTGTCCATTTTTTCCCCCTAATATAGATTATTTTGGTGTTAGTTAATCGCTTTTTAGAAAGGAGCTGTTCTAGGGAGACTCCCAGTTTTTTCCTTTAGAAAGAGTAATATATACTTAACCCATAGGCCATAATTGTCACACAATACTTTGTTCACAATCCACAAAACTGTGTCTATCTCTCTCCTGTATTACTGTGGTGTCCACTGACATCATAGGAAGACATAAGAGATAGATAGACATAGTTTTGTGGATGGTGAACAAATATTTGTGTGTAAATTGTGGGTTAGAAATCCAATTATTAAACTAGAAAATGAAAGGTCTCTCTCATGCACCTTTATGTATTGCCGCAATTAATGCAACTCTTCCCTTATTAATAGTAGCTAGCAACTGGCCACAGAAAGAAACAGCAAAAAATGGAGATGCGAATATGAGTAATATTTGGGGCACAACCAAAGTCACAACCTTTTTTGCACAACTTTTATTTTGTGTCTATCTCTTTCTTAATGGGTCCCACAGTGCCAGTGACCCCACAGTGCCCACTAGGAAAGAGATAGACACAAAATGGAGATTGTGCAAATAAGATTGTGGCTTTGGTTGTGCCCTAAGTATTACCCTGCGAATATATATACATATATATACACACAAACATATGTGTATTTAGTAAGAGGAGTGTTTAGCAAACCTACCTTGAAGCCCCTTAAATCAACAATGAATTCATGGGCCACTGTTCCGTTCACCCCTCGGAAAAGAATGGGGTAATGGTTCGGTCAATCACAAAGGAAGAGATATTAGTGGCGGAAGACAACTAAGGCAAAAAGATATGAGTAAAAATTGAGACACACTCAAAGACACAATTTTTAGGACATAATCTAAAAGATGTGTCTATATCTCTTTTATGATGTCACTGGATCCCACAGTGACACATGAGAGAGATAAACACATCTCTTGGGTTGTGTCCCAAATATTATCTTTAATTGTGCCCCATGTATTACCCAAAAGATATTAGTGATGTAAAAGAGAGAAATAAGCTCAAACACTCAATATAAAATTAAGAAAAAACCGTACATTAAAAAATGGGTTAAATTTTGATTGAAGAGGCAAATGAAGCGAAGCATTTAACTTCGTCCAGTACAAACTAGTGCTTCTCATACCAAGCACAAACCACTGCTTCCATCTTCTTAGTTAAAGAAAAGATAAAAGGGCATCCAAGATTGGGTAACACAAGAATTGGTCATGTGGTTTAGAAAAGAACTTGGTTCTGAACAGTTGGGTATTTGTGTAGCTAATTTTTGGTTACATAGGAGTTTGTGCTGATTTAAACATACCTCAAGCACTTATTCTTTATCAAATCAACACAATATTGATTTTCACAAAAATCAGATAAAAGTAGAACTGTTCAGTAAGAATGTGTGGACGTGATCATGTTTTAAGCATCCCAAACAGGCCATACACAAGTGCATGGAATTTGTTTGTTCATATGTATTCTAATTGTGCTTCAAATATTAAAATTAAAAAGTATTGAGATTGTCTGTGTCCCATATCGGGTACCAACTACTCCAAAAATTTAAGCTGTTAGAAAATGAGCCCAATAATATATATCAATCTTCAACACCCTCCCTCACGTGCAACCCCGACTTGCACGTGGAGATCGAGCATGTAAGACTTTAATTGATAAAAACTATCATGCGGAAAATAATCAGTAACGGGTATACCCATTACAAAAATTCGTTACTATTTAGTAACGGATATATCCGTTTCAAAAATCAGTTACAAATTTGCAACGCCAAAATTGTAACGGTTATATCCGTTACAAATAATTTTTGTAACGGATAGTCCCGTTACAAATCAGGCCATATGGTATAGTCACCCAACTAATATTTTCTAAGGACAATTAATTGAATAATTAGTCAAATCGCTTAGAAATTTTAGGGTTGTTATAGGTGGGTCCCATGCGGGACCCATGTGAGGCCCTCATGGAGCCCATCAAAATCAATGGCCAGGATGTGCAGCTGTGAAATAGGTTGTGTGTGTAGCATTACTCTTACTTGATTACACCAAAGTCTTTAAGCCCCTACACTCCGTTTGAGCATCCTAAGGATTCTTTGTTGTATAAGCGAAGTTAGTAAATAATGAAACGAAAATAAGCATATGAAAATAATAATAATAATAATTTTTTTTTTTGCTGAAATTAATGTAGTTATGATTTTTTGGAATAATTATGTTTTAATCCTCAGCCTACTACATGCGAACATTAACCACACAACTTTTAAAATTTGAAATTGTAGTATTTCTACACCAAAAAAATAAAAGTAAAAAAATTAAAATTGAGTCAGGGGTGTTGCCCCCAATCCCCATGTAAGTGTTTGCCACTTGATTTCAAATCCTGGCTCCGCCGTGGGTAAAACTGATTAAGCATTCCATAACTAATTTTGTATTCAATTTGGAAGCATAGGATTAGTCTGTTTCTTGAGGTCCGTAGTTCTTACTCTTTGACATGAATTGTTGTAATGTGGGTTTTGAATTTACTCATATTGGAGAAAGGGAAGTTTTATAATGTGTTTTATGATTTTTAGAATTATCATTATGTAAATTGAACCCACTAAAATATAGTAAAAACAAAGAGGGTGTCAAATTGTAATTTTTAGAGATTCAGACAATCCCATTAATTACCTTCACAATTCAATTAATGTATACAACCAATTGATAAAGAAAGATGTATTCAATAGCATAAGCAATAAAGTGACTATGCAACACCTTCAAAATATATATATATATATATATATAAAATTGGCCAAAGACAATTGTCAATAAGTGTTTTATAATCATTGGAGAATTAAAAATCAGTTAATTATTTATTGACAATTTAAAAGGCAGTCATGTACTTTTTGAAAAATAAAAGGAAATATATTTAAAGTGTATAAATTAAAAATCAATCAACTACTTTCCTAAAATGTCTAAACTACCCCTCTCTTTCTCTCTCCCTCCCTTTGGTCTCCTCTCTCTCCTCACATGGCCACCAACACCACCACCACCTGCCGCCACCACTTGCCGTCGCTGCCTGCCACCGCCGCCGCCGCCACCACCACTACCACTACCCTTAAAGGGCCACCACCACAACCACCACTATTAAACCTAACCCAAACCCCACCACCACCACCAAACCCCAACCCCTCTCTCTCTCTTTGATCTCCTCTCACTCCTCACATGGCCACCGGCCAACTCCACCACCACCTGCCGCCGCTGCCACCACCACTACCACTACCACCACCAAACTCCAACCTCTCTCTTCCTTCTCTTTGATCTCCTCTCTCTTTCTCTCTCTCTCTCTAGTAGGAAGAAAAAGCCATAGACGGCCACCACCACCGTTGACCGCCGCCATTGTAGGGAAAAAAAAAGTTGAAGGTTTTGGAGCAACTGGCCAAACATAAGGAGCAACTCACCAAACGTTTGGGAGCAACTATCCAAACGTAAGAAGCAACTCACCAAATAGTATCGAGAGCAGCTTTTTAAACGTAAGGAGCAACTCACCAAACGTTATCGGGAGCAACTCACCAAACAGCATCGGGAACAACTAACCAAACTGCATTGGGAGCAACTCCCCAAACCGTTTGGAAAGTTGCTCCTTACGTTTGGAGAGTTGCTCCTTAAGTTTGGAAAGTTGCTCCCAATACCGTTTGGTGAGTTGCTCCTTACTTTTGGATAGTTGCTCCCAAACGTTTGGTGAGTTGCTCCTTATGTTTGGCCAGTTGCTCCAAAACCTGCAACTTTTTTTTTCCCTACAATGGTGGCGGTCAATGGTGGTGGTGGCCGCCTATGGCTTTTTCTTCTTACTAGAGAGAGAGAGAGAGAAAGAGAAAAAGAGAGAGAAGATCAAAGAAAGGGAAGAGAGTGGTTGGAGTTTGGTGGTGGTAGTGGTGGTGGTGGTGGTGGCGGCGGCGGTGGAAGGTGGTGGTGGAGTTGGTGGCCATGTGAGGAGTGAGAGGAGATCAAAGAGAGAGAGAGAGAGGTTGGGGTTTGGTGGTGGTGGTGGTGGTGGTGGCCCTTTAAGGGTAGTGGTGGTGGTGGTGGCAGTGATAGGTAGTGGTGGAGTTGGTGGCCATGTGAGGAGAGAGGAGATCAAAGAGAGAGAGGTTGGGGTTTGGTGGTGGTGGTGGGGTTTGGGTTAGGTTTGGTGGTGGCCCTTTAAGGGTAGTGGTGGTGGTGGTGGTGGTGGCAATGACAGGTGGTGGTGGCGGTAGGCGGCGGCGACAAGTGGTGCCAGCAGGTGGTGATGACAGGTGGTGGTGGTGCAGCGGCAGGTGGCGGTGGTGGGCTGGTGAGAAGAGAGAGAAGAGATCAAAGATGGAGGGCAATTTTGACATTTTACACATAACTTGATGTGTTTTTAATTTTTAAAAAGCACATGACTGACTTTTAAATTGTCAACAAATTATTGACAGATTTTTAATTCTCCCTATAATCATTATTGCATTTTTTTTATTAAAAGAATGATATTAAAGTATTGACATTTAATTTCTTTTCTTTTGCACGTAATTTTTAAAATTTAAAAGTTTTATTGGGCACGGTGTGTAATGGTTATCACCATCGAAAAAATTTCAGAGTGACTACGTCACTGATTGTGAGGGTCAGACGAAAAACCTATATACAATATAGGGTTACCAAAAATTGCATTCACACTTGCCAGGAGCAGGAATGCAAAATAAATTTAGGTTAGAGTCGTTAGACCTATTTAACAACAAGCTCACCTAGGGGTGTCAAACGGGGCGAATTGGCCCGCCCCTCCCTGCCCCAATTCGCCATTTGGCGAGTTACAACTCGTCTCGCCCCGTGGACGAACCCAGCTCGTAACTCAATTCATTGGGTATGGGTCCGGGTCGACTTCTATTTTTGCAACCCACAACTCGCCCCGTAACCCAGCTCGTCTAACCCACTGACTCGCCGCCAATTCGCCTCGCCTCGTAACCCGCCTCGCCTTGCGGACCCACCCCGCCCCGCCTCACCAACCCGAAAATAAAACATTTTTATTTAATTGTTTTCAAATAAACTATTTATTAATAAACAATTTTATTAAATTGTTAAGTAGAAAATAAAATTTAAAAAAAAAATAGTTTCCAAATACTTTTTTCAACAAACCACTTTTAAATAAAGTATTTTATTAAATTTTTTTTTAGAATTTTTTTTATTAAAATTAAAAATAACAAGCAATTCGCGGGCTAAGTACTCGTGGGCTAATTCGCCAACCAACCCATGATTTAGCCGCCCTGCCTCGCCTCGCCTCGCCTCGCCCCGTTGACCCACGAATTAGTGGGTTGGGGCGAGTCACCCTATATCTCTTACCGAGTCAATTCGTCCCGCCCCGTCTATTTTGCCGACCCGCCCCGTGACTCGCCAAAATTCGCCCAACTCGTTAAGGTGACGGGACGGGGCGGGGCGGGGTCGCCCCGTTTGACACCTCTAAGCTCACCCTCCAATCAAGGACGGAATTATCAGTGTACTATGGCGAGAACATGTGACATGTGTCATATAGATGACTTAACAAAAATGGACAAAGAAAGTGGGTGACGCGTATACATACATGCATACATAAATCTAATAAAACCAAACCCGACTCTCAAATCTAGCTACCAACAGAAATAAAACCTACTACTTGCGTGTACCCCATCATTTTAATTCATGCTTTCTATATTAACTCCCTACACAATCTCTGATTTAAACACTGTGTGAGTTCTTTTTTTGTGATGTATGTGAGAGATATAACACGCAAGCCTGGATTAGTACATGTGGAGCAATATGTGAGGCATAAGTAAACGTATAAAATATAATAATAAAGATAATAGGATCCGAAAAGACTTCGGGTTCGGGTGAGAACCGAAGTAACCCCAAGTGAGAGAGAGAGAAAGCAGTATGTATCCCGAGGTGATGGGTAAGTATTGGAGTGTTGGAGTGGAACGAAGGATAAAGTGAGACGAAGGATGTAATTGGGCTGAAAGGTTTTGGTGAGACGAATGGTGTTATGAGGCGACAGATAGAGTGAGATGAAAGAGATTGGTAAAAACGAAGGGTCAAGAGACGAAGGATATCAGAGCCAAGGATGTTAGTAGCAACGAAGGGCGTTGGGAACCGAAGGTGCTGGTGGAAGCGAAAGGTCAAAGTGGGCTAGAGACAATGG
The DNA here is from genome assembly GCA_033977485.1 of Hydrangea macrophylla. Taxonomy (NCBI): domain Eukaryota; kingdom Viridiplantae; phylum Streptophyta; class Magnoliopsida; order Cornales; family Hydrangeaceae; genus Hydrangea; species Hydrangea macrophylla. The sequence continues at coordinate 75,885,911 of CM066989.1, forward strand.
GAATGTTTTGTTAATGATTGGGAATAAGAATAACTGCTAATCCTTTACTCTAGTGCCGGATTAAGTTGAGTTGGGTTATTGGGTGTAGTAAATGAGGGTGCTTATTTATAGTTGAAGCCGGTGGTGTATTTGCAAAGCTTTGACATGATAGAGCGAGGCCGAGTTGGCATCCTCTTACTGGGTTGTTTGTTTAATGTAGGTGAGTGGCTTAAATGCTCCTGTTTAGGGTGGTTGAGCTCATTAAATGGGATGTAGACGAAGCATATACTGAGCTGGTGGAGACAAATGAGAGAGAAATGTTTGTCGTTTGGTTGTGAACCGATATCATTGGTTGGTCAAGGGAAGGAGGGGATGCTACTGGTGCAGAGGTTTAAGCGAGTGGGGGTACCGAGGCTTTTGCTATTGGCTCCGAGAGGTTAAGCGAGGGCGAGTGTCAAGGCGTACAGATGGCTTCAGCGAGGGAGGGAACCGAGGTATTTTCTATTGGTGCAGTTGGTTAAGCAATCTTGACACGACTAAGCATAGACGGTCAAAGGTTCCGACGAGCTTTGCAGTAATGAGCTTCGCTTATTGGTTGTGGGTTGATTGGGGTAAGGCATGTGTGAAAGTCACGTGTCTCTCTCTCTCTCTTTTTGGGACCAACCCTAACCTTACCCATGGGGCGCAGGTTAGGGAGATGCCTTCGATTCTAGCCACCTTACCACGAGTTTCTGAGATCCCATCATACTTGCCCACCCTTAGGTACTGCTTCCAAACCAAGGGTAGGTGTCCGAGTGTGAGTGTGTGCATATTTCGAGTGTTCTTCCTTTGTGGGCTGCTTTGGGCCTTTGGAGAGTAAAGTTTAAAAGTGGAGTTAACCGGGAGCTTTGGAGTGGGCTACTTTGTGCCTTTGGAGAATAAGGCTTCGGAGTGTAGTTAACTATGGTGGGGGCTTTGGAGTGGGGTCATCCGGAGTGGGCCTTCAGAGTGGGCTTATTGAAGTGGGTCTCGGGGCGAGTTTCTTAGTTGTGAAGTTTTTCAGTGGGCTTTGCGGGTGGGCCCGTTTGAAGTGGGCTAGCGGTTTGGAGTCGTTGTTACACGTGGAGTCCACAATAATGATGTTGTTACACGTGGAGTCGTTGGTGATGTGTATAGTCAAAGTATATGAGTCTTCAACTATTACCTGCATTAGCCCCCCTGTCCGTATTCTAGGCGTAGAGCGGCTAGGATGTGGGTATAATCCTTGCGTATCTTTTCCAGTTTATTTTTCTGGTAATGAATGGACATTTTCGCCTATTGCGGGTCATGCTTTGTTGACAGTTTGATGGACGTCTCAACTTTTTGCAGGTAGTACTGTCTTTCTGGTGAGGTTTTTGATGTCGAATCTGGTTAGTAGATTGGTCGAGTAAATATTAGTGTTACCTGCTGTGCATATCCATTGTGCAGTTTTGGGGTGGTAGTTATATATAAAAAGGAGGGTTTTGGAGACTGCATGCATCCAACTCCTCAACGCATACTTGCTTTCTTGCTCCTTTACAGTGTAAAACATGAGCTCTTTATCTGGATTATTACCATGTGAGGCGGGAGTGTTTTGACGATGGTGTGGGGTCAAAACTTCTTGGGACCTTCGCCATGACTTGTACCAAACTTATGCGTGGAGTGGCGTTGCAAGCTTTGCATAGCATATTTCTAGGGATCTTTTCTATCAGTGCAAAAATGGGGAGAGATCCTTTCTAGCAGTGCACATGCTTTATTAGGCAGTGCATGTTCTATCTGGGTGCTATGTTTCTTCGTGGTGCTTGGGATGAGTGACTGCTTTTTAGTTCTTTCTCCGTGGTTTGGGGTGAGGATCACGATTTTGGGATAGGCTGGTAATAACTGATGTTTCTGCTCTATTGCGCTGTGAGTTCTTCTTTCACGAAAGTACTGGGCTACTATGGCCTAGTGTTTTTGTGTTTAGGAGATTCGGGCTGGATGCGAAATGGTTGTACAAGTTCTCCCTGAGATATCTTGATTTGAACAATCATTGGCAGTGACGTGGTGATCCAGACTTTGTTCTTCGTTCCGAATCTGATTCCAGTAAAATCATGTGTGTCTCCTTGTAATGTATGTATTGGGTCTGTACGAGGCACACATGTTTATCCTTGTTATGTATTGGTGTATGTATTGGGTCTGTAATGTTTCATAATGAGAATTGTATTTGTTGCTAGTCTTCTTGCACTTGTGATTGGTGATTTTGACGCTTTGCCCCCTCCCCCCCTTTTTGTTTTTACTTCTCATTTTGTGAAGAGCTATTAGGAGTGGTGGTCGGAGTCTGTATTTGTATAACCCCTATTGTGGTGTGATGGAGTGTGCCTCTCAGAGAGGTGGGAGGGGTGTATCCTATGGAGAGATGGAGATGGGGAGTGTGCCCCTTGTAGGGAGTGTACCCCTTGGGGAGGAAATTTCCTAGCTGAGGGGCGGGGATGATATCGTATTTGGAGAGGTGATGTTGGAGAGTGTGCCCCTAGGAGAGGTGATGTTGTCAGAATCAAGATATAAAAGTATACTTTACTTTTCAAAAGATTTGCAGTGTGGAAGTAAAGGTCGAACCCACAGAGATTGATTACTACAACGACTTAATTTTAAAACCTAAGTCTAATTAATTAGGAAAAACGGATTTGATTTTGAATTTAATTAACTTAATAACAATAAAAGTAAATCTAACTTATGAAAGCAATTAAAAGTGTTTTTAAATAATATTTAAAGGAACCTAGGATTGCAAATCCACCACTAGCTTCATAATAGGAATATTTATGAATTACTTTAGCTTATTACATTGGATGATAATGGGGAATTGTAGCTACAAGCCCAATTCCTCCGACAAGAAGATAATCATGGTTCAAGCACCAACATAATCCATCTGCGGATAGCACGAATCATCTCACACTAAACTAGGGTTGTGATCTAATCCGTCTAACCTAGGCATGGACTATTCGGATACTTGATAGCACGAATCAATAGAGCACCATCACATGTAAACAACCTAAACAAGCACAGCAAGAATAGATCGTTGAGCACATCACAGTCAAAATAGATCTAAGACAAGAATAAATTCTGAAAGCAACGATTTAATCAATAGTAGTACGATTTATTTATAAAAATCCTCTAAACATGTGACTGTCATCCATACATAATAAAACTAAAATAAAAGCATAAATAAAACCCTATTACTCATCTAGGGCTTCATTGAAACCCTAGATCAATGATCTAGCCGTCCATGGAAGTAGTAGATAGCAAGAGGTTGATGGAGGAGGCCATGGAAACCCTTGGTCTTCTTCTTCTTCTCCTTGCTTCCCTCCCTTCAATGGCTGGAAGTATGGTTGTAGAATGTGTGTATAATAATTGCCAACCCTCTAATTGAAGTAAAATAATGTATATATAGATTTACAACAAGTTTTGGAAGCCTTTACAACTCGAAACGGACTGAAACTGATGTAATTTACAATCTGGACGTCATTCTGCAGTTTCGTTTGCACAGGAGTCTTCAGTACACTGAAATACGCAACTATGATTTTTCCACATATCGCGCGAGCGGGTCGCGCGAGCGCGATGTTTAGACCTTCGCGCGCGCGGATCGCGCGAGCGAATCTGGGGTTCTCGCGGGCGCGGGTCGCGCGCGCGACTTGGCTTTTTCAGCTTCTTTCTTTCTGACTTTTCACCCTGTTTAGCCTGGTTTAGCTGATTTCTTCCAAAACCTGTCAGAAACTAGAAAACGAAGTAAAAATATACAAAAACAGGATAAAAAAGTACTAACAAATGCTCATTAAGGCGTATATTTAGGATTAGTTCTCTCCCGATCAAGAGGTGTATCTTCTTTTACTTTGATTGACGTGTTTCTACGTATTCGTGTGATTTGCATCCATTCCAGTGCTCTATATATAAGTGTAGTAACCATTTTATGACCCTTTGTAATGGATATACTTATGGCTGACTCAACTTCATCCCATATTGTAAGAGGACGTCGTTCTCTTACCGACTTATCTGGTAACTCGGAAGATGGTTGGAGAGGTGTCAAGGTGCATCACTGGTATGTTGAGTGTTTAGAGCGTGTTTATAATCGTAGGCCTGGTACTTTTGTTGATTTTGTTGATCGCAATCCGGGACAACAATCTACCTTGCTGAATCATTTGGGGTATGTTTTGGATTACCTGTCGATGGCTACTTTGTCCACTAGTGATGAAGATTTGTATTGTGTTTGTTTCCCAAGAGTTCACATCATGATGGAAGCTGAGCTGCCGGTGCAGTGGTTGCTTCATCATTTGGAAGACATGCAGCAGAAGTATTTCGTTTTTAAGATTGTGCTTCATAGGAAGAGTGTTGCTGTTCATCGCAGGGTGTCACGCCCCAGCGTAGCAAAATAAGGAAAATTTTTCATTTCCGATTTGGACCCGTAGGTCATGACAGTTGATGGATCGCTTGTCCTGTACTTAGCTTAACATGTACCAGAAAAACAGAGTATATAAAAGCAACAGGGAAGATTATATTAAACATATAACAACTCCAAATATTACCTAGGCTTAAGTTCAAATATCTTTAAGGCACAGACCGCCTTAATCGAATAAAACATTATCCACATCCTTTATTACATTTTTATTTAATTAGAAAGTAACGCTGCAGGCTCCTCTAGCTGGCATAATCATATTGCCCTGCATAACCATTTCCTGAACATTTTGGATGTCCAGGACAAAATAAAGTCATCAGCTAATGAAAGCCGAGTGAGTATAACGAACACACAAGCAATGTATATAAAAGTACATTAACAGTTATTATAAATGTTTGGTACCTTAGAGTACGATTAATCCATTATTCAGTCATTGCATAATAAAAATTAGTAACAGTTGAGTAATGAATATTTAAGACCATGCATGAACAATAAAACCATCTCATCTCACTGACTCTTTTATCTCGATCACAATCTCTTGACTCATTCGGTCCACCTAGAACCATCCGGCACAATGCCGTTAGTTTAGAAGGTCTGTCAATATGTCTGCCGTATTTAAGTTGGTCTCGACATACCTAGACATTCAAGGTTATAATAACCTGTGGAATCCTTTAATTAATCTACCGTATCTGAAGCGGCCTGGAATAATTTAAAGTTTACCACCAGACTGACCTACCGTATCAAAAGCGGTCTGGGCTCAGCCCTCTTAATTAATCTACCGTATCCGCAGCGGCCTGGAATAATTAAGGCTATCACAAGACTCTGATTGACCTACCGTATCAAAAGCGGCCTGGGCTCAATCCTTCTTAATTAACCTACCGTATCTCAAGCGGCCTTGGATAATTAAGGTTACTCGTCCCGAGACATTCTCACAACATATATGCTGACCAACGACCCCTTTCCATACATGCCATCTCGACTATGCAAATGAGTAATTTATTCTCTTTCTTGTTTATATAGAGGTATCAGAGCAGGCGTACGACTTGTTCTTTCTTTACACATTTTCTTATAAAGGTATCAGAGTGATATAACTTAAATCTTTCTTTTCACATTTGCTTTGTAGACGGTATCAGGGTGGTTTCTTCTTATCATTATTTATCGATTTAATCAACTTATCAAATTCTCGCTTCCTATTTTCCTTTTCTTTATTAACAAGGTACAATGTACTTAGGATCATTAGGTTAACATCCACGATCTAAATTATCAAGTCACATATGGGACAACAAGAAATTTCATCAAAGAATGCTTTAATACGCTTTTTCAGCTACCAGTATACAAGGGGGTCCACTTAGAAGCAATGCCCTTAAAAATGAGTTATAATTTTTGTAGGTGAATTACATATCAAAATAAAGGTCTCTGAATCTAGTTTCCAACGCTTCGAACGGTGCGCGTTTTCGAGTTTCCTAGAGGGAGTTATGGTCGTTTTAGTAAAAGTCGTCAGTGCTGAAACATGTCAATCGATTGACAAAAGTGTCAATCGATTGGATGACATGTCAATCGATTGAATGACATGTCAATCGATTGAATATGTTTCCAATCGATTGGAACTTCATCTTCTTCCTCCAGACGCTGTAAAAACGAGTTTTTATTCCATTTTTCAATCTGGAACCAACCAGGTCATGTAATATACCATTCTCTTCCTTTTTTCATGTAGATTATGAATATATAAGTTTTACATACCGATTATTACCGTATCTCTACTTATAAGTGAAAATCCGAGAGTCGCCGAAATTTCTTTTTGACCGTACGTCGCAACCGTTACGAATTAAGGCCTAAGATTTGAAATGAAGCTTACTGGGACTATAATCTTCCATTTCCAATTTACAGAAACCATTTTGGTTGAGTTTGGTGAGACCACCATTTTTGTACCTTCAAACTTATATATATGTATATATACGTATAACTCTAAAATTGATACCCCAGGCTTGTAGCTAATGACTAATATTACATTATAAGTGAGTTCGAGAGACTCACCGAGCGTTAGTTTGAGCGGCGCAGCTTGCCAAAGAAAACGAGAATTCCGTAATAACTCCGAGCTTAACAATGGCTATGGTTATGGCCTCGGGAGCTCACTGTGATACTCCTATATCTGTTTTTCTTTCTTTTCGTCTAGTTTGCAGAATGCATAAGTGACTGAATGAATGTGATTTGAGGGAGGAAGAGAGCAATGGAAAGCTTGAGACTTATGTGGGTATGTATATATATATATATATGATCCGAGAGAGAGAGAGCTTATGGAGGAGATGAAGGCTTGAGAGTTCAAATACTCTCTGTGAAGGAAATGTTTAAACCAAATATGTATGTGTAATGTATAAGCTTGCAATTGTGTGAATGTAGTTACAGGCAAACAATCAGTTTGCAAGTTGCCAAACGAATGATGGAAGGAATATTGACAGCTGCGTGAGGATTTGACTGCATCAATCAGTTTGTAGTAATAATTCAGCTAGTTAGTTAATCAGTTTGGTTCAGTTAGTCCAGTTAGGTTGGTCCGGGTAGTCTAGAAAAATACCCCAAATAAATATTAGGGACCAAAAATATAAGCAACATGATAAATATTTTATCAATAATTTTAATCCCAATTTATGGGGTAACTTAGGGGCGCAGTTTTAAGCATAATAAATTAATATTACTAAATGTTCATAAAATTAAGGGTATTGCATTAACAACTATTATTATCAATAAATATTAATTATGGAAATAACATCACTAAAAAAATAATACACCGTAGTAAAAAGAAATGGCATTTGTATTAACAACTAACAACGCGAGTATTAATATGCATTTATTTATACTAATAATATTACCACTAGAATTAATATATAGCAATAAAAAAATAAAAAGGCATTTCTTTATTTATTAAAAGGGCGCGAAAATACAAGTTCTTACATCTCTCCCCCCTTAATAGAGATTTCGTCCCGAAATCTAAGTTGGCTAGTCTTGAAACAACTCCGGGTACTTAGTTCTCATTTCTGACTCCAATTCCCAAGATGCTTAATTCTCATCGTGATACTTCCACTGAACTTTCACTAGAGGAATATCCTTGTTCCGCAGCTTCTTCATACTGTGATCCAGAATAGATACAGGTCTTTCTCTGTAGGTGACATTCTCATGGATCTCAATGTCGTTGAAATCAATAGCGTGTGAAGGATCTCCCTTGTATTCCCTCAACATACTGATATGAAAGACATTATGTACCCCAGACATCTTTGGCGGCAACGCGAGTCGATAGGCTACTTTCCCAACGCGTTCCAGAATCTCAAATGGCCCAATGAATCGAGGTGACAACTTACCCCTCTTCTGACCAAATAGAACTACTCCACGAATCGGTGATACCTTCAAAAGTACGTGATCTCCGACAGTGAACTCTTTGTCCTTTCTATGCTTATCGGCGTAGCTCTTCTGTCTACTCTGTGCGGCACGCATCATCTCTTTCACAACTATTATCTTCTCGTTGGTTTCTCTAACCAAGTCTGGTCCTAACAGTTCTTTATCTCCAGTCTCTGTCCAACAAAGTGGGGATCGACACGGTCGTCCATATAATGCTTCGAATGGAGCCATTCCTATGCTTGAATGGTAACTGTTGTTGTAAGCAAATTCGATTAACGGAAGATGTGTTTCCCATGAACTTTCAAAGTCTATAACACATGCCCTGAGCATATCCTCCATAACCTGATTGGTGCGTTCAGTCTGTCCATCGGTCTGTGGATGAAAAGCAGTACTCAAACTTAATGAAGTTCCCAAAGCTTCTTGAAGACTTTCCCAGAATCCTGAAGTAAACCGTGAATCGCGATCTGATACGATAGACACTGGTACTCCATGTAGTCGTACAACTTGTTGAATGTACATCCTACTCATCTTCTCCACTGGATAAGTCATGCTATAAGCGATGAAGTGAGCAGACTTCGTTAAACGATCCACAATTACCCAAATAGCATCGTGGTGTTGTTGTGTTCGGGGCAATCCAACTACAAAATCCATTGTGATGTGTTCCCACTTCCAACCTGGAACAGGTAGGGGTTGTAGAAGTCCCAAGGGTCTTTGATGTTCGGCTTTCACTTGTTGACAAGTCAAACACTTAGACACAAACTCGGCTACATCCCTTTTCATTCCTTCCCACCAGAAATTTCTCTTCAGATCTTTATACATTTTATTTCCTCCTGGATGAACTGTCAATCTTGATCTGTGCGCTTCTTCAAGAATATCCTTCCTTACGCCATCTGTGTTGGTCACACATAATCTATTTCTGCACCGGAGTGCTCCATCGGTCCCAATTTTCCATTCTTCTGGGTCCTTTGCTGACATCTTTTGGAACCATAGCTGAAGATCGGCGTCTTTCTGTTGCGCTTCCAAAATACGGTTTATAAGCGTCGGTTGCACTACAAGACATCCAAAGTGTTGTCCTTCCTTTTCTGTAGAAACCTGAACATCGAACTCAGCGATCGTTTCGAGAGCTTTCCATTCTCTAACCATGAGAGATGCAACTATTCCTCGAGGTTTCCTACTTAAGGCGTCTGCGACTACATTAGCTTTGCCTGGGTGGTATTCTAATGTGAAGTCATAGTCCTTAATCAATTCCATCCATCGGCGTTGTCTCATGTTCAATTCCTTCTGAGTAAACAAATACTTCAGACTCTTGTGATCGGAGAACAAATCAAACTTCTCCCCATATAGATAATGTCTCCAGATCTTGAGAGCAAACACTACTGCTGCCAATTCTAGATCGTGAGTTGGGTAGTTTAATTCATTTGTCTTCAACTGCCTTGAACCGTATGCAATAACCTTTCCGTCTTGCATAAGTACACATCCCAATCCTTGATACGATGCATCACTGAAAATAGAGAACTTCTCGCCATCTCTTGGTATTGCTAATACTGGTGCTGTGGTGAGTCTTGCTTTCAATTCTTGAAAAGCCTGCTCACGCTTATCATTCCATTCAAACTTCACATCCTTCTTAGTCAAACCAGTCAGAGGAGCTGCTATCTTCGAAAATCCTTCTACGAATCTTCGATAGTAACCCGCGAGTCCAAGAAAACTCCTGACTTCTGTAGGATTGGTTGGTCGAGTCCAATTTGAAACAGCATCAGTCTTTGATGAATCTACAGCGATTCCTTGATGTGAGACCACATGCCCTAGAAATTTTACCTCTTGTAGCCAAAACTCACATTTACTGAACTTCGCATACAAGTGATGGCTCCGAAGTGTCTACATTGCGATTCGCAAGTGTTGTTCATGTTCCTCCTTGGTCTTTGAATAGATCAAGATGTCATCAATGAAGACGATGATGAATTGATCCAAGTAGGGCCTGAACACTCTGTTCATCAGATCCATGAACACTGCCGGGGCATTAGTTAATCCAAACGACATTACCAAAAACTCATAGTGACCGTACCTTGTTCTGAAAGCTGTCTTGGGTACATCCTCAGGTCGTACGAGTAATTGATGGTACCCTGATCGTAGATCTATCTTGGAAAAGATCGTAGCACCTTGAAATTGATCAAACAGATCATCTATTCGGGGTAGAGGATACTTGTTCTTGATGGTGACTTTGTTCAACTCTCTGTAGTCGATGCACAGTCGAAGTGATTCGTCCTTCTTCTTTACGAATAACACTGGTGCTCCCCAGGGTGATGTACTTGGACGAATAAATCCCAGATCTTCAAGTTCTTGAACTTGTTTCTTTAGTTCCAGCATTTCTGTAGGAGCCATTCTGTAAGGTGCTTTAGATATTGGGATAGTGTTAGGCACTAGATCGATGCAGAAATCAATCTCTCTCTTAGGTGGCAACCCAGAGATATCCTGAAAAACATCCTCAAAGTCTCGGACTATAGGTATCGATGAGATAACCACTTCCGTACTGACAGCCTTGATGTTAGCTAAACAGTTGGTGAGAAACGTATCACTCATAGGGTTACACTGGAATTCAAAAGGTTGACCTCCAAGTACCGAAAAAGAAATACTCTTCTTAACACAGTCCAACTTAGCATAATATTTAGTGAGCCAGTCAATTCCTAATATCACATCAAATTCCTTCATTGATAGGACAACCAAATTAGCTGGAAGATTCCGATTTTCTAGATGTACAGGGCAATTCTTGCATACATGTTTTAGCGCGACAGTAGCCCCTAACGGTGAGACAGCATTCAATGCTACGTCTAACCTCTGAGGTAATATACGTACATTTGGAAGAATTTTGGCAGCAATAAAAGAGTGTGTGGCACCCGTGTCAAATAAGACTTTCACACGATGATTATAAAGTGTTAAAGTACCTTCCATGACTTGCTGCTCTAGTTGTTCTTCATATTGGGTTCCTTCATACCCAGCTTCATCGTAACCACCTTCTTCATACCCTGCGGCATCGGGAATGATTGCGTTCAGTTGGGCTTGTCCCTGTTGACCATAGCTTCCTCCTTTGGGGGCACGACAACGTTGACTGATGTGTCCAGTCTTGCCACAGTTATAGCACACCACCTCTTGACGACCATTACGCCTTGGTGCCTTACAGTCTCGAGACATGTGACCGGGTATACCACAATTAAAACAATTATTGGTACTCCCTCCTGCACCTGATTGTGGCTGAGTCTGATATGGAGCTGGACGAGGTTTTCGGTTTCCATCAAAAGTCCTCTTCTGACCTTGATTTCGATATGGTTGTCTGTTCCCAAAATTACCCTTCTGCGGTGGGCGAAAGTCGAATTGCTTGCGGTTTGATCGCATGTCCTCTTCCAGTTCGGTGGCCAGTCCCACAAGAGATTCGAATGTCTTGTCCAAGTGCCCGATAGTCATACGACGAATAGGCGGTGCCAACCCTTGATTATACTTTCGGATTCTCTTCTCCTCCGTATCCACCATGTGTGGAGCAAACCGTGATAGCCTTTCGAACTGAGTGGTGTACTCTTGCACAGACTTGTTCCCTTGGACTAGGTCCATGAATTCCCTTTCGCGCTTGTGCCTCTCGGTTGCCGGGAAATACTTCTCAAAGAATTTCTTCCTGAAAGTAGTCCATGTCATGGCTTTGACAGCACTTTCTCCCATGGTGGCTTTGACAGCTTCCCACCAGTCTGCAGCAGCATATGTCAACTGAAATGTTGCAAGTCTCTTCTTCTCCTGATCAGTACAATCCATAGTTTCAAAGATATGATCCATCTGTCTCAGCCATTGTTCGGCTTTCCATGGTTCAGCAGTGCCAGCAAATTGCTCTGGTCGCAAGGCACGGAACCTCTCTAACCGTTTATCCCCCGTTTGACGGACCGGGACTTCATTCCTCTGATTGTTGCCATTCCTAATGTTGGCGGCATTTAGGTCTCCAATCCGTTCGATTCTCCGAACAAATGCCTCAAACAAGCCGGTCGGATCGACCGCTGGTGGTGCTCTTTCAATTGCATTGCGGTTTCTGGGACTCCTTCTTGCCATAGTTACAACTTAAATCCTGATAGTACAATAAGGTTAGCAATTAAGCAATTATGAGAAGGAATACAAGTGTCAATACGAGGTTTCAAAAATATTCTATATATATCTTTTGTAAGCAGTTACACATATCATGTCAAGTTAATGCTTCTATCTAGCCAAAAGATGAGATTTTTGGGACTAACAGTCCGATGTACAAAATGTGGGAGTCATTGCCCCATATGCATTCTAATGCTAACTTATAATATCCGATAAGATAAAAAAGTGGGACTACTTAGTCCAATATTTACAACATGCTTGCAAACATAAAGCTAAACACGCCTACCGGGGGCCATGAGGCCTACGGCGCCAAGCTCTGGAACGATGCATCGGGTGATCAGTACTACTCTCAGCATCAGACACTGGAGGTGGAGCACCATCCATGTCCATGGGGTCTACGGGTAGCGCTGGGGGTAGCTCAGGTGCCTCAACGTCATGAAGCTCGAGCTCAAATCCATCTAGGACTACCTCAACTCCTCCCAGCTCCATAGGGGCAGCCATAGCAGCCTCAGGTACAACTGCCACTGGAGCTACAACTGGTAGTGGAGCAACTTGAAGTGATAGGTGCAACTGTACCATCTCTATCTCTACAGGTAGATAGAGGTCAGGGGTAAGAATCCTCCTAATCCTCTCCTCAGCAATCAACCTATCTGTCTGGGCCTGATAGAAGGCCTCTAACTGCACTCGGTGGAGGTCCACCATCCCCTCGGTGTGAATGGCTCTCCAAATACTGTTTTCCACGCTAACATTAGCCTGGAACTGAATCAGGGTAAGATAGATCTCTAAGTCGTGCGGCGCTATCCCGTCTGGGCCAATCACATGTCCGCCAAAATCATCGGGTACAAGATATGGGTCCATGCTGATAACCTGACAAAAGCAAACTATCTTATATCAGGGCTAATCTTAATATATCTGGATGTCGTATCCTAAGTACGGAGGACACTCGACTACACCTATCCTTTTGCTATCACAACCTGTGTCTAGGCTTAAGCCTAATTATACAACCAAGGCTCTGATACCAAAAATCCTGTCACGCCCCAGCGTAGCAAAATAAGGAAAATTTTTCATTTTCGATTTGGACCCGTAGGTCATGACAGTTGATGGATCGCTTGTCCTGTACTTAGCTTAACATGTACCAGAAAAACAGAGTATATAAAAGCAACAGGGAAGATTATATTAAACATATAACAACTCCAAATATTACATAGGCTTAAGTTCAAATATCTTTAAGGCACAGACCGCCTTAATCGAATAAAACATTATCCACATCCTTTATTACATTTTTATTTAATTAGAAAGTAACGCTGTAGGCTCCTCTAGCTGGCATAATCATATTGCCCTGCATAACCATTTCCTGAACATTTTGGATGTCCAGGACAAAATAAAGTCATCAGCTAATGAAAGCCGAGTGAGTATAACGAACACACAAGCAATGTATATAAAAGTACATTAACAGTTATTATAAATGTTTGGTACCTTAGAGTACGATTAATCCATTATTCAGTCATTGCATAATAAAAATTAGTAACAGTTGAGTAATGAATATTTAAGACCATGCATGAACAATAAAACCATCTCATCTCGTTGACTCTTTTATCTCGATCACAATCTCTTGACTCATTCGGTCCACCTAGAACCATCCGGCACAATGCCGTTAGTTTAGAAGGTCTGTCAATATGTCTGCCGTATTTAAGTTGGTCTCGACATACCTAGACATTCAAGGTTATAATAACCTGTGGAATCCTTTAATTAATCTACCGTATCTGAAGCGGCCTGGAATAATTTAATGTTTACCACCAGACTGACCTGCCGTATCAAAAGCGGTCTGGGCTCAGCCCTCTTAATTAATCTACCGTATCCGCAGCGGCCTGGAATAATTAAGGCTATCACAAGACTCTGATTGACCTACCGTATCAAAAGTGGCCTGGGCTCAATCCTTCTTAATTAACCTACCGTATCTCAAGCGGCCTGGGATAATTAAGGTTACTCGTCCCGAGACATTCTCACAACATATATGCTGACCAACGACCCCTTTCCATACATGCCATCTCGACTATGCAAATGAGTAATTTATTCTCTTTCTTGTTTATATAGAGGTATCAGAGCAGGCGTACGACTTGTTCTTTCTTTACACATTTTCTTATAAAGGTATCAGAGTGATATAACTTAAATCTTTCTTTTCACATTTGCTTTGTAGACGGTATCAGGGTGGTTTCTTCTTATCATTATTTATCGATTAAATCAACTTATCAAATTCTCGCTTCCTATTTTCCTTTTCTTTATTAACAAGGTACAATGTACTTAGGATCATTAGGTTAACATCCACGATCTAAATTATCAAGTCACATATGGGACAACAGGAAATTTCATCAAAGAATGCTTTAATACGCTTTTTCAGCTACCAATATACAAGGGGGCCCACTTAGAAGCAATGCCCTTAAAAATGAGTTATAATTTTTGTAGGTGAATTACATATCAAAATAAAGGTCTCTGAATCTAGTTTCCAACGCTTCGAACGGTGCGCGTTTTCGAGTTTCCTAGAGGGAGTTATGGTCGTTTTAGTAAAAGTCGTCAGTGCTGAAACATGTCAATCGATTGACAAAAGTGTCAATCGATTGGATGACATGTCAATCGATTGAATGACATGTCAATCGATTGAATATGTTTCCAATCGATTGGAACTTCATCTTCTTCCTCCAGACGCTGTAAAAACGAGTTTTTCTTCCATTTTTCAATCTGGAACCAACCAGGTCATGTAATATACCATTCTCTTCCTTTTTTCATGTAGATTATGAATATATAAGTTTTACATACCGATTATTACCGTATCTCTACTTATAAGTGAAAATCCGAGAGTCGCCGAAATTTCTTTTTGACCGTACGTCGCAACCGTTACGAATTAAGGCCTAAGATTTGAAATGAAGCTTACTGGGACTATAATCTTCCATTTCCAATTTACAGAAACCATTTTGGTTGAGTTTGGTGAGACCACCATTTTTGTACCTTCAAACTTATATATATGTATATATACGTATAACTCTAAAATTGATACCCCAGGCTTGTAGCTAATGACTAATATTACATTATAAGTGAGTTCGAGAGACTCACCGAGCGTTAGTTTGAGCGGCGCAGCTTGCCAAAGAAAACGAGAATTCCGTAATAACTCCGAGCTTAACAATGGCTATGGTTATGGCCTCGGGAGCTCACTGTGATACTCCTATATCTGTTTTTCTTTCTTTTCGTCTAGTTTGCAGAATGCATAAGTGACTGAATGAATGTGATTTGAGGGAGGAAGAGAGCAATGGAAAGCTTGAGACTTATGTGGGTATGTATATATATATATATATATATATGATCCGAGAGAGAGAGAGCTTATGGAGGAGATGAAGGCTTGAGAGTTCAAATACTCTCTGTGAAGGAAATGTTTAAACCAAATATGTATGTGTAATGTATAAGCTTGCAATTGTGTGAATGTAGTTACAGGCAAACAATCAGTTTGCAAGTTGCCAAACGAATGATGGAAGGAATATTGACAGCTGCGTGAGGATTTGACTGCATCAATCAGTTTGTAGTAATAATTCAGCTAGTTAGTTAATCAGTTTGGTTCAGTTAGTCCAGTTAGGTTGGTCCGGGTAGTCTAGAAAAATACCCCAAATAAATATTAGGGACCAAAAATATAAGCAACATGATAAATATTTTATCAATAATTTTAATCCCAATTTATGGGGTAACTTAGGGGCGCAGTTTTAAGCATAATAAATTAATATTACTAAATGTTCATAAAATTAAGGGTATTGCATTAACAACTATTATTATCAATAAATATTAATTATGGAAATAACATCACTAAAAAAATAATACACCGTAGTAAAAAGAAATGGCATTTGTATTAACAACTAACAACGCGAGTATTAATATGTATTTATTTATACTAATAATATTACCACTAGAATTAATATATAGCAATAAAAAAATAAAAAGGCATTTCTTTATTTATTAAAAGGGCGCGAAAATACAGGTTGTTACATCTCTCCCCCCTTAATAGAGATTTCGTCCCGAAATCTAAGTTGGCTAGTCTTGAAACAACTCCGGGTACTTAGTTCTCATTTCTGACTCCAATTCCCAAGATGCTTCATTCTCATCGTGATACTTCCACTGAACTTTCACTAGAGGAATATCCTTGTTCCGCAGCTTCTTCATACTGTGATCCAGAATAGATACAGGTCTTTCTCTGTAGGTGACATTCTCATGGATCTCAATGTCGTTGAAATCAATAGCGTGTGAAGGATCTCCCTTGTATTCCCTCAACATACTGATATGAAAGACATTATGTACCCCAGACATCTTTGGCGGCAACGCGAGTCGATAGGCTACTTTCCCAACGCGTTCCAGAATCTCAAATGGCCCAATGAATCGAGGTGACAACTTACCCCTCTTCTGACCAAATCGAACTACTCCACGAAGCGGTGATACCTTCAAAAGTACGTGATCTCCGACAGTGAACTCTTTGTCCTTTCTATGCTTATCGGCGTAGCTCTTCTGTCTACTCTGTGCGGCACGCATCATCTCTTTCACAACTATTATCTTCTCGTTGGTTTCTCTAACCAAGTCTGGTCCTAACAGTTCTTTATCTCCAGTCTCTGCCCAACAAAGTGGGGATCGACACGGTCGTCCATATAATGCTTCGAATGGAGCCATTCCTATGCTTGAATGGTAACTGTTGTTGTAAGAAAATTCGATTAACGGAAGATGTGTTTCCCATGAACTTTCAAAGTCTATAACACATGCCCTGAGCATATCCTCCATAACCTGATTGGTGCGTTCAGTCTGTCCATCGGTCTGTGGATGAAAAGCAGTACTCAAACTTAATGAAGTTCCCAAAGCTTCTTGAAGACTTTCCCAGAATCCTGAAGTAAACCGTGAATCGCGATCTGATACGATAGACACTGGTACTCCGTGTAGTCGTACAACTTGTTGAATGTACATCCTACTCATCTTCTCCACTGGATAAGTCATGCTATAAGCGATGAAGTGAGCAGACTTCGTTAAACGATCCACAATTACCCAAATAGCATCGTGGTGTTGTTGTGTTCGGGGCAATCCAACTACAAAATCCATTGTGATGTGTTCCCACTTCCAACCTGGAACAGGTAGGGGTTGTAGAAGTCCCAAGGGTCTTTGATGTTCGGCTTTCACTTGTTGACAAGTCAAACACTTAGACACAAACTCGGCTACATCCCTTTTCATTCCTTCCCACCAGAAATTTCTCTTCAGATCTTTATACATTTTATTTCCTCCTGGATGAACTGTCAATCTTGATCTGTGCGCTTCTTCGAGAATATCCTTCCTTACGCCATCTGTGTTGGTCACACATAATCTATTTCTGCACCGGAGTGCTCCATCGGTCCCAATTTTCCATTCTTCTGGGTCCTTTGCTGACATCTTTTGGAACCATAGCTGAAGATCGGCGTCTTTCTGTTGCGCTTCCAAAATACGGTTTATAAGCGTCGGTTGCACTACAAGACATCCAAAGTGTTGTCCTTCCTTTTCTGTAGAAACCTGAACATCGAACTCAGCGATCGTTTCGAGAGCTTTCCATTCTCTAACCATGAGAGATGCAACTATTCCTCGAGGTTTCCTACTTAAGGCGTCTGCGACTACATTAGCTTTGCCTGGGTGGTATTCTAATGTGAAGTCATAGTCCTTAATCAATTCCATCCATCGGCGTTGTCTCATGTTCAATTCCTTCTGAGTAAACAAATACTTCAGACTCTTGTGATCGGAGAACAAATCAAACTTCTCCCCATATAGATAATGTCTCCAGATCTTGAGAGCAAACACTACTGCTGCCAATTCTAGATCGTGAGTTGGGTAGTTTAATTCATTTGTCTTCAACTGCCTTGAACCGTATGCAATAACCTTTCCGTCTTGCATAAGTACACATCCCAATCCTTGATACGATGCATCACTGAAAATAGAGAACTTCTCGCCATCTCTTGGTATTGCTAATACTGGTGCTGTGGTGAGTCTTGCTTTCAATTCTTGAAAAGCCTGCTCACGCTTATCATTCCATTCAAACTTCACATCCTTCTTAGTCAAACCAGTCAGAGGAGCTGCTATCTTCGAAAATCCTTCTACGAATCTTCGATAGTAACCCGCGAGTCCAAGAAAACTCCTGACTTCTGTAGGATTGGTTGGTCGAGTCCAATTTGAAACAGCATCAGTCTTTGATGAATCTACAGCGATTCCTTGTTGTGAGACCACATGCCCTAGAAATTTTACCTCTTGTAGCCAAAACTCACATTTACTGAACTTCGCATACAAGTGATGGCTCCGAAGTGTCTGCATTGCGATTCGCAAGTGTTGTTCATGTTCCTCCTTGGTCTTTGAATAGATCAAGATGTCATCAATGAAGATGATGATGAATTGATCCAAGTAGGGCCTGAACACTCTGTTCATCAGATCCATGAACACTGCCGGGGCATTAGTTAATCCAAACGACATTACCAAAAACTCATAGTGACCGTACCTTGTTCTGAAAGCTGTCTTGGGTACATCCTCAGGTCGTACGAGTAATTGATGGTACCCTGATCGTAGATCTATCTTGGAAAAGATCGTAGCACCTTGCAATTGATCAAACAGATCATCTATTCGGGGTAGAGGATACTTGTTCTTGATGGTGACTTTGTTCAACTCTCTGTAGTCGATGCACAGTCGAAGTGATTCGTCCTTCTTCTTTACGAATAACACTGGTGCTCCCCAGGGTGATGTACTTGGACGAATAAATCCCAGATCTTCAAGTTCTTGAACTTGTTTATTTAGTTCCAGCATTTCTGTAGGAGCCATTCTGTAAGGTGCTTTAGATATTGGGATAGTGTTAGGCACTAGATCGATGCAGAAATCAATCTCTCTCTTAGGTGGCAACCCAGAGATATCCTGAAAAACATCCTCAAAGTCTCGGACTATAGGTATCGATGAGATAACCACTTCCGTACTGACAACCTTGATGTTAGCTAAACAGTTGGTGAGAAACGTATCACTCATAGGGTTACACTGGAATTCAAAAGGTTGACCTCCAGGTACCGAAAAAGAAATACTCTTCTTAACACAGTCCAACTTAGCATAATATTTAGTGAGCCAGTCAATTCCTAATATCACATCAAATTCCTTCATTGATAGGACAACCAAATTAGCTGGAAGATTCCGATTTTCTAGATGTACAGGGCAATTCTTGCATACATGTTTTAGCGCGACAGTAGCCCCTAACGGTGAGACAGCATTCAATGCTACGTCTAACCTCTGAGGTAATATACGTACATTTGGAAGAATTTTGGCAGCAATAAAAGAGTGTGTGGCACCCGTGTCAAATAAGACTTTCACACGATGATTATAAAGTGTTAAAGTACCTTCCATGACTTGCTGCTCTAGTTGTTCTTCATATTGGGTTCCTTCATACCCAGCTTCATCGTAACCACCTTCTTCATACCCTGCGGCATCGGGAATGATTGCGTTCAGTTGGGCTTGTCCCTGTTGACCATAGCTTCCTCCTTTGGGGGCACGACAACGTTGACTGATGTGTCCAGTCTTGCCACAGTTATAGCACACCACCTCTTGACGACCATTACGCCTTGGTGCCTTACAGTCTCGAGACATGTGACCGGGTATACCACAATTAAAACAATTATTGGTACTCCCTCCTGCACCTGATTGTGGCTGAGTCTGATATGGAGCTGGACGAGGTTTTCGGTTTCCATCAAAAGTCCTCTTCTGACCTTGATTTCGATATGGTTGTCTGTTCCCAAAATTACCCTTCTGCGGTGGGCGAAAGTCGAATTGCTTGCGGTTTGATCACATGTCCTCTTCCAGTTCGGTGGCCAGTCCCACAAGAGATTCGAATGTCTTGTCCAAGTGCCCGATAGTCATACGACGAATAGGCGATGCCAACCCTTGATTATACTTTCGGATTCTCTTCTCCTCCGTATCCACCATGTGTGGAGCAAACCGTGATAGCCTTTCGAACTGAGTGGTGTACTCTTGCACAGACTTGTTCCCTTGGACTAGGTCCATGAATTCCCTTTCGCGCTTGTGCCTCTCGGTTGCCGGGAAATACTTCTCAAAGAATTTCTTCCTGAAAGTAGTCCATGTCATGGCTTTGACAGCACTTTCTCCCATGGTGGCTTTGACAGCTTCCCACCAGTCTGCAGCAGCATATGTCAACTGAAATGTTGCAAGTCTCTTCTTCTCCTGATCAGTACAATCCATAGTTTCAAAGATATGATCCATCTGTCTCAGCCATTGTTCGACTTTCCATGGTTCAGCAGTGCCAGCAAATTGCTCTGGTCGCAAGGCACGGAACCTCTCTAACCGTTTATCCCCCGTTTGACGGACCGGGACTTCATTCCTCTGATTGTTGCCATTCCTAATGTTGGCGGCATTTAGGTCTCCAATCCGTTCGATTCTCCGAACAAATGCCTCAAACATGCCGGTCGGATCGACCGCTGGTGGTGCTCTTTCAATTGCATTGTGGTTTCTGGGACTCCTTCTTGCCATAGTTACAACTTAAATCCTGATAGTACAATAAGGTTAGCAATTAAGCAATTATGAGAAGGAATACAAGTGTCAATACGAGGTTTCAAAAATATTCTATATATATCTTTTGTAAGCAGTTACACATATCATGTCAAGTTAATGCTTCTATCTAGCCAAAAGATGAGATTTTTGGGACTAACAGTCCGATGTACAAAATGTGGGAGTCATTGCCCCATATGCATTCTAATGCTAACTTATAATATCCGATAAGATAAAAAAAGTGGGACTACTTAGTCCAATATTTACAACATGCTTGCAAACATAAAGCTAAACACGCCTACCGGGGGCCATGAGGCCTACGGCGCCAAGCTCTGGAACGATGCATCGGGTGATCAGTACTACTCTCAGCATCAGACACTGGAGGTGGAGCACCATCCATGTCCATGGGGTCTACGGGTAGCGCTGGGGGTAGCTCAGGTGCCTCAACGTCATGAAGCTCGAGCTCAAATCCATCTAGGACTACCTCAACTCCTCCCAGCTCCATAGGGGCAGCCATAGCAGCCTCAGGTACAACTGCCACTGGAGCTACAACTGGTAGTGGAGCAACTTGAAGTGATAGGTGCAACTGTACCATCTCTATCTCTACAGGTAGATAGAGGTCAAGGGTAAGAATCCTCCTAATCCTCTCCTCAGCAATCAACCTATCTGTCTGGGCCTGATAGAAGGCCTCTAACTGCACTCGGTGGAGGTCCACCATCCCCTCGGTGTGAATGGCTCTCCAAATACTGTTTTCCACGCTAACATTAGCCTGGAACTGAATCAGGGTAAGATAGATCTCTAAGTCGTGCGGCGCTATCCCGTCTGGGCCAATCACATGTCCGCCAAAATCATCGGGTACAAGATATGGGTCCATGCTGATAACCTGACAAAAGCAAACTATCTTATATCAGGGCTAATCTTAATATATCTGGATGTCGTATCCTAAGTACGGAGGACACTCGACTACACCTATCCTTTTGCTATCACAACCTGTGTCTAGGCTTAAGCCTAATTATACAACCAAGGCTCTGATACCAAAAATCCTGTCACGCCCCAGCGTAGCAAAATAAGGAAAATTTTTCATTTCCGATTTGGACCCGTAGGTCATGACAGTTGATGGATCGCTTGTCCTGTACTTAGCTTAACATGTACCAGAAAAACAGAGTATATAAAAGCAACAGGGAAGATTATATTAAACATATAACAACTCCAAATATTACATAGGCTTAAGTTCAAATATCTTTAAGGCACAGACCGCCTTAATCGAATAAAACATTATCCACATCCTTTATTACATTTTTATTTAATTAGAAAGTAACGCTGTAGGCTCCTCTAGCTGGCATAATCATATTGCCCTGCATAACCATTTCCTGAACATTTTGGATGTCCAGGACAAAATAAAGTCATCAGCTAATGAAAGCCGAGTGAGTATAACGAACACACAAGCAATGTATATAAAAGTACATTAACAGTTATTATAAATGTTTGGTACCTTAGAGTACGATTAATCCATTATTCAGTCATTGCATAATAAAAATTAGTAACAGTTGAGTAATGAATATTTAAGACCATGCATGAACAATAAAACCATCTCATCTCGTTGACTCTTTTATCTCGATCACAATCTCTTGACTCATTCGGTCCACCTAGAACCATCCGGCACAATGCCGTTAGTTTAGAAGGTCTGTCAATATGTCTGCCGTATTTAAGTTGGTCTCGACATACCTAGACATTCAAGGTTATAATAACCTGTGGAATCCTTTAATTAATCTACCGTATCTGAAGCGGCCTGGAATAATTTAATGTTTACCACCAGACTGACCTGCCGTATCAAAAGCGGTCTGGGCTCAGCCCTCTTAATTAATCTACCGTATCCGCAGCGGCCTGGAATAATTAAGGCTATCACAAGACTCTGATTGACCTACCGTATCAAAAGCGGCCTGGGCTCAATCCTTCTTAATTAACCTACCGTATCTCAAGCGGCCTGGGATAATTAAGGTTACTCGTCCCGAGACATTCTCACAACATATATGCTGACCAACGACCCCTTTCCATACATGCCATCTCGACTATGCAAATGAGTAATTTATTCTCTTTCTTGTTTATATAGAGGTATCAGAGCAGGCGTACGACTTGTTCTTTCTTTACACATTTTCTTATAAAGGTATCAGAGTGATATAACTTAAATCTTTCTTTTCACATTTGCTTTGTAGACGGTATCAGGGTGGTTTCTTCTTATCATTATTTATCGATTAAATCAACTTATCAAATTCTCGCTTCCTATTTTCCTTTTCTTTATTAACAAGGTACAATGTACTTAGGATCATTAGGTTAACATCCACGATCTAAATTATCAAGTCACATATGGGACAACAGGAAATTTCATCAAAGAATGCTTTAATACGCTTTTTCAGCTACCAGTATACAAGGGGGCCCACTTAGAAGCAATGCCCTTAAAAATGAGTTATAATTTTTGTAGGTGAATTACATATCAAAATAAAGGTCTCTGAATCTAGTTTCCAACGCTTCGAACGGTGCGCGTTTTCGAGTTTCCTAGAGGGAGTTATGGTCGTTTTAGTAAAAGTCGTCAGCGCTGAAACATGTCAATCGATTGACAAAAGTGTCAATCGATTGGATGACATGTCAATCGATTGAATGACATGTCAATCGATTGAATATGTTTCCAATCGATTGGAACTTCATCTTCTTCCTCCAGACGCTGTAAAAACGAGTTTTTCTTCCATTTTTCAATCTGGAACCAACCAGGTCATGTAATATACCATTCTCTTCCTTTTTTCATGTAGATTATGAATATATAAGTTTTACATACCGATTATTACCGTATCTCTACTTATAAGTGAAAATCCGAGAGTCGCCGAAATTTCTTTTTGACCGTACGTCGCAACCGTTACGAATTAAGGCCTAAGATTTGAAATGAAGCTTACTGGGACTATAATCTTCCATTTCCAATTTACAGAAACCATTTTGGTTGAGTTTGGTGAGACCACCATTTTTGTACCTTCAAACTTATATATATGTATATATACGTATAACTCTAAAATTGATACCCCAGGCTTGTAGCTAATGACTAATATTACATTATAAGTGAGTTCGAGAGACTCACCGAGCGTTAGTTTGAGCGGCGCAGCTTGCCAAAGAAAACGAGAATTCCGTAATAACTCCGAGCTTAACAATGGCTATGGTTATGGCCTCGGGAGCTCACTGTGATACTCCTATATCTGTTTTTCTTTCTTTTCGTCTAGTTTGCAGAATGCATAAGTGACTGAATGAATGTGATTTGAGGGAGGAAGAGAGCAATGGAAAGCTTGAGACTTATGTGGGTATGTATATATATATATATATATGATCCGAGAGAGAGAGAGCTTATGGAGGAGATGAAGGCTTGAGAGTTCAAATACTCTCTGTGAAGGAAATGTTTAAACCAAATATGTATGTGTAATGTATAAGCTTGCAATTGTGTGAATGTAGTTACAGGCAAACAATCAGTTTGCAAGTTGCCAAACGAATGATGGAAGGAATATTGACAGCTGCGTGAGGATTTGACTGCATCAATCAGTTTGTAGTAATAATTCAGCTAGTTAGTTAATCAGTTTGGTTCAGTTAGTCCAGTTAGGTTGGTCCGGGTAGTCTAGAAAAATACCCCAAATAAATATTAGGGACCAAAAATATAAGCAACATGATAAATATTTTATCAATAATTTTAATCCCAATTTATGGGGTAACTTAGGGGCGCAGTTTTAAGCATAATAAATTAATATTACTAAATGTTCATAAAATTAAGGGTATTGCATTAACAACTATTATTATCAATAAATATTAATTATGGAAATAACATCACTAAAAAAATAATACACCGTAGTAAAAAGAAATGGCATTTGTATTAACAACTAACAACGCGAGTATTAATATGTATTTATTTATACTAATAATATTACCACTAGAATTAATATATAGCAATAAAAAAATAAAAAGGCATTTCTTTATTTATTAAAAGGGCGCGAAAATACAGGTTGTTACATCTCTCCCCCCTTAATAGAGATTTCGTCCCGAAATCTAAGTTGGCTAGTCTTGAAACAACTCCGGGTACTTAGTTCTCATTTCTGACTCCAATTCCCAAGATGCTTCATTCTCATCGTGATACTTCCACTGAACTTTCACTAGAGGAATATCCTTGTTCCGCAGCTTCTTCATACTGTGATCCAGAATAGATACAGGTCTTTCTCTGTAGGTGACATTCTCATGGATCTCAATGTCGTTGAAATCAATAGCGTGTGAAGGATCTCCCTTGTATTCCCTCAACATACTGATATGAAAGACATTATGTACCCCAGACATCTTTGGCGGCAACGCGAGTCGATAGGCTACTTTCCCAACGCGTTCCAGAATCTCAAATGGCCCAATGAATCGAGGTGACAACTTACCCCTCTTCTGACCAAATCGAACTACTCCACGAAGCGGTGATACCTTCAAAAGTACGTGATCTCCGACAGTGAACTCTTTGTCCTTTCTATGCTTATCGGCGTAGCTCTTCTGTCTACTCTGTGCGGCACGCATCATCTCTTTCACAACTATTATCTTCTCGTTGGTTTCTCTAACCAAGTCTGGTCCTAACAGTTCTTTATCTCCAGTCTCTGCCCAACAAAGTGGGGATCGACACGGTCGTCCATATAATGCTTCGAATGGAGCCATTCCTATGCTTGAATGGTAACTGTTGTTGTAAGAAAATTCGATTAACGGAAGATGTGTTTCCCATGAACTTTCAAAGTCTATAACACATGCCCTGAGCATATCCTCCATAACCTGATTGGTGCGTTCAGTCTGTCCATCGGTCTGTGGATGAAAAGCAGTACTCAAACTTAATGAAGTTCCCAAAGCTTCTTGAAGACTTTCCCAGAATCCTGAAGTAAACCGTGAATCGCGATCTGATACGATAGACACTGGTACTCCGTGTAGTCGTACAACTTGTTGAATGTACATCCTACTCATCTTCTCCACTGGATAAGTCATGCTATAAGCGATGAAGTGAGCAGACTTCGTTAAACGATCCACAATTACCCAAATAGCATCGTGGTGTTGTTGTGTTCGGGGCAATCCAACTACAAAATCCATTGTGATGTGTTCCCACTTCCAACCTGGAACAGGTAGGGGTTGTAGAAGTCCCAAGGGTCTTTGATGTTCGGCTTTCACTTGTTGACAAGTCAAACACTTAGACACAAACTCGGCTACATCCCTTTTCATTCCTTCCCACCAGAAATTTCTCTTCAGATCTTTATACATTTTATTTCCTCCTGGATGAACTGTCAATCTTGATCTGTGCGCTTCTTCGAGAATATCCTTCCTTACGCCATCTGTGTTGGTCACACATAATCTATTTCTGCACCGGAGTGCTCCATCGGTCCCAATTTTCCATTCTTCTGGGTCCTTTGCTGACATCTTTTGGAACCATAGCTGAAGATCGGCGTCTTTCTGTTGCGCTTCCAAAATACGGTTTATAAGCGTCGGTTGCACTACAAGACATCCAAAGTGTTGTCCTTCCTTTTCTGTAGAAACCTGAACATCGAACTCAGCGATCGTTTCGAGAGCTTTCCATTCTCTAACCATGAGAGATGCAACTATTCCTCGAGGTTTCCTACTTAAGGCGTCTGCGACTACATTAGCTTTGCCTGGGTGGTATTCTAATGTGAAGTCATAGTCCTTAATCAATTCCATCCATCGGCGTTGTCTCATGTTCAATTCCTTCTGAGTAAACAAATACTTCAGACTCTTGTGATCGGAGAACAAATCAAACTTCTCCCCATATAGATAATGTCTCCAGATCTTGAGAGCAAACACTACTGCTGCCAATTCTAGATCGTGAGTTGGGTAGTTTAATTCATTTGTCTTCAACTGCCTTGAACCGTATGCAATAACCTTTCCGTCTTGCATAAGTACACATCCCAATCCTTGATACGATGCATCACTGAAAATAGAGAACTTCTCGCCATCTCTTGGTATTGCTAATACTGGTGCTGTGGTGAGTCTTGCTTTCAATTCTTGAAAAGCCTGCTCACGCTTATCATTCCATTCAAACTTCACATCCTTCTTAGTCAAACCAGTCAGAGGAGCTGCTATCTTCGAAAATCCTTCTACGAATCTTCGATAGTAACCCGCGAGTCCAAGAAAACTCCTGACTTCTGTAGGATTGGTTGGTCGAGTCCAATTTGAAACAGCATCAGTCTTTGATGAATCTACAGCGATTCCTTGTTGTGAGACCACATGCCCTAGAAATTTTACCTCTTGTAGCCAAAACTCACATTTACTGAACTTCGCATACAAGTGATGGCTCCGAAGTGTCTGCATTGCGATTCGCAAGTGTTGTTCATGTTCCTCCTTGGTCTTTGAATAGATCAAGATGTCATCAATGAAGATGATGATGAATTGATCCAAGTAGGGCCTGAACACTCTGTTCATCAGATCCATGAACACTGCCGGGGCATTAGTTAATCCAAACGACATTACCAAAAACTCATAGTGACCGTACCTTGTTCTGAAAGCTGTCTTGGGTACATCCTCAGGTCGTACGAGTAATTGATGGTACCCTGATCGTAGATCTATCTTGGAAAAGATCGTAGCACCTTGCAATTGATCAAACAGATCATCTATTCGGGGTAGAGGATACTTGTTCTTGATGGTGACTTTGTTCAACTCTCTGTAGTCGATGCACAGTCGAAGTGATTCGTCCTTCTTCTTTACGAATAACACTGGTGCTCCCCAGGGTGATGTACTTGGACGAATAAATCCCAGATCTTCAAGTTCTTGAACTTGTTTATTTAGTTCCAGCATTTCTGTAGGAGCCATTCTGTAAGGTGCTTTAGATATTGGGATAGTGTTAGGCACTAGATCGATGCAGAAATCAATCTCTCTCTTAGGTGGCAACCCAGAGATATCCTGAAAAACATCCTCAAAGTCTCGGACTATAGGTATCGATGAGATAACCACTTCCGTACTGACAGCCTTGATGTTAGCTAAACAGTTGGTGAGAAACGTATCACTCATAGGGTTACACTGGAATTCAAAAGGTTGACCTCCAGGTACCGAAAAAGAAATACTCTTCTTAACACAGTCCAACTTAGCATAATATTTAGTGAGCCAGTCAATTCCTAATATCACATCAAATTCCTTCATTGATAGGACAACCAAATTAGCTGGAAGATTCCGATTTTCTAGATGTACAGGGCAATTCTTGCATACATGTTTTAGCGCGACAGTAGCCCCTAACGGTGAGACAGCATTCAATGCTACGTCTAACCTCTGAGGTAATATACGTACATTTGGAAGAATTTTGGCAGCAATAAAAGAGTGTGTGGCACCCGTGTCAAATAAGACTTTCACACGATGATTATAAAGTGTTAAAGTACCTTCCATGACTTGCTGCTCTAGTTGTTCTTCATATTGGGTTCCTTCATACCCAGCTTCATCGTAACCACCTTCTTCATACCCTGCGGCATCGGGAATGATTGCGTTCAGTTGGGCTTGTCCCTGTTGACCATAGCTTCCTCCTTTGGGGGCACGACAACGTTGACTGATGTGTCCAGTCTTGCCACAGTTATAGCACACCACCTCTTGACGACCATTACGCCTTGGTGCCTTACAGTCTCGAGACATGTGACCGGGTATACCACAATTAAAACAATTATTGGTACTCCCTCCTGCACCTGATTGTGGCTGAGTCTGATATGGAGCTGGACGAGGTTTTCGGTTTCCATCAAAAGTCCTCTTCTGACCTTGATTTCGATATGGTTGTCTGTTCCCAAAATTACCCTTCTGCGGTGGGCGAAAGTCGAATTGCTTGCGGTTTGATCGCATGTCCTCTTCCAGTTTGGTGGCCAGTCCCACAAGAGATTCGAATGTCTTGTCCAAGTGCCCGATAGTCATACGACGAATAGGCGGTGCCAACCCTTGATTATACTTTCGGATTCTCTTCTCCTCCGTATCCACCATGTGTGGAGCAAACCGTGATAGCCTTTCGAACTGAGTGGTGTACTCTTGCACAGACTTGTTCCCTTGGACTAGGTCCATGAATTCCCTTTCGCGCTTGTGCCTCTCGGTTGCCGGGAAATACTTCTCAAAGAATTTCTTCCTGAAAGTAGTCCATGTCATGGCTTTGACAGCACTTTCTCCCATGGTGGCTTTGACAGCTTCCCACCAGTCTGCAGCAGCATATGTCAACTGAAATGTTGCAAGTCTCTTCTTCTCCTGATCAGTACAATCCATAGTTTCAAAGATATGATCCATCTGTCTCAGCCATTGTTCGGCTTTCCATGGTTCAGCAGTGCCAGCAAATTGCTCTGGTCGCAAGGCACGGAACCTCTCTAACCGTTTATCCCCCGTTTGACGGACCGGGACTTCATTCCTCTGATTGTTGCCATTCCTAATGTTGGCGGCATTTAGGTCTCCAATCCGTTCGATTCTCCGAACAAATGCCTCAAACATGCCGGTCGGATCGACCGCTGGTGGTGCTCTTTCAATTGCATTGTGGTTTCTGGGACTCCTTCTTGCCATAGTTACAACTTAAATCCTGATAGTACAATAAGGTTAGCAATTAAGCAATTATGAGAAGGAATACAAGTGTCAATACGAGGTTTCAAAAATATTCTATATATATCTTTTGTAAGCAGTTACACATATCATGTCAAGTTAATGCTTCTATCTAGCCAAAAGATGAGATTTTTGGGACTAACAGTCCGATGTACAAAATGTGGGAGTCATTGCCCCATATGCATTCTAATGCTAACTTATAATATCCGATAAGATAAAAAAAGTGGGACTACTTAGTCCAATATTTACAACATGCTTGCAAACATAAAGCTAAACACGCCTACCGGGGGCCATGAGGCCTACGGCGCCAAGCTCTGGAACGATGCATCGGGTGATCAGTACTACTCTCAGCATCAGACACTGGAGGTGGAGCACCATCCATGTCCATGGGGTCTACGGGTAGCGCTGGGGGTAGCTCAGGTGCCTCAACGTCATGAAGCTCGAGCTCAAATCCATCTAGGACTACCTCAACTCCTCCCAGCTCCATAGGGGCAGCCATAGCAGCCTCAGGTACAACTGCCACTGGAGCTACAACTGGTAGTGGAGCAACTTGAAGTGATAGGTGCAACTGTACCATCTCTATCTCTACAGGTAGATAGAGGTCAGGGGTAAGAATCCTCCTAATCCTCTCCTCAGCAATCAACCTATCTGTCTGGGCCTGATAGAAGGCCTCTAACTGCACTCGGTGGAGGTCCACCATCCCCTCGGTGTGAATGGCTCTCCAAATACTGTTTTCCACGCTAACATTAGCCTGGAACTGAATCAGGGTAAGATAGATCTCTAAGTCGTGCGGCGCTATCCCGTCTGGGCCAATCACATGTCCGCCAAAATCATCGGGTACAAGATATGGGTCCATGCTGATAACCTGACAAAAGCAAACTATCTTATATCAGGGCTAATCTTAATATATCTGGATGTCGTATCCTAAGTACGGAGGACACTCGACTACGCCTATCCTTTTGCTATCACAACCTGTGTCTAGGCTTAAGCCTAATTATACAACCAAGGCTCTGATACCAAAAATCCTGTCACGCCCCAGCGTAGCAAAATAAGGAAA
The DNA here is from genome assembly GCA_033977485.1 of Hydrangea macrophylla. Lineage (NCBI taxonomy): Eukaryota > Viridiplantae > Streptophyta > Magnoliopsida > Cornales > Hydrangeaceae > Hydrangea > Hydrangea macrophylla. The sequence continues at coordinate 75,916,039 of CM066989.1, forward strand.
ATTTTTCATTTCTGATTTGGACCCATAGGTCATGACAGTTGATGGATCGCTTGTCCTGTACTTAGCTTAACATGTACTAGAAAAACAGAGTATATAAAAGCAACAGGGAAGATTATATTAAACATATAACAACTCCAAATATTACATAGGCTTAAGTTCAAATATCTTTAAGGCACAGACCGCCTTAATCGAATAAAACATTATCCACATCCTTTATTACATTTTTATTTAATTAGAAAGTAACGCTGCAGGCTCCTCTAGCTGGCATAATCATATTGTCCTGCATAACCATTTCCTGAACATTTTGGATGTCCAGGACAAAATAAAGTCATCAGCTAATGAAAGCCGAGTGAGTATAACGAACACACAAGCAATGTATATAAAAGTACATTAACAGTTATTATAAATGTTTGGTACCTTAGAGTACGATTAATCCATTATTCAGTCATTGCATAATAAAAATTAGTAACAGTTGAGTAATGAATATTTAAGACCATGCATGAACAATAAAACCATCTCATCTCGTTGACTCTTTTATCTCGATCACAATCTCTTGACTCATTCGGTCCACCTAGAACCATCCGGCACAATGCCGTTAGTTTAGAAGGTCTGTCAATATGTCTGCCGTATTTAAGTTGGTCTCGACATACCTAGACATTCAAGGTTATAATAACCTGTGGAATCCTTTAATTAATCTACCGTATCTGAAGCGGCCTGGAATAATTTAAAGTTTACCACCAGACTGACCTGCCGTATCAAAAGCGGTCTGGGCTCAGCCCTCTTAATTAATCTACCGTATCCGCAGCGGCCTGGAATAATTAAGGCTATCACAAGACTCTGATTGACCTACCGTATCAAAAGCGGCCTGGGCTCAATCCTTCTTAATTAACCTACCGTATCTCAAGCGGCCTGGGATAATTAAGGTTACTCGTCCCGAGACATTCTCACAACATATATGCTGACCAACGACCCCTTTCCATACATGCCATCTCGACTATGCAAATGAGTAATTTATTCTCTTTCTTGTTTATATAGAGGTATCAGAGCAGGCGTACGACTTGTTCTTTCTTTACACATTTTCTTATAAAGGTATCAGAGTGATATAACTTAAATCTTTCTTTTCACATTTGCTTTGTAGACGGTATCAGGGTGGTTTCTTCTTATCATTATTTATCGATTAAATCAACTTATCAAATTCTCGCTTCCTATTTTCCTTTTCTTTATTAACAAGGTACAATGTACTTAGGATCATTAGGTTAACATCCACGATCTAAATTATCAAGTCACATATGGGACAACAGGAAATTTCATCAAAGAATGCTTTAATACGCTTTTTCAGCTACCAGTATACAAGGGGGTCCACTTAGAAGCAATGCCCTTAAAAATGAGTTATAATTTTTGTAGGTGAATTACATATCAAAATAAAGGTCTCTGAATCTAGTTTCCAACGCTTCGAACGGTGCGCGTTTTCGAGTTTCCTAGAGGGAGTTATGGTCGTTTTAGTAAAAGTCGTCAGTGCTGAAACATGTCAATCGATTGACAAAAGTGTCAATCGATTGAATGACATGTCAATCGATTGAATATGTTTCCAATCGATTGGAACTTCATCTTCTTCCTCCAGACGCTGTAAAAACGAGTTTTTCTTCCATTTTTCAATCTGGAACCAACCAGGTCATGTAATATACCATTCTCTTCCTTTTTTCATGTAGATTATGAATATATAAGTTTTACATACCGATTATTACCGTATCTCTACTTATAAGTGAAAATCCGAGAGTCGCCGAAATTTCTTTTTGACCGTACGTCGCAACCGTTACGAATTAAGGCCTAAGATTTGAAATGAAGCTTACTGGGACTATAATCTTCCATTTCCAATTTACAGAAACCATTTTGGTTGAGTTTGGTGAGACCACCATTTTTGTACCTTCAAACTTATATATATGTATATATACGTATAACTCTAAAATTGATACCCCAGGCTTGTAGCTAATGACTAATATTACATTATAAGTGAGTTCGAGAGACTCACCGAGCGTTAGTTTGAGCGGCGCAGCTTGCCAAAGAAAACGAGAATTCCGTAATAACTCCGAGCTTAACAATGGCTATGGTTATGGCCTCGGGAGCTCACTGTGATACTCCTATATCTGTTTTTCTTTCTTTTCGTCTAGTTTGCAGAATGCATAAGTGACTGAATGAATGTGATTTGAGGGAGGAAGAGAGCAATGGAAAGCTTGAGACTTATGTGGGTATGTATATATATATATATATGATCCGAGAGAGAGAGAGCTTATGGAGGAGATGAAGGCTTGAGAGTTCAAATACTCTCTGTGAAGGAAATGTTTAAACCAAATATGTATGTGTAATGTATAAGCTTGCAATTGTGTGAATGTAGTTACAGGCAAACAATCAGTTTGCAAGTTGCCAAACGAATGATGGAAGGAATATTGACAGCTGCGTGAGGATTTGACTGCATCAATCAGTTTGTAGTAATAATTCAGCTAGTTAGTTAATCAGTTTGGTTCAGTTAGTCCAGTTAGGTTGGTCCGGGTAGTCTAGAAAAATACCCCAAATAAATATTAGGGACCAAAAATATAAGCAACATGATAAATATTTTATCAATAATTTTAATCCCAATTTATGGGGTAACTTAGGGGCGCAGTTTTAAGCATAATAAATTAATATTACTAAATGTTCATAAAATTAAGGGTATTGCATTAACAACTATTATTATCAATAAATATTAATTATGGAAATAACATCACTAAAAAAATAATACACCGTAGTAAAAAGAAATGGCATTTGTATTAACAACTAACAACGCGAGTATTAATATGCATTTATTTATACTAATAATATTACCACTAGAATTAATATATAGCAATAAAAAAATAAAAAGGCATTTCTTTATTTATTAAAAGGGCGCGAAAATACAGGTTACTACACAGGGAGATTTTACGAGAGATGGAGAAATGTAAGGATGTTCTGTCATGGCGAGGAAGACTTTTGAGGCCGGATAGTAACCATATAGCTCTCTTTGAAGGTCATGGGAGAGACTTGGTGGGTTTGGAGAGGGAGCTGTCAATGATTCAACGGGAACTTGCGGATGTTGTTGCCAAAGAGCTTCCTCTTCGTCCGTTTGTAAACGAGAATGGCCTTCATGAAGATTACGAGCTGGACACCGGGCTCTTTTGAACGGAGGGTTCAACTCTATCATCCTTGATAAATATAAACATATATATATATATAAATATATATATATTTTTTTATAGTGGGGAGCAGATCCTGTGTGGTGTAGTATCCTGTCTTTTGTCGCCATGTGGTTAATGTAATATGGCATGTGGTTAGTGAAATATGGCACATGTGGCCTTTTGTCTTAATGGAGTATTGTTTTCTTGATGTACCTTTATTGTCTTTCTATTTATTGTGGGGTTGTGTGCATCTTGAGGTCCTCATATGTATTGCCTTCTGTGTGTTTGATTTTTCTTGGTTTGTTTGTGGAGATGTCTGGTATTGGGTCTTCTGGAGGTTCTTCGTGAGGTTTGCCACTTCCGGAGTCATTTGGAGATGTGGAGGATGGCTGGAGAGGTGTGAGGATAGATCAGAAATTTTTTGATAGTCTAGAGCAAGTTTATCACCGATATCCTGAAACTTTTGTTCGTTTTGGCCGAATTGGTGCTAGATCTCAATCTGATTTACTAAGACGTCTCTGCCAGATTCTGCGTCGCTTGCGTAAGATGACGTTAGAGGAGGCGGATAATGATTTCTTTACTGAATTGCTAGAATAGGTGCGAAATCTGGTACAGGATAGACTGTCAGTCCACTGGTTGTATTCCTATGTAGAGGAGATGGAGCATAGGTATGACCTATTTGAGCCGATGTTGGAACGGCGGGCTGCTTTAAATATTTATTTGGAGTTGGAGAATTCTGTGACTGAGTGTGCACGGACTATGAGGCATTTTGAAAGTATAGTGTGCGATGGCAAGCGGGTTGGCTCCCTTGATCCGAACACGGTGGAATTTATTGAAATGTATGAAGCTGAGCATAGGCATTTTTTGGAGCTGAAACAGGAATATGCAGATGCTAATGTACGTTTTGAAGCTGCTAGAGCTGAAGTGTCTGCTGTTGAACAGCAAATTCGTGAACTGGGCTTGCATATTAACTACAAGTTGGATACTGGTCTGTTTGGCTAGCTAGATCTTTAGTTGTGTTTGTAGTCATGAAGTATATGTTTTTGTTTTACTGATATTAGGTGAATTATATATATATATATTTTTTTTATTTTGCTCCGATCAGTGGCGATTTTGTCCACTGTTGGTGACTTAATGAATGTAATGGAGTTTTGGTTTGGAATTTTTTTTATATTATATATATATATTTTATAATCCGCTTACTTCAGGCACCCTTTAACAGTGTGGGGATTATTATCGTTTGCACATCGTCTTGCTGGACTTTTGTAAAAAAAAAAAAATAGTTATTTTTGTATTGTATAGTGGGTAATAACCAGAGGATATGGATATGGACCGTGTAGAGGATCGAAACATATTTTTGATTATTTCCCAGTTTAGCTTTTCTGTATAAAAAAAAAATCTAGTCGAGAATTTGTTGTACTGTTGAAGTGAGTGAGGGGACTAGTGATCAGGAGATATCTCAGATAAAAGTGAGTCATGTGTAATAGAATTGTTAGGATTTTGTGTTTTGTATTTTGAGCTTTTATATCTCTTTAGAAGGCTAAGGGGGGAGAAAAGAGAGAAAGGAAAGAGAGAAAGAAAACCAAAGAAGAAGAGGGGGAAAGTGTAGAGGGGAACAAGGGTGGGAGATTGAAGACAAGCTTTGGGTGGGGGCTCCATTGGTGATCTCACAAGGTATGTCTTCTCTTTCTATACTTCCATGTATGTAAAGAAGTTTATGTGTGTGGGTTTAATTGTATTTGGGTATGGAGGGTTTTGATTTGGGGTTTAGGGTGTATAAAAGTAGATGGGTCTATGGGGGTGTTGGTGAAATCGGGTGGGGAAAAAGTTTGGTGGTGGTGGTGTGGTGAGGCTGGAGATCCGAAAGAGAGGGAGTTTGCCGAGGGAGATGGGATGGGGAGCTGAAGGCAGAGGAAGGGGCCGATGCCCCTTTTTTTTTAGTTCCGAACGGTGGGGGAGTACCGGCGGCGTGTTTCGGAGAAGGGGGTCGAGAGGGAGAAGGTTCCGAGTGGTAGGGAGGGGGCGGCCCCTGTTCCGAATGGTGTTCCAAAGTTGTTTTTTTTTTTTGTTTCCGGCGGTTGGTTCCGAATGGGGAAGCTCCAGGGGTGGCTTCCGAGTGGGTTCGGGTTGGGGGTTCTGGGGTTGGGGGTTCCGGATGTGGGAGCTCCGAGGGTGGGCGGTGAGTGGGTTCGGGTTAGGGGTTCCGGGGTTGGGGGTTCCGGACCCCTGTTCCGAATGTTGTTCCCAAGGTTTTTTTTAGTGTGGATCCGAAGGTCTTAAGGGGTGTTCCGAAGAGAGGTTTTCCGAGAGAGATAGAGTTTTGGAGAGAGAGGGTGTCCGAGAGATAGGAGCCGAAGGAGGGTCCGAAGGGTTGGGTTCCGGACCCCTATTCCGAACCTCTTTTTTTTTTTTTTGCCGAGGTGTGTTCCGGAAAAAAGGGGGGTCCGAAGGTTTTGGGTTCCGAAGGGGGGATTCGGATGCTTTTTTTTTTATTTTTTTATTTTTTTTATTTTCAAGGAGTTGACGAAGGGTAGGGGTTAGGCGGTGGTGGAGATCCGGAGGTGGGGGTGGAGGAGTTCAAAGGTGGGAGCCGAAGGGTCTGAAGGATCCATAGACTGCAGGTTCCAAAGGTGGTCCGGGGGGAGGTGGTTCGGACACTTTTCCTTTTTTTTTTTTTTGAAGGATCCGGGGGGGGGGGGGGGGGGGGGTAGTGTGAAGGATAGGAGGCTTGGGTGGTTGTTCGGTGGTGTGGGGGCCGAAGGGTGCAGTGGATCGGGAGTGTGGTTCCGAAGTTTTTTTTTTTAGGCAAAGGGTTTCGGAATGTGGGGGTCCGAGTCTCCCCCTCTGTTTGATAATAAATAAATAATCAAACGCTTAATACTAGGAAGATTGGTTTTGGAGCAGGCTAACCTTGTCGTCATTCTTCATTTGATTTTTGAGCAATCCATTTTTTTTTGCCATTGTTGCAAAGCTTTGTGAACCTTATCGAAATGTATTGTTTTGCAGCATTCTGCTATTCAGTGTTGATTCTTTGTCGGGATGGAGCAAGAGCTTGGCCATGGAGTGGGTGATCCGCCGCTGCTGGGTATTGATGAATGATTTTGGCATCGTGCCCCGTATATATTGACAGACGACAACTTCTGACAGCCGATTATTGAAAGTGTGAACGGAGGGGGCATATGTTCTGATGCGGATAGCTCAGTGAGGTTTGATTTACCGCCTGCTCATGCTATTATTTGGTTGGGTGTGGAGAAAGGTGAATACCCTCACGTTGTATTGAAGTTTGTAGCTGGTTCAGGGGTTGCCCAGTGTGAGGCGTGGAGTGAGTGGACGGAGTATATTTTGACCAATTTTGAGACTGTACTGAAGGAGGCGCGAATTTATGATTCTATTTGTTTATTCAGAGATATGAGGTGCTCTTTGAAGGAGAGAGAGATATTGACTTTGATTTCCCGATGTTGCCCAGTCACTCATACTTTTATTGCTGCATGGGGTGAGTTTACACCTACTTTGGAGGACGTTTCTTCTCTATTTTTACTAAATATTGTTGGTGGCTTGGATTTTGGCTCCTACCAGCTTTCTGCGGAGGATAGGGTGGTAGTTGGTGCATTAGAAGCCGGTACCTTGACCTGTCAGTTTACCTCGCATTTTCTAAATGATGGTAGGGAGAGGCCTAGGGGTCCTATTCCAAACGGAGATAAGGTGGATTATCGTGCTTTTCTTCGGTATTTCTGGGAAGATCGACAGCCGGGTGCAAAGCGGCGACATCGGAAGAGTTTTGCTAGTAAGGGTAGGGATTATAGTCTTGTTGCTTAACTTGTGTGTAGGCTCTCAAGATACATATTTGGAGGTGCCCCGGAAGACGGGCCTTGCTCACATTTATTCGGATTGGCCTCCATTTTATCACGCGGGCAGGCTCTCCCATTGGCGCAAATGTTCTTGGGATCATTGTATTTACGGTTGGATATGGTGGCGCAGGATATGCGACGTTCGGTGGGGCAGTATGACATTGCTACGCATGTTTCATATTTATTTTTACAGTTATTTTTGTACGAGAGATGGCGTGGCTATGCGGGACCTGGCTCACCGAGGATGACATCTAGATTTTGGGGACAACGATGGGGTTCTAGTGTACGACCTGAGTTTCCTCTTGCTCGGGTTATTGATGATGAATCAGCCTTTATATTTCGTCCGTACGTGGAGATTGCTGGTATGACGCTGCTACCTTTATCATTGTTCCGTAGGATTCAGGCTCGAAGTGTGGTAAGGAGTACTTTAGGTGGTGAGGCGGAGGATGTGGTGACGGTCGTCCATGCTGTCACGCGTATGTATTTGCCTGGGTTTACGGAGCGTGGACCTCGTGAGATGATCAACCGCCCAGATAGGGTATATAGGCAGTTTGGCCTTGATCAGGGAGCTGTGCTTTTAGATTCGTCATTCCAGTGTACATGTCTACACGATTGCTATGAGGGGCGGAGTAGTATGGGCCCCGATACTGTGGTACTGGTTGGACCGGAGACCTCCGGTTCTTATGTAGGCGAATATGCTTCTTTCTGGCGACATGCACAGGTGCGGTTTTACGCATATTGTGATGACGTGCCTATGCCAGTGTCGGTGCCGCGGATAAAAAATGCAGATCCCTCGTTACGAGTAATAAGTAAAAAAGACGATGCCACTCGCATTCATGATGCTTTTAGGTGGGGTAAGTCCAGATTTTTTGACCGGCTACAGAGGAGTGTTGTGTTGGTCGATGGTGATGGGTGGTATAGTGGTTTCTCGTTAATTGAGTTTGATAATTCCTAGGACAGTCCCATGCGGAGAAAGAAACATGTGAGTCCCTCTTATGAATTTATTTATTTATTTATATATATGTATATTTGTAATTTATTTTATTTATTATTATTTGTTTAAAGGACTTTGTTGATTAAAGTTTTGTCTTCTGTCTGTACAGGTATTACAACATGTGGTAAACAAAAGAAAGAGGAAAAGTGAGAGCAAAAGGGGCCAATCAATCATTATAGATACCGAGGACCCCGAGGACACCGGTGATGTAGGGTTATCAATTCCTTCGGATGACATCCATGACATTCCTTTTTATGATACAGCTGTGGAGGATGCATTGTTGATGGATGCGGGTGCAGCTCCGGCTTTTCGCCCATGCATGGAGGAGGTATTTATGTGTGATGATGTTGGAGGTGGGGCAATCGACGAATCGCCGGGAGATCAGGAGTGTGAAACTGGTACAGGGGATGGGCGGCGAGAATGACTGGAGAGGGTGGATAATGATTCTTCTAATGAGGTCGTGGAGCGTATGCAGTTACCGATGGTAGAGACTTCGGTTTCTACATCTGTCGCCGGTGTTTTTGGTTCTAGCCGCCCTTTGAGTGGTGTCAGCCGCCCTTGTCCCGTCGGGACTGGACTTTCACTTTCGGACTCCGCCTTTGGGAGATTTGTAGGATCTTCTTCTTGTGATAATACTGTCTTTGGGTCTGCTACCGGCGGTGGTGAGGCAACTGTGTCACTCGGTGTTTTTCAATCTGGCCTTGATACTACTTTGGAGTTACGGTCGCATGAGTTTGATGGGCGGATGTCGAGTTCCGATGGTGTCCACTCTCTGCCCTGTGGTAGGACTACTGATTCAGCTTCCGAGACAGTTATTGATTCGAGATGAAAAGTGCATATTTATAGCGTAATACATGGTCCTTTATGCATACTTTTATCCCTAAAGTCCCTATATTTAGGTACATTCTAATAACAATGTTCTTTTTATTGTGTTAATGCTAAAACATATGTTTATGCATTGTTTTATAGGTATTAGAATATAAATCAATAAAGTGGAGCTAAAGAAAGTGATTCTGGTGAAGAGAACAACAGAAGCAGCTGAGAAAACACCAATTTTGACAATGAAGACTTCAGATTTGGAAGATTTTCCCAGAGATATAAAATGTAGATCTTTGAGTTACGGTAGCGTGGACGCAAACGGGAGGTTAATCCGAGGTCCGAGTAAAAGTTATGGCCATTCTCCCATCGGTGCGCAGAGCTGTCAAAATCAGAGAGTTCAATCGATCGAACCTTCGATCGATCGAACTAAGCTCAATCGATTGAACTTCATATTCACCCAAAAGTTGCGTAAACTCTGCAGGAACCCTATATATAAGTCGTTTTGACGCCAGACGAAGGGAGGACGCTCCAGAACGCAGAAAACAGCAGTTTAGGGTAGTTTTAGGGCTAGATTAGGAGTAGATTAGGTTAGATTCTTATTTTTCTTCCTCTCTTTCATTATTATACTAAAGATTATTGAAGATTCAAGTTATTTACAAGTTATTTTCAGATTTATTCCAGGTTTTTCCTTTCCTTTATCTTAATCTAGTAGTTATGATTGTTATGTTTTACTGTTTCTGCACTAGTTTATTTATGTTTCCGTAGTTTAGACGTTGGAAATATGTGATGAAATATTGATTCTTAACCTCTGCCATGCAATCTTTAGAAACCTTGGCTTCGATCGATCGAAGGTATTTCGATCGATCGAACCAGAGCCGTAGTCAAGCGATCGAAGGCATTTCGATCGATTGAAGGATGAGGCAGTCCGATCGATCGAGAGCGCTTCGATCAATCGAACATGTTAAATCTTGAGATGATTGTAGATACCCCATTTTGTCGGCTATCAGATTTAGGAGACCCATAGCTTAGTAGTTCACAATGATCGAAAAAGACTCAAAAGGACTCTTGGAAGTTGGTTCAATTTCTCAAAATGCTCAGAATGACCAAAATACCCCTGAAAGCCCAAAAGCTTCCAGATTTGGACCAAAAGTTCTGGAAACATGCTACGTCATAAAAAAAGTGATAAAATGAGTTTTTAATTAATATCGGATGAAATCGCCAACTCCCAAAGACCCCCGGAAGACCCGGAAGTTCCCGGAAAGTCCCCGTTGACCAGTTTGACCAAAGTTTGACCAGGTTTGACCAAGTTTGACCAAGTTTGATCAGCTTTGACTAAAATCATCCAAATTCACCGGGATCATTCTAGATCATGTGGAAAGTATTAAAATGAGTTTTAAAATAAAATCGAGCGAAAGCGTCAACTCCTGGGAGCTCCCAGAGGTTCCCAGAACTTCCCGGGAATCCCAGGTTTGACCAGTTTGACCAAAAGTTGACTTTGAAACTGGAGCACCGTATCATTTTTCAAATATTTTTCATGGATACTAGAGGTCAATAGCTTTCCAACGGTATATCGCACATAATTTCTGGATTTAAAACGAGTTTATTATGAATTTTCGAAGGCAAAAAAAGGCGATTAAATCGGCTTTTATCACGAATACCACAAAACTTTTCAAAGTGACCTATCCCTGAACTATTTGTTATGTAAAGTAGACTCCAATACCTTTCCAACGGTATATCACAACCTCAGTTTGGAGTTTATACGCATTTTCTGTGAATTTCGGACGAAATAGGGTCTTTTCGCGAATACCGGAACCTCAGGGGGCCTAAACAGGATTATCCAGACGATTGAGGAGCAGTTCCGCCGCGGCACTGGCTCACTGCCGCTGCGACACAGGCCCAGTGCCGCCGCGGCACTCCCCTCCAGAACAGTATGTTTTTGCAATTTATTTTGGGGGTCCAATTTGATATAATAGAAATCAAAACCTCTTCTCACCTCATTTCTTTTTGAATTTCTTTATTTACTAACTAGTTCATCATCTTCTAAGTGATGAAATGAAGTTTGAGGTGAGTGAATCCTTATGGATAGTAGCTCTTGACCTCAAAAACATGTTTGATAGATGATGATAATAACTTCAATACCTCCAAGGTATTCTTGAAGTTATGTTCAAATAAAAATATATCTCTCCAACAATCTTGGGGGTTCTTGGTGATGAGTTTGATGTTGATATTCCAAGAGATCATAATCTCTATTTGATGTTGAAAATATACTTTCAAAACCTCTATTTCAAAACCCCTCTTAAAACCCCTCATTTTAATCTCAAGAAAGAAAACTCTAGTTTTTCCCAAAATCTTCAAAACAGTGAGTCAAAACAGTGAGTGATCTGAGTTCAAAGATTTTTCTAGAGCTCAATACTCAATGTATGGATGCAAGGCCACTTGGAAAGTCTTCCTAACTCATTAGAGAACACCCATGATTTTTGACTTGGAAATACTTGGAAATGGTCCATTTGGACCCAAACATTCCTTCCAGACATTCTGTTTTTTCTGTCACAGCAGCTAGGTCCATTTCCAACCTCTTTTTCAGAAAACTTTTCCAAAGGGGGTGGTCCTAACTTATTTTTCCCTTAATCTTCAATGAATTAGGGAACGGTTTGTATCAAATGGGCCTCTAGATCATTTGTTTTTATTTTCAAAGATTTTTCAACATTTCAGTCGACAGTACGGACTCTGTTTCTGAGTGACCTACATTGTTTATATGATTTCTCTCAATCTGTGATAGTTATTAAAGCTTGGCTTTTTGGGTTGTGTACTAGACACAATAAGGAAGATCTCCATAAAGAATCATTCATTAAAAACATTTCTAACCCCTCGTTTTAATTTTCAAAAGATCATGTTACTGTTCTGTCCACTATTCACAGCAAGCACATTTTAACTTTCATTCTTTGATTTGATGCCTACATGCACTCCAAATTAGCTCATGTCTTAGGAAGTAGTTCATACTACATTTGTACATATCCCATGATGATTTCCTTCATACATTCATACACATTATAGACTTCTAAGTCATTCTAGGAATCCATGAACACAAACACACTACAACCTTTGCACATTTTAGGATCATACATTGCATTCATGCAAGATTTGGGGTCTTTGTGACTCCTAATCTAAGAAGATCATAAGGAATGGGTTTGATCACACATTCATGCTTTCCCTCGATCTAATCCCCATTTCTCATCCGTCCCGGGGATTGAGAGGTCTTCTTTTCTCAAAGAACCAATATGCATCATGTTAGTTTGCTAAACATTTTTTTGATTTCCTTGATTTATTTGATTATTTGTTTCAAGAACAATCCATGTCCCCTTTTAGAATAGGAAAACTTGATTACTTGATATATGATTAGACGATTTTTTTCTAGGTTTGTTTGTGTGATCTTTCACTTTTGCATTGTGTGATATTTGGCTTAGATCTTATGAATGATATCTTATCTTTTGATCTTTCAGTTCAAGATTCTTATGTGATGTAATATACCTATCATAGTATTAATTGTTGAACCATACATAGTATAAGATGATTATTTGGATGCTAATTGAGGCCCGTCGAAAGACGGGGCGAGTTGAGGGTGTTTTAGTCGCGACAAAGGCTCCTTCCTCTCTCGTACCAAAACCCCGAGCCAAGTTCTTTGGTTATGAAGGGCCGGTGCCCTTTATCCATTTAGGTGAGTCAAAATTAGGTTTCTTGGTTCCTTAAAGTCCAAGTGGCGACTCTGTATCTGTTTTCAACAGACCTTCCTTTTCTTTCTTTGATACAAATCAAAAATCAAATTTCAAACGAAAACAAACAAAAGAGGTGGAATCCCGCGTGTCCACAATCTAGCGACTCCACTGGGGATATTTTTATTTTCAAAACAAAATAATACAGAGGTTTGACTCATAAGAAGCATCCTTAAAATCATCTTTTTACTGTGTTTGGTTCACCGCATTGTTCAGGTCTTGCTGTGCCAGTGTCACGCCCCGGCGTAGCAAAGTTCGGGAAAAATTAGATTTCCAACTTTGGACCCTTAGGTACGCGACTAGTTGAAGGATCATCTGATTGTCCATAAAACATTCTAATAGAAATATATGCTTAATAAAGGTTCATGCAATGGCTAAAAGTAACAGCGGAAGTAGAAGTCTTACGTAAATTTTCAACGACATAAAATCCATCCAAATTTAAACAAATATAAACAGAGGTCTAGGCAACGTCTGCCCAAAATATAATACATAGTAGTATCTCGAACAACATAAACATAAAAACAGAATTATAAAAGAGCCGCAACAATGTTGTCTCCCCATGCTAACTAGCAAAGCCAAAGTCTTCCTCATCGTAGGCATCATCATAATCATGGTAGTCTCCATCTACCTGTCCATCACCTGCATCACCATACTGATAATCTGGACATCGGATGTCCAGGGTATAAACACTGTCAGCTTGCAAAAGCTGAGCGAGTACAACACTCACAAAGAAACAATAAAGAATTAATAATAATACTCGCAACTATTGTCGTGTAGTTTAAACGTTAACCCAACCAACCATTCACTAAATCGAGAATCCTAAACTCGAAACCACGGATACAAGACCATGACAAGAAGGATAGAACAACTCAACAAAACTGAACACGAATCAATTTCAAGAACAGACATAATCCACTGAACACAAACCCATGAATCACTTACTCTCCCCAAATACATCATCTCCTATTTTCACAAATTACCGGTGTAAGCCGTTGGTTAAAGGATATACATGCTCTAAAGCCGCTTGAATGGCATACCCTCATCGGGCATACGTGCTCTAAAGCCGACCATATCAGGATATCCAATGAGTATACGTGCTCTAAAGCCGCCTGAATGGCATACCCACATTGGGCATACGTGCTCTAAAGCCGACCATATCAAGATACTCTGTAACCATTCATAATACCATCAACACATCACTTCCACCAACTATGCTCAACTATGCGACTGAAAGAACGCTACCAAGGAAAGTTGGGTCTGAGCCCGAAATCTCAACAACAACGGAACAACAAAATAATAGCAACCAGAACCAAGACTGACCATGATATGACAAGAAACGAAAACACACCCTCAAGCATTATTCATCGGACGTTAGCGTCAATTTAATGTTCTCGCACAATTTATTAATTTGCCATTACATTATCTACCCCAATGTCGTTGTCGCAATCCTAGCATCGCACTTGCTCATAAAAAAAAATCATAATAACATCTAAAACGAATATAACATAATTTTAAGTCCATATTCAACTTAGATGTGCATATTTCAATTTCCCAAAATTACTAAGCATACAATTCACCATAGAAACCCAAGTTTTATTACCAATTCTCATAAAACATAAGTCTTGTTAAAATTATAAATCGAGTGTTTCCAAGTGAGTTAGAGTACTCACCAGAGCGTCTTAGCAATAAACAAAAATTCCTGGTAGAGACAAGAATATCCCTACAGCGAATAAACACAATAATGCTTAAGAAATGAACACTAAAAATAAGAAATAATCAAATATGGCAAAAGTGCGCCTAAACCTTAAGATGATGATCCACAGATCATTATGAGTCCAACGCCATTGACTAGACTCAAATCGGAGTCCGTCACTGAAAAGGCTAGGTTCCTATGCATGTGTGGTACCTAACCGTACGCTGTATTTTTATTGATTCGAAATGTCACAAAACTTAGTGGAACTTCTTTAAATATTATTCTAAGATTTTAGAAACAAACGGCGTAATTTTCGGTTCAACGGTCTAATTACTACGGATTTCCGACAAGAAACATAGTAAAAGGATTAACCGAAAAATGGTTTATTATTTCCAAAACCATATAAAACTATAGCAACATCCCTTAAAATATTATACCTTAGAAAATGTTACTATAGAAAATGTTACTAATAAGTTTTCTCAAAGTTACAAATAAGGATAATATATAAATTAACTATTTATCCTCATTAGGCAAAATATACTTAATTAAAATCCCATTGTAAAATCTAAAATGTATTACTAAATCCTATGAGGATTCCAAGGATCTTTTTAAGTATTTATTTATATAAAAACCTTACATTACAAAATAATACACTAAAATATTTCAACAATATGTAATTATTAAGAAATGTTTTAAAACATTCTAAACCATTTACTAGATCAAGCGTGGCGACAATTGGCAAACGATTACATGAAATTCGAGCCGAGAGTTATTCAATTAGTCGACGTACTTAAGGAAACAATATAAACATAGCATTATAATCGTTACACAAGTAGTTGCATCGCAAAGAAATGGCGAAACAGCACACAAAAGCTTTATTTAGTTAAGGACAGATTTTGCCCAAGTTCATCGACCGATCTTGCAGAAATTCTAATTAAATCTAGAAAAATCGTATGAGTGCCTGTCTTATGTCAAAAGAAAGCTAATTCAATGAAGTTTCATCTAAAAATAATTTCACAAACTCAGAATGACTCTAAATTGCCCGAATTCAGTCTCTGTCCAGGACAAAACTTGTCTCTGTCCAGTTTCGTCGACCATTCTTGTAAAATTGATAACTAAATCTTCCGAGATCGTATGGACGTCTATCTTATGTCAAAAGAAAGCTATTTCAATGAAGTTTAATCTAAAAATAATTCCACAAACTCAAACATAAAATATCTTGTCCGAAAATCTGCTGAAACAGACTCCCCTGTGCAAAACAAAATCTGAAAAGTGTGGTTTCTTGATTTCCAATCATTTTCAAGCACATGCAATGCATTTAATTGATTTATGATGACATGCAAGATGATTTTAAGTTAGACTAAGTAGTCAAGGATGTATACTAAGCCATGGATGATGTTAGATCATCCACAATTCCAACATGCAAGCTAAGATTTACAAGAATGAAGGTAATCCAAGCTAGACTTTCAACTTGGATGAAGATGATGATGAAGAACTTAGATTCTTGAATAGATTGTAGTATAGGAGTATATAGAGAGGACAAGGATAAAGTTTAAACTCTCATGTAAATGTGTATATAAACATAGGATAAGTAGTGAGTGATACTCACAAAGCTTGAGAAGTGTTTGGATGATGATCAATTGAAGGAAATTGGAAGAAATGAAGAATATGGTGATGTTCTTCAAGATATGAACTTCAAGGCTTCAAAAAAAAACTCCAAGAACTCATCCATGCAACTCCTTAGATGCTCCAAGAACTTGAAATGGTAGGAGAAAAGGGTGCCAGAGGCTAGTAGGGGTCTTGATTCACTTAGAAATGGGACATGCAAGAGAAAAATGAGAAGTTCTCTTGGTTTTTCTCAAGAACAAAGGGGCTGGGATTTAGTGTGTGTTTAGTGTGTGTAGAGATTAGGGAATGTGTGAAAAATGAGCTCCCAAATGAAGTATAATACCCATATATAATGGGGGTTTAAGTGGGACACATGTCACTTAAAGATTTGGCCAAATGTCATTAATTGAGTGGGTCCAAGTGGACGAATTAAAATGTACCACGCGTAAGTCGCGGGTCCCACGTGAAATTAAACTTGAATAACGCGAACTAATCCCAGTGTAGGTGTGTGACCTCGATATACACGTAAACAGACTATTACGCGCACAGACAGAAAATGTCACCGGGACTGAACGAATAATTAACTGTGAGTATCAATCAATATTACAGATATAAAATTAAATGTATTAAACCAATATAATAAACAAAAGTTGTGAAAAGGCAAAATTAGACAATTAGTCAATTTATAACTTGTCAAAACTTACAAAATGAAATACAACCAAACTATATTTATTTATATCTAGACAGAAAACATAAATAATACATGGGAAATACTGGTATTAAAATATGGGTGTTACATCTCTCCACCACCTATAAAGAGATCTCGTCCCCGAGATCACGAGTCCTCGGGTATGAACAATTCTGGATACTTTTCTCGCATTTCAGATTCCATCTCCCAAGAAGCTTCTCTTTCATCATGATGCTTCCACTGAACTTTCACCAATGGAAACTCTCTGTGTAAGACACGTTGTTATTCACCTTAATGTCCTTGAAGTCGATTATATGTGGCTTCGCGCCCTGATGATACTCCTTCAACATACTGATGTGAAAAAAACATTGTGAATACCTGACAACCTTGGTGGCAACATCACTAATTTCTAATATCCTACGTGGAATTTTTGGAAAAATTCAGGTGCTACATCTCTACCTACCTTATCAGAGGATTTCGTGCTCGAAATCTAGATTTTGCTAGGTCTTAGAAAGTACAAGGTACTAAAAATATCTCAGATTTTAAGGTTGTGAGGTTCCCACTGGCTAACTAATCAGACCTTCTCATAAATTCTTTCAAACGTCCAAACTTCTTTCCTAAAACAATGCCAAGTGAAATTCATAGTTCTAACATTGAATATGGCACCTTCAGTCTTTCGTCTTGTTCAATGCTGAGATTGATTTGGTGATCTGCAAGTTCTCTTTCGAGATCTTCTTTGTGGTGGAACCTTGTTCTGAGTTTCTCATTCCGGACAATCTTTGCGCACACGTCCAGTCTTTCCATAATTGAAGCACTGCGCCTATCAACTTGTGAGCTGTTTCGGTGCTTTGCATTCTTTGAAGTGATGTCCAGATATTTCGCAGCTGTCGTAGATATCACGTTGCTTTGGATGTGTCTGAACAACAGTCTGATTAACTTTACTTTCATTATTTCTTTTGCCTCTTGTGATGATTTTTGATGTATCCAGAGTTTTCCTCAATGATTGTGGACTGCATTTGAGTAGTTGTTCGGGATACTGGTTTGTTTCTTCTGCGTCTTTAATTGGGCAAGATTCTTACCTCTCAACTTCTTGATGCGATGGTTGAGAAGTCTTGTTGGTCTCATGATTGTCTTCTATAACTTGGAGGGGTCGTGGCGTCCTTTTAAGTGTGTTATTGTGATTGAGTTCCTTTGCGTGTCGACATGAAATTGTCTTGGAGTTTCGGCATCGTAGGTGATGATACAAGTTGTTAAGCAATTTCTCCATGCATTAATTAATACCAAGGATATAAGTTGTTACTGGTAATTGGAGTAGGATTGAATTCACTTGTAAGGAGTTGAATTCATAACAAAATGAATACTCATTATGTACTGAGTTAGAAACAAAGAGGTACATGATCAATCACTTGTAAGATCACAATGTATAGAATGAGTATCTGAGAATAACCATTAGATGAAAACTGTAGGATAAT
This sequence comes from Hydrangea macrophylla, assembly GCA_033977485.1. Lineage (NCBI taxonomy): Eukaryota > Viridiplantae > Streptophyta > Magnoliopsida > Cornales > Hydrangeaceae > Hydrangea > Hydrangea macrophylla. The sequence continues at coordinate 75,934,119 of CM066989.1, forward strand.
CATAGTAATGCAATGACTATAGGCGCAAGGCCTCCCAGGTAGGACATAAGAATTCCTAGTCTCATGAGCCAATAATTTAGGTGAAGCCTTAATGATAAAAGTCAAGGTTACCAATAAGAAGAATTTGTGAAATGAAAGGAAATGAAGTCTAATTTACAAAGGGGTGCAATATGCTTGAGTTCCTTAGGTGAACAAATACAAAGAGATCCTTTGGAATAATGTCAAGGGATACGCACTTGCAAAAGTTGGTCAAACGGTTGACAGTCCAAACGATTTACAAAGATTAATTTAATAGATCATAAGTCCAAATGACTTACAATGATTGGTTTATAAATGAATTATTGGAATCGATTTTCATGGTGATAAGTCCAAAGAGGTGACTTATAGCATTAGAAAGCAAATGAATTCACAATTGGATTTATCACTGATCAGAATGATCCAAAATCTTGTTAAGTGAAATCAGAGAGGACAACGAATAACTGTCAATTAGTGAAACAATAAAGGACATCCCAAGGTCCATCATAAGGATAATTAATCTAACGCAACCAATGGTAGAGAATAGTGGGTTTACTCAAAAGGAGTTAAATTAGAAAGATGAATATAATTACTCAGCCTTACATGGTTTTAATTTATAACGTGCGCAGGGTTAGAGATGCATTTCTTCAGCGTGTTGATGGAACATCGATGTTGTAAACCTGAAACGTGTCTTCTCTTGGTAGGCCATATGCGATCTGATCATTGACTTGAAGGTGGAATGCAGTACTCATCTTCACTAATGTTCGCGGTGCGAGTCGTTCATTGTGATTAAACGTGGTCTATGTCAGCAGTTTATGAGGTCGTTCGATCTGTTGAAGGTATGTTCTATTCTTGCGTCTTCCATCGCCTCGGGTTAAGTCAATATCTTATGTGCTCCTTATAGTAGGGTTGACCTTGGTAGTGCAGCAGGTTGTGGCTTGAGTAGTCTAAAAAGCGATTCTGAATGGATGATATGGAGGTGTCTAAATAACTCGTTTCCATAGTCACTTGTGCTAGTGCCGTCAGCGGTCTTCCATAAGCCTTGTATCAGTCTTCGAAATACACCGGTGGGGTCGATCTCCTTAGGTATTATGTTGCTTAACCTTCTGGATCTGGTCCTTTGTTGTTTGAGATGATTCATCCATTGCAGAGATCGAGAAGATTCTTCTGTTCCTACGTATGAGTTCGTGTCTATAAGGTTTCTATCATACCTTATGCGAAGCAATCATAACCTGTTATATTTCACATTATGGTTATCATCATAATCCCGGTAGTTAGAATATGATGATTGAAATGATTGAACAGATTGACCCAAAATGAAGTCGAATCCGAAAAGGCATATGAATCCTCACAGATAGAAGTATAATAGTAGAATGATGTGATCCTTTCAAGAATAAAATGTAAATCTAACAATAATTGGATGACTGATTACTATAGAAGTAATCGTAGTATCTCAAGATTTGTAGGAAATGAAAGTAACTGATGGCATAAGGCCTTCAATGAATGAAATAAGAATTAGGTATTTCATAAGTGAAATAGTCCAAATGAAACCCTACTGATAAAGAATAAGGTAGCAACTGAGAGAGACAATAAGAGGTCAAGATGTACAGAGAGTACAACGTTTTTGAGTTCCTAACAAAAACAGGAACATAGAACTCATTTAGAATTATTTCAAATGAAATGAACTTGTAAGAATTTGTTCAAGGGATAATAAGTCAAAAAAAAGAATGACTTTGCAGTACTAGTGATCGAACTTGTTCTCAAAAGAATTTGTCAAGAATATGGTATATACTCAAGAATTGTTGACTGGGGAATTTCTAAAAATTCAAGGAAATAAATTACTTATCAAGGAGTGTATCACAACAGTTATTGATGGCAATCGGAGACACTTTACAAAATATATAGATACCATTTTCAGAAGAAATGGTCATTAGAATAGAAGGCATCGATTTACTCAAAATGAGTGGAATGAGTAGAAAGGATATGACTGCTTACTATGGTACTTGCCTACCATATCTAAGGTAAAGTTTGCCTCTCTTATTATCTATTATGGGTCCTCGAAGAATTCCTCCTCAGGGTCCTCCTCCTCCTCCTCCTCGATGTCAGCTAGATCTGCTTCGTGGTTCTGCTCAGGCATTAGTATCATCTTGTCCTCGTCAACTGGTGGTGCTAGATGGTCGTGTACATCATCCCCTGCTCTCTGAAGATCGTCTGCTGGGTCAACCTCCTCGATCGGCTCGTCGTCGCTACTTGCCGGATCGTCCTCAATTGTCAGGTCATCATCATCTGTGTCGTCACCATCAGATGGGTCGTCTGCTGAGTGGTCACTGCCTGCAGAATCCTCTCCACTCGCTATGTCATCGTCGCTATCTATATCCATGGGATTTGAATCCGCATCTGGCTCTAGTATGGGCTCGGGTTAGAATGGTGTTGCTGGTGCGGCCATGATAATCGGGAAGAATATATCATCATATATTGTCTCGCCCTGAGTCATGCTGATAAGCTCCTGGTGAATAAGTATGGTAGTCTCTGAAGCATGGATCAACTCGAGCTAAACTCGATCTGGATACTGCAATGCATCATTAAGCACAGCTCTCCGCATGTCTCCCTCCAAGATATGCCTCGCCCTCTAGTAGATCCACTATCGATATAGTACAAGGTCAGCAGGCTGGATACGACCGTCGCGATTATAGCGACCTCCGAAATAATCATGAACGAAGATCGACTCCATAGTCATGCAAGAGGAGCTAACTTAGTGTCAGTACTAATACGAGGTAAATCTTAGGCTCATAACTTAAGGTATAGGAAAATCAGTGAGCGCGACTCAACGCGGCTCTGATACCACTAAAATCCTGTCACGCCCCGGCGTAGCAAAATTCGGGAAAAATTAGATTTCCAACTTTGGACCCTTAGGTACGTGACTAGTTGAAGGATCATCTGATTGTCCATAAAACATTCTAATAGAAATATATGCTTAATAAAGGTTCATGCAATGGCTAAAAGTAACAGCGGAAGTAGAAGTCTTACGTAAATTTTCAACGACATAAAATCCATCCAAATTTAAACAAATATAAACAGAGGTCTAGGCAACGTCTGCCCAAAATATAATACATAGTAGTATCTCGAACAACATAAACATAAAAACAGAATTATAAAAGAGCCGCAACAACGTTGTCTCCCCATGCTAACTAGCAAAGCCAAAGTCTTCCTCATCGTAGGCATCATCATAATCATGGTAGTCTCCATCTACCTGTCCATCACCTGCATCACCATACTGATAATCTGGACATCGGATGTCCAGGGTATAAACACTGTCAGCTTGCGAAAGCTGAGCGAGTACAACACTCACAAAGAAACAATAAAGAATTAATAATAATACTCGCAACTATTGTCGTGTAGTTTAAACGTTAACCCAACCAACCCTTCACTAAATCGAGAATCCTAAACTCGAAACCACGGATACAAGACCATGACAAGAAGGATAGAACAACTCAACAAAACTGAACACGAATCAATTTCAAGAACAGACATAATCCACTGAACACAAACCCATGAATCACTTACTCTCCCCAAATACATCATCTCCTATTTTCACAAATTACCGGTGTAAGCCGTTGGTTAAAGGATATACGTGCTCTAAAGCCGCTTGAATGGCATACCCTCATCGGGCATACGTGCTCTAAAGCCGACCATATCAGGATATCCAATGAGTATACGTGCTCTAAAGCCGCTTGAATGGCATACCCACATTGGGCATATGTGCTCTAAAGCCGACCATATCAAGATACTCTGTAACCATTCATAATACCATCAACACATCACTTCCACCAACTATGCTCAACTATGCGACTGAAAGAACGCTACCAAGGAAAGTTGGGTCTGAGCCCGAAATCTCAACAACAACGGAACAACAAAATAATAGCAACCAGAACCAACACTGACCATGATATGACAAGAAACGAAAACACACCCTCAAGCATTATTCATCGGACGTTAGCGTCAATTTAATGTTCTCGCACAATTTATTAATTTGCCATTAGATTATCTACCCCAATGTCGTTGTCGCAATCCTAGCATCGCACTTGCTCATAAAAAAAAAATCATAATAACATCTAAAACTAGTATAACATAATTTTAAGTCCATATTCCACTTAGATGTGCATATTTCAATTTCCCAAAATTACTAAGCATACAATTCACCATAGAAACCCAAGTTTTATTACCAATTCTCATAAAACATAAGCCTTGTTAAAATTATAAATCGAGTGTTTCCAAGTGAGTTAGAGTACTCACCAGAGCGTCTTAGCAATAAACAAAAATTCCTGGTAGAGACAAGAATATCCCTACAGCGAATAAACACAATAATGCTTAAGAAAAGAACACTAAAAATAAGAAATAATCAAATATGGCAAAAGTGCGCCTAAACCTTAAGATGATGATCCACACATCATTATGAGTCCAACGCCATTGACTAGACTCAAATCGGAGTCCATCACTGAAAAGGCTAGGTTCCTATGCATGTGTGGTACCTAACCGTACGCTGTATTTTTACTGATTTGAAATGTCACCAAACTCAGTGGAACTTCTTTAAATATTATTCTAAGATTTTAGAAACAAACGGCGTAATTTTCGGTTCAACGGTCTAATTACTACGGATTTCCGACAAGAAACATAGTAAAAGGATTAACCGAAAAATGGTTTATTATTTCCAAAACCATATAAAACTATAGCAACATCCCTTAAAATATTATACCTTAGAAAATGTTACTATAGAAAATGTTACTAATAAGTTTTCTCAAAGTTACAAATAAGGATAATATATAAATTAACTATTTATCCTCATTAGGCAAAATATACTTAATTAAAATCCCATTGTAAAATCTAAAAATGTATTACTAAATCCTATGAGGATTCCAAGGATCTTTTTAAGTATTTATTTATATAAAAACCTTACATTACAAAATAATACACTAAAATATTTCAACAATATGTAATTATTAAGAAATGTTTTAAAACATTCTAAACCATTTACTAGATCAAGCGTGGCGACAATTGGCAAACGATTACATGAAATTCGAGCCGAGAGTTATTCAATTAGTCGACGTACTTAAGGAAACAATATAAACATAGCATTATAATCGTTACACAAGTAGTTGCATCGCAAAGAAATGGCGAAACAGCACACAAAAGCTTTATTTAGTTAAGGACAGATTTTGCCCAAGTTCGTCGACCGATCTTGCAGAAATTCTAATTAAATCTAGAAAAATCGTATGAGTGCCTGTCTTATGTCAAAAGAAAGCTAATTCAATGAAGTTTCATCTAAAAATAATTTCACAAACTCAGAATGACTCTAAATTGCCCGAATTCAGTCTCTGTCCAGGACAAAACTTGTCTCTGTCCAGTTTCGTCGACCATTCTTGTAAAATTGATAACTAAATCTTCCGAGATCGTATGGACGTCTATCTTATGTCAAAAGAAAGCTATTTCAATGAAGTTTAATCTAAAAATAATTCCACAAACTCAAACATAAAATATCTTGTCCGAAAATCTGCTGAAACAGACTCCCCTGTGCAAAACAAAATCTGAAAAGTGTGGTTTCTTGATTTCCAATCATTTTCAAGCACATGCAATGCATTTAATTGATTTATGATGACATGCAAGATGATTTTAAGTTAGACTAAGTAGTCAAGGATGTATACTAAGCCATGGATGATGTTAGATCATCCACAATTCCAACATGCAAGCTAAGATTTACAAGAATGAAGGTAATCCAAGCTAGACTTTCAACTTGGATGAAGATGATGATGAAGAACTTAGATTCTTGAATAGATTGTAGTATAGGAGTATATAGAGAGGACAAGGATAAAGTTTAAACTCTCATGTAAATGTGTATATAAACATAGGATAAGTAGTGAGTGATACTCACAAAGCTTGAGAAGTGTTTGGATGATGATCAATTGAAGGAAATTGGAAGAAATGAAGAATATGGTGATGTTCTTCAAGATATGAACTTCAAGGCTTCAAAAAAAAACTCCAAGAACTCATCCATGCAACTCCTTAGATGCTCCAAGAACTTGAAATGGTAGGAGAAAAGGGTGCCAGAGGCTAGTAGGGGTCTTGATTCACTTAGAAATGGGACATGCAAGAGAAAAATGAGAAGTTCTCTTGGTTTTTCTCAAGAACAAAGGGGCTGGGATTTAGTGTGTGTTTAGTGTGTGTAGAGATTAGGGAATGTGTGAAAAATGAGCTCCCAAATGAAGTATAATACCCATATATAATGGGGGTTTAAGTGGGACACATGTCACTTAAAGATTTGGCCAAATGTCATTAATTGAGTGGGTCCAAGTGGACGAATTAAAATGTACCACGCGTAAGTCGCGGGTCCCACGTGAAATTAAACTTGAATAACGCGAACTAATCCCAGTGTAGGTGTGTGACCTCGATATACACGTAAACAGACTATTACGCGCACAGACAGAAAATGTCACCGGGACTGAACGAATAATTAACTGTGAGTATCAATCAATATTACAGATATAAAATTAAATGTATTAAACCAATATAATAAACAAAAGTTGTGAAAAGGCAAAATTAGACAATTAGTCAATTTATAACTTGTCAAAACTTACAAAATGAAATACAACCAAACTATATTTATTTATATCTAGACAGAAAACATAAATAATACATGGGAAATACTGGTATTAAAATATGGGTGTTACAGCCATGGCACAAGTCATCGTTGATACTGTACCTTCCAAGATATATCAAAAAAAGTAAACACTTCCGTACTGTCTCTCTGACGGTATATTGGAACTCTCGTCAACGGACCCTCTTTGACTAAACCCAGACTTTGCATATAGACTCCTGTAGAACCTTTCATAGGACTGTTCATTTATCTTTTCAGATAGGACATTGTGATATAACTGCTGTATACCCTGACGGGATTACCTGCGCGGTGTAGACGCTTATGTGACATGAGACAGAACCTCTTTCTTATGATCCCCAAGGCAATCACTCACATGTGATCACATTGAGTTGACCTGCCTAGGCACCATGACAAAGATGTCTGCTCCATGCTCACAAAGATATACACCGCACACCTTGTTTGTCGGTCCCAAGACATAGGAGTATGAAAACCTGCTAGACAGTATGATCACTATATTAACCAGTTTCTTCAAGAAACTCTGTCCAGATAACCCAGGTATAACCATATTAACCAGTTTCTCCCAAAAACTCTGTCCAGATATCCCACATATAACCATATTAACCAGTTTCTCCCAGAAACTCTGTCCAGATATCCCAGATATAACCATATTAACTAGTTTCTTTCAAAAACTCTGTCCAGATATCCTAGATATAGCCATATTAACCAGTTTTTCCCAGAAACTCTGTCTAAATCTCCCAGATTTCCCAGATATACCAGTTTCTCCCAAGAAACTCTATCCTATCTTCCCAGATATACTAGTTTCTCCCAGAAACTCTATCCAAATTTCCTAGAAATACCCAAAGTACCTGTTTTCCCAGAAGCTCTACCCAAATCTCCCAGATTCTCCAAAAATCCCAGCATCTCTGCCCAAATCACCTAGAAATGCCCAGATATACTTGTTTATCCTACAAACTCTATCCAAATTTTCCAGAAATACCCATAGTACTTGTTTCTCCCAAAAAAACTCTGCCCAAATCACCCAGAAATGCCCAGATATAGAAATACCTAAAATACCAGTTTCTCCTAGAAGCTCAGTCCAAATCAACCAGAATTTCCTATTTCTCCTAAGAAACTCAAATGACTTCTATAAATTTCTTCGAATCTTCCAAATCCCTATTTCTCCCAGAAACTCTGTCCAAAATTTCTGAAGTATCCCGAAAATCCTTGTTATCCCTTGGTGATCATACTGGAAAGTAAGGTTAGCACACTCTGTATGGCTAGGACCTTATTTGTGTAACTGCTATCTGTTAGAAGTAGGGGCATCATATTGATTAGGCCTTGCATCCGCATGCTTGTCTCATATGCATACACGATTCATGTCAGTCTACGTGCACACACATCTTGTCAGTCTCACATATGTCAGTCTCTACACATCAAGCGCGTACATGTCATCATCCTCACCCATTTCAATCATTGTATAGAAGTCGTATACATACTGCAACCATCATCAGTTCACATCGATAAATTATTTGAGACTCTGATCAGCTCTCCCCACTAGGAGTCCATAAGAAGTATTTCGTGTCTCTGTTAATTTGGGCTTTTACTTCTATTTGCAGAAAACATAGCCCCGGGTAAGGACACCTCTGTACCTTCCCAAATTCATTGTCTCAATCGTGGGCTAGCCCATGCTATCATAAACCCGCCAATGGCCTACCAAGCTCTGGAGGAGAAAGTGAACAAACTACAAACCACTATTGAACAACTAAGTTTAAGGATAAGCCGATTCGAGAAGATGGTGCAGAGCATCGATAAAGGAAAGTATGGGTTGCCCGACGCCGTCTATCCAAGCCTATTTCCACATCCGAATCTCTACTTGTATCCAAGCCCACACCCTAGCCTTGGTGATCCTAGACCATATCCAAATCCCAGAGCCACTCCAAGGACCCACTTGAACTCAAAGTCTAACAAAACTGGCAACCCAAGAACCTTCACCAACTTGGGTATGCCATTGTCCGTTATCCTTGATAACCTCATCAAAAAGGGGCACCTCCGACTCCTTCAGCCTCGTACTGACATCCCTCTGCCTAGTTGTGACCTGTCCAAATGTTGTGCCTATCACCAAGGCCCAGGCCATGACACCGACAGTTGCATGCGCCTTCGCCATGATATCCAGGACCTCATCGATCAGAAAATCATCGAGTCATCACCCATCCAACCCTATGTCAACCAAAATGTCAGCTTCATCGAACCTAAAGCCCCTGGCTCATCTGTTCAAATGATCCGTTTTTGCTGATACCCATGAATGTTGAACCTTTGCCGGTGAAGCAATGGTGTTTGGGACTTTTGCTAGCAAAACAAATGAGGATGCTCTTTAAAAAAAAAAGAATAAGCGAGTCACCGTGACACTCCATTTGAGACCAAGCCGAGTCTAGTCAAGTCTGTCCTATATTTTGAATCTATTTCAAGTTTAGTCTTGTTGTCGAGTCTGTCAGTCTTCAAATTGTTATGAGTCTGTGTCGAGTAATGTAATCCTTCTTCTTCTGATGGAATGAAGTCTCATTTTGCCTAATCTGATGTGCCTAGTCATAAATGCATGAATCGTTGACCTGAAGTGTCACTTTTTAAATTACCATGGATATTACTGTGCTAAAAAAATAATTTTTTTTTTACTCAAACAAAAAATCCTGAAAGGTCAAAGTCAATTTTGTGCCGACACCGATGAAGAGCCGAGAATTGAATAGTCTTACTTTAAGAATTTAAAGATTCTCTTGCCTCAATCTTGAAAACACATGCTTGGAACTGACTTGAGGCTTGCCCAACACCCTTTTCCCACCATTTCAAAGCCTTGGGCCCAACCCAATTGAGAGCCATATGAACCTGTGTAGACTTAGTCTTTGATGGTAGCCAAACATTTCAGTGAGTTTCATCCCCACTTTAAAAAAAAAAAAAAAAGAAACAAAAAGAAGAAAAGAAAAAGAAAAGCTCGCTAGGTTGAAAACTCGAAAGGGCACTTAGGCAAAAGTTAGAGCTGAAAAGGTATTGATTTCCAAGATCTGACCTTAGCCAGTCAAAATGATGGAGAAAATGAAAGAAATTTTTGATGAAACAAATGAAAGAATCGTATGCTTCAAGGTACATCATAAGAACGTGCCTAGATCACATTTCCAAAGGCACGAAACAACCACAAATAAATTCCGAGAGTTGACATGCACATTTCAGAATTCAAAGATTGCGATTGAAAGATCTTGCAAGAATCAACTACATGAAGAACAAAATTGGCTGGCTAGGAGAAAGAGAAAAGGATCAATCCTCAAAAAAAAAAGGAAAGAAAAAAAAAAGAAAAAAAAGGAAAAGAAAGGGAGACTGAAACTGAATCTTCTTATTCAAAGCTACCACAAGTGACCTAAGTTTGAACTTCTTTGACGATTGGTTTGAAAAACCTCAAACCAATTTCTTTCAAGACCTTGGCTTGAACTACGCTCGACCTGATTCCCAATCGGGGATACGTAGGCAACCACATCGGTTCGGTCGACACCATCATAATCAACCCCCTTTTCTTCAAAACTTTGGCTTGAACTACGCTTTACCTGATTCCCAATCGGGGATACGTAGGCAACCACATCGGTTCGGTCGACACCATCATAATCAAACCAATTTCTTTCAAGACCTTGGCTTGAACTACGCTCGACTTGATTCCCACTTGGGGATACGTAGGCAACCGTATCGGTTCGGTCGACACCATCATAATCAACCCCCTTTTCTTCAAAACTTTGGCTCGAACTACATTGGACCTGATCCCCACTCGTGGTACGTAGGCAGACTTTCAAAAAGAAAAGAAGGATGGCTCGCTAGGTCAAAAATCTAAAAGGACGCCTAGGCAAAAATTAGAGCTAAATCCAGAGTGAGCAATAACAAAAGAGAGAAAATGGCTTGCTAGGTCACCTCACTGGTGCCTAGGCAAAAGTTATGAGCATTTGAGAGATTAAAGTCACGGTCCATGCCTCAAGCCAGAAAATCACCTTCCACACTAGGGGAAAACTTCGGCTACTCGCCTCGTTTGCCTGACTTTTACTATCTACCCTTCATACAAGGGGCAAACTTCGGTCACCTACCTCGTTTGCCCAAAACCTCCAATAAACCATCATCCAAACTAGGGACAGACTTCGGTCACCCACCTCGTTTGCTTATGAATCCCACTTTGTACACCTCAAACTAGGGGTAAACTCCGTTTGCCTAACACAATCCCTTCACACCGAGGGTGAGTTTTCAAGTTACTAAGTTGTTTTGAAAATTTTGAAATAGAGCATCTTTTACTCTAAAAGCTAAGGCACTAATTCAAAGCACTTCCTGGGAGAAGTAGAAAATTGACTAGATCACTAGGGAGGAATTTTCAAAAATCAAATTTATCAGCAAAGTGCTACCATGTTAAGATGAGGGGTGAACACCAAAAGAGAAATGGTACATCGTTTATGACAAAAGCACATCAAGTTTTGACAAGACGAGCTTGTTTCATTTTGGTGTCAAATGTGTTGTCCTCGTGCGTCAATGTCTGTCAAGTTTTTGAGTCTGTTGTAGTCTCAAATGTGTAAGTCAACAATGACTAATAAAATTTTCAAACCAAGTTATAAAGAGCATGCCAATACAAGCAGGAGTTCCAAACACCATTACTGCACTTGTCAAGTCTACAACATGATATGAGTCCCAAGAACCTCCAGCATTGGTGACACCCCTCCAATCACATTCACTTGCCTTTACAAAATCAATTCACAAGATCCACTGGCTATCTTCTACCAGCTCCTCAGTAACCAACCCGAAATCATGTCATAAATATTCTTCATCCGCTGTTGAATTACTCTATTCGCAGTGCAACCATTTTTTCCCAGTCAAATCTTCTCATCCCCAACAAAGTCGTTCCCAACAGAGCTAGTTCATCTCTAGAAAAGTGTCCTGAACGAATATGGTGTATCTCAGTCAAGATCCCAGAAAGAGTCGATTCATCCCCAGCAGATTGAGTTTAATCCCCAGCAGTCATATCGATTTGTACATCGTCAGTTCAATCATGACAGTCATAGTAGTTCACTGTCGACTCGTCGTCTCAATTCGTACATCGTCAGTTCAATCATGACAGTCATAGTAGTTCATTGTCGACTTGTCATCTCGATTTGTACATCATCAGTTCAATCCATGACAGTCACAGTAGTTCACTGTCGACTCGTCATCTCGATTCGTACATCGTCAGTCATAGTAGTTCATTGTCGACTCGTCATCTCGATTCGTACATCGTCAGTTCAATCATGACAATCATAGTAGTTCACTATCGACTCGTCATCTCGATTAGTACATCGTCAATTCAATCCATGACAGTCACAGTAGTTCACTGTTGGCTCGTCATCTCGATTCGTACATCTTCAGTTCAATCTAGGACACTCACAGTAGTTCACTATCGACTCGTCATATCGATTCGTACATCATCAATTATAGTAGTTCACTGTCGACTCGTCATCTTGATTCGTGCATCGTCAGTGCAATCTATGACAGTCACAGTAGTTCACCGTCGACTCGTCATCTCGATTCGTACATCATCATTTCTTTTGATCACGGTTAGTCCAACCGTTGGTCCAATCCATGACAATCATAGTGGTTCACTGTCGACTCGTCATCTCGATTCGTACATCATCATTTCTTTTTATCACAGTTAGTCCAACCGTTGGTCCAATCCATGACAGTCACGGTAGTTCACTATCGACTCGTCATCTCAAAAGTCATTTGTCGCCAGCCCTCTAGATTGAGGCAAACCCTTCATCATCAGCCCTCTAGATTGAGGCAAATCCTTCATCATCAGCCCTCTAGATTGAGGCAAATCCTTCATCATCAGCCCTCTAGATTGAGGCAAATCCTTCATTGCCAACTCTCTAGATTGAGGCAAATCCTTCATATTAGCCCTCTAGATTGAGGCAAATCCTTCATTGTTAGCCCTCTAGATTGAGGCAAGTCCTTCATCGTCAGCCCTCTTAATTGAGGCAAATCCTTCATCGCCAGCCCTCTAGATTGAGGCAAATCCTTCATCATCAGCCCTCTAGATTGAGGCAAATCCTTCATCGCCAGCCCTCTAGATTGAGGCAAATCCTTCATCATCAGTCCTCTAGATTGAGGCAAATCCTTCATCATTAGCTCTCTAGATTGAGGTAAATCCTTCATTGTCAGCCCTCTAGATTGAGGCAAGTCATTCATCATTAGCCCTCTAGATTGAGGCAAATCCTTCGTTGTCAGCCCTCTAGATTGAGGCAAATCCTTCATCGGTCATTTCGATCAACCGTGAGAGATTCAGAGATGAATCCTGGATCTAGTGCAGAAGTTAAAAGAGATTCCTGAAGAATCCCCCACTATTCCTAGCAGAAGATAATGACACTCAGAACCAACTCTCGGGATCAGCCAATAATTGAAAGCACTGCCCGCCGTCAAATTACCCCGATTCCCAGGGCAAGCACTATCAATTCACAATTCAAGGCTCTATGTCCATTGAATATCATGAGCTTCCTCACCTATTATGAGCCTCCTCACTCCCTTAAATAATTATCATGAGCTTCCTCACCAACTCAACCATCGTGAGCTTCCTCACTCCTCTGTCCAAAATCATGAGCTTCCTCACCAACTCAGCTATTGAACTTTCTCACGAGCTTTCTCACCAACTCAACTATTGTGAGCTTTCTCACTTATCGTGAGCTTCCTCATTCCTTCGTCTAAAATTATATGCTTCCTTACTCCTCTGTCCAAAATCATGAGCTTCCTCACCGCTCAATTCTCGTGAGCTTTCTCACTCATCGTGATCTTTCTCACATGTCAATTATCGTGAGCTCCTCACTTATTGTGAGCTTCCTCATTTGTCCAAAGTCGTGAGTCCCCCTCACCTACCTATTGATTATTATGAGCTTCCTTGCCTATCGCTTATCGTGAGCTTTCTCACTTATCGTGAGCTTCCTCACTCCTTTGTCCAAGATCATGAGCTTCTTCACTTATTATGAGCTTTCTCACTTGTCGCTCCTGAGCTTCCTCACTCTGGTTTCCTCAAACTGTCAGTTATCATGAGCTCCCTCACTTTTTATCTTTAGTTATCATCCTCAAGGACCTCGTGTCCGATCCATTTTGCTTACAAAGCACACTTCCCAAATTCTAGAAGTTTGCCCCTAGACCCAGAGTCTTCTAAACCTTGATGTCTTTATCCGAGTCATCCACCACATCACAGTCGCAAACACTAGCACAACACCAGCCCACTCGGAGTGGCACACCCCACAGCATCTGCTCATACTAGGATCAGAACACTAGGCATGATAGGACTCATGTACACAATCATATCACATCCATGCATTGCGTATCACTCTTTTAGCATATTATCCGCCTGATTGTTGTGTATGTGCATGTGTGATTGGTTCCTTTGTGCCCTGAACTACGTCCTGGTCTGATTCTCCTTGGGATACGTAAGCAGCTCACGCAGAGCGCGACCTGCACTAGCCTCAACATCATTGCATCTTTTGCAACGCTTTTTATCCTAAATCTATAACCTCCAAAAGACCTGTCTCTTCAAAGATTTGGCACTCGCTTGCGACATGCGTTGCCTCGCAAGTTCATGCCAAAGAGGGGCAAACTGAAGACACCCCATTTTGTTGGCTATCAGATTTAGGAGACCCATAGCTTGGTGGTTCACAATGATCGAAAAAGACTCAAAAGGACTCCTGGAAGTTGGTTCTATTTCTCAAAATGCTCAGAATGACCAAAATACCCCTGAAAGCCCAAAAGCTCCCAGATTTGGACCAAAAGTTCTGGAAACATGCTACGTTGTAAAAAAAGTGATTAAATGAGTTTTTAAGTAATATCGGATGAAATCGTCAACTCCTAGAGACCCCCGGAACACCCGGAAGTTCCCGGACAGTCCCCGTTGACCAGTTTGACCAAGGTTTGACCAGGTTTGACCAAGTTTGATCAGGTTTGACTAAAATCGTCCAAATTCACCGGGATCATTCTAGATCATGTGGAAAGTATTAAAATGAGTTTTAAAATAAAATCGAGCGAAAGCGTCAGCTCCTGGGAGCTCCCAGAGGTTCCCAGAACTTCCCGGGAATCCCAAGTTTGACCAGTTTGACCAAAAGTTGACTTTGAAAATAGAGCACCGTATCTTTTTTCAAATATTTTTCATGGATACTAGAGGTCAATAGCTTTCCAACGGTATATCGCACATAATTCTGGATTTAAAACGAGTTTATTATGAATTTCCGAAGGCGAAAAAAGGCGATCAAATTGGCTTTTATCGCGAATACCATAAACATTTTCAAAGTGACCTATCCCCTAACTATTTTTTATGTAAAATAGACTCCAATACCTTTCCAACGGTATATCACAACCTCAGTTTGGAGTTTATACGCATTTTCTGTGAAT
The DNA here is from genome assembly GCA_033977485.1 of Hydrangea macrophylla. Classification (NCBI taxonomy): domain Eukaryota; kingdom Viridiplantae; phylum Streptophyta; class Magnoliopsida; order Cornales; family Hydrangeaceae; genus Hydrangea; species Hydrangea macrophylla. The sequence continues at coordinate 75,949,213 of CM066989.1, forward strand.
TTCGAACGAAATAGGGCCTTTTCGCGAATACCGAAACCTCAGGGGGCCTAAACAGGATTATCTAGACGATTGAGGAGCAGTGCCGCCGCGGCACTGGCCCACTTCTACCGCGGCACTCTCCTCCAGAACAGTATGTTTTTGCAATTTATTTTGGGGGTCCAATTTGGTATAATAGAAATCAAAACGACGTAGTTTTGGTTCCCAGCTTATTTTGGACCAATGGGAGACCTTTTTATACTTTTTAAAATCCCATTTACCACCCCTCATTTGCCTATAAAAGAAGTCATTTACTTCCATTTAAGGGGGGGGGGGCAAGTGCAAAAACTTGAAAAGTTGTAGAGAAGAAGAGAGATAGAGATAGGTTTAGAAGAGAGAAAGGGAGCTTCCTCCTACTATTTTGCTATGGAAAGTGAGTTTTAATCTTGTTTTCTTCCATTACATTTCTTATACTTCACATTCCAAACACCCCCAATCACCATTCTTGAGCATTCTTGAGTTAGGAAGCTACTTCCATGTCCAAATGTCAAAATCTATGAGTGACACACCAAGCTACAAGTTCAATACATCATGAATATCATCTATTGATTGCTATCTATTTGCTTGCTTTTTTATATAATGTTCATCTCTTCTCACCTCATTTCTTTTTGACTTTCTTTATTTACTTACTAGTTCATCATCATCTAAGTGATGACATGAAGTTTGAGGTGAGTGAATCCTTATGGATAGTAGCTCTTGACCTCAAAAACATGTTTGATAGATGATGATAATAACTTCAATACCTCCAAGGTATTCTTGAAGTTATGTTCAAATAAAAATATATCTCTCCAACAATCTTGGGGGTTCTTGGTGATGAGTTTGATGTTGATATTCCAAGAGATCATAATCTCTATTTGATGTTGAAAATATACTTTCAAAACCTCTATTTCAAAACCCCTCTTAAAACCCCTCATTTTAATCTCAAGAAAGAAAACTCTAGTTTTTCCCAAAATCTTCAAAACAGTGAGTCAAAACAGTGAGTGATCTGAGTTCAAAGATTTTTCTAGAGCTCAATACTCAATGTATGGATGCAAGGCCACTTGGAAAGTCTTCCTAACTCATTAGAGAACACCCATGATTTTTGGTTTGACTTGGAAATACTTGGAAATGGTCCATTTGGACCCAAACATTCCTTCCAGACATTCTATTTTTTCTGTCACAGCAGCTAGGTCCACTTCCAACCACTTTTTCAGAAAACTTTTCCAAAGGGGGTGGTCCTAACTTATTTTTCCCTTAATCTTCAATGAATTAGGGAACGGTTTGTATAAAATGGGCCTCTAGATCATTTGTTTTTTATGTTCAAAGATTTTTCAACATGAAATTTTATCTTGGACCTATTTATACATACTTTGTGTGTAATTTCAAAGTTCTTTAATCATATTTTGTATACTTATTTTATAATAAGCACAAAAGCATAAGAGAGAGAGGGTGTTTAGAATGACAATTTAATAATGTCAAGGTGTCAAAGGGGGATTTAATAATTTTTAAGGGGGCTAGTTATAATTTTTTTGGTTCAGGTGTATTATTTTTTTGAAAACCAAGGGGAGGACTTGAGTCCCCCCTTGCCTTTAATTGAATCCGTTCCTGCCTCTTTCAACATATTATTTCAAAATAATATGGGTCCTACCCAACTTTCTTTATGGTTGGTTTTTTAGCAAAAAAAAAAAGACTCCATTCCAAGCACAAAGATATAAGGAATCGTTCCAACTCTTTGTTGTGGCCAAATAATACCTTAAAAGATTTAAGGCCAATCAATACCCCATCAATGTCACTCAGCCCTGCGTCCATGTTTTATCATCACCTTTTTACAATGTGGGCCTCTTTCCAGGGACAGATCTAGAAAATACAATCAGGGAGGGCTTGATTTATGGGGGTACGGGGGTACTGCCCCTGAAATTTTTTTTGGACCTATTTATACATATTATGAGTGTACTTTGAAATCAATTTATACATATTATGTATACTTATTTTATAATAAGCACAAAAGCATAAGAGAGAGGGGGGGGGGGGGGGGGGGGTGTAGAATGACAATTTTATAATGCCAAGGGGTCAAAGAGGGATTTAATAATTTTTAAGGAGGCTAGTTATAATATTTTTAGTTCAAGTTTATTATTTTTTTGAAAACCTAGGGGAGGACTTGAGTCCCCCCTTCACCTTATATGAATCTGTTCCTGCCTCTTTCAACATATTATTTCAAAATAATATGGGCCCTACCCAACTTTCTTTATGGTTGATGTTTTAGCAAACAAAAAAAAAATGACTCCATTCGAATCACAAAGATATAAGGAATCTTTCCAACTCTTTGTTGTGGACAAACAATACCTTAAAAGTCTTAAGGCCAATCAACACCCCATCAATGTCACTTAGCCCTGCGTCCATGTTCTATCATCACCTTCTTACAATGTGGTCCTCATTCTAGGGACAGATCTAGAAAATACAATCAGGGAGGGCATGATGTATGGGGGTTCGGGGGTAGTGCCCCTGAAATTTGTTTTTGGACCTATTTATACATATTATGTGTGTACTTTGAAATTTATTTATACAAATTTTTTATACTTATTTTATAATAAGCACAAAAGCATAAGAGAGAGAGGGGGTTCAAAATAACAATTTTATAATGTCAAGGGGTCAAAGGGGGCTTTTATAATTTTTAAGGGGGCTAAATATAATTTTTTAGTTCAAGTTTAGTTATTTTTTGAAAACATAGGGGAGGACTTGAGTCCCCCCTTGCCCTTAATTAAATCCGTCCATGCCTCTTTCATGATATTATTCCAAAATAATATGGATCCCACCCAACTTCCTTTATGGTTGGTTTTTTTGCAAACAAAAAAAAAAAAGAATCTTTCCAAAGATATAAGGAATCTTTCCAACTCTTGTTGTGGCCAAACTATACCTTAAAAGATTTAAGGCCAATCAATACCCCATAAATGTCACTCAGTCCTGCGTCCATGTTCTATAATCACCTTCTTACAATGTGGGCGTTTTTCTAGGGACATATCTAGAAAATGCAATCAGGGGGGGGCTTGATGTACGGGGGTAGTGCCCCTGAAATTTTATCTTGGACCTATTGATACATACTTTGTGTGTAATTTGAAAGTTTTTTATACATATTTTGTATACTTATTTTATAATAAGCACAAAAGCATAAGAGAGAGAGGGGGTTTAGAATGACAATTTAATAATGTCAAGGTGTCAAAGGGGGATTTAATAATTTATAAGGGGGCTAGTTAAAATTTTTTTAGTTCAGGTGTATTATTTTTTTGAAAACCTAGGGGAGGACTTGCGTCCCCCCTTGCCCTTAATTGAATCCGTTCCTACCTTTTTCAACATATTATTTCGAAATAATATGGTTCCTACCCAACTTTCTTTATGGTTGGTTTTTTAGAAAAAAAAAAAAAAAAGACTCCATTCCAATCACAAAGATATAAGGAATCTTTCCAACTCTTTGTTGTGGCCAAACAATACCTTAAAAGTCTTAAGGCCAATCAATACCTCATCAATGTCACTTAGCCCTGCGTCCATGTTCTATGATCACCTTCTTACATTGTGGTCCTCTTTCCTGGGACAGATCTAGAAAATACAATCAGGGAGGGCTTGATGTATCGGGGTTCGGGGGTAGTGCCCCTGAAATTTTTTTTTGGACCTATTTATACATATTATTTGTGTACTTTGAAATTAATTTATACATATTTTGTATACTTATTTTATAATAATCACAAAAGTATAAGAGAGAGAGGGGGTTCAGAATAACAATTTTATAATGTCAAGGGGTCAAAGGGGGGTTTTATAATTTTTAAGGGGGCTAATCATAATTTTTTAGTTCAAGTGTAGTATTTTTTTTGAAAATCTAAGGGAGGACTTGAGTCCCCCCTTGCCCTTAATTGAATCCGTCCCTGCAATTTTCAACATATTATTCCGAAATAATATGGGTCCTACCCAACTATCTTTATGGTTGGTTTTTTTGCAAAAAATAAAAAATAAATAAAAAAAATAAACTCCATTCGAATCACAAAGATATAAGGAATCTTTCCGATTCTTTTTTGCAGCCAAACAATACCTTAAGAGATTTAAGGCCAATCAATACCCCATCATTGTCACTCGGACCTGCGTCCATATTCTATCATCACCTTCTGACACTGTGGGACTATGTCCAGGGACAGATCTAGAAAATACAATCAAGGGGAGGCTTGATGTACCCCGTTCGGGGGTTGTGGCCCTGAAATTTTTTTTAGGACCTATTTATACATATTTTGTGTGTAATTTGAAATTTATTTATGCATGTTTTGTATACTTATTTTATAATAAGCACAAAAGCATAGGAGAGAGAGGGGGGTTTAGAATGACAATTTTTTAATGTCAAGGGGTCAAAGGGGGATTTAATAATTTTTAAGGGGGCTAGTTATAATTTTTTTAGTTCAGGTGTATTATTTTTTTGAAAACCTAGGGGAGGACTTGAAGTCCCCCTTGCACTTAATTGAATCCGTCCCTGCCTTTTTCAACGTATTATTTCGAAATAATATGGGTCCTACCCAACTTTCTTTATGGTTGGTTTTTTAGCAAAAAAAAAAAAACAGACTCCATTCCAATCACAAAGATATAAGGAATCTTTCCAACTCTTTGTTGTGGCCAAACAATACCTTAAAAGATTTAAGGCCAATCAATATCCCATCAATGTCACTAAGCCCTGCGTCCATGTTCTATCATCACCTTCTTACAAAGTGGGCCTCTTTCCAGGGACAGATCTAGAAAATACAATCAGGGAGGGCTTGATGTATCCGGGTTCAGGGGTAGTGCCCCTGAAATTTTTTTTTGGACCTATTTATACATATTATGTGTGTACTTTGAAATTAATTTATACATATTTTGTATACTTATTTTATAATAAGCACAAAAGTATAAGAGGGAGAGGGGGTTCAGAATAACAATTTTATAATGTCAAGGGGTTAAAGGGGGCTTTTATAATTTTTAAGTGGGCTAATCATAATTTTTTTAGTTCAAGTGTAGTATTTTTTTGGAAAACCTAGGGGAGGACTTGAGTCCCCCCTTGCCCTTAATTGAATCCTTCCTTGCCTCTTTCATTATATTATTCCGAAATAATATGGGTCCCACCCAACTTTCTTTATGGTTGGTTTTTTTGCAAACAAAAAAAAAAGAAAAAAAAAAACACCTTTCGATTCACAAAGATATAAGGAATCTTTCCAACTCTTGTTGTGGCCAAACTATACCTTAAAAGATTTAAGGCCAATCAATACCCCATCAATGTCACTCAGCCCTGCGTCCATGTTCTATCATCACCTTCTTACAATGTGGGCGTCTTTCCAGGGATAGATCTAGAAAATACTATCAAGGGGGACTTGATGTACGGGGGTAGTGCCGCACAAATTTTATCTTGAACCTATTTGTACATACTTTGTGTGTAATTTGAATGTTATTTATATATATTTTGTATACTTATTTTGTAGTAAGCACAAAAGCATAAGAGATAGAGAGGGTTTAGAATGACAATTTAATAATGTCAAGGTGTCAATGGGGGATTTAATAATTTTTAAGGGGGCTAGTTATAATTTTTTTAGTTCAGGTGTATTATTTTTTTGAAAACCTAGGGGAGGACTTGAGTCCCCCCTTGCCCTTAATTGAATCCGTTCCTGCCTCTTTCAACATATTATTTCGAAATAATATGGGTCCTACCCAACTTTCTTTATGGTTGGTTTTTAGCAAAAAAAAAAAAATGACTCCATTCGAATCACAAAGATATAAGTAATCTTTCCAACTCTTTGTTGTGGCCAAACAATACCTTAAAAGACTTAAGGCCAATCAATACCCCATCAATGTCACTTAGCCATGCGTCCATGTTCTATCATCACCTTCTTACAATGTGGTCCTCTTACCAGGGACAGATCTAGAATATACAATCAGGGAGGGCTTTATGTATGGGGGTTCAGTGGTAGTGCCCCTGAAATTTTTTTTAGACCTATTTATACATGTTATGTGTGTACTTTGAAATTTAATTATACAAATTTTGTATACTTATTTTATAATAATCACAAAAGCATAAGAGAGAGAGGGGGTTCAGAATAACAATTTTAATAAAGTCAGGGGGTCAAAGGGGGCTTTTATAATTTTTAAGGGGGCTAAATATAATTTTTTTAGTTCAAGTGTAGTATTTTTTTGGAAAACCTAGGGGAGGACTTGAGTCCCCCCTTGCCCTTAATTAAATCCGTCCTTGCCTCTTTCATGGTATTATTCCAAAATAAAATGGGTCCCAGCCAACTTTCTTTATAGTTGGTTTTTTTGCAAACAAAAAAAAAGAAAAAAAAAAACACCATTCGAATCACAAAGATATAAGGAATCTTTCCAACTCTTGTTGTGGCCAAACTATACCTTAAAAGATTTAAGGCCAATCAATACCCCATCAATGTCACTCAGCCCTACGTCCATGTTCTATCATCACCTTCTTACAATGTGGGCGTCTTTCCAGGGATAGCTCTAGAAAATACTATCAAAGGGGGCTTGATGTACGGGGGCAGTGCCCCTGAAATTTTATCTTGAACCTATTTGTACATACTTTGTGTGTAATTTTAATGTTATTTATACATATTTTGTATACTTATTTTATAATAAGCACCAAAGCATAAGAGAGAGAGGGGGTTTAGAATGACAATTTAATAATGTCAAGGTGTCAAAGGGGGATTTAATAATTTTTAAGGGGGCTAGTTATAATTTTTTTAGTTCAGGTGTATTATTTTTTTGAAAACCTAGGGGAGGACTTGAGTCCACACTTGCCATTAATTGAATCCGTTCCTGCCTCTTTCAACATATTATTTCGAAATAATATGGGTCCTACCCAACTTTCTTTACGGTTGGTTTTTAGCAAAAAAAAAAAAGACTCCATTCGAATCACAAAGATATAAGGAATCTTTCCAACTCTTTGTTGTGGCCAAACAATACCTTAAAAGACTTAAGGCCAATCAATACCCCATCAATGTCACTTAGCCATGCGTCCATGTTCTATCATCACCTTCTTACAATGTGGTCCTCTTACCCGGGACAGATCTAGAATATACAACCAGGGAGGGCTTGATGTATGGGGGTTCAGGGGTAGTGCCCCTGAAATTTTTTTTTGGACCTATTTATACATGTTATGTGTGTACTTTGAAATTTAATTATACAAATTTTGTATACTTATTTTATAATAATCACAAAAGCATAAGAGAGAGAGGGGGTTCAGAATAACAATTTTAATAAAGTCAAGGGGTCAAACGGGGCTTTTATAATTTTTAAGGGGGCTAAATATAATTTTTTTAGTTCAAGTGTAGTATTTTTTTGAAAACCTAGGGGAGGACTTGAGTCCCCCCTTGCCCTTAATTAAATCCGTCCTTGCCACTTTCATGATATTATTCCGAAATAAAATGGGTCCCACCCAACTTTCTTTATAGTTGGTTTTTTTGCAAACAAAAAAAAAAGAAAAAAAAAACACCATTCGAATCACAAAGATATAAGGAATCTTTCCAACTCTTGTTGTGGCCAAACTATACCTTAAAAGATTTAAGGCCAATCAATACCCCTTCAATGTCACTCAGCCCTGCGTCCATGTTCTATCATCACTTTCTTACAATGTGGGCGTCTTTCCAGGGATAGATCTAGAAAATACTATCAAGGGGGGCTTGATGTACGGGGGTAGTGCCCCTGAAATTTTATCTTGAACCTATTTGTACATACTTTGTGTGTGATTTGAATGTTATTTATACATATTTTGTATACTTATTTTATAATAAGCACCAAAGCATAAGAGAGAGAGGGGGTTTAGAATGACAATTTAATAATGTCAAGGTGTCAAAGGGGGATTTAATAATTTTTAAGGGGGCTAGTTATAATTTTTTTAGTTCATGTGTATTATTTTTTTGAAAACCTAGGGGAGGACTTGAGTCCCCACTTGCCCTTAATTGAATCCGTTCCTGCCTCTTTCAACATATTATTTCGAAATAATATGGGTCCTACCCAACTTTCTTTATGGTTGGTTTTTAGCAAAAAAAAAAAAAAAGACTCCATTCGAATCACAAAGATATAAGGAATCTTTCCAACTCTTTGTTGTGGCCAAACAATACCTTAAAAGACTAAAGGCCAATCAATACCCCATCAATGTCACTTAGCCCTGCGTCCATGTTCTATCATCACCTTCTTACAATGTGGTCCTCTTTCCTGGGACAAATCTAGAATATACAATCAGGGAGGGCTTGATGTATGGGGGTTCAGGGGTAGTGCCCCTGAATTTTTTTTTTTGACCTATTTATACATGTTATGTCTATAGTTTGAAATTTAATTATACAAATTTTGTATACTTATTTTATAATAATCACAAAAGCATAAGAGAGAGAGGGGGTTCAGAATAACAATTTTAATAATGTCAAGGGGTCAAAAGGGGGCTTTTAAAATTTTTAAGGGGGCTATTTATAATTTTTTGAGTTCACGTGTAGTATTTTTTTGAAAACCTAGGGGAGGACTTGAGTCCCCCCTTGCCCTTAATTAAATCCGTCCTTGCCACTTTCATGATATTATTCCGAAATAAAATGGGTCCCACCCAACTTTCTTTATAGTTGGTTTTTTTGCAAACAAAAAAAAACGAAAAAAAAACACCATTCGAATCACAAAGATATAAGGAATCTTTCCAACTCTTGTAGTGGCCAAACTATACCTGAAAAGATTTAAGGCCAGTCAATACCCCATCAATTTCACTCAGCCCTGCGTCCATGTTCTATCATCACCTTCTTACAATGTGGGCGTCTTTCCAGGGACAGATCTAGAAAATACAATCAGGGGGGGCTTGATGTACGGGGGTAGTGCCCCTGAAACTTTATCTTGGACCTATTGATACATACTTTGTGTAATTTGAAAGTTATTTATACATATTTTGTATACTTATTTTATAATAAGCACAAAAGCATAAGAGAGAGAGAGGGGGTTTAGAATGACAATTTAATAATGTCAAGGTGTCAAAGGGGGATTTAATAATTTATAAGGGGGCTAGTTATAATTTTTTTAGTTCAAGTTTATTATTTTTTTGAAAACCTAGGGGAGGACTTGAGTCCCCCCTTGCCCTTAATTGAATCCGTTCCTACCTCTTTCAACATATTATTTCAAAATAATATGGGTCCTACCCAACTTTCTTTATGGTTGGTTTTTTAGAAAAAAAAAAGACTCCATTCCAATCACAAAGATATAAGGAATCTTTCCAAGTCTTTGTTGTGGCCAAACAATACCTTAAAAGTCTTAAGGCCAATCAATACCTCATCAATGTCACTTAGCCCTGCGTCCATGTTCTATCATCACCTTCTTACAATGTGGTCCTCTTTCCAGGGACAGATCTAGAAAATACAATCAGGGAGGGCTTGATGTATGGGGGTTCGGGGGTAGTGCCCCTGGAATTTTTTTTTTGGACCTATTTATACATATTATGTGTGTACTCTGAAATTTATTTATACAAATTTTGTATACTTATTTTATAATAATCACAAAAGCATAAGAGAGTGAGGGGGTTCAGAATAACAATTTTACAATGTCAAGTTTTCAATGGGGGCTTTTATAATTTTTAAGGGGGCTAAATATAATTTTTTTAGTTCAAGTGTAGTATTTTTTTGAAAACCTAGGGGAGGACTTGAGACCCCCTTGCCCTTAATTAAATCCGTCCTTGCCTCTTTCATGATATTATTCTGAAATAATATGGGTCCCACCCAACTTTCTTTATGTTTGGTTTTTTTGCAAAGAAAAAAAAAACGCCTTTCGAATCACAAAGATATGATGAATCTTTCCAACTCTTGTTGTGGCCAAACTATACCTTAAAAGATTTAAGGCCAATCAATACCCCATCAATGTCACTCAGCCCTGCGTCCATGTTCTATCATCACCTTCTTACAATGTGGGCGACTTTCCAGGGACAGATCTAGAAAATACAATCAGGGGGGGCTTGATGTACGGGTGTAGTGGCCCTAAAATTTTATCTTGGACCTATTTATACATAGTTTGTGAGTAATTTGAAAGTCATTTATACATATTTTGTATACTTATTATATAATAAGCAGAAAAGCATAAGAGAGAGAGGGGGTTTAGAATGACAATTTAATAATTTTTAAGGGGGCTAGTTATAATTTTTTTAGTTCGGGTGTATTACTTTTTTGAAAACCTAGGGGAGGACTTGAGTCCCCCCTTGCCCTTAATTGAATCTGTTCCTGCCTCTTTCAACATATTATTTTGAAATAATATGGGTCCTACCCAACTTTCTTTATGGTTGGTTTTTTAGCAACAAAAAAAAAAAAAGACTCCATTCCAATCACAAAGATAGAAGGAATCTTTCCAACTCTTTGTTGTGGCCAAACAATACCTTAAAAGATTTAAGGCCAATCAATACCCCATCAATGTCACTCTGCCCTGTGTCCATGTTCTATCATCACCTTCTTACAATGTGGGCCTCTTTCCAGGGACAGATCTAGAAAATACAATCAGGGAAGGCTTGATGTATGGGGGTTTGGGGGTAGTGCCCCTAAAATTTTTTTTTCGACCTATTTATACATATTATGTGTGTACTTTGAAATTTATTTATACAAATTTTGTATACTTATTTTATAATAAGCACAAAAGCATAAGAGAGAGAGGGGTTCAGAATAACAATTTTAATAATGTCAGGGGGTCAAAGGGGGCTTTTATAATTTTTAAGGGGGCTAAATATAATTTTTTTAGTTCAAGTGTAGTATTTTTTGGAAAACCTAGGGGAGGACTTGAGTCCCCCCTTGCCCTTAATTAAATCTGTCCTTGCCTCTTTCGTGATATTATTCCGAAATAAAATGGGTCCCACCCAACTTTCTTTATAGTTGGATTTTTTGCAAACAAAAAAAAAAAGCAAAAAAAAAACACCATTCGAATCACAAAGATATAAGGAATCTTTCCAACTCTTGTTGTGGCCAAACTATACCTTAAAAGATGTAAGGCCAATCAATACCCCATCAATGTCACTCAGCCCTGCGTCCATGTTCTATCATCACCTTCTTACAATGTGGGCGTCTTTCCAGGGATAGATCTAGAAAATACTATCAAGGGGGGCTTGATGTACGGGGGTAGTGCCCCTGAAATTTTATCTTGAACCTATTTGTACATACTTTGTGTGTGATTTGAATGTTATTCATACATATTTTGTATACTTATGTTATAATAAGCACCAAAGCATAAAAGAGAGAGGGGGTTTAGAATGACAATTTAATAATGTCAAGGTGTCAATGGGGGATTTAATAATTTTTAAGGGGGCTAGTTATAATATTTTTAGTTTAGGTGTATTATTTTTTTGAAAACCTAGGGGAGGACTTGAGTCCCCCCTTGCCCTTAATTAAATCTGTCCTTGCCTCTTTCGTGATATTATTCCGAAATAAAATGGGTCCCACCCAACTTTCTTTATAGTTGGATTTTTTGCAAACAAAAAAAAAAAGAAAAAAAAAACACCATTCGAATCACAAAGATATAAGGAATCTTTCCAACTCTTGTTGTGGCCAAACTATACCTTAAAAGATTTAAGGCCAATCAATATCCCATCAATGTCACTCAGCCCTGCGTCCATGTTCTATCATCACCTTCTTACAATGTGGGCGTCTTTCCAGGGATAGATCTAGAAAATACTATCAAGGGGGGCTTGATGTACGGGGGTAGTGCCCCTGAAATTTTATCTTGAACCTATTTGTACATACTTTGTGTGTGATTTGAATGTTATTTATACATATTTTGTATACTTATATTATAATAAGCACCAAAGCATAAGAGAGAGAGGGGGTTTAGAATGACAATTTAATAATGTCAAGGTGTCAATGGGGGATTTAATAATTTTTAAGGGGGCTAGTTATAATATTTTTAGTTCAGGTGTATTATTTTTTTGAAAACCTAGGGGAGGACTTGAGTCCCCCCTTGCCCTTAATTAAATCTGTCCTTGCCTCTTTCGTGATATTATTCCGAAATAAAATGGGTCCCACCCAACTTTCTTTATAGTTGGATTTTTTGCAAACAAAAAAAAAAAGAAAAAAAAAACACCATTCGAATCACAAAGATATAAGGAATCTTTCCAACTCTTGTTGTGGTCAAACTATACCTTAAAAGATTTAAGGCCAATCAATATCCCATCAATGTCACTCAGCCCTGCGTCCATGTTCTATCATCACCTTCTTACAATGTGGGCGTCTTTCCAGGGATAGATCTAGAAAATACTATCAAGGGGGGCTTGATGTACGGGGGTAGTGCCCCTGAAATTTTATCTTGAACCTATTTGTACATACTTTGTGTGTGATTTGAATGTTATTTATACATATTTTGTATACTTATTTTATAATAAGCACCAAAGCATAAGAGAGAGAGGGGGTTTAGAATGACAATTTAATAATGTCAAGGTGTCAATGGGGGATTTAATAATTTTTAAGGGGGCTAGTTATAATATTTTTAGTTCAGGTGTATTATTTTTTTGAAAACCTAGGGGAGGACTTGAGTCCCCCCTTGCCCTTAATTGAATACGTTCCTGCCTCTTTCAACATATTATTTCGAAATAATATGGGTCCTACCCAACTTTCTTTATGGTTGGTTTTTTAGCAAAAAAAAAAAAAAAGACTCCATTCCAATCACAAAGATAGAAGGAATCTTTCCAACTCTTTGTTGTGGCCAAACAATACCTTAAAAGATTTAAGGCCAATCAATACCCCATCAATGTCACTCAGCCCTGCGTCCTTGTTCTATCATCACCTTCTTACAATGTGGGCCTCATTCCAGGGACAGATCTAGAAAATACAATCAGGGAAGGCTTGATGTATGGGGGTTCGGGGGTAGTGCCCCTAAAATTTTTTTTTCGACCTATTTATACATATTATGTGTGTACTCTGAAATTTATTTATACAAATTTTGTATACTTATTTTATAATAAGCACAAAAGCATAAGAGAGAGAGGGGGTTCAGAATAACAATTTTATAATGTCAAGGGGTCAAAGGGGGCTTTTATAATTTTTAAGGGGGCTGAATATAATTTTTTTAGTTCAAGTGTAGTATTTTTTTGAAAACCTAGGGGAGGACTTAGAGTCCCCCCTTGCCCTAATTAAATCCGTCCTTGCCTCTTTCATGATATTATTCCAAAATAATTTGGGTCCCAGCCAACTTTCTTTATGGTTGGTTTTTTTGCAAAGAAAAAAAAAACGCCTTTCGAATCACAAATATAGAAGGAATCTTTCCAACTCTTGTTGTGGCCAAACTATACCTTAAAAGATGTAAGGCCAATCAATACCCCATCAATGTCACTCAGCTTTGCATCCATGTTCTATCATCACCTTCTTACAATGTGGGCGTCTTTCACGGGACAGATCTAGAAAATACAATCAGGGGGAGGTTTGATGTACGGGGGTAGTGCCCCTGAAATTTTATCTTGGACCTATTTATACATACTTTGTGTGTAATTTGAAAGTTCTTTATACTTATTTTTGCGTACTGATTTTATAATAAGCACAAAAGCATAAGAGAGAGAGGGGGTTTAGAATGACAATTTAATAATGTCAAGGTGTCAAAGGGTGATTTAATAATTTTTGAGGGGGCTAGTTATAATTTTTTTGGTTCAGGTGTATTATTTTTTTGAAAACCATGGGGAGGACTTGAGTCCCCCCTTGCCCTTAACTGATTCCGTTCCTGCATCTTTCAACATATCATTTCGAAATAATATGGGTCCTACCCAACTTTCTTTATGGTTGGTTTTTTAGCAAAAAAAAAAAGACTCCATTCCAAGCACAAAGATATAAGGAATCGTTGCAACTCTTTGTTGTGGCCAAATAATACCTTAAAAGATTTAAGGCCAATCAATACCCCATCAAAGTCACTCAGCCCTGCGTCCATGTTCTATCATCACCTTTTTACAATGTGGGCCTCTTTCTAAGGACAGATCTAGAAAATACAATCAGGGAGGGCTTGATGTATGGGGGTACGGGGGTAGTGCCCCTGAAATTTTTTTATGGACCTATTTATACATATTATGAGTGTACTTTGAAATTAATTTATACATATTATGTATACTTATTTTATAATAAGCACTAAAGCATAAGAGAGAGAGGGGGGGGGGGGGGGATGTAGAATGACAATTTTATAATGTCAAGGGGTCAAAGGGGGATTTAATAATTTTTAAGGAGGCTAGTTATAATTTTTTTAGTTCAGGTTTATTATTTTTTTGAAAACCTAGGGGAGGTCTTGAGTCCCCCCTTGACATTAATTGAATCCGTTCCTGCCTCATTCAACATATTATTTCAAAATAATATGGGCCCTACCCAACTTTCTTTATGGTTGGTTTTTCAACAAACAAAAAAAAAATGACTCCATTCGAATCATAAAGATATAAGGAATCTTTCCAAATCTTTGTTGTGGACAAACAATACCTTAAAAGTCTTAAGGCCAATCAATACCCCATCAATGTCACTTAGCCCTGCGTCCATGTTCTATCATCACCTTCTTACAATGTGGTCCTCTTTCCAGGGACAGATCTAGAAAATACAATCAGGGAGGGCTTGATGTATGGGGGTTCGGGGGTAGTGCCCCTGAAAATTTTTTTTTGACCTATTTATACATATTATGTGTGTACTTTGAAATTTATTTGTACAAATTTTGTTTACATATTTTTTAATAAGCACAAAAGCATAAGCGAGAGAGGGGGTACAGAATAACAATTTTATAATGTCAAGGGGTCAAAGGGGGCTTTTATAATTTTTAAGGGGGCTAAATATAATTTTTTTAGTTCAAGTGTAATATTTTTTTGAAAACATAGGGGAGGACTTGAGTCCCCCCTTTCCCTTAATTAAATTCCTCCTTCCCTCTTTCATGATATTATTCCGAAATAATATGGGTCCCACCAAACTTTCTTTATGGTTGGTTTTTTTGCAAACAAAAAAAAAAAAGAAAAAAAAACGCCTTTCGAATCACAAAGATATAAGGAATCTTTCCAACTCTTGTTGTGGCCAAACTATACCTTAAAAGATGTAAGGCCAATCAATACCCCATCAATGTCACTCTGCCCTGCGTCCATGTTCTATCATCACCTTCTTACAATGTGGGCGTCTTTCCAGGGACAGATCTAGAAAATACAATCAGGGGGAGTGCAAAGCGGGGGTATTTGTAAAATACAACCGCGCTAAAGGAAAGAATTGTATTAGTTTTTATCACAACTTCCCGTTTTATCTGCGATTTGCATTGCAAGGCTAATTTCTATACACTATGATTAATCTATGATAAGTTGTATTGTTTTAGCTGTTATTTGTGCAGATTACTGCTGTGTGGACTAAACAGATGAACATCAGAATAAATGGAATGCTGGAATGAAAACAAAAGAAGCCCAAGCTGAAATGTGGAGTTCGATCGATCTAAGAAGGTTCGATCGATCGAGAGTTCGATCGCTCAAAGAGAGTGGAAGCGCTTGAGGCTTAAGGGTTCGATCGATCGAGAGCAGTTCGATCGATCGAACGGGGTATTTCCAGTAACATTTGCGTAGGCAGCAGATGCGGGTTTTAACCCTAGTTTCTTAGGTTTTCTTATATATAGGAGTATTGTACACGTCCAGTGGGACGCCCACTTTACTTTTTAACAGTTTTATAGAGAGAGATAGAGAGTTTGTTTGGTTTTTTTGTAGGTTTTCATTGAATATTTACATTGTGGATTGGATTTCTCTGAGTTAATACAAGTATCTTCTATTCCAGGTTATCTATATACTGCTCACTTAGATTCTGCACTTAGTAGTCATAGTTTAATCGCTCATCTCGTGATATTATATGCTAAATAGTTGTAAAACCATAGATTTCGTAGTTTTCATGAAAAACTTACAATCAAACAAGGTGTTAATGTTCTTTTACGTTAAAAATCAATCTTTGACACTCCAGACGATGTCTGAGTAGTCCCAGGTTGGGAGAACAAGATGAAACAGTGATCTCCAGCCTCTGCCATGCAACAGGATAATCGCTGTGTTCGATCGATCGAAGTCCGTTCGATCGATCGAACCAGAGACAGTCAATCGATCGAAGTCAGTTCGATCGATTGAGGGATGAAGGTCTTCGATCGATCGAAAGCGCGTCGATCGATCGAACTCTCGGATTCTTGAGGATGTTCCCTGCAGTATTCCAGGACCTTTTGTTTTAGGATTTGTTATCATTCTGTCCCAAATAAATGCTCAGTTTGTCAAAACAGTTTTAAAACTAAGGCCCTAAGGCATTTTCTTTCAATACATTTTGCAAACCATTTTCAATGCTAACACCATTGAGGATGCGAGTCTTAACTATTGGATTAAACCGCTTTCATGTATCTTAATTTAACTGTGATGATATGGTCCCGGTCATGAAAGGGCTATAGAATCTCTATCTTTAGAGGAATACGGAAAACTGTGGGTAATATACTCCTTTGTGCTTCAAGGTAAATGCATGGTAGATGGTTAGATTACTGTGGATTCGTGTAATCCCAACACTTTCTTTTAAAGTTAAACATCTTAATTTCAAGTATTGTTTAATTAGCTAGTTAGATTGTTAGTCATTTTCTTTAGTAATTTTAGCTGTGGAACTTTGTGTTCCGCACCATCGTTCAATCTTATTCTTTTTATTTTATTTTCTTTAGAGGTTAGTCTAATTCGATAGGTCAACACCTTCCCTGTGGGATCGACCTGGTCTTACCAGATATTACTTGCACGTCTACCTACACTTGGGTATTGCACAAGAGCGCACAAGATTTTTCTCGTGTCAAGTTTTTGGCGCCGTTGCCGGGGAGAGCGACGATCAATTCCTTAGATTACCTCAGTCTCTCTTCATCTCTTTCTATTTTTATTTTCTCTTCTTTTCAGTTCTTTTGGGTAAGTTCTCACCCTAGGGTCTTTCCTAGTTCATGTCCGAGAATTCTATTGAAGGAATTTTTGGAAATCCTTTCTACCTGTCTGACTCTGAAAGCTCCATCAACCCCATAGCCACTCCAACTGCATCAATGGATGATCATCAGAGTGAAAATGGTGACAATGTTGTGGTACCAATTGATGAGGCACTCCGTCCTCTTTGCGGTCTCATGCAACCAGAACATGCACCTACGCCCTCTTGCATTCAAATCCCACCGCATAATGGCGAATTTCAGTTTCGCAATGGGATGATTCAACTGCTTCCCACTTTTCATGGGATGGAAAGCGAGAAGGCGTATTTACATGTCACCGATTTCGAGGATGTTTGCAAAACATTCTCGCAAACTTGTCCTAGGGAGGTGACGCATTTAATGCTATTCCCCTTCACTTTGAAAGATAAAGCGAAGGCGTGGCTCCACTCCCTAAAACCCAATTCAATTTTCACCTGGCATGCGATGCGCACCGTGTTTTTAAAGAAATTCTATCCTACTCGCATGACCACAGACCTTCAGCGTCAAATCAATTCCAATAAACAAAAGAGCAATGAAACCTTCACACAAGCGTGGGAGCGTTTCAAAGATTTGCTTCTCTCGTGCCCATACCATGGGTTTGAGAAATGGCGAACTATCAGCTTCTTTTATCAGGGATTGAATGGTGAAACAAAGAAGTTGGTGGAAACAATGAGCTCGGGACCATTTCTGCGAAAAAACACTGAAGAGGCCGAAGCCCATTTCGAATGGTTAGCTGAATACGCTCATGAATGGTCAAATTCTGACAATATCTCACGCTTACAGATATCCTGTGTAGAAGAGAAAAGCCTATACCAGCTAACCAATGAAGATCACCTCATGACTAAGTATGCAGAGCTAGCAAAGAAGGTAGAGGAGTTAAGTATGAAAGGAGAGAGCTCTAGGCAAGTCTTGCCTGAAGAACCATGTGGCACATGCAACATGTTGGGACATACAACTCAATATTGTCCTAATGTGCCATATTTTCAAGAGCAAGCCCCTATAGAGATGAATGCCATGCAAGGTTTTCGAGGGGCGGGGAATTCCAACAATAACTTTCAAAATAACAATAGATGGAATCACCCCGGTTTTGATTGGAGAAATAATGCTGGGGCCCAAAATCAATATCAACAGCAGCCCTACAACAACAATCAATATCAAGGGCAAAATAATAGGCCAGCCCAGCATTACAATCAAAACAGAACCAATAATTACAATCAAGCTCAACCCTCCAATGCACCACAAACCAATACCTATGTGCCACTGCACAAGAAGGTACAAGAAGAAGAGCCACTTGCTAATGCCAATCTAACGCAGCAACTCATACAGATGATGAGTAGAATGTCTGCCACATTAGAAAGGATAGATGCACGGCAAGAAGGTTCAGGAGGAACATTCCCTGCCCAACCACTTCCAAATCCAAAGGGACATAACAATGGTCCTAACAATCAAGAACATGCTAAAGCTGTGACTACACTGAGAAGTGGAAAAATCATAGGGAAAAGCATGCCTCTGTCCACTCCCGAAGTGTACGATGAGGAGGAAGTGGTGGATAAAGAAGTTGAGCTACCATCTACTCAAGAGGAGGAGCAGTCTACCAATGACGAACCAATCAAGGCAAACATTGAAGCTCCTAGAGTAGAGGAAGAAGTTGAACGAAGGCCTGGGAAGGAGTCTGTTAAGGAGGAACCACCAAAATGCCCCTTCCCTGCACCTTATCCTCAACGGTTGAAGAAACCCAAGAATGAGACAAAGAATCAGGAGTTTCTGGAATTGTTTAAGCAAGTTAAGATTAACCTTCCACTCCTAGATGCTATCAAGCAAGTGCCGGCCTATGCTAAGTATCTCAAAGATCTATGCACGGTCAAGAGGAGGCAAAGCGTGAAGAAACATGCTTATGTCGCATGTCAAGCCAGTGCGATCATTCAAAATGAGTTGCCTCCAAAACTCAAAGATCCTGGCACACCTACTGTCTCATGCAGAATTGGGAATCAAAAGATAGACAACGCACTCCTCGATTTAGGAGCAAGCGTGAACCTGCTGCCATACTCAGTCTATAAACAGCTGGGGTTGGGTGAACTCAAACCCACCCGAGTTGCTTTGCAATTGGCAGACAGATCTGTAAAGTACCCTAGAGGGGTGTTAGAGGACGTCCTTGTCTAAATAGACTCTTTTGTCTTTCCGGTTGATTTCGTGATATTGGACACAGAACCTGTATCTAATCCTGGTGCACATATCCCGGTTATTTTTGGACGTCCATTCCTCAACACCATTGATGCCACAATCAAGATTAGAACTGGTATCATGACTATCGTATTCGGGAACATGACGTTGAATATCAAGATCTTTTCTAATCCCCGACCTGAAGAATACGATGATGAGGAAGAAATCCATTATATAGACACGGTCATTGAAGATGAAGTTGACTTGGTCGACTATAAAGATCCTTTGGAAGTTGTGATGACTCAATTTGGCGATATTTATCAGCCTGCAGAGTCCACCCCATTGGATGCTGACCTGAACCAGACGTGTCTTATGATGGATACGAAAGAGGAGGATAGAGCCGATTGCATGTGGATACAGCCATATGAACAACTGCCTCCTAAAACCAAGTTGGTAATGCCCTCTAGTTTCCAGTTTCCGGAGTTAGAATTGAAGGAGCTTCCCAAAGAGCTAAAATACGCATTCCTAGGGACTGGAAAAACTTATCCTGTGATCATTTCAGCTGCTTTAACTCATGAACAGGAAAGTAAGCTAGTGGAAATGCTTACCAAGCATAAGGATGCTATGGGATGGACAATTGCTGACCTCAAAGGCATAAGCCCATCCATATGCACGCATAAGATATATCTGGAGGAAGACGCTAAACCCTCAAGGCAAATGCAAAGGCGTCTGAACCCCAACATGCAAGAAGTAGTTAAAAAGGAAGTGCTTAAACTACTTGATGTTGGGATGATATATCCGATATCTGACAGTCCTTGGGTTAGTCCTACCCAAGTAGTTCCTAAGAAAGCAGGCATAACGGTCATCCCGAACAAAGATGGTAAATTGGTACCAACACGTGTTCCCACTGGATGGAGGATGTGTATTGATTACAGGAAGTTAAATACTGTGACCCGAAAGGACCATTTTCCTTTGCCATTTATGGATCAAATGCTAGAACGCGTGGAGGGTCACAAGTATTACTGCTTCTTGGATGGATACAGTGGATATAATCAAATTGAGATTGCTCCTGAAGATCAGGAGAAAACCACATTCACGTGTCCATTCGGTACTTTTGCCTACCGACGAATGTCGTTTGGCCTATGCAATGCACCGGCTACCTTTCAGCGGTGCATGCTGAGTATATTCAGTGACATGGTCGAAAACATCCTTGAAGTTTTCATGGATGATTTTTCAGTATTCGGCCATAGCTTCGAAGATTGCCTTACCAATCTCGAGCAGGTTTTAATGAGGTGTGAGGACAAACACCTAGTCTTGAATTGGGAGAAGTGTCACTTCATGGTGACCAAGGGAATAGTCCTCGGCCACATAATATCCGATGAAGGCATTCAAGTGGATAAGACTAAAATCGACATAATCTCAAATTTACCTGTTCCCCGTACAGTAAGAGACATTCGTTCATTCTTGGGGCATGCAGGTTTTTATCGTCGATTTATCCAAAATTTCAGTGCAATTTCTCGACCCCTTTGTCAACTTCTTGTCAAAGATGCACCTTTCGAGTGGTCAGAGAGTTGCCAAAAGTCCTTTGAGGATCTAAAAGATCTCCTCACCTCCGCACCTATAATACAGGCACCCGACTGGAGTTTGCCTTTTGAATTAATGTGCGACGCTAGTGATTACGCCATTGGCGCAGTCCTAGGCCAGAGAAAGGACAATAAGCCACATGTGATATACTACGCCAGCCGAACCTTGAATGACGCTCAAATGAATTATACTACCACTGAGAAGGAGCTGCTGGCTGTAGTATTCGCCCTGGACAAGTTTAGGTCTTATCTGATAGGGTCACCAATCGTCTGTTTTACAGATCATTCGGCCCTCAAATATCTGCTGACAAAGAAAGACGCTAAACAACGGCTTATTTGCTGGATACTCTTACTCCAAGAGTTTGATCTAACAATCAAGGACAAGAAAGGAGTAGAGAATGTGGTTGCGGATCATTTGTCCCGGTTGACTTTTGTTGACAATACTGAATCCCAATCCATTAAAGATGAGTTCCCAGACGAACAGCTACTGGCAGTAAGTAGTCTGCCTTGGTATGCTGATATTGTAAACTACCTCGTCACGGGTGAAACACCAACTCAGTGGTCGAACCAAGATAGGAAACGGTTCCTCTCGTTCGCGCGTCACTTCTTCTTTGATGACCCATACCTTTTCAAGTACTGTGCTGATCAGGTCATCAGGCGCTGCGTCCCCAATGAGGATATAACCGTAATATTAGCGTCATGCCATTTCTGAGGCATGCGGTGGCCACTTCGCGTCACAAAAGACCGCACAAAAAGTCTTACAGAGCGGTTTTTACTGGCCCACAGTCTTCAAAGATGCTTATTCCTTTTGCAAGACATGCCAACGCTGTCAAAAGCTTGGAACCATTTCTAAAAGGAATTCTATGCCTTTAACCCCTATCATCACAATTGAGATATTTGATTGTTGGGGCATAGATTTTATGGGCCCATTTCCCAAGTCGAATAACTGTGAATACATACTCCTTGCTGTGGAGTATGTATCGAAATGGGTAGAAGCGATACCAACGAGACGAAATGACCATAGAACGGTCATGTCATTTCTAAGAGAGCATATTTTGTCTCGTTTTGGTACTCCGAAAGCTTTATTAAGTGACCAAGGCAAGCATTTTTGCAATAGGCCCTTGGAGTCACTTCTCAAGAAATACGGAGTCCATCATAAAATCGCTCTTGCCTATCATCCACAGTCTAATGGGCAAGCAGAATTGGCTAACCGAGAAATCAAGCATATTCTCGAGAAGACGGTTAGTTCCAATCGAAAAGACTGGGCATACAAATTGACAGACGCGTTATGGGCATACCGTACTGCCTATAAGACGAATCTTGGTATGTCCCCGTACAGATTGGTTTACGGGAAAGCTTGCCATCTTCCTGTTGAAATTGAACATAAAGCTTACTGGGCAACGCGCTCATTGAACTTTGATATTCAAGAAGGAGGTCAGCTACGCAAGCTCCAACTTGCAGAGCTAGAGGAAATACGACGAGATGCGTATGACTCTGCAAAGTTGCATAAGGAAAAGTTGAAGGCTCGCCATGATCGTACGATTTTTCGTAAATCATTTGAGCCGGGGCAGAAAGTCTTGCTGTATGACTCTCGCCTCCACCTTTTCCCAGGAAAGCTCCGTTCCCGTTGGACAGGCCCGTTCATCGTAAAAACTGTTTTTCCACATGGGGCGGTTGAGATTGTCAACCCAAAGAACGATGATTGTTTCAAGGTCAATGGCCAAAGATTGAAACCGTTCTTGGAAAACTTCCACACTGAAGTTGAGCACATCCAGCTAGATGAGCCCAGCTATTCCCATGATTAATAATCCAAAGTGAAGTTCCAATTGTTGTTGTATTTCTTTTCTTTCCCTGCATTTTAGTTTCTCTCTCTTTTGCTTCTTTTTGGTTTTCGTTCTTTATTTTGTGTTTGTGATCTAGTTCTAATCCATTATACCTTAAACCACTCTGTTGCAGGTGCATAGATGCGAGGTGATGATGTTCATTCTGTCAGTTCTTGGGCTGATTCTGAATGTCGCTGTGGTACTTGGACTGAGGGTGAACTCACACCCTGCCCTTTACTTCATCAGGACCCTAAAGCTCATTCTCTTATTGATGCTGCTCAAGGGTACATTCCATATCCACCAGCCCTCCTGGACATCAATCCATACGAAAATATGGGATTTCAGGATGATGATGATGTGGAGGAGGATGATGACCTGTACATGGGACGCATGGTGGATGATGCACTCATGGCCCAGTGGAAAAATGATGATATGTGGGAGCCATGGGAGGATCATGACCTTCAGGATGTTGTCCTAGATCGCCACAATGCCGTCTTTGTTTTCGTGGACGATTTCCTTGTTCCTGAGTTGGTCCCATACCGCTACGTGCACCTGAGCTACCTGCTATTTAGGCTCCAATGCTCATTACCAGCCAGTGCATTTTGGGAACCTATGCCAATAGTGAGGTTGGAACTTGTCACAGTTCTTTGTATTTTTGTTTCTATTCATTGTTTTTCTTTTCGTGTTAATTCGTGTTTCTTGTGTTCTGTTATTTTATTTTCAGTTGTTGTTTTTTGTCCAGGATTGTCACTATGTTCCTAAATGGTATTCCGGTATTTCTCCCACATCAACTGATTCATGGTCTTGGGCCCTACATAAGGCCCCCACACACTCCGCCGCGAGAGGACAGTCCGTTGCGAAATCACACTCCTTTATCCTTGTCTCCGTCCGGATCACCTCTTGCATGGGCTTTCAATTCTGTGGAGACGCCAGACTTGTTTGATGATGTCCTTGCTGCTTTTCGATTGTTCTGGGAAAGGGAATCATCGAGTTTGGACTTCACTTCTGACGATTCGGCGAGTTATGAAGAGATTGTGGAAGAGGAAATCTTTATACTCGAAGATTAGTGCTGCATTTCAGTTGTTTTTGTTCAATTTCATCTTTTGTCTATCAACTGGAATGTAATCCTTGACGGAATTTTTATTGGTTTTAGTTTTAGTTTTATTTTTGGTTTTCTTTAGTTAAATAAGGTTTTAACCACAGTTGGGGATAATTATGTTGCAATTTGGATGCACTTATAAAGTTTTATTTTTATATAAATTGCAATTTTCTATTCTGAGAATGAATTTCTGTCATACATGCTTGTACTTCAACTGTTTTTTTCAGTCTCTCTGTATGTCCAGAATTATTTCGGATAGTTGGGGGTGATGTGGTTCATGCCCCAATTGAATTCTGGAATTTTAGTGTTCGATCGATCGAACCCAGTTCGATCGATCGAAACCTGGATGTTCAAGCGCTTGTAGTTTATGTTCAATCGATTGAGGTATTTGTGTTCGATCGATCGAACTTTGTTCGATCGATCGAACGAAGCATTTAAACGAGGCGTCTTCAGGACATTTTTTTTCATTTCCCTCACTCTCACTCTCAATCGCTCGAGCACAGAGGAGGGGGCGACTCGGCATTTTTCGTACCCTTGCATTCAATTAGGCGCCCTGATCACCCCTCTGATCATCCTCACCGGCATATCATCATCCCCTCCATCTCCACTGCGTGTTCTACACCAAGGTAGGCCCCACTTGTGTGTGTCTTCCTTTTCCTCAATATTCGTGTTAGAAAATCCCAAGGGGGTGTCCCCTTGGTCTTAGGATCTCTTTTTGTTAGTATAACTGTTGTTTCCTTTTTGTTTCTGCGATCGTTGCAACATCGCTGTGTTCGATCGCTTGAACTGGTTTCGAGCGATCGAAGGGGAGATGTTCGATCGATCGAACAATGTTCAAGCGATCGAAGTCTACTCCAGTTCAATCGATCGAACTCAAGCAGTGGCAGTTTTGTTTCTTTGTCTCCCTGTTCTTATCTGTATCATGTCGTGTCTTATTTTCAGGGCTGCCCGATGAATCCAGTGACGGGCTACCATAAGTCTAAGCCCCTCAGCCGTATTATACCAAATCCGGTACCTGCACACGGGTTCCGGAATGACGAGGATAGGCTGTGGTACGAGCGGCACTTTCAGACGAGGATGGTGATGGTCGAGCGCCCTATTGAGCACATCTGGACAGAGAGCCCATGGTTCCTTACACGGATCCGCTCTATGCCTCACTGGTTCCATCTCCTGTCGTTGGCCAAGAGTGTCAATCTGTCTTGGATTCGCGGTGCTTGCGCGACTATGATCAGCAACCCGGTTGCACCATTCACCTACCATGCCTTCTTCCGGAGTCGCTCATTCATTATCAGTCCAGCCACCGTTTCAGCCGCGTTGGGGGTACCAGAGGTACCAGATTATGTTTGCCCCCACCGGCCAGATGCACCAGTGACCCCACCATCCACTATTATCCGGGAGCTCACTGGAGGCGTCGTTCCGTCTTGGGATGGCGATGCTTTGATCGAGGACCATTTTCTCACTGATGGCTACCATATGATCCACTTGGTCGTCAGTAACTGCCTCCTAGTGACTTCCTATCGAGAGAAGATCGCGGCTTGGTATGCGCGAGTCTTATATGCAGTGGGGACGGGACAGCCAGTTTGTATATCACGCCTATATATTGATTTTATGGTCCACCCCACCCGTTATATCTCGTCCAAGAAGCACCTGAAGGGTGCTTGGGCTATTCAGAGGGTGATGGCTGAGGCCGGTTTCCCCGTGCTTGCTGGCGATGATGTTCGCCCTTCTCCCCGCAGATTTAGCGAGGCGGCTGCTCGCCGCTCCGACGCCCAGAAGAGGAAGCGAAAGGGGAAAGGGAAAGCAAGAGTGAGGGGGAGGAAGAAGAGGCGTGGTGGGACGGACACGGAGGCCGGAGCTTCAGGGACACCTACTGAGGTGGAGGAGCTTGATTCGGATGATGAGGATGATCCAGTTGCTGCGGTTCAGCAGTTTGAGCTGCGACAGCGGTCGCAGACTCCGGCCCAGGGAGAGTCTTCTTCTTCTTCTGTGCCTCTCTCGACAGTTCACGAGTTACTCTTGGAGGAGAGAGAGGCCAGGATTAGACTCGAGGGTAGGATAGACCATCTCCAGACTTTACTGGAGTCCATTTTGATTCAGATCGGGGTTGAGTCGACTGTTCATTCTACTCCGCATCCATCGACGACCCCGTCTGCACCACCTACCACTGTGCCATCATCTGATGCTGCCCCAGATTCTGAGGCTGCTGATCCTTTTTCCACCGCTGCTTCCGAGCCATCTGCTGCCGCCCCTGCTACTACCATATTGCCGCCTACTCCCATCGACATCCCTTCTGATATAGCCGATGATACGCCGTCTGGGGTCGATTAGTTTTAGTTGGGGAGGTGGTATTTATGTATTTTTGGTTGGTTGGATATATGTTGGTGGTTTTGGTTGTATTATGTGGTTAGTTTTTTTTTTTTGTATGGACATTATGTATCTCTGTTTGTATTTTATTATGTTCATTTACAGTGGTTTAGTTTGTTGGATCATGGTTTTATCGTGTTATTCTTATTTATTGATCCTGTTTGTTTTGGAGATTGTGTTCTACTTTTCTATGCTAGGTTGCTTTGCTTGCGATCATCATTTGCTCTATACAGGTGATACCCATCTATTTTATTTATTGAAAATCAACTTCTGGGGACTTTGTTGTTTTCAGTTGGGGGTAGGAGACAATAGATAGGTATACACCCGTAATAATCAGGTTTTGCACTTAGATATGTTTTAAATTTAATGAGAACACAGTCTGTTAAAATTTTGAAAATTTTTAATCGTATTGTTAGAATAACTCTGAATAATCTCTCCTGCTTGTTGATTAGACAATGACACATTTGTAGTATTCTCATCTTTTTATGGATTAAATCCACGCGTTTTTTCTGTATCACTGAAATAAATTGCACTTGTAAAGCTATTATGTACCCAACACTTTTGTGCACTAATTGGCAGCCATGTAGAAAACTTAAAAAATTGAGTTAATATGATTATTGTGCGAAAAAGAATAAGTAGTGGAGGCTAATAACCCTTTGTGAGCTATTGAGCCAGTCGTCATTTCTGAGGGGATTCTCATACATTGTCGAATGGTTTTTTCTTGCATATACTTCGTGAATTCGTTGTTAAGTCTCAGTTTTCTTTAAAGTTTTGACTGCTTGTTAGAGGAGAACGTTCAGGATTTACCAATTAAACTCAATGAACACGTAAGTACTAAAAATTGAAAGTTGAGAAAATGATTCAAGCCATCGTTTACCCATTCTTTTACCTGATATAGCTATCACCTACATTCATTGAATGATTTCATCCCTGATCCCACACCTTAATTAAATATTTCCAATATAATCATAAGAATTCATACCCTTGATCTATACCTTGACCTCATCGAGCCGTTTGAAATATTTGTTGGGAATGAGTCATCAAAGTATGTGAAATGGAAGAAAGTAGTTGTGGGATATATATTTATAAAAAAAAAAAAATGATGATGAATGCAGGTTAAAAAAAAAAAAAAAAAAAAAAAAAAAAAGTAAATGAAATGAATGGGAGATTGGATGGAGAAAAGAATTAAGAATAAAAAGAGAAGTTGAAATTCCATCACATACTAAAAAAAGCACACTCTTCTCTACAACCCTCCTACCTACTAAATAAAAGCCGCAAGTCAAAGTCTTGAAGATTCTCAATAATTGATTTGAACATGGAAGTGTGAGTTGAGTTATCCACGGTATTTCGCTCCTCTAGTAAGTATTGTTCCATTCATGAGACTATACACTCTTAAATGTCCGTTTTTCATAGAGTCGAGTATGAAAGCATTAGCATTTATAATATCATCTTTATCAAAGCTGTTATACGATGTGTGATCATTGTAAAGCAAGTTTCTGAGAGACGTTATTTTTGAGTGTGACCAATGTGAGAATTGAGCTAAAACTGCAAGTTTTCCAAAGTACAATAGTCTATATAACTCTTAATAAGGTTGGACGCATGGTTGTTAATTTCACACACACACGGGTGCATGATGGTAATACATGTGTTATATTTTACTTGGTGATATGGGGGAGCATGTGGGTCTCTTTCAGGGGTTGATAGAGGATATTATATTATTGTGGAGTTTAGTCAACAATTTAATGGAAGGGTGAATTCTACAAGTTATTCTGAATCATTTTGAGCTTAAAATTGGAGAATTTTGTGGGTATATTCACTGCAAACCCTCACGAGACAACACTCGTCCACTAGGGGAAACCTAGGGGTTTAACGGCTTGTTGCATTTGCTAAATGCAACCGCGATTCCTGCGAAAGTGAGTTAGGATCTTTCTTTCTATCTTAGTTTAGGTTGTTTTTAGTTTTTCTTTGTTTCTTAGTTGTGGTAGTTTAGTTTAGGAGTTTTTATTTTTTATTATTTTCGCTTTATCGCTAGGGACTAGCAATAAGCTAGTTGGGGGTTGTGCAAAGCGGGGGTATTTGTAAAATACAACCGCGTTAAAGGAAAGAATTGTATTAGTTTTTATCACAACTTCCCGTTTTATCTGCGATTTGCATTGCAAGGCTAATTTCTATACACTATGATTAATCTATGATAAGTTGTATTGTTTTAGCTGTTATTTGTGCAGATTACTGCTGTGTGGACTAAACAGATGAACATCAGAATAAATGGAATGCTGGAATGAAAACAAAAGAAGCGCAAGCTGAAATGTGGAGTTCGATCGATCTAAGAAGGTTCGATCGATCGAGAGTTCGATCGCTCAAAGAGAGTGGAAGCGCTTGAGGCTTAAGGGTTCGATCGATCGAGAGCAGTTCGATCGATCGAACGGGGTATTTCCAGTAACATTTGCGTAGGCAGCAGATGCGGGTTTTAACCCTAGTTTCTTAGGTTTTCTTATATATAGGAGTATTGTACACGTCCAGTAGGACGCCCACTTTACTTTTTAACAGTTTTATAGAGAGAGATAGAGAGTTTGTTTGGTTTTTTTGTAGGTTTTCATTGAATATTTACATTGTGGATTGGATTTCTCTGAGTTAATACAAGTATCTTCTATTCCAGGTTATCTATGTACTGCTCACTTAGATTCTGCACTTAGTAGTCATAGTTTAATCGCTCATCTCGTGATATTATATGCTAAATAGTTGTAAAACCATAGATTTCGTAGTTTTCATGAAAAACTTACAATCAAACAAGGTGTTAATGTTCTTTTACCTTAAAAATCAATCTTTGACACTCCAGACGATGTCTGAGTAGTCCCAGGTTGGGAGAACACGATGAAACAGTGATCTCCAGCCTTTGCCATGCAGCAGGATAATCGCTGTGTTCGATCGATCGAAGTCCGTTCGATCGATCGAACCAGAGACAGTCAATCGATCGAAGTCAGTTCGATCGATTGAGGGATGAAGGTCTTCGATCGATCGAAAGCGCGTCGATCGATCGAACTCTCGGATTCTTGAGGATGTTCCCTGCAGTATTCCAGGACCTTTTGTTTTAGGATTTGTTATCATTCTGTCCCAAATAAATGCTCAGTTTGTCAAAACAGTTTTAAAACTAAGGCCCTAAGGCATTTTCTTTCAATACATTTTGCAAACCATTTTCAATGCTAACACCATTGAGGATGCGAGTCTTAACTATTGGATTAAACCGCTTTCATGTATCTTAATTTAACTGTGATGATATGGTCCCGGTCATGAAAGGGCTATAGAATCTCTATCTTTAGAGGAATACGAAAAACTGTGGGTAATATACTCCTTTGTGCTTCAAGGTAAATGCATGGTAGATGGTTAGATTACTGTGGATTCGTGTAATCCCAACACTTTCTTTTAAAGTTAAACATCTTAATTTCAAGTACTGTTTAATTAGCTAGTTAGATTGTTAGTCATTTTCTTTAGTAATTTTAGCTGTGGAACTTTGTGTTCCGCACCATCGTTCAATCTTATTCTTTTTATTTTATTTTCTTTAGAGGTTAGTCTAATTCGATAGGTCAACACCTTCCCTGTGGGATCGACCTGGTCTTACCAGATATTACTTGCACGTCTACCTACACTTGGGTATTGCACAGAGCGCACAAGATTTTTCTCGTGTCAGGGAGGCTTGATGTACGGGGGTAGTGCCCCTGAAATTTTATCTTGGACCTATTTATACATACTTTGTGTGTAATTTGAAAGTTCTTTATACATATTTTGTATACTAATTTTATAATAAGCACAAAAGCATAAGAGAGAGAGAGGGGGTTTAGAATGACAATTTAATAATGTCAAGGTGTCAAAGGGTGATTGAATAATTTATTAGGGGGCTAGTTATAATTTTTTTGGTTCAGGTGTATTATTTTTTTGAAAACCAAGGGGAGGACTTGTGTCCCCCCTTGCCCTTAATTGAATCCGTTCCTGCCTCTTTCAACATATTATTTCGAAATAATATGGGTCCTAACCAACTTTCTTTATGATTGGTTTTTTAGCAAAAAAAAAAAAAGACTCCATTCCAAGCACAAAGATATAAGGAATCGTTCCAACTCTTTGTTGTGGCCAAATAATACCTTAAAAGATTTAAGGCCAATCAATACCCCATCAATGTCACTCAGCCCTGCGTCCATGTTCTATCATCACCTTCCTACAATGTGGGCCTCTTTCCAGGGACAGATCTAGAAAATACAATCAGGGAGGGCTTGATGTATGGGGGTACGGGGGTAGTGCCCCAGAAATTTTTTTTTGGACCTATTTATACATATTATGAGTGTACTTTGAAATTAATTTATAAAAATTATGCATACTTATTTTATAATAAGCACAAAAGCATAACAGAGAGAGAGAGAGAGAGAGGGGGGGGGGGGGGGGGGGGGGGTGTAGAATGACAATTTTATAATGTCAAGGGGTCAAAGGGGGATTTAATAATTTTTAAGGAGGCTAGTTATAATTTTTTTAGTTCAGGTTTATTATTTTTTTGAAAACCTAGGGGAGGACTTGAGTCCCCCCTTGACATTAATTGAATCCGTTCCTGCCTCTTTCAACATATTAATTCAAAATAATATGGGCCCTACCCAACTTTCTTTATGGTTGGTTTTTCAGCAAACAAAAAAAAAAAAATTACTCCATTCGAATCATAAAGATATAAGGAATCTTTCCAAGTCTTTGTTGTGGACAAACAATACCTTAAAAGTCTTAAGGCCAATCAATACCCCATCAATGTCACTTAGCCCTGCGTCCATGTTCTATCATCACCTTCTTACAATGTGGTCCTCTTTCCAGGGACAGATCTAGAAAATACAATCAGGGAGGGCTTGATGTATGGGGGTTCGGGGGTAGTGCCCCTGAATTTTTTTTTTTGGACCTATTTATGCATATTATGTGTGTACTTTGAAATTTATTTATACAAATTTTTATTACTTATTTTATAATAAGCACAAAAGCATAAGCGAGAGAGGGGGTTCAGAATAACAATTTTATAATGTCAAGGGGTCAAAGGGGGCTTTTATAATTTTTAAGGGGGCTAAATATAATTTTTTTAGGTCAAGTGTAATATTTTTTTGAAAACATAGGGGAGGACTTGAGTCCCCCCTTGCCCTTAATTAAATCCGTCCTTGCCTCTTTCATGATATTATTCCGAAATAATATGGGTCCCACCAAACTTTCTTTATGGTTGGTTGTTTTGCAAACAAAAAAAAAAAAGAAAAAAAAAACGCCTTTCGAATCACAAAGATATAAGGAATCTTTCCAACTCTTGTTGTGGCCAAACTATACCTTAAAAGATGTAAGACCAATCAATACCCCATGAATGTCACTCAGCCCTGCGTCCATGTTCTATCATCACCTTCTTACAATGTGGGCGTCTTTCCAGGGACAGATCTAGAAAGTACAATCAGGGGGAGGCTTGATGTACGGGGGTAGTGCCCCTGAAATTTTATCTTGGACCTATTTATACATACTTTGTGTGTAATTTGAAAGTTCTTTATACATATTTTGTATACTAATTTTATAATAAGCACAAAAGCATAAGGGAGAGAGGGGGTTTAGAATGACAATTTAATAATGTCAAGGTGTCAAAGGGTGATTTAATAATTTTTAAGGGGGCTAGTTATAATTTTTTTGGTTCAGGTGTATTATTTTTTTGAAAACCAAGGGGAGGACTTGAGTCCCCCCTTGCCCTTAATTGAATCCGTTCCTGCCTCTTTCAACATATTATTTCGAAATAATATGGGTCCTACCCAACTTTCTTTATGGTTGGTTTTTTAGCAAAAAACAAAAGACTCTATTCCAAGCACAAAGATATAAGGAATCGTTCCAACTCTTTGTTGTGGCCAAATAATACCTTAAAAGATTTAAGGCCAATCAATACCCCATCAATGTCACTCAGCCCTGCGTCCATGTTCTATCATCACCTTCTTACAATGTGGGTGTAATAACCTGCATTTCCATTTAATTTAAAATTCATTTTCATATTTAATTGGCAAATGCATTGCATATTTAATTTCATTGGGTATTGACTGCTTCATTTAAATTTCATTTCTCATGTTCTAAATTTTATTTCTTGAATTATTGCATGCTAAGAATGTTGTTGGGGTTAAATTGTAATTTTTACAAAGTTAGTAATATCAGTATGGATTTCAAAATCTGTATTTCAAAACGGTGAAAATAACTTCTATTGACTCAATCAGTATTTTTATAAAACCAGAAAATCAATTCTTACGTTAAAATGAAATTCCTGTATTTTTGTGGTGACCACCGCACCCCGAAAATACCAGTTTATGTTCAAAACTGTCCACGCTGTGTGAACTTCCACAGATTTTGGAAGTGACCGATTTGGACATTTGCTTTATTTCCAATTATGGCAAGTGATGATTGCCTTGTGCCTTGTTTGGGAACATACAACTTATATGTGCAAATGTTGTGCCATAAGCTAAATTCCCAAACACCCTTGCTTTAACCCCTACTAGTCTAATGTTGGCTCTTCAGTTATGTGAGAGTGTATATACGTATGTATTTGTGTGTGTATTTCTGCAGCTTTGATGAATTGAGAACTAAACTCAATTTGTTGAGTAATGTTACAGGACTTGGCCCCCAAGTTCCTACACTTGTGAGTTTATATATACTCCCCTTAGCACTACTCACACACACACTTGGTTCTGCACATTTTGGCAAGAAACACAGAGAGTTCTTCAAACATATTATATAGAGAGAGAAAGCTTAGACTCCATAGCCAAAGCTTGGAGTATTTTATTTTTGTGCTTATCTTTCTCAACAAACACACATCTCCCTATCACAGTGAGTATTTCTAACTCACTAAGAATGTAATCTCATACTTATTTGCTGTGTATTGTTTCAATTTTGTCAACCTCCATTGATGATTTTACGAATGAAAATTCATAGCTTGAAATCAAGATTTTCAAACCTTAATCTAAATCCGTTTTCAGAGATGAATATCAAAGATTATAGTATGTATTGACTATGTTTGATGTATTGAAGCTTAATTCATTCATATGGAAAAGTATATAAGAAAATAAATTTTGACATGTTTTGGTTTTTCATAAAATTGGAGAGTTATGGTTAGAATCATGTTAAATTAACCATAGATTCTTAATCCTTGTTGAAAAACAAAGAGATCCATATATAATAGGACATATATACTAACAGAACTGAAATGGGTCAAAAAGGACCCCTGTTTGCTGAAACAGAACAGTCCCTGCGGAGAAGATGAAGCCTCAGCTTCATCTCGCGCCACGATCGCGCGCGCGAGTATCGCGCGAGCGGCCCGCGCGAGCGACCCCTCGCGCGAGCGACCCGCGCGCGCGAGGTATGCTTTCCCAGGCAGACGTAAGAGTTTATATATTATAAATGAAAATTTGGCTGGTCGCGCGAGCGAGGGTCGCGCGAGAACCCCTTCGCGCGAGCGATCCGCGCGCGCAACCTTGCTTTCCTCAGGCAGACAGAAAAGTTTATTAATAAAAGGAAAAATGGGCTTATCGCGCGAGCGGCTCGCGCGAGCGACCCTTCGCGCGAGCGGCCCGCGCGCGCGAGGTATTGCAGTTTCTGTTTTTGTCTGTTTTTCTGTTAAAGGACTGTTTGGATGAAATTTATATACTGTTGAGGTTCTATTTGGGAAACTTGGTTAATCAGAACTCTATTTGGTTATGTTTGAATGATTAAAACATTGTAGTACGACTCATTAATCCCCGTACGTGTGTTGTTCCTTTAATTCAGCATTTTTGTTTAAGTGCATACCATTCATGTGGGTCAGTGGTACATGCATATGGGTGTCAGCCTGTGTGGAAAAGAGTAATGGTAGTGTGGAAAGAGTATGAGTTTGTGTTTGTGGTCGTGGTTGTGGTTGTGGTTGAGTATGAGTTTGTGGTTGTGGTCGTGGTTGTGGTTGTGGTTGAGATTGTGGAAGAGGGTATCTTTGAAATGCGACGGTGGCAAATATGGACACTCCCTGATGCCCATGGAAGCGTTAAAGTGTGTGAAGCCGAACTCGGACACTCCCTGGCACCCATGGTAGTGCTAAAGTGTGGCCTACGGACACTCCCTGATAACTCGAGTCTGGATACTGTGTGAGGGGTCGCCCCGGTATTTGCATGGCGGTTAGGGTATTCAAAGTGTGAGGCATTGGACACTCCCTGGTACCCCGGACCAAAGTGTGAGGCAAACTGGACACTCCCTGGCGCCCCGTTGCTAAAGTGTGGCTATCTGAGTGCTTCAAAGATACCAGGAGTAGGATAGTGGGTTGTTGTGGCTGTCGAGAGAAAAGCGTCGGCAAGATGAGTTTGGTGCATTGTTCTCATACACGGTCCCATCTGTGTAAATTTACCCTCTTTAAATAATGTTGTGGTTGTTTTTCTAAACAAGCTCTTTAATCATAATTATAAACTTGTGGATTTAATCTTGAATTGGAAAAAGGTAAATGGGTATGTTTTACATTCAAAGTCATGTTTTTAATACTCACCAGCTTCTTGAAGCTGACGACGTTGATGCGTCCTGGACATTCGTGTTCAGGCTTTT
This sequence comes from Hydrangea macrophylla, assembly GCA_033977485.1. Classification (NCBI taxonomy): domain Eukaryota; kingdom Viridiplantae; phylum Streptophyta; class Magnoliopsida; order Cornales; family Hydrangeaceae; genus Hydrangea; species Hydrangea macrophylla. Next base: position 75,983,787 of record CM066989.1, read on the forward strand.
CAAGTTATAACCAGGAGGAATCATACGACTATGCTAATTGAGAATGGCTGCTTCTGGAAGAAAGAAACTGTTTATTATATGCTTTAAGTTTATCTGTTTTAAGTTATGAACTGTTTTGTTTTAAGGATGACTGTAACAGACTCTAAGATATTATTTTATTTTCAAGGCGGTCTGTGCCTTAGTTGACCCCGGTTCATAAGATGTAATAAGATAGAAAATTTTTGTAAACCTTGATTGCTTTACTCTGATCATTATGTTTTGTTGTTTGACGTTTGGGACGGAATCGATCCTTCAAACTGTCGCGACCTACGGGTCCATAAAGGAAATTAAACGCTTTCCTTATTTATGCTACGTCGGGGCGTGACAGTGGGCCTATTTCCAGGGACAGATCTAGAAAATACAATCAGGGAGGGCTTGATGTATGGGGGTACGGGGGTAGTGCCCCTGAAATTTTTTTTTGGACCTATTTATACATATTATGAGTGTACTTTGAAATTAATTTATACATATTATGTATACTTATTTTTTAATAAGCACAAAAGCATAAGAGAGAGAGAGGGGGTTCAGAATAACAATTTTATAATGTCAAGGGGTCAAAGGGGGCTTTTATAATTTTTAAGGGGGCTAAATATAATTTTTTTAGTTCAAGTGTAGTATTTTTTTGAAAACCTAGGGGAGGACATGAGTCCCCCTTGTCCTTAATTAAATCCGTCCTTGCCTCTTTCACGATATTATTCTGAAATAATATGGGTCCCACCCAACTTTCTTTATGGTTGGTTTTTTTGCAAAGAAAAAAAAAACGCCTTTCGAATCACAAAGATATAAGGAATCTTTCCAACTCTTGTTGTGGCCAAACTATACCTTAAAAGATGTAAGGCCAATCAATACCCCATCAATGTCACTCAGCCCTGCGTCCGTGTTCTATCATCACCTTCTTACAATGTGGGCGTCTTTCCAGGGACAGATCTAGAAAATACAATCAGGGGGGGCTTGATGTACATGGGTAGTGCCCCTAAAAATTTATCTTGGACCTATTTATACATAGTTTGTGTGTAATTTGAAAGTTATTTATACACATTTTGTATACTTACTATATAATAAGCAGAAAAGCATAAGAGAGATAGGGGGTTTAGAATGACAATTTAATAATGTCAAGGTGTCAAAGGGGGATTTAATAATTTTTAAGGGGGCTAGTTATAATTTTTTTAGTTCAGGTGTGTTATTTTTTTGAAAACCTAGGGGTGGACTTGACTCCCCCCTTGCCCTTAATTGAATCCGTTCCTGCCTCTCTCAACATATTATTTCGAAATAATAAGGGTCCTACCCAACTTTCTTTATGGTTGGTTTTTTAGCAAAAAAAAAAAAAAGACTCCATTCCAATCACAAAGATAGAAGGAATCTTTCCAACTCTTTTTTGTGGCCAATCAATACCCCATCAATGTCACTCAGCCCTGCGTCCATGTTCTATCATCACCTTCTTACAATGCGGGCCTCTTTCGAGGGACAGATCTAGAAAATACAATCAGGGAAGGCTGGATGTATGGGGGTTCGGGGGTAGTGCCCCTAAAAATTTTTTTTGGACCTATTTATACATATTATGTGTGTACTTTGAAATTTATTTATACAAATTTTGTATACTTACTTTATAATAAGCACAAAAGCATAAGAGAGAGAGGGTGTTCAGAATAACAATTTTATAATGTCAAGGGGTCAGAGGGGGCTTTTATAATTTTTAAGGGGGCTAAATATAATTTTTTTAGGTCAAGTGTAATATTTTTTTGAAAACATAGGGGAGGACTTGAGTCCCCCCTTGCCCTTAATTAAATCCGTCCTTGCCTCTTTCATGATATTATTCCGAAATAATATGGGTCCCACCAAACTTTCTTTATGTTTGGTTGTTTTGCAAACAAAAAAAAAAAGAAAAAAAAACGCCTTTCGAATCACAAAGATATAAGGAATCTTTCCAACTCTTGTTGTGGCCAAACTATACCTTAAAAAATGTAAGGCCAATCAATACCCCATCAATGTCACTCAGCCCTGCGTCCATGTTCTATCATCACCTTCTTACAATGTGGGCGTCATTCCAGGGACAGATCTAGAAAGTACAATCAGGGGGAGGCTTGATGTACGGGGGGTAGTGCCCCTGAAATTTTATCTTGGACCTATTTATACATACTTTGTGTGTAATTTGAAAGTACTTTATACATATTTTGTATACTAATTTTATAATAAGCACAAAAGCATAAGAGAGAGAGGGGGTTTAGAATGACAATTTAATAATGTCAAGGTGTCAAAGGGTGATTTAATAATTTTTAAGGGGGCTAGTTATAATTTTTTTGGTTCAGGTGTATTATTTTTTTGAAAACCAAGGGGAGGACTTGAGTCCCCCTTTGCCCTTAATTGAATCCGTTCCTGCCTCTTTCAACATATCATTTCGAAATAATATGGGTCCTACCCAACTTTCTTTATGGTTGGTTTTTTAGCAAAAAACAAAAGACTCCATTCCAAGCACAAAGATTTAAGGAATCGTTCCAACTCTTTGTTGTGGCCAAATAATACCTTAAAAGATTTAAGGCCAATCAATACCCCATCAATGTCACTCAGCCCTGCGTCCATGTTCTATCATCACCTTATTACAATGTGGGCCTATTTCCAGGGACAGATCTAGAAAATACAATCAGGGAGGGCTTGATGTATGGGGGTACGGGGGTAGTGCCCCTGAATTTTTTTTTGGACCTATTTATACATATGATGAGTGTACTTTGAAATCAATTTATACATGTTATGTATACTTATTTTATAATAAGCACAAAAGCATAAGAGAGAGAGAGAGGGGCTTCAGAATAACAATTTTATAATGTCAAGGGGTCAAAGGGGGCTTTTATAATTTTTAAGGGGGCTAAATATAATTTTTTTAGTTCAAGTGTAGTATTTTTTTGAAAACCTAGGGGAGGACATGAGTCCCCCTTGCCCTTAATTAAATCCGTCCTTGCCTCTTTCATGATATTATTCTGAAATAATATGGGTCCCACCCAACTTTCTTTATGGTTGGTTTTTTTGCAAAGAAAAAAAAAACGCCTTTCGAATCACAAAGATATAAGAAATCCTTCCAACTCTTGTTGTGGCCAAACTATACCTTAAACGATTTAAGGCCAATCAATACCCCATCAATGTCACTCAGCCCTGCGTCCATGTTCTATCATCACCTTCTTACAATGTGGGCATCTTTCTAGGGACAGATCTAGAAAATACAATCAGGGGGGGCTTGATGTACGGGGGTAGTGCCCCTAAAAATTTATCTTGGACCTATTTATACATAGTTTGTGTGTAATTTGAAAGTTATTTATACATATTTTGTATACTTATTATATAATAAGCAGAAAAGCCTAAGAGAGAGAGAGGGGGTTTAGAATGACAATTTAATAATGTCAAGGTGTCAAAGGGGGATTTAATAATTTTTAAGGGGGCTAGTTATAATTTTTTTAGTTCTGGTGTATCATTTTGTTGAAAACCTAGGGGAGGACTTGAGTCCCACCTTGCCCTTAATTGAATCCGTTCTTGCCTCTCTCAACATATTATTTCGAAATAATATGGGTCCTACCCAACTTTCTTTATGGTTGGTTTTTTAGCAAAAAAAAAAAAAGTCTCCATTCCAATCACAATGATAGAAGGAACCTTTCCAACTCTTTTTTGTGGCCAATCAATACCCCATCAATATCACTCAGCCCTGCGTCCATGTTCTATCATCACCTTCTTACAATGTGGGACTCTTTCGAGGGACAGATCTAGAAAATACAACCAGGGAAGGCTGGATGTATGGGGGTTCGGGGGTAGTGCCCCTAAAATTTTTATTTGGACCTATTTATACATATTATGTGTGTACTTTGAAATTTATTTATACAAATTTTGTATACTTACTTTATAACAAGCACAAATGCATAAGAGAGAGAGGCGGTTCAGAATAACAATTTTATAATGTCAAGGGGTCAAAGGGGGCTTTTATAATTTTTAAGGGGGATAAATATAATTTTTTAGGTCAACTGTAATATTTTTTTGAAAACATAGGGGAGGACTTGAGTCCCCCCTTGCCCTTAATTAAATCCGTCCTTGCCTCTTTCATGATATTATTCCGAAATAATATGGGTCCCACCAAACTTTCTTTATGGTTGGTTTTTTTGCAAACAAAAAAAAAAGAAAAAAAAAACGCCTTTCGAATCACAAAGATATAAGGAATCTTTCCAACTCTTGTTGTGGCCAAACTATACCTTAAAAGATGTAAGGCCAATCAATACCCCATCAATGTCACTCAGCCCTGCGTCCATGTTCTATCATCACCTTCTTAGAATGTGGGCGTCTTTCCAGGGACAGATCTAGAAAATACAATCAGGGGGAGGCTTGATGTACGGGGGTAGTGCCCCTGAAATTTTATCTTGGACCTATTTATACATACTTTGTGTGTAATTTGAAAGTTCTTTATACATATTTTGTATACTAATTTTAGAATAAGCGCAAAAGCATAAGAGAGAGAGGGGGTTTAGAATGACAATTTAATAATGTCAAGGTGTCAAAGGGTGATTTAATAATTTTTAAGGGGGCTAGTTATAATTTTTTTGGTTCAGGTGTATTATTTTTTTGAAAACCAAGGGGAGGACTTGAGTCCCCCCTTGTCCTTAATTGAATCCGTTCCTGCCTCTTTCAACATATTATTTCGAAATAATATGGGTCCTACCCAACTTTCTTTATGGTTGGTTTTTTAGCAAAAAACAAAAGACTCCATTCCAAGCACAAAGATATAAGGAATCGTTCCAACGCTTTGTTGTGGCCAAATAATACCTTAAAAGATTTAAGGCCAATCAATACCCCATCAATGTCACTCAGCCCTGCGTCCATGTTCTATCATCACCTTCTTACAATGTGGGCCTATTTCCAGGGACAGATCTAGAAAATACAATCAGGGAGGGCTTGATGTATAGGGGTACGGGGGTAGTGCCCCCGAAATTTTTTTTTGGACCTATTTATACATATTATGAGTGTGCTTTGAAATTAATTTATACATATTATGTATACTTATTTTATAATAAGCACAAAAGCATAAGAGAGAGAGAGGGGGTTCAGAATAACAATTTTATAATGTCAAGGGGTCAAAGGGGGCTTTTATAATTTTTAAGGGGGCTAAATATAATTTTTTTAGTTCAAGTGCAGTATTTTTTTGAAAACCTAGGGGAGGACATGAGTCCCCCTTGCCCTTAATTAAATCCGTCCTTGCCTCTTTCATGATATTATTCTGAAATAATATGGGTCCCACCCAACTTTCTTTATGGTTGGTTTTTTTTGCAAAGAAAAAAAAAACGCCTTTCGAATCACAAAGATATAAGGAATCTTTCCAACTCTTGTTGTGGCCAAACTATACCTTAAAAGATGTAAGGCCAATCAATACCCCATCAATGTCACTCAGCCCTGCGTCCATGTTCTATCATCACCTTCTTACAATGTGGGCGTCTTTCCAGGGACAGATCTAGAAAATACAATCAGGGGGAGGCTTGATGTGTGAAAGGGTAGGAGATGGATGGAGAATGTATTGTATTGATATATTTAATATTACAATGGAATGGCCTTTATATAGGCTCATAGAATCCTAAGCAAGGAAAGTGTAGTACAATGCATGTAGTACAATGCAGTACAATTGTCGAGTACAATGGACCTAGACATTATTTAACTATAATTCTCTAACAACCCCCCTCAAACTCAAGGTGGTTGAATGGAAACCAATTTGAGGTTGGAAACCAAATCCTCAAGACGTCCCGGCGGATGAGCTTTGGTAAAAATGTCAGCAGTCTGATCGGTGGAGGAGACTGAGATAAGTCGAATGGTGCCACAAGAGAGATGATGACGTACAAAATGACAGTTGATCTCGATATGTTTTGTACGTTCATGGAAGACATCATTGTGGGCAATTTGAATGGCACTTTGATTATCACAACGGATAGCTGTAGCAGCAGAATGAGTGACCCCCATGTCTTCAAGTAACCATCGTAGCCAAAGAAGTTCCTGAGTAGCATCAGCAAGAGCACGATATTCAGCCTCTGTACTAGATCGAGCAACAACAGTTTGCTTCTTGCTGCGCCAAGAAATGAGAGAATTACCCAAGAAAAAACAATAACCAGTAGTGGAATGGCGATCAGTAGGATCTCCTGCCCAGTCTGCATCAGAGTAGGCACATAGCTCAAGGGAGGAGTGAGCAGAGAAATGAAGACCATGATATAATGTACCCTTGATATACCTAAGAATGCGGAGAACTGCGGCATAATGAGGAGAACGAGGAGCAGACATAAACTGGCTAACAATATGAACAGCATAGGAGATATCAGGTCTGGTAATTGTCAGATAAACGAGACTTCCAACAAGCTGACAGTATAAAGTAGGATCATCCAAGAGTACACCATCCATAGGAGTGAGCCTACAGTTAGGCTCGAGGGGAGTGCTGCATGTCTTGTTGTCTGTAAGTCCTGCCCGAATAAGTAGGTCAGAAGCATACTTGGCCTGAGAAAGATAGTATCCATCAGAATTGGAAGTGATCTCAAGGCCCAGAAAGTAATTAAGCTTACCAAGATCCTTCATTTCAACATGTCGACTGAGATAAACTTTAAGATCCAAAATTCCAGATGTATCATTCCCAGTGATGATCATGTCATCCACGTAGAGGAGAAGGAGAATAATGCCTCTGTTAGATCGGCGAATGAAAAGAGCTGTATCATATGGGCTGGCAGTGAACCCAAAACCCTCAACAATAGTGCTAAATTTTGCAAACCAAGCCCGTAGAGCTTGCTTGAGACCATAGAGAGCTCGACGGAGTTTGCAAACTTGATGAGGCTGATGATGATAACCAGGAGGGGGACGCATATAAACTTCTTCAGTGAGTTCACCATTGAGAAATGCATTTTTGACTTCCATTTGAAATAAGTCCCAACGGCGAACTGCAGCTACTGCAATAAGGCTGCGAATAGATGTGAGTCGGGCAACGGGGGCAAATGTCTCCTCATAATCAATCCCATACTCCTGGGTAAAGCCTTTGGCTACTAGACGAGCTTTGTAGCGATCAATGGATCCATCTGAGTGAGTTTTGATCTTGAAAACCCACTTACATCCCATAGCATTTTTGTCTTGTGGTAAACTTACCAAATCCCATGTGTGATTTTGTTCTAATGCCTGCAATTCATCATCTATTGCTTTCTTCCAAAGAGGATTAGAACTGGCCTCACGATAAGACTGAGGTTCATGATGAGAAAGAATGGTAGAAAAAGCAACATAATCACGAAGACGAACTGACGGAGTTTTTACCCGGTTACTTTGTCGGAGGGGCAGATTAGGTACAGGAACGGATTCATCAGTTGGAACAGGCAGCTCAGGAGAGGGTAAGGTGGATGACTCAATCAGGATATCTGTGGAAGCGGATGACGGTGATGGAGATGGGGGTGGTATTTCCGGAGGTATGACAGTATCAGCAGAGTCGGGAAATAGGTCTGCCGACGGATCAGTGAAGAGAAGGGGAGTACTATCAGAAGATAGGTGGAACTTGGACATAGAAGAGAACATCTTGTGTTCCCAGAAGACAACATGTCTGGATACTCGAAGACGTTTGGAAGACAACATGTCTTGTGTTCCCTGAAATTTTATCTTGGACCTATTTATACATACTTTGGGTGTAATTTGAAAGTTCTTTATACATATTTTGTATACTAATTTTATAATAAGAGCAAAAGCATAAGAGAGAGAGGGGGTTTAGAATGACAATTTAATAATGTCAAGGTGTCAAAGGGTGATTTAATAATTTTTAAGGGGGCTAGTTATAATTTTTTTGGTTCAGGTGTATTATTTTTTTGAAAACCAAGGGGAGGACTTGAGTCCCCCCTTGCCCTTAATTGAATCCGTTCCTGCCTCTTTCAACATATTATTTCGAAATTATATGGGTCCCACCCAACTTTCTTTATGGTTAGTTTTTTAGCAAACAAAAAAAAAAAAAAGACTCCATTCGAATCACAAAGATATAAGGAATCTTTCCAACTCTTTGTTGTGGCCAAACAATACCTTAAAAGATTTAAGGCCAATCAATAACCCATCAATGTCACTCAGTCCTGCGTCCATGTTCTATCATCACCTTCTTACAATGTGGGCCTCTTTCCAGGGACAGATCTAGAAAATAAAATCAGGAAGGGCTTGATGTATGGGGGTTCAGGGGTAGTGCCCCTGAAATTTTTTTTTGGACCTATTTATACATATTATGTGTGTACTTTGAAATGTATTTATATATGTTTTGTATAATTATTTTATAATAAGCACAAAAGCATAAGAGAAAGAGGGGGTTCAGAATAACAATTTTATAATGTCAAGGGGTCAAAGGGGGCTTTTATAATTTTTAAGGGGGCTAAATCTAATTTTTTAGTTCAATTGTAGTATTTTTTTGAAAACCTAGGGGAGGACTTGAGACCCCCTTGCCCTTAATTAAATCCGTCCTTGCCTCTTTCATGATATTATTCCGAAAAAATATGGGTCCCACCCAACTTTCTTTATGGTTAGTTTTTTAGCAAACAAAAAAAAAAAAAAAAAAAAAGACTCCATTCGAATCACAAAGATATAAGGAATCTTTCCAACTCTTTGTTGTGGCCAAACAATACCTTAAAAGATTTAAGGCCAATCAATAACCCATCAATGTCACTCAGTCCTGCGTCCATGTTCTATCATCACCTTCTTACAATGTGGGCCTCTTTCCAGGGACAGATCTAGACAATTTAATCAGGAAGGGCTTGATGTATGGGGGTTCAGGGGTAGTGCCCCTGAAATTTTTTTTTGGACCTATTTCTACATATTATGTGTGTACTTTGAAATGTATTTATATATGTTTTGTATAATTATTTTATAATAAGCACAAAAGCATAAGAGAAAGAGGGGGTTCAGAATAACAATTTTATAATGTCCAGGGGTCAAAGGGGGCTTTTATAATTTTTAAGGGGGCTAAATCTAATTTTTTAGTTCAATTGTAGTATTTTTTTGAAAACCTAGGGGAGGACTTGAGACCCCCTTGCCCTTAATTAAATCCGTCCTTGCCTCTTTCATGATATTATTCTGAAATAATATGGGTCCCACCCAACTTTCTTTAGGGTTGGTTTTTTTGCAAAGAAAAAAAAAAAAAAAAAAAAACGCCTTTCGAATCACAAAGATATAAGGAATCTTTCCAACTCTTGTTGTGGCCAAACTATACCTTAAAGGATTTAAGGCCAATCAATACCCCATCAATGTCATTCAGCCCTGCGTCCATGTTCTATCATCACTTTCTTACAATGTGGGCGTCTTTCTAGGGACAGATCTAGAAAATACAATCAGGGGGGCTTGATGTACGGGTGTAGTGCCCCTAAAATTTTATCTTGGACCTATTTATACATAGTTTGTGTGTAATTTGAAAGTTATTTATACATATTTTGTATACTTATTATATAATAAGCAGAAAAGCATAAGAGAGAGAGGGGGTTTAGAATGACAATTTAATAATGTCAAGGTGTCAAAGGGGGATTTAATAATTTTTAAGGGAGCTAGTTATAATTTTTTTGGTTCAGGTGTATTATTTTTTTGAAAACCAAGGGGAGGACTTGATTCCCCCCTTGCCCTTAATTGAATCCGTTACTGTCTCTTTCAACATATCATTTCGAAATAATATGGGTCCTACCCAACTTTCTTTATGGTTGGTTTTTTAGCAAAAAAAAAGGACTCCATTCCAAGCACAAAGATATAAGGAATCGTTCCAACTCTTTGTTGTGGCCAAATAATACCTTAAAAGATTTAAGGCCAATCAATACCCCATCAATGTCACTCAGCCCTGCGTCCATGTTCTCTCATCACCTTCTTACAATGTGGTCCTATTTCCAGGGACAGATCTAGAATATACAATCAGGGAGGGCTTGATGTATGGGGGTTCAGGGGTAGTGCCCCTGAAATTTTTTTTGGACCTATTTATACATGTTATGTATGTACTTTGAAATTTAATTATACAAATTTTGTATACTTATTTTATAATAATCACAAAAGCATAAGAGAGAGAGGGGGTTCAGAATAACAATTTTAATAATGTCAAGGGGTCAAAGGGGGCTTTTATAATTTTTAAGGGGGATAAATATAATTTTTTTAGTTCAAGTGTAGTATTTTTTTTGAAAACCTAGGGGAGGACTTAAGTCCCCCCTTGCCCTTAATTAAATCCGTCCTTGCCTCTTTCATGATATTATTCCGAAATAAAATGGGTCCCACCCAACTTTCTTTATAGTTGGTTTTTTTGCAAACAAAAAAAAAAAAAAAAAAAAAAAAACACCTTTCGAATCACAAAGATATAAGGAATCTTTCCAACTCTTGTTGTGGTCAAACAATACCTTAAAAGATTTAAGGCCAATCAATACCCCATCAATGTCACTCAGCCATGCGTCCATGTTCTACCATCACCTTCTTACAATGTTGGCGTCTTTCCAGGAACAGATCTAGAAAATACAATCAGGGGGGGCTTGATCTATGGGGGTAGTGCCCCTGAAATTTTATCTTGGACCTATTGATACATACTTTGTGTGTAATTTGAAAGTTATTTATACATATTTTGTATACTTATTTTATAATAAGCATAAAAGCATAAGAGATAGAGGGGGTTTAGAATGACAATTTAATAATGTCAAGGTGCAAAGGGGGATTTAATAATTTTTAAGGGGGCTAGTTATAATTTTTTTAGTTCAGGTGTATTATTTTTTTGAAAACCTAGGGGAGGACTAGAGTCCCCCCTTGCCCTTAATTGAATCCGTTCCTGCCTCTTTCAACATATTATTTCGAAATAATATGGGTCCTACCCAACTTTCTTTATGGTTGGTTTTTAGCAAAAAAAAAAATGACTCCATTCGAATCACAAAGATGTTTTGGATGATTGCGCTTGCTTGGCAAGCCACATAAGCATGTTTCTTCACACTTTGCCTCCTCTTGACCGTGCATAAGTCTTTAAGGTACTTAGCATAGGCCGGCACTTGTTTGATTCCATCAAGGAGTGGAAGATTGATTTTGAATTGTTTGAATAGTTCCAAGAACTCCTGATTCTTTGCCTCATTTTTGGGGTTCCTAAGCCTCTGAGGATAAGGCGCGGGGAAAGGGCATTTAGGTACTTCGTCATCAACGGGCTCCTTTCCGGGATTTCTCTCAACAGCTTCAGTGTTTATTTCTAATGGTTCATTATTAGTGGATGGCTCATCTTCCTGAGTAGAAGGTTTTTTTTTTATTCACCACTTCGTCCTCCTCATACTCTTCGGGAGTAGAGAGAGGCATATTTAGCCCTATAGTCTTGCCGCTTCTCAGAGTAGTCACGGCTTTAGCTTGTTCATGATTAGTGGGACCATTGTTGTATCCCCTAGGGTTTTGAAGTGGTTGGGCAGGAAATGTTCCACCCAATCCCTCTTGTCGTGCATCAATCATATCTAACATCACAAACATTTTGCTCATCATTTGAATTAATTGCTGCGTTAGATTCACGTTAGAAAGAGGATCTTCCTCCTGTGCCTTTTTGTGCAGGGGAACGTACACGTTCGACTATTGATTAGAGGGTTGAGCTTGGTTGTAGTTATTAGGTCTATTTTGATTGAATGGCTGGGACTGCCTATTGTATTGCCCTTGATATTGGTTATTGTTGTTATAGGGCTGTTGTTAGTATTGATTTTGGGTCCCAGGATTATATTTCCAATCAAACCTGGGGTGATTCCATCTATTGTTATTATTTTGTGAATTATAATTATTATAGGAATTCCCCAACCCCTATACCCTTGCATGGCATTCATTTCCATGGGGGCTTGTTCTTGAAAATATGGCACATTGGAATAGTATTGATTGGTATGTCCCAACATATTGCATGTGCCGCATGGTTCTTCAGGAAAAACCTGCCTAGAACCTTCCCCTTTCATCCCTAATTTCTCTACTTTCTTAGCTAATTCCTCATATTTATTCATTAGGTGATCCTCGCTTTTTAGTTGGTATAAACTCTTCTCCTCTGCACAGGATATCTGTGAGCATGCGATATCTTCATAATTGGACCATTCATGGGCATGTTCAACTAACTATTCGAAGTGAGCTTCAGCTTCTTCGGTGTTTTTGTGAAGAAATGGCCCTGAACTCATGGACTCGACCAATTTTTTAGTTTCACCATTTAACCCTTCATAAAAGTAGCTTATGGTTCACCATTTCTCATACCCATGATGTGGGCATGAGAGCAGCAAATCCTTGAAATGTTCCCAAGTTTGGGTGAATGTTTCATTGCTCTTTTGTTTGTAAGAATTGATTTGTCATTTAAGCTTGGTGGTCATACGAGGTGGAAAGAATTTCTTTAAGAATTCGGTGTTCATCGCATGCCAGGGGAAGATTGAATTTGGTTTTAGGGTGAACAGCCACGCTTTTGCTTTATCCTTCAAAGTGAAAAGAAATAGCATTAGACGTGTCACATCTACAGCACAGTTTTGTGAGAATGTTTTACAAACATCCTCGAAGTCTTTAACGTGTAGATATGCTTTCTTGCTCTCCATTCCATGAAAGGTTGGAATGAGTTGAATCATTCCGTTGCGAAATTGGAATTCGCCTGCATGGGGTGGAATGAGAATACAAGAAGGTGTAGGTGCATGCTCGGATGTCATGAGATTGCACAAAGGACGAAGTGAAACGTCAATAGGTGTGGCTATGGGATTAATAGAATTAGAAGAATCAGCTAAGTAGATTGGATTTTCAAGAATTCCTTCGATGGAATTTTCGGACATGAACGGGAAAGATCCTAAAAAGGTTTTAATCTAAAGAAGAAAAGAAAAACAAAATAGAAATAGATAAAGATAGATTTAGGTAAACTAAGTATTAACTCGTTGCCTTCCCCGGCAACGGCGCCAAAAACTTGACACGACTAAAAAGTTGTGCGCTCTTGTGAAACATCCAAGTGTAGGTGATCGTGCAAGTAATATGGTACTGGAAGTCCAGGTCGATCCCACAGGGAAGGTTGAAAATTAATTACCTGGATTAAACTCTAAAAAGAAAAAGAAAATTTAATGTTTAAGGAAACTGTAGAACACAGAGTTCTACGATTAACAACTATTAAAATTAAAAGCAACTAAATTACTTTAAACTGATGACTAACCAGTTAACTAGAGCGATATTTTAAAACTGGTTTTCTTAATAAAAGGGAAGTGTTGGGATCACGCGAATCCATAGTGACCTAGCCATCTACCATGCAATTGCATTAAAGCTCATTGGAGTACATCTTCTACAATATTCCGTATTTCTCTGAAGGTAAAGAATCCATAGCATTTTCATGACCGGGACTATATCAGCAAAATTAAGTTCGAAACACAGGAAAGCGATTTAAAAAAATAGTTAAGACTCGCACCTACAATGGTGTTAGCATTGAGGGTGGTTTGCAAAAGATATTGAAGAAAAATGCTTTAAGGCCTTAAGTTTAGAGACTGTTTTGACAAACTGAGCATTTGGGGATAGTTTGATAACAAATCTGTAAAACAGAAAGTCCAGGAATACTATATTAAATGTTCTCAAGAATTAGAGAGTTTGATCGATCGAACATCTTCATCTCTCGATCGATCGAAATGTCTTCGATCAATTGACTGTATCTGTGTCTCGCTCGATCGAACTAACTTTGATCAATCGAACACAGGAATTATTCTGGTGCATGGCAGAGGCTTGAAATCACAGTTTCATCGCAATTTCCCAACCTGGGGACTACTCAGACATGGTCTGGAGTGTCACAGATGCGTTTTTAACGTAAAGATCCATTAAGGTGTCGTTTGGTTGCAATTTAAACATGAAATCTCTAAAAACTAATAATTTAACACTACCTAACATGCAAAGCTATGATTCTAGCAAATGAAACTATGATAACTACTGACAGAATGTAAATAAAACAATATAAAGTAACCTGAAATGCTGAACTATTATTAACTCTAAAGAATCTAAGCCAAAACAATAAGGTATCTTGATAAACCTACAAAAAACAAGAAGAAACTCTCGACTCTCTATATAAAGCTGATAAAAACTAAAAGTGGGCGTCCTCCAAGACGTATATAATACGAATATATATACAAAAACCTAAGGCTAGGGTTATATCTCCCTCTCTGCTGCGTGCGCGTTATTTCTGATAAAAGCCATGTTCGATCGATCGAACATATCTCGATCGATTGAACTTCTGGGATCTTCGAGTGCTTGAACTGCATTCGATCGATCGAAGCCTCGATTGCTCGAAACTCTCTTTTCATGTTTGAATTGTCTTCATTGAAACCAAGCACTTCATTTTATCTTGCTTATTCAATTCTTCACGCAGCAACAGTAATCTGCACAAATAACCACTTAAACAATACCACTTATCATAGATTATTCATATTGTGTAAAAACTAGCATTGTAATTCAAATTGCAGATAAACAAGGGAATTGTAAACTAATTCAGTGTATTTTCTTCTTTTAGCGCTGTTGTATTTTACAAATACCCCCGCTTGTCACTTGGGTCTACTGTCATTCAAAAGTTTTATTCAAAGCAGATTTATAGAAGATGGATCAGAATATAGGATCTTCAAACCATGAACAAAATATTCGAGGAAAGGGTCAGGATAAGCCCAACATGTTGCAAGAATGCTTGAGCTAGTTGAAACACCGATATATGTCTCAGATTGAATCAACAGGGTCTCCAGAATATGAGCCTTCTACCTCAAATGTCTCCCCAAGCAAAGAATTTTTGAATATCGTCAAAACTACCTCTAGAGGAAGGGTATCTGAAAAATCGTGAAGCAAGGTGTACTTCAGCAAAGTCAGCATCAGCCCATCTCTCAGAATCGTAGAATCTCCCCGGCAGAGAACTTTCAGAATTCATATTAGCTCTAGATATAGGGTACCTCTCAGAATCATTTGTATCTCAGCATCATGTACCAGGGTTGCCTCCGAATATCGAGTTTCTCTTAGAATTATATGTATCTCAAAAATCGTGTATTCGTGGGTTACTCTCAGAAGCAGGGAAACTCTCAGAAATCGTGTATCCGTGGGTTGCTCTCAGAAGCAGGGTATCTCTCAACATCATGTATTAGAAATGCCTCTCAGAATTTTGTGTATCAGAACTGCCATGATCATGTGTATCTCAGAATCAAGTATTGGAGTTGCCTCCCAATTTAGGGTTTTTCTCAAAAATTATGTATCCCTCAGCATCATGTATCAAAGTTGCCTCTCGATGAAAGGTATACTTCAGTGAATCTGTGTATCTTTCAAAATTTGTGCATTAGAACATAAGATTTGTCCCTAGCAGAAGGACCTGTTACAGAAAAATTGAAGATTTGTCCCCAGCAGAAGGACCTGTTTCAGAAGATTTGTCCCTAGTAGAAGGACTCTGCACCAGCAACTGTCCCCATCAAAAGGACTCTACACCAGCAATCGTCCAGAGGTTAGGACTCTTCGCCAGCAAATTGTCCCCAGTAGAAGGACTCTACATCAGCAATCGTCTAGGCTTAAGGACACAATTTATCAGAAGTTGTTTGACATGATTCATTCAAGATACTCCACTATTTCGAAGGT
This sequence comes from Hydrangea macrophylla, assembly GCA_033977485.1. Lineage (NCBI taxonomy): Eukaryota > Viridiplantae > Streptophyta > Magnoliopsida > Cornales > Hydrangeaceae > Hydrangea > Hydrangea macrophylla. Next base: position 75,999,396 of record CM066989.1, read on the forward strand.
TATCTAGGATATAGATGACACCTACAAACCTTAAGCTCAGAAGAAAGACTCTGACAAAACTCTGAGAATCATCCAAGATATAGATAGCATATTGCTTTTAGATATATTCGACTGTGAGAGTGAGACGTTGCATCCCTGGCATTAGAGTTTTGCATTCAGGGAAACCTTGAGGACGATTCCTCCAGCACTTGCACATTCACGTTTTCATACTGCATCAGCATCCTAGGATAGGAGCATTTCATCCATATTGTTGTTGTATGCTATTCTCCGTCTTCTCGCGTGCTTGAACTATGCCTTGGTCTGATTCCTGAAAAGGATACGTAGGCAGCTCCAGCGGAGCACGACCAGCATCAGCTTCGACTTAGCAACCTCTACCCAGCATCGCATTGCATTGCATTCTTGCTTTTATAATTTCTTAATTTTCTCAGATTTTGAATTTCTTGATTTTTTTGAATTTTTGTTTCTTTTTTCTAAAACCTCTCAGTAAGGTTATATGTGTGCCTTCTGGCTTTGGCACTCACTTGCAGTTCACGTTGTTCACAACAAACTCTGCCAAAGAGGGGCAAACTGTAGACACCCAATTTTGAACACACTGATAGGGTTTAGGGTGGACAACATCTTGGAGGATTTGATGATGAAAATTACCCCGTGGAAGGTATTTGATTCCACACAATCAAAAGATCGATCTTCGAAAAGTGATTTCAAGCTCAGAAAAGCACTTTTCCATGCATAAATCTTGGTTTTGTCAAAATCGTCTCTTAGAATTCATATTCTCTCAGGGTTACATGAACATTAAGTGTTCTAAGCATAGTATTCCAGGTATCCAGAGATTCAATTTCAGAAAAAAGTTCAAAATCGATACACATTGAAAAGCAATTTTGAAAAAGACGTCATTTGATTTCAAAAGATGACGAAAGTTCCGGAGGACTTCCGGACTTCAATTGGACTTCAATTCTCATTATAAAACCTCTGGGAACATTTTTATACTGAAATTAAACTCAACAACTTTCTGATAGTACATAAACAGACAATTTTGGACACCAAAAAGCATTTTTACAAAAATCTGGAAAAGCAATGTGCACGAAACTTGAAATAGGGCTTGTGGGCAACCAGAGGATGCCAAAAGGCAAGTGGCGGTTTTGGGTAAGGGGGTGGAGGGTCCCACCAAAACTGCCACCTGCATGTGGTGTTCTCCATTACATTTTTTGGTTCTAGACCCTTCTAGAAGGCTCCCACTGCAAGGAAATTGCCTGGAAACTGCGTTTAGGCACTAAAATGGCCGTTTTAACCCTCTTTTAAGCTCTAAAAATCCTATTTTAACCCTAAAACTTAAGAATTAAGTTTTGAAAACTCTATATAAGATCTCATGCATCTCATATGAGATCACACTTGGAATATCTTGAGAGAAGCTTTGAATATACAAGAGAGATACAAGTACACCCTTAAATATACTTTCAATTTGAGAGAATTCTAGAGAGAGAGAATTATGAATTTAAGTTTGGTAAACTAATCTTAGGGTAATTAGATCATGATTTTAACATCAATTGCCTCCCTCAACTTCCATGGATGAATGCTTGAAGAACACATGAAGAATACTTGAAGAAGAAGATCTTCAATACAACTTTGATTGCAAAATTAAGATTCCTCCAAGAGGTGAACACTATATTTCATCTCTAATTCCAACTTTTTGTATATAGATCTATAAGATTTGGATTTATCTTAGTTTTATTTTATTTGTTAGAACAATCATCTTCTTCCCCTCTTGTTCTTCACACACTCACATAGCTAGATCCAAATCTCTTAGATTTTGTTGATAATTCATAATTAGAGATTGATTTTCACTTTGATTTTTCACTTTGATTTCATCTTTCTATTCTAGTTTAGATTCATGCATACATGATCATATTTATATATATATTTTGAATTATATGATGGTTTGGAAGTATGACCTATGAGAAGGATGAGTCCTATGTTCATACCTCTCTCTTGATTATTCCTATAACCAAGAATTCCTATTGAATTTCATCTCTAGTAGGATATTTGTAAGTCCCTTTGATCCATGATCCAAAGTTCTTCATAGAACTTGAGGGCTAAATTGATTGGAAATCATGATAATTAAGTTGATCTATGAGTTTGATCTCTCTAATAAGCTCAATCATCACCTAAAATGTTTTTCTCATACTTTAAAATGAACTAGTTAAAACTCAGCAAAATAGATTGGTTTTGTCCATAAGATTTGGTCCACCAAAACCCATAGTTTGATGGATTTCAAATTTTTTGGGTAAACTTTGATGAATTAGCTTCATCCGATCCGTTTTGAGAGTCATTAGGGTCCATATGCTATTTTTAGAAATTGTTGAGAAATCGGTTAACAGATTTGAACGTAGTCACTTTGCGCTTAAATTTCAGAAAGTCCATAATAGTTATCGATGTTCCGCTTTTTGGGGATGATTCCTAACTCATGTATCTATATTCTGAAGTAAAATCATGAGCACACGATTGAGTTAAGATCATTTCCCAAGCGCTTGAAGTTGATAAAACTATTATGGAATTTTCTAAGTTTAACTACAAACATGATTATGTATACAAAATGATTATACCTTGATCACTCAACAATAATTGATGGATAAAACTTGGTTAAGAAATCATCTAGGATAATTGGATGAGAGGTTAAAAGCTTAGATCAACTTGATTAACATGATTCATGAAATTTCTATTATGTTTCTATTATGTCTTGCATTCTTTTGTCAAATGATACCAAATTTCCAGAATAATAGAGTCTGTTTAAAACCAATTGTCAGAGACATTATGATCATGACATGTCCATGGATTATTTTTGTCATAAACTATAATGCAATAGATTTATTTTGGCACCAAATAGAGCTTCACATGATTTGTATAGAATTAATTATGATTCTTACAAGAACAGTGGACAGTCCAGTCCTGATCTATTGTTCCCAAAGCCTTTATTTCTCAAACTTTAAAAATGGTAATGAGGTCCTACTTTTTGGAGAAGTTCCCTAAGACATATATCTAACTTTTTGTAAAAGGGTTTCAACCTAGCTCATGTTTAAGACCACTTTTGATAGGATTCGTTAGAGGTTGCTGAATCTGGAAATTTGACTGATGACATTTTCCTTTTATAATTCATGCATATCAGTTGTTTGCTTGTATTTTTGCAATGCTTGGGTGTTCCTTGGTGTCTTAGTGCAGAGAATTAAATGTCGTAGACTCCGACTTTGATTCATGGGTTTACCTCCTCTACATGTGGCTTAGTGCCCATGTATCGTGTACTATCTCTATCCTTTCTCTTAGAATTTTTCCAGGTCTACAACTTTAATTTCAATGACACAATTCCTTTAGGATAGTCTCCGTTTATGTGTTTATATGTTAGACACTTCTTATCTAGGATTTTTGCATGATTGCATTACACGTTTCCTTTCTTTTGCTTTTTGCGACTCCGCTTGAGTCAACCCAATGTAAGTCCTTTTGTTCTCTTTTGCATATCATGACATGTTTCTTTATTTGCATCGGTCCCGGGCAGGACTAGCCACTGTGAGTATACCTTTCTCTTGTATTGCATGAAAATCCACTTTCTACTTGATTTAATCTCTTGAAATGATTTTCATTAGATGTTCCTTTTTGCCATGTATATATTTATCTAGTATGTTTGAGGAAACAACATCCATTATGAATTAATAACAAGGATATTTGAATCAAGGCCTACCATTCGGAAGGACGAGGAGGGGGTGCTTTAGTCCTGCTCGGGCTCTTTCCCCTCTCATACCAAGACCCGTAAACCTAGTTTCTAGTAATGAAGGGCGAGTAAACTTATTCAATTTTGAGCAAGTCAAACTTGGGTTTCCTAATTCCCGATAAAAATTAGGTGGCGACTCTTTGTCTCTAGGACCACGTGAGAAAGTTCTAGTTTCCCTGAAGTGTGTTCGCTTGGGATCCGTCCCCGGATAGTATCAAGGGTAAATACCAAGACTCCTGAGTGGCACTTATCCATATGGGCTAAGCCTTCTTTATAACATTTTCGGATATGGGGATGTCCAACACATATGCTGAAGGGATAGACGAGCAAGTTGGAAGCAAGATCGAAAGTATGATACTTTGTTGGATATCCGAAGGAAACAAAAGGTTGGTATTTTTCTCATCCAAGAGAGCAAAAGGTGTTCATAAGTACACATGTTATTTTCTTAGAGGATGTCATGAACTACAAACGCAAAGGAAGGACAGTTCTAGAGGAGCTGAAGGAGCAACCCTCAATTTCCCAAATAGTCAATGAGAATGTAGAACCAAAAATAACCGCATCACCTTCTATTCCTACACCAGTGTAGTGGGAGGATTGTTAGGCAACTTAATAGATTCAGGTTCTTAGGAGAAGCTTTTGAAGTTGTTCCTGAGGAGTCTGAATCTGATCCGCCCACCTATGAGGAGGCCATGGCCGATGTAGATTCGGACTAATGGAAACTTGCAATAAAAGCTGAAATGGAATATGTGTATTCTAATTAGGTCTGGCAGCTTGTAGATTCTTGTGCCAATATTAAACCCATTGGCTGTAAGTGGGTCTACAAATGGAAGAAAGCATAATATGGGAAGGTAGAGACCTTCAAGGCTAGGCTAGTAGGAAAGGGCTATACTCAACGAGAGGGTGTTGACTATGATGAAACCTTTTTGCCTGTAGCCATGCTTAAATCCATATATCAGGATACTCTTATCCATTCTAACATGTCTTGATTATAAGATATGACAGATGGACGTCAAGACAACATTCTTGAATCAAAATCTTGACGAGGACATCTTTATGCAGCAACCAGTAGGTTTCATAGCAAGCAGCAATGAAAATATGGTATGCGAATTGAAAAAGTCCATTTATGGGCTTAAGTAGGCATCCAAGAGTTGGAATATCTTGATCAAGCGGTTAAATCTTTTGGATTTATCCAAAATATGGATGAGCCTTATGTTTACAAGAAACATGAGAAGAACGCAATGGCATTTCTAGTTCTTTATGTTGATGATATCCTTCTCCTTGGGAATGACATAGGAGTATTATCAATGATTAAGGTTTTGCTATCTAGTACCTTTGACATGAAAGATCTTGGTGAGGCAAGCTATATCCTAGGGATAAATTGGAAGAATAAGATAATAGGATTATCCCAAGCTTCCTATATTGATAAAGTACTTTCTAGATTCTCTATGGTGAATTCTGCGAAAGGCTTTTTCCCTTTCAGGCATTGTCTAACACTCTCACAGGATCAGTGTCGTAAGACACAGAGTAAGAGAGATCGCTTGCCAGGAGTACCTGATGCTTCGGCTGTGGGAAGCCTCATGTATGTGATGTTGTGTACAAGACTGAATATCTATTTTACCGTAGGCATGGTCAGCAGATGTTAGTCCAATACTAGTCCAGATCACTGAATAGCTATGAAGAATATTCTTAAGTACTTGAGAAGGAATCGAGATTATATGCTGGCTTATAGCAGAGAGTAGTTAGTTCCAGTAGGCTACAATGATTCTGACTTCATGTCGGATAAGGATTCGAGAAGGTCAACATCTGGACCTGTGTTTACTCTTGGAGGTGGTGACTTTAATTGGAGAAGCATTAAGCAAAAATGCATTACGAATTCTACTACAGAGGCAAAGTACATTGTAGCCTGTAAAGTAGCTAAGGAAGCTGTTTGGCTCAAGAAGTTCCTTATGGAATTAAGAGTGCTCCCCTTGTGACAATAGTGAAGCTGTGACACAGTCAAAGGAACCACGTAGCCATGGAAGAGGAAAGTATGTCGAGAGGAAGGATCACCTAATTAGGGTGATAGTACAGAGAGGTGACGTATTGGTGACCAAGATTGAGACAGCGGATAATCTTGAGGATCCATTTACGAAAGCCTTCTCTATTAAGGTTTTCGATCGTCACATGGACAGTCTTAGTTTAGATGTAATCCTAATTGGTTAGGAGAGCAAGTGGGAGTTTGTTAGAGTTTGATGGGGTGTGCCCTCAAACCAATTAGCTTTAAACTATTATGGACATCAGTTTTAGTATATATTTATGGATATCATTGCTTACATTTCATTATGTATGTCTTTCACGAGATGAATGGTGGTTTGGCATCCTTGAACTTCATTGCATGTGATTCATTTGTGTGAAAGACTTTTACACATGGGAGATATGAATCATATGATCCTTGGGAGTTCTAAATAGTCACAATGGATGACAAGACTAGATATATTATCAGGACTACACTATAGCAGGATTAGCTTCTATTTGATAAAATGATGAATCTCATTCACAAGAGTATAAGACTCTAAAGTTGATATGCTAGTGTATATGATACATTGACGAACCTTGAGTTTAATCCATTGACAATAACTATCAATAGTCAATGGACATTCAAACATGTATGAGACACATGTCCTTAATCATGAGTTAATAATGGACACAAGCTTTGGGTCTGGTTGTTTTGATTTACCAAATAGTAAGGTCCTTGAGATCAACACCTAGGTATCTTGGATGATCATGTCTAGAGTATTAGGAACATTTATTAACAAGATGGAATCTACCCTTTGTTATAGAGTAAGTATTCTCTTGAGAATGTCACTATGTCAGTCACTGAGAATTGCATTCTTGTACTAAGTATGTTACTACATGTTTGGTGAACGATGAGAAGTGAATGGGGACTCAAGGATATAAGTTGTAATTATTAACTAGGAGACAGTACTGCTTAGTGTCAGTGATAACTATGAATACTGAAGGTAGAGGGGCATTAATGTCAATTCATATAGATCTAGGTATTACTCTGTGATTTATCTCTTTTGATTTGGAGTGCAGTTAATGTCATGTGGTGAAATTGATATTAACTAATTAACATAGACTGTTTGGGTAATGAAATTAACCGGGTACACTTTATATTAATTTAAGCCAATTCGAAAGAGCCTAGAGGTCACACGTGTTGCTCTTATGAGATCCCGGTCCAACTAGGTGTAGTAGATGGATGTGAGAGTGTATAAATATATGTGAAGAGAGGATATTTTGTTTTTTGCTCTAATAACCCTGGACGAACCTCTCTCTCTCTCTCTCTCTCTCTCTCTCTCTCATACATATACTTTTCTCTCTTCCTCTAACCCTAGAGATTATCACCAAGAGTATATGTATGAAGATTTCTGGACTGCAAAGGAAGAGTAGCATTTGGATCTTGCCTAAAGAGTTCTCATAAGGATCCAACTGATCATTAAAAGGTATTGAATCTGTTCTTGTCAATCATACGTATCTAGGTTTGAACCATATCTATTTTTGAAAAGAGTTTTCAAAAATTAATCGCTTCTGTAAATCCTAAAATTTTAAAACGGGTCCAATAATCCCTACTGTTCAAAACTTTGAGGATGTATTTTAGGATATTTTGGGACTTCCACCAAAGAGAGAAATAAACTTTTGTGTGGAATTAACACCTGGAAAACTGCCGATTTCCAAGACTCCATATTGGATAGCGCCAACTGAGATGTTGGAATTGAAGAAAAAAGTTCAAGAACTTGAGGATTTAGGATTCGTTCACCAGAGTCCATCACCGAGGGGAGCATCGGTACTATTTGTAAAGAAGAAAGATGGAACACTTCGACTCTCTATCAACTACAGAGAGTTGAACAAAGTTACGATCAAGAATAGATATCCACTTCCTTGAATAGACGATCTATTCGACCAATTACAAGGATCAAGGATCTTTTCGAAGATCAATCTACACTTGGGATATCATTAGTTATTGGTTTGACCAGAGGATGTGACAAAGACTACATTCAGGATGAGGTATGGGCATTATGAGTTTCTAGTTATGCCTTTCGAATTGACGAATGCCCTAGCAATATTCATGGATTTAATGAATAGAGTATTCAAACCATAACTGGATTAGTTCATTATAGTATTCATTGATGGCATCTTGATTTATTCCAAGATAAAGGAAGAACACCAGGAGCACTTATTAATTGTGCTACAGACACTTCGAGATAGCCAATTGTATGCAAAGTTTAGTAAGTGTGAGTTTTGGCTACGGGAAGTTAAATTTCTGGGACATGTGATTTCATAGGACGATATCTCGGTAGACTCGTCTAAGATAGATGCAGTCTTAAGATGGAATAGACCTACCAATGTGACAGAAGTCAAAAGTTTTCTTAGTCCAACTAGGTATTATCGAAGATTCATGGAAGGAATCTCCAAGATTGCAGACCTCTGACGAATTTTACAAGAAAGGAGACGGAGTACGAATGGACAAATAAGCATAAAAGTGCATTTCAGGAGTTAACAGAAAGATTAACTTCTGCACCAGTACTTGTGATACCCAAGAGTGGGGAGAGGTATGTAATCTACAATGATGGATCATACCAGGGGCTTGGTTATGTGCTCATGCAGGACAGAAATGTTATTGCATATGGATCAAGGCAGTTGAAACCTCATGAGAAGAACTATCCTACGCATGACTTGGAGCTAGCTGTGATAGTCTTTGATTTGAAGATTTGGCGACACTATCTGTATGGAGAGAAGTTTGACCTGTTCTCGAATCACAAGAGTCTAAGGTATCTATTCTCTCAGAAGGAGTTAAACATGGGATAAAGGAGATCGATGGAGTTACTCATGGATTAGACTTTTTATTGCAATACCATTTGGGTAAAGCAAATGTTGTAGCTAATGCTTTGAGCCGTCAACCTCAATTGGTCATCGTTACATTATTGATTTAAGAATGGCAAGCATTAGAGGTTTTAGCTGAGTTTGACCTTTAGCCAGTGGGATCAACTGAAGGACAGCATCTTGGATGTCTTGTCATATAACCGACTCTCATCAATCGTATCATAGAGGCTCAATAGACGACTGAAGATCTAAAGGTGTGGTTCACTAAGATGTTAGCAAAAGAACCAGAAGTGTGGAGCATAAGCACGGACGGAGCCTTAAGATGTAACGGTAGACTCTATGTACCTAACAAAGATAATCTCCAGAAAGACATATTGGACTAAGCACACAACTCACTGATGACTGCTCATCCTGGAGGTACAAAGATGTCCATGGATTTGAAGAGAAATGTCTTGTGGGAAGGGATGAAGCGAGAAGTAGCTGAGTATGTATCTCAGTGTCTTACTTGTAAGCAAGTAAAGGTGGAACACCAAAAACCACCTGGGCTTCTATAGCCATTACTGATTCTTCAATGGAAATGGGAGCATATAATCATGGATTTTGTGGTAGGTTTGTCGAGGTCTCAGTAAAACCACGATGCTATTTTGGTAGTTGTGGATCGACTTATAAAGATAGCATGTTTTATAGCCTACTACATGACATACCCAGTAGAATGACTGAGCCGGATGTATCTACAACACGTGGTACGATTATATGGCGTGCATATTTCCATTATGTTAGATCAAGATTCACGCTTCACAGTAGAATTCTGGAAGAGTCCTGAGACAACAATGGAAACTACACTGAACTTGAGTTCAACCTTTCATTTGCAGACTAATGGGAAGACTAAAAAAGTTAATCAAGTGATTGAAGATATGCTACGAGCTTGCATCACTGATTTCGAGAGTTCATGGGAGACACACCTATCGCTGATTGAATTTTCCTACAACAACAGCTACCACACAAGCATAGGAATGGCACCGTTTGAAGCTTTATATGGGAGACCGTGCCGATCCCCGCTGTGTTGGGCTGAAGTCAAAGATACTCAACTTCTTGGGCCAGAAATGGTACGAGAAACCAGCAAAAAGATTTAAATTGTACATGAGAAGATGAAGACGCCATAGACCCGACATAAGAACTATGCTGACAAGTGACATAAAGAATTAGAGTTCACCATTGGAGATCATGTGCTACTCAAGGTTTAACCTGTTTGAGGTATTGTTCAATTTGTTCAGAAAAGAGGCAAGTTATCACCATGATTTATAGGATTGCTCGAGATCCTAGAACACGTTGGAAAGGTTGTCGATCAACTTACATTATCGGCAAAGATGTTAAGAGTGCACAACGTATTTCACATCAACATGCTGAGGAAATGTACCCACAACCCAGTGCATAAGGTCAATTTTGAAGACATCGAGGTCAATGACAACATCACATACAATGAAGGATTGGTGCGGATCCTAGATCATGGAATCAAGAAACTCATGAACAAGGAGATTCTGCTAGTGAAGATTCAGTGGAAGCATCATGATGAAGGGAAGCTTTGTGGGAGCAACAATCAAAGATGCGGGAGAAGTTTCCATTTTTGTTTTAACTCTACTACTTTCAAATTCGAGGATGAAATCTTTTAATAAGTGATGGATGATGTAATACCCTGTATTTTCAATAGGTATTAATAAGATAAGATTATGTATATATGCCTTAACTAAACTTACAATTCCTTGTTCAATCGATTGAAGTTATTTCTATCGATTGACATTTTTTATTTTCAATCGATGGAAGCCTTTATAATCGATTGAGACTCTACCGACATCAATGCAATGATTGCAACCCAAATCGATCGATCGAAGCCATTTCAATCGATTGAAAGTATGCCACCTGTCCTCAATCGATCGAAGCCATTTTAATCGATTGAACTTGTCTAGATTTTATCCCAGTTTCTATGCAAACACTACCACCTTGCACTTCCCTTTCCTTATATATATAGATATGTATCTTGTGTATGTATGAAGGTTACTGAACTTAGAGAGAGAGATAGAGTTTGTGTTATATATATACCATACATATATACATACGCACACATACACTATATATATTCTGTCCGAGAGAGAGAGAGAGAGAGAGAGAGAGAGAGAGAGAAAGAGAGAAAGAGAAGAAGAAGATGAAGAAAAAGAAGAAGAAGAAGAAGAAGAAGAAGACAGAAGGAAAAACAAGAAAAGAGAAGCAAAAAAAGGTAGAGAGAAGAGATAGAGATAGAGAGAGAGAGAGGAGGAAAGAGAGAGCACCATTGGAGCTCAAGGCTTGGAAGCTTGTCAAACATGCCCTTAACATTTTCGGTGAGTTCCAAACTCACTCGGTAGCATTAGTATATTGTTTTACAAGTTTTGAACGAACAGAATGAAGCCCAAAGCACCCTAGAAATTCTAGGCATTCACTGTTCTGTCTTTTAGAGAAGAAGACTTTTGATCGATTGAACATAGATCAATCGATTGAAATCGTTTCACTTCAATTGCTTGAAAATGTTTCAATTGATTGAGACCACTTTAACTTTAATCGATTGAAATGACTTCAATCGATCGAACCTCATAGAACTTGGTTACTTCCTTTTGTTAATAATACATACTATACATGGGTTCCTTTATGCAACACAATTGATTAAGAGATAATAGAACACGATAATGAGATAACGTTGTGAGTACATATTCAGATTCGGGTGATTAGTAAGTGTTGATCGTAATCGGGGTTTGATAATCCATTCATTTCAGTCAAAGTAGTCAGGCCACATGGGACTGTCATGTGTCAATGTAGTATAAACGATAAGTAGGTTTACTATGTTCTGGGAGAGTTACAAGAATGGGCATCAGTCGATCATATGTCCTATAAGGTGGTGGACTGTTAATGTGTCCTATAATGTGGTGGACCGGATCGGTGTCCCTAAGATAGCTAGTAATCCAATCATATGTCCTACGAGGCAGTAGACTATTAATATGTCCTTAAAAGTGGTAGACTGGGATTACTAGTAGATGTCGTTAAGTCGTGGCAATAAAACTTGTGTGTCTATGCTCAAAGCGTTGAATCCATGACATGCGGAGGACTATGTATATGTTCTAATAAGGTGGGGGATGAACTGATGTGGTATCTATGACTTTCGATGGACTGGGAACATGCATTCTCAAAACGCGATAGACAGACATAGGCATCTATGACTTGCAGTGGATTGTGAATATGTATTCCCGAATACACTAAATAGAGCATTAATGTATCCAGGAGTATGAAAATCCGATTTGTTTATTGATGAGTCGATGTTATTAGGTCCTGTATAATAAGACGTGAGTACCCGATTAACGAGTTTATAATAAAGAGAAAGATATTATAGTTGATAGCACTGTATTTTATGTCCTTACTAATTAAAAATCATTATACCTCTTGTACTGTTTTAGTTTCTACTCACTCAACTTTCAGTAAGCTGGCGGCTTTTATGCCTGGACATTCCCAGTCTAAACTACCCTGGCCCTAACACTACAGGTAGTGAGGATTACAACGATGGTTACTACCCAAAGGAAGGATACACAAAGGGTGGCCACATTGAGGATGGTTATGCTGGAAAGAACTACTACGCTGATGACTACATCTATGCCAACTGAAGATCCAGTTTCTATTTCTGTTATAGACTTTTATATTATGTTTTGTATTCTGGCATAAGTTGCCTTAGGACTTTTATGTTTTTGATAATAACTCTGATGTAACAGTTAGTGCTTTGGTAATATATTCAGTTTGGTTTTCTTACATTATCTTTACTTACTATTGGTTGGACTGTGTGGTGTGAACAATTGAGTGACTTCACCAGTCATTCCCTATGGACCCAAAAAGGAAATTTTATTTTTCTATTTTTTTTGCTATTCTGGGGCGTGACAGTATTCTTGTTTAGTCATTTGCTATGCTATTGGTTTAGTTAGTCGTTACAATTATAACCTTGGTCCTGTTCACTAGAGAGTAGTGAAGAGCATTCTGCAATATGTTCGTATGACTGTGGATCTCACCTTATGGGTGGTAGAGTTTTGAAGTCACAAGGACGATGCGACACTCATTGGTTCAGCGATTGAGATGAGCGAGGTCATTTCCATGTCTATCTATGCATTCATATTGGTTGGTGAAGCATTCGCTTGTTGTATCGAGAAGCAGACATGCATTGCCTTTTCCATAGTGGAAGCTGAGTATGTGGCTTGTTCTGCAGCCGTTCAAGAGGTTATGTGGTTAAAAAGGTTCTTACATAGCGTAAGCTTCTTGCCTCAGGGCGATAAAGCAGTGTTGGTCTATTATGACAGCACCTCGGCTCTAGTTTATGCAAAGGACCATAAGTGCCATGGGAAGTCCAAACACATAGACATCCACCACCACTACATTAGAGATATGGTTGCACAAGGGGAGGTTGTTTTAAAGAAAATCTCTACTGGCGATATGATGGCTGATCTTTTTACCAAGCTAATTTCCAGAGATTCATTCTTGTCCCACATTAGTTGTATGGGACTCCGTAGGTTCTGATGTACTTTAATAGCATTATTTCTAACATTATTATTACCAGATACTTATTTATATAATAAAATCGATGGTTTTCAAAATTCACTAGTTGTTAATTAGATGAATGCACATTTTTTTAAGTGTCACTAGGCTTGAATCAACCTACTCACATGGGTGATTCACCTTGGTGCCAAGATAGCAGACTATGAACCACACAGTGCTTGGACAGCGAGCAAGATGAGACATTTGTGTTCATGTCTCTAACAGAGCAAGCCATAACACCTATATATGTGCAATATAAGAGCAACAAGCAAGATATAAACACTATTACTCATACGTCTCCATAGATGAGTTCTAAGATGAGACCATAATCTCAATACTGAGTCAAACATAGAGATTATTGACACGGCTAAAACTGTGTGTGCGCTTGTGTGCTGTACCAGGTCAATCCCATAGGGAAGGGTCTAAACTAATTACTTAGATTGCACTCTAAAAGAAACTAGAAATTCAATTATTAAATGGAGTGTGAAACACGTAGTTTCACAGATTTACTAACTAATGATGCGATAAAATTAAACTAAGAAATGACTAGTTAATTAAAGTGAGAGTTGAAATGGTTTTAACTTAATAAAAGAAAATGTTGGGATCACATGAATCCTCAGCGACCTAGCCATCTACCATGCACAATCGTAAAAGCTCTTTGGAGTACATCCATTCATAGTATCCCGTATGTCCTAAAGATAAAGAATCAATAGTCCTTTCATGACCGGGACTATATCACCACAGTTGATTTAAAATACTTGAAGGCGATTTAAAACAATTCTCGCACAAAGAATGGTGTAAGCATTCAATGTGGTTTGCAAAAGATATTGAAGAAAATGCCTTAAGGCTTAAGGTTCAGAAACTGATGTGTCAAACTGAGCGTACTGGGACAGTTTGATAACAAGTTTCAAAAGCAGAAAGTCTAGGGATACTGCTAAGGACCTTCTCAAGACTCTAAGGTTTCGATTGATTGACGCACTTTCGATCGATCGAAAATCATCATCTCTCGATCGATCAAAATGTCTTCGATCGATCGACTGTGTCTATGTTCCGATCGATTGAAATAACTTCGATCGATCGAACACAGGAATTCTAGTGATGCATGGCAGAGGCTGGAGATCACCATTTCATCATGATCTCCCAACCTAGGACTACTCAGACATGGTCTGGAGTGTCACATATTTGTTTTTAATGTAAAAGTTCATTAAGGTCCTGTTTGGTTGCGATTTAGACATGAAATCTATAAAAACTAATGGTTTAACACTAACTAACATGCAAAGCTACGAGATAATCAAATTATACCACGCAAAACCAGAAATAGAAAGTAAATATAATAGAGAGATGTAACCTGGAATGAAGAACTTTAATTAAACTTAAGAGAATCCAAGCCAAAACAAGATTAAATCTTGATAAACCTACAAAAACATGTAAAACTCTCTATCTCTCTCAAACTGTTGAAAAACAAAGTGGACGTCCTTGTGGACATAAACAAAACAATTGTTTGTACTAAAACCTAAAGCTAGGGTTAAAAACTCCGTCTCTGCTACATGTGCGTAAGTTCTGATAAAAGCCATGTTCGATCGATCGAACATCACCTGATCGATTGAACTTCTGGAATCTTCGAGCGCTTGAACGTAATTCGATCAATCGAAACCTCGATCGGTTGAGGTCTGTTCGATCGCTCGAGCTTCACTTTTCATGTTTGCATTGTCTTCCTTATAATCTTGTATTCCCTTTTTTCTTGCTATTCATTTCTACACACAGCAAACGGTGATCTACACAAATTATAGCTAAAACAATACAACTTATCATAGATTAATCATATTATGTAAAAGCTGGCATTGTAATTCAAACTATAGATTTACAAGGGATTTATAGAATAAATCAATGTATTTCTTCATTTTAGTTCAGTTGTATTTTACAAATACCCCCGCTTGTCACAACCCCCAACTAGCGAATTGCTAGTCCCTAGCAATAAAGCGAGAATAAAAACAAGCTAAACTATTACTACGACTAAACTAAAAAAAAATGAACTAAAGCAAACTAATCTAAATAGAAAGAGAAACTACCTAACTCACTTTCGTAGGAATCGCGGTTGCATTTAGCGAATGCAATAAGCCGTTAAACCCCTAGATTCCCCCTAGTAGACGAGTGTCGTCTCGTGAGGGTTTGCAGTGAATATACCCACAAAATTCTCAATTTTAAGCTTAAAAAGATATAGAATAACTTGTAAACATTCCCTCCCATTCAGCTATTAACTTAACTCTACAAAACATATCAACCTCAAACAAACCATGAAGGAAACTCACATGCTCCTCATGTCACCAAGATAGATCCCACATATATATATATATATATATATCACAGTCATGTATCGGTGTGTGTGTGTGTGAAATTAACAGCTATGTATCAAACTTTATTTAGGTTGTTTGGACTATCATACCCTCAGAACTTGTAGTTTCAACTCAATTCTCACATGGGTTTACACTCAAAAATGAACCTCTCACAAAAACTTGTTTCATAATGATCACACATGGTGTGAAAGCTTTGATAAGAATGATAGGTTGGTTACTAGTGCTTTCACACCTGACTCAATAAAGGACGAACATTTAGAGTGTATAGTCTCATGAAGGGGATACTACTTACTAGAGGAGCGAAATACTGTGGATAACTCAAATTACATGTTTATGTTCAAACTAAGTTGTTAAGAATCATTAAGGCTTTGGCTTTTCGGTTTTTATATAGTAGGATAGAAATAAGAGGAGAAGGATTCGCACATCTTCAGCATGTGATGGAGTCTAATAATTTTACTTCACTTCATTCCAACCATCCTCTATTTTCATTTATGTTATTTTTTTCTTTACTCCTTCTTCTTTCCTTTTCTCTCTCTTTTTTTTTCTTTTTTTTTTAACCTTCACATTCAAACATCTCCTTTTATATTTCTTTTTATAAGGTCACTCCCACAACTACTCCCTTCCATAATTCAATAGTTTAATCATATTAGATGTGCAATGGGGTTCAGTGAGATCAAAGTATAAGATTTAGGAATTCAGGTTTCCATACTAGAATAGGCAATATTTAATCGGTGTGGGGTTGAGAACAAAACATATTCTTGAATGTTGATACAGGTATATGAAAAAGGTAAGGAGCGAATAATGATGGCTTAAATCATTTTCTTAACTTCTTAGTTTTAGCACTTCAGTGTTCATTGAGTTCAGTTGGTAAATCCTGAACGTTCTCCTCTAATAAGCCGCTACAGTGAAGAATTAAATGAGACTATTCAACGAATTAACTATGCATGATCAAGAAAAACAATTCAAATTTTATGTGATAATCCCCTCAGAATTAAAGATTGGATTCAAAAGCTCACTAAGGGTAACTAGTTTCCACTACTCATTCTTTAGACGCAATAGTCGTAGTAACTTATTTTTAGGTTTTCTACATAGCTATCAACACGTGCATATGGATGTTGGATGCAAGACTGGTCAACACATGCAATCATCCTAGTGAAACTAGAAAAACACGTGAATTTAATTCATAACAAGATGAAACTACTACGAATGTGTCACTGCTTGATAACAGCTAATTAGGAGTGACGATTCAAAGTCATTCTACCAAAAAAAAAAGTTCAGAATAAAAATTTCAAAATTTTTTTAACATTTGTTCAATTTTAATTCAATTTTTAATTTTTTTCACTTTAATCCAATTCTAATCGAGATTGTATGATAGGTGCAATAAAGTTATTCAGATTGCTAAGTATAAACATGTGTAGGTGATTATCTATGTACATCCCACCCCTAACTGAAAATTACAATGTCCTCATAAGTTGATTTCAAATACAAGAAGAGAGATATCACCTGATAAAGCAAAGTAGTAACCGCAAGCATAGCAATCTGAAAAGAAGGCATACAAACTCCAAGCAGCCAAGATCAAAAGAAAGAAAATATGAAATGATAGAACATGAGATCTATACATAATATAAAAACAACAGGGGCAGTGATCATAATGTCCACACAATCCAAACAGTCCAAAATATCCACATACCCAAAATAAAACTACAAAAGAGGAAAGAAAACAAAAATAAACAAAATACAACAAAACTCCCACTCTCAACTGGCATAATCTAATCATCACCAATGTCGAACAAAATCACGATCGGTGTAGCAGGAGTATCAGCATCGCCGCCTGCAGCAACCGATGGCGGTGGTGGTGGAAGACCAGAAGTGGTGTCAAAAGGGATGGTCGATGAGGGAACTGTAATGATCGGTGGTGGTGGTGGAGTCTCGGAGATAGTCGGTAGAGTCGTGGATGTGGATGGAGCAGCAGGAACAATAGACGGTGGCGGAATGGAAGAAGATGGATCGGTGGTGGGTGATGCAGATGGGGCAATAGGCGGGTGTGAAGCTGTGTGAATAGACTGATCTACCCCGATTTGTATCAAGATCGCCTCCAGTAAGGTCGTCATATGATCCATCTTACCCTCAAGCCGTATCCGTGCCTCCCTCTCCTCAATAAACAATGAGTGGAGAGTCTGGAGAGACACGAAAGACAACTCTCCCTGGGCCTAAGCCTGAGACCGCTGTCTCAGCTTGAACTACTCAACCTCAACACGAGGATCAACCTCATCATCTGAATCCAGCTCCTCAACCTCAGTAGGTGTCCCAGAAACCGCACCCTCAATATCGGTGCCTCCACCTCTCTTCCTCTTTGCTCCAACCTTCGCTTTTCCTTTTAATTTTCTCTTCTTTTGCGCATCAGAACGGCGGGCTGCCGTCTCACTGAATCTACTAGAGGCTTGTGTAGTCGTATCTATGGCCAATGGGAGGAACCCAGCTTGCTCAATAACCCAATGGATAGGCCAAGCGCCCTTCAAATGGCACTTGGCGACAATGTATCGCATCGGCTGGATAAAGAAGTCGATATAGATGCGAGATAGGAAGACTCGCTATCCCGTCCCAATAGAATAAAGTGCCCGGGCATACCAGGCTACAAACTTCTCATCGTAAGAAGTCATCAGAATGCAGTTGACAAGCGCTAGGTGGAGGAGATGGTACTTCTCAGTAAGAAACTTGTCTTTAATAAGAGACTCGCCGTTCCAAAACTAGACTGCTCCTCCTGTGAGCTCGAGGATGATAGTGGCAGGAGAGATCTCTGGAGCACCCAGTAGCTGAGGGTAGCAAAAGTCAGGCACCTCAGGTACCCCCAGAGTAGCAGAAACAGTGGCAGGGCTGAAAATGATCTCATGTCCGCAGAAGAATGAGCGGTATGTGAATGGAGCTACAGGAATCTTAATCATTATGGCATAGGCTTCCCGAACCCAATTAATGTTGACCCGTTTGGTTTGGGTCAACATGTTGTACTAGAGTGGCATGTCTCTGATTCTCGCCAGGAACCATGGAGCTGAAAGCCAAACCGTCTCAAGCGGTCGCTCCAACAGCACCTTTTGCGTATGAAAATAGTAGTTAAACCACATTCGGTCCTCGTCATTCTGAAACCTGTGATCGCGTACCGGATCAGGTATTGTGAGATCGAGGGGTTTGGATTTGTGATACCCTATAATACGGTTCATTGTAAAGGCCCTGAAATGGAGAAAGAAAAGAAAAGATTAATAAAACAGTAAACTAAAAAGAAAGGGGAGAAACTATCACTGCTACAGTTCGATTGATCAAACATTTCTCGATTGATCGATCGAACATGGGTCAGAGTTGATCGCTTGAGCCTAGCTCGATCGATTAAGCACAGAAAATCAGCAAGGACAAGAAAACAAACAGAAATGGAAAAAAAATAAGAAAAAAAAAAGAATAAAACAAACATGTATTGGTCTTAGGACCAATGGGGGGCACCCCCTCTCATTTTCAAATGAAAAAAAGAAAAGGATGGGTCTCGGGACTTTACCTCGGGTTGAGCGCAGCGGAGAGGGAGAGGTGATGATCAAGGGCGACCCCCATTGATGGAAATGGAAGGGGGGAAATCGCTGAGCTCTCTCTCTATCTTGAATTGTTCGAGAGTGAGGGAGAGGAAGAGATAGAAGAAATGTATGCTAGACGCTTCGTTTAAATAGAAGTCTCGATCGATCGAGAATGTTTGATCGATCTAACTTTCAATCGATTAAGATTTTGTCAAGCACTTGAGGATACCACGTTTTTGATCGATCGAGAGTTGTTCGATCGATCGAACATGAAAATCATCAGAAATCTTTAAACAGAACAACTGTGTACCCCCAACTAGCATAATTTGATCTGGACTATAGAATAGCATAAAAGCAGTTCATTCATCGGACATGCAAGCCAGAAAAGATCATCATCAGAAATAGAAAATTACAATTTCTTATAAATATAACTTTGTAATAGCATCCTCTTTGCAATAACAACCAAAACTTCTAAGTCTTTGTCTCGGATTACACTTCAAATGATAATAGAAAGACCAAATGAAAAAACACAATTGAATTGGAGCACTAATTTTCAATTATGAATATTCCATCTTCCACAATTGCTTC
This sequence comes from Hydrangea macrophylla, assembly GCA_033977485.1. Classification (NCBI taxonomy): domain Eukaryota; kingdom Viridiplantae; phylum Streptophyta; class Magnoliopsida; order Cornales; family Hydrangeaceae; genus Hydrangea; species Hydrangea macrophylla. The sequence goes on from CM066989.1 coordinate 76,019,108, forward strand.
TTTCTCCGCCAAATCTGCGAGTGTGGATTCCAAACTTGATGATTCCCTTTTCCAGAAAAGTCAAAAAGCAGCAAGGATATCATCGAGCAAGTCTGAAATCTCTAAGGAATTGATTGCATAGACAAGAGGTGATCCGAATGGAGACAAAGATAAAAGAGTGTAATTTCTCAACAGACTTTCCTCTTGCGGCGGAGTACCCGGGGACCCTTTGTATGGTCCAAGTACATGAAACAGTTGATGCGGAAGGAATACAGGCGGTAACATTAAATTCATAGTGAAAATCCTGACAAAGGAAAACAACAGAAAACCAAAAAAAGAAGAAATTAAACAAAACAAAAGAAAGAAATAACAGAAAGGAATAAACAAAGAAAGATGAAAATAGAAAGAAATGTGACAAAGAGTTAACCTCACTATAGGCGTGATAGAACCATGTGCACTAACAGGCAGAGGGCATTGAAGCCGGAACAACAAATAACTCATGTGTATATAAATATAAGGAACCAATTCGATGATAATGAAGTCATCAACATATGTGAAGACAGCATTATGGCATTCTGGCACCACATCCTGTAAATCTTCTTCATCCCATGGTTCCCACATTGAGTCGTTCTCCCACTGTGCCAAGAGTGCATCATTTACTTCTCCAACAAAATACCCTTCTGGTTCTCCTTCCTCATCAGGGAAGTCCATATTCTCAAAAAGATTACTATTGAGTAGTGCAGGATTGTAAGGGATGTACCCTTGGGTCAATTCAATGACATCATCTGCTCTGGGCCCTTAATAAGGAGAGAGGCAGAATGCAATCTCCTCGGTAGTCCATGGAGGTTTAGGATATTCTGAATCAACCCATGACCCGATTGAATGGACGTCGTCATCCCTCATATTTTTAACAGCCTGTAGGGGAGAGATCAAATGGAATAGCAGATTAGAATTGAGGTCACACTCAAAAAGAGACAAAAATAAAATAAACAAAACAAAGTGCAGTAAAGGAAAGAATACAACAACAATATGTGAACACTCTTTAGTATTTTAGGTGGAGTAATAGCTGGGCTCATCTAGTTGGATGTGCTTAGCTTCTGGTAGAAGTTCTCCAAGAACGGTTTTAACCTTTGTCCATTAACCTTGAAACAACTATCGTTCTTGGGGTTTATGAGCTCAACGGCCCCATGTGGAAAAATAGATTTAACAATGAATGGACATGTCCACCGAGATCGGAGCTTACCTGGAAAAAGGTAAAGACGAGAGTCGTACAGCAAGACTTTTTGCCCTGGCTTGAATCATTTTCAAAAGATCGTTCTATCATGGCGAGCCTTCAACCTTTCCTTGTGTAACGTAGCATTGTCAGATGCATCTCGATGTATTTCTTGCAGTTCAGCCAACTGGAGTTTTCGGAGATGACCTCCCTCTTTAATGTCGAAGTTCAATGAGCATGTCGCCCAATATGCTTTGTGCTCGATTTTGATAGGGAGGTGACATATTTTTTCGTAAACTAGCCTGTATGGGGACATCCCCGAGTTTGTCTTATAAGCAGTACGGTACGTCCATAGAGCATCGTTTAGTTTATATACCCAGTCCTTCCTGTTGAAACTAACCGTCTTTTCTAGAATATGCTTGATTTCTCAGTTAGCCAACTCTGCATGCCTGTTAGTTTGTGGGTGGTAGGCTAGAGTGATCTTGTGGTTGACCCTATATTTCTTGAAGAGTGACTCCAAAGGCCTATTGCAAAAATGCTTGCCTTGGTCACTTATTAATGCCCTCGGGGTTCTGAAACGTGACAGAATGTGTTCCTTAAAAAAGGACATTACCGTTTTATGGTCATTGCGTCTTGTCGTTATCACTTCTACCCATTTTGATACATGCTCCACAGCTAGGAGGATGTATTCACAGTTGTTTGATTTTGGAAACGGACCCATGAAGTCTATGGCCCAACAATCGAATATTTCAATTGTGATAATGGGAGTAAGGGCATAGAGTTCCTTTTTGAAATTGTACCAAGCTTTTGATAGCGTTGGCATGATTTGCAAAAAGAATAGGCATCTTTAAACATGGTGGGCTAGTAGAAACTGCTATGTAGGACTTTTTGCACGGTCTTTTGTGAAGCGAAGTGGCCTCCGTAACCTTCGGAGTGGCATGATGCCAAAATTACGGTTATATCCTCATTTGGAACACAACGTCTGATGACCTGATCAGCATAATACTTGAATAAGTATGGGTCATCAAAAAAGAAATGACGTGCGAACGAGAGGAATCGTTTCTTATCTTGATTTGACCAATGACTCGGGGTCTCTTCTGTAACTAGATAATTTACTATATCCGCATACCAGGGAAAACTGGAAACAATCATCAGTTACTCATCTGGGAATTCATCCTAAATCGGTATTGTGGACACCAGGCTTCCACCGCTTTTGGTTCGTTGTTTTTGTTTGAAATTTGATTTTGATCAAAGAAAGAGAAAAATGGTCTGTTGAAAACAGATACAGAGTCGCCACTTGGTCTTTAAGGAACCAAGAAACCTTATTTTGACTCACCCAAATGGATAAAGGGCACCGGCCCTTCATAACCAAAGAACTTGGTTCGGGGTTTTGGTACGAGAGAGGAAGGAGCCTTTGTCGTGACTAAAACACCCTCAACTCGCCCCGTCTTTCGACGGGCCTCAATTAGCATCCAAATAATCATCTTATACTATGTATGGTTCGACAATCAATACTATGATAGTATATTACATTACATAAGAAACTTGAAATGGAAGATCAAAAGATAAGATATCATTCATAAGATCTAAGTCGAATATCATGCAATGTAAAGTGAAAGATCACACAAATAAACCTAGGAAAAATCGTCTAATCATGTATCAAATAATCAAGACTTCCTAATCTAAAAGGGGACATGAATTGTTCTTGAAACAAATAAATCAAAGAAAGTAAAATATGCTTAGCAAGATAGTATGATGCATGTTAATCTTTGAGAAAAGAAGATCTCTCAATCCCTGGGACGGATGAGAAAGGAAGATTAGATCGAGCCGAGCATGAACGGGTGATCATGATCATTCCTTATAATCTTTTTAGATTAGGAGTTACAAAAACCCCAAATCTTTGCATGGATGCAATGTATGTATCTAAAATGTGCCAAGGTTGTAGTGTGCTTTGTATTCATGGATTCCTAGAATGACTTAGAAGTCTCAAATGTGTATGAATGGATGGATGAAATCAACATGGGATATGTACAAATGTAGTATGAACTTCTTCCTAAGATATGAACTAATTTGGAATGCATATAGGCATCAAATCAAAGGATGAAAGTTAAAATGTGCTTTCTGTGAATAGTGGACAGAACAGTGACTAGATCTTTGGGAAATTGAAAAGAGGGGTTAGGAATGTTTTCAATGCATGATTTTTTTATGGAGATGTTCCTTATTGTGTCTATAACACAACCCAAAAAGCCAATCTTTAATAACTATCACATATTGAGAGAAATCATATAAACAACAGAGGTCACTCAGAAACAGAGTCCGTACTGTCGACTGAAATGTTGGAAAATTTTAGAAAATGAAAACGAATGATCTAGAGGCCCATTTTATATCTGAAGTTCCCTAAGACATTGAAGGTTAAGTTAAAAATAAGTTAGGACCACCCTTTTTGGAAACATTTTCTGAAAAAAGAGGTTGGAAGTGGACCTAGCTGCTGTGACAGCAAAAACAGAATGTCTGGAAGGAATGTTGGGATCCAAATGGACCATTTCCAAGTACTTCCAAGTCAAACCAAAAATCATGGGTGTTCTCTAATGAGTTAGGAATACTTTCCAAGTGTCCTTGCATCCATATGTTAGATATTGAGTTCTAGAAAAATTTTTGAACTTGGATTACTCACTGTTTTGACTCGTTGTTTTAAAAGCCTTGAAAAGCTAGAGTTTTCTTTTCTTGAGATTGAAATGAGGGGTTTTAAGAGGAGTTTTGAAATAGAGCTTTTGAAAGTACATTTTCAAAATCAAATGGAGATTATGACCTATTGGAATATTAACATCAACTCATCATCAAAAACCTCCAAGATTGTTGGAGAGATTTATTTTTATTTTGAACATAACTTCAATACATCTCAAGAATACCTTGGAAGTATTGAGGTTATGATCATCATCTATCAAACATGTTTTTGAGGTCAAGAGCTACTATCCATAAGGATTCACTCACCCCAAACTTCATGTCATCACTTAGATGATGATGAACTAGTAAGTAAATAAAGAAAATCAAAAAGAAATGAGGTAAGAAGAGATAAACAATGAATAAACAAGCAAATAGATAATGATCAATAGATGATATTCATGAAGCATTGAACTTATAGATTGGTGTTTCACTCATATGTAATGACATTGGACATGGAAAAAGCTTCCATTCTCTTAAATGCTCACTAAAATGGTGGTTGGGTGTATTGAATGTTGAAGTAAATGGAAGTAATGAAGTAAAAACAAATTTTAGAACTCACTTTTGTTTTGGAAAATCAAAGAAGGAAGCTTCTTTTCTCTCTATTCTAACCTTATCTCTACAACTTTTTCTCCCAAACCTTTCCTAAACTTTCATTTCACACCCCTAAAATGAAGAGTAATGGGGTGTTTATATAGGCCAACTTGGGGTGGTTTTGGGATTTAGAAAGCATTCCCATTGGCTCCAAACATCTGAAATCATAAAACTATGTCGTTTTGGTTTTTAATTAATCAAAATGGGACCACAAAACTAATTACAAAAATACACTATTCTGGAGGGGAGTGCCGCGGTGGCACTCGGACAGTGCCGCGGCGGTAGTGCTCCTCCTTCGTCCAGATAATACTGTTTAGGCCTCCAGAGGTTCCGGTATTCGCGAAAAGGCCCTATTTCGTCCGAAATACACAGAAAATGCGTACGAACTCCAAATTGAGGTTGGGATATACCGTTGGAAAGGTAATGGAGTCTAATTTACATAAAAAATAGTTCAGGGATAGGTCACTTTGAAAAGTTTTGCGGCATTTGCGATAAAAGCCGATTTGATCGCCTTTTTCGCCTTCGGAAATTCATAATAGACTCGTTTTAAATCCGAAAATTATGTGCGATATACCGTTGGAAAGCCATTGACCTCTAGCATCCATGAAAAATATTTGAAAATTGTTACGCTGCCCCGGTTTTAAAGTCAAATTCTGGTCAAACTGGTCAAACCTGGGATTCCCGGGAAGTTCTGGAAACCTCCGGGAGCTCCCAGGAGCCGACGTTTTCGCTCGATTCTCTTTCAAAACTCATTTTAATACTTTTCTAATGATTCTGGTGAATTCAGATGATTTTGGTCAAACGTGGTCAAACTTGGTCAAACTTTGGTCAAACCTGGTCAAACCTTGGTCAAACCGGTCAACGGGGACTTTCTGGGAACTTTCGAGACTTCCGGGGGTCTCTGGGAGCTGACGATTCTATCCAATTTTACTTAAAAACTCATTTTATTATTTTTCTTACGACATAGCATATTTCCATAACTTCGGGACCAAATCTAGGAGTTTTCGGGCTTTCAGGGGCATTTTGGTCATTCTGAGCATTCTGAGAGATAGAACTAACTTCCAGGAGTCCTTTTAAGTCTTTTTCGATCATTGTGAACCACCAAGCTATGGGTCTCCTAAATCTGATAGCCGACAAAATGGGGTGTCTATAGGTATGGGTTCAATTTTGTCAACAAACATTAATCGAGATAAATTGTCAGCGACCACATTCTCTACTCCTTTTTTATCCTTGATCGTGATATCGAATTCTTGGAGTAGGAGTATCCAATGGATAAGCCTTTGTTTTGAGTCCTTCTTAGATAGCAGGTACTTGAGGGCCGAGTGGTCCGTAAAACAGATGATTGGGGATCTTATCAGATATAACCTGAAGTTATCCAGAGCAAAGACTATTGCTAGTAGATCTTTTTTGGTCGTTGTATAATTCATTTGAGCTTCGTTAAGTGTTCGACTGGCATAGTAGATTACATAAGGCTTATTATCCTTCTTCTCTCCTAGGACTACACCAATGGCATAGTCGCTAGCATCGCACATTAGTTCGAATGGCAAACCCCAATCGGGCGCCTGTATTATTGATGCGGAGGTAAGGTGTTCTTTTAGTGCGTCAAAAGATGCTTGACAGTTTTTCGACCATTCAAATGGCAAGTCTTTAGCTAACAGTTGACATAGTGGTCGGGAGATTGCACTAAAATTTTGGATAAAGCGACGATAGAATCATGCATGTCCCAAAAAAAATCGGATGTCTTTGACTGTACGGGGGACAAGTAAGTTCGAGATTATATCAATTTTTGCTTTATCTACTTAGATACCTTTATCTGAAATAATGTGGCCAAGGACAATTCCCTTGGTCACCATGAAGTGACACTTTTCCTAGTTTAGTACTAGGTGTTTGTCCTCGCATCTTGCTAGCACATGTTCCAGATTGTCTAAGCAATTTTTGAAACTATGACCGAACACTGAAAAATCGTCCATAAAGACCTCGAGCATTTGTTCGACCATATCACTGAATATGCTTAACATGCACCGTTGAAAGGTAGCAGGTGCGTTGCATAAGCCGAAGGGCATATAACGGTAAGCGAAAGTACCGAACAGACATGTGAAAGTTATTTTCTCCTGATCTTCATGAGCAATTTTGATCTGGTTATGCCAACTGTATCCATCCAAAAAGTAATAGTACTTATGACCCACCACTCGTTCTAGCATTTGATCCATGAACGGTAATGGAAAGTGGTCTTTTTGGGTCACGGTATTCAGTTTTTGGAAATCAATACACATCCGCCATCTGGTGGGGACGCGTGTTGGTACTAATTCACCTTCTTTATTAGGAATGACCGTTATGCCTGCCGTTTTTGGCACTACTTGGGTCTGGCTGATCCAAGGGCTGTTAGAGATGCGATATATAATCCCAACATCAAGTAGTTTTAAAACTTCCTTTTTTACTACTTCTTGCATGTTAGGATTCATACGCCTTTACATTTGTCACGAAGGTTTAGCGTCTTCCTCCAAGTATATTTTTTGGGTGCAAACATACAGGCTTATGCCTTTGAGGTCAGCAATAGTCCATCCTAATGCTCCCTTATGTTGTTTTAGCATTTGGATTAACTTACCCTCTTGTTCAAGACTTAGAGTAGATGAAATTATGATAGGATAAGTCTTTCAGTCCCTAGAAAAGTGTATTTGAGCTCTTTTGGAAGCTCCTTTAATTCCAACTCGGGAAACTGAAAGTTTGAGGGCATGACTAACTTGCAGTGGTTCATATGGTGTTACCCACATGCATTCAGATCTATCCTCCTCTATTTTATCCAACATGAGGCAAAATTAATTTAAAATAGCATCCAATGGAGTAGAATCTTTAGGTTGATAGACAGCGTCGAATTGTGACACAACTACCTCCAAAGGATCTTTGAAATCAATGAAATCAGCCTGATCTTCAATGACCATCTCAATGTAATTCACTTCCTCCTCATCATCATATTCTTCGGGTCAAGGATTTAAAAAGATTATTATGTTAGCGGTCATATTCCCGAATACAATGGTCATTGTACCACTTCTAATTTTTATTGTGGCATCGATAGTGTTGAGGAATGGATGTCCAAAAATCACCGGGATTTGTACACATGGGTTGGACACAGGTTTAGTGTCTAGAATTACAAAGTCAACCGGGAAGACAAATGAGTCTAATTACACTAGGACGTCCTCCAACACCCCTCTAGGGTATTTGACTGACCTATCTGCCAATTGTAATGCAACTCAAGTAGGTTTATATTCACCTAACCCAATTTGTCTATAGACAGAATAGGGCAGAAGGTTTACACACGGTCCTAGATCAAGGAGTGTACTATCTATCCTTTGATTCCCGATTTGGCATAAGATAGTGGGAGTACTGGAGTCTTTGAGTTTTGGTGGCAATTCGCTTTGGATAATTGCGCTTGCTTGGCAAGCGACATAGGTGTGTTTCTTCACACTTTGCCTCGTCTTGACTGTGCATAAATCTTTTAGATATTTCGCGTATGCCGGTACGTTCTTTATTGCATCAAAGAGTGGAAGTTTTATTTTAACTTGTTTAAACAGTTCCAAGAACTCCTGATTCTTTGTCTCATTTTTGGGTTTCTTTAACCTTTGAGGATAAGGTACGGGGAAAGGGCATTTTGGTAATTCGTCGTTAACGGGCTCCTTTTCGGGCCTTCTCTCAAGCTCCTCCACTTCTTTAGGAGCTTCTTCAGTTAATTTTAATGATTCATTATTAATAGATGGCTCCTCGTCTTTACTAGGTTTATCTTCTTGATTTACCACTTCTTCCTCATCTTCCACATTGGTGGAGAGAGGCATGTTTTTCCCTATAACCTTGTCGCTTCTCAGAGTGGTCTAGCATGTTCTTGATTGTTGGGACCGTTATTGTATCCCTTGGGGTTTTGAAGTGGTTAAGCAGGAAATGTTCCACTCAATCTCTCTTGTCTAGCATCGATCCTCTCTAATGTTGCAGACATCTTGCTCATCATTTGAATGAGTTATTGTGTTAAATTTGCATTGGAGAGAGGATCTGCCTCTTGCACCTTTTTGTGTGGTGGCAAGTATACATTAGACTATTGAGTATTAGAGGTTTGAGCCTGATTATAGTTATTAGATCTATTTTGATTGAACGGTTGGGACTGTCTATTGTATTGCCCTTGATATTGAGTATTGTTGTTATAGGGCTGTTGTTGGTATTGGTTATGAGTCCCAGCATTGTTCTTCTAGTCAAACCCAGGGTGATTCCATCGATTGTTATTATTTTGAAAATTGTTGTTATTATAGGAATTACCCGGCCCTTTATATCCTTGCATGGCGTTCATTTCAACAGGGGCCTATTCTTGAAAATACAACATGTTGGGACAGTATTGAGTGGTAGGTCCCAACATATTGCACCTGCCACATGGTTCTGCAGGTAAAACCTGCCTAGAACCTTCTCCTTTCATCCCCAACTCCTCTACGTTCTTTGTTAGTTCTTCATATTTGGTCATTAGATGATCTTCAGTTTTTAACTAATAAATGCTTTTCTCCGCTACACCTCCCGACTAGTTGCGTTGAATGTCATCAGAATTAGACCATTCATGAGCATGTTCGGCTAACCACTCAAAGTGGGCTTCAGCCTCTTTGGTGTTTTTGCGAAGAAATAGACCTGTGCTCATGGTTTCAACCAGCTTTTTTATTTCACCGTTTAGTCCTTCATAAAAGTAGCTTATGGTTTGCCACTTCTTGTACCCGTGATGTGGGAAAGAAAGAAGCAAATCTTTGAAATGCTCCCAAGTTTCGGTGAAGGTTTCATTACTCTTTTGTTTATAGGAGTTTATTTGACGAGTTTAAGCTCAGTGGTCATGCGAGGTGGAAAGAATTTCTTTAAAAATGATGTGTTCATCGCATGCCAGGTGAAGATTGAAATTGGCTTAAGGGTGAGTAAGCACGCTTTTGCCTTGTCCTTCAGAGTGAGAGGAAAAAGCATTAGGCGTGTCACATCAACAGGATAATTTTGTGAAAATGTTTTGCACACATCCTCAAAGTCCTTGACATGTAAATATGCCTTCTCACTCTCCATTCTGTGGAATGCTGGAAGGAGTTGAATCATTCCGTTTCGGAATTAGAATTGCCCACATGGGGTGGAATGAGAATACAAGAAGGTGTAGGTACGTGCTCTGGTTGCATTAGATCACACAATGGACGCAATGAATCGTCAATTGGCACAACCACATTATCACCATTTTCACTTTCAAAGTCAGCCATTGATTCGGTGGGAGTGGCTAAGGGATTGATAGAACTATCAGAGTCAGATGAAAATAGAGGATTTCCAAAAGTTCCTTCGATGGAATTATTGGACATGGAAGGAAAAAGCCTAAAAATATTTTAAACCTAAATAGAAATAAAATGAAAAATAGAAGTAGATGAAAAAAGAGCGAGGTAATCTAAGAAATAGCTGGTCGCCTTCCCCGGCAACGGCGCCAAAAACTTGACACGGCTAAAACTATGTGTACGCTTGTGTGTTATACCCAAGTCTAGGTAGACGTGCAAGTAGTACTGGATAAGACCAGGTCGATCCCACAGGGAAGGGTCTCAACTAATTACTTAGATTGCACTCTGCACTCTAAAAGAAACTAGAAATTCAATTATTAAATGGAGTGTGAAACACGTAGTTTCACAGATTTACTAACTAATGATGCGATAAAATTAAACTAAGAAATGACTCGTTAATTAAAGTGAGAGTTGAAAACAGTTTTAACTTAATAAAAGAAAATGTTGGGATCACATGAATCCTCAGCGACCTAGCCATCTACCATGCACAATCGTAAAAGCTCTTTGGAGTACATCCATTCATAGTATCCCGTATGTCCTAAAGATAAAGAATCAATAGTCCTTTCATGACCAGGACTATATCATCACAGTTGATTTAAAATACTTGAAGGCGGTTTAAGACAATAGTTAAGTCTCGCACAAAGAATGGTGTAAGCATTCAATGTGGTTTGCAAAAGATATTGAAGAAAAATGCCTTAAGCCTTAAGGTTCAGAAACTACTGTGTCAAACTGAGCGTACTGGGACAGTTTGATAACAAGTTTCAAAAGCAGAAAGTCTAGGGATACTGGTAAGGACCTTCTCAAGACTCTGAGGTTTCGATCAATTGACACGCTTTCGATCGATCAAAAATCATCATCTCTCGATCGATCGAAATGTCTTCGATCGATCGACTGTGTCTCTGTTCCGATCGATCGAAATAACTTCAATCGATGGAACACAGGAATTCTACTGATGCATGGCAGAGGCTGGAGATCACTATTTCATCGTGATCTCCCAACTTAGGACTACTCAGACATGGTCTAGAGTGTCACAGATTCGTTGTTAATGTAAAAGTTCATTAAGGTCCTGTTTGGGTGCGATTTAAACATGAAATCTATAAAAACTAATGGTTTAACACTAACTAACATGCAAAGCTACGAGGTGATCAGATTATACCACACAAAACTAGAAACAAAATGTAAATAAAATAGTAAGATGTAACCTGGAATGAAGAACTTTAATTAAACTTAAGAGAATCTAAGCCAAAACAAGATTAAACCTTGATAAACCTACAAAAACATGTAAAACTCTCTATCTCTCTAAAACTATTGAAAAACAAAGTGGACGTCCTTGTGGACATAAACAAAACAATTGTTTGTACTAAAACCTAAAGCTAGGGTTAAAAACTCCGTCTCTGCTACATGTGCGTAAGTTCTGATAAAAGCCATGTTCGATCGATCGAACATCACCTGATCGATTGAACTTCTGGAATCTTCGAGTGCTTGAACGAAATTTGATCAATCGAAACCTCGATCGCTTAAGGTCTGTTCGATCGCTCGAGCTTCACTTTTCATGTTTGCATTGTCTTCCTTATAATCTAGCATTCCCTTTTATCTTGCTATTCATTTCTTCACACAGCAAATAGTGATCTGTACAAATTATAGCTAAAATAATACAACTTATCATATATTAATCATATTATGTAAAAGCTGGCATTGTAATTCAAATTGTAGATTTATAAGGGAGTTATAGACTAAATTAGTGTATTTCTTCATTTACCGTAGTTGTATTTTACAAATACCCCCGCTTGTCAATTATCCATATCTCTATGTAGCCTATTTTGTAGCTGAATGTGAGATTTCGGACAAACCCCAGGAGGTACGACTGTGCTGAAAAACTTAGGTTAGACGTTTATGTAATGTCAGGACTACGATTCGTATGGCACTACTACACCATATAGTGACACGCCCATAGCATACTTATCATACTGTATGTGCTAATTAGCGATCACATTATTGAGCAATGGATTAATCCCTATTTCATTGCTGTGTGAGCCATGTAGTTTCCCTGCAACGAGGATTCTACACCATATGCCTTATGACCTGCGACTATGTCATGAAGAGGACATTTGATGGCGCTACTTTAGCATACCTCCCAGGTGTGAAGCTGTAAATTCCATCCTATGGCATATGTCTAAGAAAGCGGTCAAGTTGGTTGAATTGACATGTATAGGCAGGGAAGACTAAATTCGGTAACACACCATATTTTGTGACTCATTAGCTGGCCAACAACTATTGTAGATGTACTGATTGTCTTGGGCATATTATATATTTGGGGTATAGCACTACTTTTCAAGGGATTAAGAGAGCTAGATCAGGTGTGATTGAATAGGTTTGGGTAAATACACGAGAAGTTTCCGAGTGATGCGTTTTGCTAGTTTGATGATTGACTTAGCATCTCAGCTCCTATTGCTATATGTTCTTTCGTGAGGTCTCACATTCTATTTCCCATATGAAGAGACAATGAAAGTTGAAGTCCGAGAGATTTTGTTTTACATAAAGCCCTATGTGGGTGAGTGAGAGATGTAGGAAATATTGTGGGTCTGGTCACCCACATACTTTGGACTCGGGTGTCCAATGGGCTTTACTTAATATCCAAGGAGCCCATGATTTGGAGACCTAGTAGGATTGCACTACTAGGTGTACATATATGTGTTATATATACACACACATAGCAGCCAAAAAGAAGCTCTCTCTCTCTCTCTCTCTCTCTCTCTCCCTCTCGGCCATCTCTCTCTCCCCCTCCCCCTCCCCCTCTCGGCCATCTCTCTCTCTCTCTCTCTCTCTCTCTCTCTCGATCTCGATCTCGATCTCGATCTCGATCTCTCTCTAGATTTCTCTTTTTATCTTTAGCCTAATCACAATAGAGGCTTGGGATTTGGCACGTGAACTCAAGGGGGCTGCTCTAGTAGTTGTCCTCATGACTGTAGCAAAGCACAAGGACGTACACGGAGGCTTCGAAGTGCTACAGTTAGTTTGTGACGATGTCGGGCTCGTAACAATGCCGAATCTATGCTAAGTTGGGTATTCCTCTAAAGGTATGCCTTGAACCCGACTCCTATGCTTGTGTGCATGATTTCTTATAGGACGTATGAAAAACCTCACTTTTCTTCTCTATTTTTCTCTCTTTTCCTCTCTTCTTCTCTATCTCTCCCTTTGGAGCTTCTATATATCCTAGGCTTCAACTAAACACTTCAAGTCATCTCAAAATGGAAGCCAAATGGTCTCTTCTATAGGCCAACTTGGGGGAGAGAAATGGAGTTTTAAATACCTTTCTATTAGCCCAAAATGTTTAGATGATCAAAACTACGTCGTTTTAACTTCAACTAATTCCATAAAAATCCCCAAAAAATATATAAAATTTTGGTTCGGGCTACCAGAGGTGTCGTGGCACTCTCTTGGCCGCGGCACTGGGAGAGTGCCTCCACAGCACTAGGAGACTGCCATTGCGATAGTCAACCACCCGTTGACTAGGTTTTGCGTTTTGGCCCCCCAAAACTTCCAAAATTTGTAAAATGACACTATTTCTTTCAAAATTCATAAAACATTTATACGAACTCCAAATTGAGCATGTGACATATTGTTGGAAATTAATTAAGGTCTACTTTCCATAAAAAAAAAAGTTTGAAGTTGGGTCACTTTAGAAAGTTTTGTGGTATTCGTGATAAAAGCCGATTTAAACACCTTTTTCGTCTTTGAAAATTCATAACAAATTCGTTTTAAGTCCAGAAATTATGTGCAATATATCATTGGAAATCTATTGACCTCTAGTATTTGATAAAAATATTTTGACATCGCAAAGGTGACTTTGACTTTTGGTCAAGTTTGTGGTCAAATTAGTCAAATAATTCATTTTAGGAAATTCCAGGGAGATCCGAGAGCCTCCGAAGATTGAGGCATCCGTCCGATTTTCTTTTAAAACATTTTTTAAGACTTTGCACATGACTTAGAATGATTTTGAAGTTTCAGGCAATTTCAAAATTTTTTGGTCAAACTAGTCAAACGAGAATTTCCAGGACTTCCGGGAGCCTTTGGGAGCTGACATTTTCAAACCTTTCTCTTTTAAAATACTTTTCTATTTATTTTGAACATCGAATACATGGTGTGACCAGTTAGCACGACTAGTATCCTCCTCAGAATTAGATCTCCCTGGGACAAGGGTCGAATACCTGCCGGAACTCAGTGTGCCCAACTCGGAAGCCATGGAGGTTGACCCGGTCGACTTCGGACCCAATTGGATGGATCCCATCTTAACTTTCCTCAATACAGAGACACTTTTGGGCAGGCAAGATGATTCCCAGAGAGTCAAATACAGAGCGGCTAGATATCACCTCGTCGACGAATACTCTACAAGAGGGAATTCTCCATCCCCTACCTCAGGTGTATCCACCCGACCCAGGTCCAAGCAGTTTTGTATGAGATCCACAAAGGAGTGTGCGAAAGTCACATTGGAGGTCAGCCTCTCTCCTGCAAGGCCCTATTATAGGGGTACTACTGGCCAACCATGGTCCGAGACTCACAGGAATATGTCAAGAAGTGTGATAAATGCCAAAGACACGCAGGTATGATTAACCGTCCGACAGAACCCCAAACTCCAATTCTCAGCCCCTTGCCATTTTCTCAATGGGGGATTGACATAGTCGGACCCCTCCCACTGGGAAAGGGTCAAGTCAAGTTTTTCGTCATCGCTGTGGACTATTTTACCAAGTGGGCGTAAGCCAAGCCTTTGGCGACCATAACCGAGGAAAAAATAGAAGGATTCGTGTTGAAAAACATCCTTAGTAGATTCAGCATACCCCAAGTGTTGGTGAGCGATAACAGAAGACAATTCGATACCCCGATGTTCAGGCAGTTCTGCTCGAGGTATGGAATATAAAACAACTATTCTTCTCCTGAGCACCCTCAAGCCAACGGATAAGCCAAAGTGACAAACCGAACAATTCTTCAGCCCATCAATACAAGACTTGAAAATGCCAAGGGACTCTGGGCAGAAGAACTACCGACCTTTCTGTGGGCCTATCGCACAACGCCCTGAGCGACAACAGGTAAGACTCCGTTCTCACTTACCTATGGTCTCGAGGCAGTAGTCCCTATAGAGCTCGGCCTACCGACCTACCGAGTGGCAAATTATAGCGAGAACGGTAATGAGGAAGCTCTCAGAAGAGAGCTTGATCTGATAGAAGAAAAGAGGGACCGAACATACCTCAAAGTGGCAGCCTATAAACAGTGGGTCACGTTATTTCAACAGCAAGGTCAGGCACCGCAGTTTTCAGGTCGGGAATCTCATCCTCAAGGCGGTCAATCAGTCAACCAAAATACCGAGTCACGAAAAACTTGGACCGAACTGGAAAGGCCCGTACATAGTTACCCGGGTTAACCATCCGGTAATATATTGGTTGCGAATTTTGGAAGGACAAGAACTATCACATCCCTAGAACATAGAGCACCTACGGAAATACTTTCAGTAGTGAGGGTTAAAACTAGTTAGGGAACTTATATTTTATTTACAAGTTGTATTTTCTTTCAAGAAATAAAATTTTCTTTTGCAAAACCTATCGTGTACGCCCGAGGCACAAAAAGACCTCGGGATCACACCCGAGGCACAAAAAGACCTCGGGATCACACCCGAGGCACAAAAAAAGTCCTCAGGATCACACCCGAGGAACAAAAAAGACCTCAGGATCACACCTGAGGCACAAAAAAGGCCTCGGGATCACACCCGAGGCATAAGAAAAACCTCAGGATTACACCCGGGGCACAAAAAGACCTCGGGATCACATCCGAGGCACCAACTTTGCTTAGGTCTATACCCACAATGGGGGAAAACCCCCTAGGTGGCCGACGATAAAGAAGTCAAAGGACCCTGGAACTACCACATTCTAGGTCGGTACCTACGGTCATTACCTATACAAGATTCCTGCCTTATCAAAAGCTTGGAGGGGGTAGGAGGGCATAATGAACTAAACAGGCAATCACACCGGGCAATAACAGGACTTGGAATAACTTGGAATAAACTAAATGCAAAATCTTAAAACATTCGTACGTACCTACAATGCCCAGAGCTAACCGACTGGGACCTACAAACCTCCTGGCTAGCAACGGCTTAGAAATTTAAAGGTCTATACAGGTCCCTAAAGACCAAGTGTTCCCTACCGGTCATAGTCCTAAACCTTTTGCTAAGGCAGGGTCCTAATGAGGCTAACAACTGGTCAGACATAGGCAATTATAAACAGACAAATAAGTACAAGCACACAAACAGTTGATGCAAAAGGTGACCTCAAAGGGCCTTTTCATTAAACAAAAGAAAATGTACATTGCCTGGGGGGGGCAATTATAGCAGCCTCCCAAAATATATATATATATATATATAATAAATACAAGATATGTATTGACCGAGAACTAAGGATCGTCCACGATGACCACTTCCTCGATCTCTCCAGCCTTCCCTCCCAGAGCAGCATCCCCAGCCGGTTCACCCTCGGCGATGGTACTTTTAGTAGCAGCAGGCACCACATCCAAGTAGTCAGTGTCCTTTCCCTCGTAAGCTGCAAGGTCCCAATCGGGATGGTCCTGGGCCAACCTTCTCTTCAGGTCATCATAGCCCTGGAAGAAGCCATCGTCGAAGTCTTCCTTAGAAGACCTCATGGTCGGGGCCTCGGACAAGGCCTTCTCACGAGCCTCTACCACCGCCAGACTTGCCTAGATGGTATCCAGCTTTACCAAGGCAGTCGCCAACTCTGCTTGCGCCGCACCTAAGGCCAAAGCTATGCCCTTGACCTTTTCTTTCTCCACAGTCAGGGCAGTTTCCTTGGCCTCCAAAGTTGCCCTCCTTTGATAGGGTGGCTTCAGTAGTGGCAGCCCTCCTAGCCAAGGTAGGCAAGAAGGACTCCGCTTCGGCATCCATGCAGCCGACTTGCAAAAAGCAAGCATAAACTGGTCGGTTACTATAGCAAATGAAAGAGTAGATAAAAGAAGATGGCGATAGGGTTACTCACAAAGTGGGAGAGGCTGTATAGCCATCCTTGGAAAGCTTGTCGACATATGTTAGCACACATCTCCACCTAGCTCGGGAAGAGGCCCAGCCTAACCCTCTTGCGGAACTCCACCAATTCCCCAAGTGGCATCCCAGACAGTACATCCACCCCAGGAGTGGTGTCCTACACCACATCTACTCTGGGAACCGACATCTCTCCTAGTTCCAGGTGAACTATCGACCCATGCCTTAGCCGCCTGAAAGGCTGATCACTGCCTGAGGGATCAATGACCGATCTCTTCCTCCTCTCCACCATCCGAGCAGCAGTAGCAACTTGTCGGGCCCTTAACACCACGGGATCTCTCCTGGGACCCATTTCTACAAAAAGAAAAAAGGCAAGAGATAAGTGATCGGGAAAGTCACGAAAAAATAACCAAGGCAGCAAAGATAACCCGAGTGGTAAAGGCTCACCAGGAATGATTCGAGGAAATGCAGGAGCTTCAACGGGCTGATCTGGCTCGTAGGTAACTTTTTGATCTCCCGATCGGGTCAGCACGTTCCAAACATTAGTAGGCAGGTCTGCCAAGCCCTTGATCCTGTCTTGACACTCCTCGAGGATGCTCAGTGGATCAGTTGATCCCACTGCAAAACAGAACACGAGAAAGTTAGTTCCATGATTGCGGTAAAAGCAACGATAAAAAAAAAGAGCGGGACAGGGGCTTACTCCTCAACTTCCCCACCCAGGAAGTCCTCATTTGGATTCCTGGGCCTCCTCACAAAGCCCAAGAATGGACACTTGGAAGAATTTGTTCTTCCACCCCTTGATGTTGCTCGGGAAGTTGACAATGATTTTCCTCCCATGTCGGGCTCCCAAAGAAAAGAATCCGACCTCCCTATGTAATGGGAACGATCGGTGGGTCCACAGGAACTCTTGGAGGGTGAGTTTGTACCCAAAGACTTGGGGCCAAAGGAAAATAGACCCCATCAGAAACCTCCAACCATTCAGGGTCAACTGCCCCAGGGCGATCCCGAGATAGATCAGAACGTCCCGGGCGACCGGATGGAGAGGGATGCAAAAACCAGCCACAAAGGCGTCCTCGTAAAGGGTCACAAACCCCGGCCAATATATCTGGGCCCCCCCAGCGAGTACGATCAAGGAACACTGGTCGGGGATCTCGTATTTAACCCTGATTCTCTCCAAGTTTGTGGCACTCAAACTAGTGGGAATAAACTCACAGGCAAATGTTACTTTAAGACTGCTCGGGATCTACGCATCGTCGCCTGAACCTCGAGAGACAGAGGCTGCTGGGGGTTCATGACCCGCCTCATCGTCCGAAACTTGGATGGGGATCCTACCATCATTATGTTGATCAGACGGGATTATGGAAGGAGGATCTAAACTTGTGTTCAGGGTCCCTGACACGATTGTTCATCCTCTGACTGGGAGGATGAGTTAAAATCTAAATAGCACATCTCTAAGGCGACTTTGTGAGGGAGTAATGGTGACCTAGGTAAGGATCAAGGACCCCGAGTCTAAGATACAAGGGGGGTTGTACTAAAATCCTGAAAGGGAAAAGGTGTAATGTCTTCAAGGTGAAGTAGCACTCGGATAGAACCACCCTAGGACACCCCGACCGGTTCAAATTCCTTATTGTGCTACTTGATCTGAAGAAAAAAATGAACCTAAGAAAGAAAAAATCCCACTCCCTTTGCAAACCCCAAAGGGATTTCTATTCTCCAGCCTTACTCAGGAATGAAAAGAAGAGAAGGAGAGAAAAATACAGTGAATTACAAGGCTGGAGGGATGAAGACTTATAGGAAAAAGGGCGTGAAGTGGAACTCAGGAAGCTTTACCGGGTGTTTTCTCTCTTGGACCACTCGGTAGTCTCTATCTCTGAATAGCAAGAGCAACAAAAATGAACAAGTGTTCCTTATATAGGCAGTGCGGACAGTTCAAATGAAATCGGATCCAACGGCCAGGAAATTTTCCCGCCTAAATAATTTGACAACTATCACCTCGGGCACGTGAAGCAACACCTCAAAAGGCATGAGCATTAAATGTGCGATATGACAGTTCAGTTACGATCCAACTGTTCGGTTACGACCATACTGGCCTTGTTGGATCCCAACCAGACCAGTCACTCCCTAACACGTGGCAGGTACCGGTTCCATATTCCTGAGGCAACCATTCAGTATAGGACCTGACTGACAAGGGTGGCTGACCTGGCCCTGAGTAACATCTCAGGCATACCCCCATGCGGTTCACCAAGTTATACTGATTCCCAATGCTCATCTAATAGGGCATCAAATTAGCCTTCAAAATGGGGGGCAGCTAATATGTACAAAAATGTCCAATAGGAGTTGGTCTCCGCCACCTCAGTAGGAAACGCCAAATCACCCCATATTTGCGCTCAACATATAGTCATCCCGGGCAAAGTATCCCAAACCACATAGTAGGGCCCGGTCACAACAAATTGGCCGGGAATATAATGCAAGCCCGTCCAACATCGGTAGCTGGCTAACCACGACGCAGGGTGTAAACCAGAAGGTCCTAGACAGTAGCCTAACTCAGCTAGAAGACTAATGGAAAGAAGAGATAGTTTCCTGATCCACTTAGGAAAATCCCACAATTTATGCTAATCAGTTGTAATTAGATTAGACTTCCTAATCAGGCTACTTACCTTGTACGAATGGTCTCTTATATCTACAAAAGAGACCGTTCACCCCCTTTAGAGGGGAGCACATTCTTATCTTATTGAATACCAATATACTTCTATACGCATACACTCGGCCAGTCTCTGGTAGTGCCGCCCACTCTATTTGCTCACTAAGGATCGCCGCTGGTGATCTGCTAGTACAAGTGCTCACACGTACCACGTGGATGTAGGTTCCTTCGTTAATAGAGCCGAACCACACTCAAATCTTTTGTCTATTTTCATCTTCCTTTCTTACCAAATTTGGCATCATCATTACTTATTAACCGATTAACTAAATGTTTTTCTGAGCCTATTCAGTGCAATAAGTTTACTCACTCAGCATGTAGTAAAGTTGATGACTTTCATGTCCACGACAATCAAACATCCAAATCTTGCAAAAGCTGATTACCCAGTCGAGGAGTATGTAGAGGAAGGATACAGATTTGCGAGCAAGCTAGCAGAAGTGAAGACTTTTGTTTATTCATCTTTTGTTAGTATTGGAGGCACTTTATGCCGATCTTATTATTATTAAGTTGTAGGGCTTATGCCCAAGATACTATCCTCTCTTTCTTTTCCCTTTTCTGTGAGATTGTAATAATGGGACTAAGACTCTGAAGTTTAATGTTATGTATGCCTAGAATCACCATGCTTCTTAATGCTACTTCTGTTACTATTTATTACTTTCACCTTGGTTCTTTCTTGTTGTGGACCATCATGCAATACTCAAACTTGTCACGTATCCACGGGTCCAAAAGTGAAAATTCAAATTTTTCCCTATTTTACTACGCCGGGGCGTGACACAATCATGTCCCCCATAATTATTTCATCGACAGGAGAAACTGAAAAAGAGGAAGAAATACAGAAACAAACCCAAGAAATTTAAATTATTAAATTGAAGAATGTGAAGAAATGCTTGAAAAAATTACAAATCTTGGAACTTGAAGAACTTTGAAGAAATTGAAAGATACACTTCTTATTGGTATAAAAAGTTTAACTCAAACCCTTTCTCATTATAAAAGCAAGTTTATTTGAGGGTGTAATACCCTGTATTTTCAGTAATTATTTATACACAGAGATTCAATATACTTCTTATGATCATACCTAAAATTCCACTTTTAATCGATCGAACTACATTCAACCGATCGAAACCCTACCGACAAGAATTTATGACGCAGTCCTGTGGACCAAATGTTCGCGTTGAGGAGGATCCGGGCATTTTCGCTCGATAGTGTCCCAGGACGGATCCCAAGGAGCACACTTCAGGGAAACTAGAATTCTTCACACGGTCCTAGAGACAAAGAGTCGCCATCTACTTTTTATCGGGAATTAGGAAACCCAAGTTTGACTTGCCCAAAATTGAATAAGGTTACTGGCCCTTCATCACCAGAAATAAGGTTTGGGGGTCTTGGTACGAGAGGGGAAGGAGTCCGAGCAGGACTAAAGCACCCCCTCGCCCTACCGAACGGTAGGCCTTGATTTAAATATCCTTTGTTATTAATTCATAATTAGTGTTGTTTCCTCAAATATACTCGATAAATATATACATGGCAAAAAGGAACATCTAATGAAAATCATTTCAAGTGATTAAATCAAGTAGAAAGCGGATGCTCATGCAATACAAGGGACGGGTATACTTACAGTGGCTAGTCCCGCCCGGGATCGATGCAAATAAGATAAACATGTCATGATATGCAAAAGGGAACAAGAAGACTTACATTCGTTTGACTCAAGCGGAGTCGCAAAAAGCAAAAGAAAGGAAACGTGTAATGCAATCATGCAACGATCTTAGATAAGAAGTCTGTAACATATAAACACATAAACATAGACTATCCCAAAGGGATTGTGTTGTTGAAAACAAAGTTGTAAGCCTAGAAAAATTCTAGGAGAAATGATAAAGAAAGTACACGATACATGGGCACTAAGCCACATGTAGACGAAGCAAACCCATTAATCGAAGTCTGGGTCCACGACATTCAATTCTCTACACTAAGACACCAATAAATACCCGAGCATTGCAAAAATTCAAGCAAACAAATGATATGCATGAATTACAAGAGGAAAATGTCATCTATCAAATTTTCAGATTCAGAAACCTCTAATGAATCCTATCAAAAATGGTCTTAAACATGAGCTGGGTAAAAACCCTTTTACAAAAAGTTTGATACGTGTCTTAGGGAACTTTTCCAAAAAGTAGGACCTCCTTATCAATTTTGAAGTTTGAGAAACAAGAGTTTTGGGAACAGTGGATCAAGACTGTCCATTGTTCTTGTAAAAATCATAATTAATTGTAAAAAATCATGTGAAGTTCTATTTGGTGTCAAAAGAAAGCTATTTCATTGAAGTTCATGAAAAAAATAATTCCATAGACATTTTATGACCACAAGGTTTCTGAAAAAGTGTTTTAACCAGACTCTGTTATTCTCGAAATTTTGTATCATTTGACAAATGAAAGCAAAACATAATAGGAACATAATAGATCAAAGTTCATGAATCGTGTTAATCAAGTTGATCTAAGCTTTTAGTCTCTCATCCAATTATCCTAGATGATTTCTAAACCAAGTTTTATTCATCAATTATTGTTGAGTGATCAAGGTATGACCATTTTGTATACATAATCATATTTGTAATTAAACTTTAAAAATTCCAGAATAGTAGTATCAACTTCAAATGCTTGGAAAACGATCTTAACTCGATCTTATGCTCACGATTTTACATCAGCATATAGATACATGAGTTAGGAATCATCCCCAAAAAGCGAAACATCGATAACTAGTGTAGATTTTCTGAAATCCAAGTACAAAGAGACTATGTTCAAATCTGTCAACCGATTTCTCAACAATTTCTAAAAATAGCACATGGATCCTAATGACTCTCAAAATGGATCGAATGAAAGCTAATTCACCAAAGCTTACCAAAAAATTTGAAATCCATCAAACTATGGATTTTGATGGACCAAATCCTATGGACAAAACCAATCTATTTTGCTGAATTTTGACTAGTTCATTTTAAAGTGTGAGAAAAACATCTTAGGTGATGATTGAAGCTTATTAGAGAGATCAAACTCATAGATCAACTTAATTATTGTGATTCCCAATCAATTTAGCCCTCAAGTTCTATGAAGAACTTTAGATCATGGATCAAGGGGACTTACAAATATCCTATTGGAGATGAAATTCAATAAGAATTATAGCTAATAGGAATAATCAAGAGAGAGGTATGAACATCGGAATCATCCTTCTCATAGATCATACTTTCCAACCATCATAGAATTCAAAATAAATACATATGCAATCATGTATGCATGCATCTAAACTAGAATGGAAAAAATGAAATCGAAATTGAAAAATTAAAGTAAAAATCAATTTCTAATTATGAATTATCAATAAAAATCAAAGAGACTTGGATCTAACTATGTGAGTGTGTAAAGAATCAAGAGGAAGAAGATGAGTGTTCTAAATAAATAAAACTAAGCTAGATCCAAGTCCTATAGATCTATATACAAAAATATGAATTAGAGATGAGTTATGGTGTTTACCTCTTGGAGGATTCTCAATTATGCAATCAAAGTTGATTTGAAGATCTTCTTCTTCAAGTGTTCTTCAAGTTCTTCAAGCACTCATCCAAGGAAGTTGAGGGAAACAATTGATGTCCAAAATTGTGATCGAATTAGACTAAGATTAGTTTATCAAACTTCAATTCATAATTCTCTCTCTAGAATTCTCTCAAATGAAAGTATCTGTGATTGTATCTTCAAGTATATTCAAAGCTTCTCTTAAGATATTCCAAGGTGATCTCATATGAGATGCATGGGATCTATATATAGAGTTTTGAAAACTTAACTCTTAAGTTTCAAGGTTAAAATGGGATTTTTGGAGCTTAAAAGAGGGTTAAAATGGCCATTTTAGTGCCTAAACACAGTTTCCAGGCAATTTCCTCGCAGTGGGAGCCCTCACCTCAGGCATATGATGATTGGTCATCTAAACCAATCATTTGAAGGGATTGTTAGATTTGCTACAGGGTTGGAGAAAGACGCTTAACCAGCACAACAACCACAGATGAATCGGCCTCAATCGTCGACAGGGTTTTAACAGAGGAATTTCCAGACTCAACCACCAAGAATTACCCAAGGGTGGAGACCTCAGGGAAATGTTCAAGGAAATAAGAGAACTTGGGATGGGACCAGGAAGCCTCAATTAAGCTATACTCGACCCCAGCAATATCAACAGCGAGGATCGCAAGCCCAGGCACTACTAACAGCCCCACCAACCAACAACGAAGGGTGTTTTAGTTGTGGAAAGTAAGGACACATTGCCAAGTTCTGCACAGATTCCAGGGTTTACCACCGGGTAGGTGCTAACTGTCAAAATTGCAATAAGATAGGACATTTGAGCAAGGATTATTGTGCACCCCGTGGAGGATACTATGGGGCACCAGTTCAAGGAATTCAAGGACCCCGGATCAGACTAGGATAAATGCTATTATCCCAACAGAAGCAGGCTTTAATGGTGATGACAACAGCATTTAGAAGGTACGCTTGTACTCTTTCATAGTCACGTTAAAGCTTTATTCGATACTGGAGTTGCACGTTTGTTTATCACTGTTAAGATTGTATGTCAGTTGGGTTTAGAACCTTAGACACTTGAGCCAGCACTTAATGTTGTGTCACCCTTGGGAGTGACCGTTAAGTTGGGTAAAGTCTGTAAAGATTGCCCATTAACCTTAGAAGATAGGAACCTTCCAGCAGACTTAGTGGTTCTGTCAATGTTAGAGTTCGACATTATCCTAGGGATGAATTGGTTGACTAAGTATGGTGCCAATTTGATTTCCCTACTAGGACGATTGTATTTCCGATACCTGGATGACCGGCGATTAGATTTTAGTGTCAGCTGACAAGTGACATGTTTCTAACAAGTGGTTTAGCTACAATCGGCAGTACGAGTACGAAACTCACAATGGATCAGATTCCTACTATACAAGACTTTCAGGATGTATTCCAGGATATTAAAGGACTTCTACCAAAGTGAGAAATAAACTTCTGTGTAGAACTAGTACATAGAACATTGCAAATATCCAAGACTCTATATAGGATGGCACCAACAGAGAGGTTGGAGTTGAAGAAGCAAGTTCAGGAACATGAAGATTTGGGATTTGTTCGCCCAAGCACGTCACCTTAGGGAGCTCCAATTCTATTCGTGAAAAAGAAGGAAGGGACACTTCGACTCGGTATGGATTACAAGGAGTTGAACAAGGCTACGATCAAGAATATATATCCACTTACTCGGATAGATGACCTATTCGACCAGTTATAAGGATCAATGATCTTTTTAAAGATCGATCTACGTTCGGGATATCATCAACTATTAGTTTGACCAGAGGATATAACGAAGACTACATTCAGGATGAGATATGGACATTATGAGTTTCTAGTTATGCCTTTTGGATTGACGAATGTGCCAGCAGTATTCATGGACTTGATGAATAGAGTATTCAGATCATATTTGGATAAATTTATTATAGTGTTCATCGACGATATCTTGATGTACTCAAAGACGGAGAAAGATCACAAGGAACACTTACAGATTGCCTTGCAGACATTTCAGGATAGCAAGTTGTATGCAAAGTTCAGCAAGTGTGAATTTTGGCTACAGGAGGTCAAATTCTTGGGATATGTTATATCTTAAGTCGGTGTCTTTGTGGACTCATCTAAGATCGATGTAGTCTTAAGATGGAATCAACCAACCAATGCTACATAGGTTAGAAGTTTCCTCAGCCTAGCCAGATATTATCAAAGATTTATCAAAGGATTCTGCAAGGTTGCAGGACCTGTAGACACTCCGATTTTGACCAAAATCAAGTTAAGGGGAGTACTACCTCGAAGATCTGATGATGACAATGTCTGACTAATCTAAGGCTTCCAAAGGTGATTCAAGCTCTTCAAAAGGCTCCTTAACTCGAAACAAAAGAAAAGGAAGAAAGAAAAAGAAAGGAAAAGGGAAATAGAAAATACGGCATATGGCAGCATCTGCGGCAGTTACAGGTTGCCAGTGCGGCACTTGCTGATTACCAGATGGCAGTCAGTAAGAGCCGCAACGGCAGTCACTGAATGCTGTTATAGCACACCAAATGCCTCAAAAATTGGATTTCCAGAAAAGACGGCAGTCCCTGGAGTTGTCCGCAGCATTCGGTGAGTGTCGCCCCGGCATTCACTGAGTGCCGTTGCATTCAGCGAGTGCCGCTTCTATCTCTAGGGAGTGCCTCATTTTTGTGATAGTCTCTCCAAAAGTAAGTTGTTTTATACCATCAAAAGGCGGCGGGAATTAGGGTTTTGGCTTGGAATTTCCCAAAATGACTCCCTAATGATTGCCTATATATAGAAGGTGTATGTCTGATCGGGAGAGAACAAATCCTATTTAGACGCCTTAACGAACATTTGTTAGTACTTTTTTATCCTGTTTTTGTATATTTTTACTTCGTTTTCTATTTTCTGACAGGTTTTGGAAGAGATCAAGTAAACCAGGCTAAACAGGGTGAAAAAGCAGAAGAAAAGAAGCTGAAAAAGCCAAGTCGCGCGCGCGACCCGCGCCCACGAAGAACCAGAAATCACTCGCGCGATCCGCTCGCGCGAGAATCCCAAAACCGCTCGCGCGATCCGCGCGCGCGAAGTCCAAAATGTCGCACTCGCGCGATATGGGTAAAAACCAAAGTTGCGTATTTCAGTATACTGAAGACTCCTGTGCAAATGAAACTGCTGAACGACGTCTAGACTGTAAATTACATCAGTTTCAGTTCATTTTGGGTTGGGAAAGCTTCCAAAGCTTGTGTAAACTCTATATATATTTAGTTTTTATAATTTTTAGAGGTTGGCAATTATTATACACACATACTTCCAGCCATTGAAGGGAGGGAAGCAAGGAGAAGAAGAAGAAGACCAAGGGTTTCCATGGCCTCCTCCATCAACTACTTGCCATCCATCACTTCCATGGACGGCTAGATCATAGATCTAGGGTTTCAATGAAGCCCTAGACGAGTAATAGGATTTTATTTATGTTTTTATTTTAGTTTTATTATGTATGGATGACAGTCACATGTTTAGAGGATTTTTATAAATAAATCGTACTCCTAGTGATTAAATCATTACTTTCGGAATTTATTCTTGTCTTAGATCTATTTTGACTGTGATGTGCTCAACGATCTATGCTTGCTGTGCTTGTTTAGATTGTTTACATGTGATGATGCTTTATTGATTTGTGCTATCAAGTATCCGAATAGTCCATGCCTAGGTTAGACGGATTAGATCACAACCCTAGTTTAGTGTGGGATAATTCGTGCTAACCGAAGATGGATTATGTTGGTGCTTGAACCATGAATATCTTCTTGTCGGAGGAATTGGGCTTATAGCTACAATTCCCCATAATCATCCAACTTAGTAAGCTAAAGTAATTCATAAATATTCCTATTATGAAGCTAGTGGTGGATTTGCAATCCTAGGTTCCCTTAAACACTATTTAAAACAACTTTAATTGCTTTCATAGTTTAGATTTATTTTTATTGTTATTAGTTTAATTAAATTCAAATCAAAATCCGTTTTTATAATTAATTAGATTTAGGTTTTAAGATTAAAACACGGTAGTTAATCAATCTCTGTGGGTTCGACCTTTACTTCCACACTGCAAATCTTTTGAAAAGTAAAGAATACTTTTATATCTTGATATTGACAACATCAATTTTTGGCGCCGTTGCCGGGGATTGTATTACTACCTTTAGTTTTAGAATCGTAGTTTAGTTAATTCGTAAATATTAGATTAGGTTTTCTTTTCTTATTTTTCGTTTTATTTTGAGTTACTAACTTTTCTTTTTATTTTGTAGTTTCTCGAGTCATCAAATTCTAACGTTTCCGAGTGGAGTAGCTAATTACATCAAAGGAGCATACGCAAATAAAAATATAAATAAAATTAAATAAATTGCTTCCTTTGGAATTCTCTTTAAACCACTGTAAGTCAGGGCGCTGTGACGCACTATTTGCATTAGTTTAGGGTTAATTGCACTGCATTAGCTAGGAAACCCGGGGTGCTGGGCTTGACGCGGTCATTGCATTACAGGATAATATTCATGCATCATAGTAGTTGTGTGCTTGTCGTCTTATTTGGGTGATTGCTATTTGTTTCTTTTGTTTAGTTAGTCTTTGTTTTTAGTTTCTTTTCTTTTGTTTTAGTTTATGTTAGGTACACGTTCAAACAAACCGGAATTAAAACCTTTTGACTCTGAACTTGAACGTACATTAAGACTTAACAAGTCTTCAAACTTAACTTCTAGAGCTAGGTTTTTAATAGACGACGATTTGACACCAAAACCAACGTCATTATTTGAATCCGAAATACGTAGTACCCTTACAAGACTAAAGAAACCACGCTTTCATAACATAGAACCGATTAAAATGTCAGACATTGGAAATAATAACGAAAACAACCAAAATAACAACGGAAATAATTTGAATAATCCTAATATCCCTCCACCTCCTCCACTTAAAGATTATTTTATTCCGACGACTTACACGCCACAAACATGTATTGAATTACCGGAGGCGATAGCATCTCACTTTGAGATAAAGTCGTCTACCATCTCGCTACTTCCATCTTTCCATGGCCGTTTAAATGAAGATCCATATAAACACTTAGGAGATTTTCAAGATATATGTTCTACTTTGAAAATCCAAAACTTAACTGATGATGAATTAAAATTGCGGCTCTTTCCATTCTCTTTAAAAGATAAAGCTAAATATTGGCTTCAATCTTTGGAGCCAAACACAATTAGAACATGGGAAGACTTACACACCGCATTTTTACAAAAGTTTTTCCCGATTATGCGTACGAATCAGATAAGAAAATCTATAACAAACTTTGTAATGCAAGATGGGGAATCACTCTACGACACGTGGGAAAAATTTAAAGAATTATTACGTTCGTGTCCACATCATCAAGTTCCTAAGTGGCAGTTGGTCCAGGTCTTTTACGAGGGACTTATTCCTTCGGTCCGTAACACTGTCGATGCTGTTTGTGCGGGTACTTTCCTACACAAAAGTGCCGATGAGGCCTGGAAAATTTTTGAAACGTTAAGCGAGAACTCGATGCATCAGACTGTGTCAGTACGTTCTGAGGGATATCTTAATCAACCTAAGAGGGAGGTGAAGTTCGAGTCAAGTCATTCAATTGAAATAAAAGAACTATCTAATAAACTTGACCGACTTTTAACAATGAACCAAACGACAGCCCCACCCGCTCATGAAATTTGTGCATTATGTTCTGATCCTTCACATTCGATACTTGCATGTCCATCAGCGTGTCAATTTCCGGAATTCGTGGAGCAACACATTAACTATATTCAGCAATATCCACGAAATAATTATAATTCGACTACTAATAATCCGGATGCGCCATGGAGAAACCATCCTAACTTTTCTTGGAAAAATAATAATAATAATCCTAGTGAGGCGACTAATTTTCCTAATGCGTATCGACCTCAGTTTCAACCTAATCAATACCAACACCCGCCTCCTAATCCGAATCCTTCAAGGGGTAATGCTTTTGAGGAAAAGGTGTTGGCATCCCTTAATAAAATTGAAACGCAAGTACAGGCACAAGCACAAATAGTGCACTCACACACACAATCCATTGCGAAGCTTGAATCCCAAATGGGACAACTAGCTACTGTAGTGAGTCGTAGAAACGAGGGGACGTTGCCTAGTCAAACAATTCAAAACCCTAAGGGACAATATGAGGTTAAGGGGTCGAATGAACAAGTAAACGCCGTCTCAACTAGGATGACTGCAAAGCGGGGGTATTTGTAAAATACAACTGCGCTAAAAGGAAGAATTGTATTAGTTTTTATCACAACTTCCCGTGTTATCTGCAATTTGCATTACAAGGCTAATTTTTATACAATATGATTAATCTATGATAAGTTGTATTGTTTTAGCTGTTGTTTGTGCAGATCACTGCTGTGTGGACCAAACAGATGGACATCAGGATAAATGGAATGCTGGAATGGAAATAAGAGAAGTAAAAGCTGAAATGTGGAGTTCGATCGATCTAAGACGGTTCGATCGATCGAGAGTTCGATCGCTTAAATAGTGTTGAAGCGCTTGAAGATTAAGGGTTCGATCGATCGAGAGCAGTTCGATCGATCGAACGGGGTATTTCCAGTAACATTCGTGTGCGCAGCAGATGCGGGTTTTTAACCCTAGTTTCTTAGGTTTCTTATATATATGTGTATTGTATACGTATAGAGGGACGCCCACATTACATTTTTACAGTTTTAGAGAGAAAGATAGAGAGTTTGCTTGTGTTTTTGTAGGTTTTCATTGAGTTTTTGCATTGTGAACCGGATTTCTCTAAGTTTAATACAAGTACTCGTCATTCCAGGTTATTTATATATTGTCTATTTATATTCTGCACTTGGTAGTCGTAGTTTAATTGCTCATCTTGTAGTATTACATGCTAGTTATTTCCAAAACCATATTTTTATAGTTTTCATGAAAAACTCGCAACCAAACGAGGCTTTAATGTTTTTGTACGTTAAATATCAATCAGTGACTCTCCAGACGATGTCTGAGTAGTCCCAGGTTGGGAGAACACGATGAAACAGTGATCTCCAGCTTCTGCCATGCAGCAGAATAATCGCTGTGTTCGATCGATCGAAGTTAGTTCGATCGATCGAACCAGAGACAGTCAAGCGATCGAAGTCAGTTCGATCGATTGAGGGATGAAGGTCTTCGATCGATCGAAAGCGCGTCGATCGATCGAACTCCCTGATTCTTGAGGATGTTCCCTGCAGTATTCCAGGACCTTTTTGTTTTAAGATTTGTTATCATTCTATCCCAAAAAAAATGCTCAGTCTGTCAAAACAGTTTTTAAAACTAAGGCCCTAAGGCATTTTCTTTCAATATATTTTGCAAACCATCTTCAATGCTAACACCATTGAGGATGCGAGTCTTAACTATTGGATTAAACCGCTTTTACGTATTTTAATATAATTGTGATGATATGGTCCCGGTCATGAAAGGGCCATGGATTCTCCATCTTTAGAGGAATACGGAAAACTGTGGGTAATGTACTCCGTTGTGCTTCAAGGCAACTGCATGGTAGACAGCTAGATTACTGCGGATTCGTGTAATCCCAACACTTTCTTCTTAAAGTTAAACATCCTAATTTAGAGTACTGTTTTAAGTAGCTAGGTAGATCGTTAATCATTTTCCTTAGTAATCTTAGCTGTGGAACTTTGTGTTCCGCACCATTGCTTAATCTTATTCATTTTATTTTGCTTTCTTTTGAGGTTAGTCTAATTCAATAGGTCAACACCTTCCCTGTGGGATCGACCTGGTCTTACCAGTTATTACTTGCACGTCTACCTACACTTGGGTATTGCACAAGAGCGCACAGAAAAATTCTCGTGTCAAGTTTTTGGCGCCGTTGCCGGGGAAGGCGACGATCAATTCCTTAGATTACCTCAGTCACTCTTCATCTCTTTCTATTTTTACTTTCTCTTCTTTTCAGTTCTTTTGGTAAACACTCATCCTAGGGACTCTCCCAGTTCATGTCCAAGAATTCTATTGAAGGAATTTTTGGAAATCCATTCTACCGCTCTGACTCTGATAGTTTCATCAACCCGATAGCCACTCCAACTGCATCAATGGATGATCATCAGAGTGAAAATGGTGACAATGTTGTGGTACCAATTGATGAGGCACTCCGTCCTCTTTGCGATCTCATGCAACCAGAAAATGCACCTACGCCCTCTTGCATTCAAATCCCACCGCATAATGGCAAATTTTAGTTTTGCAATGGGATGATCCAATTGCTTCCCACCTTTCATGGGATGGAAAGTGAGAAGGCGTATTTACATGTCACTGACTTCGAGGATGTTTGCAAAACATTCTCGCAAAATTGTCCTAGGGAGGTGACGCATCTAATGCTATTCCCCTTCACTTTGAAAGATAAAGCGAAGGCGTGGCTCCACTCCCTAAAACCTAATTCAATTTTCACCTGGCATGCGATGAGCACCGCGTTTCTAAAGAAATTCTATCCTACTCGCATGACCACAGACCTTCAGCGTCAAATCAATTCCTATAAACAAAAGAGCAATGAAACCTTCACACAAGCGTGGGAGCGTTTCAAAGATTTGCTTCTCTCATGCCCACACCATGGGTTTGAGAAATGGAGAACTATCAGCTTCTTTTATCAAGGATTGAATGGTGAAACAAAGAAGTTGGTGGAAACGATGAGCTCTGGACCATTTCTGCGTAAAAACACCGAAGAGGCCGAAGCTCATTTCGAATGGTTAGCTGAATACGCTCATGAATGGTCAAATTCTGACAATGTCTCACGCTCACAGATATCCTGTGTAGAAGAGAAAAGCCTATACCAGCTAACCAGTGAAGATCACCTTATGACTAAGTATGCAGAGCTAGCAAAGAAGGTAGAAGAGTTAAGCATGAAAGGAGAGAGCTCAAGGCAAGTCATGCCTGAAGAACCATGTGGCACATGCAACATGTTGGGACATACAACTCAATATTGTCCTAATGTGCCATATTTTCAAGAGCAAGCCCCTATAGAGATAAATGCCATGCAAGGTTTTCGAGGGGCGGGGAATTCCAATAATAACTTTCAAAGTAACAATAGATGGAATCACCCCGGTTTTGATTGGAGAAGTAATGCTGGGACCCAAAATCAACATCAACAGCAGCCCTACAACAATAATCAATATCAAGGGCAAAACAATAGGCCGTTCCAGCAATACAATCAAAACAGAACCAATAATTATAACCAAGCCCAACCATCCAATGCACCACAGGCCAATACCTATGTGCCACCGCACAAGAAGGTACAAGAAGAAGAGCCACTTGCTAATGCCAATCTAACGCAGCAACTCATACAGATGATGAGTAGAATGTCTGCCACGTTAGAGAGGATAGATGCACGGCAAGAAGTCTCAGGAGGAACATTCCCTGCCCAACCACTTCCGAACCCCAAAGGACATAACAATGGTCCTAACAATCAAGAACATGCTAAAGCTGTGACTACATTGAGAAGTGGAAAAATCATAGAGAAAAGCATACCTCTGTCCACTCCCGAAGTGTACAAAGAGGAGGAAGTGGTGGATGAAGAAGTTGAGCTACCATCTACTCAAGAGGAGGAGCCGTCTACTAATGACGAGGCAATAAAGGCAAACATTGAAGCTCCTAGAGTAGAAGAAAAAGTTGAGCGAAGGCCTGGAAAGGAGTCTGTTAAGGAGGAACCACCAAAATGCCCTTTTCCTGCACCTTATCCTCAACGGTTGAAGAAACCCAAGAATGAGACGAAGAATCAGGAGTTTCTGGAATTGTTTAAGCAAGTTAAAATTAACCTTCCACTCCTAGATGCTATCAAGCAAGTGCCGGCCTATGCTAAGTATCTCAAAGATCTATGCACCGTCAAGAGGAGGCAAAGCGTGAAGAAACATGCGTATGTCGCGTGCCAAGCCAGTGCGATCATTCAAAATGAGTTGCCCCCAAAACTCAAAGATCCCGGTACACCTACTGTCTCATGCAGAATTGGGAATCAAAAGATAGATAACGCATTCCTCGATCTAGGAGCAAGCGTGAACCTTCTGCCATATTCAGTCTATAAACAGCTAGGGTTGGGTGAACTCAAACCCACTCGAGTTGCTTTGCAATTGGCAGACAGATCTGTGAAGTACCCTAGAGGGGTGTTGGAGGACGTCCTTGTCCAAATAGACTCTTTTGTCTTTCCGGTTGATTTCGTGATATTGGACACAGAACCTGTGTCTAATCCTGGTGCACATATCCCGGTTATTTTTGGACGTCCATTCCTCAACACCATTGATGCCACAATCAAGATTAGAACTGGTATCATGACTATCGTATTCGGGAACATGACGTTGAATATCAAGACCTTTTCTAATCCCCGACCTGAAGAATACGATGATGAGGAAGAAATTCATTATATAGACATGGTCATTGAAGATGAAGTTGACTTGGTCGACTACAAAGATCCTTTGGAAGTTGTGATAACTCAATTTGGCGATAACTATCAGCCTGCAGAGTCCACCCCATTGGATGCTGACCTGAACCAGACGTGTCTTATGATGGATACGGTAGAGGAGGATAGAGCCGATTGCATGTGGGTAATGCCATATGAACAACTGCCTCCTAAAACCAAGTTGGTAATGCCCTCTAGTTTCCAGTTTCCGGAGTTAGAATTGAAGGAGCTTCCCAAAGAGCTAAAATACGCGTTCCTAGGGACTGGAAAAACTTATCCTGTGATCATTTCATCTGCTTTAACTCATGAACAGGAAAGTAAGCTAGTGGAAATGCTTACCAAGCATAAGGATGCTATGGGATGGACAATTGCTGACCTCAAAGGCATAAGCCCATCCATATGCACGCATAAGATATATCTGGAGGAAGACGCTAAACCCTCAAGGCAAATGCAAAGGCGTCTGAATCCCAATATGCAAGAAGTAGTTAAAAAGGAAGTGCTTAAACTACTTGATGTTGGGATGATATATCCGATATCTGATAGTCCTTGGGTTAGTCCTACCCAAGTAGTTCCAAAGAAAGCAGGCATAACAGTCATCCCGAACAAAGATGGTGAACTAGTACCAACACGTGTCCCCTCTGGATGGAGGATGTGTATTGACTACAGGAAGTTAAATACTGTGACCCGAAAGGACCATTTTCCTTTGCCATTCATGGATCAAATGCTAGAACGTGTGGCGGGTCACAAGTATTACTGCTTTTTGGATGGATATAGTGGATATAATCAAATTGAAATTGCTCCTGAAGATCAGGAGAAAACCACGTTCATTTGTCCATTTGGTACATTTGCCTACCGACGAATGCCGTTTGGCTTATGCAATGCACCGGCTACCTTTCAGCGGTGCATGCTAAGCATCTTTAGTGACATGGTCGAAAACATCCTTGAAGTCTTCATGGATGATTTTTCAGTGTTTGGCCATAGCTTTGAAGATTGTCTCAGCAATCTCGAGCAGGTTTTAATGAGGTGTGAGGACAAACACCTAGTCTTAAATTGGGAAAAGTGTCACTTTATGGTGACTAAGGGAATAGTCCTCGGCCACATAATATCCGATGAAGGCATCCAAGTGGATAAGGCTAAAATCGACATAATCTCAAATTTACCTGTCCCCCGTATAGCAAGAGACATCCGTTCATTCTTGGGGCATGCAGGTTTTTATTGTCGGTTTATCCAGAATTTCAGTGCAATCTCTCGACCCCTTTGTCAACTTCTTGTCAAAGATGCACCATTCGAGTGGTCAGAGAGTTGCCAAAAGTCCTTTGAGGATCTAAAAAAGCTTCTCTCTGCACCTATAATACAGGCACCCGACTGGAGTTTGCCTTTTGAATTAATGTGCGATGCTAGTGATTACGCCATTGGCGCAGTCCTAGGCCAGAGAAAGGACAATAAGCCATATGTGATATACTACGCCAGCCAAACTTTGAATGACGCTAAAATGAATTACACTACCACTGAGAAGGAGCTGCTGGCTGTAGTATTCGCCCTGGACAAGTTTAGGTCTTATCTGATAGGGTCACCAATCGTCTGTTTTACAGATCATTCGGCCCTCAAGTATCTGTTGTCAAAGAAAGACGCTAAACAACGGCTTATTCGCTGGATACTCTTACTCCAAAGTTTGATCTAACAATCAAAGACAAGAAAGGAGTAGAGAATGTGGTTGCGGATCATTTGTCCCGGTTAACTTTTGTCGACAACACTGAATCCCAAACCATTAAGGACGAGTTCCCAGACGAACAGCTACTGGCAGTAAGTAGTCTGCCTTGGTATGCTGATATTGTAAACTACCTCGTCACGGGTGAAACACCAACTCATTGGTCAAACCAAGATAGGAAACGGTTCCTCTCGTTCGCGCGTCATTTCTTCTTTGATGACCCATACCTTTTCAAGTACTGTGCTGATCAGGTCATCAGGCGCTGCGTCCCCAATGAGGATATAACCATAATATTAGCGTCATGCCATTCTGAGGCATGCGGTGGCCACTTTGCGTCACAGAAAACTGCACAAAAAGTCCTACAAAGCGGGTTTTACTGGCCCACAGTCTTCAAAGATGCTTATTCCTTTTGCAAGACATGCCAACGCTGTCAAAAGCTTGGAACGATTTCTAAGAGGAATTCTATGCCTTTAACCCCTATCATCACAATTGAGATATTTGATTGTTGGGGCATAGATTTTATGGGCCCATTTCCCAAGTCTAACAACTGTGAATACATACTCCTTGCTGTGGAGTATGTATCGAAATGGGTAGAAGCGATACCAACGAGACGAAATGACCACAGAACGGTCATGTCATTTCTAAGAGAGCATATTTTGTCTCGTTTTGGTACTCCGAAAGCTTTACTAAGTGACCAAGGCAAGCATTTCTGCAATAGGCCCTTGGAGTCACTTCTCAAGAAATACGGAGTCCATCATAAAATCGCTCTTGCCTATCATCCACAGTCTAATGGGCAAGCAGAATTGGCTAACCAAGAAATTAAGCACATTCTTAAAAAGACGGTTAGTTCCAATCGAAAAGACTGGGCATACAAATTGACTGACGCGTTATGGGCATACCGTACTGCTTATAAGACGAATCTTGGTATGTCCCCGTATAGACTGGTTTACGGGAAAGCTTGCCACCTTCCTGTTGAAATTGAACATAAAGCTTACTGGGCAACGCGCTCATTGAACTTTGATATTCAAGAGGGAGGTCAGCTACGCAAGCTCCAACTTGCAGAGCTAGAGGAAATACGATGAGATGCGTATGACTCTGCAAAGTTACATAAGGAAAAGTTGAAGGCTCGCCACGATCGTACGATTTTTCGTAAATCATTTGAGCCGGGGCAGAAAGTTTTGCTGTATGACTCTCGCCTCCACCTTTTCCCAAGAAAGCTCCGTTCCCGTTGGACAGGCCCGTTCGTCGTAAAAACTGTTTTTCCACATGGGGCGGTTGAAATCGTCAATCCAAAGAACGATGATTGTTTCAAGGTCAATGGCCAAAGATTGAAACCGTTCTTGGAGAACTTCCACACTGAAGTTGAGCACATCCAGCTGGATGAGCCCAGCTATTCTCATACTTAAAAATCCAAAGTGAAGTTCCAAATTGTTATTGTATTTCTTTTCTTTCCCTGTATTTTAGTT
Organism: Hydrangea macrophylla; assembly: GCA_033977485.1. Lineage (NCBI taxonomy): Eukaryota > Viridiplantae > Streptophyta > Magnoliopsida > Cornales > Hydrangeaceae > Hydrangea > Hydrangea macrophylla. The sequence continues at coordinate 76,055,851 of CM066989.1, forward strand.
TCTCTCTTTTGTTTTTAAGTTTTTGGTTGATCTTTTGTGTTTGTGATCTAGTTCTAATCCATTATACCTTAAACCACTCTGTTGCAGGTGTATAGATGCGAGGTGATGATGTTCATTCTGTCGGTTCTTGGGCTGATTCAGAATGTCGTTGTGGTACCTGGACTGAGGGTGAACTCACACCCTGCCCCTTGCTTCATCAAGACCCTGAAGCCCATTCTCTCATTGATGCTGCTCAAGGGTACATTCCATACCCACCAGCCCTCCTGGACATCAATCCATACAAAAATATGGGATTTCAGGATGACGATGATGTGGAGGAGGAAGAAGACCTGTACATGGGACGAATGGTGGATGATGCACTCATGGCCCAATGGGAAAATGATGATATGTGGGAGCCATGGGAAGATCATGACCTCCAGGATGTCGTCCCAGACCGCCACAATGTCGTCTTTGTTTTCGTGGATGATTTCCTTGTTCCTGAGTTGGTCCCATACCGCTATGTGCACCTGAGCTTCCTGCTATTCAGGCTCCAATGCCCATTACCAGCCAGTGCATTTTGGGAACCTATGCCAATAGTGAGGTTGGAACTTGTCACATCTCTTTGTTTTTTTTGTTTCTGTTCATTGTTTTTCTTTTCGTGTTAATCCGTGTTTCTTGTGTTCTGTTATTTTAATTTCGGTTTGTTGTCTTTTGTCCAGGATTGTCACTATGTTCCTAAATGGTATTCCGGTATTCCTCCCACATCAACTGATTCATGGTCTTGGGCCCTACATAAGGCCCCCACACACTCTGCCGCGAGAGGACAGTCTGTTGCGAAATTATACCCCTTTATCCATGTCTCCAGCCGGATCACCTCTTGCATGGGCTTTCAATTCTTTGGAGATGCCAGACTTGTTTGATGATGTCCTTGCTGCTTTTCGATTGTTCTGGGAAAGGGAATCATTGAGTTTGGACTTCACTTCTGAAGATTTGGCGAGTTATGAAGAGATTGTGGAAGAGGAAATCTTTATACTCGAAGTTTAGTGCTGCATTTCAGTTGTTTTTGTTCATTTCATCTTTTGTTTATCAACTGGAGTGTAATCCTTGACAGAATTTTATTGGTTTTAGTTTTATTTCTGGTTTCTTTAGTTAAATAAGGTTTTAACCACAGTTGGGGATAATAATGTTGCAATTTGGATGCAATTATAAAGTTTTATTTTTACATAAATTGCGATTTTCTATTCTGAGGATGAATTTCTGTTCTACATGCCTGTAATTCAACTGCGTTTCAGTCTCTCTGCATGTCCAGATTTGTTTCTGATAGTTGGGGGTGATGTGGTTCATGTCCCCCATTAGATTCTGAATTTTTTGTGTTCGATCGATCGAACCCTTTCCGATCGATCGAAAGCTGGATGTTCAAGCGCTTGTATTTTTCTGTTCAATCGATTGAGGGATTTGCTTTCGATCGATTGATAATAGTTCGATCGATCGAATGCAGCATTTAAATGAGGCGTCTTCAGAACACCTCTTCAATTCCCTCACTTATACACACTCGAGCGCTCGAGCACAGAGGAGGGGGCGACTCGCCAATTTTCGTGTTCTTCCACTCAATAAGACGCTCAGATCACCCCTCTAATCATCCTCATCGTCATCTCAACATCCCCTCCACCTCCACTGTGTGCTTCTACACCGAGGTAGGCCCACGACTGTTTTTACTTTTGTTTTCTCTCTCTTGTTGTTAGAAATCCCAAGGGGATGTCCCCTTGGTCTTAGTTTTTCACTTCTAGATCCTTGTTCTGTTCTTTTCGTTGTTTCCTTTTCGATTCTGCGATTGCTGCACATCGCTGTGCTCGATCGCTTGAACTGGTTTCGAGCGATCGAAGGGGAACTGTTCGAGCGATCGAACAATGTTCAAGCAATCGAAGCCTACTCCAGTTCAATCGATCGAACCCAGTTCAATCGATCGAACTCAAGCAGTGGCAGTTTTGTTTCTTTTTCTCCCTGTTCTTATCTGTGTCATGTTATGTTTTATTTTCAGGGCTACCGCGATGAATCCAGTGACGGGCTATCATAAGTCCAAGCCCCTCAGCCTTATTATACCAGATCCGGTACCCGCACATGGGTTCCGGAATGACGAGGACAGGCTATGGTATGAGCGGCATTTTCAGACGAGGATGGTGATGGTCGAGCGCCCTATTGAGTACGTCTGGACGGAGAGCCCATGGTTCCTGACACGGATCCGTTCTATGCCTCACTGGTTCCATCTCCTTTCATTGGCCAAGAGTGTCAATTTGTCCTGGATTCGAGGTGCATGTGCGACTATGATCCGCGATCTGGTTGCACCATTCACCTACCATGCCTTCTTCCGGAGTCGCCCATTCATTATCAGTCCAGCTACTGTTTCAGCCGCGTTGGGGGTACCAGAGGTACCTGATTATGTTTGCCCCCACCGGCCTGATGCACCAGTGACCCCACCATCCACTATTATCCGTGAGCTCACTGGAGGCGCTGTTCCGTCTTGGGATGGCAATGCTTTGATTGAGGACCACTTTCTCACTGATGGCTACCACATGATCCACTTGGTCCTCAGTAACTGCCTCCTAGTGACTTCCTATCGAGAGAAGATCGCGGCTTGGTATGCGCGAGTCTTATATGCAGTGGGGACGGGACAGCCAGTTTGCATATCACGCCTCTATATTGACTTTATGTTCCACCCCACCCGTTTTATCTCGTCTAAGAAGCACCTAAAGGGTGCTTGGGCTATTCAGAGGGTGATGGCTGAGGCCGGTTTCCCCGTGCTTGCTGGCAATGATGTTCGCCCTTCTCCCCGCAGATTTAGCGAGGCGGCTGCTCGCCGCTCTGACGCTCAGAAGAGGAAGCGAAAGGGAAAAGGGAAATCGCGGGTGAGGGGGAAGAAGAAGAGGCGTGGTGGGACGGACACGGAGGCAGGAGCTTCAGGGACACCCACTGAGGTGGAGGAGCTTGATTCCGATGATGATGAGGACGATCCGATTGCTGCGGTTCGGCAGTTTGAGCTGCGACAGCGGTCGCAGACTCAGGCCCAGGGAGAGTCTTCTTCCTCTGTGCCTCTCCCGACGGTTCACGAGCTACTATTGGAGGAGAGAGAGGCCAGGATTAGACTCGAGGACCGTATGGACCATCTGCAGACCTTGCTGGAGTCCATATTGATTCAGATTGGGGTTGATCAGGCCGTTCACTCTACTCAGCATCCATCGATGGCCCCGTCTGCTCCGCCTGCTGCCGATCCATCATATGTTGCTACTCCTACTCCTACAGGTCCATCCACTTCTTCTGCTGCAGCCGATCCACCACTTGCCGATCCATCTACTACTACCCCTGCTACTACCCAGTTGCCGCCTACTCCCATTGACATTCCTTCTGATATAGCTGATGATGCGCCGTCCGGTGTCGATTAGTTTTCGATGGGGAGGTGGTGTTTATGTATTTTTGGATATGTTGGTTGTTTTGGTTGGATTTATTTGGTTGGTTGGTTTTTTTATGGACATTATGTATCACTGCTTGTATTTTATTCTGTTCATATTACAGTGGTTTAGATTGCTTGGATCATGTTTTTATTGTGTTACTTTTATTTATTGATCCTGTTTGTTTTGGAGATTGTGTTCTGTTTTTCTATGCTATGTTGCTCTGCTTGCTATCATCAATTTGCTCCATACAGGTGATACCCATCTATTTTATTTGTTGAAAATCAACTTCTGGGGACTTTGTTGTTTTCAGTTGGGGGTAAGAGATAATAGATAGGTATACACCCGTAATAGATAGGTTTTGCACTTGGATATGTTTTAAATTTAACAAGAACACAGTCTGTTAAAATTTTGAACATTTGAAATTTTTTATTATTGAATCGTATTGTTAGAATAACTCTGAATAATCTCTCCTGCTTGTTGATTAGACAATGACACATTTGTAGTATTCTCATCTTTTTATGGATTAAATCCACGCATTTTCTGTATCACTGAAATGAATTGCATTTGTAAAGCTATTTATGTACCCAATACTTTTGCGCACTAATTGGCAGCTATGTAGAAAACCTGAAAGTTGAGTTAATATGAATATTGTGCGAAAAGAACAAGTAGTGGAAGCTAATAACCCTTTGTGAGCTATTGAGCCAATCGTCATTTCTGAGGGGATTCTCATATATTGTCGAATGGTCTTTCTTGCATATACTTGGTGAATTCGTTGTTAAGTCTCAGTTTTCTTTAAAAGTTTTGACTGTTTGTTAGAGGAGAACGTTCAGGATTTACCAATTACACTCAATGAACACTTAAGTGCTAAAAATTGAAAGTTGAGAAAATGATTCAAGCCATCGTTTACCCATTCTTTTACCTGATATAACTTTCAACTACATTCATTGAATTGTTTCATCCCTGATCCCACACCAATTAAATATTTCCAATATAATCACAAGAATCCATACCCTTGATCTATACCTTGACCTCATCGAGCCGTTTGATATATTTGTTGAGAATGAGTCATCAAAGTATGTGAAATGGAAGAAAGTAGTTGTGGGATATTTAAAAAAATATATATATATGAAAAAAAATGATGAATGAAGGAGAAGAGAAAAAAGAGCATACGAAATGAATGGGAAATTGGGTGGAGAAAAGGATAAAGAATAAAAAGAGAATTTGAAATTCCATCACATACTAAAAAAGCACACTCTTCTCTACAACACTCCCCCCTACTAAATAAAAGACGCAAGTCAAAGTCTTGAAGATTCTCAATAATTGATTTGAACATGGAATTGTGAGTTGAGTTATCCACGGTGTTTCGCTCCTCTAGTAAGTAGTGTTCCATTCCTGAGACTATACACTCTTAAATGTCCGTTTTTCATAGAGTCAAGTATGAAAGCATTAGCACTTATAATATCATCCTTATCAAAGCTTTCATACGATGTGTGATCATTGTAAAGCAAGTTTCTGAGAGACGTTCTTTTTTAGTGTGACCAATGTGAGAATTGAGCTAAAACTGCAAGTTTTCCAAAGTACAATAGTCTAGATAACTCTTAATAGGGTTGGACGCATGGTTGTTAATTTCACACACACACGGGTGCATGATGGTAATACATTTGTTATATTTTACTTGGTGATATAGGGGAGCATGTGGGTCTCTTTCATGGGTTGATAGAGGATAGTATATTATTGTGGAGCTTAATTAACAATTGAATGGAAGGGGGAATTCTACAAGTTATTCTAAATCTTTTTGAGCTTAAAATTGGAGAATTTTGTGGGTATATTCACTGCAAACCCTCACGAGACAACACTCGTCCACTAGGGGGAACCTAGGGGTTTAACGGCTTGTTGCATTTGCTAAATGCAACCGCGATTCCTGCGAAAGTGAGTTAGGATCTTTCTTTCTATCTTAGTTTAGGTTGTTTTTAGTTTTCCTTTGTTTTCTTAGTTGTGGTAGTATTAGTTTAGGAGTTTGTAGTTTATTTTATTTTCGCTTTATCGCTAGGGACTAGCAATAAGCTAGTTGGGGGTTGTGCAAAGCGGGGGTATTTGTAAAATACAACTGCGCTAAAAGGAAGAATTGTATTAGTTTTTATCACAACTTCCCGTGTTATCTGCAATTTGCATTACAAGGCTAATTTTTATACAATATGATTAATCTATGATAAGTTGTATTGTTTTAGCTGTTGTTTATGCAGATCACTGCTGTGTGGACCAAACATATGGACATCAGGATAAATGGAATGCTGGAATGGAAACAAGAGAAGTCAAAGCTGAAATGTGGAGTTCGATTGATCTAAGACGGTTCGATCGATCGAGAGTTCGATCGCTTAAATAGTGTTGAAGCGCTTGAAGATTAAGGGTTCGATCGATCGAGAGCAGTTCGATCGATCGAACGGGGTATTTCCAGTAACATTCGTGTGCGCAGCAGATGCGGGTTTTTAACCCTAGTTTCTTAGGTTTCTTATATATATGTGTATTGTATACGTATAGAGGGACGCCCACATTACATTTTTACAGTTTTAGAAAGAGAGATAGAGAGTTTGCTTGTGTTTTTGTAGGTTTTCATTGAGTTTTTGCATTGTGAACTGGATTTCTCTAAGTTTAATACAAGTACTCGTCATTCCAGGTTATTTATATATTGTCTATTTATATTCTGCACTTGGTAGTCGTAGTTTAATTGCTCATCTTGTAGTATTACATGCTAGTTATTTCCAAAACCATATTTTTATAGTTTTCATGAAAAACTCGCAACCAAACGAGGCTTTAATGTTTTTGTACGTTAAATATCAATCAGTGACTCTCCAGACGATGTCTGAGTAGTCCCAGGTTGGGAGAACACGATGAAACAGTGATCTCCAGCTTCTGCCATGCAGCAGAATAATCGCTGTGTTCGATCGATCGAAGTTAGTTCGATCGATCGAACCAGAGACAGTCAAGCGATCGAAGTCAGTTCGATCGATTGAGGGATGAAGGTCTTCGATCGATCGAAAGCGCGTCGATCGATCGAACTCCCTGATTCTTGAGGATGTTCCCTGCAGTATTCCAGGACCTTTTTGTTTTAAGATTTGTTATCATTCTGTCCCAAAAAAAATGCTCAGTCTGTCAAAACAGTTTTTAAAACTAAGGCCCTAAGGCATTTTCTTTCAATATATTTTGCAAACCATCTTCAATGCTAACACCATTGAGGATGCGAGTCTTAACTATTGGATTAAACCGCTTTTACGTATTTTAATTTAATTATGATGATATGGTCCCGGTCATGAAAGGGCCATGGATTCTCCATCTTTAGAGGAATACGGAAAACTGTGGGTAATGTACTCCGTTGTGCTTCAAGGCAACTGCATGGTAGACAGCTAGATTACTGCGGATTCGTGTAATCCCAATACTTTCTTCTTAAAGTTAAACATCCTAATTTAGAGTACTGTTTTAAGTAGCTAGTTAGATCGTTAATCATTTTCCTTAGTAATCTTAGCTGTGGAACTTTGTGTTCCGCACCATTGCTTAATCTTATTCATTTTATTTTGCTTTCTTTTGAGGTTAGTCTAATTCAATAGGTCAACACCTTCCCTGTGGGATCGACCTGGTCTTACCAGTTATTACTTGCACGTCTACCTACACTTGGGTATTGCACAAGAGCGCACAGAAAAATTCTCGTGTCAATGACTACACGAGAGGAGGTGATAGGAACCCCTAATAAGAATGAGAATGTGATAGATGTGAACATCAACTCTAATAAAAAGAGGGGTGAGGACGTGAATCAAAGTAGAAAAGAAAATGAACCGGTCTCAACAAATTATATTCCGAGAATGCCATATCCACCTAATGTTGAGGAACCGTCTAATCTTACCAAAAAAGGGTCAAAAATGGAAGATATACTCGAGGTGTTTAAACAAGTTAAAATTAATATTCCTTTCCTCGATGCTATTAAACAAATTCCCGCGTACGCTAAATGTTTAAAAGACCTTTGTACTCAAAAGCGCAAAATACGTAGTCATACTCCTAAAAAGGTCTTCCTCACGGAAAAGGTAAGTTCTATTTTTCAACACTCACCTCCAAAGTATAAGGATCCTGGTACGCCAACGATTTCATGTGTCATAGGTGACACTATCATCCATAGGGCTCTCCTTGACTTAAGTGCGAGTGTTAATCTTATACCTTATCATGTCTACAAACAACTAGGTCTAGGTGAACTTAAGCCTACGGCCGCTACTATTCAGTTAGCGGATCGTTCTGTGAAAGTACCTAGAGGAATCGTCGAGGATGTCCTAGTAAAAGTTGATCAATGCTTCTATCCCGTTGATTTTATGGTCCTTGACACCGAACCGGTGCTAGATACTAGAAAATACACTCCTGTTATTCTTGGTCGTCCATTCTTAGCCACGGCCAACGCACGTGTCAATTGTAGAACAGGGGTAATGAAAGTGTCGTTCGGAAATATAAAATTAAAATTAAATGTTTTTAATGCGGTCGATCAACCTCCTAAAGACGACGATTACCTATGTGAGGCGGAAGGTGAGGTAAGACGGAATATTGAGTCTAACAAAGCAATAAATGTGAGTAACGACAAAGATATAGCGGATGATGAGTGGATGAACCTTAATACCTCGGACCCTAATGCTGAATCTACTCGAAATGTAAGAAATCGATTTGAACATATTGACAAACCGTCAATCGAATTAATTCGAAGCGACGTAATTTCTGCTTACCATCGAGCTCTACCAGATATTCTTAGGGGTACGAAGTCTGATTTTCAACCTCCGTAAGTCTTGAGCTAGAAAGGTCTAGCTGAAGACGTAAAAGTTAGCGCTTCTTGGGAGGCAACCCAAGCTTGATTTCGTTAGTTTTTCTTATTTTTTTGGTCGTTTTTGAGTCTGTTTGAGTCTGTTTTGGACATTTTGGACAGGTTGGGGGTTGGAATTAATTTATTATAATATTATATACATAATTTTAGCCAAAAAAATGGAAAATACCATTCTCGCGCGCGCGGCCCGCTGGCGCGAGACATCGCTCGCGCGGCCCGCTGGCGCGAGAATGTGCCTTAGTGTTTTTTCTTTCGTTTTCTTTATATGAGCCCTCAGGTTCTACTCGCGCCTAGCCTCGCGGGCGCGAGGTTGCTCGCGGGCGCGAAGGTGGTCCCGCTGGCGCGAAATTAAAAATAAAAAAATAAAAAAATAAAAAAAAAAAAAAAAAAATTTGGGATTCGCGCGCGCGACGGCTGCTCGCGCGGACCGCTCGCGCGATCTCCCATTTTTCTGACATTTTCTTTTGTTTTCTATATCCTTCCCCCTACCTATTTTATTTGTGTTTCTTTTCTGTTTTTATTTATTTGGTTCAGTTTAGATCGAGTTAGTCGTTGTTTTCCTTGTTACATGTATACTTTTTTATGTTATTTCTTTTCCATTTGATAGTTTAGTTTCGTTTAGATTAGTTTTTGAATTTATATTTTATATTTTGGTTTCATGTACTTTTAATATTCTTTTGTTAGTTTGTTTTCTTTTATTAAGTAGTAACAGGTAACATTGAAATTTATTGACATATTCAATTGTGTTCACCTGTTTGTCATTGCCGAGATTGAGGTACTATCGTTCCTTTCTTCCCTACTCTCCTTTCTTTCATTTTATTGTTTCATTGGGGACAATGAAAGGTTTAGGTTTGGGGGTATGCACACACAGGCACATTATTATGCACTAAATTTTAAAACTTTTCAATAAGTGTGTTTAAATAAACGATTTTACCTATGTTTTTGCAATCTCAATATCAATTTGATACTCTTTGTTAGAGAATTTTGATTGTTATAGAATGGTAAACAAGGGAAGATGTGATTAAACATTTGCTAAAGTTATGATATGACGTTTTAAGTTATGTATTGTTTGAATCGTAGTTTTATATCATAAATTTGCACACAAAACCTATGCACTGCACGTAGTCATTGGAATACATGTTGGTTGTGAACTATAATATGATTCGGATTTCTAGATAACACAAGGTGGAGACTAGACCCGGTGAGCTTTTGAGCCTATCTTTTCTTTTTAGAGGGTTATAAATACATTGTATTTGTCGAATTTCATTGAAATAGCGCATTAACTTGTTGTTTAGTCTCATTATTCTTGTGTTGGTTAATAGTCAAGTTAAAATATTTGTTACCATGCTAAATAATCTTCCGTCGTAAATATTGAAGAACCGTATTACCCTAGGAAATGATTTTAGGCCCTCTTTGTTTACTGCCGACCGATAAAAGAATTATAAATTTCCTTAGTTCGCCCTTTGAGCCGTTAAAATGCCATTTCTTTCTTTGATTACCATTATCCTTGTTTTTGCTCCGACTTGACAAACTTAGAGTTCACCCCTGAGAGATTTGTCACCTTTTAGTAGTGTTAAGGTGATGTGTGATTGAGAAGAAGAAAATAAGATGCTATTGGGGTAGTTGCTTGATATTCGATAAATAATCATTTGAGAAGCAAGAAAAGAAAAAGGAAAAGAAACATAATACAGAAGAGGAAGGTTGAAAAAAATGAAAGAAAAGAAGAAAAATGAATGAAAAGGAATGAAGAGAAAGAAAAGATGGAAGTTTGTAGAAGAAGAATGAAAGAACTCGAACATGCCTTACAATGCCATTCTGAAACTACTTGATAAATCCTTTCTATCCTTTTTCATTGCCGAGCCACGTCATAACCTTTGAAAAGTCCTATTTGATCCTAGGAGACATGGTTTTGATATGAAAACGATGGTAGGGGATTAAAACATGGTAATGATTAATTTTTCTTGATTGTT